>CM060898.1:64102537-66502537 GCA_030762935.1 Hymenopus coronatus | reverse complement strand
TGGATATAGCTACAGAAAATGGATTCCGAGCAGAAACAGTACATAAGAAAATACACAGAGCCAATAATAGAAGAGGTCAGCACAGTCATTCCAAATGATAAAGAAAGCAACATTTTCAGAAAGTTCACATACTACGCAACAGCTTTCTACAAATTCCAGAGGATCTTTAAACAACAACATTTTGGCCCTAAAAACAGTTACTCCATAAAAAACGTACTGAATTCAAAATTAAAAGATGACATTCCACAGGAAAATAAGCCAGGAATATAAGATTAAACGACTGTGAAAAAATCTACATTAGGAAAACTAAAAGAATCATAAAAACAACAGCAAAAGAACATCTCAGAAGCATAAAACAAAAGTAAGAAGACAAATATGCAGTAGTGTGGCATTTTTGGAAAAACCAGCAAGCCTTAAATAGAAGTCCAAAAATTCTGAAATACAAACAGATTTAATAAATTGGGAAATATTTACATATGGAAAAACAGGAACTGCATTTTCAATTTTGAAATCCCGCCAGGAAACCTACTGTTTCGAAGGATTATCCAATCACCACCAGGTACAAGGTCAACGACCATGACAGACGATGCGGAAGTTGAGCGGAAATTGATAATAGAAGCATATAGCTTCAGAAACATGCCTTTCATTTAAAGAATAGCAAGTGATGTAATAGTTAAAAAAATAATTGGAATTAACACTATGAAGCACTGTAATAATTTAAAAATAATACAGATTAAGTTGACCAGACACACAGTGAATTCACATACCCATATTTTTCCCAACGCGTTTCACTTTCGGTTGAAGGCATCATTAAGGTGTCAACTGGCTGGAACTTTGGTGCTCCTGTGGATCATTTAGGTATTTGTAGAGACTATGATGACTGCTAAAGACTTAGGAGAAATGAACCCTGGGTCACGGTGAGCATATCTGGTCAAAAGTATTTCTATCGTGGTTGAGTGGAGAGCGTGTCTCTACTGCAGCCCATGTTAAAAAGCATGGAGACTGAAATTTGAAAGGGACATTAGTTCTCAAATGCTAGTCACCAATGTCTCAAATAAATGGCTAATGCGGAACTTATTAGAGCAACTAATTACGTTACAATCTATTGTATTAATTTATGTTTAAATGCTGGAGTATTTCCTGAGGAGCTGAAGATTGCTAAAACAGTTCCCATATTTAGGAAAGGTGATGTGAATAAACCAGAAAATTACAGACCAATAACTATTGTTCCTATATTAGGTAAAGTTTTTGAAGGTGTTGTGCTCCATCAATTAAGGTTATATACCAAAGAAAATAACATTCTCAGCCCTTCACAATTTGGCTTTTCTCCAGGTAGAAGTACACACGATGCAATGCAAGATTTACTAGAAGTTGTATATAAAGCATTTGAAGACAAAGAAAATGCTCTTGCTTTGTTATTTGATTTAAGCAAAGCCTTTGATTGCATTCCACATGACTTGTTGCTAATGAAATTAGAATATTATGGAATTAGAAATACTGAGTATAACTTCTTTTACACCTATTTAACTGGGCATTGCCACATATTTTTTTTAAATGGTTCAAGTAGTACAAGTGATTGACAATGGCTTTGGAGTACCACAACTGACTATCTTAGGACCATTTCTATTTCTTAATATGATAAATGACCTTCCATGTAATATACCTGCTAAGAGGATTCTATATGCTGATGATTCCATTTTTATTTTTACACAGAATGAATTTGCTGTTTTAAATAATATATATTTGACATAATTCAGGGTGCTAATAAATGGTTCTCTAGCAATGGTTTTTTAACTAACTGTGACAAAATGCAAAAAATTATTTTTAGCCTTAGACAAAGCTCAAATGATGCTGAATACACTAGTGTAAAGCTTTTAGGAATGGTTTTAGACACAGAATTAACCTAGAATTCACATGTTGAAATGGTATGTAAAAAGTTATCTAAAGTTGTGTATTTAGTAAGAACCATTTATAACAAAGTACCTTACAGCTATGGACTGTTAACATATGGGAACTGTTGTAAATTAAATGAGATTCTACTTCTACAAAAGAAAGCCATGAGAATTTTGTCATACTACTTGCAATGCTCCGTGTATTTATTGTTACTTTTTAAGCAACAGAAGATTTTAATGGTGTACAATTGCTATATATTACAATTATTATTATTGTATGTGCAAAAGAATGTAAATTAAATTTAACTGAACAGACATGTACACTCATTAAATACCAGAAATATTGACAAATTACATGTTCTATACACTGGACTGAAGAAAGTTAAAGATAATTATTTGATAACCAGCATTAAGGCCTATAATACACTTCCTGACCACATGAGAGATCTGAATGTAGTACAGTTTAAGGCTAAAGTAAAAAAAATTCTTGATGGACAATGTACTTTACAATTTGGATGAATTTTTTAATACTAAAATTGTTAAATGATTGACTTTATATCTTACTTGTGTATATTATTTTGACCATGTCTATTGTACTAATGTTCCTAATCATTGAACAAATAAATAAAATTATCCTAAATTACCAATGCGCAATCCAGCAAAATGCTCCTATACATAAGGAATGTCCTTATGTGTTGCATCCTTTAATTCTAGGGTTGCAAGAAATATGAGGCAATCTTCTGACAGCCGAAGACAGCAAGGGACAATCAGGACACTGCTGAAAAATTGTGTAGCGCTTCTTCCTAAGGAGAAATATCCACAGGTTTGGGATTGGAAAAATTATACAGCTTGGTTTACCTTACAGACTGTTCTAAGTGTTCCTTTCATAGTCACCATTCTTATCATTATAGCTTGAATAGAATTAATGCAATTTGCTTACAATCACTAGATAAGGTTCGCATTAGATATTAACTGGGAATTGTCAATTGCAAATCTTTGCATTATGACCTTCTGTTAAGAGTTAATCAGAAGGTATTTTTAGCAATAAACTAACCATCATCTCGGATAGTAATTGGAATAATAGTAATTAGAGTACCAACTTAGAAGTATGCAAAATAATGTGGCATACTTATGGTCTCGATTGATAGACAACAATTCCATGAAGAAATATTTAAATAACTTTAGGAAAGCCAAAATAATTACACTTTGAAACAATAAAATCCAGCTTTGGGGCAAGGGGGAACACGATTGTGAAAGTTGCATTGGTTGCTATAATTGCTATTATATTTCTGCTGCATAATACATATGGCATTATTCTTAGGTATACCTGGTTTGTATACAATTTTCTTTTTTAACATGCATGACAGTAATATTTGTTTAAACATAATATAATCAATATTAACTCAATATTCATAAAAGCATTTAACCTGCTTTGCAGGTAACCTTTACAAAGTATATCAGGTCATTCTTTTATTCCAAAATGTCCTATTTTTCTACTAATCATTAGGAAGCTGAAAGAAAAAATCTGTATACAGTAACACCCAGAAATCACCCAATAACCCAACATATTTGAACTCTAAATCCACACAGAATATTAACTGCAAAATCCTACATTACATAGTAGCTATCACAAAATGCACTTCACTTAGCCCAAAAACATTTATGCATACTAAACTAATAGCATAACTCTTATACACAAATTATAAATGTTTACAAATGTAGCGCTGCCTAAACTATACAATTCATAATATTAATAGGAAGTACACTTTATTACATTCCTGAATTCATCCACCTATTATCAAACTATCGGAAACAATCTATATTAATTATGAAAGCCCTTCACAGTAATTAGTAAATATTTAGATTTTATTATACTATAATGGTAGATGACCTCAGGAAAATACTTCAGAAAGTTTATTTTTAAGATTTAATGTCACAACTTTTCATCTTGGAGGTGTGTAATCATGCACAAAAATTTGCCAACAATCCAAAATTGTTAAAAAAGTTCAAAATTAACTAACCTATAGGTACCTAGGTTATAATAGGCACTCAATCTAACCAATAGTTACCAATAACCACAGGTTAGAAAATTTTATCTTTTAACCAAAGAACGCAATAAAAGCCTTCAAGAAGTAAATTTGGTTCATTATCAAGCATGGAAGTATCAGATGTAAGTGATCTTTTATAGAATAAATTTGAAATGCTACTTGCTAAAGAATAAAAGATAAAAACCAATTAATGTAATGCATTGTTTTAATTTAATAAATTTACAGAAAAACTCAAACTGAGCCCTTTCCTCTAGTCATCAGTGGATACATTGAAGGTATGGTTCAAATGTTTAAAACAAACAATCAAACGATAATAATAACAAGAACAACAACAATAATAATAATAGGAGTTGTTTGTATGAGCATGAAGAAAGGGGATGTGTTGGGTAAAAGTACAAGAATATGGTCAAAATGGGTGTTACATTGCAAGTCTATAGAGAATGTATCAACTGTTCAGCAGAATTAAATTCCAAAAGGTAGATAAAGAATTGGGATCATAAGCACTAAGTTTTTGGATGGCTATAGGGCTAACATTGTTATTATTAATTGGAGGAATAGAACCAATCCCAAGATCATAAATGGAAGAAGCAAGACAGATATTCAAAACAAATGTAGATGATATAAAGGAAATCAAGCACAGATAGGAGAGAATGAATGATAAAATGGAAAGGACATGGAAATAAAAAAAAAATAGATCAACCAGCTTGAAGAAAAAACAGGAAGAGAATATCTAAACTGGATAAAATTGCAAACACAGATTGTATTGATTTTGTGGTAGAGGAACAAAGTGGAAAAAGCATATGGAAAGAAGGGAAAATGATGGGAAATAATTGACTCATTTAAAATTGGAAGAAACGGTTGGAAACTAAGACCAATATTAGTCAAAGTAGCCACAATGAACTTTAAATAGAAAATGCTAAGCAATACCATGAAGTTAAAAGGCACCAGAATATTCATTAAAAATGAAAATGGGGAAAAAAGAATGACACTACAGAAATTGGAAAGATGGATTCAGAAATTCAGTGCCATAGCTGGAATTTGAACCAAGGATCTCCTGGTCTCCATCTAATCACTACCATGGCAACATGCCGACACTACCTTAAAATCCCCAACTGACTCAAGAGTTTCCCAGTAAACCATAAGATATCAAATGATAACTTAAAATGCCATAGGTACTGAAGTCCCGGGCTTCATAGTTTAACCTACTATTAGATTAATCATTGTTAGTGGATATTTTCTTTCACACTAGCCATGTGAAAGGCAGGAGTTGGAAAAGTAAATTCAGGTTGAAAAATTCAATACCATTGCTGGGTTGATTGATGTTTGGAGGAATTTAGTAACAATTCCTCCAAACATCAATCAACCAATTAAGGCCTACAAGTCTTGAGGAATAAAACGGATACGTAAACAAACACGTGGAAAGAGCAGAAAGGAACATGGATACACACAAGGTAGGACCCAACCAATCTTTAATAGCAAAGAGAACAGAAATTAAGCTCTTCACTAAATTACAGGAGAAAACAAGAAAAATAGCCGCCGATATTAGGTTCCTTAATTTGTGCATTTTTAAAAAAGTAGTACCAAATTTCGTGAGAAGAGTAGTAAAATTTGATCACAACAGTAAACAACAAAAAACGGCAGAGAAAAAAGTACTAGAACTGGAAAAAAACAAACATTACAAAAATAAAAATGATGTAGAACTAAAACTATATTCACTGCACCTAAAACTAATAAGAAATTTAGGAAACATAATATGGGAAAACATGGTAAGCAACCTTTACGAAATGCTGAACAGAAAAATGAAAAACAAAACAATAAAACTAAAAAGGAAACTAGATAAATTATGTTTGAAAACAAAGAAAGAAAAACCACCAACTAAACCAAAACATAACCTAAAACCACAACACAGTAAAATCACAGATAATGTAGTAAACTTATCAAATCAAAATTTCACCAAAAAAGAGTTAAACTTTCTGAACCAAGGTTAAAAACGTGTGTGGACTACTCAAATCAAGTAGAGGATTATATTGCAGACATCCAAATCGCCACAAAAAACTTAAAGGAAGAACATCAAATTATAATAAAAAGTAAATGTTCAAAAATAGTTGATCAGATTAAAAATGAAAAGAAATCCAAATGCAATAGCCAAATATTAAAATCACTAAAAGACAAACCAGTCATATACACTAAAGCAGATAAAGGGAACCACATGGTAATTTTGGACAAAACAGAATACATAAACAAAATGGAAAATTTATTACAGGATGACCAATACATCACAGTGGAAACCAACCCACTAAACTCTTGCATCCAGACATTAAACAAAGCAGTAAAAGAAAGTAAAATCATCAAAAAAGCAGAATCATATAAAATAAAAGTAGACAATCCAACATTACCCAGAATTTATGGCCTACCAAAAATTCACAAAACAGGAAAAACAATGAGACCAATCACCAGTAGTATTGATTCTCCAACATATAAATTAGCAAAATGGTTATTGAATAAATTTGATTCGTTTCCAAAATTTGAAAGTTCCAATCTAGCAAACTCTTTGGAATTAGTTGAAAAAATCAAAAGATCTAAAAATCGACACAGAAGACACCTAGTTTCATTTGATGTTACAGCACTATACCTTAGCATCCCAACACAAAAACTGCAAGACCTATTAAAAAAACTGGCTAAATACAGCAGAAATAGAACCTGCAGAAGTAGAAGATTACATACAGCTAACAAGTTTGTGCATTGAACAAAACTACTTCACCTTCAATAGTAAATATTACAGGCAAAAATCAGGACTCTCTATGGGCAACCCTCTATCTACATTTTTGGCAAATTTATTTATGAGCAAATTCGAAACGCACATGAAGAAAGCATTCCCATGGATTTTCAAAGTGTGGTACCACTATGTTGATGACATATTTGCAATAGTACCAAGTAGACATTTAGATGATGCCATAAAATTATTAAACATACAGGAAAAAACAATAAAATTCACAATGGAAACAGAAACCAATGGAGAACTCCCATTCTTAGATCTAAGAATCATCAGAAACGACACAAAAGTAAACTTTGGAATCTACAGAAAACCAACTCAGTCAGAAAATTACATTAAAAATGAAAGCTACAACCCATTACCACACAAACATGCAATAATAAATAGCCTCACACATAGATTAGTAAATGCACCCATGAGCACAACCGAATTCAACAAAGAGTTAAAAACTATAATTCAAACAGCAGAACAAAATGGATACAGCAAGAACCTTATGTACAAGAAACTAAACAAAGCAAAGCAGAAAAAAACCATAAAAGAAATATCTACCCTAACAGCAGGAAAAAACAATATCAACACATTCAAAAAATTCACTTACCACCCCCGAGCATTTAGAAAATTCAAAAAAATCTTCAAAGAACAAGACATCACCCTGGCTCCAATAAACAGATTTTCTGTCATAAAATTACTGAATTCAAAAATAAAAGATAAAATTCCACCAGAAAATAGGTCAGGAATATATCAAATTAAATGCACAAATTGTGAAAAGTTCTACTTAGGACAAACCAATAGAAGTTTAAAAATCAGATCCAAAGAGCACTTTAGAAACCTAAAATTGAAACAAGAAGACAAATCGGCAGTAGCATTTCACTTTTGGAAAGAAAACCACAATCTAGATCCAAATCCAAAATTGCTTAAAACCATGTCAGGCCACAATGAACTCACAACCTGGGAAAACATCCTCATATGGAAAAACAAAGATCGGCTAATAATAAATTTTGAAATTCCGCCAGTAGACAGCTTAGTTAAGAAGTTCATCATTTCGCAACCAGAGAAGAGAGTACAAGCAAATGCAGCCAGCAATGGCAGTTGGACCCGTGAGGTTGAAAATGAAAGCATAGGCTTTCGAAACTAGTCCCTCATAATAACAATGTAAGTGACGTAGTGTTAAAAAACCAACTCAACAAATTAATAAAACCATTGCTGGGATTTGAATTATGAGTCTTCTGGTCTCCATCCAAGTACTCTAAACCCTGAGCTACTATACAACATGTGAGCAATAAGCAGGGGAGGAGTGTGCTGCAACAAGTGGATCATCCAGGGAGATGATGTCACTAACAAGGAGAGTCAACCCACCGAGACAGTTGATGGATGAAGTGATGCAGAGCAGTGGCAGCTGAAATTGATGTATGGAAAGATGGCTAAGACATGAGTGTGATGTCAAATGGGGCATCATCAGGACAATTGAAGACTAAGGGTGATTTGTGATGCAACAAGAGGGGAAGCTAAGTTGAAAAACATCAATTCCGTATGAGATGGGATACCTCTGGTGGTAGTGTGTTGTAATGTGGAAAGCTTTATAGACAAAATTAACAAAGGTAAAATCAACACATATTGAAATTAGGTGATGTAGTGGCAAGTTGGAGGAACATAGTTATATAATACCGTGATAAGATATATGGTTTTGAATATTTGGGAAGAAATGCAGAAAGAAAAAAAGGTAAAGGCAGGGTTTCAGGAGGAATTGGAGTGTTTATTAGAAGAGAAAGAAATTTTGGACCAAAGAAAATAAAAATATGTAGAATCTGATAAAGTGATGTGAATTGTGCTATAAAATGTGTCAAAAGATCAACAAAATTTGGATGTTGGAGTAGTATACAATATGCCAGGGTATAGATTTATACAATCTGAATTTTTTTAGGAAAATAGAAACTGACATGGAGATACTGGACCTGAAATACAAAAAATTGGATCTCTTGATACAGGTTACATGGCTATTGAAAAATCCTGTTATAGAATTCAACAATGTGAAGATCTGAACAAGAATAACATATGCCTTTGAGTGTTATTTTATATATATAGCCAAGGAGAAAATTGTATATATACTCGTAAGTGATGAAGTTTATTGTAAATTTTTTGTATTTACCCAATGACTATGAATAAATTCAATTCAATTTTAATGCAAGGGTAGGGGAAGAACAATACATGAAGCTGAATTAGACATTACAGAGAAAGAGAATCAAAGAAAAAATGTGCTAGGCAGGAGGAAACTATAGCAGTGTAAGAACTTGCATGAAGAAAATACAAAATTTGATTGTAAATTGAATAGAGTATACAAGATTACAGTTGACTCAAAAATTATACATGGGATTGAAATTAAAGGACCAGAGAAGAATGGGAATCTATAGATCAGATGCATAGAAAATTCTGTGAAATGGTTCTGGTATTGACATGAGTAGCTCCAATGGGGGTAGCCTTATTGAACTGGGAAGAGTTTGCAGAAAAGTATTAGTAGTCAAAACACATTATGAAATTCCAGTATAGGATCCAATCATTGGAAAAAGGAAACATAGTCAAAGAATGCTAAAGGGCACAAGAAAACTAAGGATAGGATAGAAGCTGGGTATCTGAATAAAAGATAATCATAAGAGAAATCAGGCTGGGAGAGTTATCAAATTTATTGACAACAGGCTGACAAAGCCTATGGAATAAAATGAAGGCAAGGATAGATGATACTCAGAAATAAGGAGATATCATGCTTGCCTAAGGGATAAAAGCTCTCTGGTACATTACAGGACTTATAAGAAACACTGGGGTAGGGAAAAATAGCTTTAAGTTGTGGGCATTTTGGAGTAAAACATAACCAACATTTAAATCATTAATGGGAATGCACAGTGAAGTAACTAATAAGATTCACTTCGTTGAAAATGGTGGAAAAAGCCACCGAAACATGTCCGAAGTAAGTTACCTTATTTCAAGAGTGAAGTTTGAGTGTAATCTATGTTTTTACTCCTATTTAATAACCAACATTTGTTTTCACATCGTTCTCTGAAATAACAGGCCACGCCGTGGTCGAATGGTTAGATCACTCATCTTTCACATAGATGGCCCGGGTTCGATCCTAAGTGACCACATGTGGTGGTGAACAAAGTGGTTCAGGGGCAGGTTTTCCCCCAGGTTCCCCCACCATCACATTCCACTGGTGCTCCATGTATCACCAATGTCATCTCCTGCAGTGCCACAAGTAGTAAAAGCAGGCATTAAACACTACCAGAAAAAAAATGTGAAGTTACAGCAGTTTGGAAAATAAAAGTCATAGTAAATATCTTCTATTAAGAGGTCTTGTAAACCTTTTTAGTATTTTATTTGTTTAAGAATTGAAATTAAAAGCTGTCTTCATTGATGATTGAAATATCAAAATTGAATAACTAGTTTTTAAATTACTTAATGTACACACAAAAATTTCTCTCTTTATAATACAGAAACATTTATATCTTGCCAGTGTTCTGCCAGCCACAATGGTCACTTCAGCATATGTATCACTCTACCCTATTCTCTCTACACTATCTGTTATAAAATGGTTTTAAAATCCATATAATAAGAATTAACAATAATTCATAATAATGAATAGAATTTGGTACTCACCATAATAATAATAATGATAATTAATAAATAATAATAAATAATACATAGTAGTAGTAGTAATAATAATAAAATTGGTACTTACCTTCTTACAGGAGTTACCAGAATTATTGACTATTTTCTGGCACATAATTTACATCTTCTTAAGAAAACTATTGTTTACACCCTTAATTCAGCTAAGTTAATGTCCCTAATTTTTGCTGTTATGTTTTTTTTTTTTTGGGGGGGGGGGGTGCTCCAGTATGACAGAATTATTTGAAAACAATCTGTTTTTCAGTATTTCCCACATAAAAATCACAAATGTAAGATCTGGAGAATGAGGAAGCCATAATCTACAGTTCTCTCTCAGATTCATAATCTCTTTTTTGTGTTCAAATTACATTAAGGCCTTCATTGCGCATTGTTTAGAATGTAAGCAGTGGATTATCTCCATACTTCAGCTATTTAAATTAAATAGTAATTAAATAAATAATAATTAAGAAGTTAGAAGCTATTTTGGGCATTATTACTATACTTTTTAATTTTCAAAAGTTTGTTTTATTGCTTTCTCTACTTAGTACATAGTAGGAAGAGAAGGTATTGCGCTCTACAGAAAAATTTGATACCAAGATTTCATTAGAAATGCACATTTTTGGCATTATTTTTTTTATTTTTGATATTATGACTACACTTTTTAATTTTCAAAAGTTTGTTTCATTGCTTTCTCTACTTAGTACATAGTACATAGGAAGAGAAGGTATTGCACTCTACTCAAAAATTTGATACCGAGATTTCACCAGAAATGCACCCTTTAAGATTACCCTTTTCTAAAAAAAAAAAAAAAAAATTGGATAAAGCTATGTGTGTGTGCGATTTTTTTTTTTTTTAAATGGTGTTTAATGCACACATTTACTACTATGACACCACAGGCGATGACTCTGATAATACATGGAATGAAAATGGAGTACCTGTGGAATGCAATGGCAGAAGAAGCCAGAGAGTCCAGAGAAAACCCGTCCCATGCCGTTTTGTCCACCACGGATCCCACATGCAAATGTTTGGGATCGAACTCAGGCGAGTTATCTAACCACTCCGCCATGGCACAACCGTGCTGAATGCATGTGTGTGTGTTGTAAATCTCCCCACTCCAAACTACCCTTTACATTTCAAAAATTTTGATTTTCTAAAAAATGGCTATAACTGTATATTAAAGGTATTTATTTACATGACAAATAAAATGTGTATCTTGAATTTTCTGGGAATAGCCTCTGATGACCTCTTCATTCTGGATGACATTTTCATAACTGGTAAAAAGAGATAATTAAAGCTTACTCCACAAAAAATGTGGATCTCATAAAACACACAATTTAAGTCATGTACATTTTTTTTGTGGAGTTGACCACTTCCGAGATATTTCTTCTTATTGGCTTCAGTTTTAAAATACTAAGCTTTTCTCATACTGAAATTTGTCAACTCCTGGCCATGCTAAGAAACAAATTTCAATCACATAGCAACCAGCTTTTAAAAGATATGACTATCATTGCTTTTGCCTGTGTATTTCCTTAGTTCCCTTCTACTTATAAGGAAGCAAGCAATAAGACCATTTCCACTAATATTTATCTTGATTAGCATGAAGTAGATTGAAGAATAAGCTTTTTAACAATAATTTGTTGCAGAGATGTAGAGAAAGCTATGTGAATGGAACACACCAGATTTTATTTTTATGAATATGGAAAATATGAAATCATTGAGAACATTACATTCTTTACCTTTGTTTTATGCTGTTATAGTATTATTTTTTTAATTCTTATGTTAAACAGATAGTGACGTCTGCACATTACATGCTCTCAGACCTGTATATCCCTGCTGACATAGACCCTGCTTCTCCAGGGCTGGACAGTGAGGATGACGAAACAGAGTGCAGTGCC
This sequence comes from Hymenopus coronatus, assembly GCA_030762935.1. Classification (NCBI taxonomy): domain Eukaryota; kingdom Metazoa; phylum Arthropoda; class Insecta; order Mantodea; family Hymenopodidae; genus Hymenopus; species Hymenopus coronatus. The sequence continues at coordinate 66,490,275 of CM060898.1, read as the reverse complement.
GAAAACCACAGTGAACATGAGGACATTGGTGAGTAACATTTCCACAAATCAGCTTACTGAATGTTTTTTATGTCCATGTCAAAACAAAGAGCAACGTACAATTGACTAATTAAAATTTGGAGCTAAATTCATAATCCTTACTTGAAGGATCATTAAAGACACAAATGTGAGTGCTGATTTTCCCACTCTTTGGTAGTCAGAGAAATTTACCTGAGTGATTGCAATATTAGTATGATTTAGTGCCTACTCACTGAAGAATAACTGTAAATAGACTTTGATGGATAAATAATGTTTAGCTTTTCTGAATGCTAGGTTTGATGAACATGAATTGTGGTGTTATAATTTTTCGTCTCCATTTTGGAATTTTTGTTATTTCCCTTCCCATCCCATTTTTGCCTACATCTTCTTGATTCCAGATTTCAAACTCTTCACTTCACCCTCCTACCTACCCCATTCTGGCCAGTAATTTTAGGAGCATTTCCTCTGTATTGGCTTCTATATCACTTTTGGTACCAGTGTAACAAATTAGAACACCATTTGCTGCTAAGCACACTTTATTTATCACTTAAATGTGCAATGTAGCACAAATCTTATACTTGAGTTACTGTTGACACGCTCTCAGAACAGAACACTTGATTTGACATCCATCAAATTGGATCGTAATTGAACTGGCAATTCACCTCACGTAAACTGAATTTGGCTTTGTTCATGTCTTAACATGTAGACTAACTGAACTGAATTTACTGGGCAGAGTTGCTTTACAGGATGTAAATAATACACTTTTACGAACATAAAGACCGGACCCGTAGAGAGAGTGCAAACTAAGCGGCCATGTGAGTGGATGGAAACCCCTTGGTTTTACCATTCTTCTGTGATTGTTTATAGCCTGAAAAATGTTATCACTGGGTTTTACCATGCTGTTGCTTGTCACAGAAGCTAATAAGGCAACATTATCAAATTAACTTAAGGAATTCATCAATTTTGTAGAATTTAAAACAAAATTAAGTGAATATTATAGGCGATGGGATCCTGTAGTCTGTAATTACAGTTGCAAACAATCACTGCTTCAATTATTCCAGTTTGAAAATAATCATTCATTCAGGATAGTGGTTGTTGGAACTGAAATTTTTTAAGAAATAATATGGGAAAAAGTAATTGTGAGGAATAATTAATGAGTTTCATTTATATGTGTTAAAATGAAACCATTTTAGATTGCATAACCAAAGGGGGAAATAATATTCGGGGAAAATTTGTTCACCAGTTTTACTGTATTACCTACCAGTAACTATTTTTGGTGAATGTTTATCAGGTAACAGATAGAAAATAAGCTTTTATGAATAATTTGTAAGTTAGGTATGAAAATAAATGATAATGGTTAAGTCATGTGGATATTGCACACAACCTATAAGGATAAATAAATAATAACCATGATATGATTTTACAGAAAAGCTACTCAGCACCAGCAGCAGCGTTGCAGTTAAGGCATTGTGTTTATCTGCTGCACATGAAGATTCTCCAGGATCAAATGAAGAAGCTAAATATAGTTCCCCACCTCCACTTAGCGGTGGAGTTGAAGAGCGCTGCAAAATGGCACTTCAGCATGTGTCACAGGGACTTGAATCTTTACAATACATTGACTGCACTAAACCAGAGAAGCAAAAAGAAGAGGATAAGACCCCACTCTTTGAAGTAGGTGATGCTCTCCTTGATCCAATGACTAAACCATTCCTTTTGTCATGTTTTAATGTTTAGAGCTGTGTGTTTTCAAAATTAATTATCCTTTATAATATTTCAATTTAAGAATCAATGTTCTCTTAAATTATTATACCGTAGTGTGTAATGATGTATCCGAGGTAATTAACCTCTTAACATATGTATTCATATACAATATGATGGTTCTTTTTTCGCCTATTTTTTTATTGTCAAAATGAAATATTCAGTACAGTACAATAATGACAATAGCCTTGAAATTGTTTTTTAAGTGCTCAACAATAGAAATTTTCATTGCTGAATATCCCCTAGTTTAAAATCATACTTATGATATGCTTATCCCCTTTTTCTTCTTGAAATTACATTAGCAAAAGAGAATGCCGAGCATTGAAGCACTAAAAAATGGATAGCAACACATTTAGAGTCATTATTTATATGTTTGTGGCTGTGTGGAATATCCTGAAGCAAGGATCAATACATAAAACTACTCCGCAATCTTTACACATGTATCTAGATTCCCTCCGTGCCTTCTTTCCTTGGCATCACGCTCACTACTGCACATCCTACTTGTTGGATTCTGCTTCTTCTCAGTCGGAGGAATCGCTGTGCTGATGGACGGCCCGCTTCTTTTGGTGACAGTTGCTCCCTCTGATGTTTTTCAATGAGCTGCTCAGCGACAGCCACGCGAAAGTCAAGGGCACTGTGCTTTGCTCCATGTTTTTTATACAGGATAAAGGCATTCCATTCTGCCAATTCCAAAAGATGAAAAAATAGCTATCTATACTACTTCTTGCCCCTCTTGCATGGCAATGGATTATTTGCAATGTGCTGGTCTACTTTATCCACACCTCCCATTATGTCATTATAAGCAAATACAGCTGCTGGTTTGACAATTTCTTTGTTTTTTACTTTCTGTGTCTGCATTGTGGATAGTGGACAGCATACAAATGTCTCTCTTATCTTTCCATTTCAATGCAGTAGTTTACCTCGCTGAAATGCTGCCACCTCCCCTTTCTTTAGTTTCTTGGTCCGGAAAGAAGGCGGCATTTCTTTCCTTGTTGGACGCACAGTGCCATACATATCGGTTTTTTTGGACAGCAGAAGGTCAGCAAAGGTCTTTTCGAAGCAACAGACCACAGCGATTTCTATGCAAATATCAAATAAGTGCCAAAACATGAGATAGAAGAGTAACTTAGACCTTTTAAAATGTATGCCGGTCAGAAATGATAAGCCCAAGTATACTCAGCATTGAATTATACCGTCAGATTTGAAAAAACGAGTATTCTCTTGGTTTTATGTTAAGAGGTTAAGGTATATATTTGCAAACAGCAGGTGTGTGGTTCAAATCCTGCCAGGACTGTCCTCCCTGACAGACTTTTACTAGGTTTAACACAGCGCAAGTACCTGTTACATGGAAAAGTTTTTGAAAATTTTTAATTTCTGAAAAATGGTTCCTATGATATTGATGAATTTGCATGTAAATTCACATTATGGGTGGCAGAGTAAAACAGAGAGGCAAACGGAAATGTACTAGTGCAACTAAACCTCTGTCTTTGTGCTTGACTTTTGGTTCCCAGTCAACATCAAGCACAACCATTGATGTGAAAGAAAGACCTCTCTTTTTACTTTAGTCTTGTAGAGAAGTCTTTTTCCTATTGAGAATGTTTATAGGCCCATTAACAGAGAATCTTTTGGTGCAAAGTGAAGGCACAAAATCTGTTGCATATGTTATTACTCGACAGTAAGCATTAAAATCTCTCCCAGGGTTCATCGCTTCCATACGTGCGAAGTATAAAACTTACTTTTTGCCGCATGCTATTCGGAAAACATTGCAAATGCAAGATGACCCCAATTCTGGATATCAATATTTTGGAGAAAAAAAATTTTTTTTTGTATTCGGTAAATATGCTACTTATTCTACGGAAAATATTTGTGGTACTAAATCAGCACCAAACCTGAATCCTCCACATTGGTAAACCAACTATAAGTCAAAATTTTGTAATAGTTTTTTTTTTTTTTTTTTGTAGCTTGATAAATGTCATATCATTGGAAAATCATGCAAAGTACAATATTTTTGCAGAAAACCCAATTTTCATGCTATTTAGCGATTAAAGAATGGCAAATTCTGCCATTTTTTGGATGTCCAAAATATATTCCTACTATATTTTCATGAGTATAATGTTCTTCAGTTTAAACAAAATTTTTCCCATCCCTAATAGAAATAATAAAACTCAGAAACTTTAGGCAAAAATAATTTAATATTCATACTATATGTTTATAATCACAGTTTATTTGTGATCAATAAATATTTTATAACTATTCTGCTCATATTATAAATTATGACAAAATATATGTTAGATGGTTATTCTTTTGTTCTTCCTTTCTTCATGAGCTCAAGTAAAATTTTGTAGAAAATTGGGCTAGGTGACTTATTATGTATGTATATGTGCATACAAGAATATTTCTGGCAAATACCCATCATGATTAGCAGAAAGTAGAAAAAAAACACACTTTTGTCCGAAACTTTTAGAAAAATGTTGGTAATAATAGTTCTTGTCTAGAAAAATCAAATATACTATTAAATGTATCATACATGCCACAAGTGAAATTGATACCATTTTTGGAGAAGATTCATATCAGCTTAGAGTTACAGTGAGGCCTTAAATTATCTTTTTTCCACTTTTGTCATCTAATCTTTTATGTTGCAGTATATAAACAGCTTTTTCTTGTCTTTACTTCCATTGATTCTCTTTTTTTGTGTCTCATCACAGTTCTGATAGAACTGTTTTCCTATATTAATTTAACAAATTTTTCTCTTATAAATAATTTACTTTTTGTCCATGGTTATCTTCAATCAAGACTTTGCAGCAGTGTTATGAAGAGGCACTTCTTGTTTTACAGAAAGAGGAACAAAGAAAAATGCAGCAGAATATAGATGTACCAAAAATGGCAAAACCATTTGAAGCCATCCCAATGCCATATTCACCATTGCCTTCACAACAAACACAAGAAGCTGTGGATTCAACTCCAGCTTCTGGTTCTCCAGCAAAGAAGAATAACATTACATTCAAGAAAAAGAAGCGTGAAAAAGGTGGCGCTAATAAAGCAAAAGACAAAATCAATCAGAAAATCGAAGAACAGGGCAAAGCAGAGAAATCACCAAAAGCTCTCCTCTGTCGGTCAAAAGCAGAAACCATGCCCACATGGCAACAACCAGAGAAGGCTGATAACAAAACATGGAAACAGCATCTTAAGATTCTACTGTATGAGAAGGCCTGTCTTGTGTATGTCACACATGCTGAAACTGAGTATGTTGCAGAATTTTATGGTAAGTTATACATTTATTTTAAATCAAACTAAGTTCAAGGAAAGTTAATTCAATTATGTTTGTTTCCATTAATTTTCTTATAATTGTTCCTTTTCTTGCTATAATAAACATGAAGTAATGACTTAAAGAAAGAAAATAATATTGTGGGCCAGTAATATCTCTTTTCAAAACTTCCCAAGTTTTCAGCCAGATGAGATCAAGCTTTTGGTCTTCTAACTCCATAACCTGAATGGTTAAAAGCCTCACCTTCATCAAACTTGCATAGTCATTTACCCATTAATCACCATTAACACAAAGCTTCAAATTGTGCTTCAAGCTTTCAGACTTATCAGAATCGTAGTAAATCACCTGTTTGTTTATTTAATATGCTTAAAATTAAGTACTTCAAATTCCTTCCTTCTTAAGTATCTGTATTTATCTGAAACAAGACAGCCTCAAATACAATATGAAAACCCCCCCTTTTTTTTTCAGAACTTAATTTTGGAATTTAGCATATCATATACAGGGTGGAAGTGAACTATCCTGCTCATTGAAGGAGGTGAGAGAATGGATGTAAATGAACAAAAACATCTAATACTTTTTTGTAATTAAATGCCTTGTTAACTAGATAATCAATTTAAGAAGAGTATTTGGCAACTTGGCATAACTTGTAAATTGAGTAGTCTGCTTCTACTGACACCATCTTGAGTTATTCTGGCATTCTATAAAAACCATTTAAGTAATGTTCATGTATTGAATTCAGATGTTTTGTTGCTGGCACGTGAGACACCAGAAAATTCCGGAAAGAAGTGAGGTTATTGTTCACTGCACCATATGTAAACATTTGAATTCTTACATTCCTGCATAATTTTTATTTGAAATATTTAACGGCCTAAATGTCAGGGCTATTCTGTATGAGAGACTAATGCCATTGTAAGGTAACGAACTCACATGTAATTGTTACTGATATTAAACAATTTTAAGATTTGTTACACATAATACCTATGTATGCAGTTTAAAAGGTATATTTTATATGACAATGCAGTGCTTTACTTGAAATGAAAATAAGCATTCCAAAGGTTATGGCATTCTTAGTGAAACACACATATTATTAACACCATTATTCAGTGTTGAATTTTACAATGTGGTATTAATAATTGCTAAACCTTTAGGAAAGCATAATTTATAGTATCAGTTTACACTCCACTGCAGTATACTAATGGAAATTTTTGTGCAATTGTTCATTGTTTTGGCCAACCAGGAAGTGTACGCTTCTATTTAATTTTTAATATAGCCATTCTAAAATGGGACTAATGTGCTTCATACCAGCATTTACATCTAATTACCAATTTAAAATCAAGAGTCTGTTTAAAGTGATGCAGAAGGTTTTAGAAGCACTCCAAAAATGCTTATTCCAATATGATTTAACAATAAACTTATTTGCACAAAAAGCTCAAGTTAGTGAAATTTTAGGCACTAACATACTGATAAGATTTGTGGCATGCATATATGTAACATATTAAGATATTTAAAAAAAATGTTGGTAAACAAAATTGACACTGCTCTTCATGTGTATTGAATTCCAAGTCATGGACTACCATTATTTTCTGGCAAGTTTAGAAACCAAAAAGTGAGCATAACCTTAATCAGTACATTTATTAGCATTTACAATAATGCAAAAACATTGGGATTAATTTAAACTTGCCTCCAAGATGTAAATTTGAAATAATAGTTTAGAGGAATTGTTCCATGGTGCACCCTTGCAAAGACCCTGGAGCGGCTAAGAAAATGCACTGATACAGTTCGTCCACAGTTACTACACTCCTAAACACTTTATTTTTCGTTTCCTCCCAAAAAGAAAAATCTAGGAAAATCAAGTTTGAAGATCTGGCAGGCCAAGCCCCAGTTAGGGAAAATCATCAAGTGACGGACTGTAAGAATGGTGTAGGGTGATGCACTGTAATGAAGGAACCACATTTTTCCTCCAAGTTAGGCAATTGGTATTCAAAAACTGCTGATAAAATTTACCAGTCATGTGCAGTAGAAGGACAAATGGTATAATAAGATAATTTCCAGTTATGCTGGCCCAAGCATTAATAGAGGATCTATGCTGAAAATTCCACTGTTGTGTGGTTCTCGGATTCTCAACTGCTCACATATGTGTTGTGAAAGTTTATAATGCTACTTTGTATGAAACAGGCCTCATCCATCATCAGCCATTTGTTACATAATTTGGACTGATGAAAACTTAACATATGGATAAAATTAATTTGGTGATAAACATACTTTCTGGATGAAAGTTCTAAGTACAGTCCGGTGCAACCCCACTATTCAAGCAATATCGTGACTGTTCTAATCAGGTTTCTTATCAACCGAATTTAACACTACCTGTATCACGGACCCATTGGCAAATGGCAACAATGGTGTCTGCACTTGGCATAATCCTGTTAGGAAATCTTTCAGCATAGATCCATTGAGCAGATCAAGAATTTGTTTATCCTTAAATGAAGATCATGTCCAGATATTGGAACCTTGAAAATTGAGGCATTGTTTATGTGTTCTGTAACAAGATTTTCTGTCCTTTGCTGTTGTTCTATTTAGATCCATTACTCCTTTAACTGCTTTGATCTTAACTTTTGGCTTTGCCAAAAATATTCTATATATAAAAAGAAAACAATTTAATTTTTGAACGAAGAATAAGTGTAACACATATATTTTGAACAAATTAGTGAACACTTAGCTCACTTTGCTTTTCTTTCTTTTTTTTTTTTTTTTTTTTCTTTCCCTAATTTTAATTTGTGTAGAAATTCACATAATGGGCAGGAGGAAGAGGGCAAATGGAAATCTTTTGGTATATGCCTAGTTATGACGGTAGCAACAGCAGTGGTAGCTGCTGCCGTAACTATGATAGATAACATTTTCTATTTAGTTAACATACCTAATATAACACATCATTATAAAATTTTTACCCATTCAAATGTACATAGGTATTCACATAAGAAATGTGAGGAAGAGGTGAGAATGGAAATCTATGTTTGTGTGGGGTGACAATGGCAGCAGTAGCTGCATACAATGATGGATAAGATTTTCTATTTTGTCAAGATACCTAATATAATGCAGTGTTATAAAAAGTATTACCCAATTTGAACTAGCATGGAAATTCATGTAATGTGCAGGAGGGAGAGCGGAGGAGGAAATGTATTGGTATTTGTGTTGTGGGTTAAAATCTGACAATTGTAGCTACAGCTGCAATGACAACTATGAATCAAGATTTTTTATTTAGACATCTAATAAAACACATCATTGTAAAGAGTTTACTGAATTTGAATTTGGGTGGAAATTTGCATAATGGGAGGGAAGAGAATGGAAATGTACAGTATGTGTGCAGTGGGAGAAAGAGCCAGCAGTAACTGCAATGGTCATAATGGATAAGTTTTTTTGTTTAGACAGCGTTCCTAATATAACATCATTGTAAAAAGTTGTATCTAATTTGAATTTGCACAGAAATTCACATACTATGCAGGAGAGAGGAGAATGTAGGCCTGTTAACAGCTAACTTTACACTATGAAGTGAAATCCACAAAATCTGCTCCTTATGTCACAACTTTTGCTGTAACCTCTACTAATTCCCCCATGATTCATTACTGCCGTACCTGCAAAATTTGAAATTTATTTTTTCCTGTGTATTATTTGAAAAACGAATATTGTGAATGCAAGATGACTATCAATTCTCAACATTAGTATTTTGGAAAAAAACATTGTCTTGTATTTGTACAAGTAAAGTAACACCATGGTTGTACATTTTTAGTCGTACTGTCATTTGGCACTATTGGAGATTAGAAGAGCTAGTCATTGCCACATTTATAACATAAAACTGGCATACTCTAGTGGTTATTGTGAAAGTAATGGTCAGAGGCAAGAAATAATACTTGACAAACAGAATTAATTTTATTGTGTTCTTAATGGTATATGTTTTGGCTATATTTCAGGTCGTTCTCTTCGCTATATAAGCTATGTATTATACTGTCATCATGTATTGGAGGCTCTAAACAAATCCACTAATGCTGGACTTCAAAGCTACCTTCTGGGCAGAGCTGGTGATTGTTGTTTCATGGTTGTCCAGGACTGGACTCGTGTAGACATCCATCGCCATGATTTTGTTGAGAACAGCAGTATAGATCAAGATGTCTTACAAGAGGTGTTCAAAGATTTATCCTCCATAGGCATTCCAGAAAACAATCCTTGTAAGAATACATTTCTTTAAATGCTTTCTTAAAATTGTTATTCTCCAAAAATGGCTGAGGTACCACATGATTGTGATTAATATAAAAGTATGGCTATTAAGTGGAAACTAAAGCATTAATGCTTATAAGAAATCTTGATATTTCAGCAATCTTCATATAACAGATAATGTTATATTTGGAACTGACATTTGAAAAACAACTTGTGCTGTTTGAACCAATTATGTGATTTTGAAATGTTCATTATTCATTATATTGACATTTTTGTAATACATCAATCTTTTTTGGAGCAATCACTTTCATTTGCTTGAGTCAAAAGGATTTTAATTTATATTTATTTCATTACTAATATAAAGACAGAAGGAAGGAAATAAATGTAGATAAAATATATGCTTTTAATATTGGAGTCAAGTATATACACATGTGCTTCTCAAAAACTTAATGTTTTTAACCACATAGACCAAATTGGATAATGAGTGTGTGAATGCATGAAGTGGGTGAAAAGATACTAAAATAAACCCAGGATCTAATTGCATCTTCTGAGAACAAGAGAAAAAGGTTATTCAGTAACTCTCCCAATTGAGATTCTAACTCCAGGCCTCCTGAATGTGTCATCCTTTGTGGTGTAATGGTTACCTTGCTAACTTCACATACCCAAGGTTGCAGGTTCAAACCCGGTGGAGGATGATGGATTTTTCCTTAGCATGGCTTCCTGCGGAGGGGAAATAAAACCGTTGATACTGTGTCATAGATTTACAGTACATAAAAGAACTTCAAGCTTGATAAAAGAGGCTTCTGAGCAAAATTAAGCGGTCTTTCATGTCTATATAGAATGGTAAGCTGAGAACCACTGTAGTTAAAGAGCGTCCATAAATAACACTCCATTTCCTCCTGAATGTGAGACTAATGCACTACTCATCCATATACAGGGAGTTTTAACTATTATAAAACGATATTGACTAAGCTGGAATCATGTCCATTTCGGATAAAATGTTCGATTCATACACTTTTGTGTAAAATTTTTGCTGAATAACACAGAAAGTGTGCAATGTGGAAACAGAAACCATTTCAAATTGCTTAAAAAGGAAATATACATGTTAAAATATATTTGTTTAGAATATGCTACTCTGGTTTTTAGGGAACTACAAATGTAATTCATTAAGGTAAATGAAATTTTTATGTGAACATTTAGTGAAAGGTGACCTTGATCAACTTTGTACAGGATGACATTTTGTAATGAATAGAAGAATCTCTAGAATCGTATTTACAAATAAAAAATACAAGGGAAAGATAAGGATATGAGGATAAATTAAATAAGAAACAAAGAGGGAGTATTACTTGGGTTTGAGCGGGATTTGTGTGGAGATTAAAAGGGATGTGTGTCCAATATGTGGAGGAAAGGAAGATATGGAGCATATAGCTTTTAAATGTAAAGGTGGCAAAGCTTTGGAAGAAAGAGTAAATAAATGAAAATGTCTGAAATTAAATAGAAAGGTAGCCTTAATTAAACTTTTTAGCAAAGAAAGTAAGGTAGGGGAGCATTTGACCAAAGTAAGTTAGAAAGAAATGATTATGCATATAAAAAAGGAGGCAACTGAAACATAAAGTTTACAAGTTGTTAAAACACAAGTTTAACATTACAATCTCAAACATTGTACATGTCTTAAATTCTCATTTATTATCATTATTTATTAATAATTGGTACAAATATGTGGCATATTAATGTTATGTAATATTATTATAATTATTATTTATCACTATTAATATTATTGTTATTATAGTAATAGTAGTGTTGATAGTAGTATTGGTATTAGCAAGAAAACAAAAAAAATGTACTAGATACAAAGGAAAACATACATTTTGAATATGGCAATATAACAGCCTGGGCTGATGATGGCCATATTCTTTGTATAGGTACTTAGCACAAAAAAATAAAAAAATTATGAATAGAACAAAAAAATCCGAGAGCAGTTTTCTGCTTTTAAAATAGAGAAAAAAGCGAAAATTGCCCAATATTAACTGTACTTTAAATGAAGCTTTTACAAAATTGAATATGTTTTCAAATATTTCTTAGAGGAGATTAAAAGATAAATATTTTTTGATTGTTTAAATACACTTTTACCATTATTATTATTATAAACTTTCTAAGTTTATCTTAGTTGAATCAGCTGGTTAGCCACGAGGCTACACAGCCTCACAATACTGTGAGAACAAAAGAAATGCACTTCAGCTATTTGTTTATAAAGAAACACATCAGCTGTTTGCTTAGTGCACTTATGACTTGTTTTCGAATTAGCAGATTATGAGTTATAAAATGACTTTCATTATTAATGCCAAGCATCTTGAAACATTATTTATTTACACTAATAAACAATGTAATGTGACAGCTACAACAAGAATTTATTGAGAAAAATTTCCAAATAAATAGTACCACATCAAAGGACATTTGCTTTCATTTATCAAAGAGTTTTAAACATAGGAAACATATATCTTCTTGTTAAGCATTTGGCCAAAGAAATGTTGCACAAGAAGAAGAAGTTCCACTTTATGAAAAAAATCCTGGAAGCAGCCATAGTATAGCTTACACTATTGGCAATTTCATTGGACTGTTTTGAAAATATTAAAAAAAGAATTGCTACATCCTTATCATATTCAGCAACTCAAATACCTATGTCAGGGCTTACAACAATCCACACACAATAAGACAAGACAGCTCTCAACACAGATTTTCTGTAAATTTTGGACAAAAATCATAAGAAGCACACTTCCATGTATTTTGGCAGGAGCCATTTATCTCCAGTTACTTCAAGAGACATTGCCAGTTTTGCTTTAAAAATTCCCCTGACAGTAAGAAATGATATCTGCCTATTAATATAAAGTCACACCTCTGCACTAAAGTAGAGCTGAGTATGACTATCTATGCAGTATCTACATAGAGTGCTAGATCATTCGAAATGGACCAACAAGATAGCCATAAAGATCCCCAGATATAAATCCAATTTTTTGTTTGAGATGATATGATAACTCGCATATACATTGCAGAAGTGCCCAATGTGGAAACATTGCAAGAAAGATCGCCAAAGAAATAAAAAGCACCTGGACGTACTTTGAAAAGTCTGGCAGAATTTGAGAAACCTTCGCAAAGCGTGTAAGTTGGTGAAGGGTGCACATTTTGAACATTAAAAACAGAGTTCTCATTGATATCCTGTTCTTGTTTTGTTTTAATTTTTCATAAGGTTTTATAGCAGCATAATCTTGTAATTTAAGTTTCTCAATATTTTATTTACCTTTAAAAATGAATATTCCTTTAAATAAAATGCATCATATTGTAAATGCTTGTTCAATTGTATATTCTATATGTAAGAACAGAAAAATTTTGTTTTATTTTTAGAGCATTTCGGTGTTATTTTTCAGTGCGTTTTAGTGTAATAACGTTGATTTTAGAGACACTTGCATCATTTTGAAAGTTTGTTTATAAGTGACAATTACTTAATATATAAGCTATTTTAGATACAAGTTATCAAGAATTATGATGCGGTTTTACTTGCATATTAATTCTATCAGCCACTAACAAATAACTCAAATTGTGAAACTTAAAAGAAAAACTCAATAGAAGAATCGCAAATTTTGACAAAAACTGTTACTGGGACTGGTTTAAAATATCTTAGCAACATATCACTAAATATGGAGCAACACTGAAAAATGCAATGAGGAAATTGGCAACAATATTACCTATGTTACTAAATAGCCAGCCAACTGTTGAATACACATTGTATTTATATAAATACAAGAAGACCTCAAATGTAAGATGACTCCCATTTTTCAGAACTAAGTTTTGGAATTAAGCATATCATCTATATAAAAAGAAGATAACTTAATTTTTAAATGGAATTTAAACTTTTGCCATATATTTTGAACAAACTAAGGGACACTTAAGCTGGTTAAGTATTTTCTTCCTTTTTTACTTAATTTGAATTTGTGCAGAAATGTAAATGGAGTGTTATTTACGGACGCTCTTTAACTGCTGTGGTTCTCAGCATCCCATTCTAAATTGGGCATTAAAGACTGCTTAATTTTGCTCAGAGGCCTCTCTATCAGTCCCTTCCGAAGGAAACCATGCTAAGGATTTTTACGCCTGAAAAAATTTATCGTCCTCCACCAGGTTTGAACCTACAACCTTGGGTATATGAAGTTAGCATGGTAACCATTACACCACGGAGGGCGACGAAATTCACATGTTGAGTAAGAGAGAGGTAGAGGGGAGAACGGAAATCATATACTGGTACCTGTGTATGCGATCAGAAGTGGCAGCGGCAGCGCAACTGCTAACGGTATAATGGAGACGATTTTATATTTAGAAACATACCTAATGAACACATTATTGTAAAGAATTTTACCTAAAGTAACAATTTTAATTTGTGTGGAAATTCATGTTTTGGACACTTGAGAAATGGAGAGGAGAATAAGAAATGCATGTATATGTGCAGTGAGAGAACATGACAATGAAACAGTGGCGTTGGCAGCATATCTGTTACAATAATGGATACGTTTTTCTGTTTAGTCAACATACCGAATATAACACATTGTTGTAAAAGATACCCAATTCAAATTTGCTCAGAAACTCACATGAGTGGGAGAGAGATGGACAAGAATGGAAATGTACCGCTATGTCTGCACAGGGCGGTGACGACAGCAGCTTAGCTGTAATGACGATGAATACGATTTTCTCTTTAGACAAAATAACTGAATGACACATCGTGTAATAAGTTTTACTATGGTTTTACCTAAATCAAATTTGCTTGTAAATTGACATTAAGGATGCCAGAGAGAAACAAGAGCGGTGAACGCAAATGTACTAATATATATGCTGTGGGAGGAGGGAAATGCGCAGTTAAACCTCTCTCTTTGTGCTTGACCGTTGGCTCCCAATCAACATTATGTGTAACCACTGATATGAAAGAAGATTTCTATTTTTATTTTAAATTCGGAGAGAAATCTTTTTCCTAATGAGAATACTTATCGGCCCATTAACAGCAAATCTTTTGGTGTGAAATGAAGGCCCAAAATCTGTCAGTAGGCATTACCATTTCCCACAGGGTTCTCCTCTTCTGTACTGCGAAGTTGGAAACTTACTTTTTGCCGCATGCTATTTTGAAAACATCACGAATGCAAGTCAACCCCATTTCTGGACATTAATATCTTGGGAAAAAACATTGTCTTGTATTCGGATATATACAGTAAAGTATTTGTAGTACTATGTCGGTAGCAAACTGGAATTCTTCTCACTGGTTAACCTACTATAAATCAAACTTTTGTTTGATTTTACATGGATAAATTGCATATCATTAGAAACTCGCACAAAGTACAGTATTTCATATAAAAACTCAATTTTTTGCATTATTTGGCAATTTAAAATCTGCAAATTCTGCCATTTTTGAATATCAAAATATATTGCCATTATGTTTTCATTATTTTATTGTTTTTCGGTCTTATCGTTTGGACAAAATTTTCCCTTCCCTATCTATATGATATTTAAGTTACCTTATAAGCATGTGTAGTTTTGTGCTTGTTCATATACCAGAAGTGCTTATTTGTTCATTGCCATAGCAACAGAAGATGAATTAAACATTAATCTGTTGAGTTTACTGTGTTGCAATATTGTGCAAAATAAAAAAGGATGCTGTAAAAATGTTAAGCTTTCTCAGATATATGTATAGTGTTAAAATTCCTAGTTAAATCTTCTGATGCATGCTTTAGTGCAAGAACAAAGAGACTAAGCTAAGGTATATAAGATGTAATTAATTTATTGGTACAAGTTCAGAGGGCTAAAGCATTGTAACATACATAATATGCACTGGATTGTGTAGTGGATATAACATTAATTTGAGTGGTTTTTGATGAAATTTATGCTATTAATTCAATTGGCATGGTGCATGCAATTAACCTTAAAAGAATGTATAGGAAAAAATAAAGAATGTCTTAAGTAATACAGAAACCTTCCAAATGTAACAAGAATTTAGGATCTTGTCACTTCCATTGCATCTCTTATTACTTTATAAATGTATTTTTTTTTCTTTTTTATTTTATTTATTCTTTTTTTTTTTTTAATTCCATAATTTGCAGCTGGATAATGGTATCTTTCCTGAATTGCTAAATATGTTGTTGCCTTAGCCTGAGATGGGAAGACAGGTTCTGGTATGTACAATTTCTAAATGTAACAAAAAAGTGTAGGATCAGTCATTTCCATTATATCTCTTATTACTTTATAAACTTTTTTTTTTTTTTGTAATTCCATAATTTCCGGCTGGGGCTGGATAATAGTATCTTTTCGGAATTACTAAACATGTTGTCGCCTTAGCCTGAGATGGGAAGACAGGTTCTGGTATGTACAACTTCCTTTAATTATAACCAAGTAGCAATACTATGGATGTAAGAGAAACACACTTTCCTGAACTAGTCCTCTGTGTTGCAATTTGTTGCATAGTATATGAATGTTAAAGAGCCATCTCATGGATGTCCTGAAGCTGGTCTATGAGATACACCATGTCGACCAAATTGGCTGAACTCAACCCAATGCTGTCATGGGTTGAACTATATGCCAGCAAGAAAAGTGGCACCCTCATATCCCAGCCTCTTCTGTGATTGGCCACAACCTTCCGCAAATTTCTTCTACCTGATTGAGTGGAGAGGTGTTGTGTGTTCCTGTTTATCTCATCTGGTTGGGCTCAGAATTGGTGCCCTGATCATTGTGCAGCTCCAGAGGTACCTCATAGTGACAAAACAGTTCTAAGAAGCAATTCACAATGGTTCTGCCCTCCTGGTTAGGGATGGCATACCCTCTGACCTCTTGGTGAAGTAATCCAATTGTTATCCCTGTGACACAGGGAATGGCCCAGCTGCACCAATGGCTATGCATTCAAAATGTGCTCCCATGTTATACTGCTGCATGCAACCCAGACTCCCTGTGGGCTGTGACTTGCCACACACATATGACATTGGCAGCATCACCTTTCAGAGCTTGTCGATGGTTCGACTGGGTCCCAAAAGTGCTCCCAAAATCCCTGATTGTACTTCCCCTAGGGTTCCCATGACCTTACTCCAAGGGAGGATTAGCTGCTGTGTCTCTAAGTCTTCCCATCAGGTGACTCCCAAACTCAGGACAGCACTCCTTCCTTGGTCTTCAATGAGAAGACCCAGTAGAACTTGAACACACTATTCCTGGGTGGAATTTTCTCCCAGCTCAGTCTAGTCTTTGTCTCCATTTCTCTCAGGAGTGACCTCAAGCCAGGTGCTCCCCCTTAGACTTGCACTATCCCATCCAGCTGCAGGCACTGCTAAAATGACATGAACAGTTGTGGCATGCTCTTTCTCCTCAATCTTGATTCAGTGACCACACTCCTCTGGACAGCTTCATATGAACATGACATCTGCATTGTTGTGGCTCTTTCTTTTCCAATATTCTGATGTGCACTTGTACTCTTGGAGCCTCTGGACCCAATGGGCTGTCTAGCCCTCCTGGTTCTAGAAGCTCAACAGTTAAGTGAGGGCAGAGTGGTCTGTCTGCAGGTGGAATGCTTGACCGAAAGTGCTTGTGGAAGTGCCCAGATGTTTGTAGGGGCTCCAGAGCAACACCTTGTCTTGGCTGACTCACAAGATTTTCCAGCCAATGTCGACGGTTGCTTAATGGCTCCTGAGGACATAACATTTCTGAACCTCTGCTTAAAACATAAAACAGTTGGAAAATTGTTGAGGATGGGAGAAATACCCTGTTGCCAAAACGTGTCCAAGTAAGTGTTTTTTCAATGATGTAGGTTACCAATATCCAACTCTCTTATTATATGACTACACATCACAGTTACTAGCATCTGTTCCATATCATTTTCAGAATACAGGCCAGCAATAGCGTGAAATTTTAGAAACAAGTTATACATGTGCATTATTCAATAAAGGAAGACATGAGCATGCCAAATTTAGGATTAGTGGTTAATATCCTGATATTAGGAATTTATGTTCTGACTCCTTTCCAGCTATGATGTAAAGTATATCCTTATTAGTTACTTTGTTTTACATCCTTTCATATTAAATTTGTTGTGCCTATGAATACTTTTGGTGATTATAGAAGTTTTTCCTGTACAACAGCTGAAGAACTAATGCCAGAAGCTATAGAAGATATAGAGCAAATGCTGGTAATCAGTTGCAAATGTTATCAAAAAGCATTGGCACTTGAGCCACATGAGCAACAGAAGAGTAACCTACAGCGAAGACTGGGCAATATACATAATGAGCTTGGAGTACTATATATGAACCAGGCAGCAGGTATGTATTGGTACAGTAAAGTATAATATATCTCAAATACAAGATTGCATTGCTTTCCAAAATATATATCTTAAAAAAGACAAGTTTTTCTGCATTTGCAATATATACTTTCACAATGCAAGAAATGAGCTTAAAAGGTTGTGGTTTGGGGTTGAGGTGAATGAGATGTTTGAGGAAATGCTGAAGATAACCATCAAAGACACACTGTATCAATAGTTTCAGCACATTTCATTTGATATTGATTGCAAATTACAGCCAGTCTAGCAAATCTTAGACAATATTTGAGGGATTAAAATGCTGATGACTTCTCATTTATTGATTATTGCATCCTAAGGCATTGCTTGAAAATGTATATTTCCTAGGTCATTTTTTGGTCTTGTTCTTTGTATCTTTATTTATTCATTCTCTTATATATAGGTTGAGTATATAAAGAGCTTTCTTTATATTAGTGACCTTTTACATAAGTATAATTTTGTACATCCTCTACTACTCGCATTTTGGAAGAAAGAACAACCTATTTAATGGTTAGTCTGGAAAGAGTTGCTTGTATGTGGAGGGTTGGCTATTGTCAGCCGAGCAGGTATAAGTAGAGTTTTGATATGTCCCAAACTAAATATAAGACAGGGCATTTTTATCTTTTTGGTGTTAATGAATACATGGTCAGATTTTTAATATCACAAAGCTGTGAAGTCCTCTTCATTCACAATGAAATTTGTATATTCTGAGAACTCAAAGAATTAATGCTACAGTAAGACCTGCTTCAAAGATTTTCTTTTAAATTTTTCAACAAGAACATGAAACACATAATTTTTAATTAATTTTTATTTCATCATTGTTCTTATGGCTACTATCTACTTGTGTATAAATTATTGTATAATTTTCTTACACTAATTTTAATACATTAAACCTCAGTTTTTAGGCCATTTTAAGTATTTATTTTGTCCTTATCTTAAATTTAAGTAATTTTAATTGTAATTTTTTTCAGACAGTTTTAGCTATGGTAATAGGGGGCCAGGTAATAAGTGATTCTACTGACAAAGTTTTCTGATCAAAATAGAAATTAAAAGATGTATCCTTACCTGATTAGTGATTCTGCAGTAGATAGCAGCATGGATCAAAGATACACATCACAGTGCACTCCCTGTCCTCCCCTCCATTTGCTTTATATATTTTGTAAGAATTGATAATAGATATATATCTACATAGTTACTGATCTTTTATACTATCTTAAAGAAAATTAAACCCTTCATCACTGTGTTTTTGATTACTTCAAAAGAAACTAGAAAAGTAACACATCTATATCATACTAGTGACCCTGATGAGGAATTATAATGAACTTATGGGAAATGAATTGATGTGAGGCACTCATATTGGTTCACTTTCCAAATTACTCGTAGAAGTGTTTCAAGGGACTAATGTCTCCATGTATGGCTGCACTCTGAAATATTCATTACTTATTTTCTGAAAGAAAGATATGTCCTTTCTTTAATGCATGGAAATGTGTATTATAAGTGGCCAGGGTCGCATTATACATATTCCATTATGTAATATACTTAGAACTAAATAAATAATGCAAAGAAAGTGATTGTGTGGAACAATTTGATGCAGCTCATTACAAAGAGAAACTTGATGGGCCAAAGCAAGATGAGGACAATGAGTATCTAAAGAAACTTTTCATGCTGTCATTGCAACACTTAGAGATGGGAGTTGATGCATTCGAAATGGTGCGTGATGAAGCAAATCTGGCTTTGCTGCATTCCAACACAGGGCGTCTTATGCGTATGTGCGCACATTTTCATTCTCCTGACTCATCTGATCGCCGTTCAGAATTAGCTGGTCAAGAAAAACATTTCTACAACAAGGTATGTGATGGTCTATAACATTGAAAATATCAACTTATAATAAATAGAAAGTAAAAGCAGTTTTATTTCATTTATGCATGTCAAGCTAAATCATTCCTTCTCCACCTCTCTCTAACCACCGAACAGCTTTGGTGGTATTTGATATTCTGTAACTGTTAATACCTAAATACTAAAGCCAGTGACAAAACCAGCAAAAACCGTTTGATGTTTTTGAAAAAGTTGTGAAATTCTATAGAATTAAATGAAGAGCTAGGAAGTGATTTTGTTAAGTTACTAATCTTTTTTCCTTCAATTTTATTGGGAAAGTCTGTCAACAAACTTCTGGCTTAGCAATGGGGGTTCTCTACTTTTTCCTTTTCTTGCTGCTCTTTTCAAGAGCTATTTGAAATGCAAATCCTATGGCATGCTTCACTTTTTAAATATTGCTATTACACTTAGATGATAATTTTACCATTTTTCCAGATAAATATGTAAAGTAACTAAAATGTTTAAAATTTACAAGAGAAAGTTATCATTAGATATTGAAAATGAGGGTTATCTATCTTTCATACATTTGAAGATAATAAAAAATAACAATAAGTTTAATTTTGGCATTAATAGAAAATTAACTCGTTTGATAATTGCATAAGAGTTTTAACCCTTTTTGACTTAACTTTACTGTTTTTGTAGCTAATTTATGAGTTAATGAATATAACACTTAATAAAAATGAATTTGATAAAGAATATAAACACATTTTATCAACCCTAATTAATGGTTTTAATACTTATTTCATATATAAAATTATTGATAAATTCAAATATTAAAAGGCTCTTAACGAGGTTTCTACATTAAAAACATGATTAAATTTTTAAAAAATGTATTTATCATCCTTGAGTAAATAAAAAAATTCACAAACATTATAGAGAACCTATTACACTATTAATTCTTCAAAATAAATACAACATAAAAATGTGTTGTTTTTTTATAGGAAAGTTAAAATTTCAAAAAATAAAAAATCTGGTATTAACAGTTGCTGTTTAGATTGTGAATATGTATTTACATTGGAAAGACCAGATTTCATTTGCAAACTAGAGTTAAAGAACATTTAGAAATATTGAATATAAACAGATTGATAAATCAAATGAAGTAGATCAGTTTTGGTCATTTAATCATGAAATAAATTCAGAAGCTAATATGGTCCTATAGATTTAATGGTGTGATAAAAATATTTGTTTTGAAGAGATCATTTGATGAGTTTTAAGATACGTCAGTTGATTCTGTCAGAAAGTTTGTTTTACTTCCAGTAGATGACAATAATATGGCAATCACCTTGCTGCAGTAACTGTAACAACATAAACTGTGAGTCAACAAGAAAGCAAAGTATCAAGAATTACGAAATGTACTGGTTTTGAATTTATATATTTTAAAAAATTGAAGATGCAATCAAGGATTATGAAGCATGTACCAGTTTTGAATTTATTTATAAAGATAAATAGAGATTTGTCCCCAAAATTTAATTTTGTATTAATATTCTGCACTGTGTTTGTTAACAAAGGCTGCTGTCCACTATATTGTTAAACTCCTGATGAGTGATTTCCACTATTCTTGGCACATTGGAAAATATCTTTTGAATGTTCAGACAGTTCTATGTAATCCAAATATTTATGTTAATGTCTTAAATAAGAAACTATCCTGAGATTCTCTATAAACCTCTTCATGTGCTCATTCTGTCATGTGTTGATCCACCAACCACTTTTCTGAGGTGAGGAATCGTTGGGATATCTGTAAATTGCCGCAAAACAAATTGTGATGGTAGGGATGATACTTTTTAAAGCCTGATAATAAAATATTTTGTTAATTTCTATGCATGTACAGGTCATGCACCTTAAGCAGTGGACTAGAACATAATGCTCTGATACTAGCCAAAATAGCCATTATTCGGGCTGGGAGATGTATGATGCTGGCCACTTCTCCATATTGGTTGGATGATTGTCAGCTTCGCCATGCATAAGTGGGCATGATGCCTGCAGTAGATTTGATAGCCACAGTTTATAAGGGCTGTATGGTACAATATTAGTTTTTTTGTTATTATTTGACACAACCTCTTTTGTATGTGCAGTGGAGATTGCAGGCAGCCATATTAGCTCAGCTAGATTGGCTGCTGTTTATGTTACTGTTTTTGTTGTGAATGGCAACATATGTTAAGAATATATTATGTCATTCTACTAATGCTTAATTTTCATTCTTAATACCTTTACAAAATACCAAATGCACATAGCAACTGGTGAGAAACTTTGACAAAATGACAGTAGCTCTGATTATTGACCTCTATAGTTTTCCAACATTCAGATTTTATAATTTTGTAATATATATTTTTTGTTTTATTTTTCATGGATAAGGCTATAAGCAGTTACCAGAAAGCATTGATGATATTAGGAAATCGACGAAACAACCCAGCCATATGGGACACAGTTCTTTGGGAACTTTCTACCACAGTATTTACCATGGCAACTCTTCTTCAAGATTTTCCAGCTTTGGGAAATAAGGTAAAGAAAACTGTTGAAAGTCATAGCTAGTTTAGAAATATACAGATCTATGAAAACCAAATTTAATGAATTTTTCTTTATAACAGAGTCAGGAAGAGGCTGAGAGGGAAGTAGCTGAATATTTTATGAAAGCTCTGAAATACTGTGATTTGGAGACTGCAGGTCCTCGTTTTCCAGTGTACCAGTTTCGAGCTGCAACTATTCACCACAGACTAGCATCTTTGTACCATAAGTCATTTAGGTGAGTTATACTTTTACAACTACACTGTTTTATTTCATCTGCAGTTTTAATATAAGAAGTAAATTAACCTTTTATGTGTGCATTTTTTTGTAATCTTTAGAGCTTTTTAATACTAGTCTGTGTGAAATGGTTAAAACTTGAATAAGACCCCAATTGCATGTTATTTTTTAAATTACATATTGCAATTTTTTCATTCTATTTGATGCACATGCAGATTTGCAAGTAACTCAGTAGAGTGGTACACAAGAACCTTGTTTGTCTGGATTAGGTGAGATAAAAAGTAATCCAAAAACAAACTATTAAATACTCTGTTAGTGAAACTTGAATAGTAATTCAATAGCAGAAGAAAAAAGAATTAAAAGATGTCTTGTTGAGAAGTCTACAACTAATGAAATATAATCTCATATTTTGTATAATATTTGAATAAGTTGTTAACAATGATGTAAAATATAAATTTATGGGAAAAGAACATATATCACAATTTTTTGTGCTTGACTAGTTTTAAGAGGTATTTGCTCTCATTAGAAATGACAGACTGTCTGCTAGGGTTGATATCCATTGTATTGTTTGTGGTGACATCTAGTGGTAGACTGATGTACTTCCATGCTTATATTTCAGTTTTATAAGTAAAATCTTTTCCCAAGTATCAAACTTTGTTGTGTATTTTATAGGTTTTAGGTTATTCAGTGTGTGACTGTTCTAATGCAGTTGGTGATTTGAGTAAATTATTTTAGTACAGGAATAAATCTTGGGTCATTGAGAATTCAGTAAAGCTGTACTATACTACTGGAATGATCAACGTGAATTAGTTGAAATTATGTGTGATTTATTGATTGTGCAACAAAAATCAGATGTTGAATAACTTGTCACAGTTTACATATAAATAAATAGACCATTCACACTTACAATTCCATGTTTTCACATTTAGTTTTTCTTAATGTTGCAGTCCTCGATATTTAAGTATGAAGATTACTTAGCAAATTATGATTTTATCACACTGGCTAATTATTTGTTTGTAGCCATTGGCCTATGCAATGTGTATGCTTTGAAAGCAAATTGTGTTGAATTTTTTTTTTTACTCACAAAATCATTTGTTTTTGTATTCATGATGAAAATAACTTCACCCAAAGGACAATACATATGCTTTTATTTGTCCTTAATCTCTATGTACAATAAAAGTCTAAAGATGTAAAAATGTGGCCATCTTAAAATTCAAATTATTAAATATAAATTAACTTTTACATATAATATATTACTCTTGAGACAATTATAAATGTTTAAATGTGATCCTTACAATTCATAATTTTATATTTTAGGCCTTTCAGTCATTATATTTTCTATACTGTCAGGATTGTAATGAGTAGTATATAGCACCCATTCCCAATTCTACATCCAATCACATAAAATACAATGATATTTACAGTGATAAATCTTATTATTTATAATTTATAATTTTTTTAAAACTTACCTGGTGAATATATACATATTTTTCTTTTAATTATAATTTTTAATTTGTTTGGGCTGTAAGTTTATTCTTGTTATAAGCGTGAAATAATAGGTTTTCCAGAAATGGTGTTTTGGTACACCTGCTATCCCAAACTCCCTAACTTCCTCATTGTGGGTTCCTCCTTGTGATGAGGGAGTCAGTCTAAACACCCAACCAATATAGTCAATATATGGTGACCTAAATCAGTAGAAAGGAATAGCTTGGCACATTCACAGTAGGCAGGCTGAGAAAGATTCATTTGGAGCAGTTGTTCCTTTAATTGCCACTCCCTCGACGCTTGTCTTTTATTAACTAAATATCTTTGAACCATGTATTTTTGGAACAGCAAATACTCAACAGTTTTTCAATAATTATTATAAAACTATTATAATTTTAATCCAATTTTGAAGCTTATAATTCTCTGTGAAACAGTATTTTATCTGGATACCTTGGGGAGGTGGCCACTATAATAGTGTCCATAACCATTGAAAACGAACTTATTACTCATGTTGAAAACATCAGGTGTTCATTAAATAATTTTATTTGCCACCCTGAACTTTACAAACAATTCACATGCACTATGCTTTTACAACTAATATTTAATAACACTTTAATATAACTTGACCTAGATTTTAACCAAATATGCAAATATAAAAGAATATTAAATCATTAATGGGAATGCACAGTGAAGTAACTAATTAAATAGGAGTAAAAACATAGATTACACTCAGAGAGATATTTAAAATACAAACAGACAGATAATTCAGCTGTTGCACATCATTTTTGGACTCAAAACCATAATTTTCACAGCGAGCCCAAGCTATTAAAATTAGTACAGATCCAATAGGATTAACGATTTGAGAAAATCTATTAATTTTAAAAAACAAAAACAAGGTCATAAATTTTGACATTCCACAAACAAATGGGCTCATCTCAAAATTCATCTATCCAGAAGAGAGACCTCTACAGGCCGCTACCACGAGTTCATCAGTGAATCTTCGATGAAAATGGTGGAAAAAGACACCGAAACATGTCCAAAGTAAGTTACCTTATTTCAAGAGTGAAGTTTGAGTGTAATCTATGTTTTTACTCCTATTTAATTAGTTACTTCACTGTGCATTCCCATTTTAATATTGACCATAATGGAAAAAAGCCACAGATTAAAAAGTTCATAAACATCAGGATAAAGAAAAGATTAATTTCTGCTAATATAAAATTCTTACGCACAAGTCTCAGGAACAATTTGACACCGGTATTTGTATGGAGGTTGGTAAATCAATGCGGGAATAGCAAGGCACAGAGGGAAGCTGAAAAGGAGTTTTACAATTAGAAATAGAAAAACATTATAAAACCTTAAATGATTTAGATTTGATAAGTTATAGCTTTCATCTAGAACTTATAAAAATTTTGGGGGATGTACTCTGGCAAAATTTAGAACAATGGTTATTTGAGGTTATGAACATACGCGTCAAGCAAAAGTGGATAACCGTAAATAAAAAACTTAAAAATTTACACAGAAAGCAACAAACACCAAACGATAATGCAAGCCATCATTGCCAAACCGTAAATAATGAAGACAATTTTGTTAATTTATCCAAGGAATCCTTCATACAGAAAGAAAAAGAAGTGTTGAACAAAGGCCTAAATACATGCATTAGTTTCTCCCGCGATGTTGACGAATACGTTGCAGACATAGAAATGGCAATCTTTGACCAACCAGAAAGCCATAAGCTCTTGATCAGAACAGAGTGCGAAAACACTTTAAAACAATTACAAAAATCCCAGAGCCACCACAATCCTCATCAGAAAGTGCTGAAATCACTAAACAAAAAGGAGGTTTTCTACACAAAAGCTGACAAAGGAAATAAAATAGTAGTAATGGACAAATCAGATTATGAAAGTAGCATGGAAAAACTTTTACAGTCAGAAGAATATGTGGAAATTCCAAAAGATCCCACCCCAAAATATA
The DNA here is from genome assembly GCA_030762935.1 of Hymenopus coronatus. Classification (NCBI taxonomy): domain Eukaryota; kingdom Metazoa; phylum Arthropoda; class Insecta; order Mantodea; family Hymenopodidae; genus Hymenopus; species Hymenopus coronatus. Next base: position 66,464,617 of record CM060898.1, on the reverse strand, counting down.
CAAAAGCTTTACATGAAACCTTAGACAGTGTAAAATTAATCAATGATGCCAACAAAAAGAAACTTAATTCCAAGCAACCCCTGCACACCAAGAATATATGGACTACCTAAAATACATAAACCAGGAAATAAAATGCGACCTATTGTAAACACCATTAACTCCCCCACATACCAACTAGCAAACTGGCTCACAAAACAGTTCCAAACCTTACCACAGTACAACAGTTTAAGTATAAAAAATTCCTTTCAATTAATAGAACAAATGAAACAAAAAGATCTAAGTAATGATGACATATTGGTTTCATTTGATGTCGTATCACTTTTCCCCAGCATTCCAAGAGAAAAATTACTTTTGGTACTGAAAAAATGGCTAACTACAACAGACATTTTTAATGAAATAGCAGAAGACTTACTTAAGCTAACACAGTTATGTATTGAACAAACCTATTTTACATTCAGAGAAAAATTTTATACACAAAAGTATGGTTTAGCCATGGGAAATCCATTATCCCCAATACTTGCAGACATATACATGAATAATTTAGAAATTCACATAACCACAGCCTTCCCACAAATATACAAAACTTTGTATAGATATGTAGGCGACATAGTGGTAATAGTAAACAAAAAGGTAGTTGAGGACAGCCTTAAATTACTAAATCTTCAGGATAGCTCCATTACATTCACAATAGAAAAAGAATCAAATGGCATGCTTCCCTTCTTGGACCTAAAAATAATCAGGAACCACAACAAACTAGAATTTGGAATCTATAGGAAAGAAACACAGACAGAAAACTACATAATCAACAATAGCTACAACCCAATTTCACACAAACATGCCATGATCAACAGCCTTGCATTCAGGCTGGTAAACCTACCATTAAGCCAGATGGAATACAAATTAGAACTTAATAGGATCATAGAAATTGCACAAAAGAATGGCTACACAGAACATTTGATAAAGAAGAAGATTAACAAATTCATGAAACAGAAGAAAGTAAAAGAAATTAGTACTCTAAAAAGCCAGATGGAATACAAATTAGAACTTAATAGGATCATAGAAATTGCACAAAAGAATGGCTACACAGAACATTTGATAAAGAAGAAGATTAACAAATTCATGAAACAGAAGAAAGTAAAAGAAATTAGTACTCTAAAAAGAATAAAAGCAGAAACTAGCTACAAAAAATTTACTTACCGTCCTTTGGCACACCAAAAATTTCAAAAAATTTTCAAAAAATGGAACATCAACCTAGCCCCAGTTAATAAGCACAGTTTAAAAAACCTCCTCCACACAAACACAAAAGATAAAATCCCCCCATTGAAACAATCAGGGATATATGAAATCAGCTGCAAGGAATGTGAAAAAGTATACATAGGAAAAACAAAACGAAACATTGGACATCGTTTTAAAGAACACATGAGATATTTAAAATACAAACAGACAGATAATTCAGCTGTTGCACATCATTTTTGGACTCAAAACCATAATTTTCACAGCGAGCCCAAGCTATTAAAATTAGTACAGAATCCAATAGGATTAACGATTTGGGAAAATCTATTAATTTTAAAAAACAAAAACAAGGTCATAAATTTTGACATTCCACAAACAAATGGGCTCATCTCAAAATTCATCTATCTGGAAGAGAGACCTCTACAGGCCGCTACCACGAGTTCATCAGTGAATCTTCGTTGAAAATGGTGGAAAAAGCCACCGAAATATGTCCGAAGTAAGTTACCTTATTTCAAGAGTGAAGTTTGAGTGTAATCTATGTTTTTACTCCTATAAAAGAATATAATAAAAAATACAAAGTTGTTGAAGTTTGGTTTTGAGAACTGCCAATATGATTTTAATATGTTTTTATGTCGGTTACTCCATTCAATCTTTATTTATATAGGTGATTAACTGTGAACTGATTTCAACTTTTTGTCTGCCACATGAACAAAAATAGGTCACTTCAACTAAATTGAACCTTCTGAATACAAAAATAATGGTAAAAGTTACAAAATATGTAATATTTTTGTTTGACAGAGATGAAGTGGGTTCTTACAAAAGGGACCTTTGTATTAACCTTTGTTAGCATATGGTTCTAATAATATGATGTACATTCATTGAAAACTACTCATCCTGTACATAATATGCTTTAATTGTACATTGAAGATGACACGCAGTAAACTAAACTAATACCTCTGTCTCAACTGTTCTTTATTTCCATTTTTTAAAATAAAATTTGTTTTTACTTAATTTAGAAATCGTTTTATTTAACTAAGAAAATTGAAAAGGGGTCCAAAAACAAAGCAAAATAGCATCAGACTTAAAAAAACAAATATTGTAACAGTAAATTACTGAAACATGCAGCTATATTAAAATATATCTTAAATACAAGAGTTATTTTTAACACTTACAGCTTTATTTCCTCCTTTTGTAGGCTGTGTCACCTTCTCTAATTAAAAACAAACAGTAGTTGCCCATCATGCTGGGATCCCATCTATCCTGGTACCTGTGCTCCATCTTCTGAACATCCTGCTGTGTATTCTTTACTCACAATGCCCAAGTTCTTGGAGAAAAAATCCAAATGTGAATGGAGAAAGTGAGTTTTGAAGGACATCCTAGCTTTTGGTAACTGTCTAGGAGTTCTTGAAGTAGCTGTCAGTAATTTTCTGTTTTATTGTTTCCAAGGAATTTTTTCACCACTTCCTGAAAGGCTTTCCATGCAGCTAGTTCCTTAGCACTTAAATTTCTTTCAAAGTTTCCATCTTTTAAAATTTCCTAATTTTGGAGCCAATGAATATTCCCTCTTTTACTTTTGCACCATTGAGTTTTGGAAAATGGCTTCTGAGGTATGCAAAAGCTTCTCCATTTTGTCCATATTCTTCACAAAGTTTTTCATTAGGCCTAATTTTATATGGAGAGGAGGTTGTAATACTTTATTTGGGTTTACTAATGGAACATACTTGACATTGTCTGGGCATATAAGTTTCTCTTACAGCCCGCTCTTTTACAATATAGTGTAATTCAGTGCCCCTACTATCCCACAAGCATAGAAAGCAACAGTACTTTATAAATCCCGTGTAGTCCTAATAAAATTGCAACTACCTTCAAATCTCCACATATATTGCCAACCGTACTTGCTGTAATTACCATATTTTCTGAATACAAGTTGATGTTTTTTTACAAAATATTAATGTTCAGACCTGGGGGTCATCTTGCATTTGCGATATGTGTTTTCTGAATACCATGCGGAAAAAAAGTAAGTTTCAAACTTCATGGGTACAGCCGTGGCGAGGCTTGGGGGAAATGATAAAGTTTACTGCCAGAGTCACAATGTATGTTGCAGATTTTGTGCTTTCCATTTTGTGCCAAAAAATTAGCTGTTAACAGTTCAATTTGCATTCTTTTTTTTTAAAGTGTGTGTGCGCGCACACACACAAACACACACACACACACGCACGCACACACACACACAATTGACACTGTCAATTGCCAGGATCATAACAGTGCTGCCTGTGTGCCGGAATTTCATCCCACAGGAGTTCTTTGACATGCCAATAAATCTACTGACATGGGGCTGTCGCTTTTAAGCACACTTAAAATCATTGGTCTGGGCCGGGTTGATCCCACAACCTTGAGTTCAGAAGGCCAGTACCTAACCAACTGAACTACCCAGACCAACAATATGAGCATTCACATTTGAAAAAAGATTACTCTCTGAGACTAAAATAAAATTAGAGGGCTTCTAGGTATATTGTCTTAATAGAAAATAGCACCTAGAATTGTCGTTACAACTATGCTGCCATTATCATTTTGTACCACCGCACACATTCCGTACATCTCTGTACTCCCCTCTCTGTTTCTCCTGCCCAAAATGTGAATTTGCATGCAAATTTGAATTAGGTAAAGCATTTTATAGTATATTATATTAACTATGTTGCCTTAATTAAAAATAGTAACCACAATCGTCATTACAGCTAAGCTACCACCGCCACCACCAATCATAGACATACCAGTAACATTTCCATTCTCTCCCCTCCGTCTCTCTCCCACTTGCAATGTGAATTTCTGAATTTCAAACTAGATAAACAAATGTGCAATATGTTATAGTATGTAGTTGTCTAAATAGAAAATCATATCCACCATCGTCGTTACAGCTGTCATGTTCTATCATCGCACGCGTACCATACACTTCCGTTCTCCATCTCTGCCAACAGTGTAAATTTCGTGCAAATTCAAATTAAATGAAAACTTCAAATGTTTTATAATTAAAAGTCATATTCATCTCATCGTTAAGTTACACTGTTGCCGCCACCGCCTTCACATTACCATCACATCCATATCGTACATTTCCATACTCCCCTCTCCATCAACCATTCAAAACTTGAATTTCCGCGCAAATTCAAACTCAGTAAAATAGATAAATAAATGACTTAATCAGTTTAAGTGTTCATTGGTTTGTTCAAAATATATGGCAAACCTTTAAATTTCATTTAAAATTGTTTTTATATGCCTTTTAAACATGTCTTCTTTTTATATATGTAGATAATATGCTAAGTCCCAAAATTAAGTTCTGAAAAGTGGGGGTCATCTTGAATTTGAGGTTCTCTTGTATTCAGATAAATACTGTAATTGAATCTAACAGAATGACCATACATTCATAGATTTCTTTCTTTTCTACTGGTACTGATATTTTAGTATTTCCGTGTTGGAGCAACATTGCTTTGGTACTTAGCTTAGAAGAGTCAATAAACAACCTCCATTCTTCAGGGATGTGTTAAAACCCTAGCTCATTCATTAAACCATCTATATCTATGCATGCACAAAGAGAATTTTTCATAGCGTAGTAACTAGGAAACTGTTCATGCCTCTTTCTGAAAACAGTATTGGGAGCTAGTAAATTCCACTGTTGCAATATATAATGTACTCGAGCTATAGTGGTCCTGTAAGAATGTGCTTCTGAAAATGTTGTCTAATGTCTACACATAACTACTGTGAGAACCATGAATTTAAATATTCTGTTCATATTGTGAAAATATACACATTATGTTAAGGAATTAAATATTTTCAATGAGGGATCGCACAGATCTCCTAAGCTAGTCTTAAGCTGAAAACTTTTGAGCTCGTGTTTTTTGGTACCACGTGCACATGCTTAAGAATTTTGCTTACCAGATGTCCGTTGAGTCAGATTTGCAATTACTGATATAAACTTTAGCTACTGTGGTGAGGTTCACAGCACTCCTGGAATTTTTGACAGGGTATGAGATTCATTTCCTTGTAGGTGCAATCTCTGTAGGGATGTTGCAGGTTGTCACATTGAACCGTTCATCTGGTGACCTTTTGTATTGTGTGCTTCGGATATTGTATTATTTCTCAAAGTCTCTTTCTGTTTGCCCTCATGTAGAAATGAAATGGTTGAATGTACTTTCCTGACTAGCACATGGTTCTTAATTTGTTGTATGTAGGTACTTATTTTACTACAGAGCTAGTTATTCATTTTTATTTCATTTGAAGTTCATATGACACAGTGATAATTTTATTTTGTAAATTGTGAACTGTGCATACAATTGTAAAGTGTACGTACATAACACATCAATGTAAGATTCACTGTATTTTAGAAACCCGTGCGAGGAGTATGAAGAAGTGTTAAATGCAATTGTTATTGAAGAGTTTGCCATTGCACCTACATGCTAATCCTACATTACATATATTCTATTTGTCAGTACGAATAAATCGTATTTCGTAATGCAGTAAAATAGGAATGGCTTATTATTAAATACAAACAAAGGAGATAACAACAACAAAAATGTATGGAGGCCTGAAACTTCAACTCCCTCAATATCTTGGCTCGATGCCCTCATGCTAGCCATAGTGCTAAATAGTACCACTATCTCTTACTCTCTCTAAAACCCAGGTGTTCATGTTTGATCAGTGGTGTACTAACCCTTAATGCATTTTATGTTGTAGCAAAGAATTTAGAACCTATAACACATAGGTTCCCTATCTCATATGTTTATCTTGGATCCCTCTGCAATCCTGCTAGTTTTGAGGTCGAATTTTGGGACACACTGTATATAATAAACAAGATACTCTTTTGTATTTTTAATATATAAAGTCAGGATATGCATGTATATATATATATATATATATATATATAATGTGATGTACACTTTTACACCGATTGCAACCAAATTTGGCACAGATAACCTTTGGCATAAGGCAAAAATGACCTTTTAGCTAGAATTCAAAATACCCCTTCCATTTCACAGCATTAACTGTTTTATTTCATGTACTGCCTACAAAAACTCACAAGATTATCTATATCTTTCTCAGGGATTGCCTATAGCTGGAATATTGCCACCTTCCCTCCTTCCCAAAGAAAAAGGTAATTCCCTACTTGGGCTTTCATGGCCCCACAGAATAACAGCAAGTTCACATATTATTGAATAATCTTCTATCTGATATTGATCATGGAGTAATAAAATAAGTAATTACAACCGCTATTATGCTTAAACAAAAGTAAAGGTAATATAATCACATGGTTGAAAGATTAACAGAATTTTGAACTGCATTATGTTAAACTGTAATAACAGCAAAAACATCATACAGACAAAATCTTCTTCTTTATCATTATCACCTTATTTATCTTCATATGAATATTTATTGTATATTATTTCTGATATATGGTGGACTTTGTGACAGTGATGTGTTTATTTGCGAAATAAAAGGTAAGTGATGTAGTGCTACAAAATCGACTCAACTGATTTTCAATTTATTGTATATGATATAAAATAACACAAATGGATGCAGTATGAATAGAATGGTTAAAAAAGTTGTACTCAAACATTGTTAACATAGAGTAATAGATAAGTCAGTATTGATATCCGCCACTTATTACAATTTGTAGTTTCTCAGTTTTTGTAACCAGCAAGTTTTGTCTTCATGGGAAGTTTATGTTTTAATAAGCAGAAAAACAAAACTAATCCCATATAAAAATGATAAAAATGGGCCTGGATAACAGCAAGAGTATCAAATCACACAAAGTATTACTTTAATTAAAATTTGAAGGCTTTCACGGCCGGCGTTAGAATCACTTATAGAAAACAAAACCAGGCTTGTAGGCCGTGGTCCACTGGGCTTCTTCCCTCGTTCCCCAGAAGTTTCGCCTGTGTCTGCGGCAGGCATCATCAGTGACATGTACATCTCAGTGGCGACTGCCACTGAGAGACCATTATTACTTTTATTACTTTTGTTCTTCTTTTTCTCTTTTATTTGTTTTTGTATTTTTGTAGTAGTTTTATATATGTTGGTTACTGAGAATAAACAAGAATATATTGACATTACTTAAATTGGTATTACTTCTTCCTAACTGAAATTTTTCTCTGTAAATAGTGATGAGTCACCCTAAATGTGACAATGCGTAAGTTATAATTGCTGTCACAAGAAATGATCATTACAAACTGTGATATTTTCAACCATGCTTTTGCAGAATGTTTTCTTAGTTACTTTCCTTTCTTTGTAATTTCCTGAGTTTTAATTAATTATTTATTTGAGTGTGTTGTTTAATCATTTCTAAATACGTCCATAAAAATGCACAGCTATTGGACAAGCAACCTAAGGCTAAATGGGTAACGGTTAAACCACCAAAACATGGGCAAGGTCGTTTTTCAGTTAGTACTAGAATAAGTGTTATGCTGTAAGTGTATGAACAATTGGATATAAATTCCTTTTCTGGTTAGTTACAGAAAGATTCAGTAATTGTAATGCAAACCAATAATCATTATTAAATTTGAGTTGAAAGTTGCAATAGTAGCCCCTTATTTATATATCATTTATATGTTCTTCAATAGTGGTGTACTATCGGAACTATCAGCACAAAACTAGTAATAATCATTTAACAATGTTTGATTGAAGTGAAAGGTGCTTGTTGTGCAGATCATTATCAGCAGAAGATCCAAAAAGAAAGAACTTACTGCAGCTTTGTCGTTTGCATTATGAGAAAGCAAGCAAATTACTTTCGCAGCTGGAGCATCCTGCAGAATATCTTCGAGTGCAAATGGAACGAGTTGCACTGTGTGAATTCCAAGCTCAGAGTAAGTGTATGCTCCTTTAAGCTATTGTTAGCTTTTCATATGTACCTTGTTGTCTGAACCTAGCAATTGATGTATTTACTCATTAATTGAATTGAATATTTTAATAATACATTGTATTAGGAAGTGACCATACAGGTCTTATGAAACCTAATATTAGCAGTGCGTAGGTAACTTGAAAATGAAGGTAATTAACATATAGATCAAATATAATTTTGAGGTGGAGAGGGGTTATATATTGTGAAAATATAAAACTTTGACACAGGATAGAGACAAATAGAATTTGACTGATATTACGACTAGATAATTAAATTTTTAATTACAAGGGTGGTCTGAAAGGTTTTCAGCCTGATAGTGAAAAATGACAATTCATGCTTTCAAACCAGTTTTATTTTTCTACATAATCTCCTCTAATATCAATACATTTTGTCCAGCGGTGTTCCAATGCTATTATTCCCTCTCTGTAGTGTCCCTCTGGAACCGCTGCAAAGTACCCATTTACAGCCGCAATTGCTTCTTCATCGGATGAAAAATGCCTACCAGCGAGGAATTTCTTCAGTTTTGGAAACAGATGGAAGTCCGAGGGAGCAAAATCTGGGGTATATGGTGGATGTTCCAGCACTTCATAGTGCAGATCTCTCAATTTCCCCATTGCCAAAACACTTTTGTGGGCAGGTGCATTGTCCTGATGGAAAACAATTTTTTTCTTTTTTAACTTGGCTCTTTTTTACGAATTCTTGCATTCAGTGGTTAGAAGTTGAGAGAAGTATTCTTCAGCAATGGTTTTATCTTTTTTGAGATATTCAATCAAAATTCTTTTGGCATCCCAAAACACTGACGCCATGATCTTTCTCGCCAATGGCTCCATTCTCGCCTTCTTTGGAGCTGAAGAAGCAGCTTCTGTCTACTGCCTCGACTGCTGCTTGGATTCGGGTGTGTAGTGGTGAATCCATATTGGCACAAACATCTTCTGAAAATGTGCCAAGCACCATCTTGTGCCACATGTTTAATTCCTGATGCAAGATGTCACCAATACGTTCCTTTGAAATTCCAAGAGCATTAGCAATTTCACACACCTTTGTACCACCCAATCTTGCAAAATCATGTTATGCACTTTTTCAATGAATTTTGGTGTGATTACAATTTTTGGATGTCCTTCGCGTGGATCATCTTGGATGTTTTCATGGCCATATTTAAATTCGGCCGCCCATTTCTTCACAGTGAAAATTGAAGGTGAAGAGTAACCAAGAATTTCTTTTACGAAGAATTTTATCACAGCATAATACTCGAATTTCTCCATTTTCAAAGCAATGCGCACGTCCACTGCTTCAAATATATGCCTACAGTCAACTACTGCCTGGAATGACTTGTAATTTTACATAGGGTCTATTAACATGTGCACCAATGTAAGGAAAAAAAAAATCATACAAGTAGTGCCGCAATCTCTAGGTGAGGCCAAGATCTTTTCTGACTACCCTCGTATTCAAGTGAACTCCTTTATCTAAAAAATTCATCATCTTCTGCACATATTTTGCTTGCTCTTAGCTGCATCAAGTTAAAAATTTAGTGTTGCATGCATATGACTTTCTCTGCCTACTATTATGTGGTTTTATACAGGTTCCACAAATTATTCTTATGAATTTATTAGTAACTGAAGCACTATTAATTGTGAAGTTATTTTCATTTTCATTTAATTTTTAAAATACTAAGGAATTAATGTTCCACTTACATGAAGTAGTAAAATCTTGTAATGGTCATCCTCATCCTCAGCATAATTTTGAAAGTAAATTAAAGTATTATTATTAATATTAATATAATAATTAATAATCGTAGCAATTCTCCACTTATCTTTTTGAATCCAAGGACTAGTTTCACAATAAAATGGCCTGTTGCATCATCAGTGAAACTAGTCCTTGGATTCAAAAAGATAAGTGGAGAATTGTTATGATTATTAATTATTATATTAATATTTGTGTTACTTCACTGTTATTAGCTTTTTTTTTACATTTATCCTTATTAATGCTTATTTTTTTGTGTACTTCATGTTAACCAAGATAAGCCTTTTGGAAATAGTCTCATTACACGTTCCATTGGAGATCCAAGGGGATAAAGGAAACAAAATCAATAGCTTATTTTCTATTTCATGTTGAGATAAACCTTTATAGAATGCCTTTGTACCTTTATAGAATACCTGACACAGATCCTTCAGTATTTAGTTTCCCTTGTTATCTGACTAAGGCAACGAGAACGCTAATTTCATTGTTATAACTATTTTGTATATGTTTTATTAGCGTTAGAAGGCAGTGTTAAAATATTAGATTCAATATTATAATTTGTCCTAAATAAAAAAAACACCCGAAATCTCGATTAAGTTAATTTTTCAAATCTGTAATTTCAGACTGAAACACGGTCCTGCAGGGTGCAAAAAAGAATTTTGCAAAAGTGTTAGAACATACAGAATGTTAAGTAATAATCAATTCTAATTTCAGATTTGTTTATAAATTATTTCAGGAAGCACAGACCATACTCTCTTTTTTTTTGTATTTTAACGTCCTTTAACCTAGTTGGTCATATTGGACAATGAATGAAATTGGTGAAATGATGCTCAAATGATCTCGAGGTCCATGGAGCTTAAAGTTTCTCGACATTCGTCTTCTCAGGATAAGGGAAAACCCTGAAAAAAAACCTTATTCGGGTAACTCACCCTAAGCGAGATTCAAACTCACGACCTTTTGAATGCGAGGCAGACACACTACCACCACACTACCCAGGCAGGCTACTCTCATGTTGTGCACATATTAATATACCTATCTTATCTATCTAACTCAAATATACCAACGATACTGATAGAAAATGTTTACTTAACGTCTCGAATATAGTTTACTGAAGAGGAATACAGGAACCTAATTTTATGTTTGTTTATTTTTATACTGTATATACTATCTCTGAAAATCCAGTATTGCATATTTTTTTTCTGCTAAATCATTTTATTTATCTGTTTGTTTTTATTTATTTACATACTGCATTAAAGCTGTACTTCTCGATTAACTTAATACACATTCAGTATCGCATTCATATTTTCAGGCTCTTGAAGGTGGGAAATAAGAATAGCTTCATCAGCTTAGAATGGAACCCAGATATTTTTCATTTTTAATTCAACATTTTGACCACTTTACTGCAGAGACACTCTTAACAAACCCTCTTTATAATTCTTATAGACGACTTTGTGCATTAAAGTAAAAAGGAAAAAGTATACATGGAAATCACCGAGAAGAAACTGAGAAAATGGAATTAAAGCTGAATTATGCTCTCTGTGTTGCTTACATCCTGTTCATAAAACACTTTAAATGCTTGTATGTGATATTCAAGTTCAATGATAATATTTACTTCTGTTTTGTTCAGTTGCGGGATGAAATTCCATGTAGTCAATGAAGTGATTTTATTCAACTTCCAACAGGACATTCAAGGTCTAATCCCTGTGCATAGATGCTGACGATTATAAAGAACATGTTGTTGCAATTATTTCCTACTCAGGTATCCTAATAATGCAATTATAGCTTTTTTAAATTTCACTGTTCTCCCATTACAACCAATGAATTGCACGCAACCTAGAGAGTCTCTTGCCCTCCACCAGACTTCTTCATGTTACGACATTTTATCTGGTCTGCTCAGCTAGGTGTGTAGGGGATTGACACACACACACCGCTGCACGTGCACGTGAAGTATACTGGCTTCAGTTCAGTTTTTTATAAATCATTTCTGATACTTTAATACTTAATTTGTAGCTAGAAAGCAACATCGTAGTATTCAGTTTTCAAAATAATTTTATTATGAAGATGCTCTTCAGTATACCATACTGGGTAGAAGGTGACCTATGATCATCCTTTTAAGCAATGAAAGAGATAGTAATTTTAAGTGTTTTTCCTTAAATGTTCCATTCTGGAAATAATAACTATTTTATTTCACTCAATGTTGCAAAATAGCAAAAAAATTCAATAAAACTTGAGAAACCCAATTCCTTTCCTTGTAAATTATAAAAGCCTATGAATGAGTCAAGCAAGACAGGAACAGTATATCAATATGAACTTCCTTTAATGTTAATTCAAACTTTTCTCAGGCTTCTAGCCAGGTAAAAACTTGGCTTGACACCAACGTTTCGAAGAAGTGCATCTTCCTCGTTCACCCTGAAGACGAGGAAGATGCACTTCTTCGAAACGTTGGTGTCAAGCCAAGTTTTTACCTGGCTAGAAGCCCGAGAAGAGTTTGAATTAACACGTCGCCAGGAAAGCTTCAGTTCTTATTTTTCCTTTAATGTTCTTAAAACAGTTCATTTGGATACGTCAATGGTGTAAACTGTACCATAATTTTCTTCCACTAAGAGAAGAATTTCTTTTTGTGAAACATTTCTTTGACCAACTTCTTCAACAGGAGGAAGGAGATAGCTTCTTTCTTCTACAACTCTTTGATAGATGAAAACAAATGTCCTATGATGTGGTGCTTGTCTATTTGGAAATCTTCCTTGACAAATACTTGCTAGCTGCCACATTTTAATGTGTTTCATTGTAGAATTTCAGTTACTTGACATTAGTAAAGTGAGCTATTTTGTAATTGAAAACAATTGAAGCCATTTGAAAATAAGTCATAAGTGCAATGCACAAACAGCTGAAGTGCATTCTTTTCTATCATGTTGTGTAGTCTTCATGGCTAATAAGGTAGATTAAACTGAGAAAAGATAAAAAGCTATAAAAATAGTAGGAGTTTGCCTTGTTTTAATTCAAAATGTATTTAAAGATACAGAAAACATTTTTCTTTCAGCCTCCTCTAAGAAATATTTGAAAAAGTATTTTAAGTAAATAAAATCTTCATTTTAAATAACAGTTAATATAATATATAAGAGTTTTGTTTTTTTCTTAAAAATCATTTTAAAAAGCTGTACTAACATTTTTTATATGTTCATTACAAAGAGTTGTCCTGTACAAAGATGTCCATATCTACCACCTGTACATACAGGATCTTGGACTGAAATATCTTTTAATTTAATTAACCTTTAATAAATTAGTGAAATTGTTTATAAGCTTTCATTAGTTAATACTAATGTTTGGTTTCTTTCTCAGGTGCTACAAGCTTTGCTGTGAAGCTGAAATCTCTCCAAATGGCTCTAGACTTAATCTTACAATGTCAATCAATACTGAAAGTTATGTTGGAACAAGCTCAGGCCTTGAGGTTGAGAGAAGATGAGCTGAATGCGAGTAAAACTGCAACTGATGTGGAGGAAAGGTTGCTTAAAACGGACATATCAGATGATCCTGTACTGACTACAAACAATAAAAGTGTGAATGCAGATCATATTTGTGATGAAATAAAAAAAGTAAAAATTGCTGAGGGAGAAAATCAGGGTGCATCTGAGTGGAATGATGATAAAAGTGATGCTTCAAAAGAGAATAGTGAAATCACATGTGACTGTTCATCACAGCAAGATGAAGATTCGGCTGAGCAAGCAGAAGAGGGCTCATTAGTGCTTCTATTGGAGCAGCGATTGCAGTTTGTTCTTCGTAGCCTTGCTAAACTGTATCTTACAAAAATGGCCAGCTCTAAAAAGGAGTAAGTAGTGGCTCTTTCTTAATCTAGTCATGTTATGTGAGTTTGCTACTGCAGACAACAATTGCAATTTTACATATTTTCTCTCTGTATATCGGAAACCTCTCTGGAATTGCTGAAAGTATAGTGCAGTGTTCTTCAGAACAAATGTTAGTTGCACCTTCCAGCAGCATCCATACATGTCTGCACTTGTTTCACCATATTCTATGTTGTTCTACAAGTGTGTTCTTGCCAATGTTGCATATTTCATTATTATTGAATTCACAGAATTCAGCAGTGGTCCTTGGGTCTTTTCTTACACACCCTAGTTTTAAGATATCCCTTAAGAAAAAGCTTATCAAGGTTAGGTCAGGAGGGCTCAAAGACCTTTTGAGGTTATTCAGTTATCATAGAAATTGGTTACAAATTGCATGGAGATGTTATATGAAGTATTCTTTGGATCTTGTTTCTAGATTTCTTTTTGTTTTTCCAATATAAATCTGATTACAATCCTTGCATTCCATTTTGTATATGCCCGATTTTTTCTTTGCTGGGATGACATCCTTGAGATTTGAGCCTAATTCATTTTTTATGCTGTGACAGTTTACTGGTGCTAGCTGAATGTTGTATTTTTTGAAACTTGTCAAATGCCCATGGGTAGTATGTGAATTTCTTGTAGCTCATCTTTTGTTCTATTGCTGAGAGAGTGGTTGTTTCTTTTAGGAATTTCTTCTTTTCAGCTATTTTTTTTGTATCTACAAGCTTTTATTTTTATTTTTATCTATTATTTGTGTTTCTAAAAAGATTGCAGTTATTTCTTTTATGATGGTTATGCACTTGATTGTTTCTTATTAATGGTTGTTTATCTGTTATATATATAGTGTAATTCCATAAACATACCGAGAATAAATGGTTAATAGCTTATTGTTGATAAAGGCAGTTCTACTTGATTCCCGTGATTTCATCTTATATATCAATCTGATGCTTTTCTTTTGCAAAATAAGAAGTTTATTTATCTTAGTTTTAGCAGCACCTCTCCCCATATTTCCACACCCATTTATAGTCTGTATGTTCTGTCCATTTTAAACAGTTGTCTACTTTAATGCCTAAAAATTTGTGTGTTACCATCTTGAATTACCATATTCTGAACCTGCAAACTGACATTTTTAAATTTGTATTTGACCTACTGAATCCCATTATCGTTGTTTTTTGGACATTACACTTCAAGTTCAAAGTTTCAAAATAATTGAGAAGCGAAGATGTAGAGTTCTTTATATTTCTGAGGAGTTCTTTGTCTGTTTCTCCCAGAAAATAGCTGTAGTATCATCAGCATAGGTAACTATGGCAGTATTGTTAGGGTGCATTATATCATTCACATAAAATATAAATAATAGTGGGCCCAACACTGTGCCTTGGGGTACTCCATATTTCATCGTTTCTATTTTGGATTCTACTTTTTGGATAAACCTGCTGTTCTTATATGTAATTTTAGCATTTGTTTTCTGCCAACTGAGTAAGTACAAATTAACTGTTTTGAAAGGCCTCTTACTCCATATATATCCAGCTTCTTTAGAAGGATATTGTGATCCACACAGTCAAACGCTGATATTGTGATCCACATAGTCAAACACTTTGGATAAATCAAAAAATAGGGTGCTGACCTTATTCTTACTTTGTACCTTTTCTATTATTATTTGAACAAACTTACTGATAGCAGTAATGGTGTATCTGTTTTTCTGAAAGCCATGCTGGAAGTTTTCCATTATATTGTATTTATTAAGATAGGAAAGACAATATTACTTTCTCAAAAAGTTTTGCAATTTCAGAGGCTAGGGTGATCGGCCCGTAGTTATTAATATCATTTTTATTACCTTTTTTGAACACTGGCATAATTATTCCCAGTTTTATTATATCTGGAAATTTTCCTTTTTCTATAAAGAAGTTAATTAAATAAGTCAAAGTTAAAATTACACCGTTTTAATACAAGTGGACTGATCTCATCCCACCCATAACTTTATTTCCTAATTTGTTAATTAAATTGTTGACTGGTTTGAAAAAAATGGAAGATGATATGGAAGCAACAGTCTTATCACTATACTTACTTGGATCTGATAATTTGCCAGCAACATTAAAAAAGAAGTTATTGAATTTTTCGCTTACTATTTTAGGGTTTTCTATCAATTAACCTAGGATGATTAATTCAATATTTCTGTGCTACAGTTTATTTTTTCTTGTATTATTTAATATACTCCAAGCAGATTTGGTAATATTGTTTGATTTCTCCTTTTTTCTCTGTATGTTTCAGCTTTTAATTTATTTACACGTTTTAGATTTTCAGATTTTACTTTCTTGTACCTACTTTTGTAACATAAGAAAGATTATTATTATTATTATTATTATTATTATTATTATTACATGCTTTTATAAAGGGCATATAAATCTTTCATTTTCTCTTTTTGCTTTAGTAGTTCTCTGAGAAATTTCACCCTTTCCTTTTTCATATTGTTAGTAGTTATTTATTTTAATGGACAAGCAATATCAAAATAAGTTCTGAATATCTTGTAAAAAGTATTCCATTTGCTATTTACATCATTGTAGGTTCCCAGCTTTCAGCAGTCAGCATGCTTACCAAATTACACGTATTTTGTTTATTTATACAGCAGATTATTTAATTTCTTGGCCTTCTATTTCATACTGTGTGTTTCTAAAATGTACAAATTGCGCATAATGATCCGAGATATGAGTATTAATTACAGAAGCAAAGAATGTTTGAATATTGGATGAAACATGATCGATTATTGAAGATGTGTCTTCAGTAACATGAGTCTTTAATATTATACATATTTTAGAACTTAGTTAATTCTTTATAGATAGTGTCTATAATATCATCATTTATATTAAAATCACCTGACATACATGTTGTATTTGCTCTGCATCTGTAAATTAAGGCTTGGTACCATGCAGTATGAAATTGTTATGTGAGTCTTAGGAGTGAAGTGGCCGCGACCCAGGTGGCGCTAAAAGCATTGTCACTTTATCTAATGGGACCATATAAATGAAAGATCATTACCATATGTATTATATATAAAATTTAATCCTATGCATATAGTTACGAACTTGCTTGGTTTGGACTGAAGTAATAATAAGTTTTGTTTATATTAATTTCAGCAAGTGTGACAATCTTGCTCAATTGTACAAGTACATGTACAGCAAAACACTTAGGAAGGATGAAGATATTTCCACCACAGCACTGGTCACTCATTTGCTTGGATTACTAACTGATTTGGAGACTGCTCTTCTTACAGAATTAAATGCAACAAGCAGCAAAACAAGATGATAAAGTGGTACATTAGGAAGTGTTTGCATAGTTTTTTTAAGTTAATTAATAGCACAGTGTAGTGTTCATTTGTAGTGACATATAGCAAAAACCACCAAAAAAAATCCTTGGCATTTCAAGGGTACAAGTACTGTGTAAAAATGTGCTTTTATTTATATTCAGTGGCTTCTTTAGAAAAATGTACAGATACATAGAAACATTTAACACTAGTGCATAGTTAAATAACACCCATTTAATGGAATACAGTGAGAAAATAAAATACTTTTTGTAAATTATTCAATTTCATACAGTTGTAAAAATGTATTTTTATCCTATCACTTAACTTTTAGGTATCATCTTCAAAGTGGAAAAGTGCAGAAAGTAGTGCATTCTCATAAGTAAAGCTCAAAGGAGTGTGTGGAAATGAAAATGGTGTGTTATTTATGGACGCTCTTTAACTGCTATGGTTCTCAGCGTCCCATTCTACATTGCGCATGAAAGACTGCTTAATTTTGCTCAGAGGCCTCTCTGTCAGGCTTGAGGTTTTTTTACGTGCCGTAAATCTACGACACGGTACCAACAGCTTTACTTCCCTTCCGAAGGAAACCATGCTAAGGATTTTTACACCCGTCCTCCAAGGGTTTGAACCCACGACCTTGGGTATATGAAGTTAGCATGGTAACCATTACACCACGGATGACAACAAAGGAGTGTGTGGTTCACATATATGCACTGTTGAAGAAATCCATGGAAAGTGGATTTCAGTATTAAGAGTACTCATACCATTATCGTGAACATCTTGAATTTAACAAAAATTAATGCTCAATGGTTTCCAAAGTTGTTAACCAAGCAACAAAAACAGGTTAGGTTGGAGATTTGTAGACTTTGAATCGATTTGGCAAGAAGTGGAGGATTTTTTGAAGCGCATAGATACATGTGAGATATAGGTCCATATTTTCACTCCAGAATCCAAAATGGCGAGCAAGGAGTGGTAAAGAAAGATGATGCCTGCCCAATAAAGGCTAAAGCCCAACTCTCAGCCAGAAAAAGGTCTTGTGACTGTTTTTTGACTATAGAGGGGTTTTACTTGTTGATTTGCTTCATGATATCGTGAATGCAACTTTCTGTAGCCAATTGTTAAGGTCAGCAAAAGCTGCCTATCAAAACTAAAGACTCCGATTGCCCATCAGAGATGTCATCCTTCTCCAAGACATGCCTCACATCGCGAATTTGACATGGGACATATTAGAGAACATGCACTGGGCAACACTTGAACACCCACCCTACAGTCCAGACTTATTCCCCTGGACTAATTTTTATTTTTGTTTGTGCCCATGAAAGAATCTCTTGGAGGGGAACGATTTGAAACCAATACAGTCCAGACTTATTCCCCTGGACTAATTTTTATTTTTGTTTGTGCCCATGAAAGAATCTCTTGGAGGGGAATGATTTGAAACCAATGAAGATGTTGAGCAACATCTATGCAATTGATTGATGATACACCCTCAAACTTTGTTGGACAAGATATATTTAAGCTTCCAAATTGTTGACAAAAGTATGTTCAGCTTGAAGAAGGCTATGTAGAGAAGTAGAGATGGTGTCACTTGTGTATATGTTTAATGAATAGATGTGTATATAAAAAATCTGATGTGTTGCATTCACATGACTTTCTCTAGCTATTTAACAAACAAACTTTTACAAAAGATTATGCTTTTTATTTGCATTATGCTAATCAGGATAAATATTACCAGAAATGGTTTTATTACTTCCTTGTAAATAGAAGGGAAATAAGGGAATACACTAGGCTAAAGCAAAAAGCAAATCTTTTAAAACTGGTCACTAAGTGAAACAATTGCAATTCGGTCTCATTGCTTCCTAGGAGTAAACAAACAAGAAAAGAAAAAAGAAATGTCTCCCATTTGAGAATAGTCTAAGTTCCTTAAAATTGAAACCAATAACTCAGAATATATCAACAATGACTAAAGCCACAAAAAAATAAATAAATAAAAATAATGTACAAAGGCTGCCCCAGAAGTACCCAACCGAACAAAGAAAGCACAAAATTTGGGGGAAAAACATCTTTATTTCCCTACAAAGTCTCCTTTCAGCTTGATTCACTTTACCCAGAGTTGTCCTCTGTTTATAGTGAGAACTATCGAGGTCTGTAACATAGCCATCAACTGCAGACTCCACCTCTTCAGTGTTGGCAAATCTACCACCAGGCCATTTCTTCAAGTTTGGAAACAGAAACTAATCAGAAGGGGCTAAATCTGACAAATAGGGTGCATTAGGAAGCAATTTAAGCCTTAACTCATTGATTTTGACCATGTTGATGTAAACTGGTGCATTGTCTTGATGAAGCGAAACTTTCTTTTCGCTAAATGTAACCATTTTTGCTCGATTTCATCACTCAAATGCTGTAACAAGTTTGCATAATATTTGCCTTTTATTACTTTTCCTTTTTTGAGATAATCAAAGAAAATTATCCTGCGTGCATCCCAGAAAACTGATACCATGACCTTGCCTGCAGATGGAACTGTCTTCACCTTCTTTGGAGCCAATTCTCCTCTTCCAATCCGCTGTTTTGATCGTTCCTTCATCTCAGGTGTGAAGTGATGAACCCGGGTTTCATCCATTGTTATGAATCAATGCAATAACTCAGCTTTATTGCAGCAAAACATTGCCAAACACTTGACTGAAACATCCTCACTATGCTGTCTTTGTTCTATTGTGAGCAAATGCGGCATCCACCTTGCACACAACTTTCTCATATCCAAACTTTAAGTCAGTATGTGATCTACAGAACTTTTTGAAATGTCTGCTAGCTCGCACACTTTCAGTCGACAGTCATCCAATACCATTTTGTGAATTTTCTTTACAATTTCTGGACTGGTAACCTCATTTGGTCAACCACTGCGACGTTCGTCTTGGCAGCTCGTACAGCTCAGCTTTAACGTTAGTTGGACTAAGATCTTTCAAATGAAAGTATTGTATCACATAACAATGACCAGTTTTATCCATGTTTACAAATTCTCCGAGAGCAATCCTAATGATGGCTGCCAAACAAATGTTAAACAATGTAAAATCGTCAAACTTCAAACTTAAGCTTTCTAAGATTGATACTTTTTACCATTGTTTGAAACAACAACTGCTATCTATATGACAGGTCAGGTACTTCTGGGACAGCTCTTGTATATGATATAAGTTGTATTTTAATGAGACATGTTTTGTGCAGTAGTCTATCTTGTATGGTTTACCAGTAGTACAAAAGCTATACAAAGGTTATCCAGAATGAAGAGGTCTTCAGAGCCTATTCCCAGAAAATTCAACATATACATTTCAGTTGTCACAAAAATATCTTAAGCATATGACATTTTAATAAAAATCGTTATAGCCATTTTAATAAACTCAACATTTTTGAAAAATGTTCTATGTAAATGGTAGATGGGGGGTGGGTGGATTTGATTCAAAACCTTCATCCTTGGTAGATACTGAACTTAAATACCAAGTTTAGTGTATAACCGACATTTTGATTTTTAGCTATGCTTCCCCCACCCCACCCGCCCTCACACAGTCATGTTTCTAAAACTTTTTGGGGTTCTCAAAACATGTATTTCTGGTGAAATCTTAACATACATTTTTTTAGTGGAATGCAATACTTATTATATCCACTATGTACACTGTATATACAGGCTATAGAAAGTAAACATTAGTGTTAATATTTAAATCACATTGTACTTCCTCTACTTACTACAGGTAAGAATTAAAGAAAATAGACAGAAATAAAGCTTACTACTGTTTTGCAGCATATGCAAGACTGCTGTGTCCATGATATACGCATTTTGATTTGTTTATCCAAGGTTACTTGCTGTATAAGCATTTCCTTCAACCTCTTTTAAAAATAAAATTGTTCATAGTTCTAAATCAGGATTCTCAAATGCTTAAAATTTCAAGCAATCAAACCAAAATGCAGAACTTCTGTTTACTGTTCTGGCTCAGCTGTTTCACAGTGTGGAAGAAACAGTGTTGAAGTTGAGGAGAGGGAGACAGATGAAGTAAGCAAACAACTTAAATAAAGAGAGAGACAGCACAATTACAATGAATGGGGGTTTGCACTTTAGTCAACCTAGCAAAGTAGTCTTTTGCACCTCTGTGCAATCACAATGCATGCACCCTGAAAGGCCCTGTTCTAAATAAACAGATTTGGGAATCTGATTTTCCTTCTAGCTGAGATTTAGACTTTGACAAATGTGTTGACATTGTATTTAATATTATTAAATGACTTAATTGCCATAACAGAGGTTCTCTTAAGACTTGCACTTCCAGCAGGGATTCTCTTGATAAGTGAGTAATGGTGTTTAGGTTTTTCGTTCTGGAATTGCAGTAGCGATACAATGAAACCATAACTTTTTATTCAGTTTATACGAATGGTAAGTTTGTTCCATACGTTGTAAGTGACAATGATCCAAGCAAAAGAATCGGTTAAATTGACATGTCTAAAGTTATTAACTGAAGGTAAGCTTTAATATTTAGTATCATTAATAGAGTCATATGCTGGGAACGAAAAGAGCTGTAATAATAACATTATTTTCCTTTGTAACAATGTCAAAATGAGACTACCTCTTCGGTCAAGTGGTTCTGGTTTCTCACCCATAGGTCCCGGATTTGATTCCGGCTGAGGCAGAGAATTTTTCTTTAACAAGTCATTCCCTATCCTCCACGAAGTCTGAAAATATGCATATGGAAGTGAATGTGTGTATGTTAAATAATATAGTAAACCTACAGTTCAACAAAAAGACATCAACAGTTGCTTCTAAAATCAAAGCCCTTTATATGAGCATAGAAGTTGAAGGGGACTATACAAATGAAACAATTAAAAAAAAAAATGGTGTAAAGAGAACAGTATTATTTGGAAGGTCTCTTTTGATTAAATATAATGTTTTTATTTAAATTTGCCATCCCTTGTTTATTTCTCCTTAGATAATTGTAAACATAAATAAATGGTTAGTTTAATGAAGAAAGCATTAACATCACTAAAACCAAATTAGTGTTAAATTTAGCAATAAACTGTGAAGATGGTAGAAAATATGGGGTGGTGATTCCCTCACATGTGGCTAACCATGTAACATTTTTCTTAGCAGGTAACTGCAGGCTAAGGGCCCTCTGATTTCAATGGATGATACAGATTTGTTTCATTCACTGGAACAACTTGCATAGAAATTGGTAGTACTGAGTTGGTACACAAGGGAATAACAATTGTTCTGTTGCATTTTTATTTTATCATTAATTAACATAACTTTGAACAAAATAAACTTGGAAAACATACTGCTGTTTGTGGTGACCTTTCGTTATTTTTGAGGACTCTCTTAGTAATCAAGGCTGTTATTATTAAGCTTTCATGGTGAAGTTCACCTATTATGCCATTATTTATATTTTCATTGTTATTCCTTGGTCATGTGAAAAGGTTTGGAAAACACATTCTATGGCAATTTTTAGATGGTATGGACTGACAGACAGGAAATGAAATTAATAAACTTCAGAACTATTATGTAGCAGCAATAAGGTTAAATTATGAAAATGTTTGAAAACATGAGAAACAGTTCTGGTTACTCTTATCACACCCTCATTAAATGAAAAATCTTGTCATGAGCTTTGTAAAGAATCAGATTCATGTACAAAATAGAAAGCCAATGGCTATAAGCATCATGGTCTTCCATGCACATATTATATAGAGAAAATATATATGCAGACCCTTTTTTAGACTGGGTCTTCTCCAAAAATGCTTACATGAGAAAACACAAAATACAAATGGAATCTTCAATAATTTTATTTGGATTAGAATTCCCAAAATTGTAGATTAGGGATTAACGTATTAAAAATGAGATTGTATGGCACAGATCCATGATTCATTATGAGTAGTAAAAATGTTGGAAGATCTTGATAGAGAACCAGGTTCAAACACCATAAAAATATTACTGTTCCAAGATGAATAATAAGTAAAAAATACAGAAAAAGCTATGGAGAACATGGAAAAGTATTCAAGAAGGAAGAATAGGACTGAGAAAAGGAGGAGAAGAGACACACAGGAACCAAATTATGAGGCAGGGGCTTTCTTACTAAGTTTAATACTAAAGGGAAATGAAGAAAAAACCATTGCTTTTTTTTTAATTTATATTTTCTTACATTTAGGTTGCAGTTTCTTAAAAGCTATTTGAGATAGGAAACTGAAATGTTAAAAATCTATTAATTAAATGTATATACTGAAGAAAATTTTAATGTATGTTAACTTTTTCGGCAATATCGACGTCATATGCCCATTTTAAAATGCAGGAGAAGCAAGGTGTCCAGTGCATTCATATATTCAATGCTTATTTGACCCTAATTATTTTAATTTTTCTCTTTTATAATAAATTTAAATAAATTCTGTAAGAAATCAAGGTTTTCTTCTTGAATAGTACGCCTCAAATACAAGAACATTCACATTCATGGCAAATCATATTATTAATTTCCTTGCAAACTCCTTTTTTGCTATGCAGCAGACACTTATAACATAAAATAAAAACTAATTTATCTCTTAACTGTCCTCTTTATGTTCTTTTCAAGATATCAGTTGAAATTCAGGATATTTCTCTGCAATAACAAGTACATATTGTTAATATTGTATTGATATTTTCTTTCAATTAAACCACAGCTGAGAGGTAGAATTCAATAATAAGAAATGGCATAATGAAGTTCTTATGTTAAAGGTCAAGATATTGCAGAGGCTACAGCCAGTAGCCCATGCTGTACATGCAGAAGTACCAACTCTTCTGCAAGAATGTTAATTACTTGGGCCACATAGTCTCACCAACTGTGTTGGCCATAGACCCGAAGAAGACTTGGACTGTGAAGATTGGCCTCACCCGAAATATAAACAAGAGTTACACAGTTTCCTTGGGTCTATACCACTAATTAGAAATTTCTCCAACATTGTAAAACCCTTCCTTTGTCTGATGGAAGAACACTGCCCATACATGTAGAAAGAAAAGATTGAGGGTAGTTTCCAAGCGCTTTAGGCCATGTTGTGCAGCATATCTGTCATATGCTTTCCACAATGGATGGCGATTGTATAGTGGACACAGTCACAGCTGCATTGGAGGCATACTATCCCCAGTTCAGGATAGAGATGTGAGTAAATCCATTACAGCAAAATGCTCTCCAAGGTAGTAAATAACAACAGTGTCACTCAGTGAGAGTTCCTGATATTGAAGATGCTGAGCACCTCCATAAGTAGCTGTACAGTCAAGTCATTCCAACTGAGGACTGACCACTTCACCCTCATCTGTTCGTTGAACTTCAAAAGACAGCCAGACAGCCCATTGTGTCCAAAGTCTCTAGAAATACCAGTACATATCAGAAGATCAGAAAGGAAGGAGTCACTGCACTAAAGTGGATTTCGGGTACTTGCGCATAGATGGGATATCGCAGGCTTGAGGAGGGAGCACCCGTGGATGCCGATTTTGGTCCGTTCTTGATTTCACATCACGGGAAGACCCAAGAGAACAGTTGATTCTCCCTCGGAGTAAGGGACGGAGGTCCTTAAGGAAGGACATCTTGGTCGCTACCGAACAATCGACAAGCTCCGAGCTTACTGCTGGTTATGCTAGGGGCGATGCCGCTAATGACATCTGTGAGCGGCAAGTCGCGCCTCAAAGACCAAGACCGGGGTCGCATGTAACAGTATAATGTGGTAACACCCTTCTAACGCGTCACCATCGACATAGCTGGGCCATTCCCTGTGTCCGACAAGAGTAACAAGTAATTGTTAGTGATAACGCATTACTTCATGTAGTCGGTGGTGTACGCCATTCCTAAACAGAAGGCTTAGAACCGTGGTAGAACCGATCTGTCGTTTTGAAGTACTGTTGGCGCTACAAAGCCATAAGGACACCAACTTTAGGTCGAACCTGATGAAGCAAGTACTGTAGTGAGTTGGAGTGCACAACTTGTTGGCCTACCACTCAACACGACACTACCGAGTTGTTACCAACAGCTATCAACCGACTACATGGATAATTTCGTAGACCGACTTCTCACGATATGAGTGACATGGCCCGACGACACATCTAGATAGCAGCGACCGAATGGAGACCCGCTACGACTAGTAAGGCAACCAGTCAGGGTTTGCATTTGAATGATCTGGTAAGACTGTATCGCCCTACTTAAGCTGCAACAATCATGCAAAGGGCCGGACCTCATAGTGATGAGGATTAAGGTTGGATAGGATCAGATTTCTAGCCTGTTACAACTGTACTGGTCGGGACAACTAGCCCTGGGGAGGCAGCAGGTTTGGGTGGCTCATTTGATTAGGCGCTGACCTTCTGGCCCCAAGGCCTTGGATTCAAATCTGCCCATGACCTTAGGTTTATAAGCGTACTGAATGCAAACTCATGTAAGTAGATTTATTTGCATGTTGTATAGTATACATGGATCGCGCCCCTACCTCGCTCCTGGATTGTTGCAGGTATCTGGCACCTTAGCATGTGAGCGTGTATGCGTCCGGCCGCTGTACATAGCCCCCTGGGTTGTTGGTGTTTTATCGCCTTAGCAAACGAGCAGGTGCAATAATAGCCCAAGAAAAAACTGCTTGTGTAGTAATTCTCTGCAGCGTATGTGAGAGTTATATAAGAAGAACAGCCAGAACCTAGGAAGTTAGTTACAACAGACTTCGAAGAGTGGAGAAAGATTAGAGAGACAGCTGAGTGTACGAGCGTCGAAGCGACAAAAATAAAATTGTTTGAAGCAGTTGAAACTGACATTTTTGTTACAATACAGGGGATATTATTATTATTATTATTATTATCTATTGTTATAATTTCGCTATAATTATAAGTATTGCCAATTTTGACCTTATGACATTAATATGTGCTGTGTGCCGGTCCCGATCACTAAGTAATCAAATTTCGTGCAAATAGGTACTAAAAATAGCGTTTTTATGCTATGAATTCGAGCATAATAATACTTTCGTATATAAACTGTTCCAGCGCCTTGTTTTGGAATGGGACAAATTCAAAAGAGACTGCTTTCGTGGTCGAGTGTTCAGTGAACTTACTTCTCACCTGGAGGTCCTGGGTTCGATTCCCGGCTGGGGCGAGAAATTTTTCTTTATTCAGAATTATTCCCTATCCCCACAGGGTCTGGAAGTATGTATGTGAGAGTGAATGTGTGTGTGTGTGTGTGAGAGAGAGATTGAGGAAAATAAATCGATTTGAACCCAACATACCCAACCTACAGACAAGGAGTTGTTTCTAATGTAAAGCACCCGATATGGCCTTGGATGTTAAAAGGGGGCTATATAAATGAAACATTACAAAAAAACAATTTAAAGGATTTTCGTTTTTTATTTATATCTATGTTAAGCAGTTTGCAAGAATACAAGATTGTAAATTATTGAGAAATTCGTGTCATAGCCGAGATTTGAAATATGGATCTTCGGTGTCCGCCAGTTTGCTCTAACAATGACATCATGCCGCACGACATTCAATTCCGTGACTATTAACGACGCTGTCAGTTGCCAGGAGCATGTCAACACTGCTGATGCGATAGATCTGTGTCCCATTGGAGGGCTTTTGCATATCCACCAGTAAATCTTCTGTTATGAGGCTGTCGCTTTTAAGCACATTTAAAATTCATCGGTCTGAACGTGTTTCAACCTGCAACTTCCTCGCCTGGCTCATACATACACAAGAACATACACGGAAATCAGAAGATCCGTGCCTCAAATTCTTCTATATCTATCACTGAAGTTGTCCAATCTTGTCCTATATGGCTTGTGTGAAAGAATAATTATCATTCATTGACCTAATAGATTATGAAAATGTGCATGCCGGGAACTTAAAGTAAAAGTACCTAGACATTGTGATTCGCTATATAGTCGTCTCAAAACTGAGTTTGAAATTGGCTTGTGGTTTACGGGGAAAATGCGAGTCAATCGAGGAATTTAATGTCGTTCAGGCATATTGCCATGGTGACTCAGTTGGTTAAAACAAATGTAGAAAATACCGCAGTTCATACCCCGGCTGTGGAATAGATTTTTTAGTCTGGTTTACTTTATAAATTTGTCCTATGTACGGCTTGTTTAAATTATTAGCAAAGGCCATTAGTTGCCACACATTAATTTTTTCACAAAACAATATCAAGAGAATTCGATTTTATCTCAGGGGTTTTATAACATTGGAAACTAGTTAAAATAAATGGGCAAGAAACCCCGCTGCAAAGAGCCGGCTGGTGGGCTTTCTCCTTAGAATATAAATGGCTAATATTTTGAGTTATTCTTAGTAAATTAGCTAACCATTTATGTATTATAGAAAATAATGTTGAATTAGCATTTCAAACACCGTGTATTAAATCTGACTATGTGGAATATATTACATTGAAAAACAAAGATTTCTGCCGTGTAAGAGCTTACGTGTGAAAAAGGGAAGACAGCCATTATCTTATCTGTGATTGTTTAAAGGTGTGGCTTATAGAGATTTTCCTAGCATTTATAATAGTGAAGTGATTGCCCCTTGGAACTCATTACGGCCTGTGGGTGTTCAAAAGTACTACATCATTGATCAAAGCTCATAATTCTATTTATATGTGCATAAAGGCACGTGTAGGAGTGTTTTTATACAAAAAGTCGCATTTAGTGGTGCGAACATTACGAACGCCGCGATAAGCGGGGCCTTTAAAATGCCCAGTATTTTTCTCTTACCGTTTCATTTCGTACGATTTTCCTTCAAAAATGTTTTTCAGTTGTTTAGTTTCATTTGCTACGGCAGCCAAATTATAACGAGGAGCAGGAGTTTAAATTATTCGTAACATTAGAAAATAATACTCTAACATAACTCTCTCTCCGTCTCTCGCCCTCCTCTTATTGGGATTTTAAAATAGCATTCTATAGAAATAATTCGCCATAATCATTTTACACAGCTGATGTTAAAAGTAGAGCTCCTTGCGACGGAAATTATGTGCATTTTATCTTATTGTTATTGAGGATATGTATGACTGAAATTTTGAAACTCCAAACTAATTATGCTAGCTTTTTACTTTATCTATACGCACTATGTACATAGTGTGTAGAGAAAGTATTGCACTCCACCAAAAAATTCGATACCGAGATTTCACCGGAAATATATATTTTAGGGTCCCCTGTATCAAAAAAAAAAGTATTTTCAGAAAAAGGTCCGTGTGTGTATGAACACGATAACTTTAAAACGAAAAGTCTGTAAGATATCAACCTTGGTATTTAAGTTTAGTATTTTCCAGGGATGCGACACGAAGATTTTGAGAAAAATCCCCCACCCCAAACTATCCTTTACATGGAACTTTTTTCGAAAATTTTGATTTTCTAAAAAATGGCTCTAACGATTTTGATTAAAATATCGTATATTAAAGATATTTACCTGAAAAATAAAATGTATATTTTGTTTTTTCTGGGAATAGCCTCTGAAGACTACTTTATTCTGGGTCAATTTTACGGAATTTTGCATAAGTGCTAAACCATAAGAGATGGACAAAAACTTACCACACAACAAATGTAGAGCACTTTAAAACACACAATTTATGTTATATACATTTTTTCGTGGAGTTGATTGTTTTTGAGATATTCCTTGTTTTTGGTTTCAGCTATAAAAAACATACTTTTCTCATACAGGACTTTGTGAACTGGTGTCCATACAAACAAAGGAACTTCAGTCACATAGCAACCAGCTTTTGACCATCACTTTGGTACTCCCTTATTTCGCTTCTACTTACAAGGAAGCAAGTAATAAGACTATTTCTGCTAATTTTTTCTCGATTAGCAGGAGGTAAATAGAAGCATGAGCTTTTTAACAATACTTTATTGCAGAGTTGTAGTGAAAGTCATGTGAGTGGAACACATCAGATTTTTAAAATGTATACTACTGATATAATGTAATGCGAATATGCTGCAGTGTAAATTTCAACAATTTTGCTCTAATGGTTTGGAAGTTTTGGCCAAATTTGTTTATGTTTTTGTCACGTTACTAAAAAAGTTCCTTGCGAAAAAAAAAAGTAAAATTTTAGTGTAATACTTTAATCCTAGGTTCACAATATGTCTATTTTTTTAAATGTCCTTATGCTTCTCCGTGTCTCCTTTAGTTTAGGCTCCAAACATTTTTTTAAAGTTATGAATGTGCGTTTTTGTCATAAAAAATCTGATATGTTCCATTCATATGACTTTCTCTACATCTCTGCAACAAATTATTGTTAAAAAGCTTATGCTTCTATTTACTTCATGCTAACGGAGAAAAAATTAGCAGAAACCAAAAACAAGGAATATCTGAAAAACGATCAACTCCAAGAAAAAAAAATGTATATAACATAAACTGTGTGTTTTAGTGTGGTAAGTTTTTGTATATCTCTTACGGTTTGCCAGTTATGCAAAATTCAATAAAAATCATCCAGAGTAAAGAGGTCTTTTGAAACTATTCCCAGAAAATTCAAGATATACATTTTATTTGTCATGTAAATATCTTGAATAAAAGAGATTTTAATCAAAATCGTTAGAGCCATTTTTGAGAAAATCAAAATTTTCGAAAAAAGTTCCATGTAAAGGGTAGTTGGGGGTAGGGGGATTTTCTTGAAAATCTTCGTGTCACATCCTTGGAAGAAACCAAACTTAAATCCCAAGTTTGGTTTTTAACGGTTTTTTCGCTTTTGTGTTAGGCTGCCCACAGACACACACAGTCATTTTTCTAAAAATGCTTTATTTTTGGATTCAGAGGGTCTCAAAACATATATTTCCGGTATTTTTGGATGCAATACAATACCTTCTCTGTACACTATGTACATAGTACGTATAGAGAAAGTAAAAATATAATTTCTGTGTTTGAAAATTCAAAAATGTACAAAATAAATGCATCTGATAGTACAATCTAGGGTAATTCTTATTCTTTGTACTTCTGTGAACATGTGCAGAAAATTTTATTTGTGTAACAGAAAAATTGCTCCGCAAGAAGCATAACTTCGTTTTTACTTTGGATGATTACGAATTAGATCTCGTCGAACAGTTTTTCTTGCCCGGTTCCAATTTTATCTCTAATTCTTTGCTGTAGCTCCAATGACTTAAGACATTTAAAAGTGGCGCCTGGTGGCCAATGGTAACTCTTTTTATTCCAGAATGTTTAAATTAATTTGTGAAATTAAATTAAAAAGGTTATTTTTTTGTAATTTGTTTATACATTTAAGTCATACATACCTACCGTCATCATAGTAAGATATTTGATTATGCGAAGGCCTTTTCTAATTAACGGCAGATTATTTGAATGACTCGGAAATGGATTCGACAGAACCCAAACAAACTTTGCTAGCAACGCAGAGAATAACACTGCAAACACGAAACAATACGAAATTACATACAGACTACATAGTATTCTAGAAACTGTAATGGCGTATGTGTAAATGGTGTTATGAAGACCAAACCATTGGTTGCCATTTGGCATGTCCGGACGTGCACTGCTATTACCACACAAATTTCAGCTGGATACTTTAATAACTTAATATTCCGAGGCGAACAATACTATGTATATTGCCGACCCACTCTAAAAGTGATTTTACCTTACTGATAGGCTTCCTATTCGCATAATAAAACTCCACTTAATAGTTGTCATAAATAGATTTGGTTTATGCTCTTTATACTTTCTCTACCATGTACCTACAAAGTACACAGTAGGTTGAGAAGGTATTCCTTGCTCACCCGAAAATTTGACATCGAGATTTCACAGGAAATACACGTTTTGTGAACCCCGAGTAAAATATTTTTAGAAACAGGTCTGTCTGTGTGCGTGCACGCGCAGCAAAGCTCAAAAATTATAAGCCACTTCAATATAAAACACGGTATTTAAATTTCGTAGGCGTCATTCAAGTATGCGACACAAATATTTTCAAGAAAAAGCCCCATCCAAAACAACGTTTTACATGTAACAAATTTTCGATTTTCTAAAAAATGGTTCTAATAATTTTAATTAAAATGCCATATATTTAAGATATGTTGTAAACGAAATGCATATCTTGATTTTTCTGGAGTGAAAGACCAGAAATTTTGTTCAGAGGCCTCTTTATCAGCCTTGAGGTTCTTTTACGTGTCACAAATCTACGACACAGGTATCAAGCTAAGGATTTTTACGCCCGAAAAAATAGTTGTCCTCCGCCGTGTGTGAGCCCATGACTTCAAACATTAGAGTTTAGCATGGTACCCCTATAGAATGGGATGCTAAGAACCATAGTACTTAAAAAGTGTCCATAAATAAAATTTCATTTGACACCTAAATTTTCAGGTAATAGTCTGTTCATTCTGGATGTCTTTTGCATAATTGGTAAACAGTAAGACAAAATTTTTCTGCCCAAAAATGTAGTATAATTAAAACACAATTTATATATACTACATATTTATATTTATTTACTTTATTTTAATTGCATTTATTATTTTGTGGGGGAGTTCATTTCAGAGATATTACTTATTGGTTTAGGGAATACGCCGGATATGCAGTGAAACCGACGATAGATTGCGATTCTGATATGTAAGAGAGCAAACAAACGGAGAAAAATATTTTATAAGAGAGAAATTGCTTGAAAAATATCAGTATAGTTAAAGAAAAAAAAATGTTTTTAGATCAATCTCAGGTAAGAAGCCTAGACGTGTTTTTGTGGAATGTGAGAAGGAAATGGAGATGAGAAGTTAAATAATTTAGCGAAATAAAAGGAGATTGCGAATATTTTAGAATCGAAGAACAAACATCTGATGTATGCTATTCACATAACTTTCTCTAGCTGTTCCATTTACAAATTATTCTTACAAAAGAATATTCTTTTGGTCCATTTTCCGACTATGTCGTTTAACTCCATCGTGTTTGCCGTTCATTGCCTATTTGCTCCTTGATCGCCTCTTTGCCTTCTGTGGATTTTAAAAAATTAAGTTTTAGTCGTTCTTATAGCAGTATCAATCGGGATGGCCGCAACTATTACTTCAGCGCCCTCGTTGAAACAGTTCTATAAGCATAAAGCCATAGACCATTTGCAGCAATAGTTTCCTTTGCACTTTCTCCGTCTCTTTTGCATATTTTTTTTCTTTTTTAGAAGATTGGTGCAGCGTATAACTAATAGAATGGACAACCCCTCACAATATTTGTTTGTCGTTTAATCGATCGCGGTCCACCAATATTTAGCATATGCTAACAAGCTGTGATACATTTTGTTCTGCCTTTTTTGTGGTGGTTTTTATATGTTCTCAAAAAGTAGTATTTTCATCTATCATGATTCCGAGGTATTTGATAACCATTTTGAGAACTATCATAATATCCTTCAACGTAAAATAAATATGTATCCGCGTTCTAGGGTCTTTCATAACAATAGCTTGTGTTTTCTGTGGTGCCAACTCTAGCTTGTTATGTGCCATGCATTTGTCAATAGCCTGAGTGATTAATTTTTTTTTATATGTATATATAAATTCTTCCGTTTCATCAACAATATCGACAAGAATTAGGTCGTTCGCAAATGCAATTTGTGTTGTACTATCTGCAACTAGTGGTGGTGGCAATGGCATTGGCGGCGGCGGTGGCGGCAGTCTGTGTCAAAGTAAGTTGGAGCACATGAGAAAGTTGGACAGCACTGGTTTATGACGTGTGCAGCCGTACCAATTGTTTAGGAGTACAGAGTGGGTGTGTCCGCAAAACTGAATAACCAATACAACGCTTTTGTAAATATTCAAGGTCATTACGCGAATTTGTGGGCGTATTATTATCCAGATGATCACTGTTCTAAACTAAATTTACAGGCCGGCGATAGTTTGGTAACCATCTCAAAGGACGGACATACGGTAAAACCAATATAACTTTGACAATAATTTATACCTCGTCTTATCTGAAGGTCATCTTATCCGCCGAAATATACGGAACTTAATTGGGATAACTCATTAAAATATTGTATAATTAAAACATCGTATTTTAAAGATATTAATCCCTTCAAATATAAGATGATTATCTTGAATTTTTTGGGAATAGCCTCTGAAGACCTCTTCACTTTGTACGACTTGTGCATAACCCGGTAAACCGTAAGAGATGTAAACAAACTTACTACACAAAATATGTAGATCTCTCAATTTGTCATATGGTTCTTTCTTTCTTTTTTATTAGTTTGTTTTTATTTTCTGATTTTTGTAGAATTAACCATTTACGAGATATTATTTGTTATTTGTTTCAATTTTAAACTACTTAAACTTTCCTCAAACGGGAATTCATCTTTCGTTTCAGCTCTCTTTTGTTTTACTCCTGTTTTACTCTTTTCTTTCACATAGCGACAGCCAGCTTTTAAAGGACTTGTCTATGACTTTAGTCTAATGTAATTCCTTATTCTCTTACTTATAAGGAACTGTTAACATCATTTCTGCCAATGTTTATCTTGATTAGTAGATGGAAGAATAAACATATGTAAGAATAGTTTGTTACAGAATAGGTAGAGAAGATCATGCGAATTTAACATCTGACTTTTTACTTTCTCTACACGTACTATGTACATAGTGTATAGAGAAGGTATTGTAATGCACCCAAAAATTCGATACCGAGATTTTACCGAAAGTGCATGTTTTGGGACCCCCTGAATCCAAAAAATTCATTTTTAGAAAAATGTCCGTGTGTATGTGTGTGTCTATGGACAGCATAGCTCAAACACGAAAAGCCCGTTAAATACCAAACTGGATATTTAAGTTCAGTATATTGCAAGGATGCGACATGAAAATTTTCAAGAAAATCCCCCCACCCCCAACTACCTTTTGCATGGAAAACGTTTAGAAAATTTTTATTTTCTCACAAATGGCTCTAACGATTTTGATTAAAATCTCTTATAGTTAAGATATTTACATGACAAATAAAATGTATATCTTCAATTTTCTGGGAATAGCTTCTAAAGACACGCTTATTCTGGATGAATTTTGCGGAATTTTGCATAACTGGTAAACCGAAAGAGAGAGACAAAAACTTCTCACACAAAAAAATGTTATATACATCTTTTTCGTGAAGTTGGTCGTTTTTTGTGATGTTCCTTATTATTAGCTTCAGCTTTAAAATACTTTTCTCATACGGAATTTGTCAACTCCTGTCCATACAAACAAAGGTACTTCAATCGCATAGCAACCAGCTTTTAAAATATTTGATTATCGATTTTACCAATGATATTTCCTTATTTCAGTTCTACTTACAAGGAAGCAAGTAATAAGACTCTTTCTTGATTTTTTTTGTTTGTTTTTTTTTTTTTTGTCGATTACCATTAAGTAAATAGAAGAATAAGTTTTTTTAACAATAATTTATTAGCCCACCTGGGTAGTGCGGAGTTTTCCCTTATCCTGAGAAGACGAATGTCGAGCAACTTTAAGCTCCATGGACCCCGAGATCATTTGAGCATCATAGCATTAATTTCATTCATCGTCCGATATGCCCAAACCAGGTTAAAGAACGTTAAACCACCACAAAAAAATAAAAAAAAAAATATTGCACAGATGTAGAGAAAGTCGTGTGAATGGAACACATCAGATTATCTGCAATACAGTTAACGATTTCCGAGATGTTCCTTGTTATGTGTTTTCACTTTAAATACCTAAACTTTGCTCATACGGAAATTTGCAATTCTTGTCTCTTTTTTATTACTCCTGGTCATACAGGTAAAGAGAACCGAAGTTTTAATACATAGCAACCAGCTTATAAAAGATTTGACTGTCGCTTTAGTCTACTGTATTCCCATATTTCCCTTCTACTTATAAGAAACTATATAATAAGACAATTTCTGTTAATTTATCTCGATTAGTATGATTTAGATAAAGTAATAATCTTTTTGTAAGAATAGTTTATTTGAAGAACAGGTAGAGAAGTCATGAATGGAACACATTTTTTTTTTTTTTTTTTTTTTTTTTTAACGGGTCTGTTCGGTAAGAGAACTCGACGGTATGTGGTAGAAAGTAGCCTTCAATTATTTTTTATAGTGTTTAAAGACCGCTTTTCCTACATATGGCACGCTGGCATTAACTTCAAGGTCGCCTCCTCTCCATAACACATTACTTCTCGCTTCGCACCAAGCAGATGGCGTCTGAGTGCCGACCAGTATACTCCTCTATCATCCGTAGTAAGATGGCGAAGTGCAGCCAGCCTGTAAAGTCTCACCTCCTTGCGCCATCCACTTACCTCCACAACAAGAAAATGGGGGTGCTGTCCAGTCTACTGCTATCACTTTCTGTGGGTAAATGGCAGCGTAATCGCAGTTACCATCTATTCTCAGTTCTACTGTTTTAGATTGAAGGTGGAATCTTGAGTAATGTTAATATCCAATCCGGTATTTACCTTTCCAATGGGGGAAACCACAAAAAAAAAAAAAAAAAAAAAAAAAAAAAAAAAGACTTTTAATTAATTTTGGGCTAGTTTTAAATTGTATCAGATGAATACGTATTGGAAAATTACTGGATTAGGTTATTGCATCCTTAATGGAAAAATAAAAAGCATTTTCATGGCAAATAAGCAACCCCGCAACAAAACAAAATGATTAGATACGATGCAGATAAAGTCTCTTATATTTTGCTGAGAAATATTGTAAGAAATATTTCTGAATTTTTCTTGAAATGTGGAAAGAATGGTAAGTATAGT
Organism: Hymenopus coronatus; assembly: GCA_030762935.1. Lineage (NCBI taxonomy): Eukaryota > Metazoa > Arthropoda > Insecta > Mantodea > Hymenopodidae > Hymenopus > Hymenopus coronatus. Next base: position 66,428,975 of record CM060898.1, on the reverse strand, counting down.
GATTTTATTCATGCAATTGTATGAAGTAACTCGCACTATATTACATTTGTTTATGATTTTATTATTTATGATATGCTGAATGTCTCAGGCGTGTCTCGTGACTCTTTATATAAACTTAAGATTAGCAAAATATACACTCAGAAGTATTTTGCGTTAATATTGAACTAGCAATTAATTTTGCAGTTTTACCAGATCAATATTTGAACCATTTTTTAAGTCTGTTCTCACCTATACCTTCAGCTGACCTGAGCCTTTAGAAAATCCTGTCAATAGGCACTTGGCCATGAAATCTTAATAGAAGCTAGTTACGAAAGGTGTGTATTTTAAGAACATTTCGATCTCAAAATGCCGTGTAAAAGGGTCGATAAAATAGAAATACCAACTACTGCACTGTATGCAAACACTGCGGATAGCTTAGCGGATGTACGTCACTGGAACAGACATGCAAAATCGAGGTTAATAACTGTAATTCGGGAGTTACAACAAATTGCCGGCATGTTTTCAATGCGTTGAAAATGCAGTTACATAAGGTAGCGAAACTTTAATGTCGGCCGACGCTAATAGCTCGGAGTGTGCGCTAATCATCATTCACTTGTTGCAACCCTGCCTTTCAGGTAAGTTCATTACCATTACATATTGTGGCGAAAAACTGTCAATAAAATATATTCTATCAGTGTTTACTTGGAGACAGCACTTCAGCCAACACCCCACCTTTTGAAGCTGTGACATTGGAAATCTAAAAATAAAAGTATTAACAGCCAAGTTCGTGACTGCGAAGAAACTAAATTTTAAGCATGTCCATTCTTCGTCGTCGTTTATTTATTCTTCTTCGTCTATCATCTTTTTCTTCCTCTCGTTCTTTCACACTTGAAGCTTCCCTCCTATAAACAAGTCATTTGCGCAGTAAAATTATGAGAATTTAGAGGAATCAGTGCAGAGCCTTAATTGACCAAAGAATATTTATTTTCAGCGTTGAGCGAGGTAACGTTTTACCTCCGTGATCTAGGGCTAACATGCTAGCTTCTGGTTTCCAAGGTCGCGAGTTCAAACCTGGCGGAGGGCAATACTTTTTCGGGCGTAAAATTCTTTAGCATGGCTTCCTTCAAGAAGGGAATTAAAGCTGTTAGTCCCGTATCGTAGATTTACGGTACGTAAAAAGAACCTCAAGCATAATAAAGAGACCTCTAGGCCAAATTAAGCAATCTTTCTCGCCCAATATCAATGGTACGTGAAGAACCGCAGCAGTTAAAAACCGCCCATAAATGATACACAATTCATGGAAACATTTTCGAAATGTTTATTTCCTCAAAAATGTGTTTAACAATTTTTATTAAAATGTTGTATATTAAAGAAGTCTACTTTGCAAATTTATGTATATCTTGCTTTTTCTGGGAAGAAGACTCTCTGAAGACTCATTCTGGATAACTTTTGCATAATTAGTAAACCGTAAAAGGTAGAAAAAAACTTGCTATACAAAAATTGTAGATCTCGTCAAAATACACAGTTTATGTAACCATACATTTTTGTTGTGGAGCTAAGCATATCCAAGATATTCCATGTTATTAGTTTCAATTTTAAAATACAGTTTTCTCAATAGAAAGTCAGCCGTGTTTCTTTTGTTTTACTCCTGGCCATGCAAAGAAGTGAATTTAAACGTCAATCGCATAGCGACAGCTTTAATATAGTGTATCCCCATATTTCCCTTCTACTTATAAGGAACTAAGTAATAAGATCATTTCTGGTGAGCTTTAGCACGATGTAAATAAAAGAAAATCTTGGTAAGATTAATTTGTTTGCAGAACACAGTCATATGTTTACAGAACACAGATTTTTTAAAAATAAATTAACTAAGGTGGGGAAATTTTAGAAGAAGGAATTCATTAAAATAGACGAGTGTAAAAACAAATGTTTCAATGATACAATGATGAAAATTGAAGTCATCGCAACTCATCAGTCATTGAATGATACTGCGGGCACACTGACCCTATTTCGAGTACTCCCTCCTGCCAGCAATAACAGATACACCCAAATGTGAATGTCTTGGTCAGAATGGTTCTGGAAAAATGTTCCAAGATTCAATTACTAGCTGTTCTTGCGAGAGGATTCTCTAAGCCACGCCCATTTCAAACTAAACTAAGATCTACGGTGATGCAAGAACTAATAAAGAATTCGGGATTAGTAATCAAAAATCATTAATTTATAATTAATCAAAAAGGGATTTACTACAGTGATATAGTTTTATTGAATTCACTTCCATTTCCTATAAAGGAATTGCATATGAATAAAAGCAAGTTTAGGTCAGAATTAAAAAGATACATCATTACCCACACCTTTTATACAAAGGAGGATTTCATTCAATCAAAAATACTTGTAATAATTAATGCAGTGTTGTAAATGTAATATAATGATATTCTAAGAATGCTTGCTGAACCAATTGTTTTTACGTGTAATTGTAAATTATGTAAAATTGACAATTCTGAAAAATGCAATATCAAAATTAATCTTTGTTATTAAATGTATTAATAATTATCAAGAGTAATCAATAAATGCAATTTCTGACTTGATCTACATCCTAGAGTTTGACTTTGTATCTAAACTCAAAACAGGATTCACAGATTGCAATGTAACGTAACGTCTAGGGAATTTATTACTAGCGTTCAAGGAACAGAAACTCCCAATAGATGTCAGTTCAAAAGATATTATTGAAAAAATCTTATGTGTTCCATTCACATGACTTTCTCTACATCTCTGCAACAAATGATTCTATTTACTTCATCTAATCCAGAAAAAAAAAAAAATTAGCAGAAATAGTCGTATTACTTGCTTCCTTGTTAGCAGAAGCGAAATAAGGCAGTATCATAGGTTAAAGTGATAGTTAAAAGCTGGTTGCTTGTAACTGAAGTTCCTTTGTTTGTATGGACACGAGTTCATAAAGTCCTGTATGAGAAAAGTATGTTTTTTAGATGAAACCAAAAACAAGGAATATCTCAAAAGCAATCAGACTCCACGAAAAAAATGTATATAACATATATTCTGTATTTTAAGGTGCTCTACATTTGTTGTGTGCCAAGTTTTTGTCCATCCCTTACGGTTTAGCACTTATGCAAAATTTCGTAAAATTTACCCAGAATAAAGTAGTCCTTAGAGGCTATTCCCAGAAAATTCAAAATATACATTTTATTTTTCAGGTAAATATCTTTAATATACGATATTTTAATCAAAATCGTTAGAGCCATTTTTTAGAAAACCAAAATTTTCGAAAAAAGTTCCATGTAAAGGGTAGTTTGGGGTGGGGGGATTTTTCTCAAAATCTTCGTGTCGCATCCCTGGAATATACTAAACTTAAATACCAAGTTTGGTATTTTACCGACTTTTTGTTTTTGAGTTATCGTGTTCTCAGACACACGGACACACACGGGCCTTTTTCTGAAAATACTTCTTTTGGATACAGGGGACCCTAAAACATATATTTCCGGTGAAATCTCGGTATCGAATTTTTTGGTGGAGTGCAATACCTTCTCTATACACTATGTACATAGTACGTGTAGAGAAAGTAAAAACTCAAAAGGGTCCCTTTTAAGACGAGAATGCCACTTGAACAGTCAGTCAGTCACTCTTTAACTTTTAATTTCATATTTCAATATTTTAATTGTATCTTTTTGTGCAGTGTTTAAATAACATTAATTAATTAATTAAGCATTATTTAAGGCTAACTCTTAATATGCGGATCTTGAAAATAAAAGTTTTTTATTAGAAAATACACCAAAACAAATGATATCAAAAAGTGCTTATAATACAATTTTTAGGAGTGAACATTTCAAATTTTATTTTTGGGAGGACCTTCGGACCCTCCCTCTCCGGGTATAGTCCATACCTACCAGATTTCCGCAATGCCCCTCCTCCCCCCCCCCATTTAACTCTGCGCGCGCTTATGTATATGAATTGGAATCAAATAACACGGGTAAGACATCAGTATCTGGACATTTGTCAACTCTTAACATCGTTATTCTTGCGCATACGCCATACGGTTTTGTTCCATGCATGCGCAGCATTAATAAAATAGAGTAATTTGTTGGTATAAAAGTTTTGCTGTTTAAGAAAGTGCCTTAAAGTGAATGGGTGGGCATGTTAAAGCTGTCTGAGTGTTCACATTTCCTCTTAAAGTCATAAATTACTCGTACAAGAAGTATTATTAGATAGTCACTACAGTACAATACGAGAAGCACAAAGTGTTTCTTACTGTCGGAAGTGCAAAATAACTAGGAGCGAAGTACCTACAGCATTTTATCGAAAGCCATAACATAGTTTTGCATTTTCCTTACCAAACTTACCAGAACGCTTTCTTCATCAATAACAAATGCCCTAATCTTACTTTATCAATAAAAATGCCCAATTATCTACTATAGTGGGCTCTTTACAATCATCTGTCAAACTTCATTGAATTTCGCTTTTGCTCCGCCTCATCTGACACTGTTCTTCCTACCTTACATTTCCTATGTAATACTAGAAATAATAAAATTATCTAGCTGTGCATCAAATGGTCTAATGCAAAAACGAAGTAACAAACTGTAACTGTATAATACCATATCATTTTCCATATGCATTTTCCATATCATAATCCAATAAAAATTCGAATGCCTCGCACTTTCATCCAGTTTCCTTTCTTTACATTCTTAGTAATTACACTGGTGAACTTTTCAAATGAAATTTCATTTTAATTTATTTTCTATAGTAATACGATTTACTTTATTTGAACCGCACGCCATTTCTGTAGTACCATTATTATTTTTACTTTCTCTAGCCCCGTATGTACAATGTACATAGGGATAGAGAAGTATTGTATTCCACCCAAAATTTCGATGTCGAGATTTCACCGTAAATACATGTTTTAGGACCTCATGAGTCCAAAAAGAGCATTTTCAGAAAAGTCCGTGTGTGTGTGTGTGTGTGTCTGTGTGTGGACAGCATAGCTCAAAAATGAAAAGACGGTTGAATACCAAACTTGGTATTTAGGTTTGGTATCTTTCAAGGATGCGACACGAAGATTTTCAAGAAAATTTCCCCACCCCTAACTACCCTTTACATGGACAATTTTTCGAAAATTCTGTTTTTCTTAAAAATGGCTCTAACGATTTTGATTAAAATATCACATATTAAAGCCATTTCCATCACAAATAAAATGTATATCTTGAATTTTCTGAGAATAGCTTATAAAGATCTGTTTATTCTGGATGAATTTTGCTTAATTCAGAATAACTAGTAAGCCGTAAGAGATAGAAAAAAAAAAAAAAAAACTTGCTGTACAAAAAATGTAGATCTGGTTAAAATACACAAGTTAAGTCATAAACATTATTTTCGTGGAACTTGCCGTTTCAGAGTTATTCCTTGTTATTAGTTTCAGTTGTGAAGTACTTATACTTTACACAGACGGGAGTGTTCGTTTTTCTTTTGTTCTACTCCTGGCCAAGCAAAGAGGCGATTTGCAATAACAGTCACATAACGACAGCTTTTAAAACATTTGACTCATATTTTAGCCTAGTGCATTCCCTTAGTCCCAGTCTACTTATAAGGAACTAAGTAACAAAATTCTGCTAACGTTTATCTCGATTAGCATGGTGTTGAAAGAAGAATTATTTTTTGTAAGACGTTTGCTTGTAGAGTAGCTAGAGAAAGTCACGTGAGTGTATTCTGTGTTTTCACATTAAGGATACCCATCTGTGAAAAACCTAAAATTTTGCTTGGATTGATTTGAAACTTTAACACATCAATTTCAGTATTAAGAATGGTTTACATGATAATTTTCAGACTTTTGTTCAGAATAGTTCCTGTAATATTGACATATTTATAGTGTTTTATTGTCATTTAATTAAACCATTCCACACGATGCAATTCCAGTTACAGAAATATAATACTTTGCAGTTATACTGATAAATACAGCATTATTACATTGATGTGATGAAATTTTTATCTAACTATTGATTTAGGAGAAAATTGTCATTTTATTAATTTTTTATTTTTGCTATGGAAATATGAGGTTTATTATTTAACTACAAGAGCACTGGTGTTATTACAAAAAAATCATCTCATCAATTTTTTATACTATTTGTATCTAAGCATAAACATTTTCAAGTTTCTGTTTTGAAAACTGCATCGTGTGGAACAATTTGAAGTTTTGAAAACGCTGAAAAATAAAAACACGAGAAAATAGGTTTTAAAGTTTAACATACGATACATACATTCGTACAATTTAACACTATTTCTTTGTAAATCTTATAATTTCATATTCTCCTGTAGCAATTTTTAAACCTTGAATATATGTCAACTCTCACAGACTATTCACACAAATTCTGAACAATATATAAAGCAAAGAAAAACTGCAAGTCATTAGGTCCGAGTCAAGCTGCAAATAGTCTCTACTTCACGGCCGGAAATATGCTGTTGGTGCGGTGTGGGAAGGCCCGCCGGGTGCTCTATCTTGCCTGTGGGAGGGCCCAGGTTAAATACTAGCGGTACATGCCTTGATGATGACAGGGCAGGTAGAGGTACCCGTTTTGTAAATTTTGAAACATATTACTATACTCACTTTTCTTAGTTATTAGTGCATATCATTGTATTTTCAACTTGAAATAGACACATTTAAGGACAAATGCTATTGGTTAAAGCCAAAGTTCGGAATTTTAGCAATTTTTCACCATAGTGAAAAGGTTAAAGCACCACACCCACTTACAGTCATCCATTTAAATCGTCACATGATACGGTTTAAATCGCCGCATGGTAATAAAAACGACAGGAAATTGAACTACAAGCATTACATTATGTAATTAGGAAAAAAAATCTTTTTTTTTTTGCACTTTTTGGCCAATTTTCACAGATGGTATCCTTAAACAAAATAACAAAAATTTACGATATAATCAATATTGATCGCACATCATTTAAAACATTCTATAGTCTCTGACGGACATAATGAATAACGTCATGCAATTTATTGCGGGATACTTATGTTTTTAAACGACGTTAAAAAGCAAATTACGAAAAAATATTATTACGAGGAAATGCTATTTTCTGGGGATAATTGTTTATCTTTTATGAAGTAGGGCTCAGGATGTTACAAGAATACATGCAAAATGTGGTATATTAATAGACCATTTTAAGTTAACAATATTTTATATAGGTATAGTGCAACCAATTAAACTTCAAGAATCAGTGATCACAATATTTTCATATTGAACATTAAAGGAAAAAGCAGTCTTAATAATTAATAATGATGCGAACAGCAATAATAATATAATAACAAAAAATTATTATAATGAAACAAAGTTGCAAATTAAATAACTTTTTTATGAAAAACCATTTTATTTCAGAAGTCAACATTGAAATTTGTTATGATACGTTTTTAGAATACATCAAAGAAGGCATTAACAAATGTACAGAACAAAAGAGGACAAAATATGTCTATACACTAGATACAAAATAAATAATCTTTAGATTAATAATTATTTGCCTCTATTAATTCAACCCTGAAAATCACCATATTGAATATGAATAGAAATATTATCGCTCAGGGAAGAAAATAAAAGCCAAATGTTATAAAAATATGTTGCAGAGAATATTAAGATGTTCTGGTAATGGATAAATGTATTTTAAAAAATATAGCCAACTACAGCAACAGCTGATTGGAAGTATTAGTAACTGCTTTAGGTTTATGAAATAATAAATACGCTGTTGTTTTCCTTTTAATGTTTAAGGACATGCAACAGAGAATATTAAGATGTTCTGGTAACAGATAAATGTATTTTAAAAAAATAAACCCATTACAGAAACAGCTGAATGGAAGCATTAATAACTGTTTTAGGTTTATGAAATAACAAATATGTTGTTGTTTTCTTTTTAATGTTTAAGGATAATTTTTTTGTGCTAACCATTCAGATAAAATACGTATATCGCTTTTATATTTCTGTTTAGCTCCTAGAATGTATCTCCTTCGTAGAAAATATTGGTATCACTAATAAGAAGTGAAGAGGCTCCATTAAATCGCATGACACTGAAAGCTGGGAAAGATGTAATAACGAATATTTTGAAAAGGGCCAATGCTACAAAAACAAATTATATAACATAGATTAGACTATATTTTTCGTGCAGTAAGTTTTTATAGTTTACCAGATAACTTCGGAATGAATATTCAGGATTTTATTAACCTGTTACTGTCTTAAACCTTGGATATTTTAATGAAAATTGTTTGAGCCATTAAAAAAAAATATATTTTCCTGGCCTTCTACTGATAACTTTTTAGGGGTGCCAGGGTATTCAGAGATCCTAAAACGCACATTCCCCACGATATCGAGTGCTGAAAAATATAACTTCCTCTTCCTAAACGATAATAAAAGCAAATACTTGTTCATTGCCGTCAAGATCTTTTAGAAGTTTTACTATCTACAGCCTACTTTGCCCGCATTTGCTTTTCATTTCTTCCTCAAGAGGGTATAGTGAAGTAGTGAAGCAGCACTTGGAATGTGAAGAGATTCCGCGGCCTAAGTAAAGCTCTAGGATGTTATTTCCTTTGTCATTCTGCTTCCTTTATGCTCCAAACTTTCAGTTTAACTGTTGGCTAATTTCCTGCTTGTGCATCTTAATTTTTACTTTCTCCGCTACCAAGTACTGTGCATGTACGTACATAGTAGATAGAGAAGGTATTGTACTCTACCCAAAACTTCGATACCAAGATTTTACCGGAAATACATATTTTGAGGACCCCTGAATAAAGAAAACGGATTTTTAGAAAATAGTCTTTGGGGTGTGTGTGTGTGTGTGTTTCAGGAAAATCCTCCTACTTCAACTACTCTTTACACGTAACATTTTTCGAAATGTTGGGCTTTCTAAAACGTGACTAACAATTTTTATTAACATAGGTACCGTAAATTATACATGAACAATAAAATGTATAACCTGAATTTATTGGAAATAGCCTCTGTAGTCCTCTTCATTCTTGATGATTTTTTTGCATAGCTGGTAAACATAATAGACAAAAACTTATACACACACCAAGTAAGGTGGCTAAGGCATTTCGTCTGGGACTGATATGCGGGAGGTCCGAGTTCAATCGCCGTGGTTTTCTTGGAGCCGCTTAGGCGAAAGCTTGTGTGCTGTATATCTTCCACGGTTCCTTTCCCTTTCATTCCTTCATTTAATTTCCCTTCTTCATCTTTCAGGTATAGCTCGAGGCTTTGCAAGCATATGGTGGGTTGATTGCTCCGAGTGAAACTCTCTTCACCTTGGTTGCGCTGGTTGAGGATAGGTGCCGTTGTAGAGGCCTCCTTCCGGCCTCCCTGCGCCTGTATAGCCTCCGTGGCGCGCCAGGGCTGTCATCTAGTGATATTGTTAAGGACTTCCGCGCGTCACTGCGCTTAGCTCCGTCGTTTTCTGTGTACTGGCCTGTGGTTTCCCCTCCTCTCATCCCATCCCCAGGGGAGTGGTAGACTGCAATAGATCAGTACTTGGTCGCAGTTGCCGAGGTGTGCCCCGCTATTAACATGCTTCTACTCTCCACTACACACAAGATGAAGATCTCATTAAAACTCAATTTATATCTTTTTTTTTTCTTTCTTTCTTTGTAGAGGTAACAATTTCCGAGATATTCCTTCTTATTGTTTTCAATTTTTTAATACTTAAATGTTTCTCTTACGGGAAGTTACTATTCGTTTCGTATCTCTTTTGTTATACTCCTGGCCATACAAAGAGAACAGAATTTCACTTATATTGCATAACGACCAGCTTTTTAAAGGATCTGATTATCGCTTTAGCTTAATGCATTTCCCTTGTTTCCCAACTACTTACAAGTAAGCAAGTAATATGGCCATTTTTGCTAATATCTATCTCAATTAACATGATGTAGATAAAGGAATAATTTTTTGTATGAATATTGCAGAGAGAAAGTCATGTGAATAGAACACATCAGTTTTTTGTTTTTGTTTTTTTGGAGGAGGGGGCTCTTAAAAGTTGTTGCTGTGCCTTGAATTTGGTGCCTGTTTACCTTCAGTTCTCTTAATTACTTGTAGATTTGCTCTTTTCTTTGTTTTCCAGGATCCCAGTTGCTATGCGATACTTTAGTGTTACAAACGATATCAGCTAGAGATAGGAGAAATCAGCGATTGTAACGGTACGATAACGCACTTTGAACGACCAAAGATCAGGCCCCACCTCCATGGACTTTAGAGTTTTCATACAGCATGTTTTTGTACGTATTCGACGAGGAGAAGTGCGGGGAACTCTGGGATGTATAAGCATTTCTGACATCTCATGAGCTTCAGTTATAGGAGCCGCGAGTGCAGTGACAGCCACTACAGGTGTTGTAAAGTGGACAACTGTAAGTGCATAGTGGTAAATAACCATCTTTCATCAATTGATTAAATGATTTCCTAAAGTAAAGGCCTTGCACTTAATTCTTTGCAGCAAGTTTTGCGAGATGCGAATGCTTTGTCCTAGCCCAAGGCCGACCACTGTGTTCAGAAATTAAACAATTCGACCTTACTGACATGCAGTATCATGAGTGAGCGTTTCCGTCAACAGTGGCGAGCGTATGAAGTTTATTAGATGAATCCGTTTGCTATTATTGACGTTTCTGTGCTGTATTTGAAATATTTGTGTACATTACTAGTTAACTATAGATAGTAGCTTAATTAAAGAGTATGCAAAATCTGGATACATAGCCTAAAATTAATTCAACCATCTTTTCTAATAAATGTTCATTTTAGTCGGTTCAGAGGTGATGCTAATCATAAAGCGAAGATGTGCAGAGGGTTTGAAAACGACTTGTATATTTATTTTGTATTACCTTGTGCACGAGCTTACCACCTTTAAACGGTAGTTTATTACAATTTATATTATTTACTTGCACAACTTAAAAATCACTTTTCATTTCATTATTTCTTTTCTCTTCCATTTCTACAGGTAATCGGACAGAAGCTAGTGCATTCTATCCAAAATAAAGATATATTTCACCGGAAATATATGTTTTGAGGAACCCTGAATCCAAAAATAGCATTTTTATAAAAGGGCCCTTGTGTGTCTATGAACAGCATAACTCAAAAACTAAAATTGGGATAAATACCAAACTTGGTATTTGAGTTCAGTATCTTTCAAAGACGCGCCACGATGCGCATTTTTCTAAATGTTTGATTTATTCAAAAATGGCTAACGATATAGATTGAAAGGCCGTAGCATCAAAGATACACGACAAATACATTTAATTGTGTGGAGTCCTAATCTTGATTAGCTTACCTTAAGCGATAGACGAAAAGTACCAACGAAAAATGACAAACATACAAACTACAAACCACTTCCTATATATCCGTTATTAATGAATCGAATTACTGAATACGTTGTCATTCTTTTAAAGTCCAATCAATAAAAATCAGTTGTTTCTCGCGATTGCAGGGAAATATATGGAATGTTACACCAGCATATAGCGCCCAGTTCTTAAATATTTGCCTACCGTCATTCTCTTTATATATGTAACGAAATGTGTGATGTAGCTATTTTTAAACGATTTATCTTGATTAAACTGAAGTAGATAAAATAATCTATCGTAAGAATAGTTTGCAAATCCTTAACAAACGTTAGGTGGTACAGAATGTCATGTGTATATACACTTCCGATTACTTTTTTACTTTATCTACTACGGAAATACCTAGAATATATAGAAGGTATTGTACTCAATTAAAAAATCCAACTTTGAGCTTTCACCAGAAATGTCAGTTTTGAAGCCTCGGAATTAAAAAATAGTATTTTTGTAAAATTTCTTGTGTATGTGTGTGCGTGTGTGTGTATGTGTCTATGAGCACCACCTTAATAACGAAGTCGGCTAAATACAAAAGTTGTTAATTTGGTTATTTAAGTTAAATACCTTTCAAGAACCCCTCCCGCCACCTACTTCAAACCACCCTTTGCATGCAAATGCTTTCTAAATTGTTTATTTAATAGAATGGCTCTAACGGTTTTGATTAAAATGACATACATCAACTATATATGGATGGCAAATAAAATTACATATATCATTGCATACCCTATGACGTCCTTTTGAAACTACACAAGAAACCTATTTATCTAAACTAACGTATGTTATGGCATCAGACATTATGAGAAAGGTATTAGTTTTTACTAATTAATAAAAAGTAATTTTTGAGGTGCCGTCGCCATTCAGCTGTTTCTTGCATGTTATGGAAGTAGCATTCCGCATCTAAACATTCCACCATCGCTTCTCTGTATTCCCTTTGCACCTTTAGCGAAATGTAGACATACGGACCTAATTCTACAAACGTTTTTCTCGATAACGTGGAGACAGGAAAATAGGGTTTTGTAAGAATAATTGTACAAGCTAGATACAGTTAAACGATGATGGATAGAGAAAGTCATGTGAATGTAACAGGTCACATTTATATGGAACGTCACTCCCTTCTGAATTTTCTTGGAGAATAGGACAAACAATAAGACGTGATGAATAAGCACATTATGATAACAGCCGTAAATACTTAATGGTAGAATGTCAATTATATCATGTAGGATTTAAAACAATAGATAGTAATTTAAACAATCTAGTAAATCGATTTTGAGAAAAGTAGCAAGATTCAAGCTAACTGTATACCTTTTGAATCTGACAGTCCAGTGCTATATAATTTTGTAGCTGTAATACTTCACTCTTGCTTATATTTTATTTAGTTTTTCAAACGGAATTTGTACAAAATAATACTTCTTTTATTGCAATCTATATTCAGTCATTGAAAATTTAACAAAAAAATGAAAAATTAAGCAGCGTCCTTAGCTTAGGTGAGAGATATTAATCTATAATTTTGACTTTCATGTGCTTCTGGGAATATCTGAATGCTGCTGTGTGCACTTGAACGTTTACAATAATATAAATAAAAATAATATTTACATTCACAAGACTTTCTCTACTTATTCTGCTACAAACTATTCTTACAAATGCTGTTCTTCTATCTACATCATGCTATCTGAGATAAACATAAGCAGAAATGACCTTAACAGAAATTTCCTATTAGCACAAAAGGAATAAGGGAATACACTAGACTAAAGCGATAATCAAATCTTTAAAGAGCCGGTCGCTAGGTGCTGAACTGTCATTCTCTTTGAATGACCTGGAGTAAAATAAAATAAAAACGAATGAAGGCTTACCCATCTGAGAAAAGTATAAGTATTGAAAAATTGAAACCAATAACTAAATATATCTCGGAAATGGAAATATACCTGTATCACCTACCAGTTATGCAAAAGTCATCTAAAATGAAGAGAACTTCAGAGACTATTCCCACTAAATTCAAAATATACATATTATTTGTCATGAAATATGGGTAGTTTGGGTGGGGGATTTTTTTTTAATTTTTTTATTTAAACCGTGTCGCATCCTTGCAAGACGCAGAACTTAATACATATCAAGTTTAGTATTTAAAAGATTTTTCGTTTTTGAATTATGCTGTTCATTACAACACACACACATATAGACGGTATCTCTTTCTTAAAGTGTTTTTATTTGTTTATTTGCTCAGGAGACCACACACACACACACACACACACACACACACACACATATTGACGCAACCTTTTTCTATTTTTTTTAACTTGTTTACTTATTCACACGTGTATTTCCAGTGAAATTTCGGTATCGAATTTTTAAGTGGAATTCCTTACCTTCTCTACCTACCAAATACGCGGTAGAGAAAATAAAAATCGGATCCTTGAGTCATTTTTGGAGCCAGCAGTTTGAATGACATGTAATTAAGATATCAGTTGATTTCGTAGATTAGATAAACTTAACATGACGCGACAAGATGTACCTTGGAGTTAAATTGTGCTAATTTGAATGCACTTAGCTTAACATAATGGAAATGATTTTGACTGATATACATTTTGAATTATTGGGGGGATGGGCCTTTGTTTCTTTTTACTTATAAACTTCATATTTTACTTCATAAACCAGGTGGTTTCATTACTCCAATCCACTGCTTCGAGCCGAAGTTTCAAAATAATCATGTGACAAGCAAATTAACGTAACGGGAAGGAAATGACATTACAAAACTCTTAAATACATCATACTAAGTCAACATTGCTTATAGCTTGCCTCAGCCTTAAATATTATACATTTGTCTCTCTATCAGATGACATCATTTTAGATCCTTTTAGATTTCCGTGTGTCCAAATTTCTAAAAGTAAAAGTCCTATATTTGTTGTTTCTATGCTATCATGAGGTAACCAATAATTGAAGGGTTGAGAACCATAGTGGGCCAAGCACCATTTTTTAAAAATGGAGAAATAGAAGGTCATGTTTTTTTCAATATCATACTTTATTGAGCCAAGTTACACATAATAACTAAATGCCACAGCACTCTAGAATATATTTTCTATCTTATATTAGTACAACATTAATGTGGCTTCATGCAAAATTGGGTTCTACAGTTATTTATTGGGAGCTATTTTCCTTTGCTGGAATTTGGCTCAGCCTAAAGAAATGTAACTGGGCCATTTCCATACATCTAATCAATGGCCTGCTGATCATCATTATTGACTTGCACACGCGAACTCTTGTAAAAATCATGTTTCACTGGAGGAATAAATGGTAGCTGGACATAAGATCATCATATGCGGTAGCGTGATTTGCTGCATGGATTTGGACCACTCTGACTCTTAACAGAATTTGTAGTTTCATTTAGACCGATGTTTTGATGCTCTACTGTTGGTAAACGGGAAATGCTGGACATGGCCCAGTTATAAAATATAACTGCAATATAAGATGTATAACCATAAACTATACCGACAGATGGCAACAGCTCAATTTTAACCTCACATGGAGATGGCCTACTATGGTTCTCAGCCCTTCAATTAAAAGTCAGAATGCAATGTATTTTTTTTAGCCATATTAATTGAAATTCCGCTCTCTTTGCTTGCTAGGAATAAACAAAAGAGAGACGATAAGAAAGATAGTGCCTCGTTTAAGCAAAGTTTAAGTAGTTTAAAATTGAAACCAATAACTCGGAATATCTCCGAAACGATTAACTCTACTATATATGACATAAATGGAGTGTTTTAAAGAAATCTACTTTTTTGTTTGTTTGTTTTTGTTAGCTTAACTTCCTTTAACCTGGTTGGTCATATCGGACGACTACATTTTTTGTGTAGTAAGTTTTTGCTTATTTCTTACGGTTTACCAGATGCATAACAGTTATACAAGTCATCTAGAAATCCAGAATGAAGAGGTCTTCAGAGGCTATTCCCAGAAAATTCGGATATATATTTTGTTTGTCATAAAATTTTCTTAAACAAATGGTATTTTAATCAATATCGTTATAGCCATTTTTGAGAAATCAAAATTTTCGAAAAATGTTCCATATAAAGGGTAGTTGAGGCTGGGGGGATTATAATGAAAATCTTCGAATCGCATGCTTGGAAGATACTAAACTTAAATATCAAATTTGTTATTTAACCGATTCTTCATTTTTGAGCTATGCTGCTCTCTCTCTCTCTCTCTCTCTCTCTCTCTCTCTCTCTCTCTCTCTCTCTCACACACACACACACACGCACACACACACACCCAGAGGACATGTTTTTAAAAATATTTGTTGGGTACAGAGACCTCAAAACATGTATTTATGGTGAAATCTCGGTATCGAATTTTTGGGTGGAACACAATACCTTCTTTATCTACTATGTACATTGCAGATACACACATCGCTAGAGAAAGTGAAAAGAAACGTATGTTAATTGTTATAATGTATTGCATAGGACCTAGTTGTTGGAGCGACAATAAATAAAAAAGAAACGACGAAAGGACCTGTCAGGACGCCATTAAATATAAAGCAAAAGAGGTGAGGGAAACAAACACGAGCTATATTAAAGCAATGCAATGGAATGACGTAAAAACAGAACGGCGCTTCGTTCATTCTTTTCTGTTTTAAAATATTCCACCCTTCCAAATGTAATTTTGCTAAGACCAAACAACGACGATGCCATGCTAAATTAAAACCTTTATCATTTTATGTCTTCATATTTGCTATCTTTTTATGTCTAATAACATTTCTTTGTAAGCACTAAAAATATAAAGAATGTAACTTCATGACACGTTAGTCCACAAGGGACGTTGGCCTACCATCCGGCCGCTGCATCCCCCATCTCGGCCCGAAGGCGGCGTGAATGGGGTGCAGTGCTGGAGGGTGAGACGTGATCAGGCCTCGAGTCCCTCCCGGCCAGTTAATGCGGTCTTCTCGATCTGGAGCCGCTATTTCTCAAATAGCTCCTCAATTGGCCCCCCAGGGATCTCACGAGGCTGAGTGCACCCCGGACCAGGTCTCCCAGCGGGGGAATATTCGCTAAGCCGATACCGGGAATCGAACCCAGGTCTCTCGCTTGGCAAGCAGCCGTATTACCGCCGCACCAAGGAGACGGCCTAAAACTATACAGAGCAGAGATAAATTGCAGGTTAACAACACGTTTCTTACAATAGCCTTAAATAGCATTGCACGTTATTCACTATTTGATGGTTCACAAGATGAAATGAATTGATAGACTTATCGCAGCAGAGCGCACAAGTTCTAACGTACGTATGGCTCATGTGATATAACAGTGCTCTCCATGTAACCTGTACTGTCTTTTAAGTTTGAGACGGGATTTAGCTTCATATAATACAGTTTGTTTAAACTTTCACGTTACCTCACGTAAGGCACTCATGGTAAGTTCATCGTAATCGTGGTTCAACGTATTCTAGGCGATAAGGATATTGAACCCGAGAACTGGATGACAGATAAGTGAGTGCGAGTACGTGATAAGAATTTTGCATTTCATCGTCGCTCAAGAGACTGCTTGTTTACAATAACAGAGTAATCTAAAAACCTATATTTTTAAATAGGTGTAGTGTATTTCGGGGGTGGTGATAAATGACCATTGAGTTTAACTATGTTAACTCATAAAGACGGAACATTATGGCCATAAATGTTATTTCATCTCGATGGTGATTTATATGCATTTTCTTTACTGATTAAATAATCAATGAATCTGCAGTATTCTTTTTATATGTATCATTCATCAGTAGATACATCAAAAGTACATCAAATTGAATAGCACTTTCGGGCCGCCTCATAAAACAAAAGGGGGAGGTAACAGATTGAGAACCACTGTGAGGTACTCAATTTCAATCAACTTCCATTACGCCACGTCGGCGTATTTGGGAAATATGGCGATGTTTTCTTGATAGAGTAGAACTTCTATCTGTCTCAAGTTAGTTCATTCCTGATGTCAACACATGGGAGGGAAGAGAGAGAGAGAGAGAGAGAGAGAGAGAGAGAGAGAGACAGAGATACTGAAGCAAAAGAGCGTTAGGCTGTTGATTGGTTCAGGGAAGGTAATGGGGTGTTAACTTTTACGTGGATGCATATTGTAACAACCTCCTAAAAGTACAGTACTGTAATAGTTTTCAGATCACTGCTCTGCGCGAGTTAGTTTCGGAGAGAAAAGTATGCAATGCTCCGATTCTTATAAAAGGTAATAGTCCGACATTTTATCCATATCCGACACATACCAAGCAGATGGCTCTGGGGTCGTGAATTCTGAAAGGAATATATACAACAGACGTACACATTCTATAAAAAACATATAGATTAGACAGAAGACCGGCGAAATTATATATTGACTTTATTAACTTATTACTGTTAAATAAAATGCAGCTAACTTATATTACTAAAGAACATTGGTATTATGTACACAATAAGTTACAAGCCTGTACCAGACAGCTCTCTTAAACAACCGGTAATTCTCGAGGTGAATGCTGATTAAGCTGTTATTGTTTATAGTGCAGGGTCGCTTTTGATAATGTGTTATTTAAGACTGTATTTCCTGTACATCTCGCATGCCTCACAAGCCCAGGGGATTTGCTATATGCAGTTTAAAAGCAGTAAGCTTTTGATCATGGATGATTAGCCGTAATAAAACACAACCGAGGCAAGCCTTTAAAAAGTGGCGAGAGGCGAATGGTCGCGCATTGTTTCGCGGTGCTTAAAGAAAGAAACGCCGAATCGGCCATAAAGAATATCGAAAAAGAAACGGGTGATCTCCTTGGCGTTTCTGCATTTAGTGTGCATAATGTTAGAATGGAACAGCAAGCATCCGGAAGCCTAAGAACACCGGGAAAATCGCGTAAATATAAAAAACGTTCGGAGAAATACGACGATTTTGCGAAAAGTGCTATTCGCGGTAAAGTTTATGATTGTTTTTTCAGAAATGAACTATCGACTCTAAATACAATTTTGCATGCAGTACATTCTGACACAGAATTGCCACATTTCTCAAAGTACTCTCCACAGGTTGCTGATATATATATATATCGCTTGTGTTGCAAAACTTATGTGCGCACATGTACCGTTAGCACGCGGCGATTGAGCCAGCTCCGCCTTGTTGTTGACATCAGGACTGAACTAACTTGACATAGACTTCTAGTTAGGGATTCTGCCACTATATAAGTACACACATGGTGTCGAGGAATCAGCTCTTCACCTATAAATGGCATCATAGGACGAAATCACGACTTTGCGGACGTGGAAATGGTGGAATTGCGCCCAGGGGGGCTTATTCTTTCAAGGTATGGAGGGTTTTTTTACATGCAAATAAACATTCCTTAGGACCAATGACTTTACTTCCCTTTCGAAGAAGCCATGCTAAGGATTTTTCCGCTCGAATAAAGTCATCACCCTCCGTCCTTGGTACTAGAGGTTAGCATGGTAAACCCAACACCACGAAGGGGAAGAAAACTAATATTTCCTTAGCATTTACAGTCGGTAATACCGAGCGAGATGGATCCACAGTAACGTGAGATCCGCGGTTCAAATCTCTCATGAACAATCCTCTCAGACGGATTTTCCCCCACAGATATTCTATAGTTTTCATAACTGACAAATGCCGAGGAGGTACCTCAAACTTAGGCCTGGAACGAGGCGTCTCCTTCCCAAAATATCATTCCCAAATCTCATTTCATGCATCTATCACGTGAGTATGTAGTAAGAATTGGTTAACTACCACAATACTACTAATAACCGGTACTAGATGAAAAATGATAACAATAACATTCCCTAATAAGCTTCTTGTTAGTACTGCTAAAATATACCTACGCACCTACATCATGTAAATATTCAAGCACGTTTTGCCAAATTTGCTACATACATGAACGAACACTTATAATTCATATTGAGAAGTACATGCAAATGGACACTTGCAATGAATAACATGCGTTTATAAACTTAGTAATTGCATGCTTTACGATCTATTGAGACCATAGATTCATTGCTACATAATCCGTGTATATTTGTAATATTATTGCTTATCGTAGTAGGCACAATAAACAAGGGTCCACTATTGCTCATCACTGCAACTGCAACACACACTGCACCTCTGGTAGGTAGCTTTAGTTTCCGCAAAGTTGGTATGACACGTGCTCACTATAAATTGGATGAACAGGCTCTGTGGGACCTCTTAGCCACATAACGCCGCTAATGGATGTATCGGTTTTCCCGCGTGTGTTGTGGGGCTTAAACCAGCCAACAGTTAAAAAGTTGAACTAAGTGCTCTCTCCCTTCCTATGGGAGTGGTAATCAAAATTTAACTCCACCTATTTTTTGTACAGTAGAAAACCAACGGAGCAGCGGCAAGGATGCTTCTGAAAAGAAATTGTTGAGAAGCTATTCACAATAGCGCTACCTCATTAACACCCTCAATCTACATACTAACCTACATATATGATCCCAATCGTTTCTGTGTAAAGACCTAACAAAAAATCTGATGCGTACCATTCACATGACTTTCTCTAGCTGTTACGCAAACAAACCTTTTATTTAAAATAATAATCTGTTATCTACATCATGCTAATCAAGATAAACACAAGCAGAATTATTTTATCACTTATTTCCTTGTAAGTAGAAGGGAAATAAGGGAATGCACAGGCTAAAGTGACAGTCAAGTCCTTTAAAAGCCGGTCGCTATTTGAAACAATTGAAATTACATTCTCTTCTCTTGCCAGGAGTAAACAAACGAGAAATGAGAAGAAAGATGTCTTCCCGTTCGAGAAAAGTTTAAGTGTCTTAAAATTGACACCAATAATCCAGAATATCTCGAAAATAAATAGATACATATATATATATATATATATATATATATATAAAACATTAATTGTGTGTTTTTAATGAGATCAGCATTTTTTGTGTAGTTAGTTTTTGTCTACGTCTTATGTTTTGCCAGTTATACAAAGGTCATCCAGAATGAAGAGGTCTTCAAAGGTTATTCCCAGAAAATCCAAGATATATATCTTCATTCTGGATATATATATATATATATATATATATATATATATATATATATATTTCATTTGTCATAAAAATATCTTAAACATAATTATTTTAATCAAAATCGTTAAAGCCATTTTTGAGAAAATCTACATTTTTCGAAAATGCTCCATGTAGCTAATGGATAATTGGGGGTTGGGGAATTTTCTTGAAAATCTTCATGTCACATCTTTGAAAGATACTCAACTTAAATTCTAAATTTGGTATTTAACTTACGTTTCTTATTTAAGCTATGCTGCCCACAGACACACGCACACACATACACGGAGAGGTTTCTAAAAATAATGTTTACTTGACTTACACGCACTATATACAAAGTGTATAGAGAAGGTGTTGTATTGTACCCAAAAATTCGATACCGAGATTCATCGGAAATACTTACATGTCTTGAGACCCTCTGAATCCAAAAAGAGCATTTTTAGAAAAATATCTGTGCGTGTGTCTGTCTGAGCATGTGTGTGTATGTGTGTGTGTGTGTGTGTGTGTGTGTGTGTGTGTGTGTAGCATAGCTCCAAAACAAAAAGACCGTTAAATACCAAACTTGGTATTTAAGTTTGGTACCTTCCAAGAATGCGACACGAAGATTTTCAAGAAAATCCCCCCCACCACTAACTACCCTTTACATGGAAAAAGTTTCGAACATTTTTATTTTCTCAAAAATGGCTCTAACGATTTTGATTAAAATTTCTTGTATTTAAAATATTAAATGAAAATTAAAACATATCTTCAATTTTCTGGGAATAGCCTCTGAAGATATGTTTATTCTGGATGAATTTTACGGAATTTTACTAACTGGTAAACCGTAAGAGATAGACAAAACCGTAAACACAAAACATGTAGAGCTCGTTAAAACACACAGTTTACGTTACATGCATTTTTTCGTGGATTTGACCATTTTGAAATATTCCTTGTTATTAGTTCCAGCTTTAAAATACTTTTATTTTTCTCACACACGAATTTTCAACTCCTATTAATACAAACAAAGGTACTTCAATCACATAGCAACCAGCTTTTAAAAGATTTAAATATCGATTTAGGCTGTGGTACTTCCTTATTTCCCTTCCACTTATCTACAAGGAAGCAAGTAATAACACCCTTTTTGCTATTTTTTTTCTCGATTAGCATTAAGTAAATAAAGAATAATCTTTTTAACAATAATTTATTGTAGAGAAGTAGAGAAAGTTATGTGAACGGGGCACATGAGGTGTTTTTTTTTGTTTTTTTTTTTTTTGAATCAGAGAGTCTCAAACATGTATTTGAGGCGAAATCTCGGTATCGAATTTTTGGGTGCATTACAATACCTTCTCTATACACTATGTACATAGAACGTGTAAAGGAAGTAAAAAGGTGCACAGCAGCTACGCCTAGGCTCAACACATCGTCGTCAAGTTAATTTACTCTAGCAATAGCTATTTTGCAAGTTAAGTTGTGGAAATGTATTTGTTTTACTTTGAATTTTAATAATTTTGTTAGCTCCACGGCTGTCACATAACAAAATTCCGCTTGCAATTTTATATACTTCCTTTGCAAATTCCTGCGTTAGCATTGTGATACCTTCTATTTTACCTGGTTAAACGTCATTCGTATTTTGAATTTGTTGACTATTATTACCTTGTGTGAACACTTTAGGACCAGCAAAAAAAAAAAAAAAAATCTGAAACCCTCTCCGAACAGTGCACAATGGTCGCTTTATAAAAGTGCAGATGAAAAACTATTTTTGTTGCTAACCACACCATGATTCATCTACTCACAAATGAAGAAGCCAGATTTTTCTACTGTCGTGTGTTCACTGTGTATGATCTCGTTATCATATGCGCCTGTGTAGATAACCGAGAAAATCCGCCCTTCATCAGTGGAACCTTTTAAAGGGAGGGTGCTCTATTTGGTTCGTTTTTACTTTCTCTATACGTACTATGTACAAAGTGTATATAGAAGCTTTTGCACTCCACCCAAAAATTCGATACCGAGATTTCAACTGAAATATATGTTTTGAGACCCTCTGAATAATAATAATAATAATAATAATAATAATAATAATAATAATAATAAAAGCATTTTTAGAAAAATGTCCGTGTGTGTCGGTGGTCAGCATAGCTCAAAAACCAAACTTGGTATTTAGGTTTGGTATCTTCCAAGGATGCGACACGAAGATTTTCAAGAAAATTCCCCCGCCACCAACTACCCTTTACATGGAACTTTTTTCGAAAATTTCTCAAAAATGGCTCTAATGATTTTGATTAAAATATCATATATTAAGGATATTTACACGACAAATAAAATTATTTCTCGAATTTTCTGGGAATAGCCACTGGGGACTACTTTATTCTGGATGAATTTTACGGAATTTTGCATAACTACTAAACCGCAAGAGATGGACAAAAACTTATCACACAAAAATGTAGAGCACTTTAAAACACACAATTTATGTCATATACATTTTTTTCGTGGAGCTGATCGTTTTTGAGATATTACTTGTTTTTGGTTTCAGCTTTAAAAATTATACTTTTCTCATACAGGAATCTGTCAACTCCTGTCCATACAAACAAAGGAACTTCCGTCACATAGCAACCAGTTTTTGACTATTACTTTAACCTATGGTACTCCCTTATTTCGCTTCTACTTACAAGGAAGCAAGTAATAAGACCATTTCTGCTAATTTTTTCTCGATTAGTATGAAGTAAATGGAAGCATAAACTTTTTAACAATAATTTGTTGCAGAGATGTAGAGAAAGCCATGTGAATGGAACACACCAGATTGTTTGCTTTCTCTGCATGTACTATGTACTAAGTGTATAGAAAAGGTATTGCACTCCAGATATTTTCAGAAAAAGATCTGTGTGTGTGTGTGTGTGTGTGTGTGTGTGTGTGAGAGAGAGAGAGAGAGAACGAAAAACGAAAAGTCGGTAAATTACTAAACTTGGTATTTAAGTTTAGTATTGCCCAGATATGTGACCCGAAGATTTTGAGAGAAATCGCCCCACCCCAAACTACCCTTCACATGGAAAAAACTTCGTAAATTTTGATTTTCTCAAAAATAGTTCTAACGATTTTGATTAAAATACCGTATTTTAAATATATTTATATGACAAATAAAATGTATATCTCGAATTTTCTGGGAATAGCCTCTGAAGACCTTATTCTGCATGAATTTTGCGTAACTGGTAAATCACAAGAGATACAAAAAAAGTATTACTCAAAAAATGTAGATCACGTTAAAGCACACAATCTATGTCATATACGCTTTTTTCGTGGAATTGACCATTTCTGAAATATTCCTTGTTGTTTGTTTCAGATTCAAAGTACTTAAGCTTTTCTCGCACGCAAAGTTGCAAACTCTTGGCCCTGCATAAAAACGAATTTCAACCACATGGCAACCAATTTTTAAAGGATTTGATATCTGTTTAGCCTAGTGTATTCCCTTATTTTCCTTCTACTTAGAAAGAAGTAAGAAACTAAGACACTTTCTGCTAATGTTTATCTCGTTTATCATAAAGTAGATAGAAGAATATGCTTTTTAACATTCATTTATTACAGAGATGTAGAGAAAGTCATGTGAATGGAACACATCAGATTTTTAAAGTAAACAAATGCAGAGAATGCTATTTTCTGGATTTGGCGAAAAATTAAAAACGGTTTAAATCCAACGTAAAGAACCTTCAAATAACGAGTGTTTCTAATGCAAAGCTCCCGACATGACCTTAGATGTTAAAGGGAGGCTACATAAATGAAAAAAAAATTAAAAATAAATAAAAACATTAAACATGTCATCGTTTCTTGGGAAAGCATAGTGCTTCTGGAAGGTTCAGTTAACAATAAAGCCTAAGGTGAAATTTGCCCAAAGCCCGAGGATGCTATCGTCCTCTCTCACAGCTGGCCATGGATGAATGAGAACTGCTGAGCGCGGTCCCCGATGTCCGTTGTGAGGCCCCCTTTGAGTGACTTCTGCTTCCTCACCCGTACCGTTGATACGACGAAACTACTTCGCTGAATAGTTATAGATGTTATCATTTTTGCTTTTATCCTGGCTAAATCTTTGGAGTCCTCAGCGATGAAATGGAATCCACTTGTGTTCTACGCCGATATAGAACAGATTCTATTTTCTGGAAAAGGTGAATGAGGAAATCTGTGGAATTCACTACTTATCAATAATGTCACCAAACACATCAGATATTCGATGTTCTTGAAATTATTTTCAGCGCTTTTCAGCCGAGAACTTCGCTTTCATACCTAGTGCTCGTAAGAACCACGCATCAGTTAGTGTACCTTGAAATATTCCACTTCCACGCGCGTCATTCGTATTAAAAAAAAAAAAAGAAAAAAAAAAGAATCACTTTCAGGAGTATTTTCTCCTAAAATTTGGCAACTACGGCTATTATGCTTATTGGCACGGCGTTTATGAAAGACAATACTTCTCGGCGATTTTCGAGTATATCTTTCATCGGCAATAAGTGTCGGCCACTACATTATTGTAAACTATGAGGGCTGAATGAAAAGTAATGCCTCCGCCTTCGTAACTCTTCAACATATGGCAGCATTGGTATGCGGCAGGTACTGGCTTGTTCAGTAGCCTCTTCTCTTTCGCTTGGAAGAATGCAAGTTCTTTGCTATTTTACAGGGAAGGCAGTTTACTTTTACATTTTTAACTGACTAGCAGCCATGTACAATACAAAAATTCTCTCTAAGCTCAAACATGACAGATCATTCCCATGTGATGTAATCTGAAATGTATATTTTGTATCATCAGAGGAACAAAATGTGACTTCGATCTAACATGACTTAATCTAGTGAGGCTTAAGGCAAACTGCAATCTTCCTCCAAATGTGAGGGGGTATCCAAAATATTTGGGACTGACATCTTGACAGTAGTTGCAGTAGAGTTTTGTACCATTAGGTGGTAACACTAGTACATCTGATGAATGAGTGTTTAAAGTTTTATACAGCTAGGTTGAGATTCTATGATACTATGTGACGATGTTATGATGAATCCAAGATTAGATCAGAAAGTGTGCATCAAATTCTGTGTGGATATTGGGAAAAAATGTTACAGAGACCCTCACAATGAATAACAAGTGTTTGGGGGATCCTGAGACCAAGCAACAGTGGAAAAGCCTGAATTCACCAAGACCAAAAAAGCGAGACAAGAGAAGAGCAAAGCTAAGTTTTCTTTGAAACCAAGGGGATTCTGCACAAAAAATTTGTCCCACCAAATCAAACACGAATTCCACATACTATCATGATGTTTTGTAATGGCTCCATAAAATGTACAGAGATGATAGCCCAAACTTTGGCAAAAAGGGAATTGGCTGTTGCATCATATTAATGCACCCTGCCATAATTCCTTGTCCACTAAGAGTTTTTGACAAAAAAACAACATGATAGTTGTCCCCCACCCACTATACTCATCCTGAAACTTTCCTCTATTCTCCAAACTGAAAATCAAGTTGAAAGAATGTTGGTTTGACACAATTGAGAGGATTCAAGAAAAAATGCTGTCTATGCTAAACACCCTAAAAAAGCATGACTTCCAGGATGCATTTGGACAATGGCAGAATCGCTGGGATGTGGAAAGGAGCTGCTTCGAGGGTGGTAGCAGTCATTAGACTCAAAGTAAGTTTTTGATCAAATGGCAACATCAGTCTTAAGTATTTTGGATACCACCTCATGAATGTGTATAAACTAAAATGCTGTTGTTATTATTGTTACCTATTATTATTATTATTATTATTATTATTATTATTATAATTTTTTTTTAATTTTCTATTCAATTCTTTAATAAGAACATTATAACAATTACTTTTCATTTTGCTAGTTGAGAACCATGAAAACTACGAGGTAGAGCAAAAATGCACCTTTGTTTGTTTACTAGTACTGAGTATTGGATTTTTTTAACTCTGCCAATTGACGACATAGTGAAGTTTTCCACTAAGCAGCTAGAAAGCAGTATAACCAACATTAAAGTAGGTAAACTCCTTCCATGATGCCAGTAGAGAAACATTACAAAGCCCAGTCATCCCAGTGTCTTCAAAACATGTTCTGAGTGAAAACTTAGAAAATGAAACACAAGTATCATCAACTATCTCAGAGTTTCAATATTTAAAGCACAATTTATTTTCAACAATGAAACCTAACATTGTAAACATATATTTGCAAAATACTTCTTGTTCTTAAAGATTTTTACCTATATAACATTTTATCCAAGATAAGAGAGTGCCACTTAACTATTTTTAGAATGCCATGTTTCTATCAACAAATGAAATTAGTTGATAGCTACTCTCTAATGTTTTGCAAGTTGATTGCCAATTTTCTCCTATAGTTTATTAATTAATCATTTAAAGATTTTATGTTCACCCAAAAAGAATTTGACTAGAGAACATTTCTGGGCTATAATTTTTTTTACAATTTTAATTGTTATTAATGCATACACAATGTGAAGATCAGCTTAGAAATGCAGTTGACAAAGTAGCTTCATCTAAGGCAACACTTTATAATTGGTAGAGCAAATTCAAAAGATTGCTTTTTTTCTTAGAGATGAATTTTGTGATGGATGCACAAGAATGTTTCTGATGAAGATAATGTCACTGTTTGAGCATTGGTTAAAGAAATAGATGGACATCTTATAAATTTATTTTGAGCATTGGTGTGATTCAAATTCAAAACGTTTTACACCAACAGCTAGATGCGAGAAAACATTGTTGTTGATAAGATACTACATAAACTGTCATGCAATCCAAAAAAAAAACAACTAGGAAACTTCCAAGGCAGTACTCCAAATTTGGTTTGTAACATTGTTACTGGTGATGAATATTGGAGTTATTGTTATGATCCTGAAAAGAATTACAGATCTTTCGAATAGAATCTAAGCTTACAAAAATCTGATGAATTTGCTGGTAAGAAGATGGGTGTTAGTTTTGCTTTCTAAAATGGGTCATATTGCTACTATGGAATTTGAAGATATACATACTGTTTTTGCCAATTGGTACACAAATATCTGCTTATTACAATTTTTTTTAAAATGTTTGAGAAAAAATGCCCAAAAGGAAAAATAATTTTATATCATGATGATGCATTGTCACCTACAGCAAAACTAACAACTGAGTAACTGGATGCCTTACAGGTCAGCCCATAGACTCTCCACAGTAAATTCTTGACTTAACACCTTGTTATTTATTTTTGTTTTTCAAAAATTAAAAATAATGATAACATTAATAATATAAGTAATAATAATAATAATAATAATAATAATGCCTGCCTGGGTAGTGTGGTGGTAGCGTGTCAGCCTCTTATTCAACAGGTCGTGAGTTCAAATCTCGCTTAGGGTGAGTTACCAATGTTGCGTAACTTTAAGCTCCATTGACCACGAGATCATTTGAGCTCATTTCACCAATTTCATTATTTCCGATATGACCAACCTGGTTAAAGGATGTTAAGCTTAAAAAAAATAAAATAATAATAATATATTTGAGTGCTTAGTTCAATACAATGGTGACAACCTCCTGTGGCCCATGGCCATCATATGGGTATGTCACCAACCTTCATTTTACATATATACCTGTACAATAAAATTAATCAAAAATGTGCTTTCGCTAATTAAACCTTATCTATTTGCCTTGTCCATTTCATCTTAACTTTCCTTAAGAATTCCTCTAAATCTTTTAGCTGCCCTAGATCCTTGAATATCTTCTTTATCCCTCTTTATCTGTCTCTAACCAATTCTGTTTAATCAACTCCACTCTCTATTCATTTGTCCTATACATCATTCTCCTCCTCCCCACAAATTGGACATAATCCCTGCCTCATTCTTCCTCTCAAACCTTCCAGCTTCCATATCCCTAGTTAGAACCTTGCCATCCCCAATCTCTCATTTCTATTGCAAACTTTAAGATGTTCTTCCTTTCCTACATTTTCTTTCACCTTGTTATATCATTGTAACAATTTTCTCTGTCTCATCTGTGCTTGTAGATTATGTCTATCCATATCCTCCAATCTGTCTCTTGCTTCTCTTCAAAGCCCCATATTGAAGCTAAAATACAATGAATCACTTTTTTGACATCAAATGAAACAGTGTAACTTTATAAAAACCTGGTTTCTGAATTCCTCAAGAAGAGTGGAAACATTGCTTAAGCATTGGTTTTATTGAATGCAAAAATGTATTGATGTTGAGGGGGATTATTTTGAAAATCAAACAAGGATTATTTAAAAATTTAAATAATATATTTAAATTTTTAAATAATCTTTGTTTGATTTTCTAAAAATGTTCAGTGCTGTAGAAAAATAAAGTATATCAACAATGCTTTTATATAATATAAAAAAAAAAAAACATAAAATGTTTGTTTATTTAATGTTGTGACTATAGCAGAAAATATTGAAGCCAACATCCTAAAATGTAGTGGTATTGACATACTCGTATTACATAAAGCCAAACATCTTGAATGAAAGGTGAAGCCTATGGGGAATTTTAAACAGAAGAGAAAGATGTGCTGCCAAATAAAACAGCTCTTTCATGGTTTTTACTACTTCTAGCTGTAATTGCTATGCTATATTGCTTCTCATGCAAATGTACCATGTTGCACAGAACAAGAATTGTGAGAGAAACAAAACAGAATAAAATAACACTAAGCTTGCTTTATTGGTTGTGCCCTTCTATTAATGTACATTATATTCTTTTTATTCCAATTATTCCTATGCTCAAAAGTATAATGAAATGTAATAAATCTGACCTAATGAAAGGTTCTAATACAATTGTTCTACATTTTTAGCATCCAGAGTTAACAAGAATGGTTGTATGGAATGGGCTCCAGCGACAGGGTGTCAGTGTGCTTAGAGTACTGAGAAAAAGTAAACGAACTGCCCTTCCTGTAGCATCCTGTACTCAGCGTTGTTTGTCATCTAACCCTGATCCACATGTTGTGAAGTCACCTTATGCCAATGTTGACATTCCGGACATCTCACTTGTTGAATTTATATGGAGGACAGCTGACAGAGTTCCTCAAAAGACAGCATTGGTAAGTATTTTGCTGAACATTATCACTTATATCTGACATTTTCTATTGCAAAGTATTTTGCTAGTGCCTGGATCTATTACAGAATGTCTAATTTTTATTTTTTTTACTTCTTATCTACAATGGTGGCTTGTGTTAAAGAAAATAGATGAAAAAATGCTGCACACAAAAAAAAAAAAAAAAAAAAAAAAAAAAAATTAAATAACTAATACCTAGTATTAATCTTCCTAATTTTTCGAGAGTCAATGCACTTGTCCTTTAAGGAAAAGAATTCATCCATTGTTTCTTCCACACCAGCCATATGTAAGACAGGAGGTAAAAAGGTATAGTCAGGCTGAAAAATTTAACGTAAAATTTGAAATTGGTGTCTGTTCAGTTGCTCTAAATACTGAGCTACCATGGGAACAAGCCGATATGACACTAAGTTCCCCAGCTGACTCTAGATTTTCCCAGTAAACCACAAGGAGATCTGAAATTATTTTGAGACGACAAACCCTGATGGCTACTTACAATGTCACGAGTACAAGGATCAGTCAATTACTAATACCTCCTATTTTTACTCTCTTTTAATTTACATTAAAATTAACCATTGATTACAAAGCATAAAAGCCATAACATTGAGGATTAAATTGTCAGTTTTCATTGTAATCACTATCCTTTTCCACAGCTTTAGTCCACCTTTTAACAAGGACATGCATTCCTTTGTGTTAAAATGTATGGTCTTGCTTCTGAACAAATAGATTTTTTCACAACCTTCATATCTGGAAAGAAAATCCTGCAATGAGCTTCCTTCAGATGGAAGTCTGATGGTGCTGGGTCAGGGCTTTAGGCGGATGAGGCAAGACTTCCCATCACATTTTCACAAGAGCAGTGGTGTGACCACTGTTGTATGGTTTTGCATTGTCATGAAAAGCAGAACATCTGCCATGATTTTTGTTGGATAAAGTCGCTGAAGACGTGCTTTCAGCTTTTTGAGGGTGCAGTCGTATTGCATAAATTTATTACGCATCCCTGCTCCAAAAAATCAACCAGAATCAAAACCTCTGTGTCACAAAAGATAGTTGCCATCATTTTCCCTGCTGTGGGCACAGTTTTGAATTTCTTTTTCTTTGGTGAGGTTGTTGATGCCATCCCAGAACTGTCTCTTTCGTTCTGGTTCAAAAAAATTAAAATTTCATTTCCAATCTTAATTTTGTCCAGGCATGCCTCTCCCTTCAAATTGCAGCACTGCAAATATTCTGAGGCTATTGTTTTTTCATGTCTCCTTATTCTGCTTGGTTAACATTAAGGTACCCACCATGAACACACTTTTGAGTACCCTAGTTCTTGAATAATTGTCACTAAACTGCCTTCTTTGAGGGATGTAATGGGACAGAATTCATCTTTTGCTATCTGGTGGTTGGCTTGAATGATCTCATCCACTCGCTCAATCATAGTTCAATATTACATGGATCTGCCGCTCTACTGTTCATCAACCAATGGCTTTGCCCTCAACTTCATTACAGCGACAAACCCAATTTTCTAACGGTGCTGACAATGACAGAATGCTGTCTAATAAGAATGTCAATGTCTGTTAGCCATTTTGCAACAGGAAGCAATACTGCCACCAGCTGACATGTGAAGTTGCTATTGCAGTGGAGTGTAGAAGAAGGTTTGAGGAATTACGCCAAATTCAGTTGTACACATACCTTACTAAATCTAGGAGAAAAAAAATAGGAGGCATTATTTATTGACTGACCCTTGTACTTTAAATCTGGACTTCATAGTTGAATCAACTATTAGCCCAATCTTATCCAGAGGTCCTTGGTTCAATTCGCAGCTGGAGGGTGGAAATTTTTCTTTAAGCAGAATTATTTCCTATCCTCCTAGAGTTTGTTAATAAGTTATATATTTGTAGATTGATAATACATATTTGGAATTATCACTGTGAAGCAGACTAACAATAAATAATATATTGAGTTGATATAAGTGCTCATGAGCTTCATAAATTTTATTCCATACCTTGAACATATTTCATCCTCACTTGAGAGCATTGTCAGCAATTTGTCGTGGGGTTTTCATTACTTCCTATAGCAAGCCTATGGGAGACATCTAGTGTTGTTTTCACAAGTTTTAGTAACATGTTCTTTTCTGTGGGTACATTGAAATTTATTAGGCAAGAGTCAAACCACTTCAAATACAGTTTTTCCCATGATCCAATTCTGTCTTCTACTTTCTTTATAAGACGTGTTTCTTGCTTGATCCAGTGGTGATTATTCCAAAAGTGTGCTGCTACTCTGAACTTTCACAAGGAGGCAGAATTAGATACATGGAAAAAAAATGCATATGAAAAGTTATATGTGTTTAAAAGAGTGTTTAAAAGGAATAAACTAGAAGACAGAATTGGAACTTAGGGAAAAACTGTATTTGAAGAGGTTTGAGTCCTGCTTAATGAACTTCAATGTACCAACTGAAGAGAACATGTTACTAAAACTCGTGAAATTGTCACCAGATGTCTCCCATAGATTTCCCTTTGGAAGCATCAAGGAAATCCACCAGTCGACAAATTGGTGATGATGCCCTCAAGGGTGAACCATGTTCAAGATATTGAATAGAACTTGAGAAGCTATTATATTTTTTTGTGGTTTATGGGTATTTTCTTTTAAACAATTAATAGATGTTTACATTTAATAGAAAATATCCATAAATCACAAAATAAAATAATTTGAATACTACTGTCTTGCAAATACTATAGCACCTGATACAGGAGTTTCTGTAACCACAAATGCAAGACTGTTCAATTTCTAGTTATAGCAGATAATTCTGAAAATATAATAAGAGATAAAAGCTAATTAACTCTGTTAGGTATGTGGAATCACAGGCAGAAGTTATACTTATGGTGAATCAAGGATACTTGCAAGACGCTTTGCTTCATCTTTGAGAACAGCTGGCTTCATAAATGGGGATGTATTAGCCATAGCAATGCCCAATACTCCAGAATATCCACTTGCCTTCTTTGGAGCGATGGAAGCTGGAATTACAGTTACTACTGTCAATCCAGCTTATAGTGCAGGTAACATTCTAAAAATGTCTTAAAAATAACTACAATATATAAACAAATTTAATTTTCTTTTGCTGAATTAATAAGCGATCCATGTGACTTTTGGCAGCTACCCAGGCTTCTATCGTGTAATTTAGATGTAAGAGTAAGAATAATAATAATAATAGTAGTTTATTCACCATTTAGTAATTACAATGATTACAATAGGCTTTGTCATAGCTTATATATACATAAATGTATAGTGAAGAAATGGTAATATTACATATGGTTTTAAAATTTAAAAACAGCCCGAAAATTTTAAATTTTAAAACCATGGACATTGGCCGTGAAAGCTTACGCATATATTTAATATTACATATGTTTTACATGTCATGTTTACATATATCTAGGAATTCTTGTATGTTATAGAATGGAGTTTTTATTAGACATTTATATATTTTATCCTTAAATCTATTAGTTCTTATATTGCGTATTTCCAAAGGAAGTACATCCATGGTAAATTATTTTTAATAGTCTGATATGCTTATAAGTTATAACTCTTAAAATGTTTAAGGAGGTATTAAGTTACATACATTATTAACATGCTGAGCCCATGATAATCTGTTATCTACTATAATCCCCCCAAATTTGTCCGATTTAATTTCCTCGATACTGTATTTATAAACATTCAATCCTATAGGTGCACATTCTTTCTTTATTGTGATTTGATCAATGTGAATATATTTATAAAAATAAAGATTTTATTTTTACAATGAAAATATAATGTTTTATTTATTTAATTCAGAATTTATTGTTTTTTTTTAGATTAATATTTTTATTGAATATTGATTTTTTTTGTTGTAGAAAAAAAATACAAAAAAATACATAAATATATTTAAATTTCTTAAAGAAACTTTGTTCTTTCATGGCCAGCTCTATGTCTGTTACATAATCTTGAATGTTGGTCGAGAATTGAGTGCACGTTTTGAAGCCCCTGTTTAAAAATTCTATTTCTTTGTTATGGAAAGTTTCTTCAGAAAAATTTACTATGTTTATGTTAGTTGACTTGTTGAACTGTATATTAAGTTAGATTTGGTATTAGCACGTCCATTTGCTGATTAATTTTTCCAATTTCTTTTTAAGTTTCAAAGTTTTTTGCTCATTATTCTATTGAGTTTGTCTAAAAGATTTTCTTGAATGTTTCTCCAAATAGTGTGCCCTACATTTTGCGAGAGTTTCATGTGTAATGTGTATAACTGGAGTTCTATTTTATTTAGCGTTGTGTAGTGTTTGCATTTTGCAAGTATGATTACTTTCTGATCTGCAGCTTTTTGTATTTTTGAAAACTACATTGTTGTTGTAAAATTCAGAGTTACATGGTATTAAGCATAAGTTAAGGAAACAAATAGTATTCTTCTTTTTATCTGGTTTTTAAGAATCATCTTGATGTCTTTTTTGTTATTATTTAAAGTTGTGCTAAATGAATCATACCCATAGTAGTATTGTGATGACCACATGTTCAGTTTTCTTGGCTATTTCTGGTTAGGATAGAGCACATGTTGTTAGTGTCGGATTTATACTTTTGTCAACTTTTAGGACGTAACTCAAAATTAAATAACTCAGAAGTTTAAGACAAGTGAAGTAGTCCAAATATAATAGTTAAAAATCTGATGTGTTCCATTCACATGACTTTCTCTACATCTCTGCAACAAATTATTCTATTTACTTCATCTAATCAAGAAAAAATTAGCAGAAATAGTCTTATTACTTGCTTCCTTGTTAGTAGAAGCAAAATAAGGGGGTACCATAGGCTAAAAGTGATAGTCAAAACCTGATTGTTATGTGATTGAAATTCCTTTGTATGTATGGACAGGAGTTGACAAATTCCTGTATGAGAAAAGTATGTTTTTCAAAGCTGAAACCAAAAACAAGGGATGTCTCAATAATGGTCAACTCAATGAAAAAAATGCATATAACTTAAATTGTGTGTTTTAACGTGCTCTACATTTTTTGTGTGGTAAGTTTTTGTCCATCTCTTACGATTTAGCAGTTATGCAAAATTCCGTAAAATTAATCCAGAATAAAAGTACTCTTCAGAGGCTATTCCCGGAAAGTTCAGGATACACATTTTATTTGTCAGGCAAATAACTTTATTATACAATATTTCAATCAAAATCATTAGAGCCATTTTTAAGAAAATCAACATTTTTGAAAAAAAGTTCCATGTAAAGGGTAGTTTGGGGTGGGGGAATTTTTCTCAAAATCATTGTGTCGCATCCCTGGATGATACTAAAACTTAAATACCAAGTTTGATATTTTACAGACTTTTCGTTTTTGAGTTATCGTGTTCACAGACACACACACACATGGGCCTTTTTCTGAAAATGTTTTTTTTGGAGACACTAAAACATATATTTCCGATGAAATCTCGGTATCAAATTTTTTGGTGGAGGGCAATACCTTCTCTATACACTATGTTACATAGTATGTGTAGAGAAAGTAAATGAGTTGGAATAGTGTTACTGACCTAACTTAAAATGAAATTTTCAAGACATATGTTTAAGGGCATTTGCCTTTTTTGTTCAGTTGAGGTCCGAAATTATGTCAGAGTTGTTATTTGTAAATAAATGTATTAATAAGTATGAATAAATGTAATTCTTGACATAATCTACAGCCTAGAGTTTGGGCATAGAGTCTAATCTCATAATAGGATCTACAGATTGTTATGTTATGTTATATTACATTACATTATGTATGTAAAATTGCAAACAATTTTGGTTTTATAAATTATATTTTAGAATTATTATCATTATGCTGTCACTACATTTAATTACCTCTCTCTGGTTCCTTCAACATTAATAAAAGAAAATGACCTTTGCATTATGGCTGAAGGTTAAAAAAGAATCATTTTTAATAGCTTGAACAAAAACTTATGAGATGCAGGAAACTTGTCATAGAAGTCATAGAATAATAACATGATTGTACCAAACACTTGTCAAGGAGTATGCTATGATCAAAAAGCATGGCAAAGAATACTACAATTTAATACTTTTTGGTTTGTATTTTGTCAGTGGTCAATATCTCCATTGCTAGAAAGGAATTCATGTGATTCATATTAAAACATTTTCCTAGCTATTTAAAAAAAAAAAATTGTGAGAGAGAGGGGGGGGGGGGAGTGCTAAACACTATTATACTGGCATTAAATACTGTATTTACATTTTGGGAAACTTTTTACAAACTTATATTGGCACCATTCTGTTAATTTTCTTTCCAGTTGTAATCATTATCATTTAATATTATTCAAGCTCATTTGTATTCAGTATATTTGTGCTTAGGAATTTCTTTCATTAAGAAAGTAAAATAAATTAATGAATGATCAGCTTTGATAATAAAACATAAATGTCTGAAAACAAATAATTCTTATATGTAGTTTTAAAAACTTGCCAATTTCATTACTATACGTTTACTTTTAAAACAGAATTATCTCTCAAATTTCAGAGGAAATTAGAAATCAGCTGCTAGATTCAGGAGCAAAAGGTGTGGTAACTGTACCAGAAGTATACTCAACTGTTTGTGAAGCTGTCAAACTAGCAAGAAAGAAGTTGCCTATCATTGTCACTCATGGTACCTCTGAAGACAGTCTGCCTGCAGGAGCTATTGATTTCAGAGAGATGACTCAGAAAAACATTGATACATCTAACCTCTCTGGTGTTGATGGTCCATATTCAAGTGACATTGCAGTCCTGCCTTATTCTAGTGGAACAACAGGTCTACCTAAGGGGGTCAAGTTGTCCCACAAACATCTAATCACCAATTGTCTGCAGGTCTGCAAGACACCAGAAATTTGTAACCTGCAACCAGCCACTGGTTAGTGCAAATCAATTCATCCTTTCAATCATTTTAGTCGCCCTCCGTGGTGTAGTGGTTACCATGCTAACTTCATAAAACCTGCGGTTCAAACCCGGCAGAGGATGATGGATTTTTTCGGGTGTAAATATCCTTAGCATGGCTTCCTTTGGAAGGGAAGTAAAGCCGTTGGTCCTGTGTTGTAGATTTAAGGCACATAAAAGAACCTCTAGCCTGATAGAGAGGCCTTTAAGCAAAATTAAGCCACCTTTCACACCCAATTTAGAATGGGATGCTGAGAACCACAGTAGTTAAAGAGCATCCATAAATAACACACCAATTCAATTTTTTTTTTCAATAATTTTGTACAATGTACCTTGATACAGGATACGTTAAGTTAATAGTTATATTTACAATTAAGTTAATGAACATATTTACAAGTTTTCATTGTAAGTACAAGGGGGTTATAGGAAACTGAATTGATGAATGTTTCAAAGAGCTTTGCTATATGCTGGCTTTAAATTTCTACAATTCCATATTGCAAGCATCAACAAATACACAATGAACAGCATACTCGCTTAGCAATAAATGACTGAAGTAAGTATTAGCAAATTCAGCCAATAATAAAATATATCTCAGGAATGCTGCTACCCAATAAAAGTTATCTGAAATAAAAAAGCATTTTTAAGAGACCTACATTTTTTAAGTAGTAAGTTTTTAATTACACAAAGTTGAAAGGGATTTGTTCACAATGAAGCACACTTATTTAACTAAAAATATATGAGTCACATGCACTACTATGCTTCATACAATAAATTTTATCTAGAACATGTTTCACATGTTCATTATGTGCATCTTCAGTTAAGTGCCTGAATTGTAGCACTTCCTGTTGAACCTCCTGTTGTTGCATACTTTGGTGGCTCTCTCTTGATGATTTCACAAACTTTAGATTTGGATTTTTATCTAACAGCATACTCTAAATTTGACTATGTATATTTTTTTCCCCATGCTGTTAATTCTGCTGCTTGTTTTGTGTTGCTGTTTCCAAATTTGTATGCTACTGCTGATTTATCTGTTTCTAATGTGAAAAAATTGTTCTTAAAGCCTAGTCCCCATATTCCTCTTAGTTTTCCTGATATAGAATTTTTTTCTCGCAACTCTCACAGTTGATTTAATAAATAACTGCTTTCTTCTCTTTAAGTTTTTTTGTCTATCTTGGTTGATTTAGGTAGTTTCCCTATGCTGAATGTATTTTCTGGAGCCAAAGTGATATGATATCTTTAAGTATTTTCTGGAATTGGTGTGTGGGTCTTGGATGATTTGAGAATTTCTTATATTTTGTTTTGTTGTCTATTGGAGAAAGTGTGGTTACTTGGTTGCAGTGTTGTAGTTTTTTGAAATTCTTTACTTTACTGTAAACTATCTCTTTAGTATATCCATTATATTCTGCCACCTTTATTGCATGGGGCAATTCTTTCTGATATTCTTTTTCTTCAGTGGATTATTGACCAACTTATGTGCTAGACCAGTGCTGCCTAACTTTCTCATGTGCTTGGGCACATTTTGCTCACACATAATGAGGTGCAGGCGCCACCACCATCGAACCACTATTTTTTTGCTGCCACTGCCACCATAAACATCTATTGGTGTAAAAGTATTTAAAAAAAATTACACTTAAAATTGCTTAGGTTTACAACTTACATAATGTGTAGTTTGGCAGTGCATATTCGCTCTTAGTGCAGAAAAATCTGGGGTATAGCTGGAACAAGCTACTCTTAATGCGTCATCTAGATGTGAGTCTGTCAAACTGGATCAGTACTTATACTTGAGATGCTCATAGACGAAAATATGATCTTGCAAAGATATGTCCAGCCAAAGAAAGAATAAGTTTTCAAAGCAACACTACCAATGATGGGATATTTATTCCTGTTTACCAGAGTCCAGAAATTGCTTGGACTTTATAAACATGATTTCAACAATATATCTTCTTGAAAATTTAAAATTTCTATTTCTAATTCTTCACGATTACAATTTCCAAAGATTTCATATATCCTACCTTCCAATGTCAACTGAGGTGAGTGGGTTATTGAAAAACATAGCTCACCGGCTCAAGTGTTTAAAACTGGCTAATCCTGTTACTAAACTCTGCGTTTAGAATTTCATGATGTTGAACAAATGATAGAACATCACATTTGCCTATATTTATGGTTTCTATTACTGATTTCAAAGTTGGAAAGTGTGATAGGGAATCTCTTTTTAAATGTGAAATCCGTAAGTTTAGTATCCTCCAAAAAGAATTTACAGTACTTATCATGGTTGAAATATTGTGATTTTTCCCTTTCAATTCAAAGTTTAGCTCATTTAATTTTGAGGTGTTATCTGCCATGAAACCTAATTCTAGAATCCATAGTATCTCATTAAGTTCTTGACAGTATTGCCCAGGATTTCGGAAAATCTATCTTATCCACTGTAGAACTGTTCCAGTTTTCCCCTTACTAGCCACCTTACATCTGCATGAAGAATTTTGTCACCAAGCTCAGAATCTGTTATATTCAAAAGATTTCTGAACAATTGGTGTCATGTAGAATATTAACTGATGTGATTTACTGCACGAGTTACAGTTTTCATGACATGGTCAAACTTCAAAACCCTTGCACATAAAGCTTCTTGATGGATAATACAGTGATAAAGAAATTTTGGAAATGGATCACCTAATTACAAAGAGCAAGAAAACCATTATTCTTTCCAGTCATTGAAGGCACCCATCCCATCTGTTGTTATAGCAACAAGTTTAGAGAGTGGAATGTTACTACATATCTCAAATTTCAGGACTGCATTAAATATGTCTTCTCCTCTAGTACGTACATGAAGTGGCAGCACTTTTACAAATTCATCTTTAACTGTTAAGTTATGAAAACTATTCTGATAAATAAAACATCTGTCCAATATAAAAAATTTCAGTACTTTCATTAAACTGAAGTGAAAAATATTCACACGATTGGTATAATTGAGATTCTAAATATTTAGAAATCTGTTCAACGCATATAGCAAGAGTTTGATGCGACAATTGAAGTACATTTATAGAAGAAATAAGTGCAGATTTATCTTTGTGACCATCGAACAGAGATTCTACAGCACTAATCATTGCGCCACTGAAAGGTTTTTCCTTTTCACTAAAATATAACAGACTTTGTAAGAAGCCATTGTCACGTTACTATTTTGATGAACTAGCTTTGTAAATACACTTTGCTGTAAGGTTAATTAACATTTTAAGTCTCTAGTTTTGTATTTTCGGAAGTTTATGTGATTTGTCGAAAAATGAGATCTTGGCACTACTTTTCTTGGAAACAGACACACTACTGTTACATAATAATAGTTCTTTGTCTCTTAGCCACATTATATTAAGAACATCCATCCAACACAAGATACATTCACAGTCTCTCAAGTTACACTAAATATTTATTTAAAAACCTGACTCTTTTGTTTGCTATCGGATAGCTATAAATAAACTGACCTCTTTGCTCGCTGTTGCTATAAACAGTAATGTTTAAAGGAGTGAACTTACTGTTTGCAATAAAGTTTTGTTGGGATTAAAGTGGCTGTCTCCAATTCCCAATAACTGAATCTACTAGTTTTTGAGGGAAATAATGAATACAGCTTTGAGTGTACAAAAGCATGGGTGTCCAGGAGGATGTTTGAAGAAAGTAATTTTGTCCTGAGATTTGATTTAAAATTAGCAATTCTCAGAATACAAACTTGGCACATGAAGGGCAACAGCAAATCACATTTTGGGCTGTGCTACACTATTGATGACTGCATGTTTGTGTTGTCTGGAGTTGAAGCCATTTGCCTTGATGTAGATGGGCTCAATGTTAATAGTTTCGAGATCAGCTTAGTAAAATGGGACTTGTATCATACCTTTCCAATATTTACATCTGGA
The DNA here is from genome assembly GCA_030762935.1 of Hymenopus coronatus. Taxonomy (NCBI): domain Eukaryota; kingdom Metazoa; phylum Arthropoda; class Insecta; order Mantodea; family Hymenopodidae; genus Hymenopus; species Hymenopus coronatus. Next base: position 66,388,788 of record CM060898.1, on the reverse strand, counting down.
ACATTACCCTACATTTTGTAAACTCGCAATCGCAGTATTTATGGTAACATATAGGTAACATTTTTTTTTCGGAAGTAGCACTCAGCCATGCAGTGATCGGTGGTAACTTCCATACTTCCATAAAATGTCCAGGTGAAAAACAGCTCTGCAGTGACCACTATATAAACTTGTTTACAAAGACGGCAAGGGATGCCTTTCACAGTTAAATTCTGCACCTCCCCTTTGAGACATGGGGCTCATTGAACTAATAGTGATATCATGCATTTAAACTCACTAGTGCTAAAGAGAGAATAGATCTTAAGCTGGCATTTTTGTGTAATAAAATAATACTAATAAAAACCATATATATATATATATATATATATATAACCCAAATAAAGCTAAAAAAGAAAAAAAATAACAAATATATAGATGTATAATCACAAAAATATAGCAGGGGTCTACTAAGCCCCACATGACCAACAATGTTCTATCAAAGCACCTAATGGATAAATAGCGCTAGTATACATTGTATGTTAGTACAGAGATAAATGCACTCTAAAAATATAACTCTGTTGTATTAAAAAAAATGTTTCAAGGTATTTCTGTCCAGTGTGATAAAATAGGAAATTTGTAAATAAAAACTTAAATTGATATATTGGCATATTATGTTGATGCTTGCTTTTGCTGAATTAATTTACATTCATTCTACAAAAAATGTGTCGTCTACTGCTTGCTTTGAAAAGTAGGTTTGAATAACATTTATCTAAATAACTGCCAAAGAATCTGGCAATAGTTTTCCTAGTATAACATATTTTTATTTTCAGATGAATTTCAAGATGTTTTGCCTGCAATTTTACCATTTTATCACATTTATGGAATGGTAACAATAGCTGTAGATTCCTTGTATTTTGGCTCTAAAATTGTTACCATACCAAAATTTGAGCCTGCAAGTTTTCTGAAAATGTTAGTGGAACAAAAGGTAAGTGCCTAAACTGTTCCATTACATAGTGATTTGAAAATATGTTATATTATAGTAGCATTACTTAACAACTCAACTATTCATAAAAAAATAATTAAGACGTTGCAAATATGTGCTTCTGTACTTTTAACCTTCTGTCTCATGAAATCTCTTTAAGGGAAGTAAAGTATTTTAACTGGAAACTTTATTTGAAGTCCTGACATACTGAGGCACAAATAATCTGACACTTTTACTCTCCTACAAAATCTCAAATATAATACATTATAATCACAGCATGTTAACATGCACACACCCTCTCATCAAACAAAGTCAAAATTCAGAAATGCATAGAATGACATCCTTATCATTTAAATCCATTTTCATTGCCTGTATTTTTACTTTCTCTACATGTACTGCTCTCAGTATCTTTCAAGGATGTGACAGGAAGATTATCATGAAAATTCCCCCAACTACTTTTTACATAGAACATTTTTTTAAAATGTTGATTTTTTGAAAAAGGGCTTTAACAGCTTTCATTTAAATGTCACATGTTTAAGTTATTTTCTTGACAAATGAAATGTACATCTTTAATTTTTTGGGAATAGCCTTCGAAGACCTTATTTTGATGAATTTTGTGTAGCTGATAAACCATATTAGACAAAAACTGTCAAATTTATGGCATATATGTTTTTCTTGCAGAGTGGGTCATTTTCAAGATATTTCTTGTTATTGGTTTCAATTTTAAACTACATAACTTTTCTGAAATGGGAAGACACCTTTTGTTTTCTATTCTTATTTAACTGATGGCAAAGGAAATCAACTTCAATTGTTTCATCTAGCAATCAGCTTTTAAAATATTTGGCTATCAATTTAGCCTAGTATGTTCCCTTATTTCCCTTCTACTTACAAAGAAGCAGGAATAAGACCAATTCTCCTAATGTTTATCTTGATCAGCAGGATAAAGATAAAAGAATAATCTTTTGTTAGAATAGTTTATATGTGGAACTGCTAGAGAAAGTTATGTGAATAAAACACATCAGATTTTTCATTTTGTTACTCTTGTTTGAAACTAGGTTCAACTGACTACATGTGCTGCAGGAAATCAAAATGAATCTAAATGTTGAGAGAGTAACATTTTTATGTTAATGCAAGTGCATTTTTTCCCCTTGATGACCAATAAATAATTAAAAAAAACATCAACAACAATAAATATAATAACAATAATAATATTGATAATAAATTTTAGAGATAATAAAAGACTTAAACTAGATGGAGAGAACATGTATGACACATACCAGATTCAAAAATTATAAAAGCCACAAGGAACAAGATCATTATGAAGGCTCAGGAAAAGATGGCAGGACCAATTTTAATTCTGGAACTGATGGACTGGTCTAAATTGTAAAAATTAATAATAATAATTTTATTATTTATAAATAAAATTGCAATGTTTACACATCTTTTTTCTTCTCCACTCATACCTGCCTTTCCATTCCTCTTCCTCCAGGCCTTTTGCTTTCATTCTTGCTCTATTTTGTGCATCAAAGTATTTCTAGATTACCTCTTCCCCCAGGTGAATAACATTCCCATATTTTTTAGATATTCTTTCCTATGGCATTCTCCTGATTTGTCCACACCAGTTTAGTTGCTTATATCCAGCAAGAATTCTTAACTTTCATTTCTTTCTTAATAAAAGTTTTTTAATTGTGAATCCCACGCTGAATTTCCTAGAACGTCAATTTCCATAGACAATAACTTTGATATTATATAATAACTTGTACAGTCTTGAAAATGCATACATTATAATTTATGTAGGCTTTTTTTTACTGTGGTAATTCATCAAACTCTGTGAATGAGAAATAGCAACTACAGAGATAATTAAAAAAAAAAAAAAAATCTACTTACATCTTAACAATGATCAGTTAATGGAACAGAACAGGCTATGAATGGGAACTCCACACACATTCTAAATGAATAAATGTTTAACATTGGCATAGGTTCATTTCACCTAAGTAAATTTCTCTTAATTGTAGTTAAAAGTGAAGCAGTCTGTTAATAAATGGGATTAACTCTGCATTCAACTTCAAAGTAAAATGAAAAGGTTAATAAAATTAAATATATATATATATAATACAATATTAATGAGATTAGTGTATGTATTTAGAACTCTTGCTTAAAAAATGCTTATTCTGTTCAGGCTACAGTGCTGTTCTTGGTACCGCCTTTAATACAATATCTTGGCTCACATCCAGATGTAAAGCCCAGCCATCTTGAGCATTTGAGATATGTAACAAATGGAGCTGCTCCTGTGGGTCTTGTTGACATTCAGAGGCTACTGGATAAAGCTCCACACCTACAATTTACACAAGGTAGATAATATTCTTACATTATACACTTTTGTTACCTTGTTCAGTTCTCATATGAAGAACTGAAAACTTAACCCACAATGCACAACTGATGTTTTGACATTTTGATTCAGGTTATGGATTAACTGAAACATCACCTGTTGTCTGTATTTCGGAACCACAAGGTTCCAAACTTATATCATGTGGGAAGCCCATTCCAAACACAGAAATGAAAGTATTAAACAGAGAAACAGGAGAAAGCTTGGGAAAAGGAGAAAAAGGAGAAGTGTGCGTGAAAGGCCCTCAGGTAAGTTTCACTGTACTTAATATTTTGGATGTTGACGACAGGGTTGTGAGATCAAATTAAAAGTAAATATTGGGTCGATTAACAACAGTTTCCTTCATCAACTGGACATCGACTGAATGATAATTCAGTTGATGTCTTATTGACAATGGAAGAAACTAGCTTCCGAAACTCGTTCTGGGAACATATACATAATTAGGAATCACTGAGCACTATTACTGGAATCATTTAATAATGAGTCAAAATTATAAACACTTTAAAACTCTCCACTTACATTTGGTCTTTTTTTAAGACTAGTTTCAAGGAGCATCCTCCCTATCCTCAGTGAACTTGTTGACTGATGCTCCCATGTTGTGTCTGGTTCCACTAAGAGTTGAGCTGCCATCTCTTGTCTCTGTTAACTGGATGACATCATCTATGGCAGGAATCTCAAAATTCATGAATTTCCTTCATCCTTAAGAATAAAGATGGTTTCCCAAGTCGTTAATTCCCAAGGTTGTTTTAAGTGATCAATTTTATTTCTAGTTCTATATCATGATTCTCTGTCCAAAAATGATGGGCAGTGGCAAGCTTATCTATGTATTTGAACCTGATGCTTCTTCTAATGTCCAAATTTCTCTTTGTTTGTCCAAATATATTTTGCTGCAATTTTGGCAATTCATTTGGTGAATGCCGGATAATTTTGTTCTTGGTGTGCTATCTTTCAAAGGGTGGTTTAGTAGATCTCTGATGTATTTATTTGGTGGTATAAGTTTATGTGTGATCTTTACATAATTTTCTAAATTTCCAGAAGTATCTTGGATGGAAGGTAAATTTACAGTAATTTGAGTGGATTTTTTTTAGCTTTTCCTAAGTGGTAGTTTCATTTAGCATTTTGTGTTTATGAATTATCTTATCAGTGGAGTTTGAACTAAATTATTCAATTGTGCTACATCATGTATATGTGGAAGTTCCTATTTGTATTCGCGGAATATTGAGTAGTTTGACTAAAGCTGTGGAAAATAGCATTTTGATGTGGTTTTAGGTTGAATTGATTGCATTTGATGCAGTTGTCTACATGTGTTGGTTTTCTATAGATTCAAAATTCTAATCTTGATTGATTTCTCATGATTTGTAAATCTAGAAATGGCAGGCAATTATTTGTTTCTATTTCAGCTGTGAACTTTATTGATCTCTCCTGTGAATTCAATAGTTTAACTGCATCTTTAACTAGTTTCCCTGGCACAATAGCAAAGATGTCATCCACATATCCGTCCAGTATTGAAAGTACCGTGGAAATGCTTTAGTTACATGTACCTCAAGCTTACTCATGAATAGGTCTCCAAACTGCTGTCACCCAAGACTTTAAAAAACTTCACTGAATTCTTATACAACAGATTGTGCTTCAAAACGTGTGTGCTATAAAATGTTTTCAAACAGGTCCATGATTAAGTTCAAAACATTAGGCATATAACAGAACTTAAATGGCTTTCTATGAGGTCTGTGCCCATGTCTTAGTCATATTAAGTATCAGTTGCTTCTCAGCGAAAAAATATCATGAAACCAATCAGATGCTAGCTTCACTTGGGCACTATTAATACGTAAATACAGCCTTTCAAGTTATCAGTTAACCCTGAAGACGAAGATGATGCGCATCTTTGAAACATTGGAAAAATCCATCTACTTAGCTGGCTAGAAGCCCAAGAACACTTAAACGTTAACACTGATTTTTATTCAAAAATGCTCCCCTCCCCACATGAAGTCTCAAAACATATATTTTGGTCAAATCTTGGCGTCCAATGTTTGGGTAGAATACAAAACTTCCTCTATTTATTGCAGGTAATCAGTAGAAAAAGTAACAAGTTAAACAACCAAATTTAAAAAAAATTAAATTCTAGAAAAAAGATAAAAATATAAATGGTATACTGATATCACTGGAAATATAAACAAGCATGTTTTAAAAGTATGTTGGTATTCCTCTGCAATTTACAATATTTTTATAAAAAAATATATCTTATATATAAAATATTTAAAGCTCTATAAAAAGCTCAAATAACATTTCAATAAAACAATCAATGTTACATTTTGCTTATTTTAAAATATTGTCATTCTTCTCAATAATTTTTAAATGTGTACCCATAATTTTTTACAGTTCTCAAAAACCATGGGGCTGCTTGGGAAATAAAATATATGGAATGATTAACTTTATTGGGATAAAGAAACAGTGTCACTGAAATTTTAAAATTATTGTTATAGGTTCACTTTTTATCTGAAGATAGAACATGCTTTGTCATAAACTTTAACCACTATTTTTACTTCATTAAAAATAATGGAATATGATGACTCGACATTAATTACCATTGTTCATAATAGTTTTTGTCTTTTTATTCTGTTATTTTGGTTAATACAAAGATATCGGACATGTAAAAAAATAAATATATATGTATAGGCAGAAATGCATTTGCATGTACACTGCACATTTTTGTGTAAACACATTAGGGTCTCATCTTTTTCTTGACAAGTATAACATTTGCTAACAATCTAAAAATTAGCACTTACTTTGCTGCTTGCAAAGGAACTTTCATACTGTAAATCTATCTCATTATTTGCTATAGTGGAAATCTCTCATAGGAAGGTTCATGCAAAACAATTGGCTTCCAGCTGCCATTTCAATAACTTGCAGCAGAAACCTACCTCTACTTTTTTTTTTTTTTTTCACATGGTCTGTATCTCAGGAATTTTAAAGTAGGCTCCGTAATGATGGTTTGCTTAGATCTGAAAACTTTAAGTTGAATAGCTCAGATTGCCATTTCTGATCTATTTTTTTTAAGAAATAGAGGAGAGTTGGGATATTTTGCAGGTAGTTTCCTAAAAGAAAGTTTTCAACAAATTTGTAATTAATGCTGATACTTGTAAAACATTTTCAGGAAAGCTTTGGAAGACAAGTTAACAGAATATTCTCAGAGTATATTTGTGTCCCAGTATTCAACTCAACTTGCTAAATTATCCAAGGACTGGAAAGAAAGCATACACATGATCTAATAAAAAATCAACAATTTATATAAAAGTCCCAACAGGCCTTGTTATATATACAGTGTTTGGCATTACAGTTTAAGTTCTCTGACACTTGATATAACTCTAGATCCCTGACTCAATCACTAACTGCACATACTTAAATATAGGGGCATGTATTCTATGAATAAATTAGTAATACATTAACCGATATTTTACTTGCTAAATAATGTGGTAGTAGTTTATTGTCCAAATGTGGGGAATACATAGTAATAACCCTCATTCACTTATTTATTGCCTTTTAACACATTTATAATGAACACTTTTGTCACTTCTGTTCTTCATACACAAGGAGGATTGATTTAGCACTATTTTCATAGGCTGGTGACATTGATTTGCCACTATTTTTGTATTCTATGCTTATGTTGTGGTTGATAATGGCGATATTTTGCCCTATATAAGTGAGGTCACAAAGAAGGGTGAGTAAATGAGCAGTAACACTTTGTCCGAGCTTCCACTTCATACATTCCTTAGTTTGTCAGGATTGTGCTGGATGTAATTACTAGAATCCGTAAGTATTTAGCACGTGAAGCACTGATTACTAGGATTGGGAGTGAAACCTACATTAATTTATAATTTCTGTTAAAATCATCCTTATGGAACATTTAAAGACACAATTTTAAAATAGTGCATGCAAATTACTACACAGAGTTTTTTGGAGCCCCAACAGATGGTGGTTGCTATTTAAATATACTGCTAACATAAACTCAGAGGGTTGGAACATGAATAGAAATGTCCAGGGAAGTAATGGGAATAATAGTAATAACATGAAAAGTATAAACAGAGTAAATTCAAAAGATGGAAATTCTCATGAGACGATGCCGGCAAACACGCAGCCAGAAAGGGATGCAGAGACAATAGCGTCACTGCACATGGTGATCAACCTACTAAACAGGGACCTAGCAAAAGCACAAAGTGAAATACAAGCTTTGAAAATAGAAAATGAGGAATTAAAGAAGAAATTTAGTGATCACAGTGATTATGCCACAATTACCAGGCGTGGTGTATCGCGACTGGGTAAATTGCAAGACCACGTGGTTAACGCTACAGGTCCAAAGTTTTGAACAATACTAGTGATCGTGGTTTATGCAGAGAAGAAAGGATAGAGACAAGAAACCGCTTCTCGATATTACCAGTTGATGAAGATGTAGTATGCGATCCACCAAAGAAGAAAAGTGTGAAAAAAAATCTTGCAGCACAAAGTGGAACATCCAGACGAAAGCCGAAATCAAGATTTATGGAGATAGTCAATGCGAGAGGTATTGCAGCAGAGATTAAAGAAACTACGGACAAATTTCAGGTAATTGGTTATGTGAAGCCTAATGCAAAATGTAAGGAGGTTACTTCAGGTGTGTGCCTGAAAACTGAATGTGATGAAAGTGAAACTAAAGTTATTGTAGCAGGCGCAAATGATGTGTATTGCAATGAGTCAGTGAATGTAGTGGGTGAGTTAAACAAAGTGATGGAAAACCAAAAGCTTTCGAGTGTTCTTTTTGTGAATATACCTAGACGTTATGACCTACCATATGACTCATGTGTAAATGTAGCAATAAGAACAACAAACAAAAAACTAAAACTTTTGTGCTCTAGTTATGCAAATGTAACTCTTATTGATGTTGGAAATTTAAATAGGGAGTACCACACTAAACATGGCCTACATCTAAACCACAAAGGTAAACAGCAAATTGCAGTAGAAATAGTACAACAGATTCAAAATAATGTAAATAAAAAAGGTAATTGCATAACTATAAATTCTGTAGGGGAAAACACAGATACTCAAAATTGACTAGTAAGTGATAAAATTGTAGATAAAGATGTAGAAAAAAAAGATAAAGATAACACAACATTCAGAGTAATACATCAGAACACACAATATATAGCTAACAAAATAAATGTACTAGAAGTATTGCTAAATGAAGTTAATCCTCACTTGGCTATTTTTACTGAACATGCATTAAATTATGAGCAGTCACGATTAACTCAGTTTACAAATTATAAGCAGGTTGATGTGTTTTGTAGAGAAGAGCATAGAAGTGGAGGAGTAATTATGTTTGCAAAAAGAGAAATAACATTCACTAAAATAAAAATTGTAAATAAATTTAGTAAAGAAATGACATTTGAAGTAATAGGCTCAATGGTTTGCATAAATAACAAAAAAATAATGGTAATTGGAATATATAGGTCACCAAATTCAAGTCTAGTAGACTTTTTCATTCACTTGGATGATTTTCTAACAACAATTCTTAAACAAGACTCCAAAATTATAATCATGGGTGATCTCAATGTAGAAAGTACAAACAAAGATTTTATAGACATATTAGATAGTTTTAATCTTAAAGATATTCTGATAGGCCCTACGCGAATCACAAAACAAACATGCAGAGCTATAGACCATGTAATAACAAATCTGGAGCAGTCCAAAATCACTACAATAAATAATGATTTCCACATTTCAGACCATACTGCTCAAATTATAGACATACATAATTGTTATATTGAAATTATACAACCGCAATACAAGTATGTTAGGGATACCAGTAGCTCAAAACTGATTAAGCTCAAAAATAGGTTAGAACAAGAAAGGTGGCATGAGGTATATTTGCAAACATCCACAAATGAAAAATGGCAATCATTCTTTAAAATATTTAACAATTATTTTGATGAAGTGTGCCCTAAAATTAAAAAGCGTGAAAAGATTTTAACTCTGCAAAACACAAAACTTCCTCCAGAAATAATTGCCATTCGTGAAAAAATGAAGGATAATTATGAATTTCTAAAAGTGACTTAAGCTAGACATCTACAAGACCCTCTATATTAAGTATAAAAAGCAATACAGACAGGCATTAAAGAACTTAGAAAAACAAAATAACAGAAAGAGAATAGAAAGCTCATGTAATATCACTAAAGAAATGTGGTCTATAGTATACCAAAATATAAAACCAACTAATGATGAAACAAATAATATTAACATACGGGTAAATGGACAAGAAATAGTAAATCCTAACAAAATTTCAAATTTATTTAACCAGTACTTTATTAACATGGGGGGAGATAATAACACCATAATTAATGACCAAAATAGAGATGATATCAAAGTTATAGGAACTATTGGCCTCTTTCAAACTGATGAAGCAGAGGTAGATAATATAATAAGTCCATTAAAAAATGGTGCATCTGGTTGGGATGATATTACGCCAAAAGTTCTTAAAGCCTGCAAAAAATCATTATTGAACATTCTAGTGTACCTTATACACCACTCGATTGAATATGTAACATTCCCTGATTTGCTAAAAAACAGTATTGTTCGACCAATATTTAAAAAAGGAAAAAAGGAATTATTATCAAATTATAGACCAATAACATTAACTTCTGTATTTGCCAAACTGATTGAAAAGATAATATACAAAAGGCTAATAGATTTTTTTGAGGCAAAGAGTGTGTTGAAAAATTATCAACATGGCTTTCGTAAAGGGTTATCAACTATTACTGCTGTATCTGAACTTATACATAATGTGCTTACAAATCTTGAACAGAGTAAAAAAACTGTCGGTATTTTCCTAGACCTATCTAAAGCATTTGATAGTGTCTCTCATGATCGCTTGTTGACTAAACTTACCCATTATGGAATTAGAGGGAAAATGCATGATTTCCTCTCTTTGTATTTACAAAACCGAACACAATGTACAGAAATATACTGGAAAAATGGAAATTGCTTAAATAAATGCAAATCAAATTATGAAACGGTGAGAACAGGAGTACCACAAGGATCGGTCTTGGGTCCTCTTCTATTCCTAATTTATGTAAATGATATGCCTATTTCTCCAGAATATAATCTCATTTCCTATGTGGATGACACATCTTTTATATGCACGGACAAAGAATTAAAGCAACTCGAAACCAAGGCCACATCATCCCTTTTAAAACTCTTTGATTATCTGAATGCAGCTCAACTCAAACTCAATATAGATAAAACTAAATGCATTCTTTTCCAACTTAGGGATCAGGAACAAGTGTGTAAGATAGAATACAACAATACACAAATTGAACAAGTAAACAACATAAAATTTTTGGGAATTACAGTAGACAAGTAAACAACATAAAATTTTTGGGAATTACAGTAGACAAAAACTTAAATTTCAATGAACACATAGATGACCTTTGCAAGAAATTAAACTCCCGGCTATACTTACTACGGAAAATAGTAAATCAACTAGATACTGACATGTTAAAACCAGTTTATTATGGAATGATCCACTCACTCATAGAATATGGGATTGAAATTTGGGGTGCAACATCCATAACCAATCTAAATAGGGTATTTATTAGTGATTCAAAAAAAATGTCTAAGATGCATGTTTGGTCTGAGACAGCGTCACTCTGTAAAAGAGGTGTTTAAAACTTCAAAAATTCTAACAGTTGTATCTCTATATGTCTATAAGATCATTTTGTTAGTTAGAAGAAATGAGATTAGAAATAATCAAAACAAAGACTATTATACATATAATACAAGGGGAATAAATAATTACCATAGGGTGTGTACAACAAAATCTGCAACAAACAAAGATCCATATATCAGAGGGGCCATACTCTTCAATAAACTTCCACAATACATAAAAACTGAACAGGGTAACTCATTTAAAACATTGTTAAAAAAATATCTATTAAGTAAAAGTCTATACAGAATTGATGAATTTTAAATTTGAATATATATATCAGAATATGTTACTGTATAAATGATATGACAAATTGTAAATAGTACTTTAAAGTGTCTTTTGTTGAAATTGTATGCTTATTTTTAATGATATGCAAAACTGTAAATAGTACTTTGTTATATAACATTGTAATGAATGTTTGTTCTACACACTTTTTATGACGAAGCCTAAAACATGTATACACTGTCTATAGGTGAAAATAAATTATTATTATTATTATTATTATTATTCTCTGGAAGTGAGATACTGCTTTTTATTAAAGCCAGCTGAATTACTCAGTGCAATGTAAACATAGGAGGAGCATTATCAAAATAAAAGATATTGCTTGCTTATTAGCTCTCTTATAAAACTATAGGAAATTGTTTGGGCAATATCAGAAAGGGATGGCAAGAAGAAGAGAATAAATGAAGACAACAGAACAATGTAGCAAGTAGACAGAGGGTCATCAATACACAAAAAAACTAGGTTTTGTATGCCTTGAGACCATGAATTACTATGTCACACTAATCACAGATTTTTATAACAATTTATGGAATTTGCTGTAAGTGTATGTCCTAATATACAAACATAAGGGAATGTTGAAAACCAAATAGCTTCTGTGGTATGGCACTATTATCAAATACAGGAAAATCTTCTCAGGAATCTTGGCAAGGGTACCAAAGTTGGTTGAAGAGTATAACATTCTTTCAGAGTTTCAAACGGATTTCAGAAGGGGGAAAAGAAGAGTTGACAATATTTCATTAAAAACATTAGTGGCCAAATATTGAAAAGACAAAAGAGGTAAGCTGTATAAGGCTTTCATTGAGCTTATGACAGAGTGGAATTGCAACTATTGTGGCATAAATTATTGAACAAAAGGTTTGAGCAGTTGTATGCTAAATAAAATTACAGCCTTGCACAAAGGGAAAACTTTTATAAAAATAACACACATCAATCTAAAGGCTCTACTTTAACAAAACATGGATTATGTAGCATACTGTTTGCATCTTCATTGCTAAAATCAGACTCTACATTAACAAACTGTGGATTTTCTTGCTCACTGTTCTCAACCTTTTTACCACAATCAAATTTTACATTATCACACTGTGGATTATTTGGCTCTCTGTTTGCAACCTTTTCACTATCACATTCCACTTTAATTAAATGTGAATTCTCTCTCTCACTGTCTACAACACCTTTAGAATGCAAATCAGACTTTAGTTTAATACTTGGCTCACTTTCTACAATTTTTCTGCAATAATCAACTAGTTTTTCCAAGTCTATTGGATGCCGCTTCCGAGCTGGTTTTGTCTCATGTGGATCTGCACAATGCTCCTTGAGTATGGTTTTAATAGCATTTCTTTTTACACCCAACTCAATGGCTGCTCTTCTTTGGCCTATAACAAAGAAACAATACAGCAGGTTAAAGATTTACATTCACAAAAGCTACATATTACCAATTACTACATACAAACAATTTGCTATGTGATAAAATTAGCAAAACACAATCTACTTATTGAAAGTGAGAAATAACCTTACGTTTAAAATGTAAAAGCTGGTGTGTATTTTAGTTGTTTGCAGCATTTCTATCATCCTATGATAAGTAGATGAAAATTTGCATTCCATACAAAAATTTGATATCAAGATTTCACAAGGTATACATGTTTTGAGATTCCATAAAAAGTTACCAAAGATATGTTTAGAAAAGAACTTGTGTTCTTTGTGTGTGGACAGTATAACCCAATCCCTATTTTTCATTATTTTTTATTTTCTTAAAATAGTTCTTAACAATTTTGATTAAAAGTCACAGGTATGTGTGATTTTTAACTGTTTCATTTATGTAGCCCCTTTATAAACAAATATGATTTGTTTGTTAACAACAATGTCAATTGCCAGAATTATTCAGCATTGTTAACATGAGCACAAGAGTTCTTTTACATGCCAGTAAATTTATTGACAAGGGACTGTTAATTTTAAGCGCACTTGAAAGACATTGGTCTAGGCTGGGTTTGAATCGTCGGATTAGAAGGCCAGTGCCTAACCAATTGAGCCACTCAGAACAACACCTATCTTTATGGTCATATTGGGGGCTCTGACTTGAGAACCACTGAAGATTTGCTGACGTTTTTATTCGCTGAACTTTAGAGTTCTTAATATTTTAGTATTAAACACATCCAAATTCACTTCCATGTACGTATTTTCAAACTCTGTGGAGAATAGGAAATGTTTCTGAGGAAAGAAAAATTCCCTGCTCCAGCAGGGAATCCAACCCAGAACTTCTGAGATGAGAAAAAAGGTGTTTGACACATTTAGTTTGGGGAATAAAATGTTCATATTGAATTTTCTGCTAATAAACTTAATTCTAATTGAATTTTATAAAATGAACCCATAAAAGATAGACAAAAGTTTCAGAAGAATTTAGATGTTTTTACCTTCCCTAGCACTGACAGTGATTGCTTCACGGCCCAGCTGGATTTCCTGTATGCATGTTCTGTGTGTCTACTACACCAAGGCGTTTTCCATTCTAAAACTTGAGAAATAGTACTATAATGAGTATTAACTTTTTTTAAATGGTGTTCATCTGCATTGGTTGTAATTCATGAATAACAGTCACTTTCTTAAGTCAGCATCCTCCTAGAAATTGTGAAGTGGAAGGAATGGAGCAATTACTATGAAGTGAGAAAAAACATATGTGGGGGAAATGGTGATGTGAAGAGTGAATTAGAATGGTGTGAAAGAATTGTGATATCTCTGTATGGTAGATTTGCAAGTGTGGGAAAAATTCCAGCTGCATGAAATAACCATGCTTTCACTTGCAATATGTTTAGAGAAACATTACTTCTGACCAACACTTTGTTACTGAATTATAAAATAATAAATAGATACAATAACAATGAATGCAATAAAGTGTATGCACACACCTTTTTTGGGTGCTTGGCTCCCTAATTTTCATCCAGATATCACACAATTTCGGAAGCAGAGTAGAGCAAGAACATTGACATATGAAATATAATATACACCCTGACATCTAGTGGATTCAATGCTATGGTTTCATTCTGTCTGTAGATCACAGTTCACACATATGCACAGTTTCGTTAAATAATTCATATATTTTGTAGTAAATTAGATAAAATATTCACTGTAATGGCTGGGGACCTCAAAGAAATAAATTCTCTTTGGTTGATACCACTGTAAAAAAACAGGCAGGTGAGCCCTCTCTTTTTCCCAGCACAACTAGCACCCAAGAAAAGGTGCATGTATAGTATATGATAACTGAATTAGGTAAGTATACATTATGGTATTGTTTACCAGTCAGTTTATACTTGGTTATACCTATAATTGCATCATGAATTATTTATGGTACCATCATTGATGACTGCTTATTTAACCAAAATTTCTCATAGAATTCTTGATCACTCCATACTTGAGATTGGTTCACATTCTAAACAATCCAAATAGTCTGATGTGCATAATAATAATTTCATTTATTCATCGCCAATATTACCTTACTCAGAAAACAGTTCAATGCAGTTTAAGCCAAGTCATGGATAAGCCTGGAATATTCTTTAACTACTTACTATAAAACTCCACTGTAGCTTAAGATCCATTGGAAACTTAAGCTTAAACTGTAAAACCAGGCCTTAGAAACTTCTTTGGAGAGAATTTGGATGCCTCGCAATATTATAAATTTTATCCCCCATTATAACATTTCTGGATTGACAATTCAATTGTCCTAAACTTATTAACCAGACATCTGACAATATCTCTATTTGGAACTGGAATACCACTCTTCTGAAATTATCTACACATCTGTCAAACATGACAGTTTTTTTTTTTTTTTTTTTTTTTTGGTATAAATTGTGCACAAAAATTCTTTCAAGTATGATTTTTTGGTAAGCATTTCAATGGACTAATAATATAACAAGAACAGCAACAATAATAATAAGAATACTCTAAAATAACTCTCATCCAACATTATGTTTGAATAAGCTTTCAGTTTTAAGGTGCACAGTGAACAAAATCTTTACAATACAAACAGAAAGCAGCAGCCGAGAACTGATATTCACAGCTGATAATGCATAGCCTTAAATGGATCTGCTAGCGAGCTATCAGAGCATGCAGTTTCCAGTTTCCAGCAAATCAGGCCTTTAAGTGATCATGGCCAGACCAAAAAGCATGTTTTCGTGTCACCTGAATAAAAAAGAAACATTTTTAGAAGGGGAGGGGAAAAAAAATTAACACGTGTCTGGACAGCATAACTAAAACAAAATCTATATGTTCCATTCACATAACCTTTGCTACTCAATCTTCTATGAATTAGTCATCCTCCATGGTCTAGGTCTTCAAAGTCAAGCATGACTTTATAGTTTAACCAAACAATACACTGTTGGATAAACTATGAAGCCAGGCTAATAATTTGAGAATTTCTTATGATTTATGGGGAAAACACATGAGTCAGTTGAAGAATTTAATGCTGGCATGCTGCCATGGAAGCTTAGTGTTAGAGCAATTGGGCGGAGACCAGGAGATCCATGGTTCAAATCCCAGCTATGACATTGAATTTTTCAGTCTGACTCTACTTTTCCGAAGTAAAAAAAAGCTGTTAGTCAAAAGTACTGAAAGATATAACATAATGGGGTTTCAAATGCAAGGTATTTTATCTTTTACTTGTTTCAAAAATCTGTATCTTCTAGATAGTCAGAAAGTATGAAACATTTAGGATGTTAAAACAAAATTAAACGCCTACACTGTTTTTAATTATGTCTTTGTTAATTTGCTAGCCAAAAGTTTCTTTTTAGTATATTCTCTCTAATGTAGTGCCTGATCTGACTGTTAACATGTCAAAAAATAGTTTATTAACACTCTGGACCATTAAAGTCATCATGGAAATCTTTAGTAGCATAATAAACAAACTCCTTGATCATAAAACAAGAACTATACACTAACATTGCTTCTTATGTTAATCATAAACATTTTTCTGAAACAAGCCATCATTTTGTAGCAGCGGCTCTGATTCAATGCTTCTGGCTTGAATTTAAATTTTCTTGGAATTTTCACCCATATTTTAAGCCACAAGCTTGCCTTTTAGAAACGAGCACTCAGAATAAGCCATCTACATCTTGTAATGTTATGGCCAA
Organism: Hymenopus coronatus; assembly: GCA_030762935.1. NCBI lineage: Eukaryota > Metazoa > Arthropoda > Insecta > Mantodea > Hymenopodidae > Hymenopus > Hymenopus coronatus. The sequence continues at coordinate 66,372,319 of CM060898.1, read as the reverse complement.
TGATTTATAGGAGGAATTGGTTTGGTTCATACCATAGGATTCAGGTGGCTATGAGAATATGTCAACAAATGACTATGCCTCTTATATTTATATAGTTCTATAGTATTTATTCTATGTGCGCAAATATACGTGCAGGTTGTAACTCTACCTTGCCACCCTGCCCCCCCCATGATTTATTGCAGGTGTGTAGTGCAAAGAGTGGCAGAATTGTAGAAAGGTGAACATCTATGCAGGCGGCCACTTTACAACACCCCTGCATTTTCACAGGCCTTTGATTTAGCGAATGAAACAGGTGTAGTAATGGCCCGAGAAAAAAATTGCTTGTATGTTGCTTTCCCCAACTCTGGAAGTTTCTTGCTGCATAATCGGGGCTATAAAAGGAGGGCAGCTAGTGCTGGTCACTTGAAACAGCAACTTTGGGGAATGCAATGTGAGAGTCTAAGCAGTTGACTACTAAGTGAAAGAGAATTGAGGCAACAAAAAATAAAACTGTTCTGCAGCCATTGAAATAAAAACATTTTTGTTACCCTGATATCAGAAGTGGAATTGAACACCAAAATAGAGGCAATCCCAAATCAGCTCTAGTCAGTTTCTTATTTGCATGTTTTTCAAATCTTTGTTTATAGCATTGCACCATCTGCTTTAGGTCTTCCATTTGATCTAGATTTGAAAGGGTTCCATTTATATTTTTTCTTGACAGTTCCTTCATCTTGGATTCTATACAAATGTCTGAACTATATTAGTTTTTGTGCTGTTATAAAAGATGTAATAATTTTTTTTTTTAATGTTATTGTATAATTGTTTATTTCTCAGGGTGCTCCATTGTCTTTTATGTATAATTGGCCCATATACTCTTCTTAAAATCTTTCTTTTACACATTAAACATTTTTGCAAGTCTTTAAATATCCAGATTTTGCAACCATATGTTACTATAGATCTTATAATTATGTTATAAATTCTTATTTTACACCTAAAGATGTCAGCTTATTTTTAAATAAGTTGTTATACATAAATCCTAAATTTATCAGCATCCCAAATTGTACAGACTCACTTTTTTAACTTTTGAAATGATCCTGTTGCACATTTTTTGTTCTGACTATAGTAAGGATATCATCTGCATAGGGAGGAAAATATTACTAGCTGAAATCCAGACCATGAAATCTGGAATGGAGAAGATAGACAAGAATCTGAAATCTGCAATGAAGATGCACAGAAATAAAGATAGAAGAGTATAAGATGATGACAAATGTATTGATCAAAATCAACAAATGGCCGGTGTGAGGAAAGATATGGAAAAGTGGAAGACCTTGGCCAATGTGTTAATGGCATGTAGGATGTCAGTGTACAGCTTAATGACCTGAAGACCTTGGGGAATGTACTAATGTCCCAGAAGGAAAAATTGGTGGTACCACCAAGGGACAGAATACCATGCTTGATGGTAAGCTTAAGGACTTGAAGGTCAAGATATCAGGCTACAACATAACATCTCTGCATGTCAAACCACCAAAATAAGACAGAATGTCAACATTTGAAGTAGCCAACAATCTGCTGCTGTCGCCTCCCATAAACAGTTGTCAGCAGAGAAAGAACTCACAGAGCCAGTAGTCAGCCTCTAGAGATGAGCAGCAGAAATTTTAAAGGCAATTCCAATAACGACAGCACCCAAAGACACATGGAAGACCCTTGAGGATCAGTTCAAGAACAATTGCTTTGATCGCAGTCTCCTGCAGTCAGGGCTGCAACAGCCACGGTTATGATGCAGGAATTTGCCCTGGCAAGAGAACAGCTCATGAGTAAAGCCCTTGTGAACCTCCCATCTAGTTACGCATCCCAAGGAGCTACTTACTCCTTCATCGACAGATGCTAAGATACAACAGCGCCTGATGCTTTATGACTACAGGATAATGCTAATCTCAGGTCTGCTTGCATCTTATTACATTCTCCTCTACATGTATTCCCACTCAACTCTAATCTTCTGTTCCTGCCCCCTCAAAGTGCATTTCCACACCTCTACTTAGAACTTATCTTTGTCTTTTGAAAGCCACTTTGGTCATTTGAAAGGGATGCATTTAGCTCTGACAATCCATTCTCTAGCAATCTCAAGTAATTTTGAAACATGATTCTACACATCCAATTAGATATTAGTATTCACATATTTTGTGCTTCAAGCCATATATCAATACAAAGTTCTCTTATTTTCTATACTAAACACTTAAGTGCATAGTAAAGAAAGTATTATATTTCATTGAAAAATTTGATTTGTTTTGAGCACCTGAACAAACAACAAAATGTGTGAGTGAGAGAGAGAGAGAGGGAGGGGACAGACCGACAGTCAGGAAGACATTTCGACGAAATAAATTAATATAGTTTCCGTTATTTTTACGTGTACGGCCATTATTGGAAGCGCTACCCATTATGATGATATAATACTGTTTATAATTTGATATAATACTGATATAATTTGTTTAAAAGTAAAGGTAAGATCAGAAGACCTTATTAACCTATCACTATTTATATCTCTGCACAATCAAGGAATATGGCAGTTGTAAATCATAAAAATCCAACGCTAAAAACAAAACTACGCTTGAAACAGAACATGCAATTATCACAATTACAGCAGTAAACTTATACACAGAATAAAAAGGCCTTGTAGGATATTTTATAAGAGCAAAATGTTTGAGAGTAATAATAATAATAATAATATGATAATAATAACAATAACTTTACAGCAAGTTAGCATTGGGCATGTTTGTCTGGCATTGTAGAGATATGTTAATATGTTGAGGAAAAAAAGACCACACGACACAAATTCAAAATGTTTCGATTTGGGTGAGGTAATGAGAGAGAGAGAGAGAGAGAGAGAGAGAGAGAGAGAGAGAGAGAGAGAGAAAAAACTAAAAAACAAAAGCCAACTAAATACTCATATAAAAGTTGGTATTAAGTTCAGGATCTTTCAAGAGTAGGACACACGATTTTGTAGAAAATTACCCATGGAATTTTTATTTTCTCAAAAATAGCACTGACAATTTTTATTGGAATATATTTTCATGAAAAATAAAATGCATATTATGAATTTTCAGGGAATAGCCTGTGAGGTCACTTTTATTCTAAATGGCTTCTGCATATAGTTTGTAAATATCCTAACAGTTCCCCAATCCTGAATTATACATGTGCAATAGGACTGACCAGCCTGCTTGTATAATCATACCAATAGTGTTCCACTTGATGTCAGTGGTTCCTAACCAATTTCACTACTTCTCATATCTCCTCTGCTATACACTTAAGATGTTTAACACAAGCAGCAATTAAACATTTTACTGCACAAAAGATGCAGTACTTGTTAAATACTTTTTCATGTTCACGTAAAGAGACCTTTTCGAAGCTCACATTATGACCGGTGTGAAAAGATTTACTATTGTATTAGCTTAATACAATATTAATGTGAGCAATGAAAGTATCTGTTTTAAAAGAAGATGGCAGAGTAATCTTTTGTAGGTATACTTTATTGAAGAGTGAGGAGAAAGTCATGTGATTGTAATACATAATATCTTTTTTGTATGGTTACATTGCATTTAAGGAACTTAGTAATACTTCCATAGGCGATCCAAATTTGAAAGCGATATTAAATCTGTCAGATTGCTGAGTTTTAACTTCTTGGTGTTACTGGGATTTTAGCTTCATAGATTCCTTGGCTGCACTCTGGTGAGCTTCACAGTTGTAGCCTTGAACACTCCTTTACTTATAAAAACATTCCTCGGCTATGCTTTGCGGCTTAGGGCCTTCCATCTTGGGCTACACTTTGGCTACACCCTAAGGTTTATGGCAACGATTTGCAGGCCTATTAATATTAAATAATTAACAATGCAACTCTAATGGCAGAATAACAAGAGTATCAGTAAAAATTTAACATTGGTTGTTTTGGAAGCTCCATAATTTTTTTTAGGTATTCATATTGATTCGATGGTCAACACATATTAATTATATTTTTAAAAAAATCACAACAGGAATTTTTATGCTTAGATTCTTAAGCCATATTGTTACTAAGGATGTGCTGATGAAGGTGTATTATGCTCATCTTTATTAGCATGCTAATTATGGTTTGCTTCTTTGGGGGAATCACTCCTTGGCAACAAAGATCTTTGTATTACAAAAAAGGGCTGTTAAATCAATTTGTGGAGTTCATCTAAAAGTACTTTCACTTAAAGTATTAAACCACTTTTTATTGATTTAGGTATCTTAACTTTGCCATAGATGTATGCTGAACTGTATGTTGAGGAACATTTTAGCAGTTTGCTCGAATATTTGTAATTATATGACACAAAATTGTCAGAATTTATATATAAACAAATTAAGCATACGAAAATTCAGAACAGCTTTATAGTTGTTTCTATTAAACTTTATAACATTTTACTCCAAAATTAAGTGAGCTCCCTATTTCTACTTTCAAAAGGACTATATGCCATACATTGGTGGCTAATCCATTGCATTCTGTCATAGTTTTGGCAATAAACACTATCTATCTATCAAATGTGGATCATATAATAAAGTAAATGGAGGAAATCATGTGAAACACATTTTACATTTTTATTTTGTGAGAAATGGTTAAGTTTAATGTGTTTATTATTTAAAAAAAAAAAAATAAAAACAAAAACAAAAAAAATATGAAAATGTATGCAATTGAAAGACAAAAGAATATCAATAGTATCTTTGTTGTTCTCACACAATGAAGTTAAATTTTAGTTTTTTTTTTCATTCTTTCTTTCTTTTCTTCATGCTTCTTCGATTCTTAGTTGCGTAAAGAGATAGTTTGCAGATATTCCCTGCTGGCGAGCTTTCTGCCGATTGCTGTTATTCACAACTGTAGATTACTAACAAATACGGCCATACTTAATGCTGAGGATCCTAAGCTGCAAAGCATAGCCGAATGCTGAAGGCCCTAAATCGCAAAATGTTTTTTTATAGGTAGAGGAATCAGAGCTCCATAGGTGATCCAGATTAAGAGTGTGAATACATTAACATGTTCAGATTTGAAATCTGCTATATTGCCGACAGTTTGACTTATTTTGGGGATTATTGAGATTTTAGATACCCAGATACCTCAGCTATGCTGTGTCGCCACTTTACAAACTGCTCCACCCCTCTATTTATAAAAAACATCCCTCGGCTATGCTTTGCGGTTTGGGACCCTAACTAACTAGTAACTAACCACAAAGCTGCTCTAATGGCAGAATAACAAAAGTAACATGTATGGAAAAAATGCCAGTAGAGGAGTGAAGCAGAATGCAAAACTATGGAAAAACGACATAGTGTAACCAGGGATCTGCTCGTCTAAATTCCAATTATCCCTGGTAGTTTTCACTACCACTTTTACTGTTTTCATACACTTTCTATTGAACTACAGGTATCAAAAATGAAGTCAATATGATTCATAAGGATTTCAACATTGCTGTGATTATTTTTTTATTTTCAATTCATTTAAAGGAATAGATATGTTGTAAATGCAAGGAATACATTTATACATGAATGTAAGAGAGGCAATATATGGCTGATTGGTGCAGGGACCCCAACAGATCACTGTTATCAAGATTATGTTTAGTCCTAAACATCTTCTTGAATAAAAGATTGCTCCTCCTTGCCTCTCGCATTGGCTACTTCAGTTTTATTACAGTGTCTTAAATACTCTTTGTTATCTGACCTAACCTAACTTGGAGATATTCCTATTGTCCCTTGGTACTCTGCATTTATGACTGGACATCGAACGCTAACACCATTTGATTTCCGACAATTCATTAAAAGTCACCAAGTAATAAGTGAAGTTTATTTTACTTACTATGTGTAGGATTTTCTTGAAAATATTCGCTAACTTGTTGCACAGTGGCTTCATTGTCACACACCGGCCTCTGTCTTACTTGCTGAACTTCAAATGAACCGTCTATTTTCAAGCGCATCACTGTACGTTTAAACACGCTTAAAGAAGGCAGACGACGTTCGGGAAATCTTTGTGCATACAGTCTGCGAGCTTGGGAAGCATTTTCAAGGGCCTCGCCATATAATAGTACCATGTCCGTGTACTCATCATTGGTAAATGTGCCAGCCATGATTGCAAAACAAGTGTCTTGTTTGCAGGTTGGTTTACACGTGCTCACAGAACAACATGTTTACCCTTATACGACCCTTATGCTCAAAGTGTTCACCGAACTCTACGTTGACACATGTTGGAACCTTTTACAGAACAACCAACTTTTACCTATTTTACTCCTACTGTCACTGGTTTAATGCAGTACTTCTGCAGTTATTAAAACTATTAATTTAACATAAAAATTAAAATACCTAGTCAGACATACGACCTTTAATGCGCTCAAAAACAATAAACGGTGCATTGTGCGTTATGCAATTCTGCACGCACTTATTAATGCTTGAAATGGTGTGACCTATTGGTTGACTGTAGATCCTGTGACCTGCCACGTGACCATAGAGTACACGTGATTGAGTGATTGAGAATAAGCTTGTAAGGGTTGTTTTAACCGCGCGAATTAAATGGATAGTTTCTTAATTCCTAACATATGAAACTGTCATTAAGGTTCTCGCTTTTCAGTCCTTCTGTAAATTAGTAGTTTCTCCGGATAATGCATTAAATTACAATGAACGGAATTGTAGCGGCTGTATCTGCTATAAAAGTAAACATGATTTGTAGCTTCCTCCAATTTAATAGTTTGGACAAAATGTGTATACTAGTAATTTATATTTTATTTGGACATGCATTTAGCTTTTAGCAATATAACTAACGATGTGAAATTATTATTATTATTTAAATGTTGATTTTTTTTACAGAAATATTTGGAATCATTATTCCATTTAGCATCTGGTTACTATCCATTTTTTTTTCAACAGTACTTGATTATTTGTAAAATTAAACTATTATTTTCTATTTTATTTTTGAATCCAAACAAAATTAATAATTTTTGATACATTAATTCCATGAAATGATCAATAATTTCATTCAAGCAATTCCCCTCCTCCCATCTCTTTTATTTACTTTACTCCTTCATATACTTATCATCCTGGATTTTAACATATTTATACATGTGCTAATATTTGTTCTTTGTTATAACCATCATTTGTTTTCATTTATTCAATTTTGTTTATTATTTATATCTTTATATTGTCTTTACTTAATAGAAAAATTATACTTTGATCAATAGTTGATCAATCACTTTAAAATATCAACACTTCCTTAAACTTTATTTTTGAGATTCTTACTGATGTTCAATAAATGCATATTTCTGGATTGTAAATTTTCTTTTTATAAATATAATCAATCCAGTATTTTGATGAGACAATTTCTTTTCCACATTTCACTATATCATACTCTGAAATGAGTTTTTAAGACTTGAAGATTATTTATTTGTTATATTTTCCATTTAAACAATTTCAATCACTAAATGCATAATTAGTTTCAAACTTTTTTTTCTTCCAAATTGTTATTAACTTCTTTATGCCATTTTTCAACTGGAATTGACAATATAATTTTAAAATGTGCTATTAAATATGTCTAAACGTATTTACATGTAATTTGAATTGCTAATCTATCAGGCATAACATCCATTATTACATATTGAATACAATTTTTCTAAGAGATACTATTTAATATCTGGCTAGTCTAAAATTCTTCCTAAATGTGATGCTTTTTTGTATTTTATTATGTTTTATCTACATTTTAATCTTCCACATCTTTTTTTCAAATTCACGGTATTATAATCTTTGAATTTGATGAGCATCATTAGGTACAGCTAACAAAGTAGGTACTTTAACTAAATCTTAATATATATTTACCTGAAGAGCTTTCACTGCAAACTCTTGGCACACTTCTTGCAAACCTGCCTGGCATGCTCCAAACACCAACTTTCAGCAAATACATTTCACGTCTCTGGGAACAATATCTTGGAAGTTGCTTCTTTTTTTTATTCTAGAGAACAAATCTGGACCAAGTTTGTGTTTATTTTCCACAGAAGGACCAGAAGGAGAAAACTTGTAGATATCTATGGAGTTATGCTGAGTCTCCACTTATTTACTTTCACACTCACTTACTATGGTTAACAATTGTTTTTCAGCAATATTAAGTGAGGGTGAGTGTAAATAAGTGGAAATCAGTATAACTCCATATGATGAATACTTCATTACTAATAGTGCTTTTGTTTTTAACAGTTGTTGATTTCTGTAAGCCAAAATGTTTAAGGACCTTCTTGAAGTGTACTGGTTTTACCTCTTGTAAGCATACTTCTTTTAGACAGCTGAACAAAAATAGCTCTTAGGATATCTTTTTTAAGAATGTGTTCTACTCTTTATTTCAAATCTATTATCCACTGCAGGTGTCACAAACTCACACATAGGTATGACAATTGAAGCTTCAATAAAAAACTCACCTAATGCACAGGTGTTTACTCACTTAGGTGTAACAATGCATTAGTTAATGAAAGGAATCCAATGGGAGAGTAGCAACAATCAGCTATGTCTTTTGAAGCAAGCTGCTCACACAAATGTGGCAATTATGGCCACTAGGTTTAGTCACAAAACTAATAATAATGTAATGCCTAGGAAAACCAAACATAGACTATTTAAACTATTTGTTTTTCAATGAGAAATGGGAGAATACTTATGATTCTAAAGGAAAGGAAGATACAACTTTTATAGAATTTGGCAATGTTTTTAAGTATTATGTAAACATTGCTTGTGCTTTGAGAAGAGTAAAATTGAATAATGAGTTTAAGGAGAACTGGAAAATTACAGGTATTCAAATATTAAGCAAAAATTTAAGATTTTTAAATAAAATTTCAACAGAAAATACACACACAAAAAAAAAAAATTGGGCAGTACATGACCAATTTTTATATATATAATAGGGTCATTAGAAAGACAAAGATGCTGTGCAATAATAAAATAATATTAACCTCAGCAAATAATCCAGAACATTATGGAAAATTATAAAACAGGAAACTAAAATGAAAGTGAAATGCAATGAGTATAAACTTCAGACAGATAGCAAAATTATAGCAAAACTCAGGTTAATAATAAAAGCTTTTAACTATTACTATGCAGGAGTCGCAAAACACTAGCAAGGATTGAAATCTTGCAAATATGCAAAGAAGTTTGTGACTGTGATGTGATTAAATTAAAAACAAAAGAATTTGAGTCAACTCAAATTCTTTTGTTTTTAACTAGCAAGGGCATTTTTACACATGATTTAAAACTACATTATTACTTTTTAATTTTAAATAATTAGTAGATTCTGTAAAATGTAAAGTATATGGGCTTTAGCTTCACATGTTATGACATCATGTACTTGCTTTGCTTCTCTTCTCCATTCTGTATTGTCATCCTTCCTCTTTTTTGATGACTTGCAATTAGGTTTTGCAGAGTTGCTTGACTTAATATCAATTTGCTCTTGAATTAATTTAATATTCTGCTTGAAATAAGAAATGACCTTTGGAGCAGTAACAGAATCTATGTCTCTCTTTTGAAGTTATCCAATCAGAATATACACATGGGGCATTATTTTGCTAAAAAAGACAACCAAAAATTGAATTCATAACTGAAATTAACTTTTGAAGTTATCCAATCAGAATATACACATGGGGCATTATTTTACTAAAAAAAAAGACAACCAAAAATTGAATTCATACTCCTGATCAATAGTTGGCAAGTGGGTGATAAGAATTTCAGAATTTTGTTCACACACTCAATTATTGTTTTTTATAGCCAATTTCTAGAGAGAAATTTCCAGTGAGCATTGCTGGGCAGGGGTAGCCTTCTGTTCACTATTGAATTTAGAATTGCGGTTTGCTGTGAGCTAACAGAAAGAAACGAACAAAAATACCTTGCAGACTAGCAAAGAAGATCGTAATGTATTTATAGATGGAGCCTTTTCCATGTTGGGATTTACTTGGTGTGCATAACAGTGGACATCCAAATATACCTGCTTTATTAATGTTTGCATACCTCCAGAAGAATCAGACATTATGGAAACTCCATTGTACATCTGAACTATCAGTTTTGAAGCATTTTCATGCTTGTGTAGCTCTTCAAACAGACATAAAACTAAAGTTTTTACAGCCTGGTGCGTTGGCAAGATAAATCTTCAGAATCTTTCAACCGGCTTCCTCTTTACTACATAGTGATAAACAATGGCCGTTTGGACATGTCTGTGGTTTCATCTGCTATTATTAAGAGAAAATCATCCTCATGCATATCTTTGGCAATTTCCTATTGGCAAACTTCTAGCACGACGAAGTAACCTTTTGGATTGTCTTAGACGTTCCCCTAAACACTGTTGTTTTTTGTCAGTGAACTTTTAGGGCAGAATCTAACTCTGCACTGATATTAAGTAGTCCTCTATAAATACCAGGATTTAATGATGATTTATTTCATTATACTCTTTTCAGGTCAATTCGAATACACCGAGAATCTGACAGAATTAAAATATTATGCTTCATTTTATCAGTCCTAACAATCCTACTTCTGTAAACACTGCAGTCTTCTTCCGTTAGCTATCATGCCTGCTTAACAGGGAGGCAATAGAAATATACAAACATAAAAATAACTTTAATCAAACGGAAGAAGTTATGTGCCTAAACAAGGCCTGGATACAAATGTTGGAAAGCAAACGAAATGACAGAAACAAAATCAAAACACAAGACAGCCCACCAATGCACGTGGGCCAATCACAGCACAGAGAGTAGCAGGCTCCGCTTAATGGCCATATACAAAAGTGCACTCTTCGCTGCAAAAATTCATTTGAGCTCTGACCAGCCACTGGATCACCTATGAAGTTGCCAAGCGCAGCCCTTGGCAAAATGTTGGGAACTTCAAAACCCAATGGACCATGGCCTACAAGCCCGGAAAATAGTTTTGTTATTATAGTTTGTTGCAAAGTAGGCAGAGAAAGCACATAAATGTAACATAACAGAATTTTTAATTTCTTTCATAATTTCTTTTATAATAATATAATAAAGAATAGCATTTAGTTATCTCTTTCAATTAATTATACAAATTATACATTATACAATAGAATGGGATTAATAAGGAAATTCAATTGTTAGGTTTTTCAATAGGTACATCCAAACAGCATACAGTTTACTTTATTTTGAATATAAATATATACGTGTGTGTGTGTATATTTCATTTGTGAAAGACATGGCATTGGTAACAGGAATTACTAATTTGTACATTATTCTATACATTTCAACATGAGAAATGGTTCAGTACTGTTTTACATAAACCAAATTTGTAAGTTTAGGAAAACATGCTATGTCATGATTAATGCACTGGAGATTTGTAGGTGATGCTGGGTTACCATAATAATCCTAAGGCAACAGCTGAGACTATTGATTCATCTGGCTGGCTTCACACTGGGGATGTTGGATACTATGATGAAGATTGTGATTTCTACGTAGTGGATCGATACAAAGAATTAATCAAAGTGAAAGGACTGCAGGTACTTGCACAATGATTGCATTGCATGGGGACAGGGATTTCATATAAAAATAATTTAAAAGTGGGATTTTCAGCATAGCTGTTAATTTTAATTAGAATTAATAGAGCTATATTGTAAGAGTTTCCATTGCTTTTTATAATATTTTTAAACCCCCTCCTCCCAACCCAGTTTATTGTGCACCATGAAGAATATGCAATACAAACTGGAGTCATTTAGGCCCATTTGAAATATTTTTTCACATTTATTTTCAGCATACAATTTTTGCCCAGAAGTTTCCTTCAGATATTAGCAAAATATGATACATACAAGTTTTGCTTTCTCTACCATGTACCTAGTAGTCAAGTAAGTTTTGCAGTTCATCCAGAAATTGGATACTGTAACAAATGAAAACACTGAGTTTGCTAAACATACTTGATTGACTACTTAGACAACCAATGTTAACACAATATGTTACACTTGTAACATTAACTTTACACACTCAGTACACAGCCTGTATCACTATATCACTGGACTTAACTGTTTACTTATCTACTATGCTCACACTTCATTTCTTATTGATTGTTTTAACTTTTTCACTGCTTTAACCTCTTCATTCTAGACTGACTTTTAGACTCCTGGCTGGGCGCACCTGGCCCCTTATATATGCCTTGTGCCCCAACACAGAAAATTCTGGTTGCTGACTGGCTAGAAAATCAATGTCTCAAGAAGTGTTTTATTCTACTCAGAGGCCATTATGTCACTTCTCTGAGTTGAATGCACCATCAGTATCCTTATTCAGGGTAGCCTCTGGATGCATAGACTATACATTATACAATGTCGTCCAGTTAGAGCGATATAACTACACCAAGTCTCGCAGCTAGAACCCTTGGCTTTTAGCTTGGTGGTCATAATGGGACTTCACCCAGTCACTCATTATTTGGATATGCTGGTGGGCCATTGTAAACCATGGTCCACGAGGTCTTTACCTAGACAGTTGGTGGCTGTTCTACCCCAAGAGGCTCCTGAAATAAGGTCCCGTGGAAAATGCAGCTCCCCACCAAAAATCAAGCATGTTGGAGTCAACCTGGTGCTGACATGAATTGAGGAGTGGTGGGCCAGTGGCACCCTGACATTCCAGCCACTTTGGTGATTGGCCAACACCTTTCTTAGGAATTAAAGAGTCTAGATATTCTGCTTGACCATGCCCTCTGTCTGCGGGCTGAGAGACATTGTATGCACTAGCACACTCCAAGTCACTCCAACTGATTTGACTTGAAGTTGGTGCCTCAGTCACTGTGCAGCTAGAATGGTACTCCAGTGGCAGAAGAGGTCTTCCACGAGGTAGACTGCGACCATTTTAGCCTCCTGGTTAGGGATGGCATACACCTCTGGCCATTTGGTGAAGTAATCCAACAGCACTAGCGGATGCTTGTTACCCCTATTGGATACAGAGAATGGTCCAGCTATGCTGATGACAATGCATTTGAAGGTTGCTCCCACATTGTATGTTCTTATTCTGGACTTGCTGTACAAACATGACATTAGGACACTATCACTCAACATCTACCTGTAGTCTCAAGCAACAGTACCTTTGTTGGAGCTAGTCAATCATTTGATTGGATCCAAGATGTTCTCCCGAGGTTCCCCACATGTACTTCCTCCACCTTACTTCAAGGGAGGACTAACTGCTCTCTCCGGGTATTCCTGTCAGGTGACTCCCAAATCCTTCTCTTTGGTCTTCAGCAAGTCTCATTGGTTTCCAGCTGGCTTAGTCCCTGTCACCACTTCTCTCAGGGATGGCCTCAAATCAGCATTTGCCAGCTGCTCCCTCCTCAGGTCTGTGCTCTCTCATCCATCTTCAGGCACTGCCGATTACAAAAACTGCTGTAGCACATTCCTTCTCCTCCAACCTATGCAGTGGCCGCACCCTTCCGGGTAGAGTCCTCTCAAAATAGCATCCACATTGGAATGACTCCTTCTTTTCCATATTCTGATATAAAGTTTGAAGCCTCTGGTCCCAATGGCAGTCTAGTCCTTTAGCTTTTAAAGTTCAACAGCCTGGTGAGAGCAGAATGGTCAACTCTCAGGTGGAGCGTCTGATTGTATAAGTACTCATGAAAGTTTGAAATCTTGCAAATGTGCAAAGCAGCTTGCAACAGTGATGTGATTAAAATTAAATCAAAAGAATTTGAGTCTGTTTTTTTATCACAAACATTGCTTAGTAATTACTTACTGGGACCGGTTTCGGGAACACTTGTTCCCATTTTCAACCCTTAATTAACTGGTCCCAGTAAGTAATCACTAAGTGACTCAAATTCTTTTGATTTAACTTATGAAAGTGTTCAAGTGCCTTCACTACTGCCAAGAGCTTCTGCCTAGTAATGCAGTAGTCTTCTCCACCTTGAAAAGTGTCTTGCTAAGGTACACTATCACCTCCTCCTTTCTGTCATGGATCTGGGATAGTGAACCTCTGATACTGCTGTTGTTGGCATTGGTGTCTGTCGCTGACTGGTTAGGGAAACCCTAAAACAGGTGCATTGCAGAAGGTTGACCTGAGTGTATGGAATGTGCTCTCAGTACTCTGTCTACAGTTAAGGCCAGGGTTCTTCCATTAGATGAGTAAGAGACAACATTGGAGAAACCTCTATGAAACTGGTGATAATAGCTGCATAGACCCAGAAAACTGCACAACTCCCTTGTTCTTTGGGTGAGGCCAATGTCTCATAGCCCAAGTCTTCCAGGTTGGTGGGCACCCGGTTGAGACAATGTGGTCCAAGTAATTTACTTCCTTACAGAAGAGTTGGCACTATTTTACGTTAAACTTCAGGTTAGCCACTTGCAGTCTTTGCAGTGTCTTGGTCAGGTTAAAAAGATGGTCCTCGAAGGTGCTGCCCATGATGATGTCCAGATATAGTAGGCAGGCAGCACCTTGTCACCAAATTATTTAGGCATTGTAAGGTGACTGGAGCGTTGGAGAAGCCAAGGGGAATAACTGTAAACAACCAAAGCTCTTGGGTATCGAGAATATGGCCCACTACTTGTCCTTGGGGTCTAGAGTCACCTGCCAATATCCCAATTTCAAACCCAAGGTCGAGAATCACTGGGCTCCTGCAAGGTTTTGGAGTGTCATCTATTTGGTGAAAAGAGAAACAATCCTTCCACTGGTAACAGCATTCAGTTTCCTATAGTCCACATACAGCAGCATTGGTTGCTGTTCTTCTTCACCAAAGCTATAGGGGAGCACCAGGGCTATCGACTCTACTATAATCCCCCTAGATCTTCTGTCTTCTACCATGTCTTGTACCTCCACTTGCTTTAGCAAAGGGACACATCTTGGTGGTTGTTGGATGCATGTTTTAATTTAGATACTAGTCTATGGAATGTTGCATGGATTCACCCACAGCAAATGTAGTCAAGGTATATTAAGAACTATAGTCCAGCAATGTTTGGAGTCAAGTGCAAGGCAATAACATGAAGTTTTGACTTCTTGTTATTCTTATCCATAAAGCTAATTGCAACAATTTAAAAGTATAAAAAGTTTATTAAAAGGATTACACATAGTTCAATACCACTGCGCACATCAACAGTATCAAGGTATTAAGGTCCCATGCTTAATAATAATAGTGATAATAATAAACAATAATAAATAATAACAACACCCTGAATTAAGTGTCCACAACGATGACTAACTATATGGCATGATGAAAACATTCAGTTCTGTAATTTGACTTATTGTAATGGCATTCAAAAATGTTGATTAGAATTATAAATGTACTACTCCAAAAAAAGTACAGAAATAAAGAAAAGGCTTGTTAATTTTTGCAACAAAATGTGTTTTAATATTTGTCCTAATTAGAATAGTATTTGATGCTATAGAATATGAAAAGATTAATCTAATCTAAGAATAGATATTTTTGAGTTGGGTTTGTAACACTTAAGTATCACTTACGTATAATTTTCCAGACCGGTTTCGATGCCATGTGGGCATCATTGTCAATGAACCATGTTTGTAAGTGTTACAAACCCAACCAAAAATATCTATTCATACGTATCACTGTTCCAAAACACCCTTTCATTAAAATTATTCTAATCTAGGAACTTTTTTGTATATTTCTTTTTCCAGGTGGCTCCTGCAGAATTAGAAGAAGTTCTTCGAAGTCATCCTGAAATATTAGATGTAGCTGTTATAGGAATTAAGGACCAGAGATGTGGAGAGGTGCCAAGAGCATATGTAGTCTCTAAAAACTCCAACTTGAAACAAGAGGAAGTAAAGGCATTTGTGGCAAAGAAAGTTGCTGCACACAAGCATTTGCAAGGTGGTGTCGAATTTGTTTCCACTATTCCAAAAAATCCATCAGGAAAAATTTTACGCCGGAAAATAAAAGAAATGTATGAAAGCAAACATTAATCTTATAAAAAAAGAACAATCTGTGTTTAAGTGTGTGCAGATGTGCTTGTGGGAAGGAATGACATATGTGGCCTGTAGAATACAAGTATCAATATACAAGGTCAGTCCATAGCAAAATATCACTCTGCTATGAAAATATTTCACTCCACAGCAAAATACTATTCTGCTGTAAAAATAGTTTGCTTCACATCAGAATACCACTCTTTTGTGAAAATATTTTACTCCACAGCAAAATACCACTCTGTTGTAAGAGTATTTAAAGTGTATACATTTTCTACTTTTATTTACTAATGTTTTCAGCACTTATCTTCACCTTAGAATAATTGTATCCTGCCTACACTTACTATTGTTTTAATGAGGTAATTAGTAACACTTTTTCAATGAATGTTTTAGTACAAAAATGTTCAAAACAAAACCAAAAGCTAAACTCAACTGATTACAAATGAACAACATAAGCTGAATAAAGATAAAAATGCTAAACACACAGGCTGTGACAAAATAAAGGTGTGGATGGAAATATACAGGATGTAGATAAAGTCAATTTATTTTCACGTTCCTGTCCTGCAACAATATAATAAACATTTTAGGATAGAGTAGGACTTTATAAAGCCTAACGTAGTCCAACATGTCCACCCTCAATATCGACACACTGTTTCCATCACCTTGTGGTTGCATGGAATACCCCCATTATGATTTGCAGTGTTATTAGCAAGCATGCTGAGGCTGATTGCCCCATTTTATGAGGTGGTTCCACAATGGAACTGCGATGTCCTTGGCTTCCGGACAAGGCGGATGCCTTGTACTTCTGAATTCCCTCGTTACTGCTTAGCACCACCTAACGGTTCCAACCCCACATCCCAGGCTAGCTATTATTAAGTTCCGCATGGCTCTTACTGTTTTGGCGTTTAAAACTATATATCCTCAGGGTTGAGAGCGAAACAGCGATTCCGGCAGTTGTGGAGGTGTTGTGTATAAATACTAAATAAAATACAGCACGACTGACTTCGATGAATTATCGTTTTACTACTATTTCTGTAAAATGAGGATGAACATTTGATTGCTGTGCTAAATCTTTCACTGGTTATTGCTAGTGATAACTTTAGGCCACGTCCCCATAATGCAATGCTGAATAAACTAGTGCAAGTTTGAACTCCTATTTCCCCACTGCACATGTATCTGATCGCGTGAGCTTAGCGCCGACTTCTTTAAACACTTCTAGTCACGTCACTGTCCTAAATCAGAGTGACCGAGCTTAATCCAACAATATACTACTGAACCTCCGCTATTTTGTTACAAGACTGCATGACTTAGGAGTAGCCCATTGGTCATATATGCGTCAGCCACCCCTGGCCTCTCGCCGATTGGCTGAGCAAACGGCCTACATGATCCGCATGCTAACTCCCACTCCTACGTTTTGCTTCACTAAAATTCATAACTTGCCAAAATTTAACTATGTGGAAGTCTTTAACGGACCCAAACTTCTTCCAAAAGTCAAACACATTTCAACATGAATTTACAATACATGAAATAAAATTGAATATTTTCCATAATACTGGTTATGATTTCCCTTTGCCAAATTCAATGTACAATTTACTATCTAAGAATCTGACAATGATATTAAACTGAGTAATATATATTTACTATTATATATATAAATATATAATAGTAAAAATATTAACTAATATTATTAGCAAATAATTAATATTGAGGAAATTTCATAGATATGGAATTTCAGTCTCAATGCAGCTCTAATTTGTTATTTATTTACCATTTACATAGAATGTCCCAATGAGCATATTGCTCTAGGTAGGGATTGCCCTTTAGTGAGGCATAAGCAAAATATAAAGAATAAAATAAGCACATATAAAAAGGAGTACATTAGTATTATATATACATTTTTGTTCCTATTTTGTGTGGGTGTGTGTTATTATTAACCTTAATGCAATATTTCATATGGATTTTCTATTTTCAAATGATTAGGAATCACAGTATTGCTGTAGTAGGTATTTGAAGAGTTTGTTTTTGAATTGGGATAAGTTGAGTGATTTTTTGATGTTAACTGGGAGACTTGTATGTTTTGATGGCACTATTAATTCACATCTGGCACCTGTGGCATAAACTCTGCTCTTGAAAAGTTGAGGGGAATGAAAGGCAAGGGTTTTAGAAACAACTGCAACATGTTTAGGTAGATTGTCTTAGTAATTGTCTTTCCAGCAAAGATGAAAGGGTCAAAAAGTTCTACCTGAACAAAACTTTTCCTAACAGATAGATCAGAAGAATTGTGGATCACACGTGGGCTCCCCATTTCTCCGACCTCATTTCCCTTGATTTTTTTGCATGGGTTTTCATTAAGTGCACAGTTTACAACTGGGGTGCCAGATGTAAATAAGCTGAAACAATGAATAAGAGTACATGCTTGCTAATAACACCTCATATCTTATGGCATGTTCCTTACAACCATAACAAAATTGAAACAATGTGTGGATAATGAAGGTTGACATGTTGAACTGCATTAGGCTTTGTAAGGTCCTACTCTATCCTAATGTAATCTTTATCGTGTTATAGCAGACCAGGAACATGAAAATGCAGAGGTGTAGCTAGGGGGACAGGGGGCAGGGGAAGGTTTGAAACCTCATTAATTCCAATTATAGCAGCTTAATCAATTTTTTTAAATTTTTCAGCTCAGTATTAGTTAATTAATCTTTATTTTTATTTTATACACATTTTTTAAAAAATGCATCCCTTTATATAATTACTGCTCTTAATATTTTTCTGGCTACGTTACTATGAAAATGTATTGTACTTGGGACTTTATATCGCGATATAAAGTCCAAGTACAGGCGAACTCACTGCCACAGTATAAAACTTGTAATAATATGTGTAACTATGTTTTGCTCCCTTTCACAGAACTTTTTTTAAAAGTAATTCAAACTGAAACAAATGTCAATGTGGTTGAGACATAGCTTAATAAGGGAATTATCAAACTGTCATGAATTTGATTTGAAGTTTCAATGACAGAAAATATTTATCACTTAAAAGTACATTCAAAAAATTAACTGGCAGTTTTTATTGTAAGGCTCAAATATTGAGCACCAAATCAGCCTTTTGTATGAAAATAATGTTAATGAAGATTTTGTTTTAAAGTATAGGCCTTACTAATGGACTAGTCTGGGTTTTAGAACCCAGATGCAGAAGTTCATTAAATATCTATTTAGGTTTAAATTTTTTAGAGAAAAATAAATGTGCTGCTCATAGTAAATTTGTTTCATTTATACATTACCTGCAGAACCTTTTTTGTATTTAAGTGAGGGAGGGTATAATACAGATTATTATCACTAGAACTTGCAGTGTAGTTAAACAGAATGACTTACACAGAATTTTTCATCATGTCAAATACAAGTAACAACATAAGGTAAGTATGAAAAAACAGTGAAGGTTACTAAATACATGGGAAGGCTTTTATACCCACAGTCAATTGATAAATTATAGTAAAAGTTTCTGGGCTGGAAGGCTGTAGCCTATGCATGAAATTGTTCACACCTGACATTTATGTCAACTATCAGCTCAAGATGGTTGTCATCTTCAAAGGAGCAGCTAACAACTGCCAACAAGATAGCAAACAATTCATAAATTATAGCCCAGTCCAGGCAGAGAAATGATTGGTGGTATGGCAGGTGGGGTATTGGGGCCTCAAATTTTTCAAGTTTTATTGTTAGAATGCTTATATGAGGTGTGGCAATAAAGAAATTGGACTGATTAGCCTTGAGACTCTCCCTGATACGTGTACAAATTTTCACGCTGCTGTGGTAGTTAGTCTGGCTGTAAGCCTTCTTAACAAAGGGTCATGTGACTGAGTTCCATCGGAATTATGCTATGCTCTAAAGTAGAACATGTTAACATTTATTCCTCACAAAATCCACCACGGAAACTTACCATTTGTTGGAATATGTCCATCTCGTAAGCAAGTTTTCAAGTGAGTTAAGAGGTTCAAGGACAGTAGGGAAGTTGTGGCCATAATTGGGCTGTCCATCCACTTCGAAAACTGAAGAGAATGTGGAGGTCCCTAGAATTGTTCAAGAAGACCGAGTTTCGAGCAATTTCAGAACTTGCCTGCACCAATAAGGAACTGACATGATGATCTGGCATGACAAAGGTTTGTGCTAAAGTGGTGCCAAGAATCCTCAGAAACAAGCAAAGGCAACATCAAGTGGACTGCTGTGCTGACACTCTTGAAAACATTGAAATTGTCCCCGATTACCTCTGCGAAGTAATTACGTGTGATGAAAAATGGATTTTTCAATATGATTCAGAGAACTAAGCAACAATCCATGCATTGGAAGAGACCTCAATCCCTTAGAAAGAAGAAAGCGTGCATGAGCAAATCAAAATTCAAAGCAATGACAATTGTTTTATTTCAATATTCGAGGGGTTATCTAATTGATTCGGTGCATGAAAGTGAGACTGTCAATCAAGTTTATTATACAACTGTTCTGAAGACTCTCAGTGAAAGTGTGCAAAAAAAGACAAGATCTGTGGAACAATCACTCTTGGATTCTTCAACAGAATAACATGCCAGCCCGTAACATGATGTATGTGAAGAGGTTTTTGGCAAAAAACATTTTAAAGATGGAACATCCACCTTATTCACCTAACCTAGCACCATGCAACATTTTTCTCTTCCAAAAATGAAATATGTGTTCAAAGGAACCAGGTTCAAAACTGTGGATGCAGTGAAGGAAACAGTGGTAAAACTTCTCAACAGCATAACAGAAAAAAGACTTGCAGCACTGCTTCCAACAGTGGAAAATTTGCATGGAGCAGTGCAGGTATTGGAGAGCGGACTACTTGAAGGTGACATTTCAGTGTGTAAGTTTTTTCATTAAAGAGTTAGACCATGATTTCTTTATGGCCATACCTCGTATATCTCAATTTTTCCTCTATGAAATCAGGCATGGTAATATTTTGTCACTCAACAAACTTTAAAAACCACTACAGATGTGTCTTATGTATTGATGCGGTTCTGTTTATATTGGCACATCTAAATGTACGTATTGCAATTCGAACAACAGAGGATACACAACATTGCTGCCTTGCACAGACAAATGTCTGCAGTTGTGGAATATTTATCAACTATGATGATAGTCAAGTATTAGTATCGATAAAATATGATCATGGTTGATTTCATAGCAAGGAAATCGATATATACAAGCATTCCATCATCAATAAGGATGAAATGATGCATAGATAATAATACCAGTGATGGCAAGCTACTGCAGACCCACCAGTCATGAGCTGAATCAAGTGTGAACAATTTTGCACACATACCATTGCCTTCCACCCTGGAAGCTTTTATTCATTTATTAATGAAGGATGTGTTGTTGTTCCAATGTGCAGGATTTTTTATCATCTCAATTTCTCCCTTGTCAGCCAATATAATTTGTGTAGACTGTTATCCTTACTGGATTTCTTCCATTCTTTACAATTAATAAAGTGTTCAGCATTTAAGATAGCAGTATTGCATAGGTGACACAGATTATCTTCTTTATCTGCGAAGATGTTCTGCTAGACAATCATATCCTGTTGCCAATCTAAAATGTGGTTGGTGCTGCCTTCTCTCTTGGAGCATGGAAGATTTTTTGTACTTTTTCTTTAATATCAGAATAAATTTTATAATTTATTTAATGAAGGATGTTATTTCCTCAATTTTTATTTCTTTTCATTATTGTAATTTTTGCTTTGCATGAATTCCAAAGCAATTTCAGCCCATAGAAAAAGAACACTTGAAGTGTTATACTAAGGCTTTAGTTGAAGATCAATAACAATTATAAATTTGGTTGGTATGGTGCTTATAACAGTCAGACCAAAATTTCGTTCACATCTTCCTGTTAAGTTTCTGTGTATGCTATGCCTGCAGAGGATTCTTCTTCCATTCATCTTCTAACATAATAATTGCTGGGGGTTTTATACATTATATAAAAAAGCTGCTGTGTTCCATTCACAAGACTTTCTCATCTGTTTCTCAAAAAAAATAATCTTACAAAAGATTATTCTTTTATCAACATCATGGTCTTATTATCTGCTTCTTCAAATGTCGAAGGGAAACAGGATAATACACTAATGGATTAAAGCAAACCAAACCTTTTAAAAGGCTGGTCATTTAGCTTAGTTGATAGAGCACTTGCCTGCTGGGTGAGGGGTCCCAGGTTTGATCCCTGTTTGGGAGATTGAGTTTTTTCTCTAGCCTAGATTATTCCTTATCCTCCCCAGAGTCTAGAAGTATGAATGAGAGAGTGACCTAATGAATAAAATTAAAGAAAATAGAAACCAAATGACAACAAACAGAGACTTGAGTCAATACCATTGCCAGTGAACAATATGTTCCACAGGAAAATGCTGCAGATAGGACCATACAATTAAAGATAAGATTTAAAAGCTGTCTCTTTGTAATTGACACTGATATACCTTTCCATGCCACAGTAAAACAAAAGAGATGCAAAATGGATGAGGACTGCCTATATGAGAAAAGTTTAAGTATTTTATAATTCAAACTACCAAAGGGAATATCTTGGAAACTTTAACTCTACCAAAAAAATGGTATACGACGTTAGTTATGTGTTTTAACAATATTTTTGTTGAGTAACTTTTTGTCCGTTTCTTACAAATTACCGGTTATGCAATCATTCAGAACAAAGAGGAGTTCAGAGGATATTCTCAGACAATTCAAGATATATGCTTTGTCATATAATTATCTTTAATACATGGAATTTTAATCAAAATTGAACTGTTTTTGAGAAAATCAAAATTTTCAAAAAGGTTTCTAATTAAAGGGTAGTTTGGGGTGGGGGTATTTTCTTAGAGTCACATCCTTGGAAGATGCCTAACTTAAATATCAGGTTTGGTATTCAACTGACTTTTTGTTTTTGAGTTCTCACACACACAAACACACAGAGGTGCATACCTTTTTCTAAAAATGCTTAAAATAAATATATATTTCTAGTGAAATCTCAACATCAAATTTTTGTGTGGAATACAATACCTTCTGTACCTACTATATACATAACATGTGTAGAGAAAATAAAAATCAGCTTTTACCCCTTCTGTTTCTAATCCAAAAAGATGCCAAGAGACAACAGAAAATCAGAAAATTCTTTCCAATTTATGGCATGGAAAGAACCTATTTAACTACAGCAGAAGGTTCTCTTCCACCCTTCAATTTAATGTAATTTATTCTGCAATGATTTGCTTTAAATTATAAATCACGTTGGGGAAATGTGTGCCATATCAGTCATGTCTGTGAGACAACTGAGGTATTTCTTACAAAAACCTTGGTTGTAACAAAATGAAGAACATTACTTTTTGAAGTAAATTGACAACTGCATTCTCTAGTGAATTAACTACAATATTTTCTGCTGTAATGCAGATGTCTATTACTGGAGTATGTGAAGTATCACTGCTTCTGGGAAACACCAAAAGTAATACTTATATCCATAAAAACCTCAGAAGAATATCTGTAAACTATGTTTTATTGCGGAGTATATATGTGCATGACAGCATTGGATTTTAGTTAAAATGATAAGATAAAGATAATGAAAATCATAATTTTTGACACATGAGGCTTTTGCAAGAAATGTTTCAGTTCTTCTGTCATCAATTTTGTCAACTCCTCAGTACAAAACCTGATTTCATACGGATTGCGTGATTCACTGTCTGGGGTGGCATACTTCTGAGAAACAAGCAATTTTGGTAAAATGCGATACTTAAAGCTGTTTTGAGCATTAAAGTGAATATTTGGCCCTATGCTTGTGGTGAGGAAGGAATGCATGAAGAAGCTGCTCAGAGACTGCTCAGCACATCAAGTACAAAACTGACCACTAAAAGCTTTATGTCTAAAAACTGCCCTAAGTATTACTTTGGACCAAGAATGTTTCTATTTCTGAGAATCACACCACCTCAGTCAACTACTCTTGCAACCTGAATGAAATTCAGTGTCAAAAGAGTGGAGTGATCCTTGTAACTTAAACAGGGTGCACTTTCAAAGAAAATTAGTGATTATTATATATTTTATTGCATATTGATGCTTGTTGACAATAAATGTTAACAGTTATCAGCTTAACCAGAACTAAATTTTATGATTTACCACTGATATTTATACTGTCAAAGCAAAAGACTTAAGCTTAAATATGTACATACACTTATGGTAACTAACCTTATTTTATTTACTGTATACATCCAAGTGCAAACAATAAAATCTAAGATTCTTTCTAAAATGTTTATCAGTTTAAATACATAAGTTGTAACAATATAACAGACTGTTATTTACAAGTTATAAAGTATCTGTTCTTATATAGTAAAACATTTAAGTGACAACTTAAATTATCACTCCTTTTGGTGGGTTGGCCGTCTCGTTGAATTTTAACATAACAGATACTGCAATATATCCCAATATTGATATGATTCTGGCACAGCAACATTTATAGTTTCTTCAATGTCAAACTCATGAATAACAGAGGTCTGCATTAAATTAACATTCTCCGAGAATAAACTATATGTATCCTTATACATAACATATTTTGGGAAAATATCTACATTATATTTATATTTCAACAAACTATATTTTAAATGCATTAAAAATTGGAACAGCAACAATATGGCTAAAAATATATATGCACTTTTGGGTCATTAAGTATAAAATCTTCATTCAAAGTTTTGGTAACAATGCACAAATATTTATAATGTTCCCTTTGGTTTTAAATTTATTCTTATAAGAAGGAATGTAGCATTTTATATTGACTCAATTCCCTTTCCATTTTTAAAATAAGATTTATTTCATGTTTAACATTTCAGATCACTTTTGGCACACTTATAAATAGTAGTTAATACAACAGTTTTAATGAAGTTTTTAATGAAATGGTTATAGAGCACAAATGCCAATAAATGAAAGGATGTATCACAATATATAAAACTTACTCTTGAAGAACAGAGTTACAAAATGAACTTTTCTTTGATACTGCAAGAGTGTATTTTTGATACCCAACAAAAATAACTGATACAATTCTGGTGAAGAGCAGTAAAACCTTTGAACATGTCTATTTGATTGATGTTTGGAGGAATTTAGTAAAAGTGATGGTCAAATTAATATCACATATGCCTGTATTTACTCATGCACCTTCAATTGGCTATCTCTCAGGTTCCTTTGGCACCATCTTATACCGTGTGGTTGCATGTGTGTCGTTTGAACCTCTAATATGTTATTTTAGCATTCAATTTGAAAGCTACTATAGTAGAACACACTTCTGCATATGTTCAAATGGAGTTCCATACTACACAAAAAACTGATTTCTGAGATGATACTTTGATTACTCAACACAGGAGCAAATTTTGCTACAGAAGCAGCAACATTCGAAACAATATAAAATTCAAGTGTCTTCTATAGTTAAGAAGGTGAAGGAATACACTATGGTAGTGCAAAAAATAGATCACCAGTTGAAAAAAAAAAGTACTATCTTATGCCATATTTATCTGTTTTCCCTTTCTCTCCTCTTTTGTTGTAATCCATTCACCGAAAACCCTTACTTTCCAGACTGATGCTGGTAACAAGTATCTATTCCATAACAGTACACTATCCTTACATTAAGACACATTGGACATTTAGGGCTGGTATTACAAATAAGGTTTAAACCCTCAGGTAGGTTTAAAATAGTTTTATTGCATATTACAAATTTTAATCTTGTTTAACTTTGGTTTAACCTAACTGGAACTTGCCCTCTGTACAACCACAGTTTAATGCTATATTATAAGATAGTGGCCCAGCTGTACATATGGTTGTTGGAGAGGTATTTGAGGAACTGAGGAATTATTGAACAATGAAGTTATTCAAACAACATCAGAAATCCAGAATATTCCTAAAGAGATCTCAGCTCTTTCAAATGAGGAATAGCCATGAGCTCTAAAGCAGATTCAGATTTAAGAAGCAGATGTTCCTAACCTTATTTGGTTAAATTAAAAAATGGAAACGGCATGCAATGCACAGGGCGAAAATGAAGCACGTTTTGTGTCCAGTCACCCATCTTGTGATTGCACACACTATCATATGCAACATCTGTCAAATTAATTGTTATTCCAAATTTTTGAAGTAAAGAGCCAAGGACAATGGAGAAACCTTTAATTGAAGGAATATTTAATATAATCACATTTTTTGGCCTGTCAGAAGTTATAATTGATAAACTGGTATTATTGCAGCAAAAATCGCGGCAAGGTCATAACTTAATTGTGTTCTAATTTCTTGGTCTAAAACGGAATATATGTATGAGGCAGTCATATATATGATGCATGTACGTAAACAGACACACGCACATATTTGGAATAGGCCTGGAATAATTTTTAAAAGCTCACCAAAAAAGGGTAACAAGTATCAGATTATCCCCAAAGATATAATGTCTTTCACTGTGGTCTACATGAATTTCATTGCAAGTCCAAGCAACAAGCCCCCTATTCTCACGCCCCTATTATCATAAATAATTTGATAGTAATTATTTCTCGCGATAGCTGCTATATAGGCGAATTAGCAAGAGGTTTCATATAAACCGAAGAAGTTCACCAATTTAGTCTGCAAATTTCAGTTTCCTTGTTTATGCTTCTTCCATTATAGAAAGTAAAATTCTAAATTTACTACTTAATTGAACATTTAGCAGCACAAAATCACTTAAATAAGTACCGTAATCTATGTATTGAAACATTTCTTTTCCTTGTTTTTTTTCTTCTGCTATACAAGAAACCACAACCAAACACCATACACGTATTCACCATTATACTGGTTTAAAACCTACATTCCCAATGTACTGTTTAATTGGCATTTAACACCACAAAATCTTATTTTTGGTTGCACATTTAACCCACATAAGCCAAACTCATCTCAAAAGTGTAGTATGTAAATAGGGGGGCTTGACAAAAACGTGCTTCACCAACCACAATGCACAAGGATAGGGCATTTCCTATCTATTCTCTCTATATCTGTGATGCAATGAGAAGATAGCGGGTTTCTTTTAAAAAAAATAAGACATTGATGAAAATTAAATGTAAACATAACAGCTCAGGACCACATAATGCAATTGACCCAGGTATCAAGTATCATAAGGCGCAAGCTATCTTCTTTAAACATTTGACTGTTGCCTAGCCTCCTATATATTTTATATTGCTATGAGAAAATGTTTCATTTTGGCCAATACCTCTCCCATTCATTTTTGCTTTGGCTGAATAAACAAACATTATCTTTAGTCTCTTTTTCTAAACTGGCAGATCCATCAACATTTTTTATGATAGAAGAAAAAGAAGAAGAGCGCAACTGTATAGTGTGGGGGTAGCATGTCTACCTCACATTCTTGATTAGGATGAATTATATGGATAAGGTTTTATTCCAGGATTTTCCCTTATCCTGAGAAGAGAAATGTCAAGTAACTTTAACCTTAATTTAATTGTTTTTTCACACAAGCCGTGTGTAGGACAGGAGTTGGATAGTTATAGTCAGACTGAAAAATTCAATGCCAAAACCGGGACTTAAACCACAGATCTCCTGATCACTAGCCGGCTGTTCTACCACTGAGTTACCATGGCAAAATGCAGGCATGCAATTAAATTTCTCAACTGGCTCACATCCAACTTTAAGCTTCTTGGACCCTGGGTTCACTTGAGCATCATTTTAAAGATTTCATTTGTCATCTGTAATATCTACCAGGTTAAAGCAAAGCAAAATAAAAAAAAGAAGATTAACAATCATCTTTTTGTTCAGCCTTCAGATATAACAAGACTATTGCACTGCATTTTAACTTAACCAGAAGGTTATAAAATGGTATCTGCAGTTAAACTTTTGATTTGGTTTGGATTAATTAAAACTCCAGGCACACTATGTTTAAAATATTGGAACTAAATGATGTCCAATTAGTTGTGGGAAAACTTTTTTGAGATTATCGGTCACTGATTTAATAGCTAATCACATAAAAATACATGACAATGATGACCTCATGCTTCTAAAATATTTTTAATAGTTACAGGTATGTCTCATGGATAGGATAGATAGGCTGCTCTTACAGGGCAGTGACCACTAAGCCTCACAAAATGAGCCATGTGTCAAACACACTATCCTTTTAAGTCAAAATAACAGCTGAAGTTTTCAACTATATTTAGCAGAAAACTAGAACTTAATACACCAGTTGAAATGCTTATTCTTCATTTAGTTGTTATCATCTACATTAACAAATGCAAATGTATACTAAATTTAGAATGTCAATGAATCCTACACTAACTTTCCAGATAAAATAGTGGCAAAAATCCTGAAGACATTATTTCTAAGGCTAGCATGTCTATATGCTACAAGGTAACAAAGTACCTTATTAAGAGGGCGTGAATGTCATACATTTTTTAGCTTGCTGCTGATATTTACACTCAGGCATGAATGAAAGTCAATCTGGCTGCCTGCTCTTCTTTACCTGTATAGTTCTTAAAGCTGGCAAGTTCAACAAGGTCAGGGAATGCTAATTGGTAAGCCGACCTTCAGTTAATTTTCTGCACCTAGGTATAAATATCAGCAGCAGGCTAGAAAGTCCCTGGCACAAAAACACCTTATAATTCAGCTATATGGCAAGAACTATTTACACTTAAAACATGATTTTTTCAAAAGTTTGTTCAAAATTTGTACACTGGAGGATCAGTATGAAGTTGTGAGCTTTTTGTATATATATCTTGTTTTGCGCTTTTATCTCAACTGCAAATAAATTATTTAGCCTGTTGCTATGTTTATTTTAGGAATGAGAAAATAAAACATCCGCTTTATAAAAACATTACTTTTTAGAGGTGAAGCTGGAGTTGCTTAACACTATTAAAAGTGGCTATGAGATAAATGGTACACAAATATTTGTTAAGATATGAAGATCAATAATTTAAGATTCAAATAAAGCAATATTTTCCAAACTTAGACAATATTCTGCATAAACCACAATTCTGGGGTATGATAATGTGAACCCTAATTCTCTTAACTAGTAATTTTAACTGCTTGATTTCTCAATAGTAACCTCTATAGAAAAACATTCCAAACGGAGCTGCATACACTTGTGGCATTTGTCTAATATGGCAATAATAAAATAAATAGAATCTGAAACATAATAGTAATCCTATTTCTGAGAGGCAGGAAAAACTATGCTTACTTAAAACATTAAAAGCAACAGGCAAAGCTGACAGAATTAGTATGTTTCCAATAGCTGGTTATGTACTTTGTATTTTTATATTCAAGTATATTACACTTTCTATATCTTTATGCAGTATTTTCTTAGTTTTTCTCCAATATCAGCTGCTTATTAGACTTACTAACACTTAATAATGAATTAATATTTGGCTTCAACTATTTTTTTTGTACATTTTCAATAATTATGTATATTTCTATTAAGAAATAATGAGTAACTAAACTTCAAATAGAATAACAATAACACAATGCCAGGTATTTCAGCATTCTCAATAGAAAATAAAGTAAATAAATGCTAAAACATGTATTTTATCTTGACTAGATTTAAAAATAACTTGCAGATCCATGAAGTGAATACAAATATGACAGGTATTTTCCTTTTCTTTTGTATATGTCAAGCTAAATCAGTTTTAGCTTATGCAAAAAACTCTGATTTTGATGATAGATTGTACTCTATTTCTTCTACGTTGTTCATTTCTATTTGCTGTAAAACAAAGAAATGAGATATTAACTGTGGTATTTGACATTTTATAAATTAGATGAAAATGCTCTTAAATTCCTTAATACATTATATTTATATTTTATTAAATTAAAGCTACCCTTTTCTTTGCAATGAACATATCGTGTTATATATAAAAATTGTACAGTGCCTTATTTCTGACTTGTGGCCACCTGCTTCATCACCCACTGCTGCTGCTGCTGGCCAATTTGAATATTCACAGATCCTGAATTCAAGTGCATTGCATGTGGACAATTCAAGCACATAGATTTACTTGCATACAATATTCACATATCTTTATCACAGAAGGTGTTGGAAATCATGTCTTTGTGCTGCATCTCTCACACTCTTTAAGAAAATTTCCACTAACAGCATTAATTCTTCTTCTGAAATAATAATAATTTCCCTTCTGATATTGTCTTTCAGTTCTTCCAACATATGCGAGTTGTCCCGATACACTTTATTTTTTAAGCTCCCCCATAAATAAAAGTTGCATACCATAAGGTCTGTGGATCACGGTGGGCATAGTCCTTTACTGATGACCTTATCTTCAAAAATTTCCTCTATTAATTTCAATGAGAAAACAGCTGTATTTGCTGTAGTAGAGTCTTGATGAAAATTTACCTATGTGCACTCAATATTACAAATATTCCAGGAATTGTTTGATTATTGTACCTCTGTCCACTAACTGCATTCTCAAAGAATATAGGCCCTAGAATTTGTATGCATTCACAGTACACCAAACACCAACTTTCTGGTCATGTAATGGCATTTCATGTACAATATCAGGATTTTCTGCACTCCAATATGTTGTTTTGTATTGATACATGGCCATTTAAATAAAACCATGCTTTCTCTGTGAAAAAAATTAACTTTGTCTCCATAGAATCGTTATTAACTTTACCCAACACCCAATTGCAGAAATTTACTCTACTCACAGTATCATGTGGCTGCAGTTCCTAAACTATGGTTATCTTATAAGGTTTTAATTTCAAAAGATTAATGGCTTTCCAAGCCGAGAATTATGAAACTCTGTTTCCTGTGATAACCTACTCAGAGATTTTCTTGGGCTTTGTTCTACCTTTTGTCCTTATTTCATCGAGTTATTCCTCTGTAAGCACATGGAGAGTTCTTTTGGGTTTCTTATCAAGAACAGAACCTGATTCTCTAAATCTGTTTACAAGTTTACAAACTGTCTCTCTATGAGGCACAGGGATACCAGGGAATCTTATCTATAAATAGCTGTGTTACTCGTCCTCAAGACTCTGTTCGCACATACAAATCATACATGAATATGTGATGTGCTAAAGTATACTCACTTCTTGGCATTATAAGAGAACTATCACAATTTAATCACAAAGAACAAAACAAGAGCTTAGCTGATGTGGAGAAAAGTTGGAACCAGGACCAGTTAGAAGCACTATGTGCATGCAGCTACCTCGCAAGCCCCCCGGCCATGAGTCAAAAATAAGGCATTGTAGAACTTTAAGGTTGGTTCACAATATAACAACAACAATAATAATAATAATAATAATAATTCAAGAGCAAAGCAAGAATGGAAAGCAAAACAAGTATACAACAATGTCCCTCAATTGAGAATACAGAGCATATTAACAAACATATTAAGAGCAAAGTGGAAAGCTGATTTTGTACATTTGGATGTTATTTTCTTGTTACTGATGAACAATATTTTTAATCTTTCTGGCACATATGTACAACTTACATGGCAGATAGAGAAGGCATTGTATTCCATCCAACATTTTGATACCGAGATTTCACAACGACAAGGTGAAAGATGAGATTCAATGCTTCATTAGCATAGAGGCAGGCTGGTATGACATGGGCATACAAAAACTGCCACAGTGTTTACAAAAATGCATTAATTTAAATGGTGATTATATGGTAAAATAGAAAAATGTTCAAACTTCAAAACTATGTACAATTTATAACTCAGAGCTATTTCCGGGCTGTTTTGCCGTGGTCAGCTGGAGTAAGATGATCCAGATGCTTCGTCCAAACTGCGGTGAACATCTTCAGTGGTGTGGTCAAAGTTTCCTCGGAGAAGGTTTTACTGCATCTGAAGTGTTGACTGTCAGTCACTATATTTAAGTTGGCTGGTGGGAGGCAGGGCTTGGCATCTCTGTCGCAGGTGCCTCGTGATTGGTACCTTTGGATTGCCTTCGGATTGATTCTGTTGAAATTTTAGCAAAACATAAGATTCCTTAAAGCTCAACTGAAACTGGCATCCTGTCATCTAAGGCAGGAAAGTCGCCCTCCGTGGTGTAATGGTTACCATGCTAACTTCACATACCCAAGATCGCGGGTTCAAACCTGGCGGAGGACGATGGATTTTTTCGGGCGTAAAAATCCTTAGCATGGCTTCCTTCGGAAGGGAAGTAAAGCCGTGGGTCCCGTGTCGTAGATTTACGGCACGTAAAAGAACCTCAAGCCTGATAAGAGAGGCCTCTGAGCAAAATTAAGCGATTTCACGCCCAATATAGAACGGGACGCTGAGAACCAAAGCAGTTAAAGAGCGTCCATAAATAACACACCATTTCATTTCTAAGGCAGGAAACATAATAAAACTGGCAAAATCGAAGCGGGCCAACTAGAAGGCACCTATGCCAGAGAGGCCAAGTCACACCCCCACCAACCAGCAAAAATATGATGACACTGACAGTTAAGGCTTCAGATGCAGCAAAACCTTCTCCGAGGAAACTTTGACCGTGCTACTGAAGATATTCACCGTAGTTGAGGATGAAATGTCTGGATCATCTTGCTCTAGCAGACCATGGCAAAACACCTCAGAAATAGCTCCTAGTTATATTGACTCTGGCCGTGAAAGCCTAAATTCTCTTATGTACAATCTATTGTAAATAAATTTTTCTTTATATTTTTGAAAAAATTGGAGACTTTACTTTTGGGATTACCCTTATAATAGTTAAAACATTTAGCTTTATTTAAATAGAATTCTGGTTTTTATTCTATAATTTGATGGTAATATACACATGAGTTTTCCAGGTCCCTAGTGCTAAGATCTAAAAACATATGAAATGTTAACCAAAACTGTTAAATCCATTTCTGAATAAATAAAAAGTAATAACGAGTTTTTCTTTATGGTATTATTTGGGTTAGAGGAAATTTACTAAAACTCCAAACAATATCTTAAACAAATATGTAAATTACTAACCTTTAACTTCTTATCTTTGAGTTGTGTTATTAACATGAAACTTTTTCTAATTTGTTTTTTGGTGGGGAGTATTAAATTCAAAGTGCTCAAACATGTATTTCTGGTGAACTTTAACAATGAATCTCTGGTCTGAATAGAATTTTTCCTATACTTAGGTGAGCAGAAGAGAAAGGGACGAGAGAAAAATTATGAAAAATATACTTACTGTTTGCAAGTCCTTAACTAGGTTTTCAGTTTCTTTATCGTGCTTTGTCTTAAGCTTGTCCTTTTCCTTTCCATGCTTCATTAAGGCAAATTTTCTCTCATCCATAAACTTCTTGGTGTTATTTTGTTTTTTCTCTTTCAGTCGACGATCCTTTTCAGCCTTTGTTTTAAGGGTCTTGTCATTTGCAACTTCCTTTGTGGTTTCCACAGAAACCTTTGCTTGCTTTGCGTTCATTTCTTTGATTTCCCTGCAACAATTGTACAATTCACCTGTAATCTGGTGCACAAATACTTCAATCACTGTTCTACTTCTAGTGTGGTGGTTGGTTTTTCATAATTTATAACAACTTTGGTTGCAGAATTTAGGCCAATGGTAAAATAACCATGAATAGATGTTGAAAATTTAAGAGTTTTAAATTCATAATGCAAGCTACCATACGGAAGGAAAAGAATGTGTTTAGAAGGAAAGTGGAAGTTAGGAATTTTCAGCAAAAGCAATTATAGAAATGTCTATTTTTGTCATTTATCTGTTGTAAAATGTAAAAAGAACGGTGAATCTTCATCATTCAATATCTCTGCAAGATGAAAATGAACAAAATCTTATATATGGTACATTCACACAACTTATTCTACTCATTAAAAATTGCAATTTATATACAGAAATGTTATATTATAAGGTAACCCCTCTTGTGGCTTATGTCTCCTTCACACTTTTCTGGAACTTCAGACAGGCAATTCCTGCTCGAGGTGTTTTGGCATATATCTCAGGTTATTGCTCTGTCAGATCCAGTCAGCCAGGTACCTCTGATTAAGTATATAGATGATATGCTAAATTCCAAAATCTTGTATTTGAATAAATACAGTAATTATTAAGTATAGTCACATCTCATCTTTGGATCATGCAAAGTACTATTACTATTGGAATGATGCAAAGATTAACATTTGCATCTAACTGGATGATAGTACAGGATTAGAAACAGGATGCTAAGGACCAGTTATCATAACTAATGTTTCTATTAGCATGCACACACTATTCACATGCATTGAACACCTAAAAGAGGACATACACACTGTGGTATTGCTCCCACAGCTTAAGATTGTACTGTATATATCAGTACTTTCACATATCTTGGAACATCCAGACTCACTAATATATCAACTAGTATCAACAACTTAAAGATACCTTTGTAATCTTCAGAGTTTGAATTCTGTGAATAAATGAAGTAATCACATGTTCGTTTGTAAGACAATCCTGAAGAGTAGTTCTCTACTCACACAGAAACAGAATTCATAGGTCTGGATTAAGTTCTATTAAGCAGTTGCGCATCACCAGCTTAAGGCAATGCAGAACTGCCTCTAAGTTCAGAACAGGGCAGGGAATTGTCGTCTTGATAGCACCGTATTGAAACACCTGAGGCAATGCCTATGGAGCAAAGGACTTAGGAGGTATTCGCCCCAGCAGCAAGACTCGCCCACTTTGGCACACTGATGCAGGGCCATAAACCACTATCAACTTGGTGCCCATCACTGTGTCCATAAAAAATCTGATGTGTTCCGTTCAGATGACTTTCTCTACATCTAATAAATTATCATCAAAAAGCTTATTTATCTATCTACTTCATGCTAATCAAGAAAAACATTAGCAGAAATGGTAGAATGTAAATAGAAGGGAAACAAGGGATAACACTAGGCTAAAGCAAGGTCAAATCTTTTAAAAGCTGGTTGTTATGTGATTGAAATCATTTCTTTGCTTGGCCAGGAGATGGCAAATTCCCATATACGAAAAGTTTAAGTGTTTTAAAACTGAAACCAATAACATGCAATTGTCATCTCCATGAAGCTGGTTGCAACTTATTGAAATTTGTTTCTTTGCATGGCCAGTAGTTGACAAATTCCTGTATGAGAAAAGTTTAAGTACTGAAACCAACAACAAGGAATATCTCGGAAATGGTCAAATGCATGTGGGAAAAAAATTGTGTGTTTTAATGAGCTCTACATTTTCTGTGAAGTAAGCTTTTGTCTGTGTTTTACAGTTTACCAGTTATGCAAAAGCCTTCCAGGATGAAGAGGTCTTCAGAGGTAATTCCCATAACATTCAAGATATGCACATAAATATCTTTAATACATAGTATTTTAATCAAAATTGATAGTCATCTTTGAGAAAGTCAAAATTTTCAAAATTGTTACGTGTAAAAGGTAGTTTGGGGAGAAAGATTTTCCTCAAAATCTTCATATGGCATCTTTGAAAGACACTAAACTTAAATATTAACTTTACAATTTTAAAAATTTTTCGTTTTTGAGTTATCACACACACCCACACATAGAGGTCTTTTTCTAAAAGTGATTTTTTGGATACAGGGGACCCTAAAACTAGGTGAAATCTTGGTATCAAAAATTTTTAGTGGTATGCAATACCTACCTTCTCTACCGATGTACTATCTACTAAGTAGGAAAAGTAAAAAGGTTTGAACACAAGATCATGAAAATTACTTGTATAAGCAAAAAATGTTTGACAGCTTCAGAAGGGGAGATTCCAATTGTAATTTTTTCTGTGTTGCCATCTGATTTTCTTGGAGGTAATCTTAAGATGTTGTCTGCAGATGGTATCTCTAAATTCATAACTCTGGGCGCGTTTTTCCTAATGTGTATCCTTTCCCAAATTGCTAGTTCAATTGTGGCTTTTTACATGTTTAGTAAGTTTGATGTCTGGTTTGATGTGTTGTGATGTCAGAAGTGATGTGATACTGCAGATTTGTTGTTTGCTTGAGTTTCATGTTGCTGAGGTGTTCTTTCAATCTTGTTTGAAGGTTTCTCTTAGTCTGTACAATGTAAATTTTGGTGCAATCTTCAGTTTATTAGGTAAATGTCAGATTTTGATTTGTTTGGTAAGGTGTCTTTTGCTGGGTGGTTTAATAGGTTCCTGAGGTTGTATTTGTTTTGAGGTGCTAGCTCTATATTATTATCTTGAACAGTTTTTTGAATTTGTTTTGCATCTGTGGGTGGAACGTGAATTTACTGTATTTTAGGTTTTGGTTGACTCCTGTGCTTAGTGTAGTGATATCTTTAATCTTCTGTTGTTTCCTATACTTTTGCATTTGTCTACTAATTCTGTTTTGAAACTATGTACACAAACAGGGTTAACAGACCTATCTAACAAGAGGAGTATGAAGTAGTTCTACACAATCTGCTAAACTCGTGCATAAAGGAAGTAAAAAAGCCATCTCAAAGTCAACAATAATTCCAGAAACCCACAAACTAATCCTGACACCAAGCAATTCCATACTACCCAGAATATATTGCCTTCCAAAAACACACTAATAAGACGACAGCATGAGACAAATAATAAATAACATTGACGCACCAACCTATCAATTAGCCAAATTGTTAGTAAACAAACTAACCTCCATTAAAAAGTTTGACATCATTAACATAAAGAATTCATTGAAAACATTAAAGATTACAAGATAAAACTAGTTGAAACACTGGTCTCATTTGATGTATCATCCTTATTCACCAGCATCCCAACAGAGGAAATACCAAAATTACTAAAAACCTAACGAAAATCCACAGAAACGCAGAAAACAAAAATAGAAGTATTGACCCAATTGACATACATATGTGTAAAACAAACTACCTCAGCTTCAACAGCAAATTCTACAAGCAAACTACAGGACTTACTATGGGAAACCCATTATCACAGCTATTGGCTGATCTATTCATGAGCAACCTTGAAATAAGAGTAACAAGAGCCTTCCTACATATATTTAAAACTTGGGTGAGAGATGTAGACAACATATTTGCCATCAACCCTACAAAACTTGCAGATGACGCTTTAAAGCTATTAAATCTACAGAAAATTACAATAAAATTCACTGTAGAAATAGAAAAAGAAGGTTGGCTATCATTTTGGACCTAAAAATCATAAGATGGAAAAACAAAATAGAATTTGGTATTTACAGAAAACCCACACACATAAACAGTTACATCAAGAAAAACGACTTCAATCCAAAAACACACCAACATGCAATTTTTCACAGCCTAACACATAGGTTAGTAAACATACCATTGGAAAAAGGAGAGAATATGAATGGGAACACCAGCACATAAAGAGAGTTGTTACAGAAAATGGCTTCGAAACAGAATTAGTGGACAAATACAAAAGTATAAGAAAGAACAAAAGATTAAAGATATCACCACACCAAGCATAGGAGCCAACCAAAACCTAAAATATAATAAATTCACGTGCCACCCATAGATGCACAACAAATTCAAAAAACTGCTCAAGATCATAATATGGAGCTAGCACCTCAAAACAAATATAACCTCAGGAACATAATAAACCATCCATTTAAAGACACCATACCAAACAAATCAAAATCTGGCATTACCAAATAAACTGTGAGGATTGCCCCAAAATTTACACTGTACAGACTAAGAGAAACTTCAAACATTATGAAAGAACACCTCAGCAACATGAAACTCAATCAAACAACAAATCTGCAGCATCACAACACTTCTGGACATCACAGCACAACGTCAAACTGGAAATCAAACTTATTAAACATGTAAAAACCACCACAATTGAACTAGCAATTTGGGAAAGGATTCACACATTATGAAAATGCACACAGAGTAATAAACTTTGAAATACCACCAGCAGACAATATCTTAAGATTAACTGCAAGAAAACCAGATGGCAGCACAAAGGAAATTACAATCTCCCTTTCTGAAGCAAGTCAAACACCTGCCAATGATGAAAATAAACATCTCTGAAATGCATCCGAGAAAAAAACTAAGTGAAACTATAGTGTCCATATTTGATTCAAATTAGTTATGTAATACATTCCTTATTGTTTTAATAAAAGTTAATGTGGTAGAAACTAACTCTATTTTTCATTCACTTAGTAGTTTTTAGTCACATCATTCTGGCCATATATAAAAATGAAACAAGATATAACTAACGATGGAAATAAATGTCTTTAAAGCATATTCTGAGTGAAACTTAGTAATCAAACTAATTCACTCACAATTTCAATTATGTTACAAAGATTCACTATTCAGAATTCACCTATGCAATGCTAATAACTTAGCATAAGAACAAAATAGTTGCTCAAAATGGATTTTGATGGATTTAGCTAATTGGTGTGGCCTCCACTTCCAATCAAAGTGACACAATTAAAATGTACCTTCATTTTAGTGTGGAAAAAGATAACCCTACTACCTTTCATGTTTAGCCTCCAGTTGTTTCACTTGGGTTGCCTGTGTGATTTCCATTAGTTTCTTAAGAATATCTTGCTGATCTGTAAGGTGCTGCTTAACAATTTCCCAATCTTCCTTTCGATGACGTTCTATCATTTCACTCCACTGCACTGTTTGTTCTGCTACCAGTTTACGAACAGCTGGATCTGAGGCCAAGTCGTTCTTGCTGTTAAAAAGAGCCACAGAAAAGAAAAGTATTATGAATAAGCAAAAATTGAAGCTAGTACCCATGAAGCAATACAAAATTATGATATCACACAGACACCATTTATCTTTTATAAAACAACATGAATTAGAAGAACTTGCAATTGATTGCATTGTCAGCTTACCTATATATGTCACAATGATTACCACCTGTTGATGGATTGATTACTTACTATTGCCATCTACCAGAGCAAAAAACAAATTTGTTGACTGAATCAATTAGCAGTATTTAAAAATTGATAATGTAATCTCTACTCTTCGATCAAACAATCTACAGGTCCATCTAAAGGCTTTAATAATTAATTTCCATATTTATTTCAGTGTAATATCCTGAGAAATGTATTATTTGAACCTGCCATCATAGCCAATATAATACTTGTACAAAAAGGTTGTTAAAATAGTCTATGAACTTGCAAATACAGGGATTTTTGAAAGAGAGAGAAGTACTTAATACCCAATCCTGCTTATATGCATGCAGCACCACAGAGCTGTTGGACGTTGATGAAATGATTAATGAGAAATTTAGGATATCTTTTCTATTTACCAGTTACGAGGACTGAGAAAAGCCTGAAAAAAAATCTTAGTTACGGATGATGATCCTGATTGGATTTGAACTATGGACCTCCCACTCATGAGTATTTCCTGTAGGCAGCTTGGCTGTTTGGAGCACTTTATATATCTGTATTCTATAGTGAATGCAGAAATATTTAAGACCTAAATGTGTAAAACAGTTGATTTTGTAGCAAATTCAAAGCATTTGATGCACATATATACAGAATATGCATTTGATGTACATATGAGATGTATACAGATGACATTTTACATGATGATTGCTGTTCCTATGTTCACTTATGGAAGTCAAAATAAATAATTCAATAAAATAAGAACTGAAGTGGGTGACATGAAGTTTTTGTATTGAGTAATTGAACTCACTATTAGATAAGCACAAAGTGAAATTATCACATTTTAGATATATGTAACTTAACTATATATATATGCACAAATATAAAGAATAATAGAAGACACACTATCTAAATATTATTGAATTACAAAAGGGAAAAGTAGTATTGGTCATCCACTACAAGATGGCAAGATAATCCTCTTGATGAGGAAACAGGCTATACATGAATGACATTGATGGGATATTAAACACTGTAGGCTTAATTAGTACACATATAAAACAGTTCATTCATCCATTTACACCTATAAGATTAGTTTATAATATAAATATTTCACAGAGTTTAATATCATTACTCTTTAGTGTATAACTTGGTACTTTTTCCCATGAATAACCACAATTCTTTTTTGTATTAAAATATAATTACATAACTAAAGTGCTTTGCTTAGACAACTTAAAGACACATAATTATTAACTTCCTAAAGCCAGCTTGTCATTAATGAGAATTATAGAAATAATTAATCTGAAACAAAATAATTGTGGCTATATCTGAAATTATTTATCATGCAATTTGGTCTATTCTGAAATTAATAAAGATGTTTTAATTAAAATTTTTTTAATACACAAATTAAATAAATATAAATTATTGTTGGATAAATTGATAAAATTGTTTTTACTACAGTATATTAAGTACTGTTGCTAAGTTCTTGAATGGTTCTTGAGCCAATTAAAGCCTAAAGTATTGCTGCTCATATATTATAGTACACTATTCTCCATCTATCCTTACTTCACTGGTAATGTAAACAAAAGCAACAGGCTGCAATGGCTGTGATTGGTTGCTGAACCTTTTACTGCTTTTCTTCTAAAAATAGTTCCTCTTATATTGCTGAGAGACGTATACAATTATCATATTAAACTAAACAGTATTGTCTAAATAATATAGTATGATTGCTTAAGGAATGGCACTTTACTGAATTTAAATCATTATTCCTTTACATAACAATGTGCATGTGCTGTGCAGTTCATAATAACAGCTGCTTCCAGTCAGTACATGGAGAGTGTGAAATTTAAATAACAGTGGAGGCTTGTAATATCAGTGCAGTGAAACATCAGTAAGCAAAATCTTTAAAAAGGAGCATGAAAAGAAGTACTCTTAATGTGTATAAGTTTTATGAAAAGTACCCTACTCTTGCATTAGATAATACTCTCATATTAATGGCTGAATTTACTGGAGTTTCTGAAAGCAGCATAAAGTATATAAAGTATTTAAATTAGCCAAGATATGTTATCTTATGTGAACAGCTTTTCAACAAGCAATAGTCTAAAAATGGAGTGAATGATACACATTGTTGTTGACCAACTTAATTATCTTGAGTACAACGGTAACAGATGACTCGTATTTTGGAGTGGCACTACTTCCATTTCTAGATTAGCCTTTCTGTACAAGTCATTGTGTTATAGCAGTATATTAAAGAAATGTGCAGTGTATAGTTGTCTACATGCGACTAACATTTGCAAGAAAATGGTTGGAGTGATAAACGTGTGCAATACATCAGCAAACTTCCAAAACAGCAAATTTGCATTTTTTAATTTTACAAGAGAATTTTATATTAGACACTGAATAGCAACTCACCTACTTGTTTTTTGTATTTTATTTATTATACATTTCATAGCTTTAATCATTGTCTGTGAAAAATGAAAGTAGATAGGCATATCTCTTTCTGTAGACATATTAGTGAAACATAGGTACAGTGTTACAATGTACAGCAGACGAACACAGTGATCCATGAACACAATAGCACATGGTGATCTGTGCTATTGTGTTCATGGAAGAAATATATTCTGGTTTGTTGGCATTGTTGGTAAAGTAAGGATGGCTAGATAATTCCAAAAGACAAACTGCATAAACAAGAACTAACTTTTTCCCCCGAATCAACTTTTCTATGTCTGTGCACTGTTTTTTCTGCATGGCAAGTTGTTCCTTTAGCTGACGCTTCTTCATTGCATCAAGCTCCTTCTGCTGCTTGCGGCCAGTCTTTTGGAATCCTTTTTCAGTTCTGAGTGATTCAACCGTAATGGGTTCAAATTTTAATTCCTCTGAAATAAAGCAATGATGAACATTACTATTTACAACAAATACAATTTGCAGTACAATTAGATTAATCAATCAAAACCAACTGTGAATGAAATAAATAACACCTAAAACAGTTACACAAATGTCACTGTTTTAATTTAAAAAAAAAAAAAACTTTATGATAGAGAGTCATTACACACTGATTTATGCCAGGGGTACCTTCAAAATAGATGAAAATGTAATCTGTGTCTTGTCAAACAAATATTGATAATTAATGGGATCTCTTCCTTCCCTTACATGATAAATAAAACTGTATTCAAGATAAACTTATGGACATATATGCATGATCATTTAGCAGTTTTATTTCCATTTCCTTCCAAAGATGGAAATTAGCCAGAACAAGCTACTGGTTTTTTCACACTGTGAAGAACAGGGGACAGGAACTCGTAGTGGAGGAGAAACATTGTGACAATCTCACTCTACTTTCTTGAGTCATAACTCTACATGTTGAATCAGTGTGCGGTCACCTGCTTCTGCACAGCCATAGTCTGCATCAATGGTATAGCAGTTGAAAAATTGTTTAATGCATTATTTTAGTAACTGACAACATTTAATGAAATCAATATGACCTTCTCCACTTATGTTTTATTAATTTGTTGAGTTGATTTTTTAACACTACGTCACTTAATTCAAGTTCCTTTCACACCATGCTAGTACATTTCAAGGACGTCTATCAGCGTTTCCTTGATCGATTGGAATTTCTACTCACAATTTTGCACTATGGGCCAAGGTGATGAGGGATCAATGCCTTGCCCATAGATGGCACCAAAGAACAAAATCATAACTTCCAGACATGAAAATGATAGAATTTTGTCCAGGAACCTTCATTTTCAAGGTGTGGAGTATTTCTATGTGCAAATAAACATTACATAGAACCAATGGCTTTGCTAATCTTCCAAAGGAAGCCATGCTACAGATCTTTCATCTAAAAAAATCCATCACCTTCTGCTGGGTTTGAACTTGCAGCCTTGGATATTAGAGATTAGTATGGTAACCCCTAAACCATGGAGGGTGAACTTGAGTCATAAATGTACTACAAATACACCTTGGAATTTAAGGGAACTTTCAGTTGTTTTATGCCATAATTATTAGATCTTTAACCAGTCATCTGTCACTATATGAGCGTTTTCTCACACTTTTGAATTTCTTATTTTCTTTTTCTTTTTTATGGCTGCTGATAAAATCTTCCTGCTCAATCTTGCTCACTTAATACTTTCCTGAAGCAGTTGTTTAAGTTAGATTTAACAGTCATATTGACAATAGTTTAACAAAAAATTACCTGGCTTCTGTTCTTGTGTTTTTGCACCTGCAGCACCTGCCCCTTTGCCTCCTTTCTTTCCTGCATCACCTCCACCACCTCCACCGCCTCCTTCTCCGCCAAGCTGCAGGTCTTTAGTGTTGATGTCAGTTTCTTCAATTCCCATAGCTTTCATTTGTTGTGCTCTCTTCTCCTGAGCTGACAAGAATGCTCGAGGATCTGACAAGGCAGCCATGAAATCCTCAAAACCGTCTGGTACATAGATTTTCAGTTCAATATTACAAAACAACATAGGCAGAGACATAGGAAAGTTAGCTTCTGTTCTAAGAGAGATGTGACGATAGCCTGCCTGCAGACCATCCAAAGGAAGAATTCGCTGTCCAAGCAACTTTCCATTTTCATCATACACACCAAATCTAAGTACTGCCAGATCTGGCAACACCACCTATAAAGTAGACAAACATATTTAATTGATTAAAAATATTCAACTGCTTGTAGTATCATGGAAGTTAAAAACAAAACACATATTAAAAAGTATTTACTTGCCTTTCTAAAAAGGAATGGTTCATCGTTGTATACTGGGTTTAAGCCATTGGAGGGAACCATTCGTGTCTTGAATTCCTTCCTGATAGTGTCTGTAGGCAGACCATACATATCTACTTCCACATAAGTGCCTACTTTTTTGTCTGACAGAAACTGGCCGGCAATCACCTGTTCGAGATAATCCAACATTTACTTATTTTTATATTACTGTCCACAGCACTAGATGTATTTCTCTATTCAGTGCAAAAATTTAAGTTATTTATACAGTAACTGAATTTAAATTCTAAATATAATTAGGAAACCAGAGTGAAAGAACATTTTAGAACAATCAAATAAAAGCAGACTGATAAATCAGCCATGATAGATCATTTTTGGTCACTTAATCATGAGATAAATTGAAGAGTAGAAATGTCACACGTTCCAAGTGCATTTTATAAATTTTTCAGGAGAAGCAAAAAACCATCTATATATGTTAGTATATAACATACTACGTCTAAAATCAATACGAGAGAAGTTTTGTACTACAAAATTG
This sequence comes from Hymenopus coronatus, assembly GCA_030762935.1. Taxonomy (NCBI): domain Eukaryota; kingdom Metazoa; phylum Arthropoda; class Insecta; order Mantodea; family Hymenopodidae; genus Hymenopus; species Hymenopus coronatus. The sequence goes on along the minus strand of CM060898.1, from coordinate 66,328,489 downwards.
TTTTATATACAAATGTTATGCCAAAAATACAATGGTGAAGGAGAAAAAGGGTAGTGATAATAAGAACATTCTATGTGCCATATGATGGAAAAGTCAGTTATAAGTGCCAATCAAAATGTTGTTACATTTTATTTAAGGATTTTGAGAGAAATAATACAAAAAATTATTTGTACTAACATGTAACATTTTCCAAAGCACTAGGTATCCATTAAGGAGAAAAGTACAAAACTGTAATATCGTTTACAAAAACTACAATAGCAATGCAGTATTCATGTTTTGTTACCTCAAAACACTGAAAGGAAGACTGGTTGAGTTGTTCACCTCTTACATTGAGGTTGAAATAAATGTCTCATAAAACTTTCTGTGCTATTCAGGAAGGAATGGCAGTATGGTTGAGAGATCTTTCTTTTTCTCAACGGATAAACGCAGTTGATCTTTCAGCTGAAGTAGAGTTTACTTTATATCAAATGCCAATTTTTCTCTCTTTAAAAAATTAACTACCTTCCACTGTACTAATGTTGAGTAAGTGGTTTTCATAGCTATTCGAGAGGGATGAGATTGTGACACTTTTAGCATTATGCACTTTGAAATGTTGCACTTTAATGTTATCGGTGAATCAGCAACTTTCTTCAAATCTTCCAATGGAACTACATGAAAAGGATTTAAAGTTTTAGCTGACTCAACCACTGTATGTAAAAATGTTATTATTTACTGAAAAATTAACACCTAACAATGTACGACAGCGTGACCAGCTCACAACATAACAGTAAAAAAAATTATGTGCCGTGCTTATACTTGGAACAATGGCATTACTGCTCGGAACTTAAGACCTATGCTATCTGTTAACAAGTCACTGAACTACTTAATCTGCAAATTGACACTTGAAACATGAATAGGAATATGCACCTGAGCACATAGCACGTTCTTGAGGAAAAAAGCCAATAAAATTAAAAACAGCGCTTAGTATGTTTGATATTTCCACTCTTAAATTATTTAAGCTATTAAATGGACCTATAGAATTAATGTGTAGGGAAATACATTTTACAGCATATAGATTGCATAATGAACTTGAAATACTGCCAATTAATTCCATTGTTTTATTTAGATGACAAAAATATGGTGAACAATCTGTAAGCTAGTATCAATAGCGTTGTATCAACAAATTACATAGAAAGTGGAAGCAGGATAACTATTATTATTATTTTAGAAAATAAGTCTGAATTTAATTTTTAAAAAAGATCTGTAGGAATTATATACACTCACATGACTCTCTACCCATTCCTCAACAAAATATTTTTACAAACATTATTCTTGTATCTACTTCTTCCTAATCAGGATAAACATTTGCAGAAAATTTCCTTTTGGGTATATATGAATAAGCAAATACAACAGGCTCAAGCAAGTCAAATTCTTTTCAAAAAGGTCATTATGTGTTGGCTTTAAAATTCTGCTTCTTTTTGCAACATCAAGGGAAAAAATCTGATGTGTTCCATTCACATGACTTTCTCTATATCTCTGCAACTAATTATTGTTAAAAAGCTTACACTTCTATTAACTTCATGCTAATCGAGAAAAAATTAGCAGAAATAACCCTATTACTTGCTTCTTTGCAAGTAGAAGCAAAATAAGGGAGTACCATAGGTTAAAGTGATGGTCAAAAGCTGGTTGCTATGTGACTGAAGTTCCTTTATTTGTATGGATAGGAGTTGACAAATTCCTGTGAGAAAAGTATAAGTTTTTCAAAGCTGAAATCAAAAACAAGGAATACCTCAAAAACGCTATCTCCAGGAAAAAATGTATATAACATAAATTGTGTATTTTAATGTGCTCTACATTTTTTGTGTTTTAAGTTTTTTTCCATCTCTTACAGTTTAGCAGTTATGCAAGATTCCGTAAAATTCATCCCGAATAAAGGTGTCTTCAGAGGATATTCCCAGAAAATTCAAGATATACATTTTATTTGTCAGGTAAATATCTTTAATATATAATATTTTAATCAAAATCACTAGAGCCATTTTTTAGAAAATCAAAATTTTCGAAAAAAGTTCCAAGTAAAGGGTAGTTGGAGGTGGGGGGATTTTTCTCAAAATCTTCATGTCGCATTCCTGGAAGATACTAAACTTAAATACCAACTTTGGCATTTTATTAACTTTTCATTTTTGAGTTATCGTGTTCACAGTCACACGGACACACACACACGGACCTTTTTCTGAAAATGCTTTTCTTGGATAAAGGGGACCCTAAAATACATATTTCCAGTGAAATCTCGGTATCGAATTTTTGGGTGGAGTGCACTACCTTCTCTATACACTGTGTACATAGTACGTATAGAGAAAGTAAAAAAGCGATTTTACAGTTGACAAAGTATAAATTTAAAATTCAAACCTATTAAAGTATATCACTTAAATTATTCATGCCACTTAAGTTTTATCCAACATAAATTATGTGGTTAAAAAGAACTACATTTTTATAGTTAATTTTTTGTTACACTCTTACAGTTTACAAATTACATAAATTTATTTCAGAATGAAGACTACTTTACAGGCTATTCCTAGAAAATTCAAGATATACAGTTTGTCATACAAATCTCTTATACTTATGTTTTAATAAAAATCATGAAAGCCATTTTTGACACAATTAAAAATAACAATTTTTCCATGTATGGAGTAGTTGGGGGTGGAATATTTTTTTTGAAAATTGTCACACTCTTGAATGTGACAACACCAAGCCATGCACACATCACCACATACTCACACATAATACAACAAATGCATGTATAACAACATTTTTTTCCCATTGCTTCTAGGTAAGCAGTGGAATAAAAATAAATAAAATGATAACTAAAATATAAGTAATTTATACAGTTGGTATCTGCACCATTGTCACAAACTTCATTTCTTACCTATTAATAGGTCAAACAGAGTGAATCATTCATTGGAAAGCAAGGTGCAGTTTTTTCAAAATGATTTGTCTTAATATTCCATGCTTTGTTTACTTAATTGCTTGAAAGGAAACTATTTTTTTGCTATAAAATGAATCATCTGCTCTATTATTGTTACTTAAATGATTTAATCCTTCAGTTGTATTTCACTATCAAAATAACTGAACCATAGGCTGGCACACCTGTATCAAGTAAATTGTAAGTGCTTACAATATTTAAAAAAAAAAAAAAAAAAAAAAAAGGCAGGCAGGCTGGTTATATTTTCAAAGTTAAATAAATAAATAAATATTTTCAAAGAAAATATAAAACAATGAGAGATTGACTTATTAAAATTGAATATCATCATTCCTTTGTTTTATTTATATCGGCCGACATGGCAGAGAGCTCAGTATTAGGCCTCTGTGCAGAAATGGTACCAGATGTGTCAAGGATACGTTTATAAGCTGTGAGTTGTTTCATTTGTTGCTTTGTTTTCATGTTGTACGTGTTTTGACAATACATATGCTGTATGTGATTTCTTTAGGAATGTTTTTCTCTCATTAATTCATGGAAATCCCTGCCAACAAATTCACCTTGGACAGTGCATTTTTATGTGTGATACACACATGAAAACTGAATCATGTAGACAGGTGTGTAGATAATTTCAGCAACAATTTCCTGGTTATCCAGTTCTGGGTAGAGACACTGTGATACATTTGGTCAATAAATTTAGAACGGGATCGCTAAACACTAAACCATAGAAACGAACATACGTGTTCTAATTGATTGTTGTTAATTAGTGTCTATATTTCAACTAAAATGAGTTTAAGCTGCATTATATTGCATGGAGATGTTTAAAACTTTAACATTCTGGGAACTTAGAAGATGTATAAAGTGATGCAATTATTATTAATGGATAGAAATTGAGTTGGTTTAGATACACAATACATCACTTTAATACATATATCACTTTAGCAGGTAATGTTTTGAAAATGTTTACTTCTCTATCAATCAGATGCTAACTGCTGCTCAATAGTTATGTAGGGATGCTGTTTTCTGGTGACATTTCTAAGAACCCCTGTTTTTTGGTTGGTCTCCAATAGTTATCCCATAGGTTGATGTTTCAGGATCAATACGTTTTCCAAAGTTAAAAGTTTTCTGTTACTGATAAATATTTTAACAGTTCTAGTTCTGGGATTATTTCATGATTTTCTTGCTAAAAATATATACCACTGTTGACTTTTTGGAAGAACATTAAGAAATAAAACCAGAACCTGAACTGTTAAAATTCAGAGGTGGTGGTACTGGGTATTTAGTATAGAGCAGAACAGATGTTATAGCTCTTAGTCGGTCAGCAAGGCGTGAGGCTTCAATGTGACTTAAACTCTTGCAAACATTGCATATATTTGTTAGTAGATGCAACACAGTGTGTATTAAGTAAAATGGCTCTATTCAGGTCCCAGTTTTCTGTTCCTGAAAAGTATTTATTTACTATTCATATGTCCATACAGAATCTGCAAGTGGCAATTTAACACCCTGTGATTTTTATCTCTGGAGGAGGGGGAAGTGATTAAAAGAGAAAGTTTACAAAATATCCACAAACTTTAGAGAAATTAAAAAATAACATTCATCAAGAAATTGCTGCCATTTCTTAGAACTGCAGCATGTAATGGCCAGTTTCTTAAGCAGGTGCCAGAAATGCTTGAACAATGAAGGGAGGCACTTCCAATATCTCCTGGCTTGATATGTGAGACAACTTTTTCTTTTAGGTGTTTACTTTTTGTTTCTTTATTAGACGTAACAAACATGACAAACCACAGTATATTTACTGTGGTCTAGCATGCATAGCAAGCAGCATACCAGCTGGCAAAGAGCCATGAAACCTATTCTGCTTTATGGTGAATCATTCAGTGGATGGTAATGAAATATGAAGTAAGCAAAGTAGTAATAATGTAATGTGACAAATTTATGAGATGACACATTGCATTTATAATATTTTCTGATAAATATTCAAATTGTTAAGTGTTCAGTATTTACATACTGCTGTAGTATAGGTTTGTTTTACATTTTAATATATATATATATATATATATATATATACAGAGTGAGTAAAAAATATGAAACAATGCTTGTAACTTTGTTGCTATAGTTTTGTGAATTGATATTTTTTAGAAAAGCGTAAGATATCAACATGCTTTCATGTTACTATGATTGTGAATAGGGTGTAACTTTTTTTAATGACTTTGGTCCTCAGGTCTCAGAACGTACAGATAAAAAAACTTTTTTGAACTGTAATTTAAATTTACTAGGATGCATTACATCACATGAAATTTAAACCAAGAAAACACATTCATAACAAAATTAGTGGTGCTGTGTTGTAACACACGATGAATTCACTTCAAAAGCTGCCCAAAATGGCCTCCATTTTCTACCATACAATGTCAAAGTCTGTCTTTGAAATTAGTTAATGTTTCAGCTACATTTCTTGCCCAATTCTTCGCTTTAACTCTTCAAGATCTCTTGGTTAGTCCTTGTAAATCCTCCATTTCAAATATCCCCACAAGAAAAAGTCTAAGGAGTTCAGGTCAGGAGATCTTGACGGTCATTCAATACTTTATCACCATCTGTAACTCGTTTTGGCCTTCCAGACTTATTTTTAACACTTCCAGTTTCGTTGAATTTTTTCAAAATCTTGCTTACCATAGAATGAGTAATCCTTCGTTCTGGATGCATTTCATTAAACAAGAGACAAACTTCTTCTTGGGTCCTCCTCCTATCAGTATATCCAATAATCACTAGTATTTTAATTCATTGTCTTTCTGTAAGTTGTGTCATGACTAATTACTTTCATAAAGATTTTGCAATGAAGTAAGCATTGTTGTCCTTATAAGCTTAGTTTTTGTCTGCATTTGTTCAATCCAAAGACACATATTGAAGTAGTTGTATAGCTCAATTCAAAACCTACCCAATTTGAAGTAATATAAGAATACATTGTTCTATACTTTTTCTCACCCTGTGTGTGTGTGTGTATATATATATACCTCCCTCAAGAAGAGAAATATGTCATCAATAATAGTGGTCTTTTTGAAAAAAAATGTGACATTTAAGAACATTCCATAAGAAAAACTTTGATGTGTTCCATTCACATGACATATTGAAACCAATACAAGGAATATTTTTGAAATTGTTAACTCTACAAAAAATGTATATGGCCTAAATTGTATGTTTTCAAAATCTCCATTTTTTGTGCATTAAGTTTTTCTCTATCTCTTATGACTTATCAGTCATGCAAAATTCTTCAGAGGCTACTCCCAGAAATTTCAAGATATACATTTTATTTGTAATGTAAATAACTTCAATATAAGGTATATTAATCTAAATTGTAAAGGGCCATTTTTGAGAAAACTAAAATTTTCAAACATTTTTCCACGTAAAGTGTAGTTTGTCACATCCTTGAAAGACAAACACAACCTTAATTGAGTAAAAATAAACAAAGGCCCTTTCTCCCTAAAAAAGAATTTTTTGCCCAAAATTCAACTTTTAAGAATGAAGAAAAACATTGGTTCTATTTTATATACTTTTAGTTATTTTTATACTCCATTAATTTTTTTTTTTTCATATAGGGATCCTAAAACATTACTTCCAGTAAAATCCTGGTGTTGAATTTCTGAATGGAATGCAATACCTTCTCTACCTATGCGAGATAGTAAAAACTCCAGAGGATTAAGGTCACTAGAAATTATGGTGACCATTCAGTTGATTACCTTTATCATATGGAAAATCTTCAGCTATAAGGTCTTGCAATTCATGTTTAGTGAATAGGTACCTCATTTCACTGAAATTATCTCTCTTCATCATTTTGTTGCCCACTCTTGCGTATATGTGTATAACTGTACATCTACTTTTGCCCTCCCCTATATATCACAGACAACAGGAAACTTTCAACACGGGCAAACATTGATGCTCAAACAGAACATAATTTATTACTTTTTTTGGAATACTTTTGAGCGTATGACATGGGAAAGCAAACAATTTTTCAAGTCTGAAGGTTCATATATGAACATGCACAAGCAAACAGAAACAACCAATGAATACAAATCCTATTGCTTCTTGCACAGCAGCCAACATGCACATCACTTGAACAACAAATAATATTGAGGTGATTAACAGTCAAGTCATTTATGAAAAGTCCTGATCATGCTTTCTCTCAGGTTTTATTGCTTTATAAACATGTAGACGCAATCAAGTAAAATTTATTGTAGTTTCAGAAGCAAAGGTTGCACGGTGTTGGTGATATTCTTATAATTATTATTTTAGAAATGGCTTGTCCGATTAATAGGATAAATCTGTCAGTTTGCCTTGACGATACAAATGCATGTCTTCAGCTCTTTGATGAGGGTCTGCTTAGAACAAGAATGTTAAGTGCTGAATGTAATGCATGCCATTAAGAGATGGGACTGCACGTATCCAGAGTTTTGCTGGAAGTAGGAGAATATTAATATAGAGCCCCAATCTTATGACTTTTTGTATGAATAATTATCTAGTAATTCTATATTTAGCTTTCTTTTTACAACTGGACATCAAAAGGTTTGAACCGGAAAACTGTTGCCTGGGCATTACTCTTTTCCTTGTCCATTGTTTTGCTTACAAGCAGTCATCAGTTACTGCTGTGAAGTGCTCATGGTCTCCAATAATACCAAATGCACTGCAACAAGGAAAATTGGCAGTCCCAGTCACATCATTGAAATCAGCGAATGTAAAATACGATGACGTAAATTTAATTGGGGGTGACCGTAGAGGAATTGGATCCTTGGGAAAATAGATATTTAAACAAATGAGGAATGGCCGATGATTTGTAATAATAATAATAATAATAATAATAATAATAATAATAGCAACTGTGGTGTAGGGATTAGATTTAAGCTACACTTAGTTAATGAGAGAGTGTCATAATTAAGGGACAATGTGCCTACATAGTTATAAAGTTAGTGTAATTTATGGAGGGGGGTGAAAAAAACTTTTGGCAGCATTGAGTGAAGATGCAAGATGGATAATTTGCTGTTCTTCAGTATGAAAAACATGAGCAGAAGATAAATAAATAAAAAATTTGATGTGTTCCATTCACATGACTTTCTCTACATCGCTGTAACAAGTTATTGTTAAACACCTTATTCTACTATCTTTCATGATAATCGAGATAAACATTAGCAGAAATTGTCTTAATTTCTTGCTTCCTTGTAAATAAGGAAATACACTCAGCTAAAACGGTAGTAAAATCTTTTAAAAGCCGGTTGCCATGTGGATGAAATCCATTTTTGAGAAAAACAAAATTTTCGAAATTTTTTCCATGTAAAGGCTAGTTTGGGGCAAGTTGATTTTTCTCAAAACCTTTGTGTTGCATCCCTGGAAGATACCAAACTTAATTTGGTACTTTACCAACTTTTTGTTTTTGAGTACACGCACGCACCCACACATATACACCCATGCGCGCACACCCACGCCCCCACCCACCCACACACACACAGACCTTCTTCTTTTTTTGGATACAGGGTACCCTATTTTGGTGTCAAATTTTTGGGTGGACTGCAATACCTTCTCTATACACTATGTGCATAGTACGTGTAAAGAAAGTAAAAATTATTAACTTCAAGTTATGTTAAGAAAACTTTCTCTGACATGAAATCACAGTAAAAAGCAATTTAAATACATATAAGGTAAGAAAATCTAAAGCCATACCTAAAAAAAGAAAAAGAAAAGAAAAAAAAAAAAAAAAATAATAATAATAATAATTATATATATATAATTATTGACTAGCAAAATTTCCCACCCTTCCCTTAGCCGGGAAATAAAAATGGGCCCTTCATACAGCAGGCGTAAGTCTAGCAACTGAGCTAGAAGGCAGCCTTATTCAACTTAAAGATACCTATAATAGATCTGATGAGAAGATTCTTTGAAATATCACCACAGGAAAACAGCACCTCCTCATTTCCATCCAACAGATGGCATCCATCCAATCATGTCTCAATAAGGGAGCAAACAGGTGTAAATATGTCATTCTGCATAATTTTTTTTTTAATGTAAAAATTAAGTCTGTCAATTTTGTTTTACATTCTTCCTAAGAATTCAGCCCTACGACATTTATTTCTAACTTAAAAAAAGTATATAATTTTTAAAATCCTGCACCCTTTAAATGCCCTTCACATGAAAACTTTATTAATTTCTTTTCCACTTCCTGTTTTTAATTTTTTGCTGCAATCAAAAGCTATCTCTTATGCAATTTTTATATAAAGAGGCTGAAAATGAATATTCAAGATACTATGACTAATAAAACTATGGTTTATAAACTATATGGTTCATGAGATAAAAAATAAAGAATAAAGTATATGATACAGCAAAAAAAAAAAAAAAAAAAACACCCCACACACACACAAATTTTGTAATCAGTATACTAAATATTTTTTTATTTTGCACAGAAAGCAGATAACAGAAATCTGATCTTAGTTTTATTAATCACAGTTTCTAGAACATTCAGTAACATTTTCGGCCTGAATGCATTAAAATTGAAGGAGATAGATATTAAAAGTTCATGTTTTTAAACACAAAAACATTAAAACTAAAAGACCTATTAAAGCTACGGAGTTGAAACTTCAATGGATTTATGCATAGATAGGTCATGTAGCTTATTGTACACAAATTTAAATTTCTAGCTTAAAAACTCTAGAAGTTAGATTTGAAACCCATTTGCCCCCTTAACAAAGGTAGTAAGTAATGTATTCTGTATCTTAATCTGATTCAATTTTTGTTTAATTGAACACTTATTTTGGAAGGTGCTATAATGAAATTTGCTGGCTAATGATTAATAGATGATTATTTTACAAATTTAAAGACAGTCCAATCTTCTGTTGAAGAATAAATGCCTTTGAAAGTTTATAATGTTTTCTGCATACAACTCAGACTTCTCAGCTTATTTTTTCAAAGAAACTGCCTAAAATTTACAAATCAAAGTTACAAGTTGAAGAAAATTAACTTTATATACCTGTACAGAACATTGGGCAGCAATGACTCCATCTACTGGTGATTCTGCAAATGGATCAAAGCTACGATCGGAACGTCGCATGAAGTCAGGTTTTAGTAGATAACCACAATTACCATTGTACTCAAATTTTCCCTGATTCAACTGCATTGGCAGATCAGGGGTCTGGAAGTTTAGGGACACCATTTGGCAACCAGCATTCCAAAACACCTGTAACAATAATAAGTCTTAATTATAATGCTTTTTATGAAAATTATGGTGCATAAATGTGAATAGCCTGAGTTCTCCCAAGGTTCTTATTATTTTTAAACGTAGGTATTGTAAAGTAACTTGGCATTATTATTCTCCGACAGAATCATTCAGACACAAGTTAATATGAAGACTGAAGTTCTTAAGTATTTCTTTAATGAATATTTACTGTACCTTCTTAATCAGATATATTATTATACTTGCAATTTCACTGGTATGTATGCCATCCTAGGGCCCCATACAGCTGAACAACCTGGTTATAATGCATACTGTGACCCTTCTCCACTCCTCTAAATTTATTTTGAGGTCAACTTAAATCTTCCTTTTATTTAACTTTGCTTTGCACGCATTTTCCTTCCTGCTTCCTACTACTACAAACCTCATTTTCCCCCCACTTTATCTTCTCATTGCTCCCTCTCCTCTCTTACTGTTGACCTAACCATTTCCTCAGGTTTGGTCAAAGTGGGTGAAATATCTCCCTAGCCTTTCGAGTTCTCCTTCCCTTTTACCTCATGTGTTTCACCAGCTATTTCACTTTGCAGTTTTTCAGTTTCTATTGTTTTGTTACCTCGCTTTTTTAATAATTTATTTTGCTTCCCTCATACTGCTTACATGTATCAATTTCCTTATAAGACTTTTTTTTTTCCTAACTTTCATTCAACACACCATCTTTTTGATTGGTTTTGTTGCTTGTTTTTTCTCCAGTTTTATCTCCGTCCTTCTTACTAGTAGCTCGTTGGGTCTAGTGTTGTGCAGACATATCCAATGCTACTTTGCTTCCCAAAATTCAATAATTCTTTTATTTCTCTGAGCTCTTCCCCTAAAGCCTCTTTCTATTTATATGTTTTTATTTTTTTTTTAAACTCTTATCACCCTCTTCTCCATTCTCATGCTTTCCTTCACCCTTATCTCTGCTTTTATCATGAAATGACTACTACTTACTATATCACCCTCTTCTCCATTCTCATGCTTTCCTTCACCCTTATCTCTGCTTTTATCATGAAATGACTACTACTTACTATATAATTTTCTACATTATATTTAATAATCCTTTCTTTACTACATAACACAATCGATTACATTTTGTCCATTTTTAGATGCAAATGTAAACTCTTCTTCCTTATTCCCTATCATTGATCCATTTTTTCCCCTCATAAGATAACTTGAATGTATAATTGAATACATTGTAGTTGTGCATACATTTGAAATTCAAAAAATACAGAACAAGACATGTGTCTTTAGCTTCTTATCCAACGATAAGTCTGAGGATGTTTTATGGTGAAATTTGTAAGTCAGCCTGACATTTTCATTTTAGTCTTCTTAGCGTAGGGTTAGGTGGTAAATGGTCTGATATTTGCTGAATCATAGGATTATGATGATTTTTTTAATGTTCTTTGAAGTCGTGTAACTTATGTTGGTTGGCTGCTAATGCTCAGTATATTGGTGTTCTTCCATTTGCCTTCTTGCTTCCCAGTAGCGCAACGAGAGATCTCTAGCTGTTAAATTTTGATGTTTCATAAGATGAGTCATATTCTTCTCTACAAAGTGAAGTTGGAAGGATGTTTAATTTATGTAGATGGGCAGCTAAGCAATCCTATCATGTATGTTAATCAAAATAGAGCAACAGCTTTTGATCATGAACATTCGGGAATTATGTGTAATTAATGTGGAGGAATGCGATTACCTCCAGAAACCTTAAGTTGTGCAAACAACTGCAAATTCCAAGGAGATCATGTCATCAGTTGTAGGCACCTGTTTTATATGGTTTGATTTTTTTTAATTTGGCTGGCTGATGCCAAATTAAGAACTCCAGACTAAATAACCATATTGCAAATTGGATGAATTATTGATATAAATGAGGTGCTTATACTGCAATGCTAGTGATGATTAAGCTTGGAAAATACAACATTTAATCAATATGTTGATTGAATGCGTATTTCACATTAGCTTAGAGTCAAGTGCCAGTCCAAGATATTTGATTGTGGTCAATGTTGGTATAGGAATTGTTCTTAAATAAATGCCATAGTGAAAACTATACACAAAGGAGGGAAAACTGAATTTAAAAATTATAGACCTATCTCTATTCTTCCTACCTTCTCCATCATATTTGAAAAGATTGTCCATTCTCAACTCATCTCCTATATAGAACATTACACAAGTTAAACAATTCCCAACATGTATTTTGTGAAAATAGCTCAACAATATCTGCCCTAACTAAATTGTTAATGATGCTTCAAAAATGATTGATGAAAAACAACGACAGCCATACTACTTTGTGATAACTGGAAAGCTTTTGACTATATATGTCATGATATATACTAAAACAATTGGAATTCTATGGCATAAGGAACATAGCATTAAGGTGGCATGTAAATTATCTCAAAGATAGGAGACAAAAGATAATTATAAATAACGAAATTGCTATGGTCCAATCTAACTGGAATCAAGTAAAAACAGGAGTCCCACAAGGTAGTGTCTTGGGGCCTCTACTGTATATAATATACACTAATGACCTTCTTAACTGCATAAAGGGAAATACATTTATGTATACTGATGACACGACCATCTTGCTAAATGGGTATAACCTTGAGGAGTTACAGAATAATACAGAAGAGACAATTACCCAGCTAAAGAATTGGTTTTCAAGAAATGGCTTAAAGCTAAATACCTCTAAAACCTCCATTATGCAGCTCAGCACTCAAGAAAAAAATTGTGAGAACCTCAGCTAACTCAGTAAATCATAAAGAAAGTGCTAAAATCCTCGGTGTCTTTTTAAACAAGCAATTAAAATAACAACCTTGAAACAAGAAAAATAGTTTACTTCAGTTACTTTCATTCAATAATGACATAAGGAATAATACTATGGGGAATCTCAACAGGATGGGAAACAATCTTTAAAAGTCAAAAGAAAATAATCTGTATGATGACACAAACAAGGGCAAAAGATCTTGCAAAAATCTGTTCAAAAAATTGAAAATTCTAACCCTACCATTCAAATTCCTTTATGAAATAGATAATACATACATACAAACTTTGATGCCATTTATAACTTCACTGTTCTATGTATAAATTCAGTCCTCTTAAAGCTTCTATTCCTTCAACTCTTGCTTCTTAATTTTTATAATTAATTCTGTATTTCTCTTCTGTTCATCCTTTATGTAGTCCTGTTTTACGTAGATTCTTTTAGCTTCTTTACATTTTCTAGGATTATTCATTTCATCTTAATACTTACCAATTTTATTATTATTGGCCTTGCTTTACCTCTGCTCTTTCATTTCTGTTACTTTCCATTGTTTCCCATTTGGTAAGTTTGATGCCCAGTATTTTTTAAGCATCTCCTCCATTTGCTCTCAAATTTCTTCTTTCTCTCATTCCAAAAACTATCACGTTAAACTTTGTTTTCCTCTCTTTCTTCTTTTCTATTTCCATTATTCTTTTTTGGTACTCATTTATCCCCCTTTCCACTTCTGCTCCAAAGCTCTGTCAATATGATTTCCTCTCCTCGATTTTCCTGTTATTCTTTCTTCTAAACACCTCTCCATTCCCTCTTTCTCCTTTATAATTTCTCAATATGATCCAATTTCTTTAACCCCTCTGTCATTTTCTCGCTGGTCTTGGACTCAGTTCTATTACTCCTATCATTAGAAGTATTGCTTTTATTAGAAAGCACCAAGCTGACCTAAAAACTTCCCTTTTTCTGCTTTACTACTAATTTATTAAACAGATCAATTTTATTCTAGCTGCACTGTCACTTTGTACTCTTCACAAGCAACCCATTCACAACTCTTATGCAACTCATCAGGACATGCTTGTGAGTAATAAAAGAATATACTGAATATTTTGAACTGAACTGCTGAAAAGAGATTGTTACGATCACACAATGTTTTGTAATCATTGTCATTTATTTGCATACTTATGCTGAAAATTATTCATAAAAAGCTTGGTTTTATATCTACTTCTAGATAAATGCTGGCACAAATCTTAAACACATATTTTGTAATGGTTAGACAACATGTTGAAGGCTGAAGTGACAGACAACTATTTTGTACTTGGTCTTGATATTACACTGTCTTTCCACCTCTTCATAAAAAACAAAAGAGCATCACTTAAGAGTGCATTGCTTAAAATACTTGAAAATCCAATAGAACAAAAGTGAATATCTCAGAAATTGTGAAGAACAAAATTGCTTTTTACAAATTAAGCATTTAAATTTGCTCTACATTTTTCCTGAGGTAAGTTTTTGTTCATTACCTCATGGTTTCCCGGCACAAAATTGTATAACATTCCATTAGAAACGAAGGGAAATTCACAGACTAATCACTATTCACATTCAAGATACACATTTGATTTGTATTGTTTATATCTCAAACATAATATATTTTAATAAAAATATGTACATATATATTTTTGAGAATTTTTAATGTAAAATGCATTTTGGGGTTGGGGATAATTTGTTAACACTTTTACTTAAATGGTGTCCAACTCAAATACACCATTTAATATTTGTCCAATTTTTCATTTTTGATTTATACTGTTCAAGTCAAGCCAAGACCAGTTTCTAAATTTTTTTTTACTCAGATCTCAAAAAATTTACTTTACATGAATTTTGATGTCAAAATAGTGAAATATGTGGTGCAGAAAAAAATCTTAGAAAAGTTTTAAGATGGAAAAGCTTCACCTTGTATAACATATACTACTATCTAAAATTTGCATTTACCTGACTTCATGTATGCATTTGTATCTCTGAAAAATGATAGCTTTGGGTTTACTGCAGTAAAAAGAAAAGATAGGGGGAAAAAAGGCAATTAGGTTGTTTGTGCCAATGAATTATAAGAAAGTCACAACTCTTAAAAGTATGGTTAAAATAACTGAAGGAATGGGAAAAATGCATGTAATGCCATTTTATATTATATTATAATAGGAAACTGTATTATGATTGAAATATCAAGAGAAATCCTTACAAAATAGTAGATGGGAAAAGCATTATAGAATAATGCAAGTAGACTTCTGTACAAAGCAAAAAGTAAATGTTGGAATTACTCTCAAAGTAGTGCTACTTCTGACTGATGCATAAGTTATATATTATTTAGGTAGCAATACAAACCTTTAAGATAAAATACTAAATTACACCATAAAAGTACTAAGCTGTACCTGTGGCATGTAATTGGAAGAGTCAGCCCTTGTACCCTTAGGATATATCCGTGACATCTGTCTTTTGTTATAATTGACAAATTCAATAGCTTGAGATTTTAAATATCCAAGTCCAGTTGTTTCCGCAAATGATGACATGTTGTGATGAATATTTTTTTCTGAAAATTAAAAACAAATGAATTTATTTACTCACAATATTATCTTCACAAACCGATGTTCTCTGCACCAAGTATAGTGTAAATATTGGATTTTATTATCCGTATTATTTTAATACAAGTCTTCATCTGTTAGAAAATTTAAAAATCTAACAGCCAAATTACTTCTATTTGCAAAACATACTCTTGTTTTACAAAACTAAGTCACAATCACAAATATATGCCATATTAAAAATATCAGTATATGAGTTTTTAAACCTTGGATAGAACAAACTCAAATAATACTAATTTTTATATTAATTTAGCTAGATTTCTTATTACCTACAAACTCAATAGGTGCTTAAATTGTTTCAATTGCAAACAAAGCAAACAGTTGATTAGTTGTATAGATGGTGCTGTATTGTGGATAAGCAAATGTAGGAGAATATAAAATATATTAGGGTGATTAAGAGGGTTATGTTGAAAAAGTTTATTTGGTATGAATTATGTTAACAGTTTTCTAGGGGAGGGGAATAGTAAAAATAAATCTGTCTCTCAAGCATGCACATACACACACTCTCAGAGGGTGGAAGGCGATCTATGATCATCCCTGAACAGGATGACTCTTTGCAATGAATAGAACAATCATTTAACATCAAAGAAACTCATAACTTATCCTAATTTAAAAACAAACCCTTCAAATACCTACTTGAGTAATACTGTAATTCCTAAAAATTTGACAACAGAAAATCATGATAGAGTTTGTTGAAATATTGCATTAAATTTAATCACGCCCCCACACAAAACAGTTTAAAAAAAATTATATATATATAAAAAAATGAATTGCCGAAATGCATGTACACATATCACTTTTGAACGACTGTGCTAAACTGAACAATTCTTTTTTTTTGTTATTGTGGAAAGGAAAATGTTGAAAAATAGTATGGGAAAGATTTTAAAGTCTCATAATATGAATAATAACAGTACCAAGGGAACGTATTTCAGTTATTAGCTGCCAGATGTCAGTGGTACCATGGTTATTTGTTACTAAATGGCCATAGTACTGTGGTATTTTTCCACCCCATTCAATGTTAAGGTAACGCACCATTTTATCCAGACAATGATGCAATGCAGCAGTGAAATTCAAATATATTTTTAATGTTTTAAATGTAAAAAGAAGCTAGTAACAGTGAAGAATAACACAAATATTAATATAAAAATAATAGTTGCAACCAATCTTCACTTATCTTTTGGAATCCTTGCCTGGACTAGTTTCGCAACGATTTCATTGCATTATCAACATATCCTTTTGGTCTCTTTGCAATGAATTATTCTTATAACTCTTCAATATTTGAAGGGTTTGTTTTTAAATTAGGATAAGTTATGAGTTTCTTTGATGTTAAATGATTGTTCTATTCATTGCAAAGAGTCATCCTGTTCAGGGATGATCATAGATCGCCTTCCAAAAGGATATGTTGATAATGCAATGAAATCGTTGCGAAACTAGTCCAGGCAAGGATTCCAAAAGATAAGTGAAGATTGGTTGCAACTATTATTTTTATATTAATATATTTTTAATGTATTAATTGTCCTTTCCTTACTCCTATCGTTTTAAAATAAAGAAGCTTTCCTGGTGACAAACACCTAGAGTAAGTACTTATTTTTTTGCCGCTAGATGGCCGTAATAGTATTTTCCCTACCCATTCAATGTTAAGGTAAAGGACCAGTTTGTCGAGACAATAATGCAATGCAGCAGTGAAATTCAAATACATTTTTATGTATTAACTGTCCTTTCCTTACTCCTGTCATAAAGAAGCAAAGAAGCTTTCCTGGCTACTAAAAACCTAGAGTAGGTACTTATTTATTTGCCACTAGATGGCCATAGTATTTTTCCTCCCCTTCAATGTTAAGGTAAAGCACCAGTTTATCGAGACAATGTCGTAGCGCAGCAGTGAAATTCAAGTACATTTTTAAGTTATAACTGTCCTTTTCTTATTCCTATTGTTTAAAATAAAGAAGCAAAGAAGCTTTCCTGTCGAACACCTAGAGTAAGTACTTATTTATTGGCCACTAGATAGCCATAGTACTGCTCAATTTTTCTTCCCCATTCAATGCTAAGGGATGCATCCGGTTATGGAGTCAATGACGCAAGATAACAGTGAAAATC
This sequence comes from Hymenopus coronatus, assembly GCA_030762935.1. Classification (NCBI taxonomy): domain Eukaryota; kingdom Metazoa; phylum Arthropoda; class Insecta; order Mantodea; family Hymenopodidae; genus Hymenopus; species Hymenopus coronatus. The sequence continues at coordinate 66,310,835 of CM060898.1, read as the reverse complement.
AAATATGCTTCTTATGTACTATCATTCCCTTGGTCGCATCATTTAAACAAAGAAATGAGTACTTTTTGTTGTGATTCCTTAAAATGAGCAAGTTATAAACTATGCACATAACCAATAACCCTTCTTGGAATCTGAAAATGGCAGAGAAATAAAACGGGACCCGGATAGTAAACCATTTTAGATTAACTTTCTATTGCATAAGTTGGTTATTTGAGGTTATGTGGTACAGGAGCTAGCTATAGGTGATTTCATCATGAAGATAACCTGTCACCATCACATAGCAATTGTGGTGCTCTTAATACATTTGATCAAGTAAAATTTTGGGTTAAATGGATAAATTTAATACACAAAGCTATCATCAAACAAAAACTTATCACGTGCCCAACAAGATCTACTTGCTTTTTAGTTACGTCATTGTTAGCCTTAAAAATGGCTGTTCATAGAAGAAAATAAAGAAAGAGGTGGAAAACATTAGTAAAGGAAAGAAAGAGATTCAGAAGAAGCATGAATGTTACTTTGTGACTTCTCCTTAATATAATTCATTACTTATTTCAGCGTTTACCCACCACACTATGAAAGCGCTGCCATTATTGTTATTATACCGACATCCTTGCTTACTCATGCAGTTAACTGCATATGTCATCCTTCCACACTACCTTATGGGTGCACTGACCTTGTCCTTTTCGAAATACCAACAACATATGCTACATTGCGCAGATCATTGCGCTTTGCAGATGCAAAGGCATTATTAGACATTGGCAATGGGAAAATTGTTATTGATACTTCTACAGGCCCCACTTCTTTTCCAACAAATTTTTGTCACTTCACAATGTCAAAGGAAGAATCAATATCAATGGTGCTCCTAAATATTGGTGTAAATTACAAAAACTATGCTTCGTTGAGCGAACGAGCCATTTTAGCAGCAACTAATAAGAATGTAGATGATTTGAACATAAAAAAAAAAATCAGTCAATTTATGGACAAATGCATTCATTTAAGACAATCGATTCCATTGCCAATCCAAATGAAGTCGTGAATTATCTAACTGAATTCCTGAATTCATTGGATTTGCCAGGATTCTGCCACACAATTTACAGCTCAATCAGCCGAAATTGTGCAACAGAACAAGACTCGCTGTTAAAAAATTATGAAAAAAAGTTATTTAAGCTATTATAATTATAGGAAAGTCCAAAGGTGAGCATGTGCTAATTCCAAGAATACCACTAATGCCAACTGACTTTCCTTTTGAATTTAAGTGTGTTCAGTTTACCGTGTGCCTTGCATTCACGCTTACAAATAATGCCAAGGTCAATTGTTAGAAATGTGGCATTACAGTAAAGTATTGTCAAATTATTTAATTGTAATTTTATTTCATTGCATGGTCGTATTGTAAATGGAAGATTTTGTCTCATTTTTTCATTAGGCACACCACCTTGGCGAAGCCAGGGCGGGCAGATAGTATAATATTTATATATGTGTTGCTTTTTATGCGTTTATTTTATTGTTTGTATTTTCCTTCTGCCTCACTAAAGGGCAGTCCCTACCTACAACAATATGCTCAGTGGGACGTTCTATGTAGATAAATAAAATAAATAAAACATCTTAGCATAGTTCTGCTATTTTAAAGTAAGTTTTAAGATAAAAGTGAAAATTGCTCAATATTAACCCTTATTTTAAATGTAGATTTTATGAAACTTTTAATGCTTTTTCAAATATTTTAGAGGAGATTGAAGAATAATTTTCTGTATGTGTAAGTACATTTTGAATTAAATAATTTGCACTCCTACTATAATTATCAGCTTTCAAATTTGTCTCACTTGATTCTAAATCATTAGCCATGGAACGTATCTAGTTTTATTTATGAATGCTCTTTAACTTTGCTTTAAGCTTTACATTAAAGCAGCTTGTGTACGTATACATTTTTCTTTTAGATTGATCAGGCACCTTTCTTAAGGCATCTTCCCTATGACATGTTAAACAACTGGACATACTGAATGAATAAATGAGTTAATTGATTTAATTATACTCACTTTCAGCTACATCAAAACCTTGGAATTTTATCGGCTGTGCATAGTTAACCATTGAAGATAGCCAAGGATGCACATTAGTAGTGGATCCTGTGTACTGAATTTGAACAGGAGCATCACCACCTTCTGCAGCTGCTGCAACGTCCTCTGGTTGGTCCTGTGAATTCAGATAATTTACGAGAATGATTGCAAAAAAATGTTAACGAAATATTTCTCAAATAACTTAAAAATATATTTTGTACAGATTTTTCATGACTATAATAATGATGATAATGACAACAACAATAATAATAATAATGATAATGATGATGATGATGACAATGAATCTGGTGAATTTAAGACACATCACATGAATTTTGATTCTCCATCTGAAGAAAACCTGTTTTTGAAGTTTATCATTTCTACGAGGGAAACAAGTCATCCATAAAGGAATATTCACAACAACTGGTAATGGTAACCAGAACAAGAATGAAAAAGTTGAAATACACGTATTTCAGCGGGAGCATTCACAATTGACAGGAAACTTTCCCGGGCTCTGGGAATAAGAAGCAAGTCTTGGCCAAGTTTTAAGTTTCTCATTCTTGTTACTGGGCATGGCATATTAGATGCATATTGTGCATATGATTCTTTGCTGTAGAGATCATTCTAAGTAGCTGTGATATGAAACAGCTAGAGCTTACTTTAATCACAATTCTTTCAAATTAAACTATTGACTGAATTGGAGACAGACAGATAAAAAATATCATTGGTCAATTAAAAACAAGTGAAGTCTCATTGCACAAAACTGACATGGAAAAGATGAAAAATAAATGCATTCTCATTATTGGATTGTTGTGAATCCCCAATGGTTTCCTGTTCTCACTTTGATTACCATTCTAGGGTTACTGTGAACCAGCCTTTAGTAACCCAATGATTGAATCCAGTGTTAGAAAGCAGCTAATGATGTACGAAAGGTCCTACAATACTAATTCTGCTTAGGACTTAACTTTTCATGAAACATTATGTGTTATCTGACTTCTATATTTATCAAAACTAAGGCCATTAATATTAACTCTACAGCTTATCAATTTCTTCTGGAAGATTATATAATTGATAAGCTGAGTAAGGAAAGATTTAGATATTATAACAAGCAAATTACCTGTGATTAATCCAAAGGTGCAGTAGAGCTCCTTCATGGGTACTCAGAAAATATGGATCGTTGTTCATTTTATTTTTCAAAAATGTTTGAAAAAAGTTTTGAAAGATAAAATGGAGTTTAGAGTTTATTAAACTTAGAAATGTGAAGAAAAAGTAATACCAACCTCCTTCTTCTCTGCTGCAGGGGCTGATGCATCTTCTTTTTCCTCATCTTCTATAACAAATTGTCCTTGCATGAACAAGTCCAACTCTTGCTTTTCTACCTCAGGTTTCAAACGCTTATTTTTGATAAGAATCTTGCGTTTCAGTTGATTAGGTGGAGGCAACGGCACTCCAGGATCCAGCTGGAAACAAAGTTATTTTTAATGATATTCTCAATTTGATTTCAAAATGCACCAAGTCCAAAAATACAGTGGCACTCAAAAGTATTTTGTAGAAGCAGTCTAAATGGGTACAGTATTTATCTACAGGCTGAACTAAAACAAACTGGTGGTTCAGACAGAAGACTGACTTTGCTGTGGTTACGTCTAGAGAGTGTTGAGTGCAGGAAAACATACCACTTATCAGGAAACTTCAATTCCTTGGTGGTTCTTAAATATTTTGTATATTTTTTAACAGAATTTTCATTAAAATAAATAATGAAATTCTAATTTAACTGATCCTCATTCTGCTATTTGTTTATAGCAAATGAAGAAATGAAGAAATCTACAAATTATTTAAGACAAGCTGTCTTAAATAATTGCTGCTTAAATCTGCTTTTGTTTCAAATTATAAAATATTTTTGCACCTGCATAATTGTTAGTTTAGTTTTTATTTATAATAAAGTGTCAAAGCCTTATGACATTTGCAAGTTGCCTTAATCAGGTCATATTTATATGTCCCATGGAGTCTGTGACAGGTGCTGCCATTGTGATACACTGTATAAAATTGCTGTAATTCTGCAGATTTTTTAAAGACTTTTTGTGCAAATTCCAATTCCTGTTTTGTCCTTAGAATCATTGTGGTCTGTATCCTATAACAGCAAATCATCAGTAGATGGCAGCTTAAGAAGCAATTATCTGGTTCTCTCCCCCCCCCCCCCCCCCCAATGGAGCAAGGATGCTATTTGCTTTCCTTATTCAAAAGCATGTGGTTATTTTACCATCACATTTTGCAGTTAAATTCTGGAAGCTGCCACGTGAAGGGAAGATGCCCAACTTTATCTAAAGAAGCCTGCAAGTATAATTTCCCGTACAAATTAGATATAAACTTTGATTAATTTTTGTAAACTTTAATTTTTGCATTTCTATACATCCAAAACTTAATGCAAACCACAAAATATGCTAGCAAGCTAAAAATGTAACTCTATCTTCCAAAAACTACTGTTAGCAAAACTAAGTATGGAATTTTTTATTACAGAATTACTTTTTAAAACAAAACTTAAAAGTGTGTGCAGAAACAGTAACATTTTTAGAGATTTTGCTTTTACAATGGATGTAAATTATTTTCTCCCTTTGTAATGAAGATATCAAAAATCCAATACTTGAAGCTTTTATACATGCTTCTATGGCATTTGGCAAACATTTTTTATTTATGTTATTTAAAAACTGTATGACAAGATAGGTTTTGAAAAACACACCTATTTTAAACCAAAATTTGTCATAACTAAAAACTATTTACAATTAGAGAAATGAAACTTAACAGAACATTATCTTTGTATACTCTGATGTTTACCAAAATGATGCCTAGCATCAAAATTGTGGAAAACATAAATTTCACCCCATTACCCCCTTAAGAATGTTTTCAATTGATTTTGAGCATTTATAATCAGATACAACCCTTATAAAAGGGGGAGGGGAACAACAATACTTTCATAAAATAGAGATTTACTGGTATTTCAGTCATTATTATGGTATTGTATAGTACATTGTGCAATACAAACTCACCGGGCTATCAGGAAGTTGTTCCTTCAGCAGCAGATCTCCAAGGATATCGTTGCAATACTTGGCTAGCTTGTACTGCTGGCCTTTGCAGCAGTGATTTTCAAATGAAAGTATGATAGGAAAGTCTGAGGTCACGAAAGCTGTGTCACGGAGGGCATATATCACATCCTAAAGAATAACACTATTCATTAAAATGTTACTGATATAATTCCTGTCTTACTGATAAGTCAACTTCTGGGAAGAAATAGAAGGGGAGGAGTGGAAAAAGAGAAAACGGGGAGGTTTTAAGATACTGGAGGTTTTACTGAAATAAACTTCAGTACTTGTTTATACAGGAAGAAACCAATGAATTATAAACCAACCCAGTGTTTTTCCGCTGGATATTACATAGATTTCTTTCTGCTACTGGAAGGCAATTCACCAAGGTCAAAATTATCATAAGAGCCTTGGAATATCTGTACAGAATTTTCAATTTAGAGGATAGGGATATTATCAAAGAATGCTTTAACATTCAGGAGAAAAGTAAATGGGAAGGTCAGTAAAAATGCAGGAAATTTTGGAGAAAATAGGTATGGGAAGTTCATGGTTAAATGCAGAATATAACGAACGAGGCTTTTGGAAAGTAGTAAAATCAAGACTAGTGCATATTGATAGACACAATATTTTTAGTTGTATAAAAGAGAAAATATCCTTGAGGATATATAGAGGAATAAAAAAAAGTCTGGGGTAGGGAGAAATTCATAGAGATATGCAATAAACTAGGGACGGAAGGATTTGCATGGGCGAGAATAGATGTTAAAAACTTGAAAAGCATAAGACATAACAAGATGTAAAAAAAAAGTCCAATGCGTGCAGAAACTGACAAAGATTTCCATTATATTCTATGTTGTAATCAAACAAAATATGGAGATCAAATTTGACAATGAAAATGGGATAAATTGGATGGGGTGATTGTAATCAGGAGGGTTCTGTCCACAAAAGGAGAAAAAAATATAAAAGGTATAGGAAACTTCTTAGGTAAGGTTAAAGAGAAATGGATAAGAATGTGCAACAAGAAGATAGAAGAGGAAAGAGATTAGAAAAGAAGAAAAAGGAAGTAAGAATAGTTGCATGATGTAGGGCAAGGCCCATTATACATATATAACTGTGGTGTTAAAGTGAATGGTGTATAAAAATAACAAGTCTAAGAAAGGTATAAGAAAAATTTACAGTATTATGGTTAATAAAGACATTCATTCATATTCTGCTGTTGGAAGCAAGATAACACTGGCTGTTGGCATGGATCTAAGAGTGCCTGGATTCACCTAAGTTACTAGGAGTGATGTGTTTTGTTTTGCATTTAAACAAAAGGTCATTTTGGCTCAGTAATACTACACTACACATAATTATTTATAAATGATATGGTTAATTCGGTCAACTTGGGAAGTTTCAAAAGTATTTTACAAACGATTACTACTGGGTGTAAACTTTCTTGATTGTAAAATAATCACATCTTTATTACAAATTTCAGGCAACAGGTGTTCAGTCTAAGAAAACAAAAGATGACACAAACCAATGAAAACTTAGAAGATTATAGTCATCATTTGTGGTACCCCAGCAAAAAATCCGTGAGATGTTTTTCACATTAAACACACAGTTCTTACAGCCTGTGTAAATCAGATTGCTATGTTTGCTATGTGACTATTTTTATTACGAATAAGCTAAAGTGGTTAAATATCTTTACATTTTATATGCAATATAAATATAGTTGAACTGTTTTACATGTAACCCAGTTGTAAGTAATTTGCATTTATATGTAAATTTTCGTAGGTCCCGGCAAAATGTAATTTAGAAACCTGTTAACAGAACCTTATTTATACGTAATGCATTTATACGTAATTCGCTGTTAAACCCATTAAATTTCAGTGACATACAGCTGAAATGTACATAATTATAATGATATACAGCATACATTATCTTAGAAGAAACTCGACGGTATTTTCCTTATCTCTGTTGACAAAGGTGCAAGCTGGGTGGGCGGCTTTCAGCCTCGGAAACAAAAGACAATAATATGTTTGCTGGTAGAGCTCGACAATGCAGCAACAAATGAAAAGCTACAATAAAAATGTTCAGTATCTGGTGTTTATTGTTAAACAGTGGTTTGTCTTTCAGTTCTCAGTTGCTTTTAGTCAGTCATGGAGAACAGAAAAAGGAAATGTTATTCACTAGATCAGAAAGTTACATTCATACCAGAGGTGGAGTTTAATCCACACAAAACCAAAACCAAAATTGCTTCAGACTTAGGAATTGCGTACCCCACGCTATGCAATAATAACGAATGTTATGTAATAACAAAAATGTTATTTTGGATGAGTTTTTAAAATTGAGTGCCAAATCAACAAAATGCAGCCATCAGCAGGAAGGAAAATATGCTGATTTGGAAAGGGCACTTTTCACATGGTTCCAGCAAAAACGGGCTGCAGCTCTACCATCAGTGGTGACATGCTAAAAGCAAAAGTGCTAGATTTAGCTAAAATAATGAACATCACAGCTGATTTCAAGGCTTCTTCAGAATTTTTGCAAGGATTAAAGATCATCATGGAATCACAGGGAAAACAATTTGCAGTGAGTCGAATGCTGTGGATGACATCACGGGTCAACACTGGAAGAAAGAGGTTGTACCAGAAATCATAAGGGATTATCAGCCTCAAAACATCTACAACTGTGATGAGACTGGCCTATTCTATAATCTCCTTCCCAGCAAGACATTAGCTGAGAAACGTGAGTCATGCCATGGAGGGAAGAAAAGTAAATATTAATGTAAAAATAATAGTTGCAACAAATCTTCACTTATCTTTTGGAAAGGAAATTAATGTTGTTTATTTACACAGAACAGTGTAAATAAACAACTTCAAAAACCAGACCAAAAGGAAATTAATGTTGATAATGCAATAGATTCCAAAAGATAAGTGAAGATTTGTTGCAACTATTATTTTTATATTAATATTTGTGTTATTACTTCACTGTTACTAGCTTCTTTTTACATTTATAAGAAAAGTAAAATTCGCGCAACATTTCTTCTTGCCACCAATGCAGACGGATCTGACAAACTTCTCCCATTTGGATAAGAAAATCCAAGAATCTGAGGTGTTTTAAGAGTGTGAAAACAAAACCTACAGAATATGAATCCAATAGGAAGTCTTAGATGACTATGATTTTAATGGAACAGTGGTTAAAGAAAATGGACATTAAAATGAAAAAGAAACAGAAGAAGGTCCTTTTTATGGATCGATGTACAGCACATTCACCTCAAATAATTTTGGAAAATGTTCGAGTGGAATTTTTCTCTCCTAACTATACTAGTCATCTACAGCCTCTTGCTTTGGGCATCATTGCAAATTTCAAAGTTCATTATAGGAGAATGCTGGTTTAACATTTAATAACACTGACTGATGAAGGAAATAAAAATGTTGCCATTAGCTTACAAGCCATGAAATTTATTTCGGCTGCCTGGAAATAGGTGCCATCCTCCACAATCAAACACTGCTTCATTAAATCTGGTGTCTTACAGGAAGAGGCTGTCTCTGATGATGGTGTTGAAATTGGTAGTGATGAGCCTATAAATGAACTAGCTTTACTGGAGGGTGCAAATTTCGATACCTTTGTGTATTTTGATGACAATCTAGCTGTGTGTGAGGATGAGGAGATTATTGCTGATGTGTGCCAAAAACATGGTGGTGATCAAGAAAGTGGACCAGCTTCAAGCAACACCGACAGTAATGAGGATGATGACTCAAATCTTGAAATATCTAAGGTGAGTGAAGTTTTAAGTGCAATAAATGTGTGTAGGCATTACATCATTAGTGAAAAAGCTCTAAATTCATTAATAAGTTTGCAAAATGAGTTTATGCACTTAGCATAAGATAAATAAAACACACTAAATTAACAGTTTTCTTTGTATGCATCTTTGTTGTTTGTAAAATTTTCCACATAAAGGCCCACTGTATTGCCTTTTTTTTTTTTTTTTTTTTTAAATATGTATGATGCATTATCAAAATCTCAGTTGTAAGTAATTCTGAATTACAAGTAATCTTCCCTCATTCCCTTGATATACGCATAAATCAGGTTCAACTGTAAACAGAAGGTGTTTTTGGTGAGAAAATGGCTATTTTGATCACAAGACCTATTTTACTGTTTTAGAACCTAAAAGTACTTATTTTGGTATTTGTACTGCTCTATTAATTTTTTTCAAGGAGATAGAAAGCCTTGAACATCAAGGTATGATTTGATTCCAAGATGTTTTAATAGGAATGAGAATTTCCTGGAAAATAACTAAAATACCTAATTTTTCAGAACATTTAGTGAGATATTGTCCTAATCATCATAACAGTTTGAGTTTGGATCCATTTTCTTGTTCCTCTAGAGGTTTTTGATGAATTTAAATAAAGTGGTGTCATTGACTTCCAAGATGTTAGAACTTTTAAATTAATATAAAAATGACCAGAGACCAAGAGTTACCATCATGTAGGACTTAGGATCAAATGCAAGAAACACCACCAGCAGCTAATGAATGAGGGTATTGGGTATTGGCCTGCTCCTTGAAATATTCTCTGAAAAATTAGGCTGTAAGTAAAGCTAAATAGTCAATGTTAAAATTTTACCCAAATCCTTAATGAATTTTACTACAGGTATTTCACTAGTTTGATTCTTTGTTATTAATAATTTAGAGCTAGCCTTAAGGTTAAAAACCATATAAAATAACTGCAGCTTGTCTTCTATCAAGCAATCCTGTAGCTAGATGCATATTTTGTAAGCAGGGGTTAACATTTACTACAGTGAAACATCTTCACCTTTTAATATTTTTACTTGGTTAAGGCCCCTTTCACCTTCACAGTTACATACATACACAAAATAGTCATGATTGAAACATCGTTACTCCTAATGTATATTTGTATAAAGAAAATTTGTGAGTGTGCATGAGCAGCAAAAGATTTAGAGGACCAATTCTTTTTAAAGACATACATGTTGATCTCACATGCATACATCAATACAATTTTGCATCTACTAAATTGATCAACAAATAGCATGACTCTTTTCCTTTTACAAATAATACTTTACTGCAGCACATATTTTCACATTTTGGCAGAGTAACTAATAACAATTTACAGCCTCCTCAGTTCTTGGACCTTAAATCTTGCAACTCTTCTCTTTGGAGTAAATTAAGAAATTCCCATACATGAAAAAGAGACATAACCTGAAAGAATTTAAACAAAATTTTGTCAGAAAATATTACGGTGCCATCAGATTAATTGGCCAGGCTCTTATTGGCACTTGGATCTTGGGCGAACGCCACTTGCCTGCTGAAATTGCAGTTCCCACCATTGCATCACATTAATGTGACCTGATTCACACCACGTTTGGGATAAACAAAGGAGTAGAGAAAATTCTTTAGTGGTTTTCAGTTGTGCGTTAGTGCAGTCATGGTTCAATATACTACAGAATAAACATTTTTCATTTGTCGCAACTTTATAAAACAAATCTCTGTCTCTGTATCATAGAGCATTTCAGGAATGCTTTCGTGATATTGATTCCAGTACCAGAAGTATTATCCTTGCAAATAGACATGAGCAGTCAAGCAGTACAAGGAGTGGGGGAAAGAGGCAGAGACTGGAAGCAATGGGTATGTAAATGCACAAAGATATCAGCTGCCGACTGACTGCAGCAATCAGATCATGCCATGCGCAATATGTTTACGCTGCTCTTGTCTACTTGCACAGATTATACAGTTCATAAAATAGTCAACAAATTTAAAAATACAGGATCAGTCTTAGACTGGAAAAAGAATTGAATAGATTGATGATATCAGAGCTCGCTTAGAACTTTCAAGAAAGTCTCTCTCCAAGCTAATGATTTTTATCTGTGGAACAGTTTGAAAGGCATAGTGTATTCTACAAGATAATATATGGGGAAAAAAAACAACCAAGTTCTTCTTACTAAGAAGAATTGCAACATTTTTTTAATAATCTCTTAAGATGCTGCAATGCCTGTCCTTGAGAACAAGGAGAAGATTTCCAACTTCTTCTTTGAAAAGGTAAGCAATGTAAGGGAGATTCAATATTGTAATTTGTGAAATAATAACAGTTCTAATTGACCTCGTCTATTCATCCTATTCATTTCAATGCATAAGAAAAGTGTCAGGAGGGAATTGGCACACAACCATGACCCAGGTGCCCTTAAAAGCATGGCCCATTAATCTGATGACCCTTATCATTGCTGAATGTTAACTGCAATGAATTGTGCGTTAAATTTTTGAAGAGGTACCATACATTTTGGACTATAATAGTGGCCAGTTTTAGCACTTTCTTTCATAAAGCTAGTAAAATCTCTTAAAATAGTTAAGGAAATTGTTGCAAGGAATCCCTGCACAACTTTATGATAATGATAGATGGTAAACTGGCTGATAGTTCTTTTGGGTTTCTCTGTATCTTGCTACAGCATTATAATATCTACAAAATATTCCTTTATCTCTTTTCATTCACATTATACAAGGAGCATTTAATAAGTCCTTAGAAAAAGATAAAAAACAAATTATTTTTGGTAAAATTTTTTTTTTATTTTTCAACATAATCTACTTTTAGCTCAATATACTTTTCCCAGCATTCCTCCAACTGCATTAAGCATTCTCAAAAATGATCCACTCCACGAAAAAAATGTATATAATATAACATGTGTGTTTTAACAAGCTCTACATTTTTTGTTAAGAAGGTTTTTCTCTATCTTTTACAGTTTACCAGTTGCGCAAAATTCATTCAGAATAAAGATATCTTCTGAGGCTATTCTCAGAAAATTCAAGATATAAATTTTATTTGTCATGAAAATATCTTTAATATTCAATATTTTAATCAAAATCGTTAAGAGCCATTTTTGAGAAAATCAAAATTTTCTAAAATTTTTCCATGCAAAGGGTAGTTGGGGGTGGAGGATTTTCTTGAAAATCTTCGTGTCATATTCTTGAAAGATACTGAACTTAAATACCAAGTTTGTTCTAAAAATGCTTTTTTTGGATTCAGAGGGCCTCAAAACATGATATATTTCCGGTGAAATTTATGTATCAAATTTTTGGGTATAATACAATACCTTCTTTATATACTATGTACATAGTACGTGAAGAGAAAGTAAAAAAAAAAGTCATTAGGGGCCAAATCTGATGAATACGGTGGATGTTGTAATTTGAATCTTAATTCTACAATTTTCATATTCGAAACGGTGCAGGCGTGCAATCTTGCACTGTCTTGATGAAAGAGATTTTTCTTTGCCAGATAATAGTGTTTTTTCTTGATTTTTCTGTTCAACCTGTGCAATATGATGCATTATTCTTCTTCCTTTCTGCAAGTAATCAACATGGATGATTCTGGAAGCATCCCAAAAAACCAAGGCCATCACCTTGTCTGCAGGTTTCACCACCTTTGTCCTCTTCAGAGCCTTTACAAACCCACTGTTTTGACTATACTTTTGTTTATGGAGTGTGGTAGTGTATCCATGTTTCATCCACAGTTATGTATTGATGCAGAAACTTGTCAAGATTGTGGCAGAAAAGGACCAAATCAGCTTTCGAATTGATCGCAAGATTGCGTTTATTCTCCATTGAAAGCCAACATGAGACCTTTGTCAGACCTAATTTTTGGTGCAAAATTGAGAACATTGCACCTTGTAATATGTCTGTGGCCTCTACTATTTTGCGAACTTTAATTTGTCGATCATTCAAACCATATCCTGGATTTTGTCACTTCTACTGGATGTCCAGAACAATGTTATCATTTTGTGATGTACAGCCACATATAAATTCATTTATCCAATTGTAAATTCTTCCATAAACTTAATCCACTCAAATTTTATCTCTTTCAGCATTAAAGCTTTTAAATAGAAATGTTTAATCACCACATAAAACTCATTGTTTTCCATTTTTCTAAATAAGCACAAGTTATGATTCAATCGCCTATGGCAATAAAACCATGTGATGGAAATAGCTGAAACTTTATCTGTCATCTAGTAAAAGATGACGGTCAATAAATACGAACTTTTTTGATGCAACGAGTGTAATTTCTTGGATTTTCTAAGGACTTATTGAACACCCCTAATATGTTTACTATGAAAAATTAATTGAGCTAAGAATGTATGCATTGTTTGATTAGATTGAAACATTTTTGACTACCTTAAACAGAATATCTGTACACATGGCCTTTCCATGAGTTATAATAGGTTCTTCATCTTTTCCTAAACCATCCCAGCAATCGAGTTCCACACACCTATCAGAAAGAGAATAAAAATATATTTAATTATGTAATATGTAAACTTAGCACCAAATAAACCAAATTCTATATAACGCATACTTTTAAGTGTAGGCTTAAGAACTATTTAGTAAATAAGGCATTGTATACTCGGGTGAAATATAGGAAATTTCTTATAGGTAAGGTTAGAGAGAAATGGATAAGAATGTGCAATAAGAAGATGGAAGAGGAAAGAGCTTAAAAAATAAGAAAAAGGAGGTAAGCATAGTTGCATGATGTAGGGTAACCTCCTTCATACATATATAAGCAAGGTGTTAAAAGTGTATGGTGACCAAAGGAAAAATAAAAATAGCAAATCTAAGAAGGGTATAAGAAAAAATGTAGGAATATAGGTACAGTATTATGGTTAATAAAGACATTTATTTATTCGTACTCTAATTGTAAAAATTATAAATTTGTAATTGTAAATACATAATTATAATTGTGACAATGTCAGAAACTGAATTGAAATTTATCGACAAATGTATTATTATTATTATTATTATTTGCATAACCCTAAAATCAAAACAGTAGTAGTTTAGAGATGTGAAACAATAAATTTCATTACTTTTCTTTCTGTGGAAATTTGTAAACAGTGTTGTTATATTCTTTATTTGACACAAATCATTTAATTACACTAAACAAGTGTTGTCCCAAGTAAGTGTTGTTTAGTGTAATTAATTGACTCGTGTCAAATAAATAAATTTCATGTATGTTATTTTGATTGCACTCCTTTTTAATGCAGCTCACAAATAAATAATTGATCAGATAATGCATTTAGTAGAATATATTCAATATTATGACATGATTGTTTTGTGATTTTAAATAAATTAAAACAGTGATCCCAGATATGTACAGGGTAACCAATTGCCAAACATTTAATTTTGTTATTCTATATTCATGTCAATACCAAATTATTTCACTTAACGAAAGCTTCTCAGTGTTAGGGTAACTGTTGGATGTTGCTTAATCTTTCTTTGACATTTAACCCTTGGATTTGTACGGCTACAGTACTGAGGTCATTTATAACATATGAAGATTTTTAATTTAGGGTAAAGGTCTTAATTAAATCATCTCATGTACATGGAGAAGCTGGGTGATGAAATGTTAATGGGAGTTGTAGGCAGTCAACACTTGATAGTAATTCATTAGCTATGACTTCCAAAATGTTCTTCTTGGAAAGTGGAAAGATAAATTGGACTGAAAAATTCAATATCACAGATCTAACAAACAGTTTCCACTGAGTGTTCTAATCTATTGCAACATGCCATGACATTAAATAACCCAAATGACTTGATGACAATAATGAAAAATACTGATGAGAACAAAACAGGAAAAATGTAATTGGAATGGATTAGTTGCCTAAATTTTCTTAACCAATTACATTTACAAATTGCTTTTTCAAAAAGTAATCACTATAGTTACAATTACTTCACAAAATGTAAGTTTTAAGAAGCACTTTACTAAATGTAAGTTTTAATAAAATCTTTGGCACTTTTTCTTTCTTTCTTTCTTTTTCAAACATCAAATTCATTAACGTCTTTGCTAGTGCATGTTTCTTCTGGTGTCATTGTCTTAAGCAACAGTATTCTTATCTTACATTCGCATAGGCAGCTTGTTAAAAGCATGAATTCAAGGTTATAAATAAAGTATTTTTTGTTAAACTAGATACAACAGAAAATACAACAAATATTACACTATGCCAAAGACGAATGCAATCTGCTCTGCATTTAAATGTAAAATAGTTTATATTGTCACTATAAAATGGAGCATAATAGCATGAATAACCAAACATAAAAGAAATTGTCTTTTGGAATGAGCAGAAAAATCTGCTGTTGTAGACCAAGTTATTTCATTGAAGAATCACACTATGACATATAAGAAAACAGAGGCCCTTCACTACCACATATTGAGTGGTATAAATAAAAGGAAGCTTTAACTCAATTCTGACTAATTCCAAGTGAATACTCAGTTTCATATGGATAAAAACTTTCTCCTCAACCTCCTAGTGAGCTAAAGCTTGCTTATCTTGATTGCTAAGCTACTACGCATGAAAGGGTATAAACAAAATGAAGTTATGCTTGTTGTTAAACTTTTGTTGGCTATTTATTGAGGTATCTCTGTAAGTACCTCAGTTTGCTCAACAGCATAGTTTTAGTACTATGGGCGAGTTCATGATGGGGTTTCCTGGTGTGTTGCATTTACACAACATTCTCTACCCACCCCTTATTAAGGCTTATTCATGGCATCTACTTGCTCTTAATCAAGATTGCTTTAAATCATGCACATACATGTTTCATTGTATTCATAAGAAAATACAGTACACTTAATGAATAGTCAAATTTTTTATCAGTGATTCACTTTTTAATAGCTTTTAATTAATTTTTTTTAGACGATAGTAAAAGAAATAATAAAGAGTCAGATGTTATATTTACATGACACTTCTCTTCTCTTCTTCTATAAACTATTCTTACAAAAAACTTATTAGTCTAGCTGCTTCCTGTTAATCTAGATAAGTATTCAGTTTACATTTACACTTTGTAACATGATACAGTAAATAAAGTGAGTGAGATTTTTAAAGAGTGTGTCACTATATGTTGATTTTGTTTCCATGCACTTTGTATAAAAAGAATGACGAATTTCCAATAAAAATGCAATACATAGCAAGGAATACTCAAAAATACTTCACAAAAAAGATGTAAATGGTATGTTTTTTGTGTAGTAATATTGTCTATACATTTTGTTAACCAGTTATGCAAACATTATTCAGAATTAAAAGTCATTCAGAGGCTATTTCAAAAATATTCAATATATACATTTCAAATGAAAATATCTTTAATATAAGGTATTTAATCAAAATCGTTAAAGAAATACTTAAGCAAATAAAAATGTTTCAAAAAGTATCCCTACAAAGGGTAGTTTATGGTGGGGGAATTTTCTCAAAATTTACATGTTGCATCCTTTGAAGATAATTGAGCTTAATAACACCAAGTCTGGCATTTAACTGACTTGTTTTTCATTATGATATTCAAGGCATCTACATTATTAAATAAGATTTTGTATATCTCTCACTGTTTATCAGTTATACCAAAGTCATTTAGAATGAAGATGAGCGAGTATTATCAGAAAATTCAAGAAAGACAATTCACTTGCCATGCAGACATCTTAAACATAGAAATTTTATTCAAAATCGTTAAAGAGTCAGTTTTGAAAAATAAAAAACATTAGGAACATTTTTCCATGTAAATGGTAGTTTTGGGTAGGGGGATCTGCTAGAAAATTGGTTGTAACCAATGTGTGTGCAAACATGTTTTTAATTAGGAAGTTCAAGGTCCACATTTCTGGTGAAATCTTTCTCTTTTTACTATAATTAAGTAGTAAAGAAACTAATATGTATATATATGTGTGTGTGTGTGAAACACTCGTGGAGCTTGTAATGATGATCTTAGCTGCTTTCATCTTGCCATGATATAACACTGAGCAGAATGTGAGTAGGTTCAAAGTAATCCATTCCCATTACCAAAAGGCTGACAACATAAATAAGGTGATGTACAAATGTCCACACATACATAGAGCAGAACAATTATAACTAAAGGATTTCCTATAAAACTGACCCTAGCCCACCTCGGAAGTCTCCCTCACATTCAAGAGGTCACGAGTTCAAATATAAAAAAAAAAAAAAACTGATCCTAGGTTTAACTTTCAACAAACTAAAACTTCATGATAACACATTATAAAATCTTGGAATTAGTTAACATGGTAAATCTACTTTCAATATATTATTTCACAAGTATAGGTTCTTAATACTATCAAATTAACAAAATCAGTGAGTCAGGTGAATCTCCATTTCAATTTCATTTTTCAAATCTTTAATCACATTTTTGTTGTTAAAAACCTATATATTATTAGATATAGAGATATCTAATATGTGAATATTTATGTTCAGCAAAGATTGAAATGTCCTAAGTGTTGTTTCGTGTAATTAATTGACTCGATGTCAAATTAAAAAAAATAAATAAATTAATTGAAATCTCCTTCTGATCAGAGAATAACTGTTTACTCAGCTGACGTACCATAATGAAGGTCACCAAACTAGAACTTGATAGGTGATAACAAAAGCTCAATAAATAGGGATAATTTTTATTTATATCAGACCATGACGTTTTGTTCAATTCCCAGATTTTTTATTTATACCACCCATTATTAAAAGATTTTATGAAAAGTAATAGAAATACATAAGCTCCCCAACAACAAATAAAAAAGAGGAAGGTTTAGAATAGATCACACAGGATCACCTTAGCTAGACATACTTCTCAGCAATCAGGCATTTAATACTTGCTTGACCTTGCTCCTCCCAAGCTTTCCTCTTTCTTCAACAACTATACCTCATGTGGAACAATTATGCAGTTTCTAGATGAACAGTCTATATAGATACTGGCAGATCTCAGCAGCTTTCAGTTCCTCTGAAGAAGAAGATCACAGCTCTGGACAAAATGTCAGGTTTTAAAATGGAAAGCAATGGACCATGGCAGAGCCCAAATGGTGAATATATTAATAATAATTAGACTCGGGACATGAAAGCCTATGCAATTATTTAAACTGTCAAATTTGCCACTCAAATGTTAACCTGGAATAATAACAATAAACATGTCCATGACCCCAATAACAGCGATTAAAGATAATGCTTAGAAGAAAGGCATATATAAGGGACTTTTACAGAAGTGTTTAAATAAAAAAAAGCAAATATTATGCTAAAACAGGTTCTATTGCTGATGTGTGCCTTAAGCATTTGCTGGGAGTCAAACACTGCTGCACTCTTTATGAAATGTACATGATGGCTAAAAAATATTGCAATATTATTTCCGGAATTAAATTACATGCAAGAATGACATTTTGTAAAGAATAATGACTACATAAAAAAATTACAAAAAATTATATTCGTTACAGTAATTCAATTTCTTTTATTCAATTATTGCTCATTCTTGATGATGAGACATATGCGAAATGTTCCAAAATGGCACCATTAGTTCTACTTATTATGTACAAGGAACTTGTTATAGATGGTGCGTAAAGAAGCATGAGAATAGTTATGCTGCGAAGAATGGGAGAAGGGTGTGAATATGAAAAGGAAGATGATCCAACAGCTGAAATTATCAATGTTTATTGAAGTGCTGAGAGTTTGAGAATCTATTATCAGAATTTAAAATGTGGAAATTTCTTTGTTTCCATTAAAAAAAAAAAGTGAGAAAAGAAGCAAGCATTAACTAAAAGTGAAAAGAAGGGAGGTGCGAGCGAATAGGGGAGTATTCCATAATACCAGAGTAAAATATAATTTGTTACTAGTGTTGATTTTATTTCTGAATGTGATTTATGAACATCCAATTTGATTGCATTCCTACTTTCATAGCCTTTTTTTATCTGTTCCTTCTATAAAAAAAGAATTGATGTTCAAAACAATCAAGGAGCACACTACATATCCAGTTTACATTATTTCTGGGATCACACTCATCTACTTTCCAAAAATAACAATGAAATAAATCTTAAGAATATTATTAGTTTTCAATGTTCACAATGTTAATAACTTGCACTGGAAAATTCATAATTAAATTTAATAACCATGTTTAATTTAATTATTTATTCACTGATACTAATTTTTTATAATTTAGAAACCAAAATTGTGAGCTATTCTGTGTCACATGGCAAACTTTTAATGCAAGGTCAGATAGGTAAATAAGTTAAACAAACATGTTTTTAACTTTATAGAAAATATCAAATAAATATTTTCCAAGATAAATTACCTGCATCCTGCTAGTAAAACTTGGCGATACATCTCAACAGATGATTTTCCGCCAAACTGTCTACCGCTTAAATATGTATTATGGGAACTATTAATGTAATAATGTGCTAATGGTTGGTCCATGTCCATGTATATATCTAGACGATCCAAGAATACTGGTGCATTTTCGTCGGACATCAAGTAACGAATTAAACCATCTTTTGAGAATTGCTCTATAAAGAAAAAAAACTGTATTCAGACATGTATAATTCAAAGAAGATACAGCAAATGCAAATTAGAAAAAAATCAAAGTACAGTTGAAGCTTGCTTATAGGGGATGCAGCCTATTAGAGGTTACTACAAAACAAACGAACCACAATTAACTAAAGCTATGTAAAATAGAGAAAAAAATTATATTAATTTTTTTTAAAATGCTTTATTATGGTGAATGCATAAAAGTAATCAGGTAAGGTTGTTCTTTCCCAAATATTGTCTAATGATACTGACGATAACAGCATTCAAGAGAGGTAGTAGGTCTAAACAATAAAAGTATTCCCAGAGTGAACAAGGCAATTCAAGCTCTACAAATTATATGTCTATCATTAAAAAGCCTAAATGATTACAGTAATTCTGTGGTTAGTGTATGTTTATATAGAAAAATCAAATCAGGCATAAAAGACAATATTTTCTAACCAGTCTAGTACTCTGAATAATTTTTTTCTTTTACTGATTTGTTTGTTTTTATTTTAAATTATGAAAAATAACACTGGCAACCATATAAAGTACTCTAAATGGCATTTTCTGTTTATTACATATGTGTTTCATTTATTGCTTTCTTATATTAAATAATTAATTTGAGTAATAAGTTAATACATTTCCTGGAGCGAATTCACTTTTACATTTCTAAGTTATACATTATTTTAGCCATTTCCATTTAAAAATATGTAATTGAGGTTCTACTGTACAACAAAACAATGCAATTTGATTGTTTACACCTAATATATATAAAGAAGGTATTTGCTAAGTATGCTATGATAAATAATGTCTTACACAGAATTCAACTCTGCCTACGTGAGATGATGCCAGACATTGTTATCAGAAAAGTTACATTCCCATGCAATACCCTGAGCCAGCATCTGTTCAGAACAAATATTCAAACAAAATGTACACAGTAAATTAACCTGTCTATGGACTTACTTTCAGTTTTTACAGTTTCATCCTGCTCATAGGTGTTAATAATTTCTATTGCTCTTTTCTCATCATATAAAGGATACAAAATTTCATTTAGACGTGGATCTCGCTGTTTTTCATTTAAAAAAGTAATGAACTGGTCTAGGTTAATGGTTTCAGCCTTGGCTTGTGTTCTGAAATAAAGAAAAAAAAAAACATGAACTTTTATACACATTTCAAAATTTAAATTGTAAACTCTACAGCTTTCCATACCATGATTTATAATTTATGTTGTTCAAATGTCCTACAGTTTAATATTTTCTCTTTTTATAACCTACCTACAAAAGGAAGAGGAAGATTTGTATTTCATCTAATATTCTGTATTAGGAATACATCAAAATACACATTTGGAGGCCCACTGAACCCCAAAAATAAAAAAAAAAAAAAAAAAAAGTATTTTTAGATAAAGGCACAACCCTGTATGAGGGAGAGCAAGGGAGGGAGGGAGAGAGAGAGAGAAGACAACAATAAGTCAAATATCACATTTAACTTATAAATGTAAAAAGAAGCTAGCAACAGTGAAGTAACACAAATATTAATATAATAATTAATAATTATAACAAATCTTCACTTATCTTTTGGAATCCAAGGACTAGTTTTGCAATAAATTGGACTATTGCATCGTCAGTTTAGTTTCTTTTTGGTCTCAGTTTTTTTTTTATCTTGTTTATTTACATTGTTATGGTAACTGCTACAAGGTGGATTGTGTACTACGGTATTGCTAACTACTGGAATCGAAACAAATTTGGCGAGAGAGTCAATTGGTGGTATATCAAAATTCATTGCACGATTTTTATACTTTGGTATAAATATTTTCTCCCAAATCATTAAACCTATGGATCCATTTAAGTGTTTTAATAATTTAATATCTGGATTTATTTCATGATTAAATTTCCAAAAATGTTCTGCCGCAGCTGATTTATCAATTTGTTTGTATTTAATATTCCAAAAGTGTTCTTTTACTCTGGTTTCTAAATTACTTTTAATCTTACCAATATAAACAAGGTCACAATTTAAATAATTTAATTGATAAATGCCAGATTCTATAATTTTTGGAAATTTTCCTTTTTAGAAAACCCTGGCAAATTTTTTATACTCTATTTATGTTGAGGAACCAATATTTTACCCTGCTCTTGGAAAATATCTGTGAATTTTTTATTTGTCCAAGGGTATTAGTAACCATAACAATGTAAATAAACAAAATCAAAAAGAAACTGAGACCAAAAAGAAATTAAGCTGACAATGCAATAAACCAATTTATTGCGAAACTAGTTCTTGAATTCCAAAAGATAAGTGAAGATTTGTTACAATTATTAATTATTATATTAATATCATATTTAACACTTTAATGTAGCAATGTTTAAGCATGCTAGTATAGGGAGCTGATGATGTCAGAGGGCTTCACAGTGGTATGAGACAGTAGGTGCCAAGCAAATTGAGCAGCTCATATGATGTATAAATAACCGACTATTTGTACATAGATTTTGCTGGAAACAGGAAAAAAGTATTGCAATAGTAAAAATAAAAGGTACAACTAAATTCAATTCAATAGTTAAAAAAAATATATAATAATACACAATTCAGAACAAACAAATGTTTTTCACACGTTTTTAAACAATCTATTGCACTCAAAATCATTACAACTTGCACATGGTGAAGCAAAAAGATAAATTAACAGAAATGAATTGAGAGACACTCATATTGCTCCACTTGTTAAATTTCTAGCAGGAATGTTTTAAATACCTATTGTCCCCAGTTTTAGACGCTGATCAACTATTGTGAAAATGTTTGTGTTGCATAATTGAAAGATACTGAACTTATATGTGAAATCTGGCGTGCACACATTCTATAACATATTTGTACACAGATTTTGTAAAAATCCTTGGGTTCACAGGGCCTCAAAATGTGTATTTTTGGCAAAAAAATGTTATATAAAACTTTAAACTCATATAATACTTCTTCTACCAACCATAACTAGCTTAGAGGAAACTGTCCTAGCCATCAGAATTCTACTTTGTCTATGATGGAGGAGGTGATCTGCAAACTTTAGCACTTTTCTTCATAAACTTGCACATGTATATGTGTAAATTGGTTATTGCATATTTATTCAAATAATTATGTATTTTACAATACTACTATCCTCACAAAACAAACATTCTCCAACTGTAACAACTGTGAATCCAAAGTTCATTTGCACATCATTTCATCCATTTCATTCAGTCCAATAGGCCTTTTTACTTAAAAGGACATAAGAGCAGAGTGAGAAAAAACAATAGACATTGAATTTTTCAGTCTGACTCTACATTTCCAACTCCTGTCCTATACATGTTTATTTGGAAAACATAATTAACACTGACTGACCTAACAAAGCGAAGTTGTGTGGCAGTAGCACATAACTTCTATCCCAGAGGGTATGAGTTTGCATCTCAATTGTGAAGTGTTGCCTGTATAAAGTTTTTCTCCAGAAGATGCTTTACTCCTACAAGACATATGTTGCATGAATCTAAGCTCATGAACTCTAGACTAATTTGAGTATTTCATTCACTGTTTTTACAAACCTATTTACTCTCTAATTTAATTACTAAATTTCTCATTTTATCAATATCACTGTTTAAAATATTTAACTAAAATGTATACTTTAATGTATTTATACTAACCAGATAATTCTGGCAGCTAATTAAACATTGCAATGTTATTATTTTAAACAGGTGGATTGGGAGTGTTAATAAGAAAAATGTATAAGAAGTTACAACATTAAGTAAATATGCTTTCTTATTCCTATTATAATCATCCTTCATATCTTTTTAGCACCAAAGTTACCTTTTAGACCACAAATAGGTTAATACCAAATGTTTCTGCTGCCTAAAGGCAGACTTTTGCTGGGTAAAGACTAATGTTTGTTCAATGAACAATTTATATTCTAAGCATGCTTCTCACCTAGGTATTTTAAGCACTCAAGAAAAGGGCTTGTATGGATTCATGTACTACTTTTAATAGAGAATAAACTTAACTTGGGAAAATATTGTAATAGGAAAAAAAAAATTGGAATTAGATGGTTCCAACAGTAAAATATTTAGACTCTATTAACATTATTTAGATAAAGCTTGATCATCAAATTTTAAACATGGATTCTAAATGGCATAATTTGCAGAATTCTTCTTTGAGAACACATGCAAAATAAAATACTTAAAAAAGATTTGACAAATGATATAATCTTCTACTTGAAACTCGGATCCCAATACACTCTAATTGCTCTACTATGCTCTCTGAAAGCATGTTTTGTTATTTTCGGAACAAAACTTACAACTGAAATGAAATTTCTAGCTTAAAACCACTCTACAAAACAAGAGTTATGATGATAATCTATATTTATGTAAATAAACCATTTAAAATGGTGAATTATAAAATCAGGCTATCTTAACCATCCAAACTGGGGAACAATATTAAAAAGTGCAATCTTTTGTATCTCTAAAAACACGTGGATAATCTACATTCTCTGTGGAAAAAAATACTATGATAAACCTTGATGTTAATTAAAAGCTTTGCTTACATTGACTGGAAGAGTTCTTCTATATCATTACGTGGACAAATCTTGTGATATAGTGAGTAGAACTTCTCAAAGGTGAAATCCACAGGCTCAATTGTATCATTCTGAAAGATAAGATGATTCAAGTTATTAATGAAATATCAGTAGCATAAACTGAGGACAGCTTAAATATTAATTCACTATTAATTCAATATGTCACAGCAGCAACCTTAAGGACACTATATGGTAAAACATAATCAACATTGTTTTTCATAATTTATGGGTTCTTAGAATCTTTGTACATCTGACAATTATTCCGTAATTGGAATATGTAGGCCCACAGTGTAGCACAGGTACCATAAAAAACACAATAGAATACCGGTATTTCGAGGTTCCATGTACTTCGAGCTGGTCTTAAGAAAATGAAAGTTTTACATAAAACTAGAATAAAATGCTATGATGCGTTGTCCGCATGTTCATTTTATGCACTTCTGAATGTGTTACATTTTGTACTTTCTTTCAATTTTCTATGTATAATACAGGTAAAACTGTTCCACTTAGGGTTTTCATTGATAATACACACAAATAACACATGCATTTGTGTTACAGATTGAGAGGTATCATAAGTGCGCTTTCTTTTTCTTTGTCGACCCTTCACTAATTGGCACGGCATGTCAATTAATTGCATACTGCATATCATCTTTTCAGAAAAAATACTGTATAGGTAGAGTAATCACTACTCAGCGACACTGGTCATTAAAATATGCTTGAGTAAAAATACATACACATTTTACAGCAGTACCAGATTGACCATTGTTGTAGATGTACCTCTACATACTGTACTGTAGTGAGCCCACCTGTGACACGTTAATTTTAAAGTGTTTAACAGTATAGTGCATACTGTGTGTTTCATAATGTTTTAATTGTGGAATGTTTTAATTGGTGGGAATAAGAGAAAATTTGTACCACTGAATGTAAAACTGAAGGCTTTCAAAACACTAGGCAAAGGAGAAACGTTAAAAAAAAACTTGCTGAGAATGGAGTCAGTGAAGTGACAGGGTTTGGTGTAGAAACAGAGACAAAACTGAAAGTTTTCATCTAACAGAGTTCAGATATTTCATCATTACGTAATGCTTGCCTATATATACATACATATGACACAGGTATATACTATATTGTTTTTATTTATTTTTTAAACATTTAAACTTGCTGAGTATGGAGTCAGTGAAGTGACAGGGTTTGGTGTAGAAACAGAGACAAAACTGAAAGTTTTCATCTAACAGAGTTCAGATATTTCATCATTACATAATGTTTGCCTATATATATACACATATGACACAGGTATATACTATATTGTTTTTATTTATTTTTTAAACATTAATGTACTCATTAAACATTTATTCATGATTTACCCATTAATTTGGTGATATTTCCGTATAATCTCAAGTTTTTTTGTAATTTGAGGTAACCTCAGCCCTAATTAGCTCAAATTACTGGAGCTCTACTGAACCGCATGATTTTATTCCATTAAATTTTTCTGCAGCCTCAACTGTCTCAGTTTATCAATTTTATGTGTTTTTGTGAATTAAAAGATTTAGCACAAATGAATCAGAATTTCATTACAGTTTTAATATTCTCTGTCTCCTCCATGTTTGAAACGTTGTAAAATTTGTCTATGCAAACACATTTGTCTAGCCCACCTCAGTAGTGTGGGAGCAGCATGTCTGTTTCACATTCAAGAGGTTGCAAGTTCGAATTTTGCCTAAGGTGGGTTACCGCATATAAGGTTTTTATTTTTTTCTTCTAGGTTTTCCTTATCCTGAGAAGACAAATGTCAAGTAATTTTAAGCTTCATGGGCCCCAAGATCATTTGAGCATCAATTTACTGATTTCATTCATTGTCCGATATGACCAAACTGATTAAAGGAAGTTGAGCTACAAACAGGAAAAAAAAAAAAAAAAAAAAAAAAAAAAAGTTGTTTATGCAAACACAGATCAAGTACAAACAATAATTTCATTCAGTAAACTGGAGCCGATTCATATGACCATAAGAGTTATTGTAGTGGGACATGGAGGGGGGTCTCAAGCTGGAGAGTATCGCAGCTTCAGCTTGTCAATCTATAGCATGAATGAGGACGACTTGTTTTTATTTAATTCCTAATGGAATTCCTAATGAAAATTCCTAGAGGAAAGCATGAGAACAATTCAATGAATCACTGTCTCGCAGCCTTATGAGATAATATATGAAACCGTAAAGCTGTGTTATATACAACAAAATTTATAATTACCTTGCCACTGGGAAGCCCAAGATCTTGTAAACACTGGTACACTAGCTTTTCTGTTTTGCCTGAAGCAAATGTTCTTGCAATAACCTTTACGGGTACCTTGCCTTTTGGTTCTACCAGCATGCCAAGACGCATCCAACTGTAAACATAAAAATTAACCTTATGCCATATTCATTCATAAATTCACAAACAATAAGGTTCCTTATAAACGTTCAATTAATGAATTATATGCATGCTCAGACATCAAAGTATGTACTTCAAATAGAAGGTATTTTTGGAATGGGAATGACATATGCATTATTTGATATATGAGTGGATAAAAGTACTCTACTTTTTCTCAAAAGAGTATAAAGGAACATCTCTGATGTATTCTGACAGAAATTTAACTTCAACAAAAAATATTTACCATCTTCCATCAGGGATATAACTAAGGGGGGAATGGGGCTTGTGCTTTGGGTGCCGGATTGGGGCATTGACCATGACTTGTTATATATTCTAACAACCAGCAGGTTGATAATAGTGAACTATATTATTGCATCTTGTGTAGCTACTTCCCACCACTATTAATCATTTATTGTTACTGCTATTTACTACCGTTAACATGTTCTTATCAGCTTGGATCAAAGAAACCAAGAATTGCTGTTGTTGGTTTTGTTGTTACCATTTTGTGATTGTGTCTGTGTTCAGTGTAAAATCTGAAACATGTCTACAAAGCCATCTGGCGCAAATTAGAAGAGCCAAAAATCGAGAGAGAGAGAGAGAGAGAGAGAGAGAGAGAGAGAGCACGAGAGAAGCCTATCAGTCTTCATCTTTATCACTAGGTTAAAATCAAGGATAAGAAAGAAGTTAAGTTATGTGATCATCATTATAAGCTGTGTTCCTGCTCTAACTCCTCTCCACAGTCTTGGACCATGCAAATCATCTTCCTGGAAACATTTATTATACAGAACCATACAATAAACGAAGGTACTCTGTAGTGACCTTACTTTTTATTGAATTATTTTATTAATTATTGGAAAACCATCTTTTGGCTGGCCAAAATATCTTTGTGTTATAACAAGTTCCTTGGCGAGATACCTAAATAGATAAGCTGTCCATAACCCTCACACTTAAGAAATAATGTGTTCACATTATTATTATTATTATTATTAATGTTTTTGCAGACATCAGAATTTTGTGCATGAATAGAACCATGCCATTTTGCATCAACAGTTGTAAACAATGTCTTTCCTGATAACATTTTCATCTACATGAAATTTTGATTTCTTGATTATGATAATATGGTTATAATCAAAGCTCCAATTGAATCAGGGAAAGTATCACACGTTAGCCATACTGCTGAACTTTCCAAAAAGTTTGCATACAGAGCTCTGAGAGGCCTCTGTATTTTCTGCAACATGTCACTCTGAAAGCCCGGTTTTATTATGTGCCACACTGCCTGCAGTCGAGTGATTGGCTTCTCACCCAAAAGTTTGTGTGTGCATGAGCATATGCATATGTGTGTGTGCGTGTGCGTATATATATATATATGTTTAATAGTATATTAACTGAAAAAACAGCACTAAGAAACCCTCTAGTTCAGCAAGAAAAAGCAAACAGCTGCTTCTAAAGTAAAGCTCCTGATATTACTACAGAAGTCAAAGGGGGCTATACAAACGAAAAAAAAAAAAAACTGTAATATTCTAACCTTTGCTCCTTTGTATAACACTCCACCTCTGGTTCCTGTTGTTTCAGGAAGAAAATGTACAAGCCTCTACTGATTTTGTTTTAATCTTTAAAGTTCATTATAATTTAATTCATCAGAATCCCTTCTGGTTTAATAAGGTTTCCTTCTGCGTTCAAAGAACACCAAAATTGCTACTAAATCTGCCTATAATTTGTTACAAGAAGCTCAGTCTCGTCTGTTTGGACACCTTAGGAGGTAATTTAACAATTCATGAAACATTTAATAAAAGTAAGATATGACTACTTTTTATTCATTCCAAAACCTGAGGCACTTCTCATTATGTAAGCAAGTGAGACATTGGTCATGATGTCATTGAGTTCTACTCATACCACCCAATTTATGTAATGTTCTTTTCTCTTCTTTATTTCGTTATTTTTTGTGGAGTTAACCATTTCCAAGATATTCCTTTAATTGGTTTCAATTTTAGAATACCTTAACTTTTTGCAATTGGGAAGTTGTCATTCCTGTATTTTTTTTACTCATGGAAAAAAAGAACACACTTTCAATTCCATAGTTACATATTTTAAAAGATTTGACTATCACTTCTATTTATAACGAATAAAGTAAAAAGACCATTTCTACTAATTTTTATCTTGATTAACATGAAGTAGATAAAAGAATTATATTTTGTAAGAGTACTTTGTTACAGAATTGATAGAGAAATACATGTGAATGGAACATATAAGATTTTTTTCCACAGTTTTCCTTTATTCTCATTAGGCAAATGTCAATCAACTCTAAGTTCAATGGACTTTGGGTTCATCTGAACATCATTTTGCCCATTTCATACTTATTCTCTAGCTACTCTGCAACAAATTATTATTACACAACCTTATTCTTCTAACTACTTTATACTAACCAATAGTGTTACTACTTATTTCCTTGTAAGTGGGAGGGCTAAGTGAGTCAAATCTTTTAATGCCTAGTTACTATGTAATGACCCTGAAATTTTGTACTATTTGCATGACCAAGATGAAAAAAAAAGAATGATAACTTCCAATTTGAGAAAAGTATTTGATTATTTACACCAATAACAAGGAATATCGCAGAAATTATGTAGATTGTGGTAAACTTCACAAAAAATGTATCTGACATAAATTGTGTACTTTAAAAGGATCTATATTTATTTGTTTAGTAATTTTGTATATTTCTTAATTATGCAAAAGTCATCCAGAATGAAGGGGACTTCAGGAGCTATTCCCATAACATTCAAGATGTACATATATCTTATGTACAAATATCTTAAACATTAGAATTTTAATCAAAATCAAGAGCCACTTTTGAGCAAATAAAATTAAAAAAAAATTAAAAAAAATGTACGATGTTAAGGGTAGTTTGGGGTGGAAGGATTTCTTGAAAATCATGTCACATACTTGAAGATGCTGAACTTAAAGATCAAGCTTGGTGTTTAACAGACCTTTAGATTTTGAGATGCACGCACACGCACACACATACGTGTACTTACAGATCTTTCTCTTAAATTCCTTTTATTTATTTATTTATTTATTCATTCATTAAGGGGACCCAGTGTGTTTCCAGTGAAATCTAGCTATCAAATTTTTGGGTGGAATGCAATACTTTCTCTATCTAGTATTTAAATGGTAGAGAAAGTAAAAATCAGTTTGTCTTTATTGATTGGTCCATGTATTTAAGCAAACTCTATGTAAATACTTAGTTGATGGATTGTGTGCAATTGATAAGTTATTAATGATTAATTTATTTCCTTAAGTTAAAAAAAAAACACTTTTTTGTAAATGATTTATTACTTATCTTCCGACAATGTTTATTAGGTTTTTTAGAACCTTTACACCCTCCCTAGAGATAGATCTGAAAACATGTAACTTTTTTCTATCCTCCAAAATAACTGAAAAATTTGGATCAATATCTGAATCACCGTGGCTGCATATGAAGATTCCTTTTACCCAAAGAAGCTTGTCATTCAGCATTTACAAAATGGTTTTAACAGATTATATCTCATAGTATGAAGCAGAAAATACTTTGAACAATTCATTGATTAGATTGATGTTTTAAAATTTTACTGCATTCATTT
Organism: Hymenopus coronatus; assembly: GCA_030762935.1. Classification (NCBI taxonomy): domain Eukaryota; kingdom Metazoa; phylum Arthropoda; class Insecta; order Mantodea; family Hymenopodidae; genus Hymenopus; species Hymenopus coronatus. The sequence goes on along the minus strand of CM060898.1, from coordinate 66,280,850 downwards.
TTAAAACTTTCCGATAAAAAATTCATTTATATTATTCACATAAAACACGATTCTTCCATTCACATGATATTACCATACACTTTTTACTGGAAATACTCTCATATTAAGTAATGTGGATTTGGTTGAATGCACAATAAAGAAAACAAAACACAACTGTTTCCATAATATGCAGTGAGTAAATTTCTTGGGAGTTGCATGTGCTAATGAGCATCTTTAACAACACTTTTGGCTGTAAGAATTATATCAATGTCACTAGTGCGCTGGAATTTTGATCAAATATCTGACTCCTCAAGAGCAAGGAGCTAGCTATCCAGCCACAAGGCTGGACTGTCATATTAATCTGCCAAGAAAATTCACATAAGATTGTATATGTAAATAAATTAAATTGGTAATCGATTGCTTGTCTGCCTGCCTGAACCTTATCTGGTTGAATTAATGTGGAGCCATGTTGCATCGTTGTGTTCAGGCAGGTCAAGTCTTGCCTGCCAGGAGAATATAAAACCTTACTTTATGTCTCATCTTTCATCCCTACTTCATCTCTTAAATCACAGTTAAAAATCCTGGACATGTTGTATTTAATCTGCTGACCTTCTACCTGATAGCCAAATTTTTCAGAAGTAAACTACAGTGAAGAATCGTTCAGAAAAAGAAGTAGAGAAATGTATACATTTAATGCTTTTGTCACCAACATGATGCTTTTTTAATTACCTATTCCGTCAGTTGAAAAGGGTGCTATTTGAAAACAAATCTTACAGGTATAACATTGAATTATGCCCATCACTAGCATTAACTTGAGGTCCTAGGTTTGATATCTAAGGGGGAGGGGGGGGGCAAGGAAAATCTTCTACTTTCAGGAAACTTTTCGTGTGCTTTCCAGATCTGGGCGTTATGTCTATTGTAAAGAAATCTATATATTCTGTTTTAAAATTTGTATATCCATAGATTACACCAAAATGCTGTAGATCTAAGGTTAAATCTGTGGAATAAAATCCGTGGAATTAGAAGACAGTGAATGAACGATATATGCTACTAATCAAAGCTTGCTTTCAAAATCAAGAATGTTTCTAACATATTTAGGGGTTCATAGAGTATTGAGGTAAATTAAACTGAAAGCCTTAGATATCCATTCTGCAAATAATCACTAATTTTTAAGCAAACAAAAGTGAATATCTCAGAAAAATTAATGCTACAGAACTCCATAAATATGGGCATTTTACAAAGTTTACAGAGATCTGCCATTTTCTTAAATATGATTTTCCCTATCATTTACCGTTTTCAAAATAGATAAAAACAAAATTTAGTACTCAGAAATGGTTAAAGCTATGAAAAACCTGCATAACATAATTATGTATTTTTCCAAGCACTACATTTTTCTTTCAATAGGATTTCCCCTATTATGTACCTTTCTATAATATTACAAGTGAAAAATGTTACATTCCCAGAAATGTTAAGGTATACATTTAATCTGTGGTCTTATCATTTGTAATATGTCATAATGAAATACAAATCGTGTGTTCCGTTTTCAGAAAATTTGTTTTTTTCAATGATGAGGCTAGTTTTAGTTGGGGGATTTATTTGAGAATAGTCACCTTGTATCCTTAGGGGGATACCTAACTTAAGTATGAGAATTGGTAATTCTGCAACTTTTAATTTTTAAGTTATATTGTTAACAAACATGTGAATGCACATCCATTTTTTTTACCATTTTCAGGGACCCCAATATATGTATATCTGCTAAAATCTCGACATTGAAGTTTTGTGCAAATGTACTGCCCTACAGTTCATTCAGACCAAAGCAGAAAGTAAAATAAAATTTGTTGAAACATTGAATGGTAATATTCCGGTTTTAATCAGAAGTAACACTTCTAAGAATTTTGAATCAAGACAATAAACCCAAATAAACAAATAAAATTCAATGCTCTTTAGATTCACAGATATTTTACTTTGAAAGTATGTTCCTTTTAGCCCTACTTTAATAATAAATATGCCTACTCATTGTAGTTGCAACACAAATTTAGCTTAATGCATATTGCATATTTAGAGCAAATCTGCAGAATTGTCTTCATGGACGTAAAGCATGTTGCTTTCATTATTTGAAGTTCCTTCTAATGGAGCTAGCCAGACTGCTGAAAGAGTGCATTACTGGATGCCAGAACCTTAACAGTGCTATTCTCAAGAATTGCAGACCTCCTTTGTGGCTGTAAAGTGTTAATTTAAAAATTAAGAAGTGAATTATACAGCTATACAAAAGCGTACAAAATCCATACATTCTGCCCACACAATTTTTATTTCTATTATGAACAAATATCTGATTTAAATAGATACATTCCATTAGTTGTGCTATTACGTTGTACCAATGGTTAATTTGACAAACGGTGTCAAGAATTATCATAAAGAGAGTTCGCCAACGCCTTCCTACTCCCCTTTCCCTGCTCCTTCTCTCACATGCTTATTGCACATCTTAATGGTCTGCCTTGAGAGTTGCATCATGGCTGCAAGCCAATACCCCTGCAGTTGCTCAAACTGTCACCTGCAGATAATCAGGAAATAAAATTGTAATATAATTGGAGGTTTGAGAAAAATTGCTGGGGAGTCTACAAACCTGCAACCCCCTTGAAGAGCCACCTCTGTTAATATGTGGAAAAAAAGAAGATGCACATAGATACACCATGACAAATTCTGGCAGAACTTTTAACAAGCATTATAAACACGGCTAAAGTTATAACAAAAAAGCAAAATGATTATCTACATTTTACATGCAGAATTTTTATCTATCACTTAAAGTACATCAGATATACTAAAGCTATTCAGAATGAAGAGGAACAGAAATTTCAAAATTTACGTTTTATTATTCATATAACGCTTAAATATAAGGTATTGTAATCAAAACTGTTGAAGCCATTGAAAATTGCAGAAATAACAAACCTTTTACGGTTTAAAACTAGTTTGGAATGAAGAAATTTTCTTGAATATTTTCATCTGGCATGCCTAGATAAATTCTGTGCAAGGTGAATTTTGTCTAACATCATTGGAACCTTCACACAGGGAAAATTATGTTAAATGAATAAATTTCAAACACTTATATTACTTTACTTACCAAATTATTGACAGCATATGCATCAAGGACCTATTATTCCCTTTTTCAGCTGCTAGACAATATGGTGGATTACTTCCTTTTCTTCTTCTCTGGGTAATTTAATTGATGTGGTGTTATTCAATTTGGTGTTTAAACATTCATCTTTTGGAATTTCAAAGTTCATAAATTCAGTTCTATAAGGTTATGTACTGATTTTCTCAGCTTCACATGTTGTTTATGTTGTGATTCTTTTCCTAGAGATGACTGTAGCGGACATATATATTTGAGATTTTTGAAATGTTCCTTTAGTTTTGTGCTTATGTTTCTCTTGGTTTTTTTCCAATGTATGTTTTGTTGCTATCTCAACAGTGTATTTAATATATCGCTGATTTCTTTATTGAAGGGACTCTGCCTGTGTATTTTGATTTCAGTATTTTTCTTCTTCTTCTTCTTCTTTTTAACCTCCTCAAATAAGCAACTTTTTGAAGAAACAAAAAATACAAAACAACTTTCCATGTAAAGGTATGTTTGGGATGAATATAATTTGTGCTGTATCTTTTAAAGATCCTGCAGTTTCATGTAAAGGTTATTTCCTTTTTCTCTGTCTCCCTTCCCAGCTCTCTTCTTTTTCTTCTTCTTCTTCTTCTTCTTCTTCTTCTTCCATCTTTTAGATTCAGGGAATTTCAAAACATGCATTTCTGGTGAAATCTTAGTATAGAGATTTTGGGTCAAATAAATACTTCCTTTATTTACTGTTAATTGTAAATTTACTTTACTACTATTATTTACATACTATGATTGAAATAAACTTTATGGTAAATGAAGAGTCTGACATACTTGAGATACAAGTACTTTTAGCAGCATGAATATGGTTGGTGTCAACATTAACCAGGATTGGACTTTTGAATCAAAAACAGAAATTTGGTAGTATGCTCACAGCTTCAACTTAGGCCCCATTCATAATGAAAATTAAAGTGTAAGCATAACATAAACTTAAAAACTAGATGTAATGGAGCCATTCACCACAGTGAATAACGTAAACATAAAAATAAACATTGAATTAAACGTAATTTAGAAGCTTGCAAGGTCAAAGCTTTCAGATTTAGGTTTATGTAAAACATTACAGGCTAACCAACCAGAAGTGATTATCATCATGTAATTATTCTGTTATCTCATCACGAGTCAGACCCTCTTAGTTTATTAGATCACGATCAGGAATCACTAGATATCTATGATATAATCACAGCAACACAAATTGTGATTATAGACAATACTTTTTAGAGTTTAACTTCCTTTGACTTGGTAGCTAGTTGTTTATTTTTATTCATGTACACAACCTCTTCTGTTGGTTGCTCTTCATAGGCAGCCATATTTGTCCAACTATTTCATGTTCTCTTATACTGGCTGCTGTTTATTTTGCATTTGTCATTGTGAATGACATTACGTGTTAGTTTTATCTCTAAGTTTTACATTGTTATGTTAATGCCTAATTTTCATTATGAATGGCCCCATACATTGCAAATTATGGATATGGTATACCTTTATGTGAAGGGCAAGGAAGATAACACACTTTCACATGCACTGTTACATGAATTCTACTGTATGATGCTGGTACCGATTTGTTGCACTATTAAAGAAGCCATAAAACTTACCTAGTAAAAATCTGCTGAAACTAAACTAAGCAACCACTAGAAATAGGTTGATATTTGCAGGTATACATTTAAGCAATGAGCTCAATTTGGCTATAATAAAAATGTTAAGACAATGAGTAGTGTGATGGTTTTGCAGAATGAAATTGAATTTGGAAAACATAGTTTTTCAGCTTATACAGGATAATAAAAAAGTAAAATAAAATATTTAAGTATTTTAATAAAGGCCATAGAATGTATTTTGCTTCAAAGAAAACTTTTGCACTATGTAATTGTTAAACATCTCATATCAGATTAACTTAGGTGCGTGACTAACTGATGTCATAAATGTGCTTATTATCTTTTCAATTCTGGAACAACAATAACATAGCCTTAGTTAATTAGAGTTGTTTAACTTCTGGAGCACACACATAGTTTTGTTTCAAAGTTTGCAAACATGACAAATTATACCAAGAATATCAAAATTAATTACAATTATTACAAAATCTATGGATAATGGATCTAATTTATCCAGTAACGGAATTACTAGACAATATTTGATGTGCTAGGCCTGACATTTTGATTAATAAATACCTATACATGGTTAAATTAAAAGTAATGTATGTATTTGGCTTTTTAAAAACATTTTAGTGCATTTTAAATAATGCTCCTTAATGATTTTATAATGACATAATAATCTATATGAAACAGAATATTAGGGCGCAAAGTTGTTATAAAATATGATATAATATTGTAAGTGTAATTTAATATTACAGCATTAAAGGCATAAACTTAAGATATAATCTCTAGTACTTTAGAAAATACTGATTAGCTTCTTAATTATTAATTTCAGAGAATATACAATTTCATAATTTAAATAACTGCTTCAAACAGCACAAGGCACTTGCAAATTAAAAATCTCCTAGAAATGATAAGCTGTAATTAGCAATCATTATTATAATATAGAAGCAAGCATGGCAGAAATTTACAAAGCCTCTATAATAACATTACAACATTCTAACTTCCTCTACTTTTAAAAAGAAAAAGAGAGAGAGTAATTTCAGTTAAAGGCAACAAAGCATAAAAGCTCTAATATTTTATATACTCACAGAGATATCAAAGCTCTGCTAAGCTATTCGTATTAACTTCAGGAACTTACTGCTTCATGAGGTTGGTACGCACACAAACGTTGCTTATCTTGTTGTTGTGTGTAATCTTCCGCAAACCCTCCTGCCATGTCTACCAACCGTAACAACACATAGCAGGCGAGCATTCCATGCAACAAAAACAGTAACACCCACACAACTGAAATAAATATAATGACAATAAAACAGCATGCTCCTAACCCAAGAACATGCTTCAACTGCTAACTTGTTACGTGAACAACTACATACAACAGATGCATTAGTACACAAGAAGATATCATGATGCAGAAGAGGGCTACAACTGCATGATTTGATCAGAATGGTGTCCTGAACCATTAAATTTCATCTCGAGCCAATATTTTCCACCTGTTCTTATTATGAAATGCTCTAAAGTAATGAGATGTTAGCCCTTGTCCCATGTGCAGACATGCTGGAAGTTGTTTATCATGAAGTATTAGTAATGAAAACAGTTCACAGTTGCATATTACTGCTACAATCTGTGACAGGAAAAATAATCTGTCAAATTACCAATAGAGAACTTGCTCCAAATGAAAATTCAAGTCTTTAATTTGGTATCTTTGTAATGGATGATTGAACTAAAACTAAGAAATGAAATGTGTAAAATCTCTTAAACCTTTTGGTTCTTAAATCCATTACAATGGACAAATGCAAAATAAATATAGCTACAATAAACTTTAACTTAGAACATTGATTTCTTTATGTTTATTGCAACATATCTTTATAGTTTGAATATAAATAAATATGGATTAAAAAAGAATTATCCAAGTCCTGCTAACAAAGGAGCCAATCACTGTTTACGTTATGTGGGACCTGCCATATCTTTTGCTTCAGACCTAGTAGCAGTGCAGCAAGTTTTAGAGATAAAACTTAGATATTGAAGTCCTGGCCAATGATGTGCTTTGCTCTGGTCAACTAAGTTCTTAACAAATCAGTTTCTAAAGGCAAAAGTAGTTACGATATGAAGTCAAGCTTGACAATCTAGTCATAAATAAATCGGGAAACAATTAATAGTGGCTAAAATCTAGTCCCTTAAACAATTTGTGCATTTCTTTTACTTATTCCTTTTTATTTTCATACAGTGAAGATTTTAAGACAAAATTTCAAGCAAAGTTTAAAGTATTTCTTATTTATGTACTTTTCTCCTATTGCACTTTAAATTACATGTTCATATGTTAAGGCAAATGTAAAATGGGCAATATACACAAAGACACTTATTATTTATGACAGTATGAATATTTATTAGTTGTATTATTCTTATGTATTTTTTTTCTGAAATAATTTTCTTTTATTAATGACATTTTCACAAATCTGAAATAAAGGCCTGATGCATTATTTCAAAACCAACAATATTAATTAAACTTGTATCAAACATTAGACCGAAAGTAAATAATGATGGAGACAACTGAACACCCATACCACAATTTGTTTGCTGACCACAATTTAATGCTTAAGAGTCTGCAAAGCATATAGTACATAAAAGCATGGTAATTGTACTGCAACAATGTTCATACAGGATAATGATTTTCATATAAATCTCACATTATGTGTTTTACTGTGTTGCAGCATCATCAAAGTTTACTTGTATCCAAAGGGTGTGTATTATGAAATTAAAGTTGCAACAAATCCAGAGGGAAAAAGGATTTTTATTACATTCTCTTGTAGCACTTCCTTATGGACCATTTTTTCTTTATTCTCTAGCTGCAATATTTAATGCTTTGCTAGTTTGCATTAATCCATTGATATTTCTCTAAAATCTTACATTTTTAAAAACTGTGTAGAACTTTATAGATCTGTGAAAATCATTGCATAAATATCTAAATTCCAATAACTGTTTCATTCTGGCTTTAATGCTTAGAAATGCCTATGCCCAGGGTTCTGCCCAGCAGCAGTTGCATAGTTAAGATCTGATTAATGCTGTGTAAGTCTTATCAGAGTATCTTTTTCATTTTCATCTTCTGTTTTATGGATCCGATAAGAAGTTTGGAGGAATCTGTTGAACTAGTGGGTTGCTGTGACAGTCAAACGAATTGTCTTCTGTAAGCTCTGGCAAGGACTGCTATTACTTCTGGAACATTGGAATCTGGAGTTTCTGACATACCATGGGGCATTGGTGATTAAATGGATAAATCTCTTTTGAATAATTTATATTCTTTGTATTTGAAAAGGCAAGACAGAAGCCCAAATTATGTGTTTTGCAAAATTCCCCATGTTTTCATTTGTATCTAATCCAAGCTTTTCTGCTATTTTAATTGGTGAAGAAATCTTAGAGGCTTCTGGTCACATGCTAATGGGCCTGAGATAGTTTAGGAAGTCTTAATTCATGGAAATTTTAAAATTGAAGTGTAGTTATGTCCTTCATTCAAGCTGTACATATTTAAAAATATGTTTAATCCATTTTAGCCATAATAAGGTACATTAAAATGTTAATTACAGAGGGAAACAAAACCTAGTCTCAGGACAAACACAAGCACAAACCATTGTATAATGCAGCAATAGGAGAGTATAGACATCTTTACAAGGTTTCTGCCACTGCCTGGATTCCATTATGGTTGTATTCCGCTTCTAATAGCTATAAAAATAAGTAAACGTAAGAAACATTTTATTTTCTCCCATCAACTTGTAGTCAATTACATATATATTGAAATTTTTGTTTTTTCAATTATTTACAGATTTTAGCCTCAGTTTGGAAATATTTGACTGTATTCTCAATGTGGAAGAAACTTGTGGATTTTATACAAGTCTGAAATGTCTATCAACCAGTTTTGTTTCAAGTCTTACATGTAAATTTCATCTCCATACATGTCCATCATATTCTGTTCATTACATAAACAGCCTAAATAGTTGGCAGATTGGATGGTCACAGATATAACAGTATTGGCTATTGTTTTTTTCCACTTCTATTACTACCTTCACATTTCTCTAAAACATTATAAAATTTCATGTCAACATCAAGTGTAGATATACTTAATCACATTAGAAATCATATTTTTGTCAATAGATAAAAGTGCATCAATGTTAATAATATTCAGCTTATGGAGCAGTAACACAATTGCAGCTGCAGTATTTTATAAGGCGTTACTTAGAACTTTAGCCATTGAAGTAAAAACTAACATGGCCTTTTGGCCAATAGCCCTGTAAGTGGGTTACCTTTGACCATAAAGAAAGCTATACCAAAAGTTTTATGGAAGGAAGAGTTATGGAATGCCAAGGGCATAACTTTTGTCACTGGGCATGCACCAGCGTAAAAACCCTGCACTTAATAGGAAGGTTTCAGGCCAACACAGACCGAAGATTGTGTGGGTGTGAAACAAACACAGTATTAAGTGATAGTTCTCTGGTTCCACGAAGAATTTCCCAAATTGTTTGCATCTTCTTTGATGCATGTGCTTCACGGGCACATAACATATATATAACCTCTATTTCATATACTTCAATTATGCTGTAATAAAACAATGACTATTTGGAGAGTCTTTTGAGACAGGACAAAGGTAGAAACAGTTGCTCATGCCCATCCTTTTCTCCCCTTTCCAGTGTCTCAAAAGTCTCTGACCAAAGAATAAATAAAATTTTACTGCTTATGTTTGCAGGGCATTTTAACTGTGGATGCTTTTGAAGTTGCAAAAAGAACAAAAAGGAGTATTACAACATATTACACACGAGTAATAACACATTCTTTTCAATTTAATAAAATAAAATTTGATCATGCTTATGTGAAAGCTAGGAAACTGCTGTATGACATCAAAAGAATAAATTCCAGAAAAAAATCTCAAGAATGCACATGCATTATTAGATGTAACTAATGACTGAATTATGCTAGAACCATAGGTCACATATAGATTTGTTGCTTCTATTGCCACCTCAGAAGTTCTCTGCTTATTTTATTCTTAACTTCTATGGCAGGAAACAACAGATTGCTTTATTCTGTATTATTTAATACTCTGTTATGAATATTTTTGTGAAAGTCATTAACCCTTTTAGTGCCAATCACAATCTAATTGTGATCCGAAAATTCTGCAAGAATTGCCAATCATGATCTAATCGTGATGCTATTTTCATACGTTTTAACCCTTTCCAGCAGGAAAGTCTGTGTAATGTTTACGCCATTGCCATAGAGGTTTTCTGGAGTGTTTCAGGACCTTAACTGTAGATTCCAAAGCGCTAAATTCCAAATTAAATTTCTCTAGCCATTGTTTTGTTGGTTGAAAAATGGCATCATCTAGCAAAAGATTACCAAAGAGAAAATAAAAGCTTCAATTTGCGATATATTAGAAGTAAGTGATTTTGAATTCTCAGACCTTGATGAAAACATTTCTGACATTGACATAAGAAAGGAGGATATATATTCTTGCTTTAGCGATGAAAATGCATCCAATAACAACAGCACTCATACGCATGCAAATAAAATCTGTGTACTAATAAAATGGATTTACTGAGGTTTACCCAGAACATGCAAACAATGTGAGTCAACCATTCAGCTACACAACAACACAAGTGCTAAATAGTACAGTAATCTACATTAAATTTATACCCTTTGCTTTATGCCATTTTCATTATTACTTGTATTATGCATATGTTTGTTTTCGGTGATTTTTTTTTTTCAGTTTTCAAACTTTGCATTACATAAACTCATTTTTGTATTTTAAAAAACAAAACACAGACTGTTTTATATACATAGTTTCATCTCATTAGTTTGAACTTCCTATATAGTAGGGCTTTGTATGCCTAATTATTGATTATTTTTGGATATTTTATTTTCAAAATTGTTAATTTTTTATAAATATTGAAGACACTCCTCATCCATATAGTACATATTACATTAGACTAAAAATAAAAAAAACCATTCTGCTCTCAATGTCATTTTGGACTCATTTTATTACTAATAAATTAAAACCTAGCATTCTGATCTAAAATTGCTTGGCACTTTTCAGACAGTATTTTGTTATTCCGCTGGTACTAAAAGGGTTAAACAACCATCTTTATTGCTACTGACTGTTCTACATGTATCATGTGGGGTTTCCAAGACATTCACTAGATTTACCCTATCACTATCATATACAAGATCCTTTGCACCTAGGTCACAAATCAAATTGAAAGCAATGCAAAACCATAGTTCCTCTCTGGACAAATATTTCCATAATTTTGTATCGCATAGCACAGAGTATCATATGAAATGCAACTTATCATTTGATTTGGATACTCAATACTTTCACTTGCATTTAAGTAGTACAACAGAGATGTTAAATAAGTAAAGCCTTTTAAAACATCACTATTATGTTGAATATGGTGTAACATGTTCTGACAGCTACATTGTCATTTCCAAGCATGAGCCCTTTATTTTGTTATGGTAAGTGCCCATGAGGCAAATTATGATGACATTAATCCGTTCTAGTTTTTGAAAACAGATAGCTGAGAGGAAAATGAATCATTCCATGCGCTATCCAAATAGTATTAGAAAATTTCCAAGACAATTGTCAAAAGAATAACTTCCTGCGACTTCCCAACTCAAGTAACTTTATTTAATGCCTTGGTAGATAGGAATACTGATTTTGTGTAACTAAAGCACACATTTACTGGCAATGGATAGATGTAGCTCTAATATATGGAACATAATTTGCCTGGTTACCTCAAATGCGCAGTTTTTATTCATTTTTGCATGTGTTGAAACAAGTTATTAAAAATTCATAGTTCGACACTTGCATCTTGGAAGACAAAAGAAACTCTAGATTAGTACAGATAGATAAGCTATCTAGACAGCTCTATTTTTGTAAGTTGGCATCTGACAGGTTAGTGGCCAAACTCCGAACTAAGCACTATATTGTCAATGTGAACAGCATGTGTTCACCTGATATGTGCACACATCTGGAACTAATAATAAAAGAAACAGTCTACAAAGAGACAGAAAGAGAGAAAGAGAGAGAGAGAGAGAGAGAGAGAGAGAGAGAGAGAGCGAGAAAGAGACAGAGAAATATTTAATTATATTTATGGAAAATGTAATAGTGAAATCAAAATGTATTTAAGGAATACATCATAAGCAAAACTAAAAAAATGAAGAAAGCAAAGAAAACAAAATCACTCAATTACTTTGAGCAGTTTTCCAAATACTTTGAAGTGTCAAGGAGAGTTCATAATATGAAATGAGAAACTGCCAAAGGTTTTTCATAATTATCATAAATTAAATAAGATAAACAAGTTAGTGTGTAGTAAAAGAAATAAGAAACCAAATCAACTAGGCGCAAACTTCTGCTATATGCTGTCATCTTGTTTTGTGTATATTGTTAACAAAGATAGGAGCAATCGCTGACATCTCAGTCGACCTATTAAAAAAATAATTTTCAGACGCAAACAATGAAATGTATAAGTAACAGGTAACACAGTGTAAAAACTGAAAACAGGAAAATAAAACACAGTAACTGCAAGCTGAAGCAAGCATAAGACCAAGATTGTGTACGTGTAATTTGGCAGAAGCAACTCTTACAACAAAACAGCTCTTACCAGAGCAACAGGTCTGCCACGCTCATTTGTTTTTCTGATTGTGCACTTCTGTCATACCCCAACTTACGAAAATAGCACCAGAAAAATATATAATATGATACAGCTCAGAAATGCCCAACACACAACAACTATAACTATTACAGGCAGTCATTTCACAAGCTAAAGAGCAGACAATCATACCAAACATTTTAAAAGGAATGAAGAAGTGGGAAGTCAGATGCAAACCAACATAGTAAAGCTATTTTGGCAAAAGCAACTTTGTTGAAATGCATTAACAAACACCTTCACAATGCACACCAATCAAGAAAAAAGTAAAAGCACTTTGAAGCACAGTTTAGCATAAAGCTATAGCTAGATCACTGGCCACTGTCAAAGTGATGTGTGCGTGTGTGCATGCATGCACATTCATCTATGGCTATCCAGCTGCAGTGCATTCATGTGCCAGCTTAAAGTTATTTCTTCAATATGAACTTGACTGCCACTAGTTTCAAATATGGAAACAGATGCAGAAAAGCTTAAAGTTTATAAACAAAATATTCCTTTATAAAATTAGAATTAACAAGACCATCATTTGGAAGATGTTACATAAAAGCTCAAGGAAAAAGTAGCCAGGGAAATGAGGATTCTTTAATTTTATTTTATGGTTTAAAACAAAACCTGAATTAGGTGCATGGTTAGTATGTATGGTTTCTATTTCTTAACTTTCAAGTTTTTGTGTCTAGTACCTTCCTAAAAGTGTCACTATTGTGTTCTAGTTGGACTTATAATTTCAAATAATACGTGTAAAATGAAAATATCATCCTGCATCTATCCAGGTAACTGTAATCAAGATAGGTTTAGGAAATTCTTTTTTTTTTGTTGTTCCAAAATCTTTTCATATTTTAAAAAATCTGCATTTACATTCACATAACTTTTCTCTCCTATTGAACCATGTTGCCATGGTAGTTCAATGGCAAAGCAAACAGCTAGAAATTGGGAGATCCGTGGTTCAAATACCGGCTATGGCATTGAATTTTTCAGTCTGACTCTACCTATCCAACTCCTGTCCTACACACAGCTTGTGTGGGGGGGGAAAAAAAAAAAAAAAAACACACACACACACACTCACACAATTAATCCAATTTTCTACCTATTGTTTAATAGTGGCTCTACAAATTAGTTTTATGAAAGCTAAATTTTCTATAGATACTTAATTTGAATCCAGATAAACCTTGTTAAATAGCTACATTACACATTTTATTATAGGTACAAATGGAACAGTCAAATGTTTAAGAACTGAATTCTATATGCTGGCCTTCAAATTTCATGCTCTTTCCAATCAGTAAGAAACAACTGTAAATCAAGAGACTTTAAAAAAATGAGAAAGTATTGTAAATTTTGAATAATAAATAATGAATATCTCAGAAATGATTTATGTCATAAAAAGTTTACTTGGAATAAATTGTGTTTTAAAGAGGTCTATATAATTTGTGTAGTATGTTTCTGACTAAGGTTTAATGCATACTAGTTATACAAGATTAGACAAAATTCCTTCCAAATGAAGCATGCCACATATTTCATTTGCCTTGTAAAAATATTTAATACATGTATTTCAATTAAAATGTTCTAAAAATGTTCCATGTAAAAAGTAGATTTGGTACAAAGATTTTCTTGAAAATGTGTTGCATCTTTGGAAGACACTAACTTTTATTTTTAGTTGTATACTTCTCTCTCTCTCAAACTTCCACGCATGCCCTTACGACATACTCAAGTAGTGGTTTTCATAATTCACTGAGCAAATTCTAATACTGTAAACTATTGAGAAGAACAGAATTTCTGACAAAGTTGGCCTGAAAGATAACAATAAATGTCAGCACTACCATAAATACCTATGGAAGTAAGATCATATATATGTACTTTGTTGGAAGTTACGAGGGGCATACTGAAAGTCATGAGCAACCCATTGTAAAAAATTAAATTTCAACAATGTAACGAAATGAATTGCAGGATCCTAATCTACAGACTTTAAGCCACATGTTGACATATTGTGACGTCATTAGCTTCTATCACGTGACCACAGACGGTGTTTGAAAAATGGCTGACATTGATGTTTCGTTTCGACAGCGTGCTGTCATTGAATTCCTTGTGAAAGAAGGAAAATCTGCTCCTGAAATTCATCTCAGACTTCAACGTGAGTATGGAGGTGTCTGCAAGGGTGCCAGCAGTGTTAGAAGATGGGTGAAACACTTCAAAGATGGAAACACGAGTCTGCAAAATGCGCCTCGTAGCGGGCATCCTCGAACTGGTTCTACAGAACGCAACAAGGAAAGAATTGACAAGCTCATTACAGGAGATAGGCGTTTCACTGTGAATGAAATTGCTGCGCAACTTGGAATAGGACATAGTGCAGTGCAAGAAATGATCCACAGCTTGGGTTATCGAAAGGTCTGTGCCCGTTGGGTCCCCCGCTTATTGACTGAAGACCACGAACTTCAGAGAAGAACCATTGCACAAAACCTTCTTCAGAGATTTCATAATGAAGGTGATGAATTTTTGACGTGTATTGTGACTAGAGATGAGAGCTGGTTCCATCACTATGAGCCAGAAACGAAACGTCAGAGTATGGAATGGCACCACTTGAACTCACCATCAAAGAAGAAAGCGAAGACAGTGCAGTCTGTAGGAAAAGTTATGGGAAGTGTCTTTTGGGATGCACAAGGTTGCATTCTGGTTGACTTTCTTGAACCTGGACAAACCATAAATTCTGCTTGCTACATCAAGACACTTCTGAAGCTCCGTTGGGCTTTGCGTGATAAACGCCCTGGAAAGAGGATCATCCTTCAACAGGATAATGCGCGTCCGCATACTGCCCGTGCCACTATGGAGAAGATCAGGGCATTAGGGTGGGAAACTCTTCCACATCCTCCCTACAGTCCCGACTTGGCACCCTCCGCCTACCATCTTTTTGGTTCTGTGAAGGAGCAGATACTTGGCCAACGCTACGAGATGCTGGAGGATATTCAGAAAGCAGTGCGTCAGGGTCTGCGGGCAGCTGGAACGGAGTTCTATCACAAGGGCATTTTCAAACTTGTAGGACGATGGGAAAAATGTGTGCAAAACAATGGAGACTATGTCGAAAAGTGAAAGAAAGTCTGTAGATTATGATGATGTATTTGGTTTGGCTTAAAAATAAATATTAAGATTGTAAAACATGTTGCTCATGACTTTCAGTATGCCCCTTGTATATTAAGTGAGAATGAAAACTGAAACTACTTCTGAGAGGTTTACATGTAAAAAAATCAAAGTTCCTGAGAGAACACATGACTAGAATTGAGAGAGACATATAAACATTGGTATTAACTATTGTTATGTATTAAACTTCCAACTACTTTTAAAAAAAATCATATTTTGCTTTTCAGAAACTAGTATTCTTATTTTTTCATAATAATCAAAAGACGGATCTTAATTTCTAGTTCTCTGATAATGTGTCAATCATGCACCCAAGCATGTACATAAGACATGTGCCTAGTGCACGTTTAAATAGCGTTTCCAAGATAATCTTATGAATGTTCAAAAGTTTCTTTGCAAGTCAGAACACCGGAAATTCTATACAGAATTTTCTTTCCACTCATTAATCAAATGCATTCAAATCCAGTTCTTTTTTTTTTTTTTTTCTCTCTTTCTTTTTTCTATACATATAGATTATTCCAAATAGCACTCCAACGTCCTTGTTTTCCCTAAAAAGACTATTGTGCATGGGTAATTTTTAAACATAGCAGTTTTGTTACATTTGTTTGTGCTTAACCTACATTAAATAAATGTAGTTTTCTGCCTTAGTACACAAAAATGTACTTAATGTTCAATTAATCCACTAAACTACCTCTCCTAAAAGAGCAGCCCCTTTGCTAGTCAAAAAACATGTGTGGGGGTATGAAAGTGAGACCTGTCTACTTTAGCTATCTCCCTGACTTCAATAACCAGAGTTAAGCATGGGAGTATGCATTCTTTCTTCAGACAAGGGACACAAAAGTTCAAATAATTTGCACAAGAGTAAATTTTCAAATGATTATGAGCCAAGTAACAGTAATATTAATTGCATCATTCACTATAGACATCAAGAAATGAAAACCATAGGCAAAGAGCATTTTAAACTGTCTTTTACAAATAATGATATTTGCTGGTGACCAAGGATGGAGTTTAAGTCCAAAAATTGTATTTTACACATGTTGTATTATGTACTCAGAATCAAGCCAATCTTTATTGTGGACAGTTTTCAACTATTATCACATCAATAGTTAACCTAAACCTTGGTGTCAATTAAATTACTGAAGTGTGAAACAGCTATTTTAAGTGTCTGAAATTATTCACTGAAAAATGTTTGGACCTATACCCCTTCACCCCCGTAGCACCGGCAATATTATATTTCAGTATCTAAAAATTAAGGAAGCAATCATAGAATTCTAGTGTTAAAAGAGCTGCACTTTGGGATATTTTATACTGTTTCAAAAGAAATCACTTTCAACTTCAAGATACCATATAATAAGTTCTTATTATAAAATACAACTGATCAATGTTCAGCAACTGGAAGGAATTTCTCAAAAGAAATTTGTCATAATTTGAAATTAACCTACGAGGAAAATGAATCACACTTCCCAATATTCTCAGATGTTCCAAGTCCAATAATACTAGAATAATGCTTGATACTTCTCACTTAACACAAAATTGTTTAGTGGCTATAAATCTAAATCTTTTAGTCTTTTCCTCTGATCAGTTTAGCAAAAAATGTATATCTACATATATTAAGCAATTCTGCAACTTCTCCGTTTATTTTCAAAACGTCTTACAAATGATTTAAACATTAACTACATAGAGAAAAGAATATTTCAATGTGCATACTAGGAAGCTACTTACCAAATTAATTTATAGAAGAAATTTTAATATCCTCACGAAGTGCCCATACCTAAATTTATTTTAATTCTGCTAGGTCCACTGCACTAAGAGGTCAGTTAAATCTAATGTGTAAGTTAATGAATTTTTTTCCAAAAAATATATAAGAAAGCCAAAAAAAAAACCAGAAAATAGTGTTAGAGGAAATACTTTTCTTAAGTTTTTATTGAAAACTTGTTTTTAAAGTGCTTGGAGTTCGCTTACTTTATATTTAAGTCTATTTCATTCAAGTAATTGGGTTATACAATTAAAATGTAAATATCTCAATTTCCTGTGGCTTTGAGCGTTATTTGCCCGCAGCCTTCAGTTGATACTTGTATGATATGTGAAAGTTGTTTTATGCATAAAAATGTCATGCAGCACATTTAAAGAAAAAGAAGAAAGCTATCATCTATACTATTATAAAATAATATCCATAAACGTTTCTCTAAGAGCTTAAGTACATTTTGGACCAATGTGCTAAAAGTAAAACAGCTACAGTTGTCTACATGCATTCATATGAGCTTTCTCATCTTAAATCAGTTTCTATGCTGTCAAAGAGAGAGTGCAGTAAAACATCTTAATGCAAAACACTGAATCATAAGCATAGCTGATCCCTATTCTGCATCTGAAAGCGCAGCACATGAAAACAGACATCAGGCACACACAAAACACTTACTGCTTTTTCAAACACGTCATGGGGCAAACATTGTTTGCCTTAACATTGTGAGTGACTGATCGGATGCCATTCAACCAGGCCTGCAGGAAGAAATAATAGTTTCCAGTACTCAAAACAAAATATCTCAGTTACACAGTATTTGAATGTCAATAGATTAGGAGCATGCACAAAGTTTCAAAAGTTACCTGTATTTTGCTACAAAGAGAAGATCCTTACATTTTAAATGTAGGTATATTACATTGTTATTTTTTTTACAATGTATTAATGCACTACTCTAAACATGATGAAGAAAAAAAAGTTCAATAATTTGCAGTATAGCCCCAGTAATTCCAGGTTGCGTGTACTTCGAGCTGGTCTTAATAAAATTAAAATTTTACATAAAACCAGAGTAAAATCCTGTTTTTATATGTTGTCTGCATGTACATTTTATGCACTTCTGAATGAGTTATATTTTGAACTCTCAATATACCATGTACAATACAAGTAAAACTGTCCCACTTCGGGTTTTCGTTCATAATGCACAGAAATAACCTAGGCCTCAGACTGCTAATGCATTTCTATTATTGCTGAGAGGTACAGTTAGGTTTGGAGAGGTGATGTGCTTGCTCTTTCTTGTTGGCCCTTCACTAATTGGGATCATGTGTCAATTGTACAGTGCATATCATCCTTTAAGAAAAAAAATATGTCTTGGTACAGTAATTCCTAGTCAGCAACAGTGGTCATTTAAGTAAAAATATGTACACATTTTACAGCAGTAACATTGTACATGGTATCTGTACTGTAGTGAGTTCACCTGTGTCCCATTAATTTTATTTTATTTATTTTTTTTTTTTTTTTTTGGTCATCCTCCATGGTCTGTAGGTAACATTCTAGCTCTGATTTCTAAGGTTGTGGGCTAAAACTAGCAGAGGACGATGAATTTTTTGGGGTGTAAAAATTCTTCGAAAGGAAAGTAAATCCACTGGTCCTGTGTTGTAGAACTGTGGCACATAAAAGAACCTCAATCCTGATACAGAGGTTTCTGAGTAAAATTAAGCAGTCTTTCATGCCCAATATAGAATGGGATGCTAAGAAACACAGCAATTAAAAAGCAACTATAAATAAAACTCTATTATTATTATTATTATTATTATTATTATTATTATTATTATTATTATTATTATTATTATTATTATTATCATCATCATCATCATCATTATTATTATTTCACATTAATTTTAGTGTTTTACCTTCCCAATGTGCGAGTCCCTGACATAGGAAAATTTCTTTAAATTAAAACTTATATTTTTGTAACTTGGAAATGTTTGCCTATATACATTCAACACAGGTGTGTACTATATTGTTTTTTATTTATATTTTAACCATTATTGTGCACATTAAACCTTTATTCAGAATTTAGATATTTCCATACAGTCCAAGTTTTTTGTAATTTGAAGTAGCCTCAGCCCCAATTGGCTTGAATTACCAGGGCTCTACTGCATATACACTCTATGTAAAATTGAAGGTATTAAACAGTCAAATCAAACTGATTATTTTCTGATTACAATTCAAGTAAAATATATAAAAAAAAAAAGTAACAACCATTTCAGATTCATCAGTACCTCTAAATTGAGAACTTAAGATTACTACAGAGCATTCAGTACAGCATTAAGATTACTAACTTAATGAGTTCTCTCTCTTTTGACATTCACTTATGCTGCAAACAGCATGTTTCTCCAAATACAAAACAATGCCTTTTCTTTCCAAAATGTTCACTTTGAAAAATCACATGGTTGTCATACATTTGTGATATAATATACTTTACAAATACTATATGAAAGAAATGAGCTTCAAACTTCATGGGTATCTGTTAGGGGAAGAAGATCCAGACAAGGTATCATCAGACAGTCATACATCAAGGATCCTCGTGTTGTATCCGATAGTCGAAAGCAGTAGACAATGCATGTAACACGCATGCGAAACTAGTTCTGCGTAAAAGTAAGTTTTTGTGAAGCACATGTGTGTATATTCGACTACCAATTAAAAACTAATTGCTAGCTTCACAGTGTACCACTTCCAGTATTCAAAATTATAACTTTTGCCTGTTTTTATTTCACACCAGTCATTTAAATGATTTACCAACAAGCCTAGAGAAATTATAATTTTAAATATCTGATGATAAATACTCCCTATGGAAAGTTTTCTTTACCAATTACAACATTTCCTAAAATTGTTAATTGGCAGCCAATGAACATGCAGAAAAGAGATGTGGTTGTGTACTCCCTCCATACTTTGCCAACTTCATATTTATAATAACAATGCATTATAGATTATATCTACATAATGGTTATTGGTTTCCTAATATTCTTAATAGAAACACATCCACAATAATTGTCTATTTCTGATTTCATAGATTTGAAGCAATTTTGAAACAAGGTGGAAAGGGAACAAATTACACATGCACGAGGGTAATCCCAAAAGTAAGGTCTCCAATTTTTTAAAAAATATAAAGGAGCATTTATTTACAATAAATTGTGCTTGAGCATTTTTCTATTTTTCCACATAATCACCATGTTAATTGATGCATTATTATAAACACTGTGGCAGTTTTTGTATGCGCATGTCATACCAGCCTGCTGCCAGGCTACTGAAGAAGCATTGGACCTCATCTTTCACCTTGTCATCACAAGGCCTTCGAGCCAAATCCTTTTTTTTTGTCCTCTCCCTCTACTTTCTCTTTTCTCCATGTGCTGATGCAAAGTCAATTGATGCAAATTTGTACATACAATTAAATTTAAATTATTTGTTAGCTAATGAAGTCAATTGCCAGGATCATATCAATGCGACCAATGTGCTGGAATTTTGTCCCGCAGGAGTTCTTTTACATGCCAATAAATCTAACATGGGGCTATCGCTTTAAGCACACTAAAAAGCCATCAGTCTGGGTTTGAACCTGCAACCTGGGAATCAGGAAGAGGTTGAATGTTGTGAAACTGCATGTTTCAGTGTTTGTGTTAGTGCTTTATAATGCCAAAAGGTCTGAGCACATAGAATCTTCATGTATGAATCCTCAGTGAACAACAAACTCTCGTAGAGAAGACAGCAATTTATACACAGATTCTCAGCTGTCCATGCGTCTCTAAAGAAGCAGACCATGATCTTTCTCCATAAGAAATCTAAATTGGATCACCATGGTTTTACAGAGGCAATACTTGTACTGCCGGAATAAGTTAGAATTTGGAGATATGTCTGAGGAAGCTTGCACGAGAATCAACAATTTCACAAACCTCAACTTGGATTGTTACTAAAATTTTAAAACTAAAACTCTAAGATGACTCTATTATAAGGAATTGCAACTACACAAATGCGAGTGGAATTAATTTCTCTGATGGGACTGAATAATGTTAGTGATCACTCTATTGACCGGCATTTAATTCCATGATGGGAAGCCATAGTTGATAAGGGCATTTTTGCAATTTTTGGTATTCATTGATTAAGAGTTATTATAATAATAATAAAACCTGTTGAGTGTTAATAAGATTTGCAATACAGCCATGAAGGTTTCTGGACACACCTTGATACCTAAGATATCCAATTTGTGAACAGAATAGTCACAGCCAAAAGTTGAATTGTCACTTCTATCAAGACAAAAAATGGTTTTATTTACATGTTCATAAAGAATTAATGAGTGTTGATGCAAATTTTCTTAAAAGGTGTGAGAAAATGTGGCAGCACAAGGACAAGATTTTTACAAATCTTTTGATGATATGGTTATTGTAATAATTTGCATGGAAATCTATACACCAGAATTGTAGGGCCTATGAATATTTATACACCAGCAAACAGGATGCTACTCAGTGCCAAGAAAACTGTTAATCCAGGCACATATCCAAACAAATGCTCTGTATGCTGATGTTGAAATTGAGCACTATTTGTAATTTGTGAGACAAAATGTTTCTAAACAGTTAGCAAGTGCTTTTCACTTGGATTGTCAGAATGAGTGTGTGCAGTTCTGTTTTCTTAATGCTGAATGCTCTATAGTAATTCAATACATCATTAGCTGCAGTGTATGAGGAGAATGATTTAAGAATGTATGTAGTATGCATATCAATTTTATAAAAACTAATTTAGTCATAGCATATGAGATAAATACAAATAGATTACATGAAGCTGAAACTTTTCAGTAGATTTGCTCAGTATATGGCACTCAGTTTTATCAGGTATAAAAAGGAGTAGTTAATATATTATTTCCTATATAAATGCCGACTGCAGGAAAGCAAATAAAATCAACTACTCATTGCCAATCAGTTAATCTCTCAACTTGATTTTTCATTGTGCTGCATAAAAGTTAATCAAGGATCAGTAAACACTCATCAACCGATTGCCAAAATCGATTTGGCAGCAGTGGCTTTTGATAATGCCACCGGAACCTGTTGGCATTAATTTCACGAATGACATCCAGCAGATGATGCTTCTTTCTTCATTTAAAGCGTCATGAATGGCAGAGTATATAATTGAAGAACCAAAACAGTCAAAAATTAGTCATCCAAAAATCCCTAATTTCTTCACTCATAATAGACCTCTTCTTAATATAGAGTAGGGTTATTTAAATATTATTATTTTTAGGTATTACCTCTCATCTAAAAAAAAACTAAAGGAAGACTATATCTACATTATATGTACATATGTATATGGACACAAAAAATGAGTCATCCCCAGATTCCATGCGTCAATTGAAGAGCTTCCGACATCTTCATAAAAGCTGTGTTCACAATACACACGAAAAAACTGTATAATGGTCTGTGACCAACAGCTTTATGCTTAACTTATGAGGACTGAGAATATATCACAAAACAACGTTCCAGTGGGTGAGAGATTACTTAGGTTAAAATATTATGCTGCTTGTATTTTTTTTTATGTTTGTTAATTTTCATATATAAAACAGAATATTGCATTAATATAACTTTGGCATTTGAAGTTATAGGTCTATATTGCACACAAAAACATAATACTACTACCACTTGTGTTAAATAACTAAAAAAAATCTGATGTGCTCCATTCACATGACTTTCTCTACATCTCTGTAACAAATTATTATTAATAAGCTTATTTTTCTATTTCTTGCCAAAACATTAGCAGAAACAGTCTTATTACTTAGTTTCTTATATGTAGAAGGGAAATAAGGGAATACATTAGGCTAAACCGACAGTCACATTTTAAAATGTGGTTGCTATGAGGTTCTTTGCGTGGCCAAGCGTTGACAAGTTCCTGTATAGGAAAAGTTTAAGTATTTCAAAACCCAAATCAATAGCAAGAAATATCTCGAAACGGCCAACTCCACGAAAAATATGTACATGAGATAAATTGTGTGTTTTATGGAGATCTACATTTTTTATGTAGTAAGTTTTTCTTTATCTCTTTGGTTTACCAGCTATGCAAAATTCAATAAAAATCATGTAGAATTAAGAGGTCTTCAGAGGCTATTCCCAGAAAATTCTGGATATACATATTATTTGTCATGTAAATATCTTAAATATAAGAGATTTTAATCAAAATTGTTAGAGCCACTTTTCAGAAAATCAAAATTGTTTAAACTTTTCCATATAAAGGGTAGTTCGGGGTGGGGAGATTTTTTTGAAAATCTTTGTGTCACATCCTTGGAAGATACTGAACTTAAATATCAAGTTTGGTATTTAACAGACTTTTAGTTTTGAGGTAAGCTGCCCACAGATACACACACACACATACACACACATACAGACATTTTTCTAAAAATGCTTTCTTTGAATTCAGGGAGTCCCAAAACATGTATTTCTGGTGAAATGTTGGTATTTAACTTTTGGGTGCAATACAATACCTTCTTTATACACTATGTACACAGTACATGTAGAGAAAGTTGAAATGTGTAAATACGCTATTATCTTGTAAATCTAAAACACAAAAAATAAACATAATTAATATTGGGTGTATGAACCCTCAGCCCATGCAACTGACCTCAGTCTTTGGGTTATCGAACAAAATTAAATGCCTGCAGAAATGGGATCGAGAAGCTACAAGATCCCAGGCTTCTTGGATCTGTGCCTAGAAGCAATCTTTTGTCTTTCGTCTATCCACAGGTAAATTGAAGCACAGCTCCCTCTTTACCTCAGCCCAAACATTCTCACATTCTACCACTCTGAAAACCAACTTGAAATCTTTCGAGATGTGTAGACAGGATGATTATCCTGTACAGATTTAACAATTCTATCAGGATTCTCATCCCCAAGGGAATCACAATATTATTAAGTATTAGCATGTACTGCACACTATTCAGTGTATTGTCAAGTTGCCACAGCACACCTAGACCATCCCTTGATATCCAGCCCCAACACGATATAGATATGCGGCCATGATAAAATATTGTGAAGCCAAGTATTTTGCATTGTATCAGAACCCTATGGATGATAGGCAATAACCTTTCCCTTACATGTGGAAGAAAATGTTACCTCGTCTAAGAATATCAATTATTCCAGTTACAACTGGCATTTTCTGTTGGATCGGTTGGTGAAGGGTATGTTGAGTATTTTATATATACGAGGTACATCCAGAAAGTAAGATCCATTTCAATTTATCTCCACTGCAGCGCTGCGATCGCAGTTCCGCACATGCACGGTAGACGCTCTGTATCAAGGAGAAGAAACATGCGCCATTTTGAGATCGCTGTCAGCCACAAACGCTTTGTTGTGTTTGTTTACAATGTCGGAGTTCATTGAAAATCCCGCCACTTGTGAAATCAGATCTGTGATTCGTTTTCTGAATGCTAGGAAAGTGAAACCAATTGAAATTTATCGGCAAATTTGCGAAGTTTACGGACAAAATGCGATGAGTGATTCAATGGTGAGAAGATGGGTCCGAAAGTTCAATGAAGGATGTAGTGAAGTGCACGATGAAGAACGAAGTGGGCGTCCATCTTTGGTTACAGAAGAACTGGTTCACGCGATTGATGACAAGATCTAGGAAAACCGCAAGTTTACAATTAGTGCTCTCGCTATGGAATTTCCCCAAAGCTCATGATCACTAATTCATGAAATTGTTACCGAAAAACTGAAATTTCGTAAACTTTGCTCACGTTGGGTACCAAAGATTCTTACTGAGCAACACAAAACAAAACAGATGGGTAGTGCACTTCAGTTTTTAACCTGTTATGATGAAGATGGCGAAGAATTTCTGACACAGATAGTCACAGGAGATGAGACTTAGGTTTCTTACGACACCCCTGAAAGTAAGCGGCAATCAATGGAATGGAGGCACACTTCATCCCCAGCAAAGGTTAAGCCGAAACAAATCTTGACACCTTGAAAAATTATGTGCACAGTGTTCTGGGACTGGAAAGGCAACTTACTCATTGATTTCTTACCGCGTGGTCAAACAATCAAAGCAGATGTTTATTGCGAGACACTTAGGAAATTGCGCCATGCAATACAGAATAAGCGCCGAGGATTACTGTCAAAAGGTGTTGTTTTTCTTCACGACAACGCACGACCACACACTGCAAATGTGACGAAAAACCTCCTACATGAATTTGGCTGGGACATGTTTGACCATCCTCCATACAGCCCTGACCTCGCTCCTAGTGACTTTCATCTGTTCTTACATCTCAAGTCTTTCCTTGGCAGTCAACACTTCAACAATGATGAAGAGCTGAAAGAAAATGTTTCCAACTTTTTGAAGACACAGGCGGCAAACTTCTATGAAGAAGGTATACAAAAACTTGTGCCACGTTATGACAAATGTCTGCAAAATTTCGGCAGTTATGTGGAAAGGTAGTTTAAGAGTTGTAGAATTTTGTGCAATAAATAATTATTCTGTATCTGTACACAATTTAATTTTATTACCAAACGGAACTTACTTTCTGGACGTATATATATAAAGATCCTATCTCCCAAAAAAAAAAAAAAAAATTGCCCAAAATTGGATTCCTTAAAAAGTTTCAATGCATTGATTTTCTTAACAATACTTTTAGTATTTTTTCATAATATACAGATTCCATTTGTTTTTTCATCGAGAGAGACCTGTTTGTGCCTGATGCGTTTAAGTAACATTCTGGACTGGTGCTGCTATCTTGAGCACCAGAGGTAGCACTAGCATATATGATGAGTCAGCCTGCAGTTTCATGCTCTGGGTAGTGTGTTGAGATTTTACAATGTTTTTACAAAACCCTGTCTGTGTGTATGGCAATTTCACAATGTATCTCAGAATAGAATGAATGTGCATCAAATTCTCGGCAAATCTCTTGAAAAGTGCTACAAAGACTCTAACAATGATTAAACAAGTTTTCAGGAAACAAAATATGAGCTTATAAATGTAAAAAGAAGCTAGTAACAGTGAAGAATAACACAAATATTAATATAAAAATAATAGTTGCAACAAATCTTCACTTATCTTTTGGAATCCTTGCTTGGACTAGTTTCGCAATGATTTCATTGCATTATCAACATATCCTTTTGGTCTGTTTTTTGATGTTGTTTATTTACACTGTTATGGTTACTGCTACTAGGTGGATTGTGTACTAATGCATTGCTAACTACTGGAATCAAAACAAATTTGGTAAGAGTGTCAATTGGAGGTATATCAAAATTCATTGCATGATTTCTATACTTTAATATAAATATTTTCTCCCAAACCATTAAATCTATGGGCCCATTTAAGTGTTTTAATAATTTAACATCTGGATTTATTTCATGATTAAATTTCCAAAAATGTTCTGCTACAGCTGATTTATCAATTTGTTTGTATTTAATATTCCTAAAGTGTTCTTTTACTCTGGTTTCCAAAAGACGTTTAGTCTTAACAATATAAACGTCACAATTTAAACAGTTTAATTGATAAATGCCAGATTTTTTATTTTTTGAAATTTCATCCTTTTTAGAAAAGCCTAACAAATTTTTTATACTGTATTTATTTTGAGGAACCAATATTATGCCATGCTCTTTGAAAATATTTGTGAATTTTTTATTTGCCCAAGGGCGATATGTAAATTTTTTAAAAATGTAATTATCTTTTATTTTCTTAAGCGTAGAAATATCTTTAATAGCTTTTTGATATTTAAACTAGTCCAAGCAAGGATTCTAAAAGATAAGTGAAGATTTGTTGCAACTATTATTTTTATACTAAAATATGAGCTATTCACATACGTTTGAGTGGCTCAGGACCACCTGTACATCCATTGAAGATAACCACACAGGAATGTCCATCAGCTTACAATGCCCAGTATTGTTGCCAAAATTCAACAGCTTGTTCATAAGTATCAACATTGAACCATTCACAATCTTGCTGATGAAGTGGAATTGGTTATGGGATGTGCCAACGAATTTGACCCATGAATTAGACATGCATTTTATTGTCATAAAATTTGACCAAGAATCCTGTCTGCTGATTAGAAAATCCAGCATGTTTAAGTGTGAAGTTGAGTAGTGGTTCAACATCTGATGATGAGGCCAAGAGTCTATGAAACATTTGCCATATTCCATAAAAGTAAGCGAAGTATGTGTAACAGTTAACCACATTAATGAATCTGATTGGCCTTCACTGTAAGTAGCTCCACAAATTTATACATCTTGTAATCTTTAAGTGTATTGAGAGCTTTGTCAGCTCATACCTGATGATCCAACCTTCTTGGGGATGAGACCTAGATTTACGGTTACAACCTTGAGACAAAGCAATAATCATCCCAGTAGAACAGCCCTTCGCCACCAAGACCAAAAAAGGTGAGACAAGTGAAGAGTAAAACCAAGAATTCATTCCCTTTGATGCCAAGGGGATTATGTAAAATATTTTGTTATACCAGATCATGCAATCAATTACAAGAACTAGAGCCCTGATGAAGCCCCACATTGAGGCGAAATGTCAGCAAAAAATTGTGGCCTTACCAGAAGAACTAGATTTCCATTAAAATATGCAAAGACATTGGCCTGCACTACACCAACAAAAGAACTACAAAACAATGCACCCTGTTACACTTCCTTGTTCCCCAGAAATCTTTAAAACAATATGGCTATTGTTCCCCATTCACCCTAATTTCCCTGACTGAAAATCAAGCTGAAAGTCTATTGATTTGACACAACTGAGCAAATCTAACAAGGTACATTGCAAAGTGCCTCACTGATAATTATTGAAAGAAAATACATTATAATGGTTATGTCAGGTGTAATCAATACTTACTGTGCCAATTTTAGCTGTCTATAGCAGCAATATACATGTTAGTGAGCCTTATAGATTGTAACATAATAGTGAACAAGGCAAGAAACACAGGTATAACATAATGAGTATTCTATTCCATTCACTCTATAAGCTTATTACTATGATGGTCTCTACCATTAAATCATTTGGATGCAACAAACTCAATACATCTTTATTCATCAACTTATATTTAGAACTATACCTTATTGTTTAGTTATTTATTGTCAAAAGGTTAAATCTTATAATGCTGGAAGATGTTAATCATTTTTGAGGATATCTGGTTTTTTAATGAATTAAATATATATATATATATAAAAAGTTCATGAATAAATAATGTACGATTACACACTACAAGGGGTGTTCAATTAGTCCTTAAAAAATTTAAGAAATTACACTCATAGCATCGAAAAACATTGTATTTAGCAATTCTCGTCTCTTACTAGACAACAGTTAAAGTTTCAACAATATCCATCTCATGGTTTTGTTGCCATAGGTGACTGAATCAACAATCTTGTGCTTCTATAGAAAGGTAGAAAAAAAAGAGTTTTGTGCAGTGATTAAACACTTCTATTTAAAAGGCTTAACACCAAAATAGATAAAAGCTGATTCGGATAAAGTTCATGGCACATCTGCTCCTGCGTTTGCAACAATTTAAAGTTGGATAAATGAATTTAAATGAATACATCCACAAGTAATGAACATTGTTCCAGATGTCCAGTAGAAGTAACTTCCTCCGAAATGATCAACAAAATCCAGAATATGTTATTGAGTGATCAACAAATCAAAGTTCACAAAATAGTAGAAGCCACAAAACAATTTTGCACAAAAAATTAGGTTTAACAAAGATCTTGGCAACATGGGTGCTGTGTTTGCTCTTAATGTAGAATAAACGTAATCGTGTGATGGATTCAAAAGCTGGCTTGGCACTTTTTCATCACAATCCTGACGAGTTTCTACTTCAATACATAACTATAGATTAAACATGGATACACTACAATATTTCAGGGACAAAAGTACAGTCATTATAGTGGGTTTTTAAAGGCTCTGAAGAAGGCAAAGGTGGTGAAATCTGAAGACAAGGTGACAAAGCCTTGGTTTTTTGGGATGCACGCAGAATCATCTACATTGATTACTTGCAGAAAGGAAGAACGATAAGTGGAGAGTATTAAGCATCGTTATCGCACCGGGTAAATGAAGAAATCAAGAAAAATGCCCTCATCTGGTAAAGAAAATGATTCTCTTCCATCAAGACAATGCAAGGGTGCACACCTGCACAGTTTCGATGGTGAAAATTGTAGAATTAAAGCTTTAATTATAAAATCCACTGTATTTACCAGATTTTCCCCAAATGATTTTTTTTTATTTCTAAACTTGAAAAAGAGGCTCCATGGAAAAGGATTCACATCTAACACAGAAATTATCTTCCAAACACATTCCTATTTTGAGGACCTTCCAAAATCCTACTTTTTGGAAGGCATACAACAGAGAAACACTGGGAAAAGTATATCAAAACAGAAAAAGGCTATGTTGAAACATAAAAAAAAAAAAAAATCTACCACAAATAAATTGTTTTTCTATCTTTTTCTAAGGACTTACTGAATGCCCTTCATTACATAATATGTATTTTTTTTTTCCATCTTCATGGGCAATTTCAACTTTCAAAATACTAATTTATTTTAGTAATAAATTAATAATAATTTATAATATTCTGAATACATATAATACTCGCAGATGAGGATATTCTAACAACATTTAAAGCAGGAATTAGAAACATATTTTCTTTAGTGATTAGTGCTAATAATAACTTTTCTAATTACTGTAAAAAAAATTATGTATTAATTTCTTAATTTTGTGTGTTTTTGAAAAGAAAATATTTATGGAATAATTTTCTGGAGAGACAATATAAATCATCCCTGTAAAATTATACAAACACTATCACTATAACATAAAATACAATTAACACCCACTTAAAAAAGCGGGAATATCCATGTATGAATTTTTATTTTTTGCATGTTTTGTACATAGGTTATTTAATTATAAAATTTAATGATGAAGTTTGGAGTTTACTACCTTTGCCGTTTCTGCATCTGGACAAATTACATGCTGGTAGTTAATGTTTATGTAGTCTGTACCACTGCATATTGTCAACGACCTTTCCTCCAAATTATCTCCTAATTTGCTCAATGTTGCCAACAGCTTCTCATTCTGTAATTAAAACGTATGTGATCGATAAATTCTTCTAATGAAGTATTTTTTGCTTAGGTTATTCTCCTTCATAAACTCATATGGATGAGCGGACAGATGCACGAATGGACAGATGGATTGCATATATGTATGTATGCCATTAAAACAATTAAGCTGCACTGGACATTTAAACTAATGTATTGTCAAGAATTTACAGTAGCACATTAGGAAATTATAGTTTACAATATACTTTTGGTATAAATAGATGTAATATCATAAACATAAGGCAATTAAAAGGTTAAAGGAATTTACAGGAATAAAACAGGGAAGCACTAGAAATTCAATACTGCATGTAATGTACAAAAAAACCAATAGTCAACTACTGTGGGGAAATCCTATCCACAAATGTTACAAACAAAACCAAACTCTAAAGCTTAGGAAACAAAACCGATTAATGATAAAATCTGTCAAGTCTATACAAGTTAAAGCAAAGTGTGCCTTAAATCATACCAGGCAAACGATAACAGCTATGTGACTGGTTTCACCCTTCTTACTGCTCTAGGCCAATTTAAATTTTGTAACACTGAATTGTGTTTCAATGAGCATCATTTCAGCTATATGTTCCTAGTTGTGGTGTTTACTTTAAGGTACTTATTTGCTAATTGTTAAATCACTACAGACTGGCATATTTCTCATTTGCAATAATGCAAAATTGGACATTTTTACACAAATAACATGCCTTTGAGTGTTCATAAAATAATGCAATTTTTTTTACGCCTGAAAACATTATTTTGCATTGGATTTCACTAGAATTTCAAATAGATGTTTGGATTAGCATTTTAAATACATGTTAATAGTTTTAAGTACGTATAAATGTAAGTAAAATTTCACTTTTTGGTATTGTTTCCTCAACAATATAGGTCATTAAAAATCTTCCCACAAATTACACTGAAAACTTTGGATACTTTCTAAAAAGCCAAAATAATTAAAATTTCCAGATAAATCTTCTGTGTCACCCCTAGTATTGAGTTATTTTTAAAGCAATAATAAAATTAAAATGTTAATAAAAATAATATTTGCTTGAACTAAAACTAATGTAAAAGAATATGTTTGATAGGTAGAGTCAGACTGAAAAATTCAATGCCATAGCCAGGATTTGAACCACGGATCTCCCGATATCTAGCCAGTTGCTCTGCCACTGAGCTACCATGGTAACATGCCGGCATAGCATTGAATTTTTCAACGGACTTGCATGTTTCCTGGTAAATTACAAGGTGCTCTCAAATTATTTTGAGATGACAACCCCAATGGCGACTTACAATGTTGGCTATGGCATGAATTTTTCAGTCTGACTCTACCTATCCAACTCCTGTCTTACATACGGATCGTGTGAAAAAACAATTATTCCAAAAATAATTGACCATAATAGCTGGCTATACTATGAATCCTAGGTCTAAAGTACTTAGAACATTGTAAGTTGCCATTGGGGTTGTCATCTCAAAATAATTTGAGAGCACCTTGTGGTTTACTAGGAAACATGTGAGGCAGTTGAAAATTTCAATGCTATGCCGGCATGTTGCCATGGTAGCTCAGTGGCAGAGCAACCGGATAGAGATCGGGAGATCCGTGGTTCAAATCCCATTGAATTTTTCAGTCTGACTCTACCTATCCAACTCCAGTCCTACATACGGCTCATGTGAAAAAACAATTATTCCATGTATGATGTTTTTCATATACAGTATGAACACATAATTAAATATACAGTTAATAGGTCCTACAGTAGCAAGCTCACAAAAAGTAAAGTAATAAATATTACCTTTGGGATCCCACCAGCTCTTATGTCACTAACTTGGCACAGCTCAATGACCTCTCCATCCTAAGACACACATTATTTGATTATTATATTTATTTACATCTGTAGGAAAATAAGGATACAGAGCGAAATGTAATTTCAATACATATTAACAGAATATGAAATTATATTCAAGGATTCTAATTTGATTACTTTTTTTCAGACTAGAAAAATTAACTAGTTTAAATATGTCAAAAAATAAATATATGCAGACCAGTCAGAAAAGTGAAGCAGAGCAATACAAATTAATTGAACAAAAAGAGAAGAAAATAAGACTGCCTTTAATTTGAAATACTGTTATACTTAAAAGCAAAACATTCTGATATTTTTCAATGAATATTAACATTTATCTTTTTAAGGAAAACAAAAATAAAAAATTCAAAGATTCAAACTTTGGTTTTTCAAATTAATAGGCACACAGTCATTACACCACTGAAGTGAACAAATGAAGAGTGAATGCAACATCCCATCATCTGTCTGCAGGCATAGGCTTGTGGCGATTCCACTGCCCTGTCTTTCAGGCCACAAACACCCAGACAAGTGATAGCCAGATAAGCAATTGACATGCTATGGCAGGTCAGGCTAACAAGGAATTCAACTTGGGGAATTAAAAGGACCCACAAGAAAGCAAATGAACAGAGGGAGCTCAATAGCCCAGTAGCAAACCCACCAAGCGAGAAAACTCCAAAAATAAATTAGGAAGAGGACTCTCAGTCAAAGAGAAGACAACTATCTAAGGCAGCCTTTTATAGTTCTGCTTGGCTGAGTTCAAGTACTTCCACATATGCAGCAACCTTGCTCAGAGTCCAGTTGGCAGGGTTGGAGTTTGTGATAGCCAATATATCACTAAATAAAGGTCATTGCATAAGCCCTTGGATGTCCTGCCAGTCTTGAAGTTGTGTAGTTTCTCATAACATATGTCATCACGTAGTCAGAGTCCAGCTGACTATTTTGTGGGAAGAACAGTATCTTAAGGGTAAAAACATAGATTACGCTCAAACTTCACTCTTGAAATAAAATTACTTACTTCAGACTTGTATTGATGGATGTAGTCACCATTTCCAACGGAGATTAACTGATGAACTCATGGTAGCAGCTGCTAGCAGTAGTGGCAACAGCCACCGAAACACGTCTGAAGAAAGTAACTTTATTTTAAAAGTGAAGTTTGAGAAGTAATCTATGTTTATACTCTTAATTGATTAGTTACTTCACTGTGCATTCCATTAATGTTTTAATTGAGAACAGTTTCTGTTTGCTGAAAAGGATGAACTTCCACAATGTAGTTATGTCAAAAGGTGTTGAATTTGGCAAGGAAATGGAATATAAGCATTATTATACAACATTGCATTCAGCTGTGATAATAACTTGGCCTAATGCCAAGTCATATTACATGCTGTAAGTAAGTTCCTGTGAGGCTTGTATACTCTGCTTCTCGCTGGTATGTAACCAGGTGGAACAGCCTGAGCTAAGGAAAGGGCACCCTGATAGAAAAATACCGTTTCACCAAAGCCGAGGTGGCAACCCACCATACTAACACAGCAATCATTGGATAAAATTCTTAGATAAATTAATGGGTCTTCAGGAATTAAAAGATAAAATAGGAAAAATACAGTATGTTACTCTATGCTAATACTTTTATAATAAATGAAGGAACAGATAAATGACTTACAGAAAAAATTTTTTGAATTGAGAAATGTGTAAGGAGCATGTGGACTCAAAATTTCAACTAATAAAACCTGAACAGGTAAATACTGCCTCTTAACAGTTTGCCTAATTTCCTGAAGATGACAACAGACTGGGTCGTCAAAAGCTTGAATAATAGTCTAACACTCACCTAGCTCATAACCTAAGAATTTACATGTTAATAAACCAACCTTCTCTGCACTTAATCACAAATTCCAACACATTTTTCTTTTTGTATGCTTTAATGTTTCATATAATTTGAAAACATCCTTTATCATTAAGACTGGCCTATAATCATTAATTTTTAATATCCTTAATTCTTTTTTTTATCTCTGTTCAACTATTTTGACACTATCCTTCCTGCAGAATATGTTTGACTTCATACCTCTGCATAAGTTTCTTTCCCTTTAACTTTTTCTTGTGTTACAGAACCCTGCCTTGTAATAAGTAGACACTGAAGCTAGAAACAATGAAGCAAATTAATAATAAATACCTCACTTAGATTTGAATACAATAATAATAATAAAAAAAAAAAGAATGTAAGTGAGCATTTCAATAACTTTTAGCTTGCTTTTTTGCAATTGTACCATTAAAGCAGCCCTTTGGGAAAATACTCTAAATAAGCATAAAACTACTCTGTTAAACAATCTATTTAGTACTTCACATTCAAGAGGTTGCAAGTTTGAATCTTGTTTAGGATGAGTTTCTGGATAAGGTTTTTCGGGGTTTTCTCTTAGCCAAAGAAGATGAATGTCGAGTAACTTTAAGCTCCATGGACTATTTAGCCCATCTAATGTTTTCCATTAATACTCTATATAATATTTTATTTTCCACTGAAACATAATTCTTTTTAATCATTTGTTTCTATATTTGATAACTTCAATTGCAAAGCATCAATATATTCATTTTGAAATCTGTTTGATATTTTAGAAGAATCAATATGATATAAAAATGTTAAAATAATTTTTTTTTTTTTTTTAAATCTGCCAATTTGTAAAGCAATTTCCTAAAAATAAACATTAAACCATACAAAGAAGTAATAGAAATATATAACTAGCAGTTGTTGAATTAAATGTATAACTTTACATCTATGAATCAGCTGGGAACAAGGTACATTTACAAATAAGTTGTAAGAATTACCAAGTAGAAATTCAGCTTCCATATTAGTATTTTATGAGATTCAGATCTTATCATTGTAGAGCCTTTTCTAAACAATATAAATTATCAAAATTCGTTGCAAGCAAAATGGTAATATGCTATTACATCCAGCATTATTTGTCAAATTTTTCTATTGTTGAATTAATTTCAATTTGATTATTAGATATATATGACCACCAAACTATTCAATAAAACATTTTTCAGTGAAATATGTCTTTAGTTGCAAAGATATTAAAGCAACACTCACTCGAGGCTCACTCTTCCAATAGATGAAGAAGCCATATTCGTCCACTTTGAAGAGACATTTTGGTTCATAGTCTGTTGAATCTTTGTCCTCAGTCCAGCGATCGAACACACAACCCTTCAGCAGTGGTTCAGGCACTTGAATGTGCCAATCAAATTCGAAACGCTTGGTCATTTCTCACAGCTGCAGTTACTTCATTCCATTTTCTGAGTGTTTCTGGAATAATTTAACATTGTTTTAGGTGATATATTTCAGCTGTTGTATTTATTTACAGTATGTTATTCTAGTTTGTAATTTTTTGCACATCTGCACAGAATAAATAAAGTGTTGCTAGTAACTAATGCACTAAATAATTGATACCTGCATTATGTGAACATGTGCAAATATCATGTCCATTATAAAATGCTCTTGGTTTACTCAAATTCCTACAACATTCATAAATACTCCATTGTAATTTGTGTAAAAAAATTACATAGTAATTAAAAAT
The DNA here is from genome assembly GCA_030762935.1 of Hymenopus coronatus. NCBI lineage: Eukaryota > Metazoa > Arthropoda > Insecta > Mantodea > Hymenopodidae > Hymenopus > Hymenopus coronatus. Next base: position 66,245,099 of record CM060898.1, on the reverse strand, counting down.
TGTTCATAATCATTAGATGTGCCTAATAATATGGAACAATTAACTAAGTGCTTATATATAATAGTCTCAAACTTCACACATACGGAAGGATGCAGGTTAAAACTAGCTCCAAACATTAATTGGAGAAGTGATAAAATTGGAAGGATATCCTGTTCCAGATTTAATAGTAGAGATAAATTTGGAAGTATGTTCACTGTGGTTTTGCTTTCAGTAGAATATGATGTAAGAAAGAAAGAAACAGGATTGTTTATGACAAATCTACATCTTTGCCCAATTATACCCTTCTCCTAATTGAATCATTAGCACACTGTTGAGTAAAATTAGTACTTTTGACTGTCTCCTCAGAACATCTACACTTGTTTTGCATAGGTTTTCCTCAGAACATCAAACCTGTTTTGCATACAAAAACAACACAAGAAGGTATGCATCATCTGCCACTTCTGTGCTATTTGAGTCTACACTTGCACCTGTGCAGGGGTCACCCATTTAATTTCTCTCAAAGTGGTTTTCCGTCTAACATTTTCCTTCCCTTAATTTTTGGTCTACTTCAGGTGCTATTTCCCTGTACATACTATATTCAGCTGTCAGCTATGAAGACACTCAATGAGAATTAGTAGTCTTTTACCTGTGTTCATTTTTATGCACAGAATTTAATACAACATTCAACAAATTACGAAGAATAATGTAATTAATGCCAAAGAAAATATATAACACAAAAGATAAATTAATTTCAAAAAATAAAATAAGATTATATAATAATAATAATAATAATAATAATAATAATAATAATAATAATAATAATAACAGAAAAGTAATAACCATTGGTTAGGTCCAAACCATAAGAACAGTGCAAAGAACTTAGTACAGATAAAGAACTAAATAAAATAAGGATCTCTCTTTCAGTAAAGCCTTCAATTTAATAAAGCCAAGTTTCAAAAAATTTGCAATTTGAAATTCTAAAATCTGACTCACAAAAACAATTCATGTGTTTAAACATGTTAAAATAAACTGTCAAAAAAACAAAAAAAACAAAAAATAAAATAAATAAAAGTGTAAAAATATTAATTGAAAATGTAATTTTATAGCTAAAAGAAAAGGTAATTGTATGCTAATTTTAACAATGAATTATGTTCATTTAATTATATTTGATGCTAGTGCAACATGTTTTTCCTTGACAAATTAAATTTCATTACCTAGTTCAACTAATGAACTTCATAATGGTAAAGTCTGTATTGTATTCTTCAAAGGCCCTTGAAGCTTGCTTTGACCAAGTTTCTTCTACCAATTGCACAAACACACACACAAACACACACACACACTGCAATCTGTAGATCCTATTTTGAGATTAGACTCTATGCCCAAATTCTGAGTTTTAGATCATGTTAAGAATAACTTTTATTCATATTTATTAATACATTTATTTACAAATAATAACTCTGGCAATGAATTTTCAGAGGTGTCAGTTTTGCATAATTTACAATTACAGGTCTGTTTCGACAAACCTATCGTATATATGCATTTATAGAATATTCATGTTTATATTTACAACAGTACATTACCAGGATTTTTTTGTTGGAATGAAATTCTCCTCTGTATAGAAGGTATGAGTAATAAGGTATCTTTTTAATTTTGATCTAAACTTGTTTATGTGCAATTCTTTTATAAGAGAGGAAAGTGAATTAAACAAAGCTATACCTTTGTAGTAAATCCCTTTTTGGAATGACTGCAAATTATTTGTTGGTCTATGTAAGTCCTGTCTATGTCTGGTCTCTTTGTTATGGATATCTGCATTTTTTGTATACTTTTCTGGGTTATTTATTACAAATGACAACATGACTAATGGTAAAACTCCAAACATTTTGAAAAGTGATTTGCAGTGAGTTGATCATCTTGCCCCTGCCATTATTTTCATTACCTCTTTTTGCATAATAAACACTTTTTAGCATCTACCAAAATTCCCCAAAATATTATTCCATAGGTGAACAATGAATGAAAATATGCATAATAAGCTGTTTTTAGTATGCTTTCATTTATAAGTTGAATTAAAGTTTGGATTAGAAAACATGCAGAGCACAGCATGGTACAGTTGGTTTTTAATGATAGTGGACTGGATTACCCTCATATTCAAACTATTTTTTTTTTCTCTTTAAAATCACATTATATACCTCTATTCTCTAACAATTTATACCAAGGAAGACCAAAGTTTCTGACACTCTTCAAAACAATTATGTGTGTATTCTGCACCAGAAGTAGTAGTTGTTTCTGAAGCTGAAGTCACATAGACAAACTTATGGCCTTGAATTCCTATACTGACTGTGGGCATGGTTCCAGCTGCAAGGATCATGCACTTCTTTATTAGCTCACTACCAATAAAAGCTTTTAGTTTTCTTAGTAGTTGGGAGCGGTTTGTACTTAAGACAAATTCCTGGTTTTATAAAATACATTATTTTTCCAATAGTTTTTCCTGGAAATAGTTTATGAATACTTTGATTGATTTGATCCAAATTTTATGGGACACATCAGATATATGTATAAATTTACAAAAATAGAAAATAAGTATTAAAGTTACAAATAGTTATTATATACAATATTTTCAATAATCATGCATACAAGATGTTTTAATATGTAAATACAACTAGGAACAATGTTTACATGTACTAAAATGTTCTTCGTTACTATAAAAACAATGGCTGTACATAAATTCCTTCAGTATATTTTTAAATATATTTACATTGGTCACATTTTTAATGTTTAGATAAGTGATTAAATAAGATGATACCACTGAAAGTGAAGCTTTCCTCAAACTGAACAAGGTTGTGTGAAATTACAGATAGTTGACTAATGCTTCGGGTATAATGATTATGAAAACTGAGAATTAAGCTGGAATTCCTCTAAATTATTCCTCACATATGTAAAGAAGGTATAGTGGTAAAATGTGTAATTGTCTAAACAGCTGCTGACAGGTACTTCTTGTAGGTGATTTAATAACAAATCTAATAACTCTTTCTTGAATTCTAACACTATAACATTTTAATGTAACACATTGCCAACATTGCACACAATCCCATTTCCATTAATTTTAACCTAACAAAAGTTCAAATCCTGAAAGGTGGTCATCCAAAGATGACAATACTGATACTGCTAAGAACTCGTGTCAAAAAACAAAGCAGTATCAAGACTGGAAGAATCCAACTTTTTGCCGATTAACAGAAACTGGCAAAATCTTTTTTTTTAAAAAAATCTCATGTGTTCTTTGACATAACTTTCTCAACATCACTGTATGAGTTATTGTTAAAACGCTTATTTTTCTGTCTACTTCATGCTAATCAAGATAAACATTAGCAGAAATGGCCTTATTACTTGCTTTCTTGTAAGTATAAGGGAAATATGGAAATACACCAGACTAAAATGACAGCCAAATCTTTTAAAAGCTGGTTGCATGTGGTTGAAATCCACTTCTTACATTGCCAAGAGTTGACAAATTCTTGTAGGAGAAAAGTTTTAAATATTTTAAAATAACAAGGAATATCTCAAAAATGGTCAACTCTCCCCCCCCCCAAAAAGTATGTGTATACACTTGAGTGTTTTAATGAGATCTATATTTTTTGTGCAGTAAGGTTTCGTCTCGCTCTTACAGTTTACCAGCTATGTAAAATCCAGCAAAATTCATCCTGAATGAGGAGCTCTTCAGAAGTTCTACCCAAAAAACTCAAAATATTCATTTTGTCATGCAAATACCTTTAATATACAGAATTTTAATCAAAATCAAGTCATTTTTGAGGAAGTCAAAATTTTTTAAAATTTTTCCATGAAAAGGGTAGTTTAGGGTGGAGGAAGATTCTGTTCAAAATCGTGTTGCATCCTTGGAAGATGCTAAATTTAAATACCAAGTATGGCATTTTAGACTTTACATTTTTGAGTTACTATGCTCTCAGGCACATGGACATATACATGGAGCTTTTTCTAAAAATGCATTTTTGGATACAGTAGACCCTAAAGCATGTATTCTTCGGAGAAATCTCGATATCAAATTTTTGGGTAGAGTGCAATACATTCTCCAGCTACATACCATTTAGAGAAAGTAAAAATTACTTTAATATTAAAGTTTACACATAAAACATGTGATATTTGAACAAATTAATAGCTCAAAGCATTAACATGCCTTAACTTTATACTATTGAAATAAGCTTTGAAATTGAACAAGCAGTTTCCAAGTTTAGAGCTCAGAAAATTTCCATGGTCCCCTTCTCTTTAATATATATAGTATATTAATATAAATACTAACCTAGGTGTCTACTTCTCTCTGAATGCAGCAGCAGATTTTTTATTTGGCTATAAATTATAACAGACTGATTTTGCTCTTTCTCTCAGATTACTGGGTGATCAGCATAGAGCAAAACAGATTTTGTGGACTTTAGCAACCATGATACTGCTTGGCATACATGCTGAGCAGGTGGCAGCACATATACAGAAAATATATTATGGTTTTAAATAAACAGTAAGTGTTTTGGTCTTGTAAACAAACAATAAGTGTTTTTCAAACTTGAATGCAAAGAAATTCTTGTCATTGATTCTCAAATCTAATTTTTTATTTTAAACGTTTTTTTTTGGTAGTGTTTAATGCTCGCTTTTACTACTTGTGGCAACGCAGGTGATGACATTGGTGATACATGGAATGAAGATGTAGCACTGATGGAATGCGATGGCAGGGGAGACTGGAGAACCTGGAGAAAACTCACCCCTCCACTGCTTTGTCCACCACAAATCTCACTGTGGTCGCTGTCTAGGTGAGAGGCGAGTGGTCTAACCACTCAGCCATGTCGCGGCCCTTACTTTAAACTATTATGAATATTTTTATCAAAGAAACATAAAGTAAACACTTGAAAATAAAAGTACTCACACAATATATCAAATAAGGAATTGCCTCCCTCTATTGCTATGGCACCGGCTTAAGAAATTGGCCATTATACACTGAAGGTCGCTGTGAGAAATTGCTCCCAGTGTATATATTTGTTTTGTAAACTTTCTCTTGTAATCAACCCCACCCCCCTCCGAGATAAAATTACAGGGAGCTAAAAAGGAGGAAAACATGTGTCATGTTTGCAAGAATTCAACTCATACTGCTTCACCACTAGTCAGCTACAAGTTGTGAAACATATTCTACTCCGAGTTGCTCATCCCTTATTATCCTGTTACACATATACTGTTAAGACAGCCCTATTTTACAGTGGAAATGTGCTGCTGGTGGAGAGAGGCTAGACTCATTGGTTGCTTTATGCTGCCTGTGGATTAGAATGGGATGGGCCCAGGTTAAACAATCAATGATATGGTATGCCTGGATGATACAGGGCAAGTAGAAGCACTCAGTCTGATACCATAAAGCAAAGTTTCAAAACATACTACTGCACTCACTTTTTAATTTTTATTGAATTCTAAGCAGTGATTTTGGATTCCTATATTTACATGGAATAAATAACAATTTAAGCTTAACACTGAATTGCATTACCCTCATTGTGTCTCCAAAAACTTTTGACCAGCAATGTAATTAAATTCACAAATAATCTATCAACTCAATAAGTTTTTTATTTGTAAATCTTGATCTCGCTAATAAACACTTCATTCACTCAACACCAAGAATTTATTTGGGTTTCACAGATTACTGAATGAGGTAGAGTACTTTTCAGTAATTGAAAAAAATGTTATCCAAAAATATTACTAACTTTTGAGGGCTGAAATTTTGAGCAAAGGCTTTGTGTTCAGCATTGGGGTAGTGCCTATCAATCTCTTATCACTTACTCAGCAACTTATCCATGAATTTAAAATCTGAATTTAAAATGAGTAGGGTATTCCTGTTAGTGGAAGTTTTCTCTACAGTACATACTCAAGAACTAATATAGTTAGAAAGTGCTTATTGTGGATTTGTTATTTGTGCTTCCCTCTTTATTCACTACATTAGTGATGGTCTTAAGTCACGCTCAAAAGCATATGCAGGAGGATTGCAAAAAGTATGGTCACAATTTCCTTTAAAAAATAACTCTTTTCATGTTTCCCATTTATTGTAGTTTCCTTTTAATTGTAGATGGTAGGTGCCTTTTTACTATCCAATCCTATCAAAGCATCTATAAGAAATACCGCCACAGTATAACAAGACATAAAAACTGCCTTTACATTATGTATACCATACAGCTGATGAAAATAATTATGGATGAAGAAAAAAAAACTTAATTGTTTCAATAACCAATCAACAGTATATTCCCAAATGCACCAGAAGTCTCATAAGATGTTATTGAGTGAATGCTTATGGTGGGTGAGTGAAGGCTTATCGGCTAGCACAGCAGTACTATCATCTGTATTTGAATAATTAAACATATTAATTTAACTTGCATACATAATTAACTTGATTGAAAACTATGGTAAGCTAGTGCACATGTGGATAAGATACTTTTTGGTTGGATTAATAATACTAAACATATATTTGCTCATTTAGTTCCTCCTTTACTACCTACGTTCAACATATGTATACTGGAGTTAATTTAATTCAACTCTACTGCCTTAAGTAATGAACCATTTACAAGCTTATCATAAACCTGGTATACCGTATTAAAAAAAAAGTGTCTTGTTCTTTTCTTGGTTGTGACTTGTGGATCACTCTGTAACTGTGCAACATAAATCTGTCGTGTAGACGCTTGACGCTTGAAATATCTGTTTTCATTGCCATCATAGGTTGCCCCATAAACTTTTATCGCTAACTCCAAAAAAGTTTTAGTACCGGGTTATCCCTTTCTAGAACCCGAACAGAGTTTAAAAAATTGTGAGCCAATCTCTAATTAGTTTATAAACGATCTTTTTAGTTTGTCAAGCTTCTGAGGCACACCAAATTTTCTGCAGTTGCCAGATTAAAACCAATATGCTTTTATATGTTTACTTTAATTTGAAAATCTTTAAAACTGTCTTAATAGCCCTAATATCCCTCCTTTAACCACGAATATTTGAAATATCACTAAAAATGAGGTTATGTTTGCACATTTGTTTACAGGTTACATACCAAAATAACTGATAGATGCAATATAAACATAAATATAATCAGCACTTCACATCACGGCTCCATTTTCCTCCAATCTGCACATCCGCAGTTGTACTGTCGTCTGCAATTTGTGAAACTTTCTGTGTTGTTTGGCTGGATGTGTTCGATCCGCCTTCGACTGATCTCTCTGGCAAATTAAAGTGTTGGATATCTGCGCATGCGCAAAACTGAATGATTCCATACAAGTTGTATGATATAACTTACTATGGCATCAAGTACGAATTGCCAATTATCTCCCTTCCTTTAATAGTGCGGTTTTATGACCTTGTGCACTTCTAAGACCACGTTAATTTCATCTCCTAGTCTTGACATCAATACCCCAGAAAGATGTTCACTTAAATTTAAGTTGGAATATCAAGAAGGTTCACGACGCTTTTTAATAGTCATGTAAACAACTCTCTTGCAATTGCAAAATTGGATTCCAAGGTGATAAAGCCCGCCTGGGTAGTGTGGTGGTAGCGTGTTTGCCTCACATTCAACAGGTTGTGAGTTCGAATAAAAAAATGTAAATGGCGTGCTATTTATGGACACTCTTTAACTGCTGTGGTTCTCAGCGTCCCATTCTAGATTGGGCGTGAAAGACCGGTTAATTCTGTTCAGAGGCCCCTCTATCAGGCTTGAGGTTCTTTTACGTGCCGCAAATCTACGACACGGGACCAACGGCTTTACTTCCCTTCCGAAGGAAGCCATGCTAAGGATTTTTACACCCGAAAAAATCCATCGTCCTCCGCCGGGTTTGAACCCGCGGCCTTGGTATATGAAGTTAGCATGGTAACCACTACACCACGGAGGGCGACGTGAGTTCGAAACTCGCTTAGGGTGAGTTACCCGGGTAAGGTTTCTTTTTTTCGGGCTTTTCCCTTATCCTGAGAAGACGAATGTCAAGTAACTTTAAGCTCCATGGATCGCAAAATCATTTCACCAATTTCATTCATCGTCCGATATGACCAACCAGCCAACCAGGATGTTAAGCTGCCCCCCCCCAAAAAATGATAATGAGTTTGACTCCGACTGTACCAAATTTCTCGGCTGAGAGTTTTGATATTTTTGCATGCTTCTCAGAATGAACTCTAGGTATTTTTAGGTTTTGTGCCCTTGAGCAAATTTGTGTTTTCTTTCATTCACTTCGTTTTTTTGGTGTGACCTGACATTACATCTACTCCGCAATGTCCACTCAGGACATTTTGAATTTGTTTATCTCTCGTCCGGATTAAGTGTATATAATATTCTGTAGCTGCTTTAAGTGCTAGAGAATAAACAATAAACATTTTTCTCACTACGCAGAACTACTCGTAACAATGCTTTTTCTCAAACTCTCTAGACCAATTACAAGTAATGTTTAAGCTCAAAGATGTCATACAAAGACTAAACAGATGTACCTTGAGCTAACATTAAAATCAACTCTGACATGAACATACCATATTGAACATCTTGTCAGTAAAACAAACTATTATTTGCATATTGTACAGACTAAAAAATTTAGATTTATATGGTAACCGTAAAAGAAGGCCTTATGCACTCTTGCACACTAATTTTCTGTATTTAAAATGCAATATGATCCAATGATAATAAAGGGCGCTAAATTGTTTAGAAATCCTACAAAAGAGAGTTAATAATATATTTTATGGCTTCAATATTTTGAAGTCTTCCGTAGAAGTATTTAAGGAAACATACTGCCGTTTTCCTATCTCTGTAAATGTAAATACAGATTCTATGTACAAAACTGAAAATACCTCCTATGTACCAACACGGTAATCAAACACAAAAATGGTGTGTCCCATTCACAGACCTTTCTCTACATCTCTGAAACAAATTATTCTTAAAAACCTTATTCTTCCACCTACTTCATGCTACTCGAGATAAAATTAGTAGAAATTGTCTAATTACTTGCTTTTTTTTTTAAGTAAAAGGAGTAAACTACGTAAAAGCGATAGTCAAATCTTTTAAAAGCTGGTTGCTCTGTGATTGAAATTCGTTTCCTTCTATGGCAAGGAGTTGACAATTTCTCTATGAGAAAAGAGTAGGTATTTTAACACTGAAACCAATAACAAGGATCTCGGAAATTGTCAACTTCAGAGGAAAAAATGTGTATGACATAAATTGTGTGTTTTAACGAGATGTACATTTTTTGTGTAGTAAGTTTTTGTCTATCTCTTACTTTACCAGTAAGGCAAAAGTCATCCAGAATAGAAAAAAAAAATGCTATCCCTTGAAAATTCAAGACATACATTTTATTCGCCATGTAAATATCTTTAATATGCGGTATTTTAATAAAAATCGCTAGAGCCAGTTTTGATAAAATAAAAAATTTTGAAATTTTGTCCATGTAAAGGGTAGTTGGAGGTGGGGGGATTTTCCTCAAAAATCTTCGTGTCATCCTTGGAAGATAAAATACAAGGTTGGTATTCTACGGGGTTTTGTTTTAGAGTTATCGTATTTACAGGCACGCGCGTGCGCGACCACACACACACACACACACACACACACACACACACACACACACGTGCCTTTTTTTTTTCTTTTTTTTTTCTTTCTTTTTTTCTGAAAACGCTTTTTTTTTTTTTTTTTTGTCTTTGGATACAGGAGATCCTATAATCTCGGTATCAAATTTTTCGGCATAAAATTGATTAATTTCCCATAAAACGAATATCCTAAATATTTTTACACCATCAATTACTAATCCCTTTTCTACCTATGTACCATATAGAAGAAGTAAAAATATGTTCACTCCTGCAAAACAAGATCAGCCAATCATACCTCCATAGAATCAGTTAACTCTACCAAACATGGAATGAACAGTATATTACATAGTGCCACCAAAACATACAACAGTATCCCACTTAACTAACCCAATTTAAAGACAACTCTTTGAATACCTACTTGAGCAATTCCTAACAATTTTTGACAGCAGAAAATCCTTATGGTGTTTATGTTGTATTAAGATATCTCCTCTCCCTCTCTCTCTCTCTCTCTCTCTCTCTCTCTCTCTCTCTCTCTCTCTCTCTCTCTCTCTCTCTCTCTCTCTCTTCTCTCTCTCTCACACACACACACACACACATACACACACATCACATACACATACTAAATAGGAGAAGAAAATATGTTGTATACCATTCTCATAACTTTCTCTACATCTCTGTAACAGATTGGTGTTAATAAGCTTATTCCTTTATCTACTTCATGCCAATCAAGATAAACATTAGCAAAACGGTCTTATTACTTGCTTCCTTATTAGTAGGAGGAAAATAAGGGAATACTTTAGACTAAACCGACAGTCAAATGTTTTAAAATGTGATTGCTATAGGATTGAAATCCGTTTCTTTGCGTGCCCAGGAGTTGACAAGTTCCCGTATGAGAAAAGTTTTAAGTATTTTAAAATTGAAACCAATAACAAGGAATGTCTCGAAAACGGTCAACTCCACAAAAGAAAAAGAAAAATAAAGTATATGACATAAGCAGTGTGTTTTAAGGAGATCTACATTTCTTGTACAGTAAGTTTTGGGTCTATCTCCTACGGTTTGCCATTAAGTTATGCAAAATACAGAAATATTCATCCGGAATAAAGAGGTCTTCAGAGGCTATTCCCAAAAGATTCACGGCATACCTTTTATTTGTCATGTGAATATCTTAAATATAAAATATTTTAATCAATATTGTTCAGCCATTTTTGAGAATATCAAAATTTTCGATTTTTTTTTTCTTCCATGTAAAGGGTAGTTGGAGTAGCGGATTTTCTTGAAAGCCTTCGTGTCACATCCTTGGAAAATACTGAACTTAAATATCAAGTTTGGTATGTGACAGACTTTTCGTTTTAGAGCTATCTGGCCACAAACACACTCAGACACACAAACACACACACGCACACACACACACGCACTCACTCACTCACTCACTCACACGGACATTTTTTTTTTCAAGGAGTCCCTAACATGTATTTCCGGTGAAATCTCGGTATTCAATTTTTGGTTGCAATACAACACCTTCTTTATACACCATATACATTGTAGGTACGTGTAGAGAAAGTAAAAAAGCTGTGGCTTTTTAAGAAGTCCCGTCCCATTGGAAATACTATTACCGCTGGAAGTAATAACAGAATCTGAATTTAATTTTCTGAGTGGCGATTTTGAAAGTTGAGTGTTCTTGAAAATATACAGGTTGTTTTGAAACGACACCGGACGAATATAGCATTCATATACTAAGTGATACTTGAAGTAGGCAACTTGGAAACTCTTTTTAGGTATGTTGTTATATAACATTGAAAATAACATCTTTTTAGATTTTAGACAGCGCACGAAGTACTTCTGACGCACACCACAAATGGTGTTCCTGTCAAACATGTATCATGAAAACAATCGGGTTTCTCGTGTGCGTCATCAGTAAACCTTTAATTAAATTGGATTTTATTTACGGACGCTTTTATCTGCTGCGGTTCTTAGCACCCCATTCTGCATGTACCTATGTAGAATGTATTTTGGGCGTGAAACACCGTTTAATTTTGCTCAGATGCCTCTATATGTCCTAGTATTTAAGCCGAAAGGTAAATGGCAGTTACCTTGCAAAAGTTATGAGTTGGACAGTTTCGAGCTTGCAAAGGCAAAGCATAAGTGTTTCGCCCTAACCACGAGTATCTTGCACTTATCATAATCATTTTGTAACTATCGTAATAGAAAACTTTCAATAACTTACGGTAATCAACACGAATTTGCTGTTAAATGTATAAATGTTTCATTTAATATTTCGAGTTAAAAACAGTAAATTAAATTTCTTGCATCACTACAAAAGGGATTCATCGTTTAACTTTATCTACAATCCTTTCGTAATATCCTGATAGTATTCCTCCTCTATTGTCTTTATAAGTTCCTTGCCACGGCCTCAAAATCAAATGACACTGAATGAATTTTTGGCCACAATCAGTCAAAAAATTTAAAATATTTTTTCAAGTAAATGGATGTTGGGACCTTCTTGGTATCCATAGAAATCAACATTTATATGTGCTCCTGCCCCTTGCTTTTGGCGTTACAGACATTTAAATATCATAAATAGCATACCCATAGTTTCTTAGCATATATAGGTACTAATTTTATAAAACAGTGTGTTTCTCAAGACTACATTTTCAAATTTTCAAAATGTTCCATGCGTCTCAGTTTTTGTTAAAATTTCATTACATACATTCTAATGCCAATAATAATAATAATAATAATAATAATAATAATAATAATAATAATAATAATAAAAATAATTTCTTTGAAAACTTGATTTATTTTAAACAATATTATTTCTTTTTCTTCCAAAACAACTTTGGGTCAACGACCCATTCCGAGGCTAATTAATAATTATTAAGTTACGTTGGTCCCTCCATCTTCTCCGAGGTCTTCCTAGACCCCTCTATTTAATGAAGCTTGCTTAGGGAATCTGAAAGGCAACGTGTTTTTATTGTGTTTTTTTCCCCCATTTTATTTGGCAATTGCATATTTCACCACTATATTCATTTATCTCAATTGGCACGAACATCTTCGTTTCTGATTCTATCCCGTCTCTTATTTTCCCAATTAATTATCTCATAAATTACATCTGTTATGCCTCTAAACATCGCGGATCTTGAGCTGCAAAACCCATGTTTCAAGGCTGGTTTGGAGATTATTATATAATTACTTGCTCTAGTACATACGCTGCATACACTGCGCATAGCAGCTAAAGAAGATGATTTAGGTATTCCACCCTAAAATTCGGTGTCGAGATTTCACCGAAAATATGTTTTGAGGTCCCCTGAGTCCAAAAAAACATTTTTAGAAAAAAGCCGCGCGCGCGCGTGTGTGGACAGCATAGCTCAAAAAAGAGGACGACCTTTAAATACCAAACTTCGTATAGGTACAGGTTGTTTCAAAACGACACCAAACGAAGATGTGGACCTTATTGGTCATACCGCACGTGATACGTGAATATAATATTCAGCTCTAAATTCAGCACATACAAAAACTGCCAAAAATTCACCATGGATTAGGCACGACCCTAGCCCACTCCAAGAGCGATGCCGATTGGTATCGATGGTCCCAGTCGCGTGGTGAAGACGTGATTTAATAGACACGCCGGCGCGGCATAGATCACCTTAGTAATGGATAACGTAGCATGTGGGTATGTCTTATGACAACTGTTGTTCCTTTGGTGCCTAATCCAAAATGTGTGCGATATTTAAACAGACATAAAACTTTAAATAGAAGAGTTCGAAAGTTGCGACATTAAGTTTCGGACAAGTCGAAGTGTAAGCTAATCGACTGCTATCTTCGTTTAGTGTCGTTTTGAAACGGCCTGTATAAGTTTAGTATCCTCCAAGGATGCGACACGAAGATTAATCCCCCACTCCAAATTACCCTTTATTCGGAAAACTTTTAGAAAATTTTGTTTTCTGCAAAATGCCGCTAACGATTTTGATTAAAATACCATATATTAAAGATATTTACATCACAAATAAAATTATCTTGAATTTTCTGGGATTTTTTATTCTGGATGAATTTTGCTGACTTTTGCATAACTGGAAACCGTAAGAGATAGAGAAAAGTTTACCACACAAAAAAGACGTAACTCGTTAAAACACATACTTTTTTTCTTTTTTTTTCTGTGGAGTTAACCGTTACTGAGATATTCCTTGTTATTGGTTTCAGCTTTAAAACATTTATACTTTTCTCACACGGAAATTTGCTAACTCATGGCGATACAAACCAAGGAATTTCAATCACATAGCAACCAGTTTTTAAAAGATTTGACTATCACTTTAACCTAATGTATTCCCTTATTTCTCTTCTACTTAAAGGAAGCAAGTATAACAAGACCAGTTCTACTAAGTTTATCTCGATTAGCATGCCGTAGATAGAAGCATAAGCTTTTTAGCAATAGTTTGTTACAGAGATGTAGAGAAAGTAATGTAAATGGAACACATCAGAGTTTTTATTTGATTTCCACAAATGTTCTTATCAAAATAATAGAACAGCCATTTAATTTATTATATTTTATCATATTTACTTCCATATGTTCTATACTTATTTGACACCCAAAATACGAGATACAAGCAATTAGGAGGTACGGGGGACGTTTTGATTATGCCACACATTTACACAATAAACCTCATAAAATAATGTATAGCCCAGTAAATATTTAACTAAGCAACAGTGCAATCATAATGCAATTTTCAAAAGAATCCGTACAAAAATTTGGAACTTTGAAAAGTCATTCTCGTGTGCATGTCCCTTAAATTCCTTGTAAAACATTGTATTAGTAGAATATGTATCCCAGGTTAGTTTCCCAGGAATTTCATTTCATTTATTATCTGTTATAAAATACGTTGGAGAAATAAACAAATAACTAAAGGCACAAGTTCTTTAGTGGGGCTTAATGTGACCTAACCATTGTGCAGCTTGTCGATATATGCGAAAGCGGAGCTCCCCAAGCTATCTGTGTTACTTCCGGTAGCGAGGTCAGGGACGCAGCTTTGTTCCTGGATAACTGCCTAATCCATACTGATTATGAGACATTTAGTTCATGTACCCTATATTGGCGTTAAAACTATATTTCGTATCACATAGAACCTGAGCAACTATATATACAACTCAGACTGCCTCCATGGTCGAGTGGTCAGCGACCTCATCCGGAGGTCCCGAGTTCGATTCCCGGCTGGGGCGGGGAAGTTTTCTTAACCAGAATTATTCCCTATCCCCTACATACTCTGGAAGCATAAATGTGAGAGTGAATACGTGTGTGTTTAGTGATATAAAACTGATTAACAGTTACAACAGATCTAAATCTACGAGTTGTTTCACAAGTCAAAGCCCCCGATATGACCATTGAAGTTAAAGGGGACTATACTAATATATACCGTTCGTGTATGCGTGTGTCTGACTCCAAAACGAAAAGTCGGTAAAATACCAAAACTAAGTATAACAGTTTAGTATCTCTCAAGGATGCGGCACGAAAATTTTGAGGAAAATGACTTTTGTGTAACCGGTAAACCGTAAAAGATACACAAACATTTACCATACAAAAATGAAGATCTCCTTAAAACACACAATTTACGGAATATACATTTTTTCGTGCAGTTGACCATTTACGAGATATTCCTTATTGCTTTCAGTTATAAAATACTTAATTTTTTCTTATACGGAATTTGTCAACTACTGGTTATTAAAGAAACGGCTTTCAATCACATAGCAACCAGCTTTTAAAAGATTTGACTATCTCTTTAGCCTAGTATATTCTCTTATTTCTCTTTCCTTTACAAGGAAACAAATAATAAGATCATTTCTGCTAATTTTATCTTGATTAACATCAGGTAGATAGAAGAATAAACTTTGTATTTTCTCTACACGTACTATGTATATAGGTAGGTAGAGAGAAA
Organism: Hymenopus coronatus; assembly: GCA_030762935.1. NCBI lineage: Eukaryota > Metazoa > Arthropoda > Insecta > Mantodea > Hymenopodidae > Hymenopus > Hymenopus coronatus. Next base: position 66,229,629 of record CM060898.1, on the reverse strand, counting down.
GCATTACATTGCACCCAAAAATTCGATACCGAGATTTCACTGGAAATATATGTTTTGAGACTCCCTGAATACAAAAAAAGCACTTTTAGAAAAAGGTCCACGTATGTCTCTGGACATCATAGCTCCAAAACTAAAATACCGTTAAATTTCAAACTTGGTATTTAAGTTTATTATCTTCCAAGGATGCGACACGAAGATCTGCATTAAAAAAAAAATCCCCCACTCTACTTCCTTACATGGAAGCATTTTTGAACATTCTGTTTTTCTCAAAAATGACTCTAGCGATTTTGATTAAAATAAAATTATTTACAACACAAATAAAATGTATATTTTGAATTTTCTGGAAATAGCCTCTGAAGAGCACTTTATTCTGGTTGATTTTTTTGCAGAATTTTGCATAACGGTGAAACCGTAAGAGATAGACAAATCCTTACTAGACAAAACATGTAGATCTCGTTAAAACACACAATTTATGTCATATGCATTTTTGTTGTAAAGTTGACCGTGCCCAAGATATTCCTTGTTATTGGTTTCAATTTTAAAATACTTATATTTTTCTCAGACAGAAAGCATCCGTTTTTCTTTTCTTCTACTCCTGGCCAAGCAAAGAAGCCAATTTAAATGACAATCGCATAACAATAGATTTTAAAACATTTGGCTATCACTTTAGCATAGCGCATTCCTTTAGCTCCCTTCTGCTTATAAGGAACTAAGTAATAAGTACATTCTTGCTTATCTCGATTAGCATGATGTAAAAGGAAGAAGAATCTTTTGTTTGAAGCCTGATTGTAGAACAGTTAGTGAAAGTCATGTGAGTGTGACACATCAGATTTTAATTATAATTTGTTACAGAGATATAGAGAAAGTCATGTGAAAGGAACATATTCGATTTTATATTAATTTTTTATTTAATTGATTTATTTATATAGCCCCATTTAACATCTAAGGTCATATTGGGGCTTTGCTTTAAACAACTCGTTGACTGTAGGTTCTTTAAGGTTAATTTCTTTTTAAATCAAATTTTATTTTGTTCAAACACACGCGCATACACCCACTCTCACACACATACTTCTAGAATCTGTAACTGATGGGGAATGATTCTGGTTAACGGAAAATTCCCCGCCCCGCCGGTATCGAATCCGGGACCTACGGGTGAGAATCTTCATCTTTGTCGTCGTCATCGTCATTTATCTGTCTGATTGTTACGTTACTGTCGACAGCATTACTATCAACTTCTCAAGATGCTAAATCACAGGTACTCGAGTGATATTATCATTAGTTATTTGAAAATAGAATGTTATTTTTCTTAAAATTCCTCTTTTGCACTTTTTGCTTTAATGTGTACGTCGCACACACATTTTGAGAAAAAAAATTTGAGAAATTTACCTGAAAAGGCTCAGGGAGTTACGTCTGTGGTCCGAATTTGGGAGGTAATGAGTTCAAATCCCATGGGCCGACCAATTGCTGACTTTCCTGTCATCAAGGTAAATACCGCGACCCAGAGGTCTACTTAAGTTTAAAACAATAACACAATAGCCCGCCTGTGTAGTGTGGTGGTAGCGTGTCTGCCCATTTTCAACAGGTCGCGAGTTCGAATCTCGCTTAGAGCGAGTTACCTGGATAAGGTTTTTTTTTGTTTTTTTTTTTGTTTTTTTTTGTTTTTTTTTGTTTTTTCTCCAGGATTTTCCCTTATCCTGAGAAGACGAATGTCGAGTAACCTTAAGCTCCATGGACTCCGAGATCATTTGAGCATCCATCGTCCGATATGATCAAGCAGGTTAAAGCACGTTAACCTAATAATAATAATAATAATAATAATAATAATAATAATAATAATAATACAATTAAAAATAGTTGGTAATTGCGAGTGCGCTGTCATCCATTCACTGATGGTGAACCTAATCACATCTGTTTGTTGCGAAGCTAAGATTATGGTATAAAGGCTAGTTGCATTTCGTCATCTGACTACAGATGGTAGAGCAGCTAGACTGGACGACACTCTGGCACCATCTACTTGGCGAAACGAAAACTTACTTGTGGATTTAAAAATTGAAACAAATAACAAAGGATATATAAAATAATGTATTTGACATAAATTTTATGTTTTAACGAGATATATATTTTTGTGTAGTAAGTCTTTGTTAATCTCTTACGATTTACCAGTTATACAAAAGTCATTCAGTATGAAGAGGTCTTCAGAGGCTATTCCCAGAAAATTCAAGATATACATTTTATTTGTCATGTTATTATCTTTAATATACGACATTTCAATCAAATTTTTAGCTATCGTGTTCACAAACACACATATACACACTGTCCTTTTTCTGAATTTGTTATGATACAGGGGACTCTAAAACGTGTATTTCCACTAAAATTTCGTTTCGAAATTTTGGGTGGAGTGCAATACCTCCTCTACATATGTACATAGTAAAGAAAGCAAAAAGCCGCTAATGGAAATATTTAATTTAATTCATCGTTGAAGAAAAGTTAAAACAGGAAACACACAGGGAAAGAAAGAAAAAAAGTTTGTTAACGAGGCTATCAATTGCTAGGATCGAGTCCTGCTGTGGCCGAGTGGTTAGACCACTCGCCTTTCACCAATGCTCGATCCCGCATGTGGGATTTATGTTGAAAAAAGCAGCGCAGGGGCGGTTTTCTCCGGTTTTTCTCTCGCATTCCACCGGTGCTCCAACTTCATTTCATGTATCATTAGTGTCATCGCCTGCGGTGCCATATGTAGTAAAAGCGGGTGTTAAACACTATCAAATTTTTTTCAGGATATCAGCGCCGCCGTGTGCCGGAATTTCGTCCCGCAGGAGTTCTCTCTCATGCTAGAAAATCTACTGACATGAGGATATCGCTTTTACATTCCACATTGGGTGTAGCGGAGGGTTGAACGGGAAATGTTTGTATTTGAGGTGCCATCGTGTTTTCTTTTGGCAAGGCAGTGATTATTATCAGTAACCTATTTATTTTGCGTAACTTAACTTAGGGGATGATTGACCCATTCCCACTAAATGACGCACCTTCTAAAAATTTACTGTGCTTTGAATGCGGGAGGAAAACGCAGTAAATAATAGCTTGTTGAAGTATAGTTATATATATTTACTTGAAAAAGTAAGGAATTTATTTCACCAGGTAACCTTCTGTATCACAATTGTTACAGGAGGATAGCATGTTTGGTATTTATAAATAATAATAATAATAATAATATATCTACTGATATTGCATCACATCTTCTTATCCTGAAAAAATCACATTTCGTCTGGCCAATAAAATAGATACTAGGGGCGTTCAGTAAGTCCTTAAAAAAATCCAAGAAATTACACTCCTAGCATTGAAAAGCTTGTATTTAGTAACCGTTGTCTCTAACTAGATGACAGTTAAAGTTTCAGCCTATATCCATCATGTGGTTTCGTTGCCTCACACGATTGAATCAACAATCTTGTGCTTATTCAGAAAGATTAAAAAAAACGAGTTTCGTACTGTGATTAAACACTTCTATTTAAAAGGCTTAACACCGAAAGAGATGAAAACCGAGTTGGATGAAGCTCATGGCACATCCTGCGTTTACAACAATTTACAACTGGACAAATGAGTTTAAACGTGGTCATACATGCACAAATGATGAACATCGTTCCGGACGTCTAGTATAAATGACTTGCTTCGAAACAATTGACAAAATCCATGTTTTGAGTGATCGACGAATCAAAGTTCGCGAAATACTAGAGGTTACAGACACATCACCAGGTACAGTGTTCTCAATTTTGCACCGAAAATTAGGTCTGACAAAGGTCTCGGCAAGATGGGTGCTACGTTTGCTCTCAATGAAGGGTATACGCAATCGTGTTATCGATTCAGAAACTGGTTTGACACTTTCCCGTCGAAATCCTGAAGAGTTTCTGCGTCGATATATAGCTGTGGATGAAACATAGATACACTACAATACACCAGAGACAAAAGTACAGTCGAAACAGTGGGTTTTAAAGGCAAACCGGCGTGAAGAAGGCAAAGATGGTGAAATCTGCAGACAACATGATGGCCTCGGTTTTTTTGGGATGCACGCCGAATCTTCTACATTGATTACTTGCAGAAAGGAAAAACGATAAGTGGAGAGTATTGTGCATCGTTATTGCACTGGTTGAATGGAGAAATAAAAAAAAAAAAAAAAAAAACGCGCTCATCAGGTAAAGAAAAAGATTATCCTCCATCAAGACAATGCAAGCGTCTGCGTAGTTGCGATGTTGAAAATTGTAGAATTTTGAGGTTCGAATTACTACAACATCCACCGCATTCACCAGATTTGGCCCGTAGTGACTTATTTGTTTCAAATTTGAAAAAGTGGCTCGGTGGAAAACGATTCACGTGTAACGAAGAGGTCATCTCCCAAACAGCTGCCTATTTTGAGGACTTTCTGTAATCTTACTTTTTGGAAGGCTTAAAACAGTTGGAGAAACGCTGAGAAAAGTGTATTAAGCTAAAAGGAGATTATGTTGAAAAAAAAGCTACCAAAATAATTTGTTTTTCTATATTTTTCTAAGGGCATATTGAACTCCCCTCGTATTTATGGGGTTTAGAAAGTGTTATCTTTTACAATATCAGATCTATATGATTATTTGTATTCGTTTTTTGTATTAGTATTATTCCTTTCTCTAGCATGTATGTACAAGGTACATAGTGGATAGAGAAGGTATTATATCCCAATCAAAAATTCGATACCGAAATTTCAACGAAAATTTTGAGACTCCCTGAATAAAAAAAAAAGCATTTTTATAAACATGTCTGTGTGTGTGTGGGGGGGGGCAGTATAGTTCAAAAACGAAAAATCTGTTATATACCAAGCTTGGTATTTGAGTTCAGTATTTTCCAAGGATGCAACACGGAGATTTCCAAGAAAATCGCCCCACCCCCAGCTATCCTTTACATGGTGCATTCTTCGAAAATTTTGATTTGCTTAAAAATGGTTCTAACGGTTTTGATTGGAATGCCGTATGTTTAAGATATTTTCATTACAAACGAAACGTGCATTTTGAATTTTCTGGGAATAGCCTCTGAAGACCTCCTCATTCTGGATGACTTCTAATTTTTGTTTAACTGGTAAACCGTAAGAGATAGGAAAAAAAAAAAAAAAAAAAAAAAAACGAAAAAAAAACTTACTGCACAAAAATGTAGATCTCGTTAAAACACACAATTTATGTCATCTACATTTTTTTCCTGGAGTTAATCGTTTTCGAGATATTCTGAGTTACTTATTTCGGCTTTAAGGTGCTTAAACTTTTCTCAAACAGTATCTTTCTTTTCCGTCTCTCTTTTGTTTACTCTTAGCAAGCAAATAGAACTGAATTTCAATTGTTTCACATAGCAACCGGCGTTTAAAAGATGTCACTATGGCTTTAGCTTGTGCATTCCCTCATTTCCCTTCTACTTACAAAGAAGTAAGCAATAAGGCAATTTTGCTAATGTTTATCATGATGTGGATAAAAGAGTCATCTTTTGTATGAAACATTGTTTCGGAACAGCTAAAGAAAGTCATGTGAATGGAACACATCACATTTTCACCGATTACAGAAGAACAAAATTAAATGATGCTTTAATTTAGCTTTCTCAAGAAAAACAAATCCTGCGAGCAAAACTAAATTTCCTCGCATAAATGGCAATATTAGCTGGGTAAAGTTCAGACATATTTCTTTCCTCTCCAGTTGCTCTAAAGAAGATTGTTGTTAGGTAATACACATGTAAGTAACAAACGTCGACCTACGTGGTGTAATGGTTACCATGCTAGCTTCATATACCCAAGGTCGGGGGTTCAAACCCGGCGGAGGACGATGGATTTTTTCGGGTGTAAAAATCCTTAGCATGGCTTCCTTCGGAAGGGAAGTAGATTTACGGCACGTAAAAGAACCTCAAGCCTGATAAGAGAGGCCTCAGAGCAAAATTAAGCGGTCTTTCACGCCAAATATAGAATGGGACGCTGAGAACTACAGCAGTTAAAGAGCGTCCATAAAGTTGTAAGTAACAACATTTAAATCCGCTACCCCATCATTTTCCAAGCTACCTTTTTAACGCGGATTAGAAACGCAGCCAACATAATAACTTTTAATAACTCTAATAACATCAACGCACAATCATTATATCCCTCATTCCAAAGAGATTTAAAATTTTTTGTGAAAGTTTTTGAACCCGTTACTTATATAACACAAACCTTCTCTGAGGAAAGCGCTGATGTTAATCTGCTGATGTTAATCTGCTAATGTTAAACCATCTTATATCCCCCCCCTTTTTTAGTGTATTTTTACTTGCTCTACACGACTATGCACATAGTATTAATGAGACAGTATTGTACTGCACCCAAAAATTCAATAGCGAGATTTCACTGGAAATACATATTTTGGGTTCCCCTGAATCCAAAAAAAAAAAAACAACAACACATATTTAGAAAAAGATCTGTGTCTGTGGGCAGCAGAGCTCAAAAACGAAAAGACCGTTAAATACCAACCTTGATTTAAGTTTGGAATCTTCCAAGGATGCGACACGAAGATTTTCAAGAAAATCCCCCCCATCCCCAACTATCCTTTATATGGATTTTTTTCGAAAATTTTGATTTTCTCAAAAATGGCTCTAACGATTTTGATTAAAATATCGTATATTAAAGCTGTTTACCTGACAAGTAAAATGTATATCTTGAATTTTCTGGGAATAGCCTCTGAAGACTATTTTATTCTGGATGAAAACGTAGAGCTCGTTAAAACACAATTTATGTTACATATCTTTATCTTCGTGGAGTTGATCGTTTTTTAAATATTCCTTGTTATTGGTTTCAACGTTTTCTCACACGGGAATTTGTCATATCCTGTCCATACAAACAAAGGAATATCAGTCACATAGCAACCAGCTTTTGACTATCCCTTTAACCTATGGTACTCCCTTATTTCCGTTCTACTCACCTACAAGGAAGCAAGTAATAAGACTATTTCTAGTAATTTGTTCTCGATTAGCATGAAGTAAATAGAAGCATAAGCTTTTTAACAACAATTTTTTGGAGAAATGTAAAGAAAATCATGTGAATGGAACATCAGATTTTTAAATAAACATTTACTATTTTATTGCGTTTGGGATAGAACTATCAGACGTTGAATAATTTTTACTTGATAGGAGTGGATAAATGCTAATTATTTAAACAGGTTTTAACGTCCATATTTTATGGAGTTGTAAAGTTGACCCTCAACCTTCTTATGGTTCTAATAACTTGAACATAATAACAAAACATTAACCCTCCCTATTGTCTATGAGATTAGAATCGCAAGAAAGGAAAGGCCAGGTTTACAGCCTCACGGAATATGGCCGTTAAAGCCTGAACACTATTTTCCGTCCAGTCTTACTTCACCGGTAATGTAAACAAAAGCAACACGCTGTAATGGCTATGATTGGTTGCTGAACGTTTGACTGCTTTTCTCCATCACAAAATAGTTCCTCTTAAATTGCCGAGTGAGCACAGAAATACACCGTATTACACTGTGCAATGTTATCTAAATAACATAGTATTAATGATTAAGGAGCAGCATTTAATGATCATTTAGTCATTATTTCTTTATGTAACAATACATATCCATTTTGCAGTTTATTTCTAACGGTTGCTTCTAGTCAGATAGTAATGGCGGAAACATGTAATACCAGTGTAGTGAAATATAAGCAAGGAAAGAATTATTCTTAGTGTATATATAATGAATTTTGTGAAAAATACTTTACCTTTTCATTAGCTCATTTTCTTAGCTTAACAATAGAATTTACTGTTGTTTCAAAAAAAAAAAAAAAAAAAAAACAGCTTAAAGTGTGCAAAACTTTTAAATTAGCCGAGGTGCGATATCTAGTGCCAGCAGTTTTGACAGCCGAAAGTGTAGTCTGTCACACATTGTTCGGAAGAACCAACAGAGTAAGATTTGGAGAGTACATTGTCGTTAGTCCATCTATCAATCTCCGTGATGATTCAGACAGTTCAATTGCTACTGCAGAAAATGACTCGTATCTTGAAGAAGTGGGAACAGTTCCATCCTCAGACTAGCTCTTCTGTAAGTCATTGCATTATGGCATTGTAGTAAAGAAATGTGAGTGTATGGTTGTGCATATGTGAATGCTAAAATTCGCAAAAATCTGTTGGAGTGATGTACGTATACAATATTTCAGTAAACTTTCAAAATAACACGCCTGCATTTTATAATTTTAGGACATTTAGTACTAAATACATAACGACTCGCCTACCTGTTTTATTTATTATACATTTAATACAGTTAATCATTATCTGTGTTCAGTGAACGTTTGTAGCTATTTTTATCTGTCAAACGTAGGTACGCGATTTTAATGGCAGACGAACCAGCTTAGCACCACATGGTGCGAGCTCCTGCGTTCGCGGAAGAATACTTTTTGATTTGTTTACATCGCCGGTGAAGTAAGGCTGGACAGATTTTAGTATATTTAATTATGCCTGCGGAGCACCTGTCTCGTCGTCGCAGAGGCAAGTATAGAAATAGCTATTAAATTACATCGCTATTATACATAAGATGCATAATAATTATGCTTATAACACAAAGCGTTTAACAACATTTATGATTCTCTCGCCATTATGAACATTTCTGCATGTGTACACATTTATGTTTAGGGGGCAAAGGTACATTTACCTACTCACATAATTATTTAGAATGAAATACTTTTTAATTCTATTTTAAACACTCTAATTTAGAGTCATTACGATGGAATCTCCTCCACCTTATTTGTCTTTTAAAAGAAATCAAAGCCCGTCTAGGTAGTGTGGTACATACATACATTTTATTTCAATCATTAGATAATTACAAATATTACAATAGATTTCATCAATTCAAAATTACATAACTTCTATTCAGGTTAGATGTCAAACAAAAGTAATATTTACATTTTTCCTCAAATTCATCAATACTGTAAATAATATTCCCAATTAACCATTTTTTGATAAAAGTCACAAAATAATTTTTCTGGAGTTGCCTAATCGTACTTGGTAATTTATTATACAGTTTTAAACCTATGTGTTAATAGCTATTGTGTGTTCTAGATAATGATACATACGGTGTATCTAGATTTATTTTATGTCTTGTATTATGATTATGAATTAAACTGCGTTCATCAAAGTCCTGCAGATTATCTTTAATGAATAATAAAGTGTGATATATACAGAGGGGTGGTTGAGTCATTAAACTGTAGTTTTTAAAGGCATCGCTACAAGTTTCTAGATTGCTTATAGTATATACATCTAATTGCTTTATTTTTACAATTTAAACACTAATTTTGCCCCAGCTGAATGCCCCAAAAGAGTATCCCTTACTGCAAATTTGAATAAAAGAGTGCATAATATATCACTGTAAGTAATTTTTTTTTTACTAATTATTGAGTGAAGTTTACATAGCGTGTCTGCCCTATATTCAATCTAGCTTAGGATGAGTTTCCCGGATAAGTTTTTTTTCGGGGGTTTCCGTTATCCTGAGAAGACGAATGTCGAGTAACTCTAAGCTCCATGGAGCCGAGATCATCCGATCATTATTTCACCGATTTCATTCATTGTCCAATATGAACCAACCAGGTTAAAGGGCGTGGGAAAAAAATCGGATGTGATCCACTTACATGACTTTAACTAGCAGTTCCTTAAACAACATTTTCTTTCAAAAGATTATTCTTTTATCTACATTGTGATAAACATTAGCAGAATTGTCTTATTGCTTGCATTTTTGTAGAAGGAAAATAAGAAATGCACAGGCTAAAGCGAGTCAATTTTTTTAAAAGTCGGTCTCTGTGTGAAACAATTGAAATTCAGTACTCAAAAGACAGACGAAAAGAAAGATACTTCCCGTTTGAGTAAAGTTAAAAGTGCCTTAAAACTGAAACCAATAATTCGGAATATCTCGAAAACGGTTGCTTCTACATAAAAAAAAAGTATATGACATAAATTGTGTGTTTTAACAAAATCTACATTTGTTGTGTAGTAAGTTTTTGTCTCTCTCTCTCTCTCTCTCTCTCTCTCTCTCTCTCTCTCTCGGTTTACCAATTATACAAAAGTTATTACAGAAGTCATCCAGGATGAAGAGGTCTTTAGAGGCTATTCCCAGATAATTCAAGATACACATTTCGTTTGTCATAAGAACATCTTAAATATATGGTATTTTAATCAAAATCGTTAGAGCAATTTTAGAGAAAATACAAATTTTGGGAAAATGTTCCATGTAAAGAATAGTTGGGGTTGGGGCCATTTTCTTTAAAATCTTCAAGTTGCATCCTTGGAAGATACTGAACTTAAATACCAAGCTTGGTATTTAATGGATATTTCATTTTTGAACTACGCTGCCCACAGGCGCGCGTGCGCGACACCTCCCCCCACACACATGTTTCTAAAAAGCTTTTTTGTATTCAGGGGGTCTCAAAAATGTACTTTCGATGAAATCTCGGTATCAAATTTTTGGGTGTAATACAATACCTTCTCTATCCACCATATACATTGTACATACGTGCTAGAGAAAGTAAACAAATACAAATTAAAAAATGAACTTATTGTAAATAGGTGTGACTGGCTTCATGAAGCAGTGCTTAGGAGTAAATAAAAGCAACTAAATCAGAATCATTCTTATTACTTAGGTTAGTTAGGTGCTCCTAATCAATGCATTATTTAGCGCCATCTCTTTACATTACTTCTTGTCATGTTAAGTAAGTTTTAAGCTGAGATTACGATGAATTCAAAGTTAAACTCCTACTAAACTAAAGGCCACTTAGCGTAACGGCAATTACTCTTGGTTGGTAGTTCTTCTATTACTCCATACTACTGCTTCACGTCTATTGTTTCTAGTTACTATGTGACATCAAAATTAATGCAACGAGAAGGAAATCTTGACATGGCATACGCTGCCTTATGTTACGTTAAACCGTTCCATTTTAATACAATGTTCTCTTTTACGTTGTCATGTTCCGGCTTAACTTCTCAACCAAGTTTAGTTCGAGTCTCCATTATATCGGTTCCTGTAGAAACGAACATGTGTATATATTGTACCTACTTACAATCGGTTGTTTGGGAGAAAGTTTACATGCGAAGACCGTCCAAATGTGTCCGAAGGCATCAGACCCAGCACGAGGAAGTCAGACAATCTAATCACATTAGTGAGCCCCTTCCTATTTTGAAAAGTAATCCTTTTAGAGGAAATCCCCGCGGGACCTATAATTTACTGGCATTCGCATGCATGGAAGTGGCTTCATGGAATAAAACTGCCAAGAGATAATGTAGCTCAAGAAACTTCGGTGTTTTGCACTACATAACATAGGTATGCAATGTTCAAATTATAACATGTAACAAAAATATATTAAGACTGCTTCTGCAGTAGAATGGTCAGCATTCTGGTTTCTCACCCAGAGGTCCCGGGTACGATTCTCGGCTGGGACGGGAATATTTCTTTAACTGGAAGTAGAATCATTCCCTATCCTCCAGAGTCTGGAAGCATCAATAGAAGAGTGAATGTGTGTGTTAAAAATATAAAACTGAAAAGAAAAAACCAACTGTAGCAAAATCTACAGCCTGTGAAGGCGAATGTCGAGTAACTTTAAGATCCATGAACCCCGAGATCATTTGAGCATCATTTCAACAATTTCATTCATCGTCCGATATGACCAATCAGGTTAAAGGGCATTAAGCTAAAAAAAAAAAAAAAAAAAAAATAATAATAATAATAAAAACTGCAGTTCAGCTAGCAAAACATCAACATTAAAATTCGAGTCGCTACTGAGAGGCCACGGAGATGTATACGCCATTGAAGCTGCTTGCCGCAGACGTAGACGAAACGTCTGGGGAACAAGGGGTGAAGCCCACGGCCAACAAGCCCGATTTTGTTTTCTATAAGTGATTCAAAACATCAACAGTTGTTTCTCAAGTCAAAACCAATACGACCATAGAAAGGGGATATAAAAACTGATGTATTCCATTCACATGGTTTTCTCTAGCTGATCTGCAAACGAACTTTTCTTACAAAATATTATTTTTTTATTTTCATCATACTGATTAAAATAAACATTAACAGAATAAGTCTTATTACTTGCTTCTTGTAAATGGAAGGGAAATAAGGGAGTACACTAAGCTAAAGCAATATACAAATCTTCTAAAAGCCAATCACTATGTGAGACATTTGAAACTCGGTTATCTTTGCTTGCCAAGAGCAAAACAAACGAGATACGAAAATAAAGATGACTTCCTGTTTGAGAAAAGTTTAAGTAGCTTAAAATTAAAACTAATAACAAGAATATCTAGCTCTAACGGTTAGCTCTAAAAAAAATATGTATAAGACATACATTTGGTATTTTAACAAAAGCTGCATTTTTTGTGCAGTAGCTTTTTGTCTGTTTCTTACGGTTTGTCAGTTATACAAAGTTAAATAAAAGTCACCCAGAATGAAGAGATCTTCAGAGGCTATTTCCAGAAAATTCAGGATATGCATTTTGCTTGTTATAAACATGTCATAAACATGTGGTATTTTAATCAAAATCCTTAGAGCATTTTCGAGAAAATAAAAATTGCAAAAAATGTTCCATCTAAAGGGTAGTTGGGGGGATTTTCTTGGAAATCTTTGTGTCACATCCTTGGAAGATGCTCAACTTAAATACCAAGTTTGGTTTTTACTGGACTTTTCGTTTTTGGGCTATGCTGCCCATAGCACACACAAGGTTATTTTTCTAAAAGTGTATTTTTCTGTATTCAGGATTTTCAAAACATGCATTTTCGGTGAAATCTCAGTATCAAATTTTTGGGTGCAATACAATACCTTCTCTATCTACTAAGTATATTGTACATATGTGCTAGAGAAAGTAAACATTAAGCTGCTGAAGTATTTGCTTTATTACAATCTTATTCCTATGCATTATGATAAGTATAGGAGGTTTGAGAGATCAAATACACTCATAACATTTTTTCTTGTGTCTTGTATTTACTTGACTCTCCCCACGATTATTTTATACAACTTCTACACTCTAAACCCATGTTTTATATTTCATATTAATTGAGTGGTGATTCTGCAGCTCGCTTCTTACCAAGGCAGACTGGGTTCGATACCAGGGAACTGCATATGAGATTTGTAATGGATTAAGGAGATCTGAATGGGTTTTCTCTAGGTTCTCCGGTTTTCATTGCCATTTATTCCACCCTGTGCTCCATAATCACCTTTTCTTTCATCCATTTCACCATAATTCCATATTATCCTCCTCACTATCTTTCATTCCAGAACCCATGTGGCCAGAAAACTATTAAGGGGGGTTATATATAAGGATCTATTTTTAAACAATAATCAATTATAAATGTAATGTATTAAGCCTGAGTTGAAATATTTAAAAAAAAAAAAAGAAAAAAAAAAAAGGATTTTATATTCACAAACAGTGCAGTAATTCAAATTCAAATTAAATGTTTCAATTACATCTTACATTTTTTAGCAAAGGAGAGGGGTGTAAAACCTATAACCCCCCCCCCTGGTTATGCCTAGGATCCAGAGTCCATCTGCTTTTTTCTTTTCTTTTTGTAGTATTAAACACATACACATGCATGCATGCATGCACGCACACATGCAAACATGCACACACACATGCATACACACAGACACATACATTACTCTCCCATTCATACTGCCAAATTCTGAGGGATACGAAATGATTCTAGGTAAAAAATCTGATGTGTTACACTCACATGATTTTCTCTAGCTACTCTACGACAAACTTCTTACAAAAGATAATTCTTCTTCCAACACCATGCTAATCGAGATAATCATTGGCAGAATTTTATTACTTAGTTCCTTATAAGTAGAATGGAACTAAGGGAATACACTAGGCTAAAGTGATAGTCAAATGTTTTAAAAGATATCGTTATGCGATTGTCATTGCAAATCGCTTCTTTGCTTGGCCAGAATAGAACAAAAGAAAAACAGACACTTTTCTCTGAGAAAAGTAAATGTACTTTACAGTTGAAACCAACAACAAGGAATACCTCGAAAATGGTAAGTTCCTCAAAAAAAATGTAAATGACATAACTTGTGTATTTTAACAAGATCTACATTTTTTGTGTTTTAAGTTTTTGTCTATCTCTTATGGTTTAATAATTATGCCAAATTACGCAAAATTCATCCAGAATAAGCAGGTCTTTAGAAACTATTCCCAGAAAATTCAAGATATATATTTTATTTGTGATAGAAATAGCTTTAATATGTGGTATTTTAATCAAAACCGTTAGAGCCATTTTTAAGAAAAACAAAATTTTTGAAAATTTTTCCATGTAAAGGGTAGTTAGGTGTGGGGGAATTTTTTTGAAAATCTTCGTGTCGCATCCTAGGAAAATACCAAACTTAAATACCAGGTTTGGTATTTAACCGTCTTTTTGTTTTTGAGCTACGCTGTCCACAGACACACACACACACACACACACACACACACACACACACACAGACCTGTTTCTGAAAATGCTTTTCTTGGATTCAGGGGGGTCCTAAAACATAAAACATGTATTTCCGATGAAATCTTGACATTGAATTTTTGGGTGGAATACTTTACTTCTCTATCCATATGTACATTGTACATACAGGGCTAGAGAAAGTAAAAAAGGTAAATCTTGAGTTCATATATTAAATAAACCGGTTTTATATTCAAAGATTAAATGTAGCAATTGGAATTAAAATTAAATTTTGCAATTACTTCTTATACTTTTTCGCCAAGGGATGTTCCAACCCCCCCCCCCCCTCAGGAGTGTTGAGGTCTTGATAATGGTTAATATTCCATGTGTAACCTAATGTTGGAAAGGTAGAAACAGACTGAAAAATTCAACCCATAATCAGGATTTAAATCACAGATTTTCATTTTTCAGTGTCATTGTTCCTACCATCTGAGCTACTATTATAACATTATGTATGACACTAAATTCCCCAACTGTCTCATTTTCCTGATAAACTATAAAGCACTCTTAAATGCATTTTGTAATAATGTACTTCAATGACAATTTCATGAACCCCAGGACTTACTTTACATTTTAAAGTACTTGTCAGTGGGGTATATTATCTTAAAATGAATTCAAGAATGCCTTGTCGTTTACTGGGAAAGATATGAGTTAGTTGGGGAGTTTAGTGCCATGCTGAAATGTTGCCAAGGCAGCTCAGTTCATTAGAGCAATGGCATGGAAAGTTGAAAATCAATGGTTCAAATCCTATCTCATCATCATCAACTTTCAAGTTTTGGACCTTTAATATTCCATCCCATCAGTTGATATCATCTTTTCCTCTTTGCTTACATCTCTTTTACTGATTAGAGCATAATTGGTTACTACTGTACATGCAATTTCCAATTAATTTTATTCTGCTTGATCCTTTCAGTTAAGTTACATATGTTTAATTCTTCTGTTATTCCTTTGTTTGTTTTATAATCTAACAGATTTGATCTTAAAAAACTCTGTCTAACACCCATATATTTGACCAGATTCTTGATTCTTGGGAAAATGAAAATGGAGTTTTATTTATGGTGCTCTTTAACTGCTATGGTGCTCAGCGTCTCATACTACACTGGATGTGAAAGATGCTTAATTTTGCTCAGAGGCCTCTTTTATCAGGCTTGAGGTTCTTTTATGTGCCGTAAATCTACGACATAGGACCAACAGATTTACTTCCCTTTCAAAGGAAGCAATGCTAAGGATTTTTATGCCCGAAAAAAATCAATCATTCTCCACCGGGTTTGGATCCGCGATCTTGGGTATATGAAGTTAGCACGGTAACCATTATACCACAGAGGGTGACTTGGTTCTTGGGTAATATCAGTGAAGAACTTTGTCTAGGTTGGCTTATGAGCCCTATACTATCCAGGTGATGGAACTGCAACTCACAACCTCCAGGTCTGCACAGTAATTGTCTTCAGACCCATTTCCTAGAGATGCAGCCTCCATCACAGCTTACTAGCCACATCTGTTTATTTTGGGTTAGGAACTCTTAGTGCCTCCTTGCAGGTTCAAATCCTGTCTATGGCATTGAATTTTTCAGTCTGATTCTATTTTTACTTTCTCTACACATACTATGTACATAGTGTATAGAGAAGGTATTGCACTCCACCCAAAATTTTGATACCTAGATTTCACCGGAAATGTATGTTTTAGGTCCCCTGTATCCAAAAAAAGCTTTTTGAGATAAAGGTCCATATGTGTGTGAGTGTGTGAGTGTGTGTGTGTGTGTGTGTGTGTGTGTGTGTGTGTGTGTGTCCGTGTGTCCCTGTGTCTGTGAACAAGATAACTCAAAAACTAAAAGTTGGTAAAATACCAAACTTGGTATTGAAGTTTAGTATCTTCCAGGGATGGGACACAAAGATTTTGAGAAAAATCCCCCCACCCCAAACTACCCTTTACATGGAACTTTTTTTCGAAAGTTTTGATTTTCTTAAAAATAGCTTAATGATTTTGATTAAAATATTGTATATTAAAGATATTTACCTGACAAATAATATGCATATCTTGAATTTTCTGAGAATAACCTCTGAAGACTACTTTATTCTGGATGAATTTTACAAAATTTTGCATAACTGCTAAACCGTAAGAAATGGACAAAAACCTACCACACAAAAAATGTAGAGCACATTAAAACACACAATTTATATTATATACATTTTTTTTGTGGAGTTGATCGTTTTTGAGATATTCCTTGTTATTGGTTTCAGCTTTGAAAAACTTAAAATTTTCTCATACAGGAATTTGTCAACTCCTGTCCATATAAACAAAGGAACTTGAGTCACATAGTAACCAGCTTTTGACTGTCACTTTAAATTATAGTACTCCCTTATTTCGCTTCTACTTCCAAGGAAATAAGTAATAAGACTAATTTTTTCTCAATTAGCATGAAGTAGATAGAAGTATAAACTTTTTAACAATAATTTGTTACACAGATGTAGAGAAAGTCATGTGAATGGATCACATCAGATTTTTCAAGTATGAATAGTTGTTTGTTGCTTAACCATTAAAGTAATTCAGATTAACTTGCAACATTTTAAATCAGCCACTGTCACCTTAAGTAAATACAGAATAAGAAACTATAAATGTAGTCCTCACACAGAACCTTAGCTGTTATAAGGATTCTGTGAAGTGAGTAAAGTGCACTGGAAACGTTTAACACATTTTTAACCTCAATACTTCTAATGAGAACCTGTACTTATATTGGCATGAAGGAATCCACCAAGAGTTACATTTAGTTAGAAGAGACCAACTATTAGCTATTAATAAGCATATGAGTAACATGTGAGTTTGTCAGAATGCAAATATTTGGAAGCTCTCCAAAGTTTGATTGCTCCTTAACAGACACTGGCTTTAAATCCTTGGGGGAGTGAAGTTCTTTCAAGAGAAGGGTAATTCATTGATGTTGATGAAGAAGAAGAAGAAGAACAACAACAACAACATCAGCAACAGCTATAACTGTTACTATCTTCTCTGAGTTGCCTATCATTTTGGTTAGAATTACATTTCTTCTGCAAATTATATAGCACAACTATTATATTCCTAAAGGAGACAACTGAGAAGCGATTTCTTTTGTCCATTGACTGTGATAAGAATATTATCTCAATATTTGCATTGTGGGCTGGAAACATGTGGAAGCAGTTTATATAGTTCTGAGTGAACTTCACTAATCACTGAAATGCCGAAGTGCTTTGACTATATTATTTTAGAATTTTGAGATATGAAGAACATGGTATTGATCATTTTGATAGTTAATGCTCACGAGAAACTAGAGATGAATGCACAACCTTCAAATTATACATCTGTACAATCTTTATATGTACTTAATATTATAATGTTCCTATTCCTATTCAAAACCATACTTTGACAATTTAGGTCTGCCCTGGGCATACCTGGATCCATAAAAATCTAAGACATATCTTGATAAACCCGGAAGATTGGTAACCGTAATCAGGCCAACCATTTGATAACAAGTAATTGTTGGCAATGTCCCATGTATCTGTATGGAATAATTTATCAGCATATATTTGAGCTAATTAAATTGCTGTTTGTTTTAAAACTATTCATATAGATCCTACACATTATTGTATGTTATTTTATAGATATTTAGTAATTACCTACTCATCATTATCTAAGCTTTGCAGTAGTCTTAGTTCACATGTAGTGTCCTATTGAAGTTATTCACATGGCTGTTATGAGAAAACAATTGGGTTCCTGCTTACCATAATGGCATTATTTTTTAAGCAAAAAGATTATTTATTATTTTTATTGTTTCATTTTAACTACTATGGTCATATCGGGGGCTTTTAACTTGTGAAACAATTCTATATTAACCATAGGTTATTGACATTAGGTTAATCATTTTTATGTCATTAAATGCACACACATTCACTCTCACATTCATACTTCCAGACTCTGTGGGGGATAGGAAACAATTCCAGTTACAGAAAAGTTCCCTGCCCTAGCTGGGAATCAAACCCAGGAGCTCCAGGTGAGAAGCCAGCTCACTGACCACTCAACAACAGAGGCAGTCCAGTGAAAAGTAATTCCATTCCATTTAATGGGTGCAGATTAAATAAATCCATGTTTAGGTATTTACATGTTTTATTATATTATCAATCTACAGGATTATTGTACATATCTGTGTATACACTTTCAATGTTAATATTTATGAAAGTTTATTGTGTATATTTAGAAACAAAGATTTTTCTGTAAATTTAAATTCTTATCACTGTTACAGGTTTATCCTAATATCATAGAAAAACAATTTAATTTTATCATTTTGATTTTGATGGCAGTTTAGATAAAATAGTTATATGTGCTGCTTTAAAAATCAGAAAAAATTATGTAAATGGGAAATTTGGAACCAAAGTGTTTGGTATAGTATGCAGAATGCTACATTCTATAAGCTCACAAAAACATATAATATCATAAATTGCCACAAAATTGTTTGGCAATAGGAATGCATTCTTGATTGGATAATTGAATGAGTAGTTTCTGAAGTCATACATTTTAATATATCTGATAAGATTTTTATTCCATAATTATTTTCATAAAATTCAAATACTGCTCTGGCTCTAACATATCTGTTGAATTACAAATAAGATTTTCTTTACAAGCTAAAGGATTTATTGATGCTAAGCCTTCTAAAGCAACATAAACTTTAACAAAAGTAATTTCAGAGGTCAGTCTTTTCATTTTTATATGTCATCTTTGAACGCTTATGCAGAAAAATTATGATGTTGTATGAATTTTAACAATTCACACCCAAAAATTAAATTACTACTCATTTTCCACTTCTTTCAGTGGAGGGCTTCATTGCCTTTTCCATTACATGTATGTAGAAAGCAGGATTGTTGATCTGATTTAAAAGTTTGAAGTCTCCATATACAGTGTGCTTGCTTCCAGAACCAAATACTTCCTTAAGCATTTCTGTGAATGCTGATAATTTGTGAGGTACATACCTCAGACGAAACATGCTGCAAAAAAGTAAAAACTGGTATTAAATGTGTTAAAAAAAAAAATTCAACCATATAAATTGTATTACTATGTTGATGAACTTTTATTTATCACAAAAAAAAAATCCATACTCGTGATGTATTTTAAGAATAAATAATACCTTTTATATTCCACATAGGATATACATCATGTCCATGGATTTATGGGATGACTCTTGAGTATTGAATTCCAAAGACAAATCAGAAATTTGTGTTTAAGGAATTATCCTCTATTTATTTATATATTTATTCATTTATTTATGTTAAACTATACACAAGTGAATATGACCCGTCATTAGTCTTGGCTCTTCACCATCACACTCATATTTTACAATCATTCCTTAATACAAGTTAGCTATTTCATTTGTATTTTTTGTTGACTCTGTTTACTATACATATTCATTTAAATAATCAGTTTTTACTTTATAACAGTAAAAATTTAATTAATTACGTCTTGTGGATGCCATCGTACATTGAACATTACTGAAATTTAGACCTAGGGGCAACTTCAAACTTGCAGCAGTTCATTGCATCTAATATATAACCCAATGAAAGTGAAGTGATATTGAAATTATATATACATATATATATATATATATATATATATATATATATATATATATATATATATATATATATATATATATAATTTCAATATCAAAAGTGTAAGTGCATTTTAATCAAAATTGTTAAGCCATATTTGAAAAAATAAATAACAGCTTCATGTAGCTTACTTTGGGAAGGAGAAATTTTGTGTAAAATTTCACCTTTTTGTCCCTTAAAGGTGCCTACATAAAGGCATTCAAAAAACAAAACAAAACATACAAACAAAAACAAAACAAAAAACATTTTTAGGCACATGCATGTGTATGATCTATCAATTTGTCTGTGAACAGAACAAACTGGTGAGTTATGAAGAATGAGGAAAACCTGACAGGAATGATGATCCTGGTGGGGTTTGAACAATAGACATCTCATTCACATATCCATGTCTTAATCTAGTTTGTCGAATGGGTGGAGAAAGTTATGTACCTAAATGTCATATTAGATTTTTTCATTTTTGTTTACTTTATATATAATTATTAATAAAAATGGAAAGAATCAGTTTTAAAAAGAGTTATTTTATATTTTAATACATTTGCATGTAACTCTCTGAATAATAGTTCTAATGGACTTTGTAAATGCTTGCCTCCTACTCTAAGCTTTTGTAATAGTTTTATTCAGTTTTATTTTGTACAAAAATGGCTTCCCTACCCAGCACCTAACAATGAACTCTGAGACATTTAACATGTTGTTCAAGCTCTTGAGCAAACTTCCATGTATTTATTTTGGACTATGAAGCTTATAATCTCAAAAATTAATGTTTTATGAACTAATAAAAATATTTTTTACATACCAGAGAGAATTTTATAAAAGTGATAACAGAGAAACACACATTTATTGCATTTAAACATTTTAATTTCATTCTGTCTTTTAAAATAGGCATGAGAAGCAATTTGTTTTTATTCTTTCATTTAAGATTTTAGAAAGTTTTGTCTATAAAATACCTGAACATACTCAGCATTATTAGGTTTATATTTCACCAATACCTTCCTTTAATCATTAATCTAAGTATTTAGGATGCTTGAAGAATATATAATATCTCAAACTGTGTAAATTATCATCATCATCATCATCATCATCATCATCATCATCATCATCATCATCATCAGCAGCAGCAGCATTATGGTTCCTGGAGTCATGAGTTCAAGCACACCAGAAGGCAATGGATTTATTTGGGAATAAAATTGTTATCTTGGCTTTCTTTGATAGGAAAATAAAGCAGAGGTCCCATGTCGAGAACTACATGTACAAGAAACTCAAGCCTGATAAAGGCCTCTGAGCAAAATTGCTGGTCTTTCATACCCAGTATAGAATGGGACACTAAGAACCATAGCATTAAAGAGCATCCATCATCGTCATCATCATCATCATCGTCATCAATCATCATCATCATCATCATCATCATAATTCCTGTAGCTACTGCTCACTTTAGTTAAAAAAAAAAATAAAAAAAAAAAAAAAAATATGCATATAGTTGAGCATTATGTGGTTTATTTTGAAAAAAACTTACCTCACATTTTCTTTCATAGCCTTACGCATTGATTTTCTGTCAGTTACTGGTGCTGGGCCATGAATCATGTAATCCAGACTGACGAGAGTTGGATCCTCTACCTCCTCTAGTGCTGTCTGCATTATGTCTGCTTTGTGTTTACTCTGAAATAATACACAAACAAGTCATTTTACCATTAGGAACTTATTAAGACAGTATTTGGACTAGTGGAACTCAAGAGGTAGTAATTTAAACAGAAGCTTTAATGTTGCACTATACTTGACAAATCTTAGCTCTTAGACTGTCTCTGTGGTCTGTTGGCAAGCATACTGGCCTTCAAGTTCAGAAATGTTTGGTTTGATTCCTGACTGGAGTACAAGACATTTCTTTAGTCAGGATTATTGCTCAGCCTCTCTGGAGTCTGGACATATGACAGAAATGCATTTGATTTAATGTTTAAAGCAACAACAAAATTAATTCAAATCAAGCAAATAACACAGTAAGTCAACAAGTGAACAATTGGCAATTGTTCTATAGGCAATGATGCCAACAATCTCAGATGTTAAAGGTAAACAAAAAAAGTAAAAAGAAATATCAGTAAAAATATGAAAATTAATTTTAATAAGGACAAAAAGTAAAGTAAAGTAAAGTTTTATTCATCCGTTAAAGTGGTTTGGTACAATGTACAATCACTATTGGACACGTCAAGCTATAAACATAAATAATCATAAGTTTTTGCAATATGTACATTACGTTTTTACAATATATACAATAGTCTTTACATGCTATATACTAATAATTCACGACATACATTCATGTTCAAGGTAATCATTGATAGATTAAAAGGAGTGGTTAATTAGATGTGCCTTGAGACTGGATTTTAGCTGGTTTACATTTTTAATTGCCTTGATATGACTTGGTAAATTATTGTAAAGTTTAATGCCAGATTATAAAATACTTTTTTGGTAGAGTGAGGTGTTGCAGCTGGTCATATGTATTTGTGTATTATCCCTGGTGTTGTGTTTATGCACCATATTATTAGTTACAAAAAGTGAATTGGAAGCATTAATGTTCTTGAGTATAAATGTAATAACTGTATATATGTAAATGCAGGGAAGTGGGAGGATTCCGAGTTTTTTAAAAAGAGGTTTACATGACAACTTTGGGCTAACTCCTTCAATAGCTCTGATAATTTTTTTCTGTGCAATAAAAGTTGATTTGCATGCTGGAGACTCACCCCAAAAGACTACTCCATAACTTAAGAGTGAGTGCACATGTGCAAAGTATGCTGCTCTGTTTCTTTACTTGTGCATGTTGACAATATTCTTAGCATATAACATAGAGAGCTGAGTTTATTATTGATGAGGCTAATATGTGCATCCCAGGTACTTAGGTTGTACTCAGGAAATTAAAGAATGAAATAAGTTGAGGTATAAATCCTACTAAAGCTGCACACTCTATTAGAGCAGCTTAACATACAACAGAAATATTTATCATACTATTAAGAGGATAGAAAAATAAGTTTTTATAGGAATAGTCTGTAGAAGATATAAAACTAAATGATAGTGGCTAGAGAGAATTATATGAATGTAACATATCGGAGCTTTTGTTTCAAAATTCAGTTCATCAAAGATTTTAAGATTGCTAAAGGAAAACCAGAATCATTTACAATGGTACTTTAAATTTTCACTAATACATGTATTAATAGTGATAGGTATCTAATCTGTCAGCCTGGGTGGCTCAGTTGGTTAGGTACTGGCCTTCTGATCCCAAAGTTGCAGGTTTAAACCTAGCCTTCAACAATGGTATTTAAGTGTGCCTAAAAACAACAGCCACATTTCAGTAGCTTTAATGGTATGTAAAAGAAAACCTGCAGGATGAAATTTCAGTACACCAAGACTGCTAATATGACCCTGACAATTACTAATGTAATTTAAAAAGTTTTTTTTATCTGCTACGCTTGTACATTCTCATTACCTTATTTGTACTGACATGTTGACCAAGTGAGAAGGTTCCATGGTAATATATGAGACTCACATTGGTGATCTGGGTTCAATTCCCATTGAGTTGGACATTCTGACCATGGATTTTTTTTTAATTTCCCCACATCTGTAAGTAAATGCTGGAGTTTCTGTTTTAGGGTTGTAGATAATGGTGGTATCCTGCAGCAGGATGGTGGTGAAGTTTGGACTGTGAAAGATTTCTACCTGGACCTGGCAGAACTGCAAGCTCCCTTCCTTCGTAGCAGAATCTTGTCTAATCCTTAGACCCTGGTTAAGGGAAGGTCTAGCCAGTGTCAGTGTGCTGACATTGTTGGAATGATTAGGGATCACATTCTTGCTAGTGCACATCCATATCTTTTGATGTCCCCTTCATCTGTTCCTTCACAGGGGTTGCATTGGAAGCACAAAGGACCCTCTGTGGCCTATGTGCGGTGTGCTTCAGTTACTGAAGGTCCCTTTATCTGAATACTCCTAACTAATTAGTCTGTTACCATTTCTTGTTCTATACTCATTGTAAGGACACAGACATAACTCTTAGAAATATTAGAAAATTATAATGGTATTCTGACTACATTTGGAGTTGATGTTCAATGCAAATGAACTTCATTGAACAAAAATTATCTGCAGCTAGAAGAGCTCTAGAAAATAACTGCCAGAATCAAATGCATGTTACATTTTTAACTTAATGAATTCTGTGATAAAACAAATGATTGGAATTCAATACAAATGATCGACAGGCAGTGGATCTTTGGACTAGTTCACTCCTTCGCAAGGTGGTTTGGCATGTAGGAGTATATGATGTTACTAAGAATGACTTCACTTGGTTTGGTTATTTTCTTGCAATAATTAAAAGATCAATGGTTGAAACTAAGACAAGCCCTGAAATTTGAATAAGATAAAACATGACATTTCTGGCATGTGTCTGTATGCATATCACATGTATATATTTACCTGTGATTCATAAAATGTTGCTCCCTGTATTTCCATACAGGTACTAGTCTCTACAGAGAGCACATCAAAAGTGTCTGTCAAAATTTATAGATGAGAAGCAGAATTGCATCCACAAATATGAAATGATGCTAGTCTTTTTCTGGTTAGGACCAATGTAAACCAATTTCATTGGAATTATTTTGTTTCTTTCAGTCCTTACCTCTCATCTATACACTTTGGATCATCACTTTTGACATGCTCTTTATATTTGTCTGTATTATTTTTCTTCTGTTGTCCATAGCACCAAACTTAACTAAACTAAATAGTTCTTTAAATCATTCATTTTTAGTAACGCAATATACTCACATTGTAGTAGATGTTCTTTGAAGGAGGTGCTTTGCCCTGATTCAGAATTTCATCAAAGTTCCTGTGGTCTATAATGAGCAAACCTCCTGGTTTCAAACACTTCTCAAAATTCCTTAGTGCAATTCTGAAATAAAAAGGAAATAAAATGCAATTATAAGAGTATAATCTTATGGCTACCATGTCTGTTGCCTAGGAAAAGGATTAAATACATTCATTGCAAGAGCATACTTTATGTAATTATTAAGGACTGGCTCAGGGGGGGATTGAGCTGTGCTACCACCTCAGGCAGCTTTTAGGGACAGGAAAACCTTAGAATATTAACAATATATTTGAAAATAGGACAGAAATACAAATCATGCTTAAACCTAGCAACCTCTTGAAGATTTTTTATTATGAAACTGGTAACAAATGCAACACCAGAAATGGTTGCTTTGGATACAAACCATGATGATCATCAAAACATTACATGCATGACAGATGTTTGACAATGAGAATTACATTTTTAAACAAGAGTGTTTCAAGCCACTAATCACCTTAGCGATAACTTGGAAATCCAACTTCTTATGTTGTCATCCAATTTATAACTGTGGTTTTAATATCAAAGAAACTTAATTGAAACTCAACTATACCCTTGTCAAACACATTGGCTTATTAAAATTTTATCCAACATTTTTGAATCTGAACTTATTACTATTTTCATATTTACATACAGCCTCTTTATAGTATTAATAAGGTGTTTAGGAAAATAATATTTTCCACAAAAAGAGTCTTTTTACCTTATGAAAAACTTTCTCATAATCAATAAATGCTAAATCAGTCTTTAAGCCAAATTTCTCTAATTTTAAAAGACAGTAAAAGAATCTCCCGATGAAGGGATAAACCGGACATATTAAGCCTTTTATTATGTGACTTTGTGTGTTTTATCTTTCACTCAGACAATCTTGTTCTTTCACCACATATATTTTTTCTTGGGTTTTATTTATTAATTACCCATGCAATATATATTTAATCATATATGTTGTTAGTTTCATATTTTATTTAAACTGGCCCTTCTTAATTAATATACCAAAACATAAGAATAATTTTAATATTCATAAGCATTATGTTCATTTCCCTCCCCTTCATTTCATACTAAAATTTTACAAAATAAAACTGCATTCAATGCAAAGTTCTCCTTCTCAGCAAATGAATTTAATGTGCATTCTATTTTCAAGGCAACAAATGTTCAGGAACTTCTTTCTTGTATGCTGCATCTCAAAAATACTCAGAAGAGAAAAGTGTAGAGAGAGAAGCAAAACACAATAATGAAGAAGAAGAAGAAGAAGAAGGTAATGAAAAAAAAAAAAATATATATATATATATATATATATATATATATATATATATATATAAATATCAGGGTTTTAATTCTTTATAATATTTATTACATTCAACTTACAGTTATGAATGATATGTCAAATGAAAAAGTAACTCAAACAGTTTTACCAAGAAGCTTATAAATGTTCAATGTGACTACCCAATGTGACACGGCACACATCAAGTCTATAGCCGAGTTCTTCCCAAATGTTGATTAGTGTGTACTCAGTAATTGTAACAACAGCTGCTTCAATCCGGTTTCTTAATTCAGGGAGGTCAGCTGGTAGCGGAGGCACGTACACACGATCCTTGATGAAGCCCCAAAGGTAAAAATCGCATGGCGTTAGGTCAGGAGAACGTGGAGGCCATGCATAGAATTGAAGACAACACGATCCATAAAATCATCATGAAACAACATGTCGTTTACGAATTTGGCACTGATCCGTGGTCTGTCGGCTTTAGAGCCTGTAATAACTGTAAACGGTAAGGACTTAGCATTTTCTTTCAACTTTCCAAACAGTCGAAACAGGAACTTGTAATTCACGACTAGCCTTCTGGACTGGTTTCTTTGGGCTACGAGTGAACGACTCTCACTCGCTCAACAGTCTCTTCACTTACTCCTGGTGTCCCGTGCTCTTCCCTTTACAAAGGCAGCTGGTATCTTCAAACTGATTATACCATCTACGAATGTTTTTATCACTAGGAGGATCACAACTGAACTTAGTACAAAACGCACATTGCACAGTAACTACAGATTCGGTCTTTGCAAACTGCAAAACACAAAACACTTTCTGTTTACTAGTTGCCATCTTTGCTACTACCGCTGTCTAGCAGATTGCAGCAGAAACATTGCATGCACGTGCACACTTGTGCTAACAAACAAAACTGTTTGGGTTGCTTTTTCATTTGACATATCATTTATAACTGTAAGTTGAATGTAATAAATGTTATAAAGAGTTAAAACCCTGATATTCATTTATATATACCCTTATATATTTTTTTTTGTTGATGATGCTGTCAATTGACAGACAAACATATTGTTGATATTATTGATACTAGAGACAGAAATAAGACCACACTATATTCGGAATTTCCATCACAAGTTTTATAGCCAGACAAATGGATTATGCATCTTTCTTGGATGCTGGCTCTCTAGCCTTTATTCGATAGGTTTTGTACCATTTCAAAAGCAGAGCATAGCAACAACATTCACACACAAAGCACTCTATACACACTGATGTCTAGTGCTTCAATGCTAAGAATTCATTTGCCTGTAAGTCCCAGAGTTCACACACATATGCACTGTTTTCTGCTTAATTATCTGCTAGTTCATGGTACCAAGATAATCTGTTCACCACAATGACTGAGGGGCTCAGAGAAAGAAACTTTCGTTAGTTGAGAACACTGTGGAGAGACAGGTAGGTAAGCTATCTATTCCTCCCCCTCTCCCAGCCCTTGCTTCCCCTTAAAATAAAAAAATGGTGCACATATAGTATATGTATGCAGCACATCTACATTACACACAAAAAGTGAAGCATGGCAAAGAAATTAAAAAGCAGATTATTTTAAAAAGTAATACAATACAGAAAAGTGCAAATTATCTAGACTAATATAGGGTTACCAGATCTATATTTCCTGGATTTTTCCTTCTTCATCCAAGTTTTCTTGAGTCTACGACTCACATATTTGGGACTATTCTTTACATGTTTTAGTTTTCATCATCATAATATGTCCATGAATCTTCCAGTGGGGACATGTCTGAGTGAGTGTGAGTGCCTGCCACCTAGTCATCTGAATTGTTAGTGCCTTCAGCTGGCTGTTTAGAACAAATAGCCTGCACAACAGACTCTGTATATATGCCTCCCTGCTGTTCTGGAAATTTCCTTTTAGGTGGGTTCACCTGGTTCCCTAGTCTAGAAAATTCCATAGTGTATCTGTGAACTATATAAGAGGATTGCAACACCAGAGGGATCCAGTTCAGTTAGAAAGGTGCCAAATCCAGTCGAAAGCTGAATTCAACAAAGAAGTTAAGCACAGTTGATCATCAGAGAAAACAATCAAAGCTGTTTTTAAGAAATTTGTTATAGGATTTTTCCATTTATGATTTAAAATTCTGTGTATAATTCCTCTTATTCATTTAAAATGTTCAGTGTGACAATTTATAAGAACAGATTTTATTTTCAAAATGTTGTAATTACAAATACTGACATTTTTACTTATATTCATGGCATTTATGAATCACTACAAATCACTTTAAGTAGACAGATGCCTTGATGTCAATGAGCACACGTGCAAACCAAATAGTTATGTTTCTAATAATCTGTTCTTTAATTTAGTTACATACATAGGTTATGGTATATATTTAAGTAAAAGGATAATCAGACAAATTCTCTAGACAAGTGATCCCAAGTGTATTTAGAGCAACATAGGCCTGACACAATCTGTCTTAGAGTTGATATGTCATACTTACATTCTATATATTGTCCAAAATACCTTCATTATTATTATTTCAGAATGTAAGAAAATTATACCGTTTATTAATCTGAGCTTTAAAATCTGACAGTGCTCATTTTGACAATATTTTGACAATATGCATAAGTGCTAAACGCATTCTAAATGATTACTCAAAGAATTATTTTTGAAAAAGCTATAAAAATGAACACTTAAAACCTTTCATAACTAGATTTATAACAATATTTATGTATAAACAATATTTATTATCTCACCTCTGATTCTGACCATCATGTGTTGGATCCAAAAGCATTGAAAAGCTATTTCCCAAGCATATGAGTGCATCAAAACCTTCCTTCGTAATGCCAGGTATGTCGTCTGTTAATGACAGCCAATTGGCTTCCTCAATAACTGTAATCAGATGAATCCATTAAAAAGAAATAAGTGATGAAGAAACAATAAATATATTAGGTAACTATTAATAAATTGGCAACTTATCTTTGTACTATTTTAAGAGCATTAGCAAGCTACACATTTTTACTTTCTCTACCACATATATAGTAGATAGAGAAAGTATTGATTACACCTACAAATTTGATACTGACATTTCACTGGAAATACATCTTTTGGGGTCCCCTGAATTAAAAAATGTCTTCTTAGAAAAAGGTTAGATTAGATTAGAGTATGTCTGTGAACAGCAGAACTTAAAACAAAATCTTGGTAAAATATCACACTTTATATTTAAATTCAGCACCTTCCAAGGATGTGACACAAAGATTTTACAGAAAATCTCTTGCCCCAAATTCCCTTTATGTGGAAAATTTTTCAAAAATTTAGATTTTCTCAAAAATGGCTCTAATGATTTTGATTAAAATGCCATCAGTTTCAGATGTTTTCATAATAAATAAAATTCATATCTTGAGTTTTTGGAATTAGCCACTAAAATCTTCTTCATTAAGGATGATGTTTGCATAACTAATAAACTATAAGAGTTATACAAAGTTTTACAACCCCAAAATATGTAGATCTTGTTAAAACACAATTTGTGTGTGTGCGTGTGTGTGCGCATGCATGATTTTTGAGAAAATCCCCCACCCCAAACTATCCTTTATATGGAAAAACGTTTGAAAAAGTTGTTTTTCTCAAAAATGACTCTAATGAATTTGATTATATTACTGTATATACATCACAAATAAAAGTATATCTTGAATTTTATGGAAATAGTTCCTGAAGACCTGTTCATTCTGAATAAATTTTGCATAACCAGTAAACTGTAAGAAATATAACAAAAACTTACTGCATAAAAAAGCAGGTCTCATTAAAACATGTAATTTAGGTCATGCATTTGTTTTGTAGAGTTATTAATAACTATTTCTGAGCTTTTTCTGGTTATTCGTTTCAATTTTAAACTACTTAAACATTTCTCAAGCAGGAAGTCAACTTTTGTTTCATCTCCTTTGTTTTATTCCTGAGAATGCAAAACAGAGCTGAATTTCAATTATTTCACACAGCAATAGCTTTTAAAAAAATTGACTTGCTTTAGCCTAGTGTATTTTCTTATTTCCTTTCTATTTTCAAGGAAGCAAGTAACACGTTCATTACTGCTAATGTTCATCTCAATTAGCATGGCGTAGAAAAAAGAGTATTGTTTTTAAGGAAAGCTTGTTTGTGGAACAGGTAGAGAAAGTCATGTGAATGGAACACATCAGTTTTTATGATAATGTGTTTGAATTTATCTTATGTATGGCATTTTTTAAATCTGAAAATGTTCATATTGCAGTATAAGTAGTGTAATATTTAAGAAATAATTTGCACAATAATGAGTTACTTTTTTATATTTAATTTTACATTATAATTTTAAGCCAAATGCCAAACTGCAGTAATGATTACAAGATAGTAAAGGATGGTCAAGTCAAATCTGCTTACCCCAGTCATCAAATGCTGGTTCCTTTCTTCGTTCCCATCTGGTTTTGAGTGCATACTTTAACATTTTATCTGATCCATCCGATGAAGTGACTCGGAAACCCTCTTCCAGCAGCATAATAGAATCAATGCTGTAGAGAAAAGCATTTACCTATTTAATATTCTCTTTTTTAATTTTTCTTTGTATTTTACCTTCCTGTTAGACATATTCACATTAATATTTACCAGAACATAGTTCTGTCCTAAAGAAAAAGTAACATACAAATGAGATTTTGAAGGAATGCTGTAATTGATATACTAAAATTTCAATAGATGCAGATGTTAGGTATGATTGTCATATTTGTTGCTAAAACTTGGTATCTAAGTTGAATATTTTTCAAGGATGGGATACAAAGATTTTTAAGAAAATTCCCCCTCACCCCCAACTACCCTTTACATGAAACATATTTTGAAAATTTTAATTTTCTCAAAAATGACTATTTTTATGACAAATGAAATGCGTGTCTGTAACTTTCTGGGAATAGCCTCTGAAGACCTCTTCACTCTGGATGACTTTTGTATAACTGGAAAACCGTAAGAAATAGACAAAAACTTACAACACAAAAAATGTAGATCTCATTAAAAACACAATTTATGTTAACTGTTTTTGAGATATTCCGAATTATTGATTTCAATTGTAAGTCACTTTTCTCAAACAGGAAGACATCTTTCTTCTGTTTCTTACTTGTTTACTCCTGGCAAGCAAAGAGAATGGAATTTCATTTGTTTCTTCACATAGCGACCGACTTTTAAAGGACTAGACTATCTATTTGGCCTGTGCATTCCCTTATTTCCCTTCTACTTACAAGGAAGTTCGTAATAAGCCTAATTCTGTTTATGTTTATCTTGATTAGCATGAAGATAATAGATTAGTCTTTTGAATAAAAGCCAAACAGAGAACATCATGTGAATGGAATACATCAGATTTTTCCCTTCTGCTTAAAAAGAACCAAGTAATAAGGACAATTTCTGCTAATATTTATTTCAATTATCATGAAGTAGATAGAAGAATAAGCTTTTTTAACAATAATTTGTTGCAGAGATGTAGAGAATGTCATGTAAATGGAGCACATCAGAGTTTTATTAGAAAAGAATTGTGAAAGACCATTTTTCTTCTTTTTTAGTTAGGTCATATTGGAGATGAAGTGGGATTATGCAGAATGTGTATGAAACATTCTAGGACCATATACAAAGAGCATAACAAAGGGGTGAATTAACAAGATTTTAGTGTATTTAAAATGGAATTCAGTTACTCATAACTAGCTCCAAAAGTGATATTCACTTAAAATAGCAGAAGTATCCTATCAAAAGAGCATCTCTGCAGTTCACTAAACAAAAGCAAGATGTACATCTAGATCTCTTAATACTTAAAACTTAAAACATTAAAAAGAGCTGAAATATAGCTATGCATAAATTATATGCTTTAATACAGTTATTTATGGATAAATATGACAAATAAAAACCTATGAACTCCAAAATTATCTC
Source organism: Hymenopus coronatus (assembly GCA_030762935.1). Lineage (NCBI taxonomy): Eukaryota > Metazoa > Arthropoda > Insecta > Mantodea > Hymenopodidae > Hymenopus > Hymenopus coronatus. The sequence continues at coordinate 66,197,478 of CM060898.1, read as the reverse complement.
ACCCTGTTCCACAGGCAACATCCAAGACTGTTTTACATCCTTTGGAATGGAGTAGATTAACTAGAAAATCCTTGTAGTTTCCTGCACGTGAGTCTTTGTCACCAATGAAAATCTCCCACACTCGGGCAGCGATCCCATCAGCAAACTGATCATGATCTTCAACAATATTTGTATGGGGATTTGAGGAAGATATGCAGTCAGTCATTTTTCCTGAAAATAAATAATATTATTTAATATGTTTAATATACATGTTTAATATATATATAAAACATAATGTGGATATGTAACAAATTTGTATTGGATTTGCAACTTCATATATGTAAGTTAATATTATCAGTTGATTTATAGTGAATGTGCTTCAGTATTAAAATTCTCTAATTGTAATTAAAATCATTAATGGTTTGTAAGTAATGTTATCACAAAAATGTTACAAATCATGAGAATATATTAATAAATGAGTAAAAAACTAGATTCAAAACAACCGTGATGCTTCAATAAGACCCTATAATATCCTTTAATCTGGTTGGTCATATTAGACAATTAATGAAATCACTAGAATGATGCACAAATGAAGGGTCCATGGAGCTTAAGAGTTACTTGGCATTTGTCTTCTCAGGATAAGGGAAAACCCTGAAAAAACCTTATCCAGGTAACTCATTCTAAATGAGACTCAAACTCATGACCTCTTGGATGTTAGGCAGACATGAAATGGAAATTAAAGGGAGTTTTTATTAATAGACACTCTTTAACTACTTGGTTCTCACTGTCCCATTCTGTGTTGGGCATTAAAAACTTAATAATTTTACTCAAAGACCTCTTTATCAGGTTTTAGGCTCCTCTACAAGCCCTAAATTTACGGCACAGGACCATTGGCTTTACTTCCCTTCCGAAGTAAGCCATGCTAAGGATTTTTATGCTTGAAAAAATCCATTGCCCTCTGCTGGGTTAGAACCTGTGAACTTTGGTACAAGAAGGTAACATGGTAACCACTACACCATGGAGGGCAATTAAAGAGGTACATGCTACCCCTACACTACAGAGGGGGGCTCAATAAGATCCTTACTTGTGTAGTGATATGTTTATATGCATCTTGTGCTACTTCAATTTTACTTATTTAAAATTTTCTCTACCTGAAATATAATAAAATATTGCTTACCATACAGTAAAGCATATAATATGAATATATATGAACAGTTTTAAAGCTGTAAAAACCTAACCAACTTTTGTAACAAACCTTACATAACAGAAAACTGACATCTTAATATAAGCATATATCATACTTCTGATTAGGTATAATTAGTTTATTTATATCTATAAATTTGTATTATACAATGGCATGAAATAAACATATGTAAATACCTTCCAATCATTTATGCTTGCTAAATTAGAACCACTATTTTTCATTTTAACTCTAAATTGAAACTATTAGGCTAAATAATAATATAACAACACAGATTATTGAAGGAATTATGTTTTCTGCCATAAAATTACCATAGATAATGTAAAATAACCATTAAATGGTCCTTAAGAGGAATTACAGGAAAAGTCAGAAATTGTATCCAACTAACTAAATAAAATACAAATTCACTGCATACCTTTGCTTTCCAGAATATATGATTTTAAATACTGAGTTTTTAGTGGGTTCCAAATATGAGTTAGAAGCCATACTTAGTTGTTTGAAATGCTAACATTATTTTGGATATTTTAGAAACTTTCATATGTTATTATTGTCACTCATTTATTTCAATCAATTTTCTAAAGTAATGGTGTTGATTAACTAGCCAATAACCTTAAATCTAAGTTGTCAAAGTGAAACTTACTTTAATCAGTTGGAACTGAACAGGACAAAGCTTTACTTTAACTGAGAAATAAGAAGAGATTTTGCAGCTGATATACCCCAGTCTTATCATCATGATTTAGTTCTCCTCCCTCTTACAGTTTGTTACCAAGCAGTAACAGTCAAGAGATAAGGAATTGCAAAAGTTAGGTCTTCTCCATAAACATTTGTTTAAAGTATTCTTTCAGTTGCTATGATTATGACCTGACATTGATGACCTGCAGCAAAATTGATAGCTGTGGTGCCCTGTTGTCATATTTACAACACTGTAATATAATCTATGGAATGGTCATGTTTGGTAAAATCAAGTGAAATGTAGAGAAATATGAATTGGTGGTTTCATTGTCTACATTAATATATCTATGTCAGCAAAGAGCAGAACACCTGTTTTCATTAATGAAAGCCCAAACTGGGCAAAATATGATTATGTTCAAGTAACTTAGATACTGATCTTATGGAGTTTAAGGCTTACTTAGGTACAATTTTCCTTTAATAACAAAACTTCAGATTACCAAATAAGGTAATAAACTGTTTTAAGAAAATAATTTACACTTCAGTGAATTAAAAGATTATGATATGTTACAAAGAAAAGGTGAGCATATTGATAAAATTCACACAACATACTGCAATTGTATTGGAATTGTCTAGAGCAGAGTCTAGTTGAAATAGAAAGAGTTAGAAGGAAAGACTGAAAGAAGTAAAAACTGTCAACATATGTTTAAAGGCACTAGAGAAGGCAGAATGGGGTGAAAATAGAATGAGAAATTGTGTTAAAGATAATGAGCATTTGTAGAAAGGAAGGAAATTTCAAATAAAGGGTAAATAAAAATGAGGACACTATAAAAAAAAAACTATATATGCATGCACGCACGCACACACACACACACACACACACACACACACACACAAAATTACTTACATGTATTTTAAAATACTATAGATGCTTTAAGAAGGAATGAGATAATTAGGTAAACTATATTAATATTTGTGACCACTTAGAGGAAAGACTGTGTGACTGAACACTGTGACTGAGCGGACAATCAATGATTCAGAAATTATGCCCATTATGCAGAAACATATGTAAAAATATGCACTAGCTATTCTGGAAACTAAAATGTGAGAGAGTAAGTGAGTTTACTTTTGGTAAAAATACGAAAGCGTTTCTGAAATTATTCTCATAAAAATTACTTAGAACAAAAAATTAAAAATTTTGAATTTTTTTTTTTGTTCAATTTATATGCTAGATTTAACAGCTAGGTCCTATTGGTGACATTTTCCTTTGGAAAATTTGCTCAACGCAATAGTGTTCACTCATTTACTCTTTATTATCTTTATATTTTCATGCATTCATTTTACATTCTCATTTATACTTCCAGATTCATTAACTCACTTTATTGAACCTTTTAATACAATCATTTAAGACACGTCAAATATACATATATGTATGATTAATGATTTTTATTTCTCTAAGCAACTTATTAAATAGTTTCTTCACCATTCCTCTTACATCTTGATTCTTTGAAGTACCCATAAGTATATATTTAAAACCCATTATTGTTTCTTAAACAATACTTATGTTCAATATTTTTTATGCTTTCATATGTATCTTTACATGCAAGGACCAGTTAAAATTGTATAATTATTAAAAATCGGTCCCCATGAATATTGTTTATCTATCTACTGCTGGTAATTTATAGACACAATTCCATACCTTATGTGTGAATATATGAAAGTATAGTAGATCTGCTGAAGAGTTTTTTTTTTACATATAAAGAAACAAGAAAGGCGTATTATGGATAAAGAAAGCTTTTATCTATATTTTTAGAATATGTAATATGTTTCCAATTATTAGTTGTTTGTAAATTACTACTCATAGAAAGTTGCTATAATTTGCATCTGGGACAATTTCTCCATTTATTTTTATGTGTGGTTAATTGTTGAGCTCAAGATTTATCCAAGCTGGCTTTTTAATAATTAGTACCTACTTATCAAATCTAAATTAGTATAATACTCCTGTACTATTTTTAGTAGTGAATTTGCTTTTGCTTCCACCTGTTATTATTTCACCTTTTATTATTGTCATTCATCTGTGTACCTAATGGCTAAACCTTCATTTATTTGTATCAAATAAAAAATGTTCACATATACCAAGAATAAGCATGGACCTAAATTAGAACCGTGTGGAACCCCCTGTTTAATAGTTTCATAGTGTGATTTTATTTTTTTCCATTGTTCCACTTATGTTTCTGTAGTTTATTTCAAGTACATAACTCTCATGTAGTTCTGGGATTAAAGATGTACAACAAGCTGGAGCTGAGTAAAAAAAATTACCTATAAATATCTTTAAATCTAGATTATATAAGCTGCTAGTTAATCCTGTTTATACTATTAATGAATTTCTTGAAACTGAATATACTCTATTTTAACTTGATGTTGTCTATTGTTGTACAAATTGAAAGACAATAAAATTTATAATTATTATTATTATTATTAACATATTGAGTTGTGGTCGTCTCCTTAGCGAGGTGGTAGCGCAGCTGCTTACCAAGCGGGAGACCTGGGTTCGATCCCCAGTACCGGCGTGGGGATTTTTCCCCCACTGAGAGACCTGGACCGCGGTGCACTCAGCCTCGTAAGGTCCCTAAGGGGCCAATTGAGGAGCTACTTGATGGAGAAGTAGCGGCTCCAGGTCATGAGGACCGCATTAACCGGCCGGGAGGGGCTCAAGGCGCTGATCACGTCTCACCCTCCAATACTGCACCCCATCCATGACATCTGTAGTGGACCGAGATGGGGGATGCAGCGGCCGGGCGGTAGGCCAAGGTTCCCCGTGAGCTGTCGTGCCATGGAGTTATCTAACATATTGAGTTCTGTTTTATTAGATATGAGCTAATCTATTCCTCTGGTAATCTCCGAACTCCGTAGTTTTCTTATTTATTTATTTATCTTAATTTTCACAATCAAAAGCTTTTGACAAACCTATTTTTTCATGACTATTTAATGCATTTATTATAATATTATTTACTTTATCTGTTGCATTTATTGTTGATTTTTGTCCATGAAAACCAAATTGCAACTCTTGATATAATAATCAATTTTTGCTATATCTACACATACTATGTACAAAATGGATAGAGAAGGTATTGTATTCCACCCACACATTTGTTGTCCAGATTTCACTGGAAGTACATGTTTTGAGGTCCTCTGATGTAAAAAAAAATATTTTTAGAAAAAGCTCCTTGCTGTGTGTGTCTCTGTATCTCTTATGGTTTACCAGTTATTGAAAAGTAAGTTATCCAGAATGAAGAGGTCTTCAGAGGCTGTTCCAGAAAATTTAAGATATACATTTTATTGGTTGTATAAATATATTTAACATGTAGTATTTTAATTAAAATTGTTAGAGCCATTTTTGAGAATATCAAAATTTTCAAAACATTTTCCATGTAAAGAGTAGTTTGGAGTGGAAATCTTCACGTCACTCCTTGGTAGGTGTTTAACTTAACTGTCAAGTTTGGTGTTGAACAGACTTTTCGTTTTTTGAATTAGATATATTGTTCCAAAGGTCTAAACATAAGGAGCATGTAGGAAAATGTCTCTTTATACCAAAAAGATAATAACTGACACAGTGTATTGTTAGAATTGGAAGAAACCAAAATTCTTAGAGAGAAATTAAAAATAAAAAAAATAAAAAATGTTTTTTTCTCTGTTTTCTCTTTCTGCTTACTCTTTTACAATGTTTCTTACAAAAGCTTGGATCTACTTCTTCTGAGCACAAATAATTATTTATTAATAATTTATATATTTTGTTGTAGGTATAAGAAGAAGACATCAAGCTCAAAAAATAGTTAAATGCTGGTTGCTATTTGATGGCTTTGATTTTCAAAAGCTGATCAAAAGAAAGGAAGGTAGGAAGGAAGGCAGGAAGGGAGATGGAAGGAAGGAAAGAAGGGAGGGAGAAAGGAGGTAAGGAGGTAGAAGGAAGGGATGAAGGAAGGATTGAGAAGATAAAGAGGGAGGGAGGGAGGAAGGGAGTAAGGAAGGAAGGAAGGATAGTGATTTGGTGTTGGAGAAAGATACAAAGTATTTGAAAATTTAAACTAATAACAAAAAATATCTCAGAAATGGATACAACAGAAAAACTTTTGATAAATTCTGTGCTTTAACAAGATTTACATTTTCTATGTTGTAAGATTTGGTCTATCCCTTATGGTTTATCAATTACCTGTACAAAAGTAATTAAGAATAAAAATGATTTCAATGGCTATTTCCTGAAAATTCAAGATATACATTTTATTTCTCAGAGAATAGCTTAAATAATTCAATTATTAGTAATGTAATGAAAACTTTTTTACATAAAAGTATATTGGGATGGAGAGGTTTTCTCCAAAATCTTCACATTGCATCCTTGGAATTCCCTGAACTCAAAAATGTTTAGTATAACCAACTTCATGTGCTTGAGTTATGGGTTCTCCCTCCACCTCCCTCTCTCACTCACACTTACATATGAATGCATGCACACACATACACACATATATTTTTCTAAAATTCTCTTTGGGATCAGGGGCCTCAAAACATATTTCTGGTGAAGGGTGGAAGAATTTTTGGATGGAACACAACACTTCCTCTACTTACTGTAAGCATGTAGTAAAAGTGGTGCAGTTCATCAACAAAAATTATGGGGAGAAAATGCCTTAAAATAAATAGGGATATTCTTTAGCCAAAGATTTGAAGAGAAAGAATGGCTATATACTATACAACCACTGTTTTGAGTCTTGGGCCTTCATGGTAACTAACAACCTAATATAGTGATTTGACTGAAAAATGGATTGGTATAAAACAACTTTAAGTATTTTGTAACTACTGTTATAATATATGCAAATTATAGTAGTGAAATTTATACATCTTTCATGCACTTATCTCTCTGCTGTTTTCTACTTGCAACCATTTCAAATTGTGCAACGTCTTTTCCTTGAAATGATAAAAATGTCTTTACTCATCAGCTGATTTTCCATTCCAATTTCAACATCATATTCTTTAATTGTATTGTATTACGTAATCCTCTCCCCTCCATGATGTCATTGGTTCTTATCTTACTTAACATTGACCTAGGGTGACGTAAATGAATGATTGGTCAATCCAGAAGTTAGCCAAGAGCAAACATGATAAATCACATATTATTATTAACACTCCTTTGCAATTTGCAAATCATGGGAAGGGTGATATCCCTCTCTCATTTTCTGTCTCACATTTCAGGAGATGTGAAGTTCAATTTCTTATTAAGAGTAACTTTATGAAAAGCTTTTTCTTTTCATATATGAGTTTTAATGTTGTAAATGACCATTTGACTGTAGATGCAAGCAGAGTAGGGAAAAATATTGTGCATAAGCAGAGAACACTAGAAGTTCTATAGGAATTATCTAAGTAAAAGTTCAGCTAATTTTCTGAGAGATGTAGAAAATGGTTCATCCCTTAGTGCCCTTTTGAAATGTAGAATATTGGTGGATAAATTCAGTTGAACATATTGAAATTCAGTTCTTCATATTGAAACAATAGATTTAGGGTTTTACTGTCCAAATCTTCATCTGTGAGATGAGAATCATTAAACAACTACTCAAATAGTCATTTTATTATGCACACTTGTAACCTGGTTTACAACTTTAGTGTGAGTAAATGCACATGTGGGTCACATATCTACCTTGCAGATGTGCATGAAGAGGATACATAGCACCATTGTAGAGAGGTGAACATGTGCATGGGCAACCACATTGTTGCAGATTGTGTACTTAGCAATGCCATTACTAAGTAATTGCCTAAGAAAAAAAGAATTCTTGTTTATGCCTTCTGCCAGCTCTAGAAGTTTCTTGCTGCTTAATATGGTAAGATAAAAAATGTAAATGGCATGTTATTTATGGATGCTCTTTAACTTCTGTGGTTCTCAGCATCCTATTCTAAATTGGATATGCTCAGAGGCCTCTATATCAGGCTTGAGGTTCTTTTACATGCCATAAATGCGGTAAGGGGCTATATAAGGAGGGCAGCCAGGGCTGGAAGAAGTGAGTTGTGACTGTTTCTTTGGAGAGTGGAGTTGAATTATATAGAGCCAAAGCACTTGACAATTGAGTATACAGCATTGAAACGACAAGAAATAAAATTATTCAACAGCAAGGAATAGACAATTTTACAATTAAAATCATTATATTTTACAATATCCAAATTTATATTAAAGCAGACATCCTGAAATATGCTTGTGTTCAATAACTTCATTCTTATAATTTCCATTAACATTTCATTGAATTTATTGGAGCTGTACCCCATTTAGAATAGGTAGTTGACAATTTTGCTTCAGTAACTAGACAATGAAATAACTGAATTTTTTAAAGGATTTGATGCCTTTTCAAGATCAACATTCTCACTACAGAGCTTCGTAAATGCAATGTTTAATTTTAAATATTTTAAATTGTAAGCACATTTTTTTTTTCTTTTAAAAAATACTTTTGAAATATAATCAAACTGCAGTGGCCAAACAGGAAGTATGATGTGAAACTACCTAAACTCTTAAAAAGGTGCAAAGGAATTGTATTTAAAAAAAATCTGATGTGATACAATCACATGACTTTTTCTACATCTCTGTAAAAATTATTGTTAAAAAGTCTATTCTATCTACATCATGCCAACTGAGATAAGCATTAGCAGAAGTTGTTCTTATTACTTGGTCCCTTGTAAGTAGAACACTAAAGTTTAAAACTAATACTTTATCTAAGTTTTGCACTGAGAAACTGTATCACTTATCAGATAACCCCATCTTATAAGCCGAAAATAAGTGTTCCACATCAACTGATGTCACCGGAGCATATTTAAATGTTGGATTAGATGTAAGGGCACAGCACATTCATGTTCAGGTGTTTTGCCTGATAAGATGTCAGCAATTATGTGGATAACTGTCAGTCCTGGGTTTTTTTGAAGCATTGATTTGAGTTTTCAAGAAACTTTTTCACCAACAGAACAGGAACCAAGTTGATTTTTTCTGTCACCTCTTCTATCAATCCCAGTAGCATGTAGACTGATTTTCCTGAAGACTCTAGAGCATTAATGGTGAGGACCAGAAATGTATGCAATATCATGAGCAACTGTTGGGTCCTGCAGAAGTTCTTTAACTGAAGTAAGGCTCAATGCATCCTCCCCCTGTTTCAAAACAATGTTCATAATGTCCTCCAAATGCTTGCTGTAATATTCCATGGGCTGTAACCATGTTCCCTAGTGAGTAAGAATAGGTTCTGATGGAAGTGGAACATTGGGAAGTTCCTCACAAAATTATTGGATCCTCTTAGGTGCTTTAATAAAAACCTTTTTAATTGTGGAAACCAGCTTATTCACTTGTGGATATTCAAGATGTATCTTAGCTATGCGATTCATGGCATGGGCAGGACAAGTAATATGGAGCAAGGGTAAAATATTTTAAGCAATTTAATAATAGCAGCAATCATGTAGGGGGCTATGTCAGTGTAGATTACAGCACTTTTTTTTCATATAGATTGTTGAGGTAAAGTGTTTTGAGAGCATTATTAACAGAATGGCAACTGTTTCCTGGTTACTCTTTTTTAGTTCCTTGCTGCAGTCAAATGAGATACAGATGATCCAATTTTATAACCATTAGATTGGCTACACACTGACCTAATCTATCAGTTGTGTCGTTGACTGCTGATACATGCAAACAGAAAAATCAGCAGTTGCCTATCATTTTTGGACATCAGGACACGAAATTACACCAAATATAAAACTGTTAAAATCAGCGTATAAACCCACAGAATTAGATGTCTGTGAGAAGATCCACATCATGAAGAAAAAGAGCCATATCATGAATTTTGATTTACCACCATACCTTTTGAAGCTCATAGATCCAGCAACAGATGCCTCCACAAGTGATACACCACCACCCCCACTGTTGATGCCAACGAAGCAAGATTTAGTCAGAATTAAGGGTTGAAAATGGGAACAAGAGTTCCCGAAATAATTATGTTTGTGTTACAAAAACTGACCCAAATTCTTTTGTTTTTAATTTAATCACATCACTATCACAATCTAAATCATTGTGGAAAATAATCAAGGGTGAAACTAAAACTGAGACAAATATAAATAACTATTGTATCCAAAGTGATGGTCAAAACATAACCAATCTTAAAGATGTTGCTGAATTATTCAACAATTTTTTCACAAGTGTTGCTGAAAATGTGCTAAACAAGAATTCATTGGTGAGAACGGATAAGTTAAGTCTAAAATTTAATGAAAATACTCTTTTTAATGCTAGTAACTACCGAGGAAATTAAAACCATAATAAATACATTAAAAAACAAAAAATCGGTAGGGATTGATGGACTCTCAAATTATATTGTAAAAAAATGTGCCTAATTTGTAATTGAACCACTGTGCTATTTAAGAAATCTTTCCCTGAGAAACTAAAAGAAGCAAAGGTGAAACCTATCAATAGAAAAGGTAGTAAGAATGAAGTTGAAAATTTCAGATCGATATCGGTAATATCCACTTTTGAAATAATATTTGAACGAATAATGTATAATAGATTATTAAAATTCCTGGATAGATTCAAAATGATAAACGAAAATTAAAATGGCTTTAGGCAAAAGAAATCAATTAATTCCACACTAATACACTTTGTTGAACAGGTTTATGATGCTTTAGATAATAAACAATTAGGATTAGGTCTATTTCTAGATGTAACAAAAGCATTCAACATAGTGGATCATTCGCTTTTACTTGTGAAATTATCTGTTTATGGTGTGAGAGGATTAGCTTTAAACTGGTTTAAATCATATCTCGAAAATAGGAAACATCTACAGAAATTGAATATTTTGACAGTAAAACCAATGAAATAAAAAAAGACCTCTGGTTTTAAAAATATAAAATATGGTGTACCTCAAGAATCTGTCCTCAGAACATTATTATTTATATTATACATAAATGACCTAGCTGATAATGTAAATGTAATGTGAATGTAACACTTTTTGCAGATGATACAAACATCTTTATAATGGGGGCAAATGAAAATAATACTAATCAAATATGTAATGCACTAGAGCATATTCAAAAATGGTTTAGTGCAAACTTATTACTACTAAGCAAAAAGAAAAAACAGCAGCTCTAAGCTTCCATAATAAACTTAATAAAAATGTTATATGTCCAAAAATTAAACTGGGCCAAGAAGAAATAAAGTACGTAAAATCTAATAAATTCTTGGGTTTGTTATTAGATGATAATTTAAGTTGGGAAATGCACATAGACAGCCTGACTAAAAGACTTAGTAGGATATGCTTCTTGGTAAGGTCAGTCAAATTTATACCCAGTCTGCATATTCTTAGAGTAGCTTATTTTGCATACTTTCATAGTCTACTAGTATATGGTATTATCTTTTGGGGAAATTCTAAAAACACTATTAAGGTCTTCAGGATGCAAAGAAAGTGATAAGAACTATGGCTAATGTCGCAAATAAAACTAGTTGTAAACCATATTTTAAACACTTTTAAATGTTACCTTTACCAAGTATATTTATTTATGAAACACTAAACTATACAAAAGAAAACCTAAAATCCTTCAAAACAAATGCTGAAGTTCATACACATAATGCCAGAGCAAAGAAAAATTTATTTGTAAATTCCTATAGAACCAAACTTTATGAAAACAGCTTCACATATGCTGGTCTACATTTATACAACAAACTACCTCAATATATAAAGAACATTGAATCCCAGCTAAAATTCCAAAAAGTTTTGTTTAAATTCTTATCCAACAATAGCTTTTATAGTGTAGATGAATTTATACATCACAAACTGGTGTAAATTGTACAATCTAAAAATTGCCTTTATGACTCAATTCTGCATATTATTTCCTTTTATATTTAAAATTTGTTAAATCTTATATTTCTGTATTTTAATTTTGTGTGCATCTTGATATAATTTTGTTTTGTTTTTTTTGTATCTTAAATTTACATATCCTATAACATGTATCATGTTTCTATGGATGAAAAAAAATACAATACAAGCTTCTTTGCATATTTGCAAGTTTTTAATATATCTAGATACTCAAATCAGATTTTTGGTGTCAAGTGTGTAGGCAATTATAGAGTGATTCCCTGGCGGGCAGCTGAAGGATGCCACTTTAAACAACTGCTGTAACAGGTTGGTAAAATGATGACTGTGTATGTCACAAATTAATGAAAATTTAGGAGTAGATTGCTCAGAAAATTACAGATCTAGAATTTCTCTGTTTATCGTGTCCTCTCAGCCTCCTTCGGCTCTCTTTCTCAGCTGAAATGTGATGCATACTCTCTGTAGATTGTGCATGAAACTATGGAATACTGGGCTGAAATAAAATAAATGGATTTCACCATGAGAAATGACTATATCACCAACACAATTCTAAAGAATGGAAAAACTAGACCATGCATCAAATAGCTATTCAGATTAAAATTATTTTTAAGAAATATCTAATGACTAATGAGTAATAAACTCAAATCCTTATCTATTCATTATTAATTCATAGAATCTCTGAGAGCTATGCCACTAATTAATAATAGCAATGTTTACAATAAAGGAAAATATATATTTTCCGTTCATTTCATGCTAATAGTAACAAATATTGACCCTGTTATGAGGACATTATGAGAATATTATAGTAGTATAGTATGTTTGTAAAACATATTTTAATTAGGAGTTGGAGACAGCAACAAATTATTTATGAAACAGGTTAGATGTTGGCCAAGTTAATGAGAGACCGAAGACATAACTTTTCGCATATGCTGTTTAAATATGTAAAACTTACAAAAATAATTAATGGACATTGGGGGGGGGGGAGGAATAATTAAATGAGATATACCATTTTTATGGAATAAATATATGTCCTTCTTTTGTAGTTTCTTTAGTTAAGTTAAGATGTTCCATAATGAAACGGACAACTTAACAGACAATTTACAGAAAATTAAAATTGAGTGTTGCTTTTGCATCTTGCTCGTACTTAAGTATATAATGGCTAATTTGAAACCATGCCAAAGTTTCAGTTGTTCTCCATAGCCCAGGGAGCCTCTGGTTCCTGAAGTTGCAGATTCAAACCTGGCAGAGAGCATTGGATTTTTTTCAGATGTAAAAATCTTTTGCATGGGTTTCTTCAGAAGGGAAGTAAAATTGGTAGTTCCATGTCACAAATTTATGGTACATAAAAGAACCTCAAGCTGCCTCATAGAGGTTTCTGAGCAAAATTTCCAGTCTTTCATGTCCAATAGAGAATGTGATGGTAAGTATCATAGTAGTTAAAGAGTGTCCATATATAAACAAATAATAGACCAAAAAACAAATCACTTTTAATATGAATAGTATTAAAAATATAAATGGTATTTACAAATTTTACAAATAGAGCCCATTTAGTCGAAATTGATGGTATGCGGTCAAATTTACAAATAGCTGAGTGTGGCATACCACAAGGCTCCATATTAGGGCAAGTTCTCTTCCTTATTTATATAAATGACTTACCATTACACATGACTCCCGTTAATACTGTTCTTTTTGCAGATGATGCAAACTTTGTGTTCAAAAGTCATTGCCAAAATTCGCTACAACGGACTATACATGACTCAATGTCAAAATTGTGTAACTGGTTAAATTATAATAAATTATTGTTAAATGTTAATAAATCAAGCTACTTAAATTTTGAAAAGTATCCAAACCTCACATATCAATTCCAAATACTTGTAGAAAATAGCCCAATAAGTCACCAACATTCTACTAAATTCCTTGGTATTACAATTGACAACACATTAACATGGAAAGATCACATTCTCATTCTTAGTAATAAATTGAATCATTAAACTTAGGCAATAAGAGTGTTAAGCAAAGTTTGTAGTAAAGAGGTAATGAGAGTGGTATACTTTGGATATATACATTCAATAATTTCATTTGGAATACTCTTCTGGGGAACTCTACCCAATCAAATATAGTATTTAAAATACAAAAGAAAATATTAAGAATAATGAATCAGGAACCACCCCATGCTCCAAGTAAACCTATCTTTGAAGAGCTTAACATACTCCCTCTACCATGTATATATATCCTAGAAACAGTCTCCTTCATTCATAATAATATGCAATGTTTTAAGAGAAACAAGGATTATCATGCCCATAATACCCGAACAGCTGAAGCAATACATCTACAGTGTCATCAACTTAATAAAACTCTCAATAGTGTATCTCACAAAGGAATAATTTTATATAATAAGATACCCAAATCTTTAAAAGCTGTGCCAGGAAAATTCTTTAAATCTAAAATGTATAAATGGTTATTAAAACACAAATTTTATAGCATAAATGAATTTCTTAACTTAGATATTTAACTACTTAACTGTATTCTGTCACACCTGTATATTGTATATTTATATTTCTTGTAATAATTAGTTTGTAAGTCTTGACGAAGCCATTTGTACAAATTGTATATCCTCGGTGAATAAAAAATTGAATTGAATTGAATTTATGAAGTAATAATGGTGGGGAAATTGTGTTATTATTATACATCATTCCAAGAAAATCTAGCATTGTATCCTTAAAGAATGCCAGACTTAATTGTACAAAGTTATGTATCTACAATTTTTGAGTTATGCCATTTTTCTCCCAGAAACACATACAGAACTTTATATAAAAATCTGATGTTTTGGATTCAAATGATGTTCTATACTTACTCTTCTAAATACTATTCCTACAAAAGCTTATTCTTCTACTTCTTGTTAATAGAAATAATCTTTCATTTTATATTTACACATTTCTTTGAGGTAAATATTCAGAAAGTTAAAGTGATAACCAGATTTTTAAAAAGTGTCTCTTGTTGGGTTTAAAGACCACAGGAAAAATGAATAGTGAACTTGCCCTTTGAAAAAAGTTTCTTGAAAATTAACACTAATATAATAAAGAAAATTCTCAGAAATAGTTTAACTCTACAAATAATTTTATTTAATATAAAGTATGTGCTTTAACTACATCTACATTTTTGTGTGGTAAGATTATCTCTACTTTTTATGGTTTGCCAATTATACAAGTAATTCAGAATGAAAAGGACTTTAGTGGCCTTTGCTAGAAAATTCAAGATGTACCCTCTATTTGTCACAGATAACTATGTAGTATTTTAATCAAAACCATTAAAGCTATTCTTGAGAAAACCAAAAATAATATCTTATTTTCATGCAAATTCTAATTAGGTTGGAGGGATTTTATTGCATTACATCCTTGCAAGATGCTGAACTTAAAAACAATTTGGTGTTTAACTACTCATTGTTGTTTAGACTTTTAGTTAGGGCGCGTGTTTTAAGTAATATAAAATTGATTAACCTAATATTCTATACTAACAGTAATACAAGTGGTTTCACAAGTCGAAGTTTCTGAGATGATTACTGAAATTAAAGGGGGCTATATAATTAAAAAAAGAACAATTTAGACACTAAAATATAGGGTCTGGCATGGGATATGAATGTTTTTAGAATGTGCTCATTGCTAGTGATTTTGATTGATGGAATTAGTAATGTGATCTGGATGCAATACAATCATTTTTCTCATTGTTGTGAAAGACAACATGGATAACTGGCCTATAACAGAATGTGTGTTCACAGTAAGAACTTATTTTGAGTTAAAATCCATCACTGGTGTGCATAGAAGATTTAGGAATGAATTTAATATAGTATGGCATGGGAGAATTTTATCCCAAAACACTGTCCTAAAGTGGGTGAGTAAATTTAACAATTTTATGGCTTTAAACATATAGAACAGAAGTTTTTGACGCGTCCTATACTGTGACATTAAGTTTCATCCAAAAAAATTCAAATTTTGGATTATGTTAAACGCAATAATAAACTTATTCATCTGCAGTTTTGTGGACAATTCACTGGCATTTTGAATGCTAACCCAGATATTCTGAACAGACTGATAATGTCAGATGAGCACATTTTTATTTTTTTTCTGGTTATGTTAATAAACAGAATTTACACTACTGAGACATGAAAAAACCACTCCACAGTCAAAAAATATCAGTCTAGTGTGGCATCTCTTTCTTAGGAATTATTGGCCCGTAAATTTTCGAAGTAGATGGTCATACTATGACCGTCAACTCAGAACGCTGTCAATAAATGTTGGAAATTCCTGATGAAATTAATTTTGGTGACAAATTATGGTTCCAGAAAGATGGCGCCACAGCTCATACTGCTTATGGTTCAATTAACTGTTTGCAAAACATGTTTTCAGTTCACTTAATTTCACGATTTGTAGATATTTCCTTGCTGCCAAGATCTCAAACCTGACTGCAGCTGATTACTTCCTATGGGGTTATCTGAAAAGTAGTACAAACCTCGTACCACATACAGCTGAAACAAAACATAAGGAATGAAATCAGTGCCATTGATCCTGTTTTGTTAAGACGAGTTTGCAGAGCTTTCATAGCAGATTGCATGAATGTATTCATGGTTGTGGAGGCCACTTACAAAGTTTGTTTTTTAAAACCTAAAACCTAAATAAATTGCATTGTTCTATATTACTTTCAGTTTATATGCTTTCTCTTAATTTGTCCTGAGCATCCCGCAAATGGGCTATAAAACTTGTCATATCCCACTGCCAGAACCTGTAAAAGAGAAATTTTTAAGCAACTTTTGAGAAACATGACTGCGTAATCAAGCTACAAGTAATTCTAAAAACATTTTACCTACATATCTTATATTTTTAATGAGCACCATGAGTATAAAATTGTGTATTAATATTTTTAGATGTAACAAAATATCTATATTAACAAAATTGTTATTTAGAGATATTAAAATGGTATTTTAATATCAATTCTTTAAAATTATATATACAAAGGTAACAGCAATAGCAAAATCATTATGGATTTTCAACAACATGAATAAAACTGAACAAATTAAGTTGATAAATCATAATTACTTTGGATTTAATTCTGCAGAAAATTAAAATGCCGTTTCTATTACATGTACATAGACTTCAGGGTTGCTGCAGTGGCTTAAAGGCTTGTAGTCTCCATACAAAGTATGCATGCTTTCACTTCCGAAAGCTTCCTTAAGCATTCCTATAAATGCTGATAGTTTGTGAGGTATGTATGTTAACCTGAACTTGCTGAAAAATAATTAAAATAATTATATATTTATATGAACTTAACTTTCAATTATAGCAACTTGTTTTGTGAATAATTTATATATTAATTTTTCCAAAATACTATCAATATGGAATAAAACCTACCTTGTATATTCTTTTACATCTGTGTGTACTGTTTTTGCCTGAGTTGCTGATGCTGGGTGATAAATGGTGTAATCTAGACTAACAGCATTGGAATCTTCTTCTTTCATCACTTCCATTATGTCTACCTTGTATTCACTCTAAAGTTGTAAGAGAAGAGAATAATGCCTTTGAAACCTCCATTTAGTTATGCATATCCACAATGTTTATAGTAAGGAATGGTGATTTTTTGCAAATCTGATATAGCATAAAGTACAGTAGAATCCCAGGTATTTGTGCTAATTGGGACTGAGGCTACTTTGAATTACAAAACTTGGATTATACATCAATGTCACTAAATCAATGGGTAAATCATGAATAAATGTTTAATGAGCACAGTAATGGTTAAAAAAAGTTAATTAAAATAAACAGTATAGTACATATGTAGTTATACGTACATATATGGGCAAACTTTTCCAAGTTGCAAAAACATAAGTTACATTTTAAAGAAATTTTCCCATGTCAGGAACTTGCACAATGGGAAGGTAAAGCACTTAAAAATTAACATGACACCTGTACACACTTGTGCAGGTAATTTACCATCTACAACAATGGTCAGTCTGTTACTGCTGTAAAATGTGTACATATTTTTACTAAAGCATATTTTAATGACTACTATCGCTGAGTAATGATTACTGTACCAATATAGTATTTTTTCTGAAAGGATGGCATGCACTGTACAACTAATTGGCATGCAGTCCCAAATATTGAGGGTCGACAAAGAAAAAGCAAGTGCACTCCTCCAAATCTAATGGTACCTGTCAAGATTATTTCTGTCCATTATAAACGAAAACTGAAGTGGAACATTGTTTTACATTACCTGTATTATACATGGAAGTGCATAAAACGAAAATGTGAACAACACATAAAAACAGTTTTATATAAAATTTTCATTTTCTTAAAACCAGCTTGAAGTATGCAGAACCTCGAAATACCAAGGCTTGAATTACTGGAATTCTGCTGTATACATAGAGGCTTGTAATCATGTATTTTCAATTATGCATAGGTATATCATTGTTTAATATGTTTTGAAAACATAAAATGTAAAACTGATTCAACATAAAATTGATTCAAAATGTAAAAACTATAATAAAATACCATATAAATGCAAAATATGTTGCAACTCATGGACTCTTTTTTCAAATTAAAATTAAAAACAGAATGACAACATGTTTATGGAATGTTAGCTTAAGTACAAGGAATGGTTGAACAGTTACAAAAAAGAAAATACAAAAAATATGTTTTTTTCCTCTCAAGGGTTTAGTAAACTTTTAATCCTGTCAATATTGTCAATAAATTTGAAAGGTTTAAGGGAAAGTGAAAGAAAGATCTATTTACCTTCTCTACCACATACATATAGAGAAGATAGTTAATTCCATCCAAAAATTTGAAAATATATGTTTTGCGGTGCCTTGAGTGCCAAAAATTGTTTTAGAAAAAGGTGTGTGTTCGCGCATGTACATGTGAGTGTGTGCATGTGCATTGGTATATATACGTGTGTGGGTGGTGTGAATGTGTGTGAACAGCATAACTAAAAAAAAAAATCTGATGTGTTCCATTCACATGATTTTCTCTACATCACTACAATAAATAATTGTTAAAAAGATATTCTATTTACTTAATGCTAATCGAGAAAAAATTAGCAGAAAGGGTCATATTACTTGCTTCCTTGTAAGTAATTATTTTAATCAAAATCGTTAGAGCCATTTTTGAGAAAATCAACATTTTGAAAAATGTTCCATGTAAAGGCTAGTTTGGGTTGGGAGGATTTTCTTGAAAATCTTTGTGTCGCATCCTTGGAAGATACTAAACTTAAATACCAAGTTTGGTATTTAACAATGTTTTTGTTTTTGAGCTATGCTGCACACACGCATGCACACATACACATTTTTTTAAAAATGCTTTTTTCGGATTCAGGGGGCCTCAAAACATGTATTTCCAGTGAAATTTTGGTATCAAATTTTTTGCTACAATACAATACCTTCTTCATACACTATGTACATAGTATGTGTAGAGAAAGTAAAAAGGCTCTTAAATACCAAACTTGATATTTAATTCAGCATCTCCCAAAAATCAAACATGATGATTTTTAAAAAAATTCCCCCACCCTAAAGTTTCCTTTACATGAAACATGTTTCCAAGTATTTGGTTTTCTCAAAAATAATGAATTTGATTATAATATCATATGATTAAGATATTTTCATAACAAATGAAATGTACATCTGGTATTCTATGAGAATAGCCTCCGAAGTCCTCTTTATTCTGGATAATTTTTGCACAATTGGTAAACCTCTATTTCTTATGGTTTACTAATTATGTAAAAGTTATCTAGAATGAAGAAGTAGACAAAGTTTTACTACTCTCTTTTTAAAGCACACAGTTTATGCCAAATATATTTTTTTTTGTGCGCGCGCATGCGTGCGTGCAAGTATGTGTGCGTGAAGTTAATAGTTTCCAAGATATTTCTTGCTATTATTTAAATTTTTAAAATTATACTTTCTCAAATGGGAAGTCGTCATTCATTTTTCTCTCTCTTTTTACTTTCTCTACATGTACTAAGTACATAGTGTATAGAGAAGGTATTGTAATGCACCCAAAAATGTGATACACAGATTTCACCGGAAATACATGTTTTGGATTCACCTGAATCCAAAAAAAAAAAAAAGCATTTTTAGAAAATATGTCTGTGTGTGTGTGTGCGTGCATGCATGTGTGTGTGTGGGTGGGTGTGGGTGCGTGGGCGGGCGGGCGGGTGCGTGTGTGTGTCTATGGACAGCATAGCTCAAAAACAAAAAGATGTTAAATACCATTTAAGTTTGGTATCTTCAAAGGATGCAATATAAAGATTTTCAAGAAAATTACGCCACCCCAAACTATCTTTACATGGAACATTTTTCGAAAAATTTGATTTTCTCAAAAAAGGCTCTAATGGTTTTGATTAAGATATCTTATTAATAAGATATTTTTATGACAAACGAAATGCATATCTTGTATTTTCTGGGAATAGCCTCTAAAGATCTCTTTATTCTGAATGATTCTGAATAGATCTCATTAAAACACACAATTTATGTCATGTACATTTATTGGCTTCATTTTAAGCCACTTAAACTTTTCTCAAATGGACAGACATCTTTTTTCTTGTTCTACGTTTTACTCCTGGCAAGAAAAGAGAATGAACTTTCAGTTGTTTCACATAGCGACCAGCTTTTAAAGGACAAGACTATCATTTTAGCCTGTGCATTTTCTTATTTCCTTTCTACGTACAAAGAAGCTGGTAATAAGACTTATTCTGCTTATGTTAATCTTGATTAGCATGATGCAGATAAAAGATTAATGTTTTAAATAAAAGGTTTGTTTACCAAACAGCTAGCAGACATTATGTGAATGGAACACATTAGATTTTTTTTCCTTCTACTTACAAGGAACCAAGTAATAGGACAATTTCTGCTAACATTTATCGCTGTTATCATGCAGTAGATAGAAGAAAAGTTTTTTAACAATAATTTGTTACAGAGATGTAGAGATAGTCATGTGAATGGAACACATCAGATTCTTTACTTCTGGCATGTAAAGAGAACAGCATTTCCATCCACCATGTAGTGGTCAGTTCTTAAAAGATTTAATTATAGCTTTAACGCAGTGTATTCCCTCATTTTCCTTGTATCCATAAGGAAATAGGTAAGTAATAAGACCATTTCTGCTTATGTTTATCTTGATTGAGCATAAATTAGATAGAAGCATGAGCTTTTGTAAAACTGTTTGTTGTAGAATTGGTAGAGAAATTCATGTAAATGTAAATCATCAGATTTTTTATTTTTTTGAGTTGTCAATAGGTTTTTATTTCTTTATTTAAAGGTATATGAATGTGTTCTCAACTGGTAGTACAAAATAAGCAGGAAAATGAACACATAGACTGTCTGAAAATGCTATTGTATGTTAAATATACCTAGAGTTTGCTTAAGCAGCGCTGCAGTGCATTTGAGATCCTGCCTATAGGCATTTGCTAAAAAATAAGGATAGTAAGTAGGAGAATAGAAATGACAAAACAAAATATAGGTATGTATGTTCTATAATTTCAATCACAGTGTTTCTGATTTTAGAGCTTGTAAGAACCGAGATTTATGAATCTTCTTTTTCTGGTTTTGCATAGGAATTTCCCTTTTTGGCGATATATTTTCTTCTTCTTCTTCTTTACTGCAGTGTTCATGATTTTAGAGCTTGTAAGAACTGAGGTTTATGAATCTTCTTTTTCTGGTTTTGCATAGGAATTTCCCTTTTTGGCGATATATTTTCTTCTTCTTCTTCTTTACTGCAGTGTTCATGATTTTAGAGCTTGTAAGAACTGAGGTTTATGAATCTTCTTTTTCTGGTTTTGCATAGGAATTTCCCTTTTTGGTGACATATTTTCCTCTTCTTCTTTACTGCTACATTCAAGTGGATCCTTGGCTTCTCTCACTTCTTCCCTATTTAAGACATCTCTTTCCAAATTTCTACTCTCCAGCATACTTCTCCATTTCTGAATGCAATCAACCATGTGTCTCTTGGTCTAGCCACTGATCTATTACTGCACAGTATCCCCTATAAAAACCTTAAGGGTATATCTTATTTATCCTGCCCACTGCAATCCTGTTAATTTAACTATTGGGTATGGTAGGCTCTTTATATATTGTACACATTTCATTATTCACCACAAACATGTTCTTTACCGGAACCTGAGTTCTCCTCAAATTTTTCTTTTAAAAAGATTTAACAAGTTTTCTTTGTAATTATCCATGTTTTGCTATCATATATTAGAATTGCTCTTGTTATTGTATTAAATAATCTTATTTTTATTTGTCTACATAGATGTATCTTTAGTCTTACATATGGAAAATTATGCAAAATAGGGTTTATTTACTTTAGTCGAATGTTATGCTTTACCTGTATCAATTTTATTTCATTATTACTTCTTTACAAACATGTAACCTTTTATAATTTTATATTATGTCAAAAAACATACCCTGTTTAAAAGTTACGTTTTTCTTCAAAATGCTACAAAATACTAAATATACAAATAAAAATTCTAAATTTTTAGTTTCAAAATCCTAAAAATCACCACCCCAAACTTCCTTGAAACCTCAGGTTTTTAGAATAACTAACTTTGATTCTTTCTCTAAATACATTCAATGTAAATGAAATACAACTTGTATGGCTTAGCATCCTTCTAGACTGTAAGAGAGAGCAATTACATTTAAAAATATATTAGTTATTTTTTGTATTCTATGTTTATTCATTAGTATTTGCTAATCTATTTTTAAACACAAACTAATCTCTTCCTATACGATCATTGTATTAAGCTATATGGCTTGGTCATATGTGATATTTCTCCTCTCTCTTTATAATAATTACAAACTTGTATGTTTGAATATAAACATACAAACATTACAACGTTTGAACACTTTACCAGCTCAAGTACATTTTGTGTTATGGCTTGGAAAAGCACAAAAGTTTGTTACGGTACCTAGCTCAAGCTGTTTGCCGTAGTACATTTCTTTCTTGCAATTGCAGTTCCTGTTGTAGCAATCACTGCTGAACTTACAATTATTTTGTGCAGATTTTTTTTTCTATATTAAAGACAGTTTATTTGGGACTACTTATAATTCAATTATTTATTATAGGAAATATGACTCTGATGAAAAACCATTTACGGACATATGTTTAAGTATAAGTATAAGTTTATTTCATCCAGAAGACTTACATTAAGTATAGGACACGTCAAAAATTATATGTACAATAGTTAATAATAATGGAATACAAAATACATTATTTGAATAAATATACAATTATAGATCATAGATGAATTACAAAAATTGATCAATTTAATATAAAAAATTTCTTGTAGTGAAAGCCGGATTAAGTTTTCTTTTTAACTGCTGGTGGGGCATCTTCTAGTTCGTTCATTCAGCCTAGCAGTTCTCAGACATGTAACAGGGCATATAAAAGTAATGTATTAGTTAATGAGTCAATAAATGATATACATTACTCAGTTTACATCATTTCACAACTTATCTCTGCCACGACTCTTAAATTCATCAATTGAATAGAACTGATTATTAAGTAGGAATTTATGGATTTCATTTTTTAATTGTGTTATAGAACCTTTGTTTTTCAAATATATAGGAAGATGATTATACAGTTTATTTCCAGTATGTTTAAATGACTTCTCAAATAGACTGGTTTTATGAAAGCTCATGTGCAGATTATTTTTAGTTCTAGTATTATATGTATGTACCTCCGATTATTCATCAGTGCCAGTAAACATAACACACTACCATATTAGATAAAGTAAGGGGAAAAATATTTGGAAGTTAAAACCAAAATATGTATAAAAATTTAAAAACATGATGGGGACATTACCAGTCAGTTTTAGAAACAGTATTGTAGAATGAAGAAATAATAGTTGACAGGCAGTAAAAAAAACTAAATACTTTTTACGCTCTTCTGAAATCTATTCTTTCCAATACATCCATCGAAACCAATTCAATTCATTTATTCATTCCAATTTTTCCATTCATCCATTCACTCCTTCATTACTACTTTGTATATTCATTTATTCCAAGTCTGTCCATTTGGTAATTTTTTCTTTAATTTCTTTATGCATTCGTTGGTCCATTTGTTTGGTATTCATATTTTTATTAATTCAATCTTTAATGCACTCATTCAAGTATTCATTTGTTTGTCCATTCATTCATTCATGTATACATTCCTTCTTATGTTCATTAATTTATCCACTAGTTAATTCCTTTTTAAATACCTTAGTGTGTTTATTCATTAGTCTATTCATTTTTCTTCTTTGGTATTGCAGCTGGAATATTGCAATTATACACAGATATAGTTTGAAGTTTTCACTACAAAGGATATTTTTTGTTTCATGTGCAGCTCTAATGAGAGAAACGTGAACTATGCAAAAAAGATAGTGCACATGCTACTGTCATCCAAGTGTGAATAGCAGAGAAGTGTGGTTTGATATTTATGGGCCAAAGGACATAAGCCGAGTGAAATTCTTAGGGACATAAATGGCATGGATGCGGATGATTGTATGGACCATAACAATGTCTCCAGGTGGTGTGCATTCTTCAAAGAGGGCTGTGTGAACCTTAGTGATTCGCCATGTTCCAGGAGGCTGGTAACACCTGCAACTCTGCAGAATGTCAGAGGCATTGAGGCAGCAACCTTGAACGACCGGCATGTGCAACTGCAATAGTAGTATATCTAACTTCTAATGATACATTATCAATATGGCCTGTTTGAAAAAAAATGACAACAAATTAACAATTGTCTTCTTACCAGCACTGCATGTTCCTTAGGCTTTTGAAGCTTAGATTCTGTTTGAAAAACCCATTGAGATATTAATTTTAGTTTTCATGATCATAACAATACATCCAAAATAGATAACCAGTAATGATATTGAAAACCAAATTTGAAGTGCAGCTTTAGAATTATTTCCAGACCTTTATTGCCAGTCATTGTGATTCAGTTTATGTGACGGTGGTGTTATTGTTGTCTGTGTTCACAGTCAGGTAAACCAACATATGTATTAATCAATGATTATAGGTCAAGCCAGATGAATGGCAAATGGGGATGAGTATTTATATGGGGCATTCCAAAATTTTGCATCCAGCCTATCCATTGTTGAAAAACAATGGTTAAAAAAGTGTAACTAATATGGCTGGCAACAATTCATCTTAAGCTATCAAAATATGTATGTGTGGAAGTTTAAACTTTAATATTCATAGTCGTACAGTCTGTTGAATCAGTCCTGTGTCAATAACTGATGAAAAATCATGGGTATTTCTAAAGCAAACATTAGATTCTGCATATTCACATGCTACAAGCTAGATAAAAGAAGAGAGAGAGGAGAAAAAAAAGTCTAGGAGCCAGGTTAGCTGTTTATGGTGATCAAATCATAAAGATTTCATCTGAGTGGCTGAAATGCATGCTTTGCAGGGTGCATCTCCTGGATGAATGTCTCATTAGTTTGATGTTATAAGTCTGGCACTCAAACATTACTATACAAACACACAGAGGTTTTAGGCCTAGGAATGAAGGAAAAGTTGGGAGTGAGGCCAACATTAATGAAGTGCTAGAACAGGGAGACTGGCCATGGTAGAGATGGTTTAATATTTCCTTACTGACACAATTCCATCCACTCAACTGTACACTGGCAAATTGGTGTTCCAATCATTAATGCTATACAATATTGGTAAACTAGCTTCAGAGCTAATCCAGATAAAATTATTACTGTATGCTACTGATGTTTTATGATGTACTTACATTGTAGTACATACATTTAATAGTGTTTTGGCCATTTTGCAGAAAGTGGTCATAATTTCTGTGATCTATTATGAACAAACCTCCTGATTTCAGACATTTCTCAAAATTCCCCATTGCTATCCTGAAACATAAAATATAATTTATGGTTTCATATGATCCTTTTTATCTTGAGCATAATTTAATTATATGATATACATTAAATCAAGTTAAAATTTCTAAACCATGCATATACTACCTATGTGGATAGGTAGTTACAATTAATTGCATAATGCTATAGAAGTTGTTACAGAATAGCACTCTTTAACCTTAAGATAAAGATATCTGTAGGTACTTTCTACAGAGACCAATTACCAATTGACAGGTATCTAGGTACTCATTGTGTGTATTCAGCTGGTCAAGTGCTGCAGCAGCAAATAAAACAGAGAAATACTGCACAGACAGCAGAAAGATTAAAAATAGTGGGGTGTTTGTAGACAATATTTTAATAGGACATGAACTCCATGGTGTGTTTGGCAGTGATGAGCTGCATAAAAAAGTAGAGGAAGGCAGGGCTTTGTTTTAAAGTCTATTTAATAGATATTAAGCCTCATTATCTATAATATTTATGCAACAATAACAGAGTAAGCAGTTGTTCCCAAGACGACAGGTAGATACTCATAAAGTCAATAGGAACTACTGTTAAGCATTTTTGCTCCTGAATGTCCAGAAGTACAACAGTATATTTTAGTATTTAATCTCATACTTATTAATAATATACTAGAGAATGCAACTATTTTACTTTTTTGTTTTTATTTTCTAAGTTCTTTAACGGGTTTCTAAATAGATTAGTTCTTTTAGATTTCATTACTTGCAATAAACAAACAAACATTTCTTATGTGTTACATTCACACGACTTTCTCAACCCTCTATCATTTATTCTATATTTATAAAACCTTATTTTTCTTTCTATTTCATTTTAAGCAAGATTAGCCTTTATAGAAAAAACTACAAAATATATTTTGTTGGGTATAGGTACAAAGATAAGATAACATAATATTTTTATTTACCAAAAGAATTACAGGCTTCATCATAACAAATTACATTTCTCTAGTATATAACTTATATCTGATATGTACAGTTTTATAGAAACTTAAACAAATTTTATACAAGATTGGTAAAAGTTGAAGAAAATGGAGAAGTCATGAATTCATTAATTCTATAGAACATGTGAGTTAAAGAGATAGTTTTTAACTTTATATTTGAAATGTTTCAGATTTAAGACTTACCAGTTACCAGGTAGGTTTTTATAAAAAGAGAATCCTTGATGAGGCATATTCTGTAGACAGATTTTACTGATTTGATGATTGAGATGCAAGTTTTGCAATCCCCTGGTATTAAAAGAATGAAAGTCAGAATTCCTTCTAAAATGTGATTGTTATGAATGAAAATAACAATTTCCAAAATGTAAGCACAAGGTAATGGTAGTTAACAGAATTCTCTGAACACTGGTTTAGTTGATGAATTTATGGAGGCACATTTCATGATTTTTACAGTGCACTTTTGTAGCATGAATACGTCTTTCTTTTTGTTTGAGAATCCCCAGGATATTATTCCGAAAGAAAGTATAGAATGTTCACATCTAAAATAAACTGCTTTTAGGACTTCTGAAGAGGATACATGACTAAGGATTTTCATTGCAAAGCCTAGTTTACTGAGCTATGTAATTATAAAATTTATGTGTCTCTTCCAGGTTAGGTCAGTATCAATCCATACTTCTAGAAACTTTGTGGTGCCTGTTTTTTTAATTTTGAATTTGTCGCATTCTGCCATGTGTAATTCTTCTGCTCACTTTGTAATCACCTAATTTGTGCTTATTTGTGACATGTGTGGGTGTGACACTCTCTATATACTTTTCTTAGATGTGTCTGTCGAACAATTACCGACAGTATATAGGAATTAAGATGAGTCCACCATACTCGATGCCGGAGCTGTTCAGTATTCACGTACCTGCTTTGTAGAAGCAGATTCTCTCTCTGTCTTGGTATAGCTATCTCTGGGTTTGATGTTTGGTAGAGCAATTGATCTCAGGGTGAAAATAGGAAAAGAGTACTGGTACAGATACTAGATGATGAATTAAGAACAGAAACAGAATCCTTATTCACTCTGATGTTTATTCTTTGATGGAACATCAAGTATTCACGGTGAAGTTATCTTGACAAAATTATTACACACATTTCTCTGAACACTGGTAAACTCAAAGAAACACTACTAATACATGAAGATAATTATTACTGGTATCTCTTTTGTATTACACTTGTTACATTTTAAAACCGTATTAGAAAATTATAGTTGTCTTGCACTTTGTAACTTAAGTGTGAAATTATTACGCTGAGTAGCATAGATTTCTCCTCTTAACAACAAGAAAAAGTGTGTGAATTTACAATACACATATCTCGCACTTTGTAATTTGAGAGCAAAATTATTACACTGAGTAGTGTGGATTTCTCCTCTGAATGTGTGAATTTAGAATACACATATCTTAACCATAATGAGAATTTGAAATAAGGGAATGTGATTCCAAGAAAGTCACTAATCTGGTCTACATCAACTTCTCAATGATCTTTGAGAACATTGATAACATGGATATCTGTCTATAATTTTCAATATATTCTTTTGCCCCCTTCTTAAATAGTGGCTTAACTTTTAGATTTTCAGGAAAATGGCCATTTGAAACTGATGCATTGCAAATGTCAGCAAGGGGTTTAGCAACTAATTCTGCACTTGCTTTTACTTTTGCATCTGGTATGTCAACAGGTCCATATGAGTATTTGTTTTTAAGTTTTTTTAAGATCATAATTTCGCTTTCAATAACAGGAGCAAGAAATAAAGTGTCTCCTGTGAGAGATGCCAATGAGGTTGCATTGGTTGTGGTTGTTGAAATTGTTAAGTTGGTCCACTATATTTGTAAAATAATTATTAAAGATGATGGATAATTTGGATTTATCACTTATAGTCTCTCCCTGGCCCCTCAGGGGCTCACCTTGGTGAGTACGGGGAGTAGCGCCCCCGAGGTGCCTGAGCTACCCAGTGTTCGGGGGTATAACCGGACCACCCTGCTTCCTGGGGACATAAATAAGGAAGCCTGGTCCTCCAGGTTGGGGGTTAAGCATTAGGTTAACAACCTAATCTTGTAAAAAAGCTATTGTTACGAAACCTGCAAAAAAGCCTCGGAATGATTTAATGTTGGCGACCTGGAACGTAAGGACAATGCTGAAACCTGGGAAAATGAAAGAAATAGCAAATGAAGTATTAAAATATAAATTAGATGTGGTAGCGCTCCAAGAAATAAGATGGGCAGGGGAAGGTAGAATAGATAAGAAAGAATACACGGTATTATATAGTGGACCTAAAAAAGCTGGACTTAATGGTACAGGATTTATTATCTCAAAGGAAATCAAAAAGAGCCTAATAGAATTTAAATCAATTAGTGAACGAATCTGTAAAATACGCCTTAAAGGTAAATTCAGAAATATAACTATATTATCTATATATGCACCTACAGAAGAGAAAGATGAGATAAACAAGGAAGAGTTTTACGAAAGCTTAGAAAAAAAATGTAATTCAGTAGGAACTTATGATACATTGGTGATACTAGGAGATTTTAATGCCCAAGTGGGGAAAGAAGACTATTTAAATGGAGTGGCAGGGAAACATTCACTACATCAAATAAGTAATGAAAATGGTAATCTACTTGGACAATTCGCAGTTAGAAATAATATGATTATTAAAAGTACCTGCTTCCCTCACAAAGAAATACATAAAGGAACGTGGAAAATGCCAGGCTCAGATATAGTAAATCAAATTGATCATGTGCTAATTAAAGCAAGACATACATCATCAATTATAGATGTAAGAAGTTGTAGAGGCCCAAATTGTGATTCAGATCACTTTTTGGTTAAAGTGAGAATGAGAATAAAAATAAAGAAGATGGAGAGGGTTCAAGAGAACAAACATATACGATGGGATAGAGAAAAAATAAAAGATAAAGAAGAAAAAAAGAAATATCAAAAGTTAATGAGCAGCAAATTAAATGAAAAAGGAACAGAAGAAGGTGTAGAAGAACAATGGGAGGTAATAAAGGAGACAGTAAAAGAGGTAGCAAAAATAAGTATAGGTGAAAAGAAAATGGAAAGAAACATAGAATGGTATGATAAAGAGTGTGAGCAAGCTATAGAAAAAAAGAACATGGCTAGGAAAAAAATGCTCCAGAAAGAAACTAGAAATAACTATGAAGAATACCGTCAAAGAAGAAGAGACGCTAATAACATATGTAAGAAAAAGAAAAGAGAATATTGGAAAATGCAAACCCAAGAAATAGAAACGCTGATTCAACAGAGTGAGATAAAGAAATTCTATATGGCATTAAAGCAAATGAAACAAGGGAAACAGAATAAAATGAAAGAATGTCTAAGCAAGGAAGGTAATGTTCTTGGAGAAGATAAAGATATACTGGAAAGATGGGCTGAGTACTACAAGGAATTGTTAAATAAACGACAATCAATAAATAATCAGGAACAAGGAGAGAATGAAAATGGAAATGAACAAAAAATGGAAGAAGAAGAAGAAGAAGAAGAAGAAGAAGAAGAAGAAGAAGAAGAAGAACCGGATATTTGGGATGTTAAAATAGCAATACAGAGCCTAAAGAATAATAAAGCACCAGGAGAAGATGACATAATCGCTGAGCTAATTAAATATGGTGGGAATGAAATTATGAAAGCAATACATAAGTTAATATTAGAAATATGGAGGAAGGAACAGATGCCTGAAAGCTGGAAGACAGGTATAATATGCCCAATATATAAAAAGGGTAATAAATATCAATGCCATAATTATAGGGGAATTACATTGCTAAATGTAGCATATAAAATATTTTCAAGTATTTTAAATAATAGAGTGAAAAAATATGCGGAAAATGTATTAGGCGAGTATCAATGTGGATTTAGAAGTGACAAGAGTACGATAGACCAGATATTTGTAATACGACAAATAATGGAAAAATTCTATGAGCATGGCATAGATTTATGCTTTCTGTTTATTGACTTTAAGTTTGCATTTGACTCAATTGACAGAGAAGTTCTCTATAACACCTTACAATGTTTTAAAGTGCAACCGAAAATAATAAGACTAATAAAAATGACAATGGAAAATACAAAAGCCAAAGTGAAAGTAATGAATAAATTAAGTCCGGATTTTGATTATAACACAGGAGTAAGACAAGGTGATGGACTATCGACGACTCTATTCAACCTAGCCCTGCACAGAGCAGTAGAAAAAATAAATACTAAAGGAACAATATTTTTTAAGTCTAGTCAGATATGTGCATATGCAGATGACATATTGATTGTGGCAAGAGATAGGAAAATGTTAGTTGAAGTTTATGAAGAATTAGAAAGAAGGTCAAAAAAAATAGGATTAGAAGTAAATGAAAAAAAAACTAAATACCTGAAAATGACAGCAGACAAAAGCAAAAGAATAATTGAAAATCTAGTAGTTGGAGACAAAACATTTGAAGGGGTATCCAAATTTAGATATTTAGGAGCGCTTGTAAATAATGATAACAATTTAAACGAGTGCATAAAAGAAAGAATTCAAGGTGGAAATGCAGCCTATTATGCAAATTTAAATCTATTAAAAAATAGGCTTATTAGTACAGGGACAAAATACAATATCTATAAAACACTAATAAGACCAATAGTAACGTATTCTGCAGAAACCTGGACCCTAAACAATGTAGATGAAGAAATACTACGAAGATTTGAACGGAAAATACTTAGACGAATCTTTGGACCTGTAAAGGATAAAGACCAATGGAGAATAAGATATAATTATGAGATAGAAGAACTAATTAAGCAGCAAAATATTGTGAAATTTATAAAGGCACAAAGAATAAGATGGCTAGGACACATAGAGAGAATGACAGAAGATAGAATGCCAAAAAGAATATTGAAAGGAAGACTGTACGCTAGAAGAAAAAAAGGAAGACCAAAAACAAGATGGTTAGATGATGTGATGGAAGACCTAAGAAAAATTGGAATCAGAGGGTGGAAAAGTAAAGCAGAAGATAGAGATATGTGGAGGAGGATTGTGCAGGAGGCCAAAGCTCACCAAGGGCTGTAGAGCCAGAAGAGAAGAAGTCTCTCCCTGGTAGTTGACCTTAATTTTTGTTATTCCAGCATTGGTATTGGAATTGGTTTCTTTTCATACAACTTCCCAGGTTGCTTTATTTTTATTTTGTATTATTTTATATCAGTGGTAGCTAGCCTCAAGGGGCACAGGGGAATGTGACCTGCCTACATTTTCAAATAATAATTTCTCCATTATATTATCAGGCAATAATGATATAATACAATTAATTTTCCATAAATTTAAATGCACTGGGAATTCTTTGAGCACTGCACAGTTATAGTGAAGATGGCTGTCAGAAATAGTAACTGGCCACACTTCTTGGACTCTCACGATTTTGTGGTCATCTTGTGCACATGTGCAGAAAAACTCAATATTTTGAGATGTAGTTAACTTGTCTGTGTGGGTTTTAGGAGATGCTGAGGCGGGGAAGCTTCTCTTTGGGCACGCAGGCTTCTGTGGTCATTTGCTGTGCATAAGCTGAGAAAATGGAACTGACAACAAGCAAAAATTAATGTTTGAGTCAAATTCCTGACAAAAATATCAAGGATGTCTTCACATGTAAAATTAAATAATAAGTAAATTCACAACTTTGGTGTCTTCTTGAAAACAAAGTTAATATATAAACCTCCCCAACGAAATATAAAAAAGAAGCTTATATGGTAAAAAATTACAATGTTGGTACCACAGATATAGCTATCCTTATACATTGTGGTTGATGAAGCACATTTTTGTCAAGCCGTCATATTTACATACCACACTCTTGAGATTAGTGTCTAGGCTTTTGTGGGTTAAATGTGCAACCAAAAATAAGATTTTACTGTGTTAAATGTGGTGGGCAATTAAGCAGTACATTTGGACTGTAGATTTTAAACCAGTACAATGTGATTTTGTAGTGTTAAATGATCAATTAAGCAGTAAATTTAGAGTGTAAGTTTTAAACCGGTATAATAGTCAACATGTGTGTTTTAGATTCTCGAATAGTAGAATCAAACACAAGGTAGGGAAATTCACAAACCAATTTGGCAACCTACTGCGGTTTATAAGAAACATCTTGCCAATTCGTCCTTTTAGCAACTATTGCGATAAATAATTAATAACAAATTATGTGCTTATGATACCAGAACTGTGAGAATAGGGGTGTGTTCCTTGGACTCAGAATGCAATACATGCAATCCACAGTGAAAGTCATTTTGAATAATCTCTCATACTTATCATCCTTTTTTGGTGTGCACTTAAAATTGATTCTAAGCCTTTCCCAAATATGTGTGTGTGTGTGTGTGGGTGTGTGTGTGTGTGTGTGTGACCTTGTCGTGATGTTTACTGCAATAACACCAATTTATTAATAATAACTTCTGACAGAACAAAAAATGTGGATTATATTATAATTTTACAGGTGTTGCGCATGGTGTATATGGTAGATGACGACTGGACAAAAACATGCTTCACTTCTGCCCTATGATGGTACTTGGAAAACCTAGCAGAAGAGAACCTATGCCTGTGCGCCATCGTTCTGTGCATGGAAGCATCTTGTTGTGTTTTGTAACCGCTGTTAAATCCAGAGGCGAAGCAAATTCATGACTTTTTAATGGTTCTAAT
Organism: Hymenopus coronatus; assembly: GCA_030762935.1. Lineage (NCBI taxonomy): Eukaryota > Metazoa > Arthropoda > Insecta > Mantodea > Hymenopodidae > Hymenopus > Hymenopus coronatus. The sequence goes on along the minus strand of CM060898.1, from coordinate 66,164,251 downwards.
TATTAAAGTCTGTTAGTAGTAGTTATGATTAATGTTTCCTTCCAAACATACTACATTTTAAGTTTCATTTGAAAACAGGAAAAACCCAAATATATATATAAAAGAACGGCTGAACCGATTTGGCTGAAAATCGGTGGGGAGGTAGCTTAGAACCAGGAGATGGATATAGAATACTCTTTTATTTTTTTTAATTTTTTTTTAGGCCGCGCCGTTAGACCACTCGCCTCTCACCTAGACGGCCTGGGTTCCATCCCAAGCGACCACATGTGAGATTTGTGGTGGACAAAACGGCGCTGGCGGGTTTTCTCCGGGTACTTCGGTTTCCCCTGCCATCTCATTCCACCACATTCATGTATCATCAGTGTCACCGCCTGCGGTGCCAAAAGTAGTTAAATTGGGTGTTAAACACTACCAAAAAACAGGATACTTTTTATCCTATTTCCGTGGGACAGATATAAAACGTGGTATAACAAAATGCAACAGACAGAAAAACGAAAAATTTAGCAGTCAAAACATCAGTCTAGCTGTTCATTTGTTAAAAATTGTATAACAAAACGCAACTGACACGGAATAACAAAACGCCACTGACAGCTAAACGTAATGTTGTCTATGGTTAAGTATAGTTGAAAATTTGACAATTAGAAATTTTGAAGTTGACCGGTTGATATGTTTGTTTCAAGTTTCTATTAGCTTATTGTGCTGATATCATTAACAATGCCGCGACCAAGGCGATCGAATCTTTCCCGACAAAGCCGTAATGCAACTAGGATTCGAAACATTGCGAATGAAAGGACTGAAGAAGAAGAAGAAATTGCACGTGAGGAATTGCTCGACATCGTGCTTCTCAATCACAAGAGCAAAGCGAAGCAGCCCGTGAAACGGCTCGATTGGCAGTGCGAAATCGTCGAGCAAACCTCAGATATCAACTAGATAATTTTTGGCTCCGCAGTAATCATGCTTTGAAACTGTGCAACGGAAAGCGTTTGGTGGTTAGTAAATTGATGAACAATGTGATTTACGCGACGATACTCAAAGGAAAATTCGAAGGTGAGGAAGTTCTCATTACGAGGATCCTGATGATACCAACTGATTGGCCGTTTGAGTTTAAACGACTTCAATTTCCGATCCGTCTTGCATTCGCCATGACCATTAACAAATCACAAGGCCAATCCTTGAAAGTTTGTGGTCTGAATCTAGAAAATCCATGTTTCTCCCATGGTCAATTTATATGTGGCATGTTCACGGGTCGGAAGACCATCTGAGTTATTTGTTCATGCGCCTGATAATAAAACAAGAAATGTCGTCTATCACAAGGTGCTTCACTGAAGAGTGCAACCCATGCACCAAAATAAATGGTCAATTAAAGAATCATTAAAATACTTGATTTTTTTATTTATATTTATCCTAATAAAAAATTGAACTTAATGAAATCCAAAATCTGCTCATTTATTGCCTCTAAGGCGGTACAAAGTTCGCTGGGTCAGCTAGTAAGCAATAATTGAGAAGTTGTTGAAATTATTGACGTCAATAGACAGTAAAATGGCGCCTTACTTGCGAGAGATTATTACTTTATTAGTGATGTTTTGTTAAAATGAATGCTGAGAATTACATAATCCACTTTAAGAGGAAACTGATAAGTGGTGAAAATAGTGCCTTGAGTGTACTTTGTGTTAATGAAATATGATCCAAATGTGCTGGTAATTAATTTGTCGAAATTAACTGCAGTATAATATGCCAATTTTTGTCACTTCCTAGTGTTCAAAGAAACGGCATTGTTAAAACTCATCTCAAGAGGAAAAATCCTAAACAGTGTTAAGAAAAGTAGGCGATGGTTTTTAAAGTGTAGAGTTTGCTATACAGAAAATGCATATGACAGTTAACTTCACGATCACGATTCACCTTACTATAAGGGTAGCTCCCGTAATTTATAGAAAAAAATAGGAGCTTTGTTTGTGAGAAGACACATAGTGAGTTGTATTTGACATACATAAGCTGTTAAGATCACGTGGAGTAGTATTGATGCCTGGAATCTTATAAACTGAAGTAGGTACGTCAGCTGTAAAGATCAGCTATGCATTAATTTTCAGCAGGACCACCTCTCTGATGATATTAGTTGCCCTCTGTGGTGCAATGGTTACCACGCTAAATTCATATCCCCAAGGTTGCGGGTTCAAACCCGGCGGAGGACGAAGGATTTTTTCGGGCGTAAAAATCCTTCGTCGTAGATTTACGGCACGTAAAAGAACCTCAAGCCTAATAGAGAGGCATCTGAACAAAATTAAGTGGTCTTTGACGCCCAATATAGAATGGGACGCTGAGAACCACAGTAGTTAAAGAGCGTCCATAAATAAAACTCCATTTAATTTAATTTTAATGATATTGTTGCTATATGATAAAGAAATGAAAGTTACGGTTCAGAGTCAAATTTATGGGAAAGCATTCAGTTCCTGACTTCAACCAAAGACTTATCGAAGTATTTGCTCAAGCAAAGGATCAAAGGATGTACTTCATCTACAAACAGAAATGCTAGTGTCTTTATCACAAATAAGCATTGAATTATCAATGATAGTTTTAGTATCCACTAATTTTAGTCTATTGTCATCTGTGGTCTACGGGGTAACATACTAGCCTCTGGTTCCCAAGGTCATGAGCTCCACCCTAGCTGAGGATTTATTAAGCAGTAAAAACAGCTTTCCTTTGGAAACCGCTGGTCCCGTGTCATAGTTTAAGACACGTAAAAAAAACCTCAAGCATGATAAGGAGGCTTCTGAGCAATGTTATATGATCTTTCATGCCCAAAATAAAATGACATCCTTATAATTGCAGCAGTTAAAGAACGCCCATAAATAACACTCAATTTAATTTTAATGCATCTTAAAGTTGTGCCCCACCAGATAATTTGGCCACGAGCTGCCACTGTTTTATATGTCATTTTATTTTTACTTTCTCTACACGTACTATGTACATATGAAGGTATTGTAATGCACCCAAAATTTTGATACCAAGATTTCACTGGAAATACGTATTTTGGGTCCTCTTGAATAAAAAAAAAAAAGCATTTTAGGAAAAAGATCTGTGTGTGTGTGTGTGTGTGTGTGTGTGTGTGACAGCATAGCTCAAGAATGAAAAGACCGTTGAATACCAAACTTGGTATTTAAGTTTGGTATCTTCTAAGGATGAGACAAGTGCTTTTGCTATTATAGCTAGATTTGTACGTTGTTAAAAATTGATATTACTTTTATAACTAATGGTAAACAAATAAACTAAGGATCTAAAAATCATTCAATTTAATAAACTTTTCCCAAAAATGCAAATACTATTAACTCTAATAATACTCCAGGGATATAATGTTGTCACCTCCACTATAATCTGCAACCACAAATTACAAAATTTCTTTCTGCTGCATATTCTACAATAAATGTATGACCACGTGATTTTATTGTGAGGATTCAAAGCATAACTGATCTGGAAAACAAATTATGAATTCTAACTTCCACTTACAGCAGTACATTCAACAAATCCTGCAGTGCTGTATGAAGTGAAGAGAAGGGATTTAAAAAAAAAAAAAAAAAAAAAAATAATAATAATAATAATTCAGCTGTTCATATCCCAAGACAATTATTGTAAATGACATTATCTAGGAGGGGAAAAAAAAGGTTGCATCTTCACAACCATGTCCCATTAAGTTTTACACTTGCAAATGTAAATATGCAACATTAATATATTATAAATAGCTATTCTAGGGAAAAAAATGTTTGGCATAAAATGTATATTTGGATGAGCTCTACAGTACTTCACCTGCTATTCACAGACATTCCAAGATATATATTTTATTCATTATATCAGTATTTCATATATATTAAATTATTTTAAAAATCATTTCAGCCATTTTTGAGAAATTAAAAAATAATTAACACTTGTTTTACTCATTTCTGAGATTTTATTGGTTTAAATTGTTGTTTTCAATTTTTTTCTTCATTTTATTAAGTAATGCCAATCTTCAACTGTTTCTCCTGTCATGGAAAGAGCTTGGAATTTCAAGGCTGTGTTTAAACATTTTATTATAATTGCTATCTTCTTTGTGCTTTCACTAAAAAAAGTAATGAAACTGTATTTCTTAATGGATAGATAATCAGACTGAAATTCAAAATCAAAATGCCTTAGCCGGGATTTGAATCACGGAACTTCCAGTCTCTAGTTGGTCGTTCTAAACACTAGTAATGGTAATATGCCAGCACAGTATTAAATTGCTCAACTGATTTGCAGTCACAGACTTTTTCAGTCTGACTCTACCAATCCAACTCCTATCCTACACATGGCTTGTGTGGAAAAACAATTAAATTAACACTAATTGACCATAATAGTTGGCTAAACTATTAAGTCTGTGACTTACGATATTGTAAGTCACCATTGGGGTATGTTATCTCAAAATAGTTTGAGTTCACCTTGTAGTTTATAGGTAAACATGTGAGTCTATTAAGGAAATTAATGCCTTGCTGGCACATTGCCATGGTAGCTCAGTGGTTAGAGCAATTGGCTAGAGACCCGAAGATCCAAGGTGCAAATCCTGGCATTGAATTTTTCAGTCTGACTCTACCTATCCAACTCTACCTGTCCTACACACAGCCTGTGTGAAAAACCAATTACATTAATACTGTATTTATTAACATTTATTTCATTTAACTAGAAGTAAGCAGAAGCTTTGCAATATTAATTGTAGAAGCTATACTATAAAATAAGGGACAGTGGGTACCACAGATAGTCCTGTGAATGTAACATCAGATTTTTACTTTCTCTACATAGTACATGATATGCAGATAGAGAGGGTATTGGACTTCAGCCTAAAATTTCATACTGAAATTTCATGGAAATACACATTTTAGGTGTTCCTGTATCCAAAGAAAGCATTTTAGAAAAAGTTCTGTGTTTTTGTGTGAGCCTGTCAGTGTATCTATGTCTGTCTGTGTGTCTGTGAACACGATAACTCAGAATCAAAAAGTCAGTAAAATACCAAACTTGGTATTTAAGCTTAATTACTTCCAAGGATGCAACTAGAAATCCCCCCATCCCAAACTACTCTTTACAGGGAAATTTTTTCGAAAATTTTTATTTTCTCAGAAATGGCTTTAGCGATTTTAGTTAAAATATCACATTTTAAAGATACTTTTATGACAAATACAATATACATTTTGAATTTTCTGGAAAAAGCCTCTGAAGAACTATTTATTCTGGATGAATTTTGTTGAATATTGCATAACTGATAAACCGTAAAATAGACAAAAACTAAAAGCAGAACAATAGACAAAAACAGATTTTTTTTTTATTTTTTTAAAGCACAAAATTTATGTCATTTACATTTTTTTAAGCTGATCATTTTTGAGATATTCCTTATTTTTGTTTCAGTTTCAAAATGCTTAAACTTTTTTATGTAGGAACTAGTCAAAATACTTAAATATTTTTCATACAGAAATTAGTCAGCTCCTGGCAATACATAGAAATGGATTTCAACCACATGGCAACCAGCTTTTAAGATATTCGAGTATCACTTTAACCTAGTTTATTCCCTTATTTCCCTTCTGCCTACAAGAGAGCAAGTAATAAGACCATTTCTGCTCTTATTTATCTCAATTAGCAAGAAGTAGATAGAAGAATAAGTTTTTTAACAATAATTTGTTACAGAGATGTAGAGATAGTCCTGTAAATGTAACACATCAGACTTTTAATTAATACAACAATCTGTGCGCTGACCTCTGGTTTTGTCCATCATGAGTAGGATCCAGAAGCATTGAAAAGCTGCTTCCTAAGCAAATGATTGCATCAAAACCATTCCCAATAATTCCAGCAATATCATCAGTTAATGTCAACCAGTTGGCTTTCTCAATAACTGAAAAAAATGAAATAGGTGATAAGTGCTTTTGTATCTCAATTATAGGTATAAAGAAGCACAAAATTAATGCTTAGAAGTATTTGACCTGAGCATTACATAGTGGTTTTGCTTTCAAACCTTTTCTTTGCTCTTTGTATTCATAAATATCGTGTAGTATATACTGCATATTCAAAATAATAAAAGAAGTAGGTGAAATAGCCATCAGGTATGCTGATGATACCACAATTACAGTAAAGGGAGAAACAGAATCTGAAGTACAAAATAAATCATATAAACCACTTGAAAAAATCATTGCAGAACTAAGAAACCTAGGTATGGTAATAAATATAAATAAAACAGGATGGATGCAAATCACCTTAAGTAAAGACACTTAATCAAACATTCAATTAGTCTTAGATAATAAACAAATACAAAGAGTAACAGAAGCAAACTTCTTAGTACGAGGTGCATCCAGAAAGTAAGTCCCAATCACATCCAGAGATGGCACCACCAGTTGGATAGGAATGCACATGCACAGGAGAAGAGAGGAAGTATATGGTTACATTGTAGTAAAGCTTCAGTTTTGTGACGGCAGTAGTTACTGCTCTGTGCTAGGAGAAAATGGCTGCTCCGATATTGTCTCCCGCCACATGCAAGGTTCGTGCAGTCATCCAATTTTTGCATGCTCAAAAGCAATCTCCAACAGAGATCCATCGTCAATTGTGTCACGTGTATGGACAGGACATTATGTGTGACAGTATGGTAAGACAATGGTGCAGGCAATTCATGGAAGGGAGAACCAATATTCACGACGAAGACCGTAATGGCCAACCGTCCCTGGTGACACCAGAAGTGTTGGAAAAATGTGTGGCAAGCAATTGTGCAGAACCGGTGCTTCACAATTTCAGCACTTTCTTGTCAGTTTCCCCAGATGTTTCGCTTCCTTGTGCACGAAATTCTCCTCCGGTGGCTTGGTTTTCACAAAGCGTGTACAAGATGGGTGCCTAGACAACTGACAGATGAACACAAAACCAAACGTCTGGCCGCAGCATTGACATTCCTACAGTGATACACAGTGTAAGGTGTCAAGTTTCTCGACAATATTGTCACTGGGGATGAAACATGGGTGTCGCATGTCACACCAGAGACAAAACAACAATCAATGTATTGGCGGCATAGTGATTCACCTGTGAAGACCAATTTCAAGCAAACAATCTCTGTCAAAAAAATCATGTGCACCGTCTTCTGTGATCGATGTGGAATCCTCTTGTGCGAATTTTTACTGCAAGGGGAGACCGTAAATGCTGATCAATATTGCTAGACGTTGCATACACTCAGGGGGGCAATTCAGAACAAGAGATGTGGAATATTGACAAGAGGCGTGGATTGTTGACAATTCAAAACCCTATACAGTCAACGCCACATGAAATGTATTGAATAAGTTTGGATGGGAGGTCTTCAAACATCCACCCTACAGCCCCGACCTCGCTCCAAGTTGCTTTCATCTCTTCCATCTCATGAAGTGTTTTCTGGCAGGAAAACATTTTCATAGTGATGCTGAGGTGCAGAATGAAGTGACTTCATGACTGTGGACATTGGCGGCAGAATCCTATGACTAAGGCATACAATCAACTGCACTGTTACGATAAATGCCTCAACAATGGTGGTGACTATGTTGAAAAGTAGCCAGTGAGTCTATGTAATTATACCAATAAATATTTCTTACTTAGTGATGTTTTTTTCTCTTTATCAGTCATCAGGACTTACTTTCTGAATGTACCTTGTATTAGTAATAGATAACAAACTAAACTGGAAAAAACATATTGAAAAAATAGCTAAAAAAATATGTATAGGGCTATATGTCTTAAAACTATCAGCACAACAAATGTATAAGACAGTCTAATACAAATATATGATTTCATACATTCTCATTTAAAAGTATGGTGTTATATTTTGGGGTAATGCACAGAAAAAAAATTATTGCAAAAAATATTTAGATTACACAAACATACAATTTGAATAATCTATAAACTTATGAAGATGGAGTAGAAGTGTCTAAATAACACTAATCATATTAATATTTTCGGCACGGTACATATGAATGAATTACATACACAATAAAATATCATGGCAATCAAACTAAAACAAAAATGTACAAAATATGACACAAAAACAAATCAAATTATTTTATTAAGACAGAGGAACGCTATGTAACAAAGGTGTAGAAAATAAGACGAAAGAACTGTACATTCATTTCCCTTTACAAATAAAATAGATAACAGAAGAAAAACCTAAGCTTAAAACATATCTCTCGGAAAATGTATCATATTCTACTGAAGAGTTAAAAAAAATTATATTGTATATTTGCACCCTCGTACTCTTTGTAAAATTGTATTGATTCATAGTATTATTTATAGTACATGTTTTTATCACTTTGACAATCTTTGTAAATTGTATAGACAAATGGAGATAATAGATAAAATGAATTTTCCATTGAAATAAGCACACTAGGAAATGTTCACAGTTCACATTTAGTTAAACACTCTGATTATTATCTTATTTATTAACTCAGCTCCTCTTATTCTTCTTAATCTGCTTACCCTCCTGATATGGAGCACTTACACCCCCCCAGGACTTACAAGTGAATGCCTGGGGTCAGATGCATATTGAGGAGCCTACAGACTAGGGATCAGATAGAGTACCCAGGATAGTTGGTCAGCCAATTCCGGGTATGAATGTGAGGAAGTAGATGATATGAAATGTAAATGAAATGGGTAATAGGAAAGGTGACGATGGAGCAATTGTTAGAATGAGTGGCAGAGAAAACCCACCCATATGCTACTTCATGTTATCTTAGTTACAATATTTTATCATTACCATTTTGTTCTCACACAATTAATTTGGCTATTTCATATTTATCATCATCTTGAAGCCAAAAGTTGACCTCTCATAACTCTGTTATTATTAATTGTAAAACGGCTTAACACAACTACTGTGAAATATTGGTGAGATTTTAATATTCTTGTGCCATGACTCATAAAGGAAATTAAGAAAGAAGAAAAATGTAACACTGGTCAAGTAAATCTCCATTAGGTGGTTCTTCACAGATAAAGAAATGCAATTAAACTTTGTCGCATAAGTTTTTATATATCACACACAATAATTTGTCAACAAGCCACTTATAAAATGTCAGCCGAGTACAAATTTTCTCACCCCAATTATTAAATGCATCTTCCTTTCTTCGTTCCCATCTAGTTCTGAGTGCATGTTTCAACATGTTGTATGATGCATCTGTAGATGTCACTTGAAATCCTTCCTCCAGAAGCATAACAGAATCAATTCTGTACAAAAATGTTCAAAAATTGTTTATTTGAAACAAACCTACTTTTAATTCTTTTAATGTCTATATTTTGCATTTTGTAGGAAGTTTAGTTAGCACTGATGGAGTCACATGGTTGTTAAGCCTATTAGTGATTACTGCTTTAAGGAGCACAGAGGTATGAAGAGAGTGATATAAGCCATTATTGAACTGTTACAGATAGTGGTTTTATGAAGAGTGAAAGAATTTTGTTTAGAGTGCAGCAGCAGGAGTGAGTAATGCAATGAGCTACAAAGGTACAATGAATGGGAAACCTTTCATAGAAATGCATAGTTTTGTTTTAAAGAAATGGTGGAAATGTAATAGAAACTATGAAGATGTAAGAGAGGAAATTTCCAGAGATTTTATAGTGCATGCAATATTGAAGAAAAAAGCTTTTGACAATGCATGTGCTGTATTTATATAGGCATTTCTTAAGTATGAGGACTATTAATTCAAAATTGCTACAGTTTCTAAGACCTGAAGATTAAGTCACAATCAGTGAACAGCTCTGATAAATGTTAAATGGGAGCTCAAAGAGGACATGCATTGATGTATAAGGGACAATGGGAAGATTGGTGTTGCACTGCAGGATATAGAGCATGGATCAGTTGTTCAGCAGGCAAAAAATTGAAGAGCTTGGGAAAAAGAATCAGTTTTCCAATGATAAGTTTTTAGGTGGGATAATGCTACTTTTAATAGGAGGTGTTGAGCCAAATCCAGAATGGCAATGGAAGAAGTAAGATCATTTTCAAAGGAATTGTGGAGGACATAACTGATATTAAAGAAAGAGAGAAGAGAATGGAAGAGAAAATGGAAGAAATAGATTACAATATTAAAAAAACTAGAAGAAACACGAAGGGAACTGAAGGAATGCATGAATAATTTGAAATAGTGATGAATGAAAACAGCAAGAGAAACATGGTCATTTTTGGATTAAAGGAGCAAAGAGAAAGAAGGATATGGGCAAAAGTAAAAGGAATTATTGAATGAAAACCAGGCATTAAATTGGCAGGATAGAAATTATTGATTTGTTTAGAATTGAATGGAAACCAAAAGCAATAATAATTAAATTGGCAACAAAATTTTTAATGGAAAGTGTTAAGCAACACCTAAAAACTAAAAGGCACATGAATATTTATTGAAAATGATTGCAAGAAAGTAGAAGGATAAGTAAGATCAGAATTGTTAAAGAAGATGGAAAAAATTAGAGTGGTCTTCACATACAGAAAGAAAATTCAGCACAATAATATTACTCTACAAGGCGAGGAAGTCATGCATAATGATTCAGTGAGGTATCTTGGCTTACATTTGGACACAAAATTAACCTGGAAGATGCAAATAAACTAATTCGAAACCTTTGTTACAGATTGCATAGTTAAATATTTAATCAAAGGATCTTCTCCCTTGCCACTTCACTTGAAAAGAACAATATACTTGGCATTGATTAGACCTATTTGGATGTATGGTTACGCAATATGGGGATCTGCATCAAATTCCCAGATAAAACGAGTTACAACAATCCAGAATTGGGCACTTTGACTCATCGCAGATACACCATGGTACGTCCGCAATGACAACCTGCATAAAGATTTAAACATACCAACAGTTGATGCAACACTGAGCTCCAGTTATAGACGACTTTTCCGCAGAATAGAAAACCACCCCAATAATCTACTCAACTGCATTCCAGCTCAACTTCCACCACCTTGGCATTTACGAAGATTAAAAAGAAAGAGACACACAACTTCATTGACATCTAATTGTAAATTATATTATTGTTTATGCTTGAGGACAGTCATAGGACTGCTACCTCGAAATGTTTTTTGTGTATTTACACATATGTATATTGTACCAGCACAATTGTACTGTACATAATGTATGATAAAATTATCTTAAGTAAAAAAAAAAGGGGGGGGGAGAAATGCCTATTTGCATGGAACACGGCTGTGGATAGAAGGAATTCCATTGATGCAGTGCCAAAAGCAACAAGAACATGCTAAAGAAGAAGTTGGAGAGGAGGTAGCCAGCAATCACAATGGTGTAGGGTAACCAAATTACAGATAGCACTGAAGAGGTTCAGTTTTAGATATTCAAAGGGTAAATGCTGAGGGACCCTACAATAAAATACAAAAATGTTAACATAAGATGGCAAAAAGAAGCAAAATATTTAGGTACTCATTTTGAAAAACAATTAAACTTTAATAAACACACAGAATATGCTAGAAATAAGACAACAAAAATATGATTATAGTCAAATTAGCCCAACCTGATTGAAGTATGCCATTAAACACTATAATAATTTGGATAGGTAGAGTTAAGACTGAAAAATTTAATGCCATAGCAGGATTTTAACCACAGATCTCCTGGTCTCTAATAGTTTGCTATACTATGAATCCTAGGACTTAAAGTACTTACAACATTGTAAGTTGCCTTGGGGTTGTCATCTCAAAATAATTTGAGATCACCTTGTGGTATACCAGGAAACGAGTCAGTTGAAAAATTCAATGCTCTGCCGGCATGTTGCCATGGTAGCTCAGTGGAAGAGCAACCAGGGAGATCCGTGGTTCAAATCCCGGTTATGGTATTTAATTTTTCAGTCTGACTCTACCTATTGCAACTTCTGTCCTGCACACGGCTCGTGTGAAAAAATAATTAAACCAACACTATAATAATTTATCATAACAGCATCTTCTGTGATACTATCTTATGGGGTATATGCTAAAAGTTGGAAGCTTTCACTCAAGGTAATAAATATTAACTAATTGAATGCATAAATTAACTAAATATTTACAGGTAGGGTATATACCATTATAGACAGAGAAAAAAATCAGAGGAAATATAAGCACCCTTCTCCAGTTTACCAATGTTTGGCCGCTTTCAAATAATAGCCTCTATATTTGCTAGAAATGGGAAATGAATCTCAATATTTTTCTACAAAAAAGCATTTTTTGCGAGCCTCTTAAGATTATGCTTGCTTTTAGTAGCTATTGAACATTATCTGCAAAAATTAGGTGTGAGTTGCCAAGTAGGCAGATTTTCTAATGCTCCATTCGCAGACAGCATATGAGATGTTCATTTATATCATATGCAAAGTCCCTTTTGCAGCTTAAACTCCTTTGTGTTTCATTTCTTTATGTTTATTATGTATAATAAATCTTGCACTTAAATACAATTAAATTTTTACAGATAAGAGAAGGCATAAATCACAAAAATAACTACAACCAAATTTGTATTTAATCATATTTCATTAATGTATTAAAGTTCCTAAACTTAGTTTTGTTCTGCTTCATTGCATTTTGCAAGCATACAATTAAGTTAATTTTAACATAAACTAGTGAGGTAGCTAAATGGTGCCTATTCTGCGAGCCTCATATTTGGGAGATCTTTTGTTCAGTTACCACTGGGCTGGCCACTCTGGCTTTGGCTTTTTTTTTTTTTTTTTTCAGTTTTCCCTGACTGGTAGATTTTTTGTAGTGTTTAACGTCCACTTTTACTACTTGTGGCACCGCAGGTGATACATGGAATGAAGATGAAGCACCAGTGGAATGTGATGGCAGGGGAAACCAGAGAACCTGGAGAAAACCCAACCCACCACAAATCTCACATGCGGTTACTTGGGATCAAACCTGGGCCATCTAGATGAGAGGTGAGTTGTCCAACTATTTGGCCATGGTGCAGCCTGATTGGTAGGTGATGGGTTGAGCTATGTAATGCAATGAGTTTTCCTGTCACTTTATTTTATTATGTTTCACGACCAAAGAATCAGGTAAATGGACACCAGGCAAAGCATGTGGCAGTGGAGTTTGCTTTGAGGAACTATGTATCCTGATGTTTGGTGTCAGGGACTCTCAGAGACCCCCCTCTATGGAGAGGTGGTTCTGTTGGGGGAGGGGTCCGGCCAACATCAGGATGTAATATCTGGAAATATTGGGGGCCTTGCCTGTATCTATCTCTCACCTTCATGTGCACTTAAGTGCTAAAATTCTCCTTTGTTTCCTGACAACCATAACCATAAAAACATTAATGAAAAGTGAAAATCACCCTATGGAGTTAGTCTGAAGATAAGGAATACTGAATGCATTTAACACAGTTTGGCAAGTCTAACTCATATTCCACAGGTCCAGGTTTGAATTGAGATAGGGTGAATTACCTGTATAATGCCTCCCAATATGTTCCTTTATTCTCCAGAAGATTAATGCCAGGAAACTTTTACATTTTTAGAAAAAAACTAATATTTATAGGCACATATGCAGGAAGTAGAATGCTACTCTCTTCTCACCCAAGAGGGATTATTGTTATTTTTAATTTTGGCAATGAGGCATCCTTACTTGCATTTGCAGACACACACACAGAGAATAAAATACCTGAGGAGCCAATCGTATACAAGCTGACAAAAGTTTAAGAATTTTAGTAAATCTAAAATGACACAAGTGTTTTAGAACATAAAGAGTATTAAAAACATTTACTCTTCATAATTTAAGTGTTTTAATAAAATAATAACATAAAATACCATCTTGGTAGGGTAAAATCTTATTCTCACCCTGTCCCACAGGCAACATCCAAAATTGTTTTACATCCTTTGGATATCAATAAGTTCACTAGAAATTCTTTGTAGTAGCTTAGCCGTGAATCTTTGTTACCAATATAGATATCCCAAACACTGGCAGCAACACCATCAGCATACTGGTCCTCATTTTCTTGGGAATGTGATAGATTGATGTTAGTACTCATTTTTTCTGAAAATAATAATGAACTGAATTTATTTACAACCTTGACAGTTGTTTAATGTTTAAAATATAAAAAATAATACATTTATTAAACTATTTACTTTTCCACACCTTAACCCCCAGGATGTTTGTATAGAATATGTCTCTAAAGTTTTGTAACATAACTATTCACATTCCTTTTGCTCTCTTACTTATGCATTACTTTTACTACAAATTCTCACAACTTATTAATTTTCTCTACCTTTGAAACCTTATCATTAAGAAAAAATAGTGAAAACAGCAGAAAGCAATTATTGCTTCTCAAAAGGACTGATAGACAGAAAGATACAGGATATTAAAAGAAGAAAACAATTAGAGATACAACGATACACACAGCAGAAACAGAAAATAAAAGCATTCACAACATATACATACCACCTTTGGGTAGATTTTCAGCAATCTTAATATACAGGGTTATTCTAAATGATGAACCCATTTTATAACATTCACATTAATTAAAGCACACATCCAAAATGAACAATCCCCATAACAAAGAAAAGAGGAAGGTTCAACTTGTTTTTTCAGGTGGGTGGTGATAGTTCTAGAAGTGGCCGGTAGAGTTCTTGTGGCAATAGGCCGCATTTCACTTCACTGTCAGTACCAGTCAGTACACAGTGAGATGACTACTCTGAAGTACAAGGTTTTCTGCGTTACTGAGTTCGCAAAAAGTAGGTCGCAAATTGTAGTGCAGCAAATTCAGTATTGCACCACCAAATAGAAAAAGCATTAGCCGTTTACGGCACAGGCCGATGTGTTAAAAGGATGGCATCAGACGGATTGAAGACAGTTTTGTTTGCAGTCCACATAAGTCTACCAATAGAGCAGGTAGAGAACTTGGAATACTCCAACCAACTGTATGGAAAGTTCTGAAACAGCATTTGCTGTACAAGCCCTATCGATTACAACTTGTGCAGGCTCTTAAACTTAATGAAAAAGAAAAGCGTCTCGAATTTTGTGGTTATATGCTAGGAATGATGGAGGATGCCGCGTTTCTACAGTGCATCATTTTTAGCGATTACACTTTCTATGGAACTCCGTATGCGACACAATGTTCACATATGGAGTTTGCAAAATCCACATTCAACATTGCAACAAGAAAGACTCACCAAAGATAAACGTGTTCTGTGCCTTATCCCTTACAAAGGTTTATGGACCATTTTGCTTTGCAGAAAGAACTGCAGAGGAAGGTACCTGGACATGTTGGAACAATGGCTGTTCCCTCAAGTTATGGAAGAATCACAGGACTTTATCTTCCAACAGGAAGGAGCTCTCCCCCCCATTGGCACATCAATGTATAAGGCTTTTTGAATGAATCCCTTCCTCAGCGCTGGATAAGTCGCAGGGGAAATGAAGACCTGGCTCTACATTTCTGGCCACCAAGATCTCCTAATCTCACCCCATATGACTATTTCTTATGGGGTATATTAAGGAAGCTGTTTATGTCCTGCCTCCAGCTACAGCTCTGGACAACCTGCGGAAACGTATCACTGCTGCCGTGCACTCAGTAACAGAAGATATGCTTGCTCGTGTGGAACGAGTTTGGCTATCGCATAGATGCTTGCCATGCAGCAAACGGTGAACATATTGGACATGTATGAAACAAGTCTTTGAAACTTCCTACTTCCATTGGCACAAAGATGGTTCATGTTGGATTTGTACTTTAACAAATACGAATTTGAAAAATTGGTCCATCATTTAGAATAACCCTGCAGTTCTAGCCTCATGCAACAGGTACAGCATTAAAACCCTTAAAATCAAGAAATTTGGAAAAATTACTTAAAATATCCTAGAATATAAAATCAAATGTGAAGACTGGAAGAATAAAACATACGTAGGGAATACTAACAAAAATATTGACACCATCTTAATGAACACCTCAGGCATACTATATACAAAAAATAGAAAAATCAGCAGTTTATATCTATCTTTTAAAATATGTTCAATGCCAAACACAACCAGACAAAAGAAGACGTAAACAAATATAATACATTTGAATGTTCTCTGATGCCTATAGCTGCAAGCAGAAACTGTTGACATTTCCTATAAGTCACTTCCCAGTTATTGCTGTTGCCATTCACAACCACAGATGACTAACTGCTTACATATTGTGGTTTCTAAGCCAAAAAGCATAGCCAAAGTTGAGGGTCCTAAGCTGCAAGGTATAGCTGAGGTATATGTTTTTTTAGAAACAGAGGATTGAAGCATTTTGTGGCCAGGCCCCAAACTGCAGAGCGATAACAGAGTGTAGCCAAGAGGTCTAGTGTCTAAACCCTATTGATCTCTGATGGTTTTTACTACCACTTTCATTGTTCACATACACTTTCTATGGAACTATAAATATTGAAGAAATGCCACACAATTATTCAACTTTGAAATTTCTGCCAAAAGCAAAGTACTCTATAAGTTCATCAGTGGTTCAGCAGCAAAATCCAGGATTAACATTTCCAGCAGTTAATCATAGCTGACAATGCAGATAATATGTTTGTGAAAACATGTTCTTTAGCAACATGTGAAATTCAAATCATATTCTACAACTGGTAATTTTGTTTCACCAAGCGCTAGTTCTACATTTTATTCTTATTATAATGTGGAATTTGCTGCTTCATCAAGTCCTCAAAAGACCATTTCTTGTTTTCCCAGAAAACTTCCTGCACTAATAAGCCTTTTAGGGATAAACCTGTTCTACTTATTTGATTTGAAGTGATATTTTAGTTTTAAGCTGGTAATCAAGCACTATTTCTATTATACTTTCTTTAAAAGCAGCTTTAGCTATAGGTGATCTTAGATGATTAACATAGTCTGGGTTTGACTACTGACTACAGAATTTCTCAAATGCATTTACCTAGACTGATACACTATGTTACTCTCATTATTACTGTTAACTTCTCTCTGAAGCTAGCTTCAGTTGGAGCAGCGAAACATGCATACAGCCTGTGACCTTCAGAAATGTGCATGCAAGCTTCTCTCACTGCTTAGTTGATACTGTAGGAAAATTGCTTCTGCTAGCTCACAACTGCTAAAGGTATAATATATTAGATCTGTGTGTTTGGAAGAAATGTGACGATTTATCTAGATATTATTTAATAATTATATGATTATAATGATGCTTATTATTAATAAATCTGAAAGTCATCTGTCTCCAGCCATGTTAGTGTGCTGGCCTTCAGATAAAAGTTCTCTTCTCAGTTTTCACATTTATTACAGTTCTCACCATAGCAGTGCTTTCAATCTTCCCCTGAATGCATACCACTGATAACTTGTAAGAATGAAGTCATTAAGGATAGCTCAATTAAGATTAATTTGTACTTAAAGTTGAAACAATTTATGGCTTGTTTCTTGTTTTTACAAGAATTATTTTGGTTACTTGACCATTATTTGATTCCTGCTCGAGGTGGTCTTTGTTTCCTTGCTGGCTCTGGGATCATGTGTTGCCAGCAACCTCTCTTATTGGTCCTTACTCAACATTGTTTATGCTGTCCAGGAAGGACTGGCTGGACTTGGAGAGAATTAGTTGATTCCTGGAGGGAGACAAGTGTGTAATGAGCAAGTGGCATGTGGGCTAGAGAGGCTAAGAGGGCATTGTCCATTTATGGAAGGTTTGACTTGGGAAGACGAGACATTACCTTAGACCTAATGTAAATTTTGGTATCAAGACAGTGTGGGGCTTGGAGTTTGCAGCATTTCCTTCCTTGCAAAATTTAAATAAAGCACTATTAGGAATTTTGTGAGACAATATATTGTTGCTGAGCTGCCTTTTTGGGGGAATTAGAATACTAGTACACCATCTTGGGCATAAATTTTATTCGGAAATGCTGTTAGATTACTGGTGTTTGGTGGAATTTTTCTTGGGTTAAAACATGGAATGTGCTTCGAGCTATGTGGCTATTGTTACTTTTTAGAGGATTATCCAAGAGTAATTGGCCTTTTGTAATTTTATAATTGTATGGGGGACAGTTTTATAAATTGCAGTTCACTGGTTCTGTTATAAGAGTTAAAAGATACAAATTTTTAAAGTACGAGCCTTTTTTATCTGGGGTTTTGTTGCATTCTAGCATAAGGGCATACTGTAGGGATCATAAATGTTACTAATAAAATTAATTTGGTAATTTGGAGGGAGAGAGGGGGGGAGGGTTACCAACTGGAATTTAAGAGTAAGATTTCTTAGCATTTTTTTTTTTTTTTTCCCAGCGAATAGCTGAGTTAAATTATTGTATGCGAGATAGTGATGCATAATACCTGGGTTGCAGAATTGAGTGGTGTTCAAGCTGTTGTATTTTCACATCAATTTAAATTAAAAAATCTGATTTGTTCCATTCACATGACTTTCTCTACATTCCTGCAAAAAATATTATTAAAAAGCTTATACTTCTATTTACTTCACGCTAATCGAGAAAAAATTAGCAGAAATAGTGTTACTTGCTTCCTTGTAAGTAGAAGCAAAATAAGGGAGTACCATAGGTTAAAGTGATAGTCAAAAGCTGGTTGCTATGTGACTGAAGTTCCTTTGTTTGTATGGACAGGAGTTGATTAAGTCCTGTGGGAGAAAAGTATGTTTTTAAAGCTGAAACCAAAAACAAGAAATATCTCAAAAACAATCAACTCCATGAAAAAATATGCATATAACATAAATTGCTCTACACTTTTTGTGTGGTAAGTTTTTTTCCATCTCTTACGGTTTAGCAGTTATGCAAAATTCCGTAAAATTCGTCTAGAATAAAGTAGTCTTCATAGGCTATTCCTAGAAAATTCAAGATATGCATTTTATTTTACAGGTAAATATCCTTAATATATGATATTTTAATCAAAATAATTAGAGCCATTTTTTAGAAAATCAAAATTTTCGAAAAAAGTTCCATGTAAAGGATAGTTTGGGGTGGGGGGATTTTTCTCAAAATCTTTGTGTCCCATCCCTGGAAGATACTGAACTTATATATCAAGTTTGGTATTTTGCAGACTTTTTGGTTTTGAGTTATTATCGGACACACACACACATGGACCTTTTTTGTGAAAATTCCTTTTTTGCATACAGGGGACCCTAAAACATATATTTCCGGTGAAATCCCAGTATCAAATTTTTGGGTGGAGTGCAATACCTTCTCTATACACTATGCACATAGTACATGTAGAGAAAGTAAAAAAAAAATCTGATGTGTTCCATTCACATGACTTTCTCTACATCTCTGCAAACATTATTGTTAAAAAGCTTATGCTTCTATTTAGTTCATTCTAACCGAGAAAAGATTAGCAGAATTAATCTTATTACTTGCTTCTTTGTAAGTAGAAGTGGAATAAGGGAGTACCATAGGTTAAACTGATAGTCAAAAGCTGGTTGCTGTGACTGAAGTTTCTTTGTTTGTATGGACAAATTCCTGCATGAGAAAAGTGTTTTTCAAAGCTGAAACAAAAACAAGGAATATCTTAAAAACGATCAATTCCATGAAAAAATGCATATAACATAAATTGTGTGTTTTAATGAGCTCTACATTTTTTGTATGGTAAGTTTTTGTCCATCTCATATGGTTTAGCAGTTATGCAAAATTCCGTAAAATTCATCCAGAATAAAGTAGTCTTCAGAGGCTATTCCCAGAAAATTCAAGATATACATTTTATTTTTCAGGTAAATATTTTTAATATACAATGTTTTAATCAAAATCGTTAGTCATTTTTAATTAAATCAAAATGTTCGAAAAAAGTTCCATGTAAAGGGTAGTTGGGGGTGGGGGAATTTTCTTGAAAATCATGTCGCATCCTTGGAAGATACCAAACTTAAATACCAAGTTTGGTATTCAGCGGTCTTTTCGGTTTTGAGCTGTGCTGCCCACAGAGACAGACACACAGACCTTTTTCCACAAATGCTTTTTTTGGATTCAGGGGGCCCAAAACATGTATTTCTGGTATTAAATTTTTGGGTGCAATACAATACCTTCTCTATACACTATGTATATAGTATGTGTAGAGAAAGTAAAAATTGAAAGCGACTATTTTGGTGAGATTCCTAAGTGGAATATTAGGCAAAAACAGAGATTGAATGATCATAGGGAGATTACAACATAACTGTGTTTCTAAGAGGAAGTATTTTCCAAAACTTATTGAGATTTGATAAATAAAAAAAAAATAATTCTCCTGAAATTTAATATACCTTATTTCTGGGCAATGACTTTGTAATAGTTCTCTAATAGATAGACATAGAAATAATTTTGAGCCTTGGAACTCGCAGAACTCGGGCATTGAAATATTATGTGCTATAACATTATTCTCCATGCATGTTGGTGATAGGTGCTTCAAAAGCACAATTATAAGCTTTGTATGGATCTTGTAAGTACACAAATATACTTATGTATGTGTCAATAAACTCAATTTGGAGCTGGGGAATGTTTCTCCACTGTGACTTAACCCTTCATCTGTTAACCTTCCCATTTTCCTCAGGTACTGTTTTGCGATCTTTATGGAAGTATTCCAAAATGTGGGAGGTGCTGCTGTGTTCAGTGGTTGCACAGCTCAAATTATATGCAAACCCTCAGCAAAACAGGGAAACTTATTAATAAATTATTGTAGGTGGAAACAACAAGTATTATCTGACAGATGTGTTACCAATCCTTTTTAGGAGAGAAGGTACTACAAATGAACTCAGCAGCAAAAATTAAACTTCAGCAGCTCTTAATGTGAAATCACTATGAAATTCAGAGCTGCATGCTCTGGCATATCACTTTAATAGCGGTCATACTTTTGAACTACCCATTGCATTGGCTGCACAGTTGGTAATGTCTTAAATCTTTCCTGTTTGCTATAACTAAGTCCATTTGTAGGCCTTATGCTTCTCCATGACAGAGAATTATAGACAAACTACTACTAATAATGCTTCATCATGTTAAATTAACTCTTTAACTTACCTTCTACTATTAATAATGCTTCATCATGCTTAATTAACTCTTTAACTTACCTTAGGATCACCTAATGAGCTGATAATCTAGATGGGCTGCGAGCTTTTTTTGTTTGTTTAGTTTTGTAATCGCATTAATGTGATATGGTTGACCGACATCAAGAGCTGATAATGGGATTGCCCTTTGTCAACAGCATAAAAAAGCTGTGGTATATGAAAAACAATATGAACTATATACAGCATTAATTCCCATGTGGTTAAAGATGTTTTCTCTTGCTCTCTGTGTATTTTAGATGTTATAAAATTTTCATTTAATCCTTAATGATAGGCATTTATAATAATGTTTCAGTACATGTAGCTTGCATAGTATAATACATTCTAATGGTAAAAAAAAATAGCTAAATAAGAGGTTTTGTGAGAAGAAAGAACATAGGTACCTATTAATTTTATTTGCCCATTATGTCTAATATCTTTTCCATAAAGATGTATGTAATATGTGCACAAATTACATTTCTTATGTATATACATTTAAAATAGAAATTTTATGAAGCTTTTTAAACTACCAAGGTAATTTAGAACTACTGAGCTATATGTGCATGAAACAAAATATTTATATATTTAAAATTGTTAAATATCCTATTTTTGTACCTATCAACTTTAATTTACAGGCATGAAGTATGAATTGGACTTTAAAGTATTTTGTTTTATGCAACACAAAGATTACTTTGGTATTACTTTTGATGATCATAGTAGAATAACATTTTATATATTTATCATATATATTGTTTAGAGAGGTTATTTCTATTTAAAAACTGGAGCTTACACAATGGACTTGCTAAGGTACATTTATTGGCATTTGAACCCATGTAAGCAAACCACTCCAATTTTTTTCTCCAAATTATAGTTTATAAAGCACGATCAATGCTTTCAATTGTCACAATTAGATTAAGATTTCAGGCCATTCAAAGTTCCAATAATATATACTTATATAAATCAAATATTTAGGGTAGCTTATGTCAGAACAAAAAAGTTTTCCTATAATCTGTATTATACCTTTCATTATAGACAAAAGGGAAGTGTTAGTCAAATGTTCGAGAACTGGAAATTGTATATTAGCTTTAAAAATGCACAATGATTCCATGCAATCATGGGAATCAACTAAATATTGAAATGACTGGAGTACAAAGTACTGAACAATTTAAATAATTAACAACAGATATCTTAGAAATGGATTATAGCACAAAAACAATTATTTGGGATAAATTGTACTTCCATGACCTTACTCCGAGGGAGGATCAACTGCTCTCTCTGGGTCCTCCCATCAGATGACTCCCAAACTCTTAACAGCACCCTATCTTTATCTTCAACATTGGGTCCAGTAGGGCTTGTATGCAGTACTCCTTGGTACAATGTCCTCCCAGCTTGGCCTAGTCCCTGCCTACACTTCTCCCAGGAGTTACCCCATGCCTGGACATATCATCCTCCTTCCTTTCCAATGCTCTGATGTAAAGTTGTACTCTTGGAGCCTCTGGACCCAATGGCTGAGTGGCCCTCCAGATTCTAGAAATTTAACAGCCTGAGGGCAGAGTGGTCAGTCTTCAGGTGGAATGGCTGACCATACAGGTATTTGTGGAAGTGCTCCAGCGACCTTACTACTGCCAGGAGCTCTCGCCGAGTAACGCAGTTCTTTTCTGCTTTGGAGAGAGTCTTGCTCTAGCAAGCAATTACCTGCTCCTGACCATTCTAGATGTGATAGAATTTGCCACCAGGTTGTGAAAATAGAAGCACAGCAGAGTGCTGACTTTAGCACCTGTAACAAGCGCTCTGCCTCTTCTGACCAATGTAGGGCTGGTGCTCTTCCGTCAGATGAGTGAGAGGTTTTGCATTGTTGGAGAAACCTCTGACGAACTGGCAGTAGTAGCTGCACAGACACAGAAAACTTCGCAGCTCTCTCGTCTTTTGGGTAGGACCAATCTCTCACCGCCTGAGCCGTTTCCAAGTTTGTGGTCACTCCAGATGGTGAAACTATGTGGCCCAGATGGTTCACTTCCTTGCAAAAGAGTTGGCACTTCTTCACATTCAACTTTAAGTTAGCTGCCTGCAGCCTTTACAGTATCTTTGGTTCAGGTTTTCGAGATGTTCTTCGAAGTTACTACTCACGGCGATGTCATTCGAACAGAGTAAGCAAGCATCACTGACTCCAGCCCTGGCTCATTACAGAGGCCAAAGAGTATTACCGGAAAATGCCAAAGCCCTTGGCCAGTCAAAAATGTGCTTTTCTCCTTGACTCTAAGATCTAAGGCCTCTTGCCAGTATCCTGATTTCAGATCCAAAGTCGAGAACCACTGGGTGCCAGCAAGTGTGTCCAGGTTGCTGTCAATCCGGGATGAGGGGAAACAGTCCTTTCTGGTGAGGGCATTCAACTTTCTGTAGTCCACACAGAAGTGTAGCTCGCCATTCTTCTTCTTCACCAAGATTATAGGGGAGCACCAAGAGATGTCACACTTTTCAATGATTTCCCTAATCTTCATGTCCTCCAACATATCATGTGCTTCTGCTTGCTTCGATAGAGGAACACGTCATGATGGTTGCCAGATAGGTCACGCGTCTCCAGTGTTGATGTGGAGTACTAGGCTAGTGCAATCGTAATTGCCGTTCCCTTCATTGAAGACAGATTGGTATCAGTTGAGTAAATGCTGGACTTTCTCCAGTTGTAAAGGTTGATGGTTGGCCAACCTTTTTAGCAAGACTTTAAGCTGGCACCCCAGGCCCTTCTAAGATGCTGGCCATTTAGATTCATTGCATGTTATACTGACAGCTGGCTCGCACTTCCCTACTCCATCCTGATCGGTGTCCAAGGGGTTCAATAGCCTTATGGATACTTCCTCCCAGCAGGGCAACAATGCTCGAGCAACACAGAGTGCATGTATTGATGTCTTCTGGTCCAATACCAAGTTCCTTGTCCTTTGGCCATCCAAGTACACCTTCATCACCACCTTGCTTCTTGCGGGCATACCTACATCGTGCTTCAAGATCATGCTGCAGATCCCTGAATGTTCTTGTGGGCTCTAGAGCAACACCTCAGCTTGGCCGAATTGTTAACCTCCAGCCGACATCGACCGTCACTTCATGGTCCTGAGTGCATCTAATCCCAGTATCACACCCTCAGTCACCCTTGCGACGAACATCCACAGGCTCACAATGCTCCATCCGTGTCAACTCCAGCAGGGCCTCCTTCTCCACAGGTAAAATGGCTTGACTGGACATTCTTGTCGACAAGCCACATCAGGTCTGATTACAGTCACGCTGCACCTGTGACTATGAGTATCTGACACAGCTTTCCTCGTATTCAGCCACGTGTGATGAGACTGTTGTCCACTGTTCTGCCAAAGGCATGTAGCATCACTTGAGGGAGTGGTGAAAACAGGCCCAATGTGCCCTTCGTCATGCCAGCCCTTACTCCTTTTCTGCTTGCTTGCAGTTTTGGTGTTGGCAGACCTTCACTAGGTGACCACACCCTAGCACATACCACATGAAGGTCGTCATCTCTAGGTTGCTTCACTCTCCCTGCCAGAGCAGATACTCTTGGTCCTTGAGGTGGGTGCAGCTATGGTCTTGGCCACTGTGCTGCTGTTAATGCCTCGTGGACTGTCTTAGATTTGCCGAGCATCAGGAGCTGTTGTATCTCGACATCCTGCACCCTGTTGGAGTAGGCAGATTCCTGCGGCACATAGCTAGGTGGAAGATTCATCAAGGTTTCCTTCGCAAGCTGTTCGATGGCTAAAGTGAAGTCTTGCCTGGTTGTTGCAGCCTCACGTTAAGTTGACTGCAGTAAGCCACAGCCAAGTGATAGTTCCCGAAGCGGTTCTCGAGGGCTTCCCAGATCTCTCCGGACTTCGCCGATAGCAGGGACATATTCAGTACTTCTGCTGCCCATCCCTGGAGGCTTGCTATCAGTTGTGTGACTTTTTGTTCAGCTGACTATTGGTTGTGGCTAGCAACAGCAGCAAACTGTCGGCAGAAGACTTCAAAGGTTGATGTCCCTTTGTACTTGGGTGACTTGACTCGCGGAGATGTGTCATGTCATGGTGCTGTAGCTTTCTCTGCACCATGGCATTCAGTTCCTTGGTGCTTCCCTCAGCTCTTCCTCGCATTAAGGCGTGTCTAGTCTTTCATCACTCTGCCAAACTCTTCCAACTTTTCCCCAAATTCTACCAGGT
The DNA here is from genome assembly GCA_030762935.1 of Hymenopus coronatus. Lineage (NCBI taxonomy): Eukaryota > Metazoa > Arthropoda > Insecta > Mantodea > Hymenopodidae > Hymenopus > Hymenopus coronatus. The sequence continues at coordinate 66,139,158 of CM060898.1, read as the reverse complement.
TGTACTTTGATTTTGGTAGAAAGTTCTGCTTTTAGGTTCTCTATTACTGACTCCACTTTTTATATTGTCTCTTCCATCTACTACACTGCAGTTTCCCTTCCAGTTTTCATTTCTTCTTTTACACCCTTTAGTCGGTCTTCTTTCTCTAGTGAAGAATTCACTGTCTATATTTAATTTCTCATCTTCTCCTCCATTCCAGTTTTAATTTCTTTCATTTCAGCTAACAAACTTTTCATCATCTCTTCCCACTTCTGACACCAGCATAACAAATGTATTTGAATGAACAATCAGTTATAAATAAAGTCAAGTCACTCAACGTTAGACAGTTTACAGCTTATGGCAGCACACCATCCATGAATTGAACACCCCTGTGTGCTAACACTCCAGTCACTCCAGCTCCATGCAATTCATAACACAATTCCTTGCAATTATTCCTTCTTTTTATAGCAAGAAAATTATATAACAAGCTTTCTGGAAACTTCTTGAAGGTACTTGAAATCATAGCTGGGAGAAACATCTCAAATATCAAAAGAATTAAGATGTCAAAGTGTCACGTTCTGAAATCTCCTGTTTTATCATGCTGTTGTTTATGCATCCAACTGTGATGTCTCACACTCCCACATACCACAGCAATCATGAGAATGGTCACATGGGCAGACAACATTGTCACAATATAAACTCAAAAAAAGACTTAGGGGTATGACTGCACAGACTTTAAGAGCAATTTCATATTGTTAACCTGAAACATTAATTCCTCTTCCATTTTGCTTTCTAGGTTAGTGTTTCATAACTAAAAAATAAAAGTATAGGCGATTTGATTATCATTGTCAGCACTCCTTTAACTTTTACTACTGAAATTAAAACAGGTAGGGCTTTAAAAGGTGAATTATTTGTCTTTACAGTGTTTTGCTAAAATGAGTCATTAAGCCATAAATTTGTGTTACCTATTTGGTATTTAGCATGTATACTGAAATAAATTTGTGGAGGTGTTTGCCACCTGTGCAATATAACACTATGGAAATAAATTTTGCCTATAAAGTTAATACTTTATAAGTTTGCATATTTAATAGAATGCAGTTACTGAGAGAGATAAAATATGTTGACATAGTAACTATCCACTTTGCCACCCGCCAAGTACCAGGTCTGTCACTGGTTCAGTTGTGTTGATGTCCACCCAATTCCAAATAGAGCATTCAGAGCTGTTGCAGTTATTTTACTTTCTCTTCATGTACTATGTCAGTGCATATAAGTAGAAAAGGTATTGTATGCTACCCTAAAATTTGATGTCTAAGTTTCATCAGAAATATGTTATGAGGTGCCCTGAGTAAAAAAAGCAGTTTTACAGAAAAGTCTGTGTGTGTATGTGTGTAGACAGCATAACTCAAACACCAAGTATGTTAAATACAAAACTTGATATTTAAGTTTAATATCTTCCAAGGATGTGACACAAAGACTTTCAGGAAAATTACCCCATCTCAAATTACCCTTTATATGCAAGATTTTTCAAAATTGTCCAATTTCTCAAAAATGGCTAACAATTTTGATTAAAATACCATGCATTACAGATATTTACATGGGAAGTAAACTGTATATCTTCAATTTTTTGGGAATAGTCTCTTATGTCCATTTCATTCTGGATGACTTGCATAACTCATTAGCCATTAGAAACAGACAAAAAATTATTACACAAAAATACATATCTTGTCAAAACACTAAATTTGTACTCTATACATTTAATTGTGGAGCTGTTTCCAAGATATTCCTTGTTATCAGTTCAGTTTTAAACTAGGGGGAGGAGGCTAGGTTAAGACAACAGGAGTGTTGAAACATAACCTATATCTCATTTATGTGTAATATATTGGCATGCCTGTTCCACTAGTTTATCAACCTCTACTACCATTGTGCTAGTATAGTTTCATGGTGATTTCTGCATTAACGAGTTTGGAAGAAAAAACATGCTTTGTGGCAGGAAAAGTAATTTTCTGGGATGTTTTTAATTAGAATTTAGAAGCTACCGAACATATTTTCAACAAGTATAACAATTCCAGCAGTAGACATAGAGGTAAGTTTAAGTTTCACAATCATTAATTCAATAATTATTGAGGTTAAGTATACTCCCATCATTTAGGCAAATATGTGGTGTTGGGAACCTTGATACTGACTATATGGGAGGTTTGAGACACTGTCTCAAGGCTTGCTGATACTAAATACATTGTTCAATAAAATTATATTGTTCTTTTCTTTTATTGCAGCCATGCCTTTTATTTTGGTAAAGCAAATCTTTAAGGAAAAGGACTTCCATATTCGCTCACGTAAAGTGGCCATAGGAGGTGATGCTCTAGTGCATCAGCAAGAGAGTTTTCAATTGAAAGCTTACTTTAGGTTGCTATGTTAAGAAATACAAAGAAGCAAACAGCAAAAATGTAACTTATAGACCAAACTGAGTTACTAATTAGTTATTTTTCGAGGAGGAAAAACACTTAATAGAGATGTACTTGAAAACGTTCAAAATTACACTATAGACTATTCTCGAAAGATGCACAATGGTTAGCTTATTTATTTACAATGAAAAATAATAAATTTATTCCAGATTGTTAGAAAATGTGCGAAACAGCTAGTTATGATTAGTGCATGGTTTTCTACATGTCCCATTCTCTTCACAAGCCAGAAAGCACAACTTTGGGCAGGGCCACAGGTTCCAACCATGCCAATGTTGATGCAATCTTTGTCAGCCTGTGTAAGTATCATAGAGATGGACAATTTTGGACCAGAAATTATTTTTGATGTAGATGAGTTGCCTCTCAGAACAGTTTATATGCCTGAAAAGATCATTGGCTGTAAGGGAGAGAAACAAGTCAGTAAGGTGATGTCCGCAAAAAGAGGAACATCGTATTCCACTTTTTTTCTAGTGTTTTCTAAGGTACATATGAAAAAACATGAATAATGGAGCACCTCCAGGCACAACTGTCGTTTGTCATCCTCGTGGCTGGATGACAGGAAGCACTTTTTGTTTCATTTAAAGAAATATGTCATGTGTTCACCGAAGAAGAAAGTGGTTTTATTTTGGACAATCATGATAATCAAGCAACACAAAGGCCTGGTTATTGCAAGGATAATGGGATTGTCCTCTTTACACTCCTCCCTATACAGGGCCATAAACTTCAACCTCTAGAAAGAGCAGTGTTTGGACTGTTATTAAGATCCCTTTACAATACAGCAGCAGATGAATGGATAATCAATCAATGGTCAAGCGATTTCCATACATGAAATTGGGAAACTACATGAGAAGGCATTCCCAATTGCATTCACATCACAAAATATGAGCAAGTTTCGAAAAACTGGTATATATCCACTAAATAGGAACATATAATAGTTCCTTAGTTCTAATGTTAAAGACCACCAGAAAACTGTCAACAAAGAACCATTTGCAGATATCACACAACAGGAAGAGTCTGCAACATAAATGGAATGTACTCTGCAGCTAAATCTAATTTACGAAGACAAATATCCATCCAACTCAAATGAGTATCTTATTCTGTAATTCTGCTTATTGGGATATGAAGATGATTTTGATCCTACAGTTTCAAACATTCCAACTGGTGACTTTGTCCTTGTTCAGTTTGCAAGCAAGAGAAACAAATTATGTTAACTCGGTGGTTATTACCACACTGAATTAAATTTCTAAAAAGATACAAAGAGAAGTTATTCATATATCCTGAAATTCAAGATAAATGTTTTGTTGGCACCCAGGATATTGTCGTGAAAATTCCAAAACCAGCGAGTGTTGGAGGAACACAGCGTGTACAAAAACAGTTTGTATTCAGCGTTGACTTTTCCAGTTATTCTTTTCAATAGACTTATAATGGGAAGCTCGTTGAGGAAAAATGAGATTTAGCTGTCCTTACATTAAAAGAAAATGTTAGTTTAACTATCTAAAATAACTTAAATGTTATTGTATTATATGTCAGCACTGTAACATGACTTTATCTTAACTATACACATAGCTCAAACCTCCCATATGCACCCTTATCATGGGAGGTTTGGGACACATTGCAATTTATAAGTTTCTGAACAATTTTTAGATTAAATGATTTGCCTAGAATATTTAAAAAATGTTCATATAATAAGGGAATGAAATGTAATTGATTGTCCAAAAGTTGAAAAAATGTATTTAAAAAAATTATATATATATACACACTTCCCTACTTATACTTTTCTCTAACTTAAGTCAGTGTTTCTTTTGGTTTACTCCTGGACATGCAGAGAGAGCCAATTTCAATAACAATCGCATGGCGGCAGTTTTTAAAAAATTGGATGGGTTCCATTCACATGACTTTCTCTACATCTCTGTAATCAACTATTGTTAATTAGTATATTTTTCTATCTACTTCATGTTAATCGATACACATAAGCAGAAACGGTCTTATTACTTAGTTTCTTATAAGTAGAAGAGAAATGAGGGAATACACTAGGTTAAACTGACAGTTAAGTGTTTTAAAATTGGGTTGCTATGGGATTGCATGACCAGGAGATGACGACTTCCCATATGAGAAAGTTCAAGTATTTCAAAACTGAAACTGATAACAAGGCATATCTCAAAAAGGCAAGCTCAACGAAAAAAGTATATATAACATGAATTGTGTGTTTTAACAAGCTTTACATTTTTTGTTCAGCAAATTTTTGTCTATCTCTTACATCTTACTAGTTATGCAAAATTCTGTAAAATTCATCCAAAATAAAAATGCCTTCAGAGGCTATTCAAGAAAATGCAAGATATATATTTTATTTGTCATGTAAATACCTTTAATGTACAATATTGTAATCAAAATTGTTAAGAGCCATTTGTGAGAAAATTAAAGTTTTCACACATTTTTCCATGTAAAGGGTAGCTGGGGGTGAGGGGATTTTCTTGAAAATTGCATCGCATTATTGGAAGATACTGAACTTATACAAAGTTTGGTATTTAACAGAATTGAGTAAAAATAAACAAAAGCCCTTCCTCCCTAAAAAAGAATTTTTTGCCCAAAATTCAACTTGAGGAAAAACACTGGTTCTATTTTATATACTTTTAGTTATTTTTATACTCATAGATTCCATTTTTATAAGAGTTAAAAATAAAATTAAAAACCATTTTGAGGCATGCTGCCCTCAGACACACACACACACGCTGACAGACACTCAGAGACATTTTTCTAAAAATCCTTTTTTTGCATTCAGGGGGCCTCAAAACACATATTTCTGGTGAAATCTCAGTATCAAATTTTTGGGTGCAATACAATACCTTCTCTATACACTATGTACATAATACGTGTAGAAAAGTCAAAATTGGAATTTGTAACACTACATCACTGAAAAAACACTTCCTTGGTCACGTTTCGGGAACAGGGTATTGTTCCCATTCTCTACAATTTTCCAACTGAACGTACCTCTTTCGTTTCCTGTCTGGGGGAAGCTATAGACTTTTGATGCTCTCTGGTGATGGGGTGAAGAATCTCCCAAGGGTGGTTGCGGTGGTAATTCAAAATTTATTATGTGATCTTTTGTTTTTGTATGTGTATTTTCTTCCATGTTTCTAATTCATAGCTATTTTTTATAGGTTTCAAAAGTTTTATGCAAAGTGTGATGTCAATGTTTATACCAGAAGCAATTAGAAAAATCAGCAGTAGCACATCATTTCTGGACCTCAAATCATGACATCACACCCAGCATAAAACTTTTGAAACCAATAAACATGGGAGAAAATATGTATACAAAAACACAGAGACTACATAATGAATTTTGAACTATTGCCACCAAACACCCTTGGGAGATTCATCGCCTCGTCACTAGAGAGCATCAGAAATCTACAGCTTCTCCCATACAGGAAACGAAAGCGCATGTTCAGTTGGAAAATTGTTGACAATGGGAACAAGAATGTCAAATTAACAGAAATTTGTACAAAACAGACTTACTTCACATTCCAGGATAAATCTGGACTAGCTATGGGCAATCCACTGTCAGAATTGTTAGTCAACCTCTACATGAGTCAATTTGAAACCCACATTTCCTCTGCTTTCCCTATCAACTTGGTACAGATACGTGGAGAACATATTTGTCATAGTAAATCACAACCATACCACAAATGTCTTAAAACTTTTGAATTTGCAGGAAACTACCATAAACTTTAGAAATTGAAACTGACAAAACTCTACCATTCCTAGATTTGAAAATCACTAGAAACTCGAACTTATATTTGGAATCAATAGGAAAGATTCACATACTGATAACTACATAAAAGCAGAAGGTTTTAATCCTATTTCTCATAAACATTCAATAATCAACAGTCTAGCATACAGGATAACTAGCGTTCCATTGAACCAAAAAGAATACAATATGGAATATACAGAAATAGTAAGAACAGCACAGAAAAACTGCTTCACCCAATGACTTTACTAAAAAATTAAGAGGTTTAAAAAACTGAGAGATATAAAGGAAACTACAAAACTACTAGAAAAGAAAGCATTCAGAAAATTAACATATCATTGTAGGCCACCCATAAATTTCAAAAGATCTTTAAAGAGTTCAACATCAGGCAAGCACCTAGAAACAGGTACAGCATAAAAAATTTGACCAAACATACTTCAAAAGGAAAGACACCTCCAGGAAAGAAACCACATATATTTAAAATTAGTTGCTCGGACTGTAAAGATGTATATATTGGATAGACAAAATGAAACATATACATGTCTTAAAGAACATTTTAGAAACATAAGAAATATAGAAATGGTAAATCAGCTGTTGTAGCACACTTTTGGGAGAAAAATCACAATATTAAAAATGAAACTCATCTTCTAAAATCTATAAACTGAATGCGTGGGAAAAGATCTACATGAAAACATTTGGAGGAAACCTTATGAATTTTGATTTGCCAGCTTGTAGAATCAGCACCAGATGCCACCAGGAGCCATGACCAAGCTGTTTCTGAGAATCCCACCATTTGCTGTAGCTGAGGATGCCTTCAAGGAAGATGAAACAATTGTTCTAAAGGAAAACAAGGTTTGTGAAGCATGAGTGTTTATATCAAATCAATATTAGTTAATCATAAGAACTTGCTGTTTGTGATGTAAGGCTTCTGTATAAAGTTTAAAATAAATGTTGAATTATGCAAACATGTTGCAGTTTATTGGAATAATTTTAATTTTACATAATAATGTTACACCTTTAATATTAACATATTTACATTTACAGTCTGAAGATAAAAATAATCAAATATTACAAAGCTCATGAACATAAATGAGGAAGAAGATGAAATTAAAATAAAGAAGTCTTTGGCTAAATACAGGTAACTTGGACAAAAAAGTTGTATGAAAAAGTTGCAATTATTAGTTATACTGAATTGTCATTAATTTTAACCATAAAAGCTCACAACCTTTCTATTTGTCCACTCGTCCATAAATATTAATTTCTGCTTCAAAGTTTTTTAAATGCACTAATAATGTAGCACAGATCAAAGTCACACATGTTAAAATGTTATTACATTACATAAACTTTAAGAGAGAATAACAAAAATATACATACAGGTGCAACTGCAAAACTTTGTACATAATATAGTGTGAAATCACTCTCAATAGGAATTCATTTAGGGATGGAACAATATATTTATCTAAAACAATAACTATCTAATATTAAAACTTAGTACTTACATCCTCATTCATGCATACACACATATGAAAAGCACACAAAAATTAAACTTCCACTGCCTTCAAATCAAATAGAAAAACAAAAACAATCAGAATTAAAAAATACTCATTTAAAAAACTGCAAATTCTAACTAAATTAGGAGGTATGGAAAATGTTTTAAGTCCATTTGCTGTGACAAATTTTTTCTTCTTCTGTTAAGATGTTGTATTTCTTTAGTAGTAATACTTTGCACTTATCTGTTTAGCAATAACAGAGATTCTGACTTCAAGAAATTCCACCAATGCGCTAAACAAACTTTGTAAGCCATATTACCATAGTGAAAGTGAACAATTACTTATGCATGAATAATAAACTGCTGTGGCTAAACCAGTTATGAAATAAGCCCTGTACAGCCTCTGGTTTGAAGCTCAGCTGAAGCTGGTGCTTCCTCTTAATTATCACAGAGATTTGACATTGGTTATAGTTAAGCCCATTCATGCTATAACGAGAGGCTCATCATCAGAGAATCCTCTAATAACTGGTGAATCTTCTTCATCTGAAAAAAAGGTAATGCAGTTATTACAATAAACATTTGCTTCAAAATACACAAATTATAAAGTATCTTCATAACAATAAACTGCACAGTTGTAACATTGCACTTATATATACACTATTACAACTCTGAACATTTTGTTTCATACAAGTTATTCACTTCATTGCTTGCTACTTCTGCGTTTTACATAATACAACTCACTTTCCAGAGCCATATGAGCAAATTACTAACTTTCACTGCTGTTTATCAACTCTAATTTGGGTTTATTGGTAAATGGTAAATTGGTGAAGGTAAACTGATGAATTTTCCTAAGCATTTCTAAAATCTTCAATATTTATGAACTTTTAAACATAACATTTTAATACACTGAATTAACATTTTAAATAATTTGTAATTTTATTTGTAACATTGCTAAATACTTCTAATTCTTAAAAACAGGTCAGGTAAAAGAATTTTGGTATATCTGATAACATGCACAGTTCCAACAGTATCAAATTTGGTACTGTTACAGTAAAAATAACAAGTTGAGCACAACTGTTTAGGAATTTAAATTTATGTTGCTAATATATTTCATTACTTACTGTCAGGAAGGTTTACAAGAGCATTATTTTGTATAGAATGTTATGGCAAGAGTAGTTCGCTTACCCAAAAAATCTCCAACTGAGAGATCCAAAGAAAGAGAAAGAATTTTATTTAGTTCAAAATTATTGGGTGTTTACATCCAGATTATCTGCACAAATGCTCTTTAAATACATGCTTCAGCATTAACGTCAAATTAAGAAAGTACACTGTGAACATTCTGATTTTTGAAATAACCTAACAGTTTACAATGTGTAGATTCATATTCTGCACAGTGAATAACACAGCTCTGAGAATATAATTAATTAGTGAAAACAGTTGTGAAGATTCAACACATTAGCATTGTGAAATAAAAATATTTTGACATTTCAAGCTTATGTACAAACAGCAAGATTTGCTTACAAAATAGTTTTTGTTTTGGGGTGCTTCTCAATCTGCTATTTGGTCAGACATCTAAGTTTAGATAAAGCATACAGTAAATGATAGAAAATATTTTATATGCAAGTTTTATGCTTTTCTGGTTCTTATAGGCATTCCACAAGAGTAGAATTGCTTTGAGCAACATATTACTTAATGTCCAAAGCACAAAATCAATTTCAATTTTTTAACCATGTCCAAAATCAGTAGGCTATTTGTATTCATAAATTAATTAAAATTACCTGTGTTTTGAGTTATATTGCAAATGCTTCCACAGTTCCATATTCTATGTGGTATTTAGGTAATGTTATGATCATGTGTGGTTTTTTGCTAATTTGCATACTGCACAAATGTTTGTTTACTTATTTATTGTAATAACAGTAGAAGCTGAAGCATTAAAAATTAACCTGTTGAATTTGCTACGTTGCAATATTGTATAAAGTACAATAGTAATTATCTCAAGATTGAAGAGCTTTATGGAAAAAATGTATTAAGGAGATTCAAAGAATGATAATAGCATATATTTTCAAGCTGCATACCACTTCTTTTTATAGAAATTCAGAACAATGGTATTTAATGCTATTTGGAGAGGTTTCAAACTGTTGCTGAAGACTAAAACTAGAATTCTATGAAATTGCACACCAGAAGTGTAAAATTAATTCCTAACTATATGTATCAGAGTCCCTTTTAGTGTTTTCTCAAAAATTAAATAGATGAACACATCCATTTTTGAAATTAAATGCTTATATATCTACTGTAAATAATTCAGTAGGCAGTGAACTAATTATCTTCCCTTCTGTATATAGCACACAATAATAGATGAACACATCCATTTTTTAAATTACATGCTTATATACCCTATTGTAAATAATTCAGTAGGAAGTGAACTAATTATCTTCCCTTCTGTATATAGCACACATTAAATATTTTGCTACTTTAATTACAAAGGTAGGTTGATATACTATTACAATTTTTGAAGAGAGATACAATTTGAGGCACATTATATATGTAATGTATAACAGCTATTCTGAACAAAATTATAACATAATTAGTCAAATAGTAAATTTTCTTCATCAAAGTTGCTAGAACAATCAGAAATTTCTATTTAACTTAAATAATGTTATAAATGTTGTGAATATGTAAAAATACACTAAAAGGCAAACAAAATTTATCTAACGCATAACATTCTTTTTTCATGCTCGGTTTTTCCATATGCACTGATACTGATTTGTATATTCCTATGATTCATGCAGGCTTGTTTGTTTATTTCTTTCTTTCTTTCTTCTATAATTATACGAGTCCCAAAATTACTTATTTTTTCCATCTATACTGGTTTTGCAACTTTATATTTTCAAAGGAGTTGCATATGGTGCCAAAATTTGCCTTCTACATAAATAAATAATAATTATTATTCATTTATTTCATCACTTAGCAATTACAATAGATTTCTTTGAGAAAGGAAGACAAAAAAACCTAGGTATATTAGATATTTATATTTTTTAAACTACTGATGATCTGTAATATGCTTGTGTTCATAAAAAAATCAGTTGTAAATGTGTACTTGCATCAACCAGCATACCAATTAGTCACTTGATGCTACTTCTTTTTTTCCTTCCATTTTATCAGTCTTCAATTAAATAACATGTAAAGGAAAATTTTGATTTTATCTCTTGACCATAGCAGAACAACCAAATAAAAATAAAATACACACGGTATATATAACATTTGTTCCAGACAAGTCAGCAGGTTGTGACATAAATTTATGTTTCTCTACTTTAAAATTGGGATGAGAATATCAATCCTTATGATACATTAATATTTATTTAGCCTTACCAATACAAATGTTATACTGTAACATTTTATTATTTGGCAAATGTCACTGACTTTTTAGACATATGGATTACTGTTGCTAAATTAATTAAACTAGCTGGAAATCCTGGGAAAAGAGCATATTAAATTAGTTCTTGAAACTCTGGACTGCCAAAGTCATAAATACTAACTCAGTGTCATATTTTAACTTAAGAATGGAGTATAGATTTTACATTAAGTATTTTCTAAATATAACTTTAAGAAAGCAATAATACTCACCAAGTCCATCACCACCTGAAAATGTAGCTGCCCCTGACCTAGTATCATAATGGCTATTTGCAAATGAAGCAAAGCTGCGCTGAAGTCGCCTATGTCGTAGCATGAAGAATCCTAGAGCACCACACAGTGCAAGTACAACAAGCACAACTGGCACTGCCACACTCACAACATTTGGTGTTGACAAAACTGCTGTCCAGGAACCTAAATCATACAATTCATAGAAAATTTAAGAATGTAGAGAAGAGGTAAAACTCCCTACTATTTTTGAAACTAGGTGTTCCAAAAATAAGGAAGGGAAGAGAAAATTTAAAATATAAGAAAGGTTTGTTGAAGAGAAATCTTAAAATATGAGGGAGAAGAGAAAGCCGGCACAAAGTAATAGCAGATGAAACAAAAGACAAAGGTGAAAAGGTGTGAAATAATTTGTCAAGAGAAAAACTGAAACTGGATATAAAAATCAAATTATTCTATCTTCAACTGAGATTTTTCATTATCACTGTGTATGAATATACTGCATTCAGTTATATTAACAATTCAATTTCACTCATATTATCGCATTCATTAAGTTTGTAGATTGTAGGCATAGTGTTGCTATGTTATACTAGAACCCTGCTGTATGGTGCAGAGTCTAGTTATTTTCTTGTCTCAGCAAGAAGTAGCGTATGTTATATAAGCATCTGTTATTAAGGTGTTTTGAATGTGTGTGTCAGAATTCCCTTGGGCTGCATTGCTGTGTTTAAATAGCATAAACATTTTGCACAGGGGATAAGACAGTTTGGAGGATAATGCACATTCTGGCCAGCCACAAATGATCCAAACTGAATGCAAGATGTAATGCTACTGCAAGCCAACCTTCCCAAACAGCAGACAATCTCACCACAACAACAAAAATCACCACGGTACATGCTGCAAAATTCTGTATGATCTAAACATGTCAGGTGTTACATAGCACCGTGTGCTACACATCTTATGCAAGATGATTTGCACAGACATTGCTCTGAGCTTGTCCAAGAGGAACTTTTACGTTAATTACTGTTCTATCAAAAAAATCCAGCCTCACCTGATCTTGTGCCATGTGAATTATTCTGCCTGAAAGAAAAGCCTCATGGCCAAAGATTTCATTCACCCTGGGAAATAATGACTGCCACAAGAAAAGTCATGCAGGTTTTCCTATCATTATAGTTGAGCAGTGCTATGCCAACTTAGCAGACTTGTAGAGTGGCCACTACACATTTTAACGGATGATGTAGATATGTGTAATTAATGAATTGTATGGCAACTAATAAAACATCTGCTTATTACCTACAATTCTATGAACTTAATGATTCTATTACATATAGTCCCAAGGTGATTGGGACTAAGGGTAGCTCGGATAGCAGAAAATCTGGTAAAGACAGAGTGTGCAGGAAATGGAAATGGCGTGTTATTTATGGATGCTCTTTAACTGCTGTGGTTTTCAGCATACCATTCTAAATTGGGCGTGAAAGATCGCTTAATTTTGCTCAGAGGCCTCCCTATCAGGCTTGAGGTTCTTTTATGTGCCTTAAATCTACGACACAGGACCAGTGGCTTTACTTCCCTTCCAAAGGAAGCCATGCTAAGGATTTTTATGCCCAAAAAAAATCCATCGTCCTCCGCCAGGTTTGAACCCGCGACTTTGGGTATATGAAGTTAGCATCGTAACCATTACACCACGAAGGGCGACTGTAGGAAATTGCAGTTTAAGCTTATACATAACTGACAAGTGTTGCTTTTATGGAAATATGCATGCATTTAATTCAACTCGTGTACATATTATAAAATGGAAGTACAGTAGTATTTAGTTTATCAAGTTACACTTTCATTGCAAAAAATGTCTTCCTTGCCTTGTTTGCTGTTTGAGATTGATACCCCTCTTTCTTGCCCCTATGTTACACTACTGTTTCATGGTAAGTAAATATAACATATGGACTCCTCTTCATCTTTGTAAGCTAGGGCTACCTCAATTGTGCATAAACCTTCTGTATGAGGAGTGCATTGCATGACTTTGTTGTCACTTTCGTCATGGTATTCCGATCATACAACTTCAGAATGCCATTGTCTGTTAATTCCTGCTCCTCCTCTCCATTTAACCAATCCAAGACATCTTCTTGCTTCATAGGCTCAAATCAGTGTATAGCATTTAGTTTTGTTTGTGACAAAATAATACTTGCTTACATTTGCCACTCATCTTAGTAATAAAACACAGAGCAATGGCACACTAAACAATGAAACAGTGTGAATGTTCAAGATACCATTCCCTAAGCAAGCAAAGCAACAAGTAGTGAAGATCAAGCAAACATGAAGATCTATGAACATCTCCACTCCCTGCCGAAATGTGTCAATGAACTTGCTGCACACAACTTAGGGGTGTTGGCTTAGTTCATTACTATCGTTACCAGTAACACATTGTTATGAATTTTACCATTAATTTAATTAATTTTGTTGACAAAATGATAGTCTCGGTTAACATGGAGCCTCTGATAAGCAGGTTTCTATTGCATATTGCGGTATTAATGTCATATTGACGTTGGGTGCCATATGCAGTGTTGTCTTTGGCACCACATTTAAGATGCCTTATGCGGTGAGAGCAGATTGGAGTCGTTGACCAGACTCACTCCACTACCAATGAGTAGACCCACATTCCTGGTAAGGTGAATCTACTACCAGTGAGTTTGCCTCGGTGTTGCTCAGCCTGCACGATGATTGACTCACTCGGGGTGGCAAAGCAAATGGGGGCAGTTCAGGGAGTGGTCTTGTAATGATTAAAAGTTATACAATTTTCTTGAGTTTATTCCTTCCTAGGAGAGACGAGACAAACACATTTGTCTTACAATAATTCTAACACATGCACCTGTTGCGAACTCTAACACTTGGCTGATTACATGTAGTATATTAGTACGTGTCACTGACTTTAGATTTGTTACACGTTACTGTGTCTAACTTTGAAGTAATTAAGTTCAGCCAGACGATCGACAGCATAACAGCTGCAGATACCTTTCACGAACAGATCAGAACAGATTGGCGAACAGATATTGGCACCGATGTGCCTTTTTGGGCTCTTTATATACAAAAAATACTGTCATGGCGGCCTCTTTCATGGCTGCACGATTGACATAAATATTTCCTAAGAATCAATTTTCTTATCCCAAGGTGCACTGCAAACCTCACATGACAAGCCTTGTACAATGAAGAATTTTTCTGTTTACCCCCGATGAAACTCGAGTGTACGTGAATTGACAAAAGAGACCTTTCTAACAAAAGCGCTCCTCATCCCCCTTGACTCTCTTCACGACAACTTTCTTCTCCAGCTGAATTTTCTCAGTTAAATACGTACATTTATACTCTTTTAGTTTGCACATTGATAAATAATTAATAACTAATAATAATTGTGATAGGGAAGCTAATTAACGGTCTCAATATCAAGATTAATGATTACAGCATAAACTCTTTGAAAGAGATCAAACTCCAAGAATTAATACGAGTCATTAATGGTACAGTACTAACAACCATAAAAGCCCAGTACACCCCCCTTCCTCCTCCAGCTGAAAGCATTTTAATTCCCCTGACTCAAGCCTGCGCCCTTCAATCCAACATTATTTTTTACTAATTTTATATTCATTTGACAGTATATACAGTATAACATTATTCATATGATAAAAACAAAAATTTTCTGTAATTGACGAGTACTAATTCAGGCAGATAATTTCTGTTGATTCACATCAAGTTATCATCCTTAATTATGCATTTACTTTTATTGGTTTATATCTTTTGCTACTTTCTGTATGTGTGCAGTGTATGTGTACATGCAGTGCATATGCTGTGGTGCAGTAAAGTTTCAGTCACTAACAGCAATTACCATTCTTCAGAGCCATTACCCAATGCATGTACCATAAATCTTTTGAACACAGGCATAAGCAAAATGTATCCTAGTAAAGCACTAAACATAGTACATTATTAAATAACTCAGAAGTTTGAGACAAGTGAGGTAGTTCAAGTATAATAGTTGAAAATGAGTCGGAATAGTGACGCTCACCTCACTTAAAATGAAGTTTTCAAGACATGTTTCAAGGGCATTTGTCCTCTTCTTCAGTTGAAGTCGGACCTCAACTAAAGAAGAGGGCAAATGCCCTTGAAACATATGTCTTGAAAACTTCATTTTAAGTGAGTTGAGTGTCACTATTCCGACTCATTTTCAACTATTATACAGTAGGTTATGCCAATGAATTAAGTACCCACATGCTTGAAGTCTATTGATATGGCTGACTGCATTTAAATTTTCTAATTATTTGATAATTAAAAGCATGTAGTCTAGCAATATACATACCAGCTGATACCTCCACAGAATTTACTTCAGATATTCGGGAAGTATATCCTTCTTCTGTTTTTACTTTCACAGCAAAGGCATAAATTACTCCTTCTTGAGCACCATCAAAAATGAATGGTGGTCCCTCTGATAGGAATTGTTTAGCAGTACTTTCGTTTAAGCTAGGTCCTTCAGAAACAAAAACAACAAACTTGTACCTGGAAAGATAAGATATAGTTATTAATAGTACTACGATTCTTCTAAATGGATGAACAGATTTTTGTAGACTGATAGCAACAAAATCAACCAGCAAAACAAAATCTTACTAAACAAAAATATCTACCCTTTATTACTCATTTTCCAAGGTAATTTATACTTCACTCACATGTTTACTTTTACTATTACACATGAGATATATTGGAACTTTAATAGTGGCAACACTACTGTAGAGACACTATGCAACGGAATCTAATATTGTCACTGATAGCATACTTTACATATATGCCTACCTTACCTCAGAGCCAATGGACTCTCCCTTCTTACATCACCTGTGCGCACACAGTCGAGAGCCACAGTCTCTCTTGTGAGCTAGTGGACTAACGTAGTATTGTCACAATGTTTTTGAAACATGAACAATGGAGTTGGATCAAAACTGAATGTGCCAGAGGTCATACAGCAAACAGTGTCATGGAGGTCAAGAGGCTTGCAGGGAACCTGCATTGCCATACAGAACAGTGGCACATTGGGTAAAAGCCTTCAACTGCGGCAAACATGCATCAGGCTGTCGTCCTAGTGTCAGTGAAGAAGACTTGCATGATCTTGCTGTGTTGCTGGACGTTGATCGATGATGGATGATCCGTGAGCTCGCCCATGAAACCAGATTAGTGTATATGACTGTGTTTCACATTCTGAAGGAATGCCTGGGCATGAGAAAAATTACATTACGATGGGTTCCACCTGATTTGATGGAAATGCAGACATTGCTTCGTAACAATGCTGCTACAATGCACTTGGAGTGCTATGAGCACAAAGGAGAGGCTTCCTTATGCTGTATCATAACGTTAGATGAGACATGGGGCAAATCATGAGCCAAAACAAAATGCCAATCAAATGAATGGTGTCATTTTGGGTTGCCACGAAAATCAAAAGTTCATCAGGGCCCCAGAAATATGAAAGTATTTTGTTCTTTTACTGTTCACTGGCCATATACAAACGGCTTTACTTCCCTTTTGAAGGAAGCCATATTAAGGATTTTTATGCCCAAAATCCATCGTCTTCCACTGGATTTGAACCCATGACCTTGGGCATATGAAGTTAGCATGGTAACCATTACACCACGGAGGCAAGTGCTTCGACAAGATAAAACTCATGAAAGAGATGTTATGTACTCCTGCAAGTACTCAGGAAATTTTAGCTGCAATGAGCAGTGTGTTCTACAAAGGTGAGGGCCTGACAGCCAACCAACCACACAGTCAACTAAACTGCTGTGTGATTACCCTGTTCAAATTCTTATCACAGTAAGGTGAAGAGTTTCACAAGAATCTTGTACACAGTCACATTACTATCAACTTACTTCAAATTAGCCATGGCTGCTGGCAGACCTCTGTCTTTCCAGACAACCACGTAACTTCCATTCTTCTCTGGATATACTCTAAGCTGGTGAGGAGCTGGTATGGATGGAGCAAGATACATAATTGGTTTAGAAGGTATAGCTGTACTCTCTGTTGTCTGCACTGTGATTCTGTATTCCCCTCCATAATGAGAGACAAAGCTGTGGTTAAGTTCTGTTTTAGCAGTTGCAGCTAGAATAACTGATGCACTCAGGTTCAGAGTTATTTCCTCAATTGTAATCTGTAAAGAAAGGCTGGAAGTTAATAATGTAGTTCACTGTATAAAAAATAAGCAAAATAAGTAATGCCAGTATAGACCAACCATTTAGCATATTGTTATTTCACATTCAATATGCAGATCTTGTGCCGAATAACAAATCCTATCAGCATTATATAAAATACATGTAAAATACATGTAAACTGCCTATGTAGTCAAGTATGGCTTCTCATCCCAGAAGCCTCAAATTCAAATTTCTGGCTGATGGATAAATATGTGCGCACATGCCTGCGTGCGTGTGTATGGAAACCGTCCCTATATTCTTCCATGGTTGGAGGCATAATGCAAAAATGAATGGAGAATATTTCAAAAGCAAAAAAAGGATATACACAGACTATTAAAACCTCATTTATGCATGCAATTTTGTCATGTAACACAACCTGAGGGTACATCGAGTTAAATGGAAGTTATGCCATGCACTGTGATATTCGGACACTATTCCTTGTCAAACAATCTGAAACACACATTGCATGGTCTTTCAGGTAGCACAACACAGTTAAGTCAGTGCTGTCACTCTGGGAAACCCAGAGCTTAGTTTTGATTTTTCAGTGTGGTGAAATGTTGTGGGATATGATTTTTGCTGTTCAGGCTTTTATCAAGAATGGATATGGAATATTTCATATAAGAAATTTGTAATAGGAGTTAAATTTGGGCTGCTGCCTTAGAAAATTACAAGAACTGTGAAGCAATTGCACTGTTTAATGGAAGTTCGCTCCTCCTTCCTCTGTAGAAACTTTGTGGAAACCATCATAAACTAAGATCACCTACTTTTCTGTCAAACTATGACTTTTTATCTGTTGCGAGGTATCATGACTCTTAACACACACATCATGCAGAATAGGCATGGATTGTTGATGTTATACACAACACGTTCCTTTGAATTCTTGGTCCTATAACACTAATTTAGACTCATAAAATTAAAATCATTCCAATAAGTTTAAAACTTCTTAAAATAAAATACATAACAATTAAAATTTAGCACTCATTAAAAGAATGTCTCATCTAAAAGATCTAATTATTTGTGATGAAATTAGAACTAGGCAATTAGAACTTACACTTTCTCAAAAAATACATTCCAACTTCAATGACAATTAGTAAGGATGTTACATAAAGAACTTACTCAATTCCTCCAAAATCAATAAGATTCATATAATTGCACAAATGCTTGCACGGGCATTCGCGCGCGTGTGCACACACAAAACATACAGTTAGAATAACATGGAATCATTTAATGGCTTGATTCAGGGGATTCTATTTGAGGACTTTCTTAAGAGTATGTAAGCTCTTTAATGTTTGTTATGGAGCTAGAGGTCATTGGCATTTTTCAAAAGCTACATTGGGTTACATGAAATTCTGTGAAAGAGATCCCTATTCCACCATAATGGAATATCAGTTATATTTTGTTTCTTTGCATTTTGGAATATGATTTGGTTCGGTTTTTAATATTATTTATATCACCATTAATCTAAAACGTGGATTTTGTATATAAGTGATTCTCTGTTTTGTTTGTTTTTGTTGTTTATACACACACACACAGTCTGCAGGGGAAGAAAGGTATTTTGAGGCTAAATGTAAAATATGAGTCTGTCTTACATAGACACCATGCATCTAAACCATTGCTTGATATAGGTTTTTGCAGCAGGTATTTTTATATGACATAGACGTTGGAAAATGTTTCACTTTCTTATAACATGATAGGAAGTAGATCGACTTAGGAGTTTAGTGCAGTGGATGCAGTGAAGTGCTGCAAATTTTTCTATACCAGAGCTTAAAAAGGGCAAAAATTGACAAAGGAGGTTTGGACTTTGCATCATCAATATATAAATTAAAATTTGGAATCACAATATCTCTTGGCAGACATAAGCTGGCACAATGACTGTTCAAAAATTAAATTTCTAAATTTCACTGGAAATACATGCCTTAGAATCCCCTGAGTCCATAAAACACATTTTTAGGGAGGGGGGAGAGAGAGAGAGAGAGAAAGAATGAGTGTATGTGTGTGTGGGGGAGGATATTTGAGTTCCATATCTTTCCAGGATGTGACAAGAAGATTTTCAAAAAATCCCCCTTCCCCCAACCACCCTTTACATGAATCAAATTTAAAAAATGTTGGTTCTCTCAAAAATGGCTCTAACGATTTTGATTACAATCTCTCTTTTTAAGATATTTCCATGACAAATAAAATGTATATTTTGAATTATTTGGGAATACCTCTGAAGATGTATTTATTCTGGAAGAATTTTTTTTAATTTTGTACAACCCGTAAACCATAAGAGATAGACAAAGAGAGAGGGAGAGAGTGTGTGTGTGTGTGTTTTTTTTTTTTTTTTTTTTTTTTTTTTTTTTTTTGGCATTTAAGTACAGTATCTTCCAAGGATACGACACAAAGATTTTCAAGAAAATCCCCCAACCCCCAACTACTCTTTACATAGAAAATTTGCAAAAATTTTGATTTTTTCAAAAATGGCTCTAACGATTTTGGTTAAAATGTCGTATATTAAAGATATTTACGTGATAAATAAAATGTATATTTTGAATTTCCTGGGAATAGCCTCTTTATTTTGGATGAATTTTGCGGAGTTTTGCATAACTGGTAAATCGTAAGAGATATGTAGAGCTCTTTAAAACACACAATTTGTGTTATATACATTTTTTCGTGGAGTTGATTGTTTTTTGTTTTTTTTTAGATATTCCTTGTTATTGGTTTCAGCTTTGAAAAACATATTTTTCTCATGCATGAATTTGTCAATTCCTGTCCATACAAACAAAGGAACTTAAGTCACATAGCAACCAGCTTTTGACTATAACTTTAACCTATGGTACTGCCTTATATTGCTTCTACTAAAAGGAAGCAAATAATAAGACGATTTCTGCTAATTTTTTCTTGATTAGCATGAGGCAATTAGAAGATTCAGATTTTTAACAATGCTTTGCTGTAGAGATGTAGAGAAAGTCATGTGAATGGAATGCATCAGATTTTTTCAATGAAATTAGCAATAGCTAATGTTTCATCAGACGTAGAATTAAACACAACATGCGTTTTAATGCAACAACAGACAGAATGGCTTAAAACACGAACGGCCCAACATACCCTTATTGGACTAAATGGTGGTAGTTCAATACATTGGCTGGTCAGCCTTGGAGCTAACCAAGGTTTCATGGCTCTTTTTTTTTTTATAAAATTCTACAATATGGTTCCAAGAAACCTATCTTCACAAATTATAGAATGCCGTTTCAAATTATTCTTCACTGATTTCAACAGGTGTGGAGCATCATGGAAGAAATACACTCTACAGTTATAAATTTCAATAACTGGATTTTCCTCAGAGATGTTCACCAATGATATCATGTTCATATTATTGCTTCCCTGGAGTGGTTATGTACATTAATGTTTCACAATAATATAATCTTCTTATATTGTTTTATCTTGTGGAAAGTGGAAACAGGACTTGGAAAGCTTCAGAAGTTCGAAGTTACTGCATGTACATATGTATGATCTACAGGACGAATAAAATATCTATCTATCTGCTCTCTTTGAACCATCAGTGACAAAAGTTTTTGTTTATATTAAATCTGTCCTCATATTTTCCACAAACCTTACCAGACATGGTTCAGTATTTCTCTGTCTGATAATCCTTATAACACTGTGTAGATCGATACACAGCCAAATTACATTTTAATTAACCATTATTGCTATTTCGTAGGCTATACTGAAGCTATAGCAACACCAGCTCATCGCCGCTCAAGGCCGATCTGCTAGAATGCGCTGGCAGCGCGTGTCGCGCGAAATGTCACAGAGTGTCCTGTATTAAGCTATAGTGTATTTGATTTGGGTCCCTTTCTTTTTTCATTACCATCCACTCCACAATGAGATGGAATCCATTGTAAAACAACTTTTTTCACCAGGTTATTAATTTGATAAATCATCTTTTGGATTTCTTTAATTTTTTTCGTTTTAGGGAGTCTTACTATTGCTTGTATAGCACTACGGGTCAGAAAGAATAACCATATTTTTGCATTGATGTAGCAAGAGAAATAATTTTGTAGTGTTTAAAAAAACAGCTTCTGTTTCTCCATCAAAATTTGTGGTATTTTTTACACTGTTTCTATAAAAGGAAAAGAACTGGCATGTACCACCTGCTCCAGCCCCATCATTGGTATCAGAGAGGGAACCATCTGCGTATACATCCATTCATGAGTTGGATAATTTAGATTTCTAGTTAAGGGCTTTAGCTATAACAGGACTAACACTTTTTGTTGAGTTCATATTTTAGATTTAGCCAACGCTCAATTGTAATAGTCTCAGTAGGGTTAATACAAGTGATGAGATTTTTTCCTTTGAGTTGATATTTCTAATTTACTGATTCCTTGTATGAATCTAGATTGTGTTTTTAAATTTAATACAACATTGAATAACTATTCCATTTATTGAAATTTGGAGATCTTATCATTTTTTCATATTGTAAAATAACGAGCTTCAAGTTCTAAATTAGGTAGTTTGTTAGAAGTAGCAGTTTGCAGTGCTTCTAATGGGGTTGTTTTAATTGCCCCAGTTATTAATCTAAGTGCTTGCTTTTGAGTGTGCTCTAGTTTTTCTTTATTATATGATGATTAAGTTATTAGTATTTCTCCACAGTATTTTATTACCGATTTGATGCAAATATTTTAAGTTGTATTTAATGTTTCCCAGGAACTGCCTCATTTAGAGGCTGCCAATCTTTTCAGTAGTTTAAATCTTTTTGTAGCCTTTTCACATAATCTATAAAATTTTTTCCAGGTTAGTTTGTTATCAAAAATTAGTCTAGGATATTTCTCTTTATCTGTTATTTCAAAAATAGTTTAACTCAAATTTTTTTCTGGCTAGTGAGAATAATTTTTTTTTTCAATTAAAAGTTTAAATTCTTCATGTAATTTATTGATAATTAAATTTCATATTACTGTTCTTGATTTACAATTGTATATTAGAATAATTTTGGCCTTTTTTTAGTTTTCTTTGTATTTACTGTTATGAGATTTGTTGAGCACCATTTTTTCAAAATTAAAGATTGAGCTGTCATTTTAATCATTTAATATTTTGTGTTTTGTGGGAGTGCCACATAACTAAACCATCTACAAAAAGGGTTGTTTTTGTGCCAGTATTTTGAAAAAATGTAGATATTCTTAAACACACAATTTATACATATGAAATTTTTTTTGTATAGTTGGTTCAAACAATTTTGACTAAAATACCATATATTAAAGATATTTATATTGCAAATAAAATGTGTATCTTGAATTGTCTAAGAATAGCCTTTCAAGACCTCTTTATTCTAAATGAATTTTTCTAAATTTTGCATAACTGGTAAACTGTAAGATAGACAAAAACTTAGTACACAAAAAATGTAGATCCCGTTAAAACACCATTTATGTTATATACACTTTTTTTTTTTTGTGTGTGTGTGTGTGTGTGTGTGTGTGGAATTGGCCATTTCTGAGATATTCCTTGCTATTCGTTTCAGATTTAAAATAATTTTCTCACACTGAAAGTTGTAAACTTCTGGCACTGCATACAAACGGATTCAACCACATGGCAACCAGCGTTTAAAAGATTTCACTATCATTTTTCCCTTTTACTTACAAGGAATCAAGTAATTAAGATAATTGCTGCTAATGTTTATCCCGATTATCATCAAGTAGTTAGAAGAATATGCTTTTTAACAATAATTTGTTACAGCGATGTAAAGAGTATCATTGAATGGAACACATTAGATTTTTTCTGTAATAGTTCATTAAATAGGATTTCATAAGGCTTTTAAAGTGACAACTAAGTTATGTTACATAATTGTACTTTATGAACTGAAATCCTTTTCGAAATCATTGATTTGTTTGTAATTTGCGTGTTTGTCCCTCATTCCCAAAATATGCAACATTAATCCAGTCCTTGCTTATCATTGGAAGAAATGCCTATGTCTTTGATGGGATAGGACTACAAATTCATACTCCTGCAATATAACTGTATATGTTGCAGTTTATTGCCCTATATGCAGTTAGCTCTTGATTACCTCATCTCTAAACCTTCTTTTGTATTCAAAATTTGATCTATGTTCACATCTTTGTACAAAACAATACATTCCAAAACAGGACTGTTGAGCAACATCACTTTTTATTTTGTAAGGAAAATAATTGAAAACCTTGTGGCAGTTCCTCACGAACATTTATTAGGCCATTATCTCATAGTCGATTGCAGTAGCACTGAGAACTCCTTAATTTCTCTTTTATTCTTCTCCCAGGTCATTGTATATGTAACGGTTATTTGTCAATTATTTTCTTTATTTTTAAAAGAAATTGAAAAAAATCTAACTTCCTTGACAAATTATACATGAATAATAAAGTTTGCATGCCTGCCTTCTCTTGTTCCTTTTGAGTACATATTTTACTTTCTGCTCTAGCAAATCAGGAACATTAATACATTAATGATGAGGAATTAAATTGAATGACAACAATAACTAATAGCAAACACTTCTATTACATAATATTTGGTAAGCCTGCCTGGGTAGTGTGGTGGTAGCATGTCTGTCTCACATTCAAAAGGTTGTGAGCTCGAATCTCACTTTGGGCAAGTTACTCAGATAAGTTTTTTTTTCGGGGCTTTCCCTTATCCCGAGAAGATGAATGTCGAGTAACTTGAAGCTCCATGAGATCATTTAAATTTAAAGAAGAACTTGCATCACAAGCAAAAGGAAAAAGATGGGAAAATCTCTATAATGAAACATCTAAAATTTCTAAACTACTAATAGATCATGACTGCCTTAACAAACATCTACATAGGATTGGTATAACTGAATCTCCTATATTTTCATTCTGTAAACTTTGAGAAAAAATGGAATGAGACCACCTATTTCACTGACCAGCCTTCATCAAATGCTAGCCTTTCATCAAGATACTGAAGTGCAAGAGATCGAATATCTTCATTGCTAAATGCTAAACATTAGAAACCAACCAACAGCCATTAATTGCATGTTTTAACAAAATCTACATTTTTTGTACAAGGTTTTGTCTGTCTCTTACAATTTACCAGTTAAGCAAAAATCTTTAATATACAATATTTTAATCAAAATTGTTAAGAGTAATTTTTGAGAAAATCAACATTTTTGAAATTTTTTCTGTGTAAAGGGTTGTTTGGGATGAGGAGATTTTCCTCAAAATCTTTGTGTTGCATCCTTAGAAGAAACTAAACTTAAAAATATCAAGTTTGGTGTTTTACAGACTTTTCGTTTTTGAGTTATCCTGCTCATAGACACACAGTTCAGTTCAGCATGACTACCCCAAGGTCGAAACCTCCACTCTTCAACCAAGGAGAAATTAATCTCCGTAGGGAATACATGGAGTCTAATACCTCGGTAGGGCCAACAGAAATCTAGCATTCCAGGCTAGTACCAGAAGACATTGAGGTGTCTCACAACCCCGTTAAGGCATTACGCCAAGACATACCCAATCTCCCATAGATATTGGAACCACTAACACGTCGAGTCCAACCCAATAAAAACAACTCCTTTACAGGAGGGGCTCAGATGTTCAGCCTGATTACTTCTGGTCATGTCAGAAGTACCATGGGTACTCAGGGTCCGTAGCGTCTGCACCGGAGTAACTGATAAGGTCAAAACCTTCCCCCTACACACAGACACATACATGGACCTTTTTTTAAAAATGCTTTTACACTTACTATGTACATGGTATGTACAGAAGATATTGTATTGCACCCAAAAATTTGATACCAAGATTTAACCGGAAATACATATTTTGGGACCCACTGAATCCAAAAAAAGCATTTTTAGAAAGATGTCTGTAGGCAGTATAGCTCAAAAACTAAAAGTCTGTTAAATAACAAACTTGCAACAAAAACCCATTGAAAATGGTTCTGACCTAGGACCGATTTGGAGGCCAACTGCAACATATAAGTGAGTAATCTTAAATACATAGCACTTCATTTTACATTAGAAATAGTGTACATAAAACTTTTTGGAAACAATACTGCAACACCTAGGCAATTATACAGGGAAGGTAAAGAGAGAAGTGGGGGGGGGGGGGAAATTATCAAACGAAGAGAGAATCTCAATAATAAAACTGATGAGTTGAAAGTATAAAGGAAATTAATGGATTAAGTTAATGGACTATAAAAAACGTATAATTAGAGGGAAATGGTACATATACATAAATAACCAGGATATTTATTATATCAAATTCTGCAACTCCAGGAAAGTAATAGTAATTGAAAAGATGAAATAAATTATCTATCACAAGTACACAAGATCAATTCTTTTATAGTTTAAAAATGCTTTGGCACTCACCACATAACCTATTTTGTCTTCCATTTTTGGACAGGATGATTTCCACTTGATCCACACCAAACTTTCATTGTGGCTATCACGCTGTACAGAAATGTCCTTAGGTGGTGCATTACGATTGAACATTGTAAAGAGATCCAATGGGTGTGAAGAAAGTGGACCAGGACCATATGGTCCCACAACTCCAACATCAAATATATATGACTCACAAGCTTCTAGGTTTGTTATCTTTGCAGTCAACTTGGTGGTGTTGAACTTAGGTGCTGTAATGTTATGTAAAAAACAGTTTTTACTTCATGCATTTTAAACAAGATAAATAACAAACCATTATATGAAACCATTCACAATGTTTCCATCTATATTTCCATTCATAGTATATTTCTTTCTTACTTAATACTCTTTAATGAACAAAAATGCATTACAGTTTTTCAGATGTTATGAGCAACTGCAAAATACTTCACTTTAAGCAATCACTTTTGTCTTGCATCCAACCTTTGAGATCTCAAAACCAGTGCTCAAAAATGTAAATTTGAATACATAATTTTGCATACATGAATGCAAAATAAAATTAGCTGTTTAAGAACAGACTCATACTCAAACCAGTTGAACCTAAAGTCCTAACTTAATAATTAGATATTTTTTCTTATTCAGGACAACATACAAGGTATGAACAATATACAAGTCCTAGCTGTAGCTAACCCACTATCAACATTTCAAACCAGTTTTTTCACAAGTCATTTCAAAATACAAGTTATAAATGCTTTAACATGGATCTTTAAGGTCTGGCAGGAGTGACTGAGGGCTGACAAATCTGCAACAACACAGCCAGACTGATATCTACTTAAGTAAAGCTAAGGGACTCATGCATGTGCATACACACAGAGGCCTTTTTTCTAATATTTTTGGCAGCAGGGGGGGGGTGTGGTGTGGGGGAAATTCAGTGGGCAAGACATGTATTTCTGGTAAAATCTTGGCATTCAATTTTTGCATGCAATACAACATCATCTCTGCCTACTTTGTATGTGTTCATACGTGCTAGAGAAAGTAAACAACAGAAGAGTTGGTTGTGGGAAAGTAAAGAAATTTAGGTGATCAAGAAAACAGCTTACCTTGGAGTTAAGATTATCTAGGAAATGGAGTGATCAAAAAAGAAAACCATTTGTAGAAGGAAAACTGCCTATGAATGTAATTAGATTGTGTGTAAATAAAGTTCTAAATATGTGATTAAAAGAGGTGGAAAGAATATATGGTTCAATAGTAGAATGTTATATGGAATAGAAATTTGGGATCAGATAAAGAATGGAAAGCAATAAATGTGATAAATGGATTATTTTTAGTCTTGTCCTAGGCCTACTTGATCTCTGCCTAATGAGGCTGTTCTAACTGAACAAGGAAAGATGGGCTATAAAAGCAAGGTGATGGAAAGAGTAATCAGTGGTGGTACAGAATATGAAAGCTAGATGAGAATATCATAAAGAGTGTTTGGTAACAGAAGAGAAATTAAGGGAAAAGTCTTGGCCATATAAAATTCAAAACATTCTGCAGGAAATTGGTATGACATCAAAATAGCTAAATGGGGAAAGAATGGGAGAAGGATTTTGGAAAGAGAGAGAAACAAGAATGAAGGTCATTGAAAAACATGAATTTATGGGCCTATTTAAATAACTCAATATTTCTGAAACTATGTATAACAATTGAAAAATGAGTGTGGAAGAGAAAAACATATTGAAATTAGCGATGAAGTAAGAAGAAAAGGATTGTCTTGTTTTAGACAGTAGAGATCTGAGATAAGAAATGATGTATTACAGAAAATGTGCAACAAAGAAGATAGGACTTGACATTACATTCAAGTAAACAAGATGAATTCCAACTACAAAAGTAGGAAAACTTGCCAAACAAAGAAAGAGAAGGATGCTGCATTTAAAATTCACAATAAAAGATAAAAAAAAAGCGTTAGAAAGTTAATGCATAGAATACGACAAGAAGAACTATGGAAGATAGCCAATATAAACAAGACGTTGATAATACTGTATGGAATTAGTGTTAAGTAAAAACAAGTATCTCAACTTTTTGATTTTAGTATAATCACAACCCCATTTTATATACAACCTGGTGTAACTGAGGCATTTGGTCAGAACAATTGATTACTCCAAAAATGGCCTTTTTGTGCTAAGACAGTAGTGATATAAAAGAAACCCTGAAGCCCTGATATCTCCAGAAACAATAGAGGATTGTTTCTTTTATATCACTACTGTCTTAGCACAAAAAACCATTTTTAGAGTTACCATATTCTGACCAAATGCCACAGTTTATTACAATAGAATGTAAAGTAAATGTAATTCTTTAAACTTAGATGGATAAATCGGGAAATAGTGAATTATTGGGTTTAAGTAATACTCATTTTGTTAATTAAAAGCATGTATAAATGCCTCAACCTATTATAATATATCTTATACTTATTTTAAGTGGAGAAAGTAATAAAAGTAGAACTATTGCATGGACTTGAACAGAGTTTTAATAACATATGGCACATCATTTTAGATGTTGGATTATTCTCAAAATTGAAGCATCAGCTGAAACAACATTGTAACTAGCACTGAGAAATCTACAAATAGCATTAACACATTGGAAGTAACAGGTTAACAGAGGTTAACAGGCATTTCTAACACTTTTAATGCAATTCCACGTCCTTAACTTGATCTTGGGCTATGCAGCATCAGTTATCGTTTAGTTGTCTGATTTGTGTTGCCATCTGTCATTACTTTAGTCAACTATTAGGAATTTTAGTAATATTGGCTGCTCTAGGGTAGTCGAGCCATTTTCTTTGAAGATGGTGGGTGCTCTGTTGGTTATGTTTTTGCTCTTAAATTATAAAATGCTGCATTTTCCTCGATTTCTGTGAACTGAAGTTGAAATTCAGGATACAAATGAAACTGTGGAAAATTCTGATTCTGAGGGAGAGTTTTTCGAACTTTGAATAAATGGAGTGTAAGCAGCTTTATGCAGTTTTTTACCAACTAATATTTGATACTTGTTGTAAATTTAAAATAAAATATTAATACAGAAGCTATGACTATTTTCTTACTTGTTGAGAAATCTATGAATGCCAAACTTTTAGATTGTCCCAATACTTTTCGGCAGATTTAATTGATGTACTGTAAATAATAACTCAAAGTAGGCATAAAAACCCTTGGTTTCTTGGCACTTCAACTACTGAAACGTCCGGGCTTCAATGTGTTAAAACATTTTTCTGCCCATAATTCTTTTTTGAACTGCCTGAAATTTTCCAATTTTATTTTTTACAGCTCTTTCCTCAGTTAATAGTTTATAGACTGCACATTATATTCACCATTAAAAAATGGCAATCATATAAATATTTGTTCCATGGAACAAAGATGCATAAGCAAACTACATATACACAACATTGTTATTTTGCATTTTGGCTAGAATATTATGAAAGCGCAATATGTTTAGTATGTTTATGGTACATTTTAAAAGTAAAATCTATGTGATTTTATTCAATTTTATTTTGTATTAAAAGTTTTATTAAAACATCCATTACTGAGAAAATTGTACTAGAAATACATTTCAGAGAAGAGCCATGAAACAGTAGTCTATCACATATCATGATTTAAAGGAAAACAATATGCCTTAATAACGCCCACATTAAGGAAATATTAAGAGTTAAATATTAAATTGATGGAGTCTAATTTAAGCATGACACAAAGTGAAACCCAAGTTATGTTCTCCACCAACCTGATTAGGGCATTGCAATTGTTCTTTAAGGACATTTCTAGCAATTGTGTATCCAATACCAGCATTTTTAGACCGCTTTCTGACACTACTCCTTTACATTTCTACACAGCACCTTTCAGGTCTTCAAATATATCATAATAACATGAGTCGGGATAGTGACACTCACCTCATTTAAAATAAATTTACAAAACATATGTTTCAAGGGCAACCAACAAACCTTTAAATCCTTCATATATACATGATGTGTTAAATTTCAAAATTATGTTCTGAAAAATGGGGCAGTATTCTGGCATTCAAGGTCGTCTTGTATTCGGATAAATACAATACAACATTCATGATAGGCAGCTTTGAATTTAACTTGTAAGCAAAAGAAGCACTATAATCCAACATCATGGGGCAGTGCAAGAAGAATCATATACAACATTTTTTTCATGTAAAAAGAGCATTTTGATGTGTGCATGTGCCTGTCTAATGCTCAGAATTTGATAATAAAACCATTGTTCTTCTTGCTTCCCAGGAATAAGAGACTAGATTATCTTGATTTTTGAGGATTTCACATACAGTTATGTGATCAATGTTCGTTACGTGATCTTTATCACTTAAAAATACTGTGGAAAAAACATTAATCCAATCATGAACAAATGTCCACTTAGACAATCATCGTCTGTGATTAATCTGAACATTGCAACGGATGATTTTCTAGGTAGAGATGGAATCATTTTAAGTTTATTTTGAAGATCTTTCCAATTAAGTTTTTCAGAGAATTGGTCATAATTGGTTGTGAAAATGTTTTTAACTAATCTTTTAACTGTTTCATAGGAGACATTTTGTTTTGTTGTTTGAACAATTTTGGAATCCTTCTTGGCCAACATATCCGCTTGCTCATTTCCAGAAATTCCATAAAGAGATGGGATTTGGATAGGAGAGGTTACAAGAGGCACATCACTATCCCTTACAATCCTTTTTGTTTTAAAGTTGTTCCTGTCAATGCTGCAGTTAATCCTGAATTTAGATGAGGAAATAACAGGGCAAACAAGATAGTTAAAGTATAAACAGGGACCTATAGGCCAAAGACCAATGATATGTAAATACAGTAGTACTATTATACTAGATTCTTCTTGGTTAAAGATTACAATATTGCATTCAACTCTTATTCAGGAGTATTCTTATCTGGTAAATTACAGCCAAGAAGTGCTAGTGTGATACATTACTAAATCTTTTACCACAAACTGGAGCTAATTTGGACCTTAATGGACTAATTTGCTCTAACTTTCAAAAATATAAATATATATATATAATTACATACATTTTATATTATATCTAATTTGAAAACTGGAATTATTGCTCTCGTACTACATAAAGGGGCTCAAAATTCAGCATAATCTTAAATATACTAAAGATATAAGTATATCTTATATCTTTAGTATACTTATATACAAAATAGGGGATAACCCATTTTGAGCCCCTATTGTATGAGAGTAATAACTATCTATATTTCATATTGGATGCAAAATATAAAAGGTATGCTTGGCAATTATACATTTTAGTTTATACTGCATCCAATATGAAATTTAATGAATTACAATTTCCTTGTAATAATGGGCTTGAAATTATATCTTGTATATTTACAATTATAGTGACATACACATACACACACACCCACACCCCCACACATGTATATACCATATTTATCTGATGATAAATATGGTATATACATACAAAATGTCCTCAAATGCAAAACAACCTCATTTTTCAGAACTTAATTTTGGAATTTAATATAATAACATGATAACTTAATTATTAAATGAAATTTAAAGGATTGCCATTTATTTTGAACAAAGTAAGGGACACAAGCTTATTAAGTCCCTCCTTTTTTGCAATTTAATTTGAATTTGTGAGGAAATTTATATGGTGGATAGGAGAGTGGGGGAGACGAGAACGGAAATGATGTGCCAATATGTATGTGATCAAAGAAGATGATAGTGACAATGATAGAGCACTGAAACAATGATAATTGATAAGATTTTCCATTTAGACAACATTTCTAATAAAACACTCCACTGTAAAAAGTTTTACTGAAATTAATAATTTGAATTTGCATGGAAATTCAAGTTTTGAACAGCAGAGAGATGGAGAGGGGAATGCAGAAATGTATGGTGTGTGTGCGATGGTAGAACGTGATGGCAGCAGCAGCGGCGGCAGTGTAGCTGTAACGAAGGTGGTGGATATGACTTTCTATTTAGACAACTTACTTAATATAATATATTGTACAAATTTTAACTTAGCTTGAATTTGCACAAAATTTACATTATTAGTGGAAGAGAGATGAAAAAAATATAATGGAAATGTGCCAGCATGTCTGTACATGTGATGACAGCACCAACTTAGCATAACGATGATTATGGATGCGATTTTTTATTAAGACAACACACTTAATTTAATATATTGTGAAACATTTTACTGAATTCAAATTTGTGCACAAATTC
This sequence comes from Hymenopus coronatus, assembly GCA_030762935.1. Taxonomy (NCBI): domain Eukaryota; kingdom Metazoa; phylum Arthropoda; class Insecta; order Mantodea; family Hymenopodidae; genus Hymenopus; species Hymenopus coronatus. The sequence continues at coordinate 66,107,085 of CM060898.1, read as the reverse complement.
ACATTTTGAGCGAGATAGAGATGGAGATGTACAGAATGTATGCAATGATAGAAGCATAGCTGAGATGATGATTGTGGATGTACTTTTCTATTAAGACAACAAACTTAACATTATTCATGGTAAAACGTTCTACCTAATTTGAATTAGCGCATAAATTTTGAACAGGAGAGAGACGTAGAGGGGAGTACAGAAATGTACATAACATGTGCAATTTTTTTTAATAAAGTTTAACACCCACTTCTACTGCTATGGACTGCAGGCGATGACACCGATGATATATGGAATGAAGATGGACCACCGGAGGAATGTGATGGCAGGGAAAACTGGAAAATCAAGAGAAAATATATCCCTGCGCTGCTTTGTCCACCACAAATCTCACATGTGGGCGCTTGGGAATGAACCCGGGCTGTCTAGGAAAGAGGCGAGTGGTCTGACCACATGGCCACGGTGCAGCCCATGTGCGATTAAACATGTGACGGCGGCATAGTTGTATCAACAATTGTGGGTTCCCAATGCTACAATATGTGCAACCAAACCACAATGTGATCTAATTTTATTTTAGTTCAGAAAGCAATGTTTGTTCCAGTGAGAATGCCTGTATTCACAGCCAATTTCTGTCGCAAAATGAAACGCATCAAATCTGCCATATATGTCCACGACCTTGGCAGTAATCTCTACAATTTCCCCCAGGCTTTGCCACTGCCATACCTGCAAAGTTTGAAACATACTTTTTCCCCTGCATGGTATTTGGAAAACATGTCACAAATGCAGACGACCCTCAATTCTGAACATTAATATTTTGGAAAAAGTATCATCTTGTATTCGGATAAATGATATATTTTAGAGCTGTTGATTTATTAATTGAACGGATTGATTTAAAAATCTGATTAACCGACCAATATGCTTTAATTGATAAATTGAACTGATTAAAACTGTAGAGAGGTGAAGAAAAATAACTTGTCTGCATAGCATTAAACCTTTGTGTTATATTATTATTTCCCAATTGGTTTGCTAGCTTAGCTAGTTTATGTATGACATGTTATACATAGCAGATATGTTTATATATTTCTTTCAGAAAGTTATATATAATCATTACCTGCTTTACAAACTATAGGAAAGGGAATACCATACAGACTATTGCTTGCAAAACATTTCAAAGCAGCCAATTGCACAATAGATAGGGGTGTGGAGGGACTGTCATTAAGAAACTTCCAGATTATGAATGGCCAGATAGCAATTGATAGAAACACAAAATGGAAAAAGTGACAAACTTAAACCTCAGTCTGTTGTGGTTATTCATATTTAGTTTTTGTGATGTTCGATTGATATTTGGAGGAATTTAATAACAGTGAAGGTCAAATTATATGTGGTAAAATGTAAGTGACGTAGTGTTAAAAATACCAACTCAACAAATTAATACCACATATTTGTGATGCTCATTACAAATATGGCATAATAAATTGTTGAGGAAAGTTTTGGATTTAAATTTAGACTATGGTAAGGTAAAGGACAGAAAAACTGTGTAACTGTATAAGAAATGCAGAAAATCATTCAGAACTGAACATGTCTGAAGTCCTAGAGTAAGAGACATGGCTATAAGTATTGTCAACTTCACTTTTTCAAACTTTGTGTCATTAAATTGTTAATATTGCTGAATATTAAAAATATGAACTTAATTGTTTTTATTTATGTGTTATATTACCTGCAAGGCAGCAAAAACAATTATAACTTAATGTATATTATAAACATTTCTTGTGTATAATAAATGGAATTATAATCATACTTAATAATGCCAGGTGATTTTCCTGTAATACTATGAGAACATTATTAAAACTTGATTAATGGACCAGTTAATTGATCAAAAGCATTTTCTCAATTTATGTATTCTGGAAGTAGCCTTTAGCGCTTTAAGTGAACAATTAATAAAGCAATACAAATCCAATTATGATTTCAGATCTTCTGACAATCTTTTCTAAAAAAGCAAATATTTTATTTTTGTGATAAACAGAATTATTCATACCTGAAAGAAGATCAGTCATATTCACCCCATAATATACGCCATATGTCCAGTTCACTTTATTGTACATTTTAGTACTTTTTGGGATGAACCAACTCATATCCATTCTGCCATTTTGGCTAGATGAAACTCCAATAATGCCATCCACTGGAGGTAAAGGTTCACCATTTGTCCAAACTGTGATAGCTGATGGCTGTCCAACAAACTTTTTCTTGAAAGCTGATACTTCCATTATGTATTTGGTACCAGGTGCAAGATTAGTCACTGAAAAATAAATTTCCAAGTTGAGGTACTCACTTGGGGATGAATATGACAAGAGCAAAAGCATAAGCTAATATAATTACCAGCAACTTTGTTCTTTTTACTGATCTGCATTTCAAAAAATGGCCAACTTTTTGAAACTATACGGTAGCCATCAACATTAGATACAGGCTTCCAGGATAGCCTTATGGTTGAAATGTCTTTGTAATCGTTCACCAAGCCTTGAACAGGAGCCATGAATGCATCTCCATCAAATGATAAAACAGCTGCTATAGAGTTGGCACTGTCATGTATTCCATTTTCCGCCTTCAGCTGCAATGATTTGAAAGCTATTATTATTACTGGAACAAAATGAGAATTAAAGCTGCTTTGTAACTTGCTGGTTAAGAAGATCAAATTCTCCTTCTCTCAACAAGAGGATGCTATAATGTTTTAGAACACCAAATAGTGCATAGCAAACAGTGAGTAGCTTTAACAAGTTATTTAACTTTAAACATATGTTACAGAACGGGTGTGAATAAGATTAGCACAGTTACAGCAATATTTAAGCTCACGCACAATGACTGCAGTGAAAAAGGTGACAAATTAAAGTCATTTCACTCAAAATGTAATTCCCTTTTAATATTTTCAAATTCATTTGGTACTTTCCTATTCTTGCCTAAGGAATTATAAGTATTGCACTCAAAGAGATTTTCAGAAATCTCATTGAGATCTCCTGGGTGGAAAGGATATTTTGAGAGAGAGGGAGGGAGAGGGGGAGAGGGAGAGAGACAGAGAGAGAGAGAGAGAGAGAGAGAGAGAGAGAGAGAGAGAGAGAGAGAGAGAGAGAGAGTGTGTGTGTGCACACGCACATGTATAGCATGACATAAAACAAAGTTTGGTAAATACCAAACTTTACATTTTAATTCAATACCTGAAATGAAACTTACATTTTCACACATTTCTATCACCCTACATATCCTTTACATGAAGATATTTATTTTTTCAAAAATGAGTTTCAATTTTAATATTGACATATGCTCAGAGATATTGGATTGAGCTGTAAAATGTGTGTCTTAAATTATACAAATATCCTGTTAAATCCTGTTCATTCTAGTTGTATGATTGTGTATAACTTCTGAACAGCTAAACTTACTGCAGGAGAAATCCAGAACTGTTAAAACATGCAATGTTAAATAAAACATCTTGTGGCATTAATCATTTCCGAGATATTAATGCTATTGGTATGAATTTGCCGATACTTAATTTATAAAGAGCTAAGTCAACACTCTTTTGGTAAGGTAGAGTCAGACAGAAAAATTCAGCACTATAGCTGGGATTTGAACTATGCCACTATTCTAGCCAATTGAATTACCATAATAAAATGTCAGCACATTAGTTTCTCCAACTGATTCACATTTTTTCCCATAAACCATAAAGACATCCTCAAATTCATTTTGAGATAAAATATCCCAATGGCAACTTACATCTCACAAGTACTTCACCCTGCAGTGAAAGTTTACCAGCTTTATCATAATATTTGTGGATAACTAACAAAAATGCCATCTGGTGTATAACTTCAAAAGTTATAAATGTCTGAAGTTACCCAATGCTAGAACCAAATGACAAAATTGAATGCAATTGCTGAACATTTCAGTGGTAGCACAATAGTTTTTTATGCTTTTCAATTATGAAAACAAAATATTTATGCAACAGTAAAATTATCTGCTGCAATTGTTAATTACTGACTGGTTAATCTGCATTTAAAAGGCATTACCATTATGCGATGAAATACAGAATATAAATGTTATCCATCATTGGGTTAAGATATGGAGATTATTAAAGTATTTTAAGCTATATGAAAGTCTTAATTTTGATAGTCATAGTTTCTTTTACATTTAGTTTCTTAATATTACATAAGCCAATGTATGGTTATAAATAAATTCTGTAACACTTGTTTCAAATGCGACATCCTGCATATTTTATTGATGCCTATGTTGTACTTACCCAAAACGTGTAGTTTTTATTTGGCTCATAGTTTGCTTCCATAATGAATGCTGTTGTAGAACCTGGCAACTTCTTTTGAATTGGTGGAATTGGTGGTATCATGTAAACAATGTAATGTTTCAGATCTCCATTTGGAAGTTTTGGAGGGTTCCAACTTAAATGCACTTGATCTGCACTAAGCTGCACTGCTGTCACATTCCATGGTGGAGAAGGCACTACAATGAAACAATGTCATTGATTTATGTTTGTTATGGCTCCTGTATTTATTAACGACATTTTGCAATCCAATGGCATACTATATAATATTTTTGCTGTTTCTTTTGAATATACACAAATGCTGTTAATTTACATTTTCTGCTTTTGTATCTCAAATATTTCTTCATTTCATTCTCACTTTTTCTTTTTGTTAAACCATGACATTTTAAATTCCAAACTCTTGCATATCTTGCAAGAAAGTGTTCAAATTATATTTTAAATCTTATCTTCAAACTTATCTATTTACATATTCACATTTATAAAAAGTAAAGCAATATAATTTGGGAAACATAGCGAGGCTATTTGACATTTATATGCACAAACTGGAATTTTTATTATGCTAGCTTCTTTTGATTAACCAGACCTTACTGGCTGTCTTCATTTTAACCTGAATTCACTGCAATGCCTCTTTCTGTGACTGATGGTGGAATTTTTTGGCTGGATATACTGTGTAATGAGACCTTTTACACACAGTACTTTAAGTTTAATAAGCTGTGTTTGTTTTTCTGAATGAATAATTTTTTCCAATTGGAAAGTTCTAATGGTTTTATAAGGACCTTTAATCATTTTGGTTTCTCTTAGGTGATTTGTGGGCCAAAAATGCTCTGCAACAACTGATTTCTCAGCTTGTTTATATTTTATGTCTCTCACATGTTCTTTAAACTTTAAGTCTATGTTTCTCTTTAATTATGAAGATTGCAAGAAGAGTCATGAACGCAAAGAGAGACAAATGAGATATGCAAAATATAAACAAACTGAGAAATCAGTAGTTGTGGAGCAATTTTGGTTTATCAGTTAAAGGAGAAACCAAAACAGGGAACAGTCCTTAGAAATCAGTAGAACTTTCCAATTGGGAAAAATTATTCAATTAGAAAAATAAACTTATTTGACTTTGAAGTTCCATATGAAATAGATCTTATCATACAGTTCGTCCAGCCAAAAAGTGTCATCCACCAGTAATTGGAAGAAGCACATCAATAAATCCAGACTGAAAATGGAGGCAAGTCATTAAAACTTGTCCCAATAACTTCTGGTTAATTAAGTGAAGTTACAGTAATAGAACATTCTAAAAAGTAATGTAATTTCAAAATTATCGACAATTTTTATGTTTTAGGCACACAGGCTTAGGAAAAACATTTGCAGTCTTGAGTAATTTCTTTAGGAAATGAGAGCACTGTGATTCTCTTGAAAGTAAATATAAACTTCTTTACCACTCTCATACATTGCATAAAAGGCACATCTAAGAACTTTGAAATACTGGTATAGAATCCTTCTCCTCAAATTATTAGAAGATAATTTGTTAAAACTGTTTAAAATACCAAGAAATGAGTCTACAAAGCATAGGTTGGAAAATGAATAAAGAAATAATGGATTAGGGAATGTTTAGAGAAAACTAGAAACAAACAAAGGTTTTTGGAAGGTTGATAGAAAAAAATTTGAAGATATCGAGACAAACATTGCTTAGTCAAATAACCAAGAAGAGGTCATGAGTATTTTGTTCCAATGAAAAACAATTGGTAAAGAGAGCAATCTAAAAAAGATGAGGGTTAGCATAATTAAGAGTAGGAGTGCACAGGCCAAAAGGGGGGGGGAAAAAAAATGCATATCCAAAAGATGAATGTCCACTATGTGTGCGAAAAGAAAATGTACATTATATAAGATACAAATGTAGGAAAACGAGAGATTTGGAGAAATGAAAGTGTATAGTCAAAAATGAATAGTAATTCTACTAATATAACTAAAATTTTAAATGAAAATCGTAAGAGCATAAGGCATTTAGAGAAAATAAAAAATAAGAAGGCTTGAATCAGAATAAAAACATTTCATCATGTACATTTTTTGCAGTCTGGCCAGTTTCTAGCGAATAGTTTTTGAAGCAAACAACAGAAAATATGATTAAAGTGTTTCTATTCTGCCTCAATCCTTTTTTAAATTTAAATTACAAGAATTGCAGATTATTCTAATGTGTAATTGTTTACTCAATGGGCTGCCCATTTGAAAAGTGGCCAGGGCCAAATTTAGGTGGTAATCTAACATGTGTAAAAACTTCAATAAATGAATAATTATTTCTAGCAACATCAAAATAAAGTTAACTGCATCCATTCCTTTCAGTTGTATGTCAATCTTGTAATTGCAGGCTCAAATTCTAAATTATTTTTACTTCAATACATTCACCTTTTTATAACAATTATTTGAGAATAATGGTATCACCTGAACTATCTACTTTAAAATACATTGAAATACAGCCTTTAGCTTTTAATCTTTATTACTCTTTTTAATTATTTTTCTTTTTATTGTATTTACAACTAAAATACAATATAAACAAAACTAAAAGAAATTTTAAAAAGAACTGAAAAGAACAGCAGTGAAATATCAAGAAGAAACACACAAATTCATTGCAGCACATTATTTTTGGTCTGAGAACATTAATCAAGCCATAAAATTGCTAAAACCTTTCCTCATTGGTAAAATTATTTAGAGAACACATTCATTGTCAAGAATGCTGATTATATCAATTTTGAAAACCTGCCAATAGAACTTTGTTATCCTACTAGTAGACAGTAGTAGAATCAAATCCAGCCAGGAGAGCAGGAGGGGGAGAAGAAAGAACAAGCTTCAGTTACCAAACAGGTTATGAAAAATGCTGTCAAAAACATTCCAGCTTTATAAACCTAGCAAGTGAAGTAGGTGTAAAGATTAAGTGTGACTCATTCTGAATTAAAACAAAAAACAAAAATTATACTTCACTGCTCCTGCCAGCAGAAATGTCAAACTTAGTCATGTCCTTTTACCAATGTCAGAAGTGCACATTTCAACAGTTTATTAAAATTTGGCGTGATATTTTGGGGTAATTATGATAAAGAAAATATAATCTTCAAAATTCAAAAACAAGCAATTAGAATAATAATGGGGAAGAAACAAAGGGATTCCTGCAACAATTTATTTCAAACACTCCGCATATTGACACTTCCTTGCCTGTATATATTAGAAGTCATTTTGTTAGGAAAAATCTGGTATACTTTCAGGCAAACTGTGAAAAGCATAGCTATCACGCAAGAAATAGTCATAAATTGAGCATAATTACACATAAAACATCATTATTTGGCAAAAGCATAAGACATTCTGGGATTATATTGTATAACAAGTTACCAGATAATATAAAACTTACCACCTCAGAAGCTACATTTAAATGCATAGTAAAAGAATTGTTATTGCAGCACTGTTTTTATTCAATTGCAGAATTTGCAAATACTTTTAAATAATTATGATACTTTTAGGGTGTGTAATTTAACATATTGTAATTAAGTGTATATAGTTATTCTTATCTTGCTCATTTATTGTTTGGTTTTGTTTTGACGATAACATGAATTCTTGTAATTCCTACGGTTGAACAATAAATCTAATCTAATCTTAGTGCTTCAGACACATTTGAAGATGTTGAAGTATGATATAAATTCGTAGGCAAGTGTCCAACTACATACAAAATCAATAGACTCTGAGGGGGAAAGCAACTATGAGCAAGAAATGTGAAATACTAAACCTGTTTGGGTATTGCTTCTGCCATCTTCAAGTGTCCAACTGGTTCCCGATGGATGAATTTGTCATGGAATTATCCAAAGTATCATAAAAATTATCCAAAGTATCATAAAAATATTTCTGGTATTTATTATCGGTGAGAAATTTCCTTGTGATTGACACTTGTGGGGTGTGTCATCTGCTGGTAAGGGCTCGTCAGGTTGCTCACCAATCATAGTGTAAGAATACATAACCGTCAGAGACGTGACATCATTGGTGTTGCAACATCTATGTGGCTCAGTGGACATTTACGTGCATCTTTTCATACATGACTGATCAATTGTTTGCAATCTGATTGTTTGATTTCATTCTGTGAAAAGTTCGGTTATGTTATACACAGTGACTGCGTACGGATTTACATTTAAAATCATTACCACCTTTTATAAGTCGCAGATATTGCTCTTGTTCTCATCCTAGAAAATATCTTGCATCCGTGATAAGTTGAGGTTATTTTAGCCAAAATAATTAAATTTTTCCATTTAGTGAAACACAGGACCCAATGTGTAAAGGAATAGATGAGGTAACTGGTGAGAAATGGGGGAAAATTAATTCAACATACGAGAGGTATGCATGGAAAGAAGGCATATTAGAGGAAGCAGTGGAACGTGTGCCGCTGCAGACGGATAGCTAGTAAATAGGGCAACAGTGCACCGAGGTGGCCACATGTCAGCAAAATGTCAATCACAAGGTAATTTCTGACAGATAATAGTTGCATGCATTAGTAACATACCACTGTTTTTTTTTTGTTTTTTTTTGACAAGTTGATTAATACACTAAACACTTACTAGGGATTTTTGCCAGAGCATGTTTTGAAGGATTAATTTCCTTCATTTTCAACCAGATATCAACTGATTTCTTGTGGTGAAGCTGGCGGTGTTGTCACTGATGTCTCATTGGTGGTGGTTCAAGGAACTTGCTAAATGCATTGTTCTGCAGTATGTCAAAATTTAAAACGCTGTTTCTTCTTTTTAAAGATGACGATGTTTGTTTTTTTTTTTTTTTTTTTTTTTTTTTTTTTTTTTTAAAGATGATCCCCCCCCCAGATGAAGATCTTGTTTTCCTGTTCCTGTTTTACAAGTTTCAGTTTTGGATTTATATTGTGTTGTTTTTTCTTCTTCTACAAAAGTGGGTGACAACTGCTGATTTTTCCAGTTGTTCCTGAATTGTTTTTTGGATCTTGTTTCTAAATTCTTTTTATTTTCCCCACATAAATCTGCTTACAGACACTGCATCCCTTTTTGTATATGCCTGATTGTTTCTTTGCTGAGACAATGTTCTTGATGTTTGAGCCTAATTAATTTTTTATGCTGTGGCAGATTACTGGTGCTAGCTGTATGTTGTATTCTTTGAAAATATTTTGAATTTGTCAAAAGCCCATGGATTGTATGTGAATTTCTTGAAGATCATCATCTTTCTATTGCCGAGAGAGTGATTGCTTCTTTTAGTAATGTCTTCTTTCTGGTTAGTTTTAGTTTTTTACCATTTTGACATTCCACAGGATGTGTTTAGCAAATCCTTGAAGCACCACCAGTGACATCGCCAGCTTCACCACAAGAAATTAGTCAATGTCTGGTTGAAAATGAAACTAGTCCTTCAAAACATGTTCTAGCAAAAATCCCAGTAAGTGTTGTTTAGTGTAACTAATTGACTTGCCAAATTAAATGATTATAACACTGTTTTCAAAATTCCATGAGAAGAAGAGTTACGCCACTGTTTGTAAGCTTCTATTATTTTCTGGTATAATTTAGCCTATAGATTTAGAAATGGACTTTTTTCTGTAAATTAACTATTCAATTTTAGCAATATATTAAAAAGCTAAATTTTTATACTTACCTCCTTCACTTGTTTTGATGGCAACAAACTTAGCTGGTGGATACACCTGATCCTTGCCCAATTGCCTTACATAAACAGTCATATTATACAGAGTGAATGGTTTAAGTTTTGTAAACAGATACTCTGTCTGTTTCACCCAAGTGCTAGCATTGGTCCAATTGGGTGCCATGCCTGACTGCACCTCTGTTAAAGCTGGTAAGTATTCCAATTCAATTTTGGAAGAATTCAACCACCAGTAAAGATGCAAACTGGTTTCATTAGAAGTATGTTCATCCACTCCCATTTGTGTGACCTAGTAAAAAACAGAAGCTTATTAAAGTCCTTGAACATTTAGCTTTTAAGGAAGGCTTCCTTCTCTAAATGCCCTTCACAACCTAGAATTCCAAGACAGCATTCAAATACCAATGTAATACTCTTTCCATAATATGAGGGCCATTATTTATATTTTGAGCCCTGGTAACACTGATTGCTGTAGGTGCCACGGTGTTTCCTCTGAAAAGTTTGAAATTGTTGAACTTAACCTACTTCAGATATTTTGTCAATAGAGCATTATTTGTGTTGCTTATAGAGTCTTTAAAATTGTGTCTTAGCGAAAACATGGATAACTGATGAAAATGCTCATGCAATGATTTATTATGGTTTTCAACATGGATTGTCAAGGTAAGAGTATATTGATCAACTTACTACTACATTTGCTAGTGAAGCCCCATCCTTTGCCACTATGAAATGCTGGTATAACAAGTTTAAACGTGGCCGCAATATGCTCACTGATGAAATTTGTGAAAATCTTCATGAAAAGAATGGTGCTGTGCAAGATTGTCATGGCACATATTGTGAGATAGAGGCAACCCTAGGCATTAGTTTCACCAGCATGTATAAAATATTTCATGATCATTTACCCATGAAAAAGGATTACTCTCGTTGGATTCCACATTCTTTGACATAATCTCAAAAGAATTCTAGTGTCAATTGGTGCACAGATGCTCAAGAAATACAATGGTGGGGCTTCAAAAGATGTATTTATGATTATAATACCTGAAAAATCATGGATCTGTGATATGAGCCAGAACATAAAAGTCGCTGGTGTGGGTGTTTCAATATGAATCAAATCCAACAAAAGTTGTTTGCACTTGAAGCATTTTAAAACAAATGGTCACCCCCCCTCCCGAAAAACTGGTCTTGTGGCAACTGTCTTTACAGGAATGTAAAATGATCAATTCTGAATGGTACACAACCATTTGTTTGCCGGAAGTCTTCAGTGAAATAAGGAAAGCAAGTGTTATCAGATCATTCGTCAAGACAATGCTAGCACTCAAACATCTTGTCTAAGACCTTGACTATTTGAAAAATAGTTCTCAATTGACTCAAAAAATCAAACTGATGACTCATTCGCCATACATTCCTGATTTGGCACCCAATGAGTTCCTCTTGTTTCCGAACATCAAGAATAAAATATGTGGACAGAGATTTTCATTGGAAGAAGAAGCCAATGTTTTGGGGGTGTTCCAAGCAGATTGGAAAAAATGCTTTGACAAACGGTTCTGCATGCAACAAGTGTACTGATCATAAAGGAGAATCTTTTGAGAAACAATAAAGTGAATTTCAACTTAAAATTACTGTTGTTTTATTATTAGGCTCAAAATATGTTTAGAAAGGCTTTCTGTATTAAACCTCACCAATCAAGGGCAGATCCAGAATTTCTGTAAGGAGGAAGGGGGAGGGAGGACTGGGTGGTTTGTGAGTTTTTCCCAGAACATTTCTAAAAATCTATCTGCAAAAATTTAAGCTAGAGCAAATTTGGAAAAAAGAACTTCCTTTCCATAAACATTTTTACTTAAAGGGGCTCGAAACTCAGGAATGCATTTTTCATTTGCTGATTGTAACTGTAAAGGAATGAAAATGCAATGATCTATTTCACATTCCTGTTGATGCAGCAGTTCTAAGTTATATGGAAACACATGATTATGACATGACGTCATTGGATCAAGACAAAACAGAGTAGGCATTTAAAACCAGGTAAATTGATATTACTGTTCAGCTCTCCATTAAAGTTAATACAGAGTACTAATAGCAAAATATGATATTCCCCCCATATCACCAACGCAAAATGATTGAATTTAACAGTAACGGTAATTCTGATAGTGATTTGAATACTATATGTTTAAAAATTGTAAAAGTTTGCAAGAACAGTATTTTGATACAAATGTAACGAATCTATAATGATACTGATAATGAAAGCTTGTATTGCAGGGAATTTAAAAATGCTAAATTGGTGAAGGAAGATGGATTTACGTGTGTAACAAAAAAGCCCAAATTCACTAAATTATAGATCATGATGTTTTAACATTACTAAACACTAAAAGACAAAAAGTAAAACTAAAAAAAAGATTAATAACATAATCTTGATACAAGCTAATCTATAAAAAATTATTTGTGTACAATATTTTATTTAAAATTTCATGCAAGTCTGAATATCCATTAATCCATAATCTCTGCTTTTTCCTCTTTTGAGAGAACTTTGTGTTCACCGGACTTCCATATTCCACTTTCTTGCCTACTGCACTAGAGTTAGCATTTTGAGACATTTCCTGTCTTCTACAGTTTCTGATGTCACGTTATGGATTTCCATAGAATATCAGTGAGTATAAGGAAAGTTAATACTGACCCTTTTTTATATATTGTATAGTAAGTTACCATTAGAAATTAAGTCCTGTGCAAAGAATTGTTTTAAAAATAATCTTAAGTAGTATCTCATCTACACATATTTGCATAAAATCTTTACATTCATTGTTGCAAATATTAGAATCACATGTAATAAGTTCAGAAATAATTTGCTCATCAATCCTTTGCCTATATATTTCTATTCTGTCTTTTGCTTTCCATTGGAGAATTACTTATGGGTGAAGAATTGGTGGATTTAGAACATTGGCTTTTACACTGATCTGACAGTAAGGATTGAGCTTGGTTTTAAGCTCTTGGAATTTTTAATTTTTAAATATTTGTTATTTTAATCAACATTTTAATGAAAACAAAAACTAATGAAAATGTTTCCATCTACACGAAAGTTTGGGGTGAGAGGCATTTCCTTGAAAATATTTGCTTTGCATCTTTTGAAGATACTGAACTTAAGTATTAAGTTTTCAATTTAACCAACTTTTTTTTTTTTGGGGGGGGGGGGCGACATACACGTGAGCATGTATTTCGTAGATGTTTTTCTAAAAATGTTTTTTAAGTCTCAAAATGTGCATTTCAGGTAAAATCTTTGTAAAACATTTTTAGGCAGAATAAATACTGAATAGTAGAGAAAGTAAATGTTTATAGTGTTGGTTGGCTAGTTTGGATTTGGCAAACAAGACATTTGCTTTCTTGCACTCCAGTATTTTAATAAGACTAGTTAGTTGATCCAAGTTCTGGGCAGTAAGTGGTCTTGTTCCATGCAGTATATGATAAATTTCAATAGCCTTATTAAGATAATATCCATGTATTTTCTTCCAATACAAATGTAAAGGAAAGTTCTCCTTTAAACCACAACTAGGGAAATTTGGATTGCCTTAATAAAATACTATGTTTATACTGGAACTCTGGCAATATTTCTAAAATATTATGGAAGTTTCAAAATAGTTAAACATTATGCTAACTGAATTACAAGGAGATAAGAAAAGAGTCATGATCACTTATCTAGTTCCTAAATTGCTTTTTTTCTTCACATCAAACTGCAGTTCCAGTTCTCAATTTATTGCAAATAAGATATCTTTTCCTTTCTTGCATTTTATTCAATTGTTGTTAGACCTGTTACTGCTCTCAATTTTTGTGGATTAGGCTGGGAAAAATGGTTTGTTTAGCTCTTCACACTTGGCTTTATTATCCTTACATAATAAATGCTTCAAAATTCCAATTATACTATACCTGGTAAACAGCAGTTTTATTGCTGCAATTACTTTCATCAGTGCCATCATAACAATCTTGATGGTGGTCACAAACCCTGGCCATTGCTAAACAACTTGATCCATCACAAGGGAAAAATCCTGCAGCACAGCTAGGAGTGGCTGGTGCTGGAAAAAAAAAAAATTAATCATTGTTTGGTCACAATCAAGTGCATAAAAGGAGTTTCAAATGAAGAACAAAAGAAAATTAAAAACAATGAAAATGGACATTAAACATTTGATTGGAACAATTAAATGAGAGTTGTTAGATGCCCTGAAAAAGGAGAATTAACTCCAAGGACGTTCTACATATATTTTTAAGTTAAAGTCCTTAAGTGCTCCCTTGATTAATAATGTATGGTTTATAAAATTGCTTCCAAAGCTACATGAATTTCAGCAATAACATTTATAAACTATATTCAACAATGATAAGTTCTATAACCAGCTCACTAATACTCTTAAAATTAGTATTCTTGGTGCATTCTTTGATTTGTGCACTTCAAAAAATTTTAAGAATATCCTAAACTGAAAACATACTATTGTTGGTTAACAAGCTTCTGATTAATTTTAACATTTTCAATTATTGTGACTGTATATCAAGTCAGAATCACTTACACAAAGCATCTACAACAAAAATGTAATTTACAGTTATCTGTATTATTGATACAGGCTCCAATATAATTAATTTTTGGCATATACACAAGGCAAGACCATGTCTAGATTTTTACTTTCTCTATCAACTACTAGTATAGATAGAAAAAATTGCACTCCACCCAAAAATTTGATGCCAGGATTTCACTGGTAATGCATATTTTAGGCTTCTAATAAAAATCAGAAGGATTACGTTTGAATAATTCCTAATAAGAACTTGGAAAAATTAAATGCCTATAGGAGAAGAGTAGACAGAAAATAACTTTTACATATAATCATTCCCCTCCCATCCAAAACTCACTTGGTTGAGCTTTACAGCTTATTTCATCAGATCTATCAGGACAATCTGGAGCTCCATCACACACTTTACCCAAGGGAATGCATGAACCATCTTCTCGGCACCTGAACTGGTTAGTATCACAGGATCTTCGTGCATCCTTACAGTTTTCTTCATCTTCTCCATCGGTACAGTCATTTACACCATCACACACCCATAATGCAAGTATACAGTCTCCTACAAATGAAAGGTAATACAAATAAAATACTGGTAGTGCAATTTCTTTTTCTCTGTCTCAGTTTACCTCCTTAGAGAGATAAAAGTGCTTCAAGAGCATTAAGACAAGCATGGTTGTACTTGTTTACAGCTAAAATTTTAACAGCTTCAACATTTTAATTGCATAATCACTGTATAGGTATATAAATGTGTGCTTTTTATAATTCAATTTATATTAATTACAGATTAAACACACAGGATGGAACAGTTTGTACAATTCCAAAACATATTCAAATAAACGAAGATCCTATAAATAAACTCATCTGAAACACAAATGAAATCTTAGAAATTGTTCTATACATTTTTCTATACACAACTGTCCTTTGGATAAAATAAGATAATGAATAAAATTAAAAGTAGACAACTCTTAATTCCCAAAATGTAGTTATCAAAATCCATTAACCTGGAGCAGAATTAGACCAATTATATCATTATTTGGAGCCTCAACCAGTAATTTGACAAACTGGCTAACTTACAAATTTCAAGAATTTCCAAAATTTGAATCCTTAAGCATCAATAATTCCTTTGAATTAGTGAAAAAGAGAACATGGGAACTTGAAAATATTTAATTTGTTTATTTTTGGATGCTCTTTAATTGCTATGGTTCTCAGCATCCCATTCTATATTGGGTATGAAAAAATGTTTTCCTCAGATGCCTCGTAACAGGCTTGAGGTTCTTTTATGTGCATTTTTATGCCCAAAAAAATCCACTGCCCTCTGGCAGGTTTGAAACCACACCTTGGGAAACAGAAGCTAGCATATTACTCCTAGACAGTGGAGGATAATGTGGAAACTTGAAAATGATGGGATTAGTTTCTTCAGATGTAGTTTTACCATTTCCAGCATACATAAAGAAAAGAGTTTTAGCAACTTCAACACAAGAGATTAAGCAACTCCATCAACAGAAAACAAAGAGTTCATTAAAGTAATGAAATTGTGGACTGAGCACACATTTTTCAGTTTTGGAGAACAACACATTGAGCAAAAGACAAGTGTATTGATGAGAAATATATTATCATCTTTCTAGGCCAATTTATTATAGTGCTCTGGAGATTAGAGTAGCTAAACATTTTCCATGTTTAAAATTTAGGCCAGATACATTTACATATTTACAATAGTTAGCAAGAAGCATTTACAAGATACTTTAAAATTACAGAATCCTTAAGAAAGTAACACTAAATTCACAATGGAAATAGAATCAGGAAACAAGCTTCTCTACCTGAACCTACTAAGAATTATGAAAAACAATAGTTGAGCCTTTGAAATGTATATAGAACATATACTAACAATTATATAAAAATAATAGTTACTAGCACCATCACACAAAGTTGCTAATTTTAACAGTTTGGCTTACAGATTGGTGAACATTACTCCTACTCAAAAGAATAGATTAGAATATCAGGAAATCTTAAAAGCAGCAATAAAAATTGGCTACAAAAAGAGTTGGTAGCTAAGTGATCAAGAGAGAGAGAAAAAAAAAGTATGATTTTTACACTTACATGAATACATTAGAATATTGGATAGTGGGCTAATTCTTAAAATTGATGAAATTCTACATGTGTGTGTAACTGAATAAATTACTGCTCCATATTTTGGCATAAGCAATAACTAACCATTGAAGCAGCGAAACTGGTTTTCATGGCAAGTTGGGGGCGTAGATGGTGTTGTAGGAGTTGGATTAGTTCCTGAAGGTTCCCTGTCACCACATCCCATTTCATCAGAGCCATCACCACAATCATCCACTCCATCACACTTCCACCAGTATGGAACACATTTTCGATTGTTGCACAAAAACATCCAAGAGTTGCAGGTATTCTAACAATTCAGAAGAGAAACTTCATTAGTTGCATTCTTAAGCTTTGATTCTTTCATGCACAATAAATATAATGAACCCATCTTTTACGCCTTGTAAGGTTCAAGTAAAAGTGGGGGAAAAGAAATGAAGACTCTTTTTAGTCATAATATTCTCACATGCACATTAACAGAATAAAAGGACCTGTACCGGCTATAGTATAAAAATAAATTTATCAGAATTAGTGCTGTCGATTGATAAAAAATGTTAATTGATTAACTGTTTTTTTTTATTATCGATAGATTAATCAAGTTTTGATTGAGTTGAGAAAAATACACTATTATTGTTTAATTTTATTTATGTTCTTTGATAGTAAAATATATAGCAGTATGTATGATTTTTTATATTAAAAATACTGCTTTAAATCTCCACTAATGATTCACAGAAATATATGAACTAAACACACAAGCTTCATACACGAACTTAGTAAAGCAATTGTGAGTTGCAACAGTACAGCAGTCAAAAACCTTTTACGTTTAAATAGAAATATTGACAAAACTCCTGCAAGCTGCAATTCAAGTTAATAAAATAACAATGAAAAGGTCCACTGGCAATTTTTATTAAAAGTGGAGTTGAAATTAAATTATTTCAAGTATTATTTTTTGTGAAATAAAATATTTCATAAAGAATAGTTTTAAAAGAATTAGGAAAAGCAAGGTTGAAGATGCAAAAGCTTGAACTAGCAGACTTTTTTTTTTTTTTTTTTATTATTATTTTTTTAAAAACAGTAACAAAGTCTGGTTAGGACTCCGGCACTGTATCCCTATATACATTTCCTCCCGTAGGTTTTTACTGATTACTGGTTTACTGGTTTTACTGTTTCTTTTACAAACATATACACATTGCACAAACATATAACACCCATGCCCTGACTTCAGCACACGCAGGAATGCTATTGCTTCTTCCTTGACTATTGTTTATTATATTGTTAGGAAGCATTTTCACATGAATCAGGGATTCATGTTATGAACTCTGGTAGTAAAAACATGTGTGAGGAATATAGTACACAAGCATTTAATTTCATATGACAGGGTGGTTTCCAGAAGATACACAAAAACTAAGGTTGCACTTCAAGTGTGTGCCATTCATAAAGAAATAAAATAGCAGGTACTTTAGACTTTTCACTATCTTTTGTGTTACTATTAAGAAGTATTATAGTCAACAGCACATTAATTTTAATCTACTCAATTAATTGATTAATTATACTTGATCAATTAATCTTACAACAGAAACTGATTGATTAATCAATTAAATCCCACAACTCTAATCAGAATAAATGTTGATGAACAATACAGATTAATTGCATTGGCACAGAAAATAAAATTAAAATATTCCTGAAACAAAATTTTAAAATTTGGAATTAAATTTTTTAGTTGGCTTGCAACAATATACGGTTCTAAAATCATTTTTAGACCTGCATCAATATGAGTTCTAGGTTTTATTTTCCTATTAATTCAGTTTAAAGAAAATATAACAAATACAACAAATTTCAACATACTGTAGGTAATACTGGTGGTGTAGGAACTGGAGTAGTAGCATTCTGAGTGCAGTTAACTTCATCTGAACCTTTTAAACCTTCATCTAGATCTTGGCAGTCATTGTCACCATCACACTTCCATGAGAGATATATGCATCGTTTATTTTGACACTGAAATTAAAGATAGTTTTTAGATTACATATCAGCATAATAATAAGTCTATAACAAACTATATTGCAAACTGATATTATTTGTACATAAATAGCATTTATATGTAAAAGTCAATTTACAACAATTCTACAGATCATTAACAAATTTTCCAACTGTTTAAAAACCAAAAGCAATTTGATTCCTATATAATTCCCCAAAATGAACTAGATCCTTATAGTATTCGACTACTCAAAGTTGATATTCAAACAACTTTACCAATCAAGGTATTAACACGAATTCTAATTACATACATTCATGAACAATTCCTAGTATTGGAGTGTAAGTTTAAGAGAAGCATATCCTCATAATTGGTCATATATAATCTCAGAATTTTGTTTAAAATATGGCAAAACCTAAATGAGCAGTCAATATTTGACATATTTTATTCATCATGCCAATATCTCTCCCTATCTCATGATATTGTAATCAAAATTGTCAAGAGGCATGCTTTCCAGAAAAGTGAGAGATTACATATTTCTTCAAATGTGTATATAAGCTGAACTTTTGCCACATCATTGCAACATTTGAAACATTGTCCCCCTTGAAGTAGCCCCTCTACTGGCAATATACCATTCCCAACGTTTCTTCTATAATTGCCAAGTGTATTCCTTCCTCCTAGAATGCACTTTCTGAGATGTCATGCAGGTCTCCCATTGCATTGTCCTGAATCTCCTCTATGGTTTGGAAAAAATTCCTTTCAACATGGTTTTCAGTTTGGGAAACAGGAAAGTCCGCTAGGGTTAGGTATGGAGAATAGGGTGGATAGGGCACAATGGTTTTCCAGATAGTTGAGGACATGAAGTGATGCATGAGCTGGCACACTGTCATTATGCAACATCCAAGTCTGTTCAATTCTTCCTGTAAACGGCAGCCCTAAAATACACTTAAGTGCCCTGGTAAGCTTCCTTGTTTTCTGGCTATGTGGCAAAATTCCTGATGGACAATGCCTTTTTAGTCAAACTAACATAATCTTGACCTTTGATCTACTCAAGGATGCTGTTATTGAATGAGGAGATCCTTTACCCATCCACTGCGACTACTGCACCTTTGTTTCAACATAATAGCTATAAAACCATGTCTTATCTCCTTATAATGTTCGGAAGGAACATTATCATTTGCAGTGACAAGCACTTCCTGACTGATATCAAAACAGGTCTGCTTCTGATCAAGTCAAAAAACTTGATACTAATTTTGCACTGACACAATGCAACTCAAGTTTCTCACTCAAAATTTGATGGCATGATCCTACACTGATGCCCACTTTATCAATAGCTTCTCAAAGAGTTAAACAACAATTCCCATGATTCACAGCATGAACTCTCTTGACATTGTCATTATCTGTTGAATGTGGAAGCTTGTCCAGACCTGGAATCCCCAATGACTGACATTCTGTTATGTTAATAATGCTTAACTTATATATTGTATATCGGCCAGTTTTGTGATCTGTTGGCGTTGTGGGGCTGGCCAGACTTTTGTTGTGAAAATGGCTTGATGCAAAGCACACTTGGCAAAGCCCTTAGTTTTGCCAAGTGAAGGATTTTGTCATGTCTGCCTTATCCACACCGTCTGTATGGCTGATACAGAGTACAAATACCACTGAACGGTCTACCGACGATTTATACATTATATTGGTAGGCATTTTTGTGTCTGGAAACACGAAATTTGAGGAGAGACGATGATTCAACTGTACTATGACTATCATATTCAACCAAATTGGAAAACCTTCTGGAAAAATTGGGAGAATATAAGGAGCTAGTTTGAGTAGTTCCTGTTAGTCCACACCTTTTGGAAGTCACAGAGATTTTTGGAGTTGATCGCCAAATGTCAGGTGTATCCAACAGCTTCTCCAAAAAGACACCACTCTGGCAGCAGTAACACCCAGTACAGCGAGGCAAATGGAGAAGAAGACATCAGAGGATTTCGACTAGCACAAAAAGGTTTAAATCTTTTATATCATCCGTATTTTTTTTTGTGGTAGTGTTTAATGCCCGCTTTTATTACTTGTGGTACCACAGGCAATGACACTAGTGATACATGAATGAAGATGGAGCACCGGTGGAATATTATGGCAGGGGAAACTGGACAACCCAGAGAAAACCCACTCCTGTGCTGATTTATCCACCACAAATCTCACATGCAGTCATTTGGGATCGAACCTGGTCCATCTAGGTGAGAGGCGAGTGCTCTAACCACTCAGCCATGGTAAAGCCTATATCATTTGGTAAATAAACACAGTGCAATGTTGTATATGGCATTATTAAGCACTATACACCCACGGAGTGGGATTCTTCTTTAAACAAATATCAAAATTGTTCTTTGTTGTCTAATTATATAAACATATCCATGTCTAGTTATATCAAACATAGATTACAAGAAAGAGAAGATAAATTTGGATATTTATTAGATTGTGCTGAAAATTGTACCTGCCACAGCAGAAATGCAATTAGTGAATTGTTTAATAGAAATCATATTATTCCTGCTCGGACCCTCAAATGCAGGAGAAAGTTTCATAGCACAATCTATTGCATCGCATTTTGTGATAGGATATGCTTCATGTTTGAACAGCATGTCCGAATTTACTTATGAAAGCTTTTTGAATAAATGTCTGATATTGTTAAGAGAACCGTTTATTACAGATGCAACATGAGACAGGAAAAATATTTTGGC
Source organism: Hymenopus coronatus (assembly GCA_030762935.1). Lineage (NCBI taxonomy): Eukaryota > Metazoa > Arthropoda > Insecta > Mantodea > Hymenopodidae > Hymenopus > Hymenopus coronatus. The sequence goes on along the minus strand of CM060898.1, from coordinate 66,085,824 downwards.
TGGAGCCACGATAAAAAAAGTAGGCAAAAAGTATATGAACAAACAAGACCTGTATCATACACCTATAATTATGATGGGTAATCATGAAAAATTAGGTAAACGATACTCGAGTCCAAAAAATGAGGAGACGTTATGTAAAAGAATATTTATATATGAATTTTGTGAGCCTTTTACCTCCAGAACAATTTGCTGATTGGTTATTATTTATCTACAAGAATTTGTATTGTTGCGTACTGGTGGAACCATGTCCCGAGAGGGCATGGATGTTGAGCAACCCTTATGATACACCACCCACTACATACAGAAACGAGGAAGAGGATATCGTAGAATGATACAGGATACAGCAGGAAGCAGGGGTGGAACAGGAAACTCTGGTCAGCATGAGAAAGTGTGTCTCCAGTGCCTAGACCATTGCTATATAAACATGTAACGTTTACATTTATACAAGTTCCTGGGAGAAAATAAGATACCTATCTAAGAACTTAGCCCATTTCCATAGCACTGTTGCCAATGTTGGATGACGAGATGCTAACGGTAATTAAACAGGTACTTGATTGATGTTTGGAGGAATTTAGTAACAGTGACGGTCAAATTATATGTTTTATTAATTTGTTGCGTTGGTTTTTTAACACTACGTCACTTACATTGTTATTATGAGGGACTAGTTTCGAAAGCCTATGCTTTCATTTTCAACCTCACGGGTCCAACTACCATTGCTGGCTGCATTTGCTTGTACTCTCTTCTCTGGTGGCAAAATGCTGAACTTCTTAACTAAGCAGTCTACTGGCGGGATTTCAAAGTTTATTAGCCGATCTTTGTTTTTCCATATGAGGATGTTTTCCCAGGTTGTGAGTTCATTGTGGCCTGACATGGTTTTAAGCAATTTTGGATTTGGATCTAGATTGTGGTTTTCTTTCCAAAAGTGAAATGCTACTGCCGATTTGTCTTCTTGTTTCAACTTTAGGTTTCTAAAGAGCACTTTTAATATCAAAAAGCTATTAAAGATATTTCTACGCTTAAGAAAATAAAAGATAATTACATTTTTAAAAAATTTACTTATCACCCTTGGGCAAATAAAAAATTCACAAATATTTTCAAAGAGCATGGCATAATATTGGTTCCTCAAAATAAATACAGTATAAACAATTTGTTAGGCTTTTCTAAAAAGGATGAAATTTCAAAAAATTAAAAATCTGGCATTTATCAATTAAACTGTTTAAATTGTGACCTTGTTTATATTGGTAAGACTAAACGTCATTTGGAAACCAGAGTAAAAGAACACTTTAGGAATATTAAATACAAACAAATTGATAAATCAGCTGTAGCAGAACATTTTTGGAAATTTAATCATGAAATAAATCCAGATGTTAAATTATTAAAACACTTAAATGGGCCCATAGATTTAATGGTTTGGGAGAAAATATTTATATGAAAGTATAGAAATCATGCAATGAATTTTGATATACCTCCAACTGACACTCTTACCAAATTTGTTTTGATTCCAGTAGTTAGCAATGCATTAGCACACAATCCACCTAGTAGCAGTAACCATAACAGTGTAAATAAACAACATCAAAAAAGAGACCAAAAGGATATGTTGATAATGCAATGAAATCATTGCGAAACTAGTCCAGGCAAGGATTCCAAAAGATAAGTGAAGATTTGTTGCAAACTATTATTTTTATATTAATGATAATATAACATCAAAATACTGGAATGCAAAAGAGTGAATGGCTTCACTGCCAACTGCTCAACATTAAATACCAACCAACCATATGTCGCCCTCCGTGGTGTAATGGTTACCATGCTAACTTCATACACACAAGGTCACGGGTTCAAACCCGGCGGAGGACGATAGGCGTAAAAATCCTTAGCATGGCTTCCTTCGGAAGGGAAGTAAAGCTGTGGGGTCTCGTGTCGTAGATTTACGGCACGTAAAAGAACCTCAAGCCTGATAAGAGAGGCCTCTGAGCAAAATTAAGCGATCTTTCACGCCCAGTATAGAATGGGACGCTGAGAACCAAAGCAGTTAAAGAGCGTCCATAAATAACAGGCCATTTCATTTCAACCAACCATATTTCGGGATGAAGAAATATCTGCTGTGGCTCCCTTGGATATGGCACATTTATGTGCGCGAGGATCTCTAAGATGAGGAGTACAGGAATATAATGATGCAAAAAATTACACTTATTTTTAACATAAAATGAATTTATTTTCATGAATAAAAGCTATACAAAAATTTTCTGCAACTGATTTTACTTGAAAATATCACCTTTATATCCACGAGGTAATGTTCTTACCCTATCTTCAAATACTTTTCGCTTTATGTCCTCTGGAACGAGTGCCAATTTCCATTGATGCATACTATATAGGGTGTGGTATTGTGAGCGGATGAGATACTGTTGTACATATAAAGATTGGTTTCTGAACAAACAACATTTGTAATCCTCAAAAGTCACACTTTCACATCTAACATGAACAACAGCAGTTTCTGTAACTGCCCCATTTCACATTAGGGAATCTCAGTTTTCAAAACTTAAAGCATGAATGTTTTTGCTCTAAGACCCACAAACTCTAAGATTTGACGATAGCTGGTCTCATCTGCCCATAAACCTGCCACCTTACTTGTATCCTCTGAGTGTATATTACAATTTTCTGGAGCCCTTTCAAAAACTAGGTAATGCAACAGCTGTGGTTCTGATGCCATAACCTAGAGTGGGTGGACCTTGCAATTTGGAAATTGCATTATTAGTAAATCCATATCGTGGTATAATAAATTTAGAGCATCACCAAACTTCAATTTTAAATTGTAGAAAAACCTATGTACCTCTAACTTTGCCAGTTCCAAAATGGTAAACCCGATTTGAAACGGTTTGTTCAAAAGCACCCTATTGTGAGAATGCTCACACAGAAAATGTCTATCAACTTCAGAAAATTGTTTACTGTAGCCAAAAATGAATTCTGCATCCAAGTCAACCCTCTTCTGTTGCCTAAATGATGTCAAACTTTTTATAACAAAATGGATTTTCCACTCTTTTTCCAAATAAACTATTAGTCATCAATTTGTCATGTATCAGATAATGGTTTATGGCTTGTATGCAGTATTTTGTTCTGAACATTATTCTGTACGTATTGATGCAATATTGTGCTTGTTGGAAAATCCATACATTGTACACCTTTTCAAGTTTAAGACCCATTTTCAAGTAATACTATAAATTTTGATTATGTACCAGATATCGCATCTTGGGTAAGAATGTTGAGCATAATTTGTTTATGAAATGGTGTGGGCCACTGGAAACTCCACATGGTCATCGTGAAGATTAGTGGGATAGGTTAGGTCCATCAAGGCTAAGAAGCAATGATCGCACTTCCAACTTTAAAAGCTTGAGATAGGTCAGATCTGCTGCAAACAGTTCACATGGTAGTTTATATAACATTACCTTGGCACACAATGCATTAACATTGAGGTATAAAATATGATCTTTGTTGGCATTATAGACCTTCGCATAACGTTAAAACATTGTGATATGCCACCCCATATCTGATTTTGAATTAATGTACAGAGATATTTATTTTATATGATTTTGAAAGTGTCTGGACTTTGCTTAAGAGCCAATTGCGATGTGAATCCCAGTGCTCCCTGAAAGTATGCGGATCTGTTTTGTAGGCATAAAATGCACAACTCTTCTGCTGCCAAATGGCTAAAGCATAGTTTTTATCTTGAAGGTTATCATGTAGATGAGAGTACCATGCCAATCGATTACTCGGAAGTCATTCAATTTTTCTGTGTCAAGCCAGATGAGGACAGCTACATAAATTTGTTTCATATTTCAGGTTTTACCAAGTTTATACCAAAATTTCACTAACACACACTTATTCAAGCTCTTTCATTGTCACTAATCTGATGAACAGCTTGGGTATATCTCACTTCAGCAATGTAACTTGTCGCAGGGAAATGAGGTAAATGACAGTTTGTATTCTAAACATGCCGTTGGTTGCGCTTAGTGGCTACAACTTTTTCCCTCTGCTGCTTGATATATTTCAAAAAGCTTTTTTCATTTTATTTAATTTACACACCCACCCACCCACCCCCCCCCCCCCCACACACACACACACCCCCCCCTTAAACTGAATAGCAATAAATACCAAGATTGAGAACAGAAAACTAACAGTAACAAATAAAACACAATGTTGTTTTAAGTCATTCTACAGCTAGGAAGGACAGGGGGGAGATGTGGGTGTAATATACACTTTTTTAATAAGAGATTTCATATAAACCTTTTCCCTCTATACCCTTAAAAGATGAATTACATCATAAATTTCATATTTTGTTTTATGATCAATCGTTTGCCCATTCTTGCTGATTATACAGGCTTATATTAATATCAAATTTATGGTTAACTGCAATATTTTCTCTAACTCAAGGGTTACACAAAGTAAAAATAGTACATGCATGGTAATTGTCAGCAAAAGCACTTACATCAACATTTCTTCTATTTATAAATCTATTCAATGTAACTTCTGGATTGCAATGTATAGTTTCTAAGAGCAAAACAGAAAATGTTCAAACCTCCTTACCTTGAATTGCCATTTTTCACAAGTTCTGTTGTTGCAGTCCTTTTCATCTGAGCCATCTGAGCAATCTCGCTCATTATCACATAGCCAAGAGTGTGGTATGCATTGCCTGCTTGATAAACATTGGAACTCGCCAGCTGAAATAAATTTCCAAATTTATTTCCTCTATTGAGACATTATACACTTCCAGTTCTGGCACAAAGCTATTATATAATTTATTATATATGAAAGATAATTGCATCACTTTTCTAATAATTTCAACATCCCACTGTTAATTTAGCTAACAAGGAGACCTCATGAGTGTCCAAAAAATACTTCTATAATTTGTAGGTGTAAGTAGGTGTAGGTGTTATGTTCTACCTGATATGAAAAATTGTTATACATTTCCTGTACAATCCTTAAAATCTTTTCTCAGATTCCAAAAATTCTCATAGCTTCCCATATTTTGTTTTGGGTAGTTGAATCGAATGCTCTTTCAAAATTTACAAAAATTAGGTATAGCAGAGATTGATATTCATAAGACTGTTCTGAAATTATTTTTAATGCATTGATATGGTCAATGCAGGAACTTCCCTCTCTAAAATCTGCTTGTCCTCTTCTCAATTTCTATTTATAACATAATATAAACTAATAATTTTAAACAAATCTAGGAGAGGTTACTAAAACAATAAATGGTTGATGCCACACATATGGCAGTTCATGTTTTAACTTGATTCATTAACACAGTATAAAGACCATTTAAAGAATGTGTTTTAATGATATTAGCACAATTACCTAAACAAAAGAATTAAATATCTTGATTTTATTCCATGAACAGTTTCTTACTCTAAAACTATAACCTCAAATAAACGAACAATGCTTACACAAAAAATGGCAACAATAATTCAAATTTCTAATTAGCTGCAAAGGTAATAACTAATAACTGATAACCTGATAGCCAAATAACCTAACCTAATAATAATGATTAATTAAATGCTTGTATGCCTAGCTATTTAATATCATATAATATATCAATACATCAAGTGGTGACAAAATGGTTAGAATATGTGCCAGGGTGCAAGTGTAGCAAATACAATATAACTAACCTACCTAATACAAGTAACAGTTCATACATATTTGCAGGGGAGCTGTAGGTTGTAAACAGAACTGAATATCACCAGATTCTACTGGCTTATTCCACAATAGTCGAAAAATGTCAAAGTTGCACTTCATTAACTTTTCGTATGCTGTGTCCCTTATATATGAGCTATTCTAGATTTCCAGCTCATCCAGACTAATTTTTGCATATTTGCTCTTTTGATAAATGTATATGAATATATATGGCTGTAACGTTGACACTGCAAATAGTGCAGAGATTGCTATTGGTTGGATCTTCAAGCAGAAGCACAGTTACCATAGTCACAGAACATAAGTTTGTGAGTTAAGTTTTATTCGTTTTTAGACCAGCCCTGTTAGCAATCTTAGGCATCTCATCTGGAAGTTTTCAAATTTTTTCTCTATTGCTTTTGCAAGGATTATAATTTCCCTATTGTAAATCAGTCTTATTTATTTAGTAATTTGTTTCTAGATTATACAGATTTTTAGTACTACCTGGTCAGGATAAACAAGATTCTTGGTGATAACACATTCTTACATTGTAGTGTTTAAAAAATAAATATTTTGGATGATGGTCTAATGAACATACATAATTTCCAAAGAGAAGATAGTAATTAGTTTTAACATTGGGGTCGAGTATATACACATGTGTTTCACAAAAACTTACGCAGAACTGTTCGCATGCATGTTACACGCATTGTCTAGTGCTTTCAACTATCAGATTCACCCTGTCTATCCTTGATGTATGATTGCCTTCTCTCTGGTGTTGGATTAATGAACTTCACTAGTGGGCTCTCTTCAAAAGGATGGTCAAAATTCATGAGGTGCATTTCATATTTCTTTAGGTATATTTTCTCCCATATGTCGAGTTCTGTCCATTGTACAATTTTCAAAAGACAGTAGAACTTGACACATGGGAGAAAATATACGTGAAGAAACATGAAACACACCTCATGAATTTTGACTGTCCTTTTGAAGAGAACCCGCTAATGAAGTTTATTAATTCAATACCAGAGGGAAGGCAGTTGTACATCAAGGATCCTCAGGTTGAATCCGACAATCGAAAGCAGTAGACAATGCATGCAACACGTATGCGAAACTAGTTCTGCATAAGTTTTTGTGAAGCACATGTGTGTATACTAGACTCCAATGTTAAAATAATTGTTGGCTTCACAGTGTACCACTTCCAATAATTAAAATTATAAAATAGCAACTTTTCATGTGAAAAGTCTTGTATTGACAAAGTATAATAAAGGAAAACCACAAACTTCTTGAACAACGGCTGTGTTTAAAATAGAATCTAATTAATTGTGCAATTATTCAAAATAGTCTTCCCACAATCAGACACATGGCATTGATCACTGCATACAGATAGTTTTATGACTAAAAAATAAGGAGTAACATTATAATTTTCCTCTTCTGCATAATAAATTATCTGCTAATTGTGGCATGAATACTTTTTTATTTGAAGCGTTCTTATACATACATAGCAAATAGTTCTGTACAAAAATATGGGACATTCAAAACACTAAAAAACACACCTAATGTATCATTACTCTGCTAATAAAAATAGCTAGAATCTGACTGATTCCTACACATTAGAAGTGAAAGAGAGAACATTTTCTCAGAAAGAAAGTAAAGAGTTTAAAATGCATTACAGGGCAACATAAACTTGTAAATATGTAAAATAGCACTATGAAAAGTTTGCACTGAATATTTTTCATAATATACTAAGTTACCAGCTTTTTTCAGCAACCTTAGATTAACTTCTTTTAATCACTAATTATTATCAATGTTTCAACTGCTTTTTTTGGAAGTTATGATTACCATAGTTTTAATCCAACTTAATTCTTTCAACAGTAAACGTTAAGTATTCTGAATGTAGCAAACTAAATATAAGAACCACTAATCATTGTTACTCAAAATGGCAAACAATAAGGTTAAATCCTACAATTTTTCAAGCATAATATATCCATGCAAACCTTATTTCCAAGTGAAAATCAGATCCCACTTACATTTGCATGTAGGAGGACTATCAGTAGTGGAAGTACAATTGCTCTCATCAGACTTGTCTCTGCAGTCATTTTCACCATCACAAACCCAACGCTTTGAAATACAGCGTCCATTTTGGCAACGGAATTGGTCTGCAGTACAGTTTTGAACTTCTACAATATAAAACACAATTTTCGTTAGCATGAAAATCAAATAACATGTCTAAAAGTTATAGTACACACAGAAACACCCATTACTAAGCCACTCGAAAGTTAGATTCAATGTTCTTGGTTACAGGTCCAGAAGGTTAGTCAGTACATTTTAGTAACTCTTTAAATGAACGCATACAAAACAATTGGAGAAATGAAAGAAAAGAATGCCTGAGAGTTTAAGTGTAGCTGACACACTATAATGCACTGTATTGTATTGTTTCCTCAGTTGTTTGACTTGTTTGAGAATTGGGATCATCTTGCATTTGTGATATATATATTATTCCAAATAGCATGCAGGAAAAACTTTCTGCTTCACGGGTATGGCAGTGGAAATGGTAAAGATTACTGGCAAGGTCACAAGGTATGCAGCAGCATTGTGCATTTCATTTCACACCGAAAAGTTAATGTCAATGGACCTGCAGGCATTCTCATTAGAAAAATGATTTCCTTCCAATAATATCGGTGGATGCATGTAATATTGTATTGGGAACCAAGAAAAGAGGTTTAGCTGTGTGTTTCCTTCCTCCCATGGCAAATATACGATACATTTCCAATCTCCTCTCTGCCTCTCTTTGGCACCCATAATATGAATTAAGCCACATATTCGAATTAGGTATATTAAATATGTTGTCTATCATTGTCCTTCCAGCTAAGTTCATGCCATCTCCACCAAGCACAGATATAAAGTACATTTTCATATTGCTTTCCACATCTAAGTATCTCCTGCGCACAATGTGAATTTCTGTTTGAATTGCTAAAAATGTTTTAAAATTTTACATTGAGTATATTTTACATTGTCTAAATAGAAAAATGCATCCATCATTATTACAGCTATGCTGCCACCGCCATCACATTCTCCCAATGCAGCGCACACATATTGGTACATTTCCATACTCCCCTCTCTATCTCTCTCTCTTGCTCAAAACATGAACTTCCATGCAATTAATTTAGGTAAAACTCATAATTAAAACATCTTATCCATCCATTATCATTGTTGCAGTTGCACTGTTGCTGCTATTGCCACTATCAACTTCTCTGATTGCACACATATCAGTACATCATTTCTATTCTCCCCTCTCCTACACACATTTAATTTCAGCACAAATTTCAATTAAGTAAATAAAATTAAAAAATAAAAGTGTCTTCCTTAGTTTGTTGAAAATATACAGAAAAACTTCAAGTTTCATTTCATTTAAAAATTAAGTTATTCTTTTTATACTGATATATTGAATTCCATAATTAAGTTCTGAAAAATTAAGGTTGTACCGCATTTTAGTCGAATAAATATGGTAATATGTAACTTGTGCTTAGATTTTACATTATTTTCTTCAATGGTAAAAAACAGTGAATCCATTTGCATAAGGAATTATGAACCATGAAGACTCAAGGTCAATGTTTAACAGAAACACATTTCTTTCCTTTGATAATAATGGTTTCATTAATGTTCCATCTTGAAGTTCCTCCACAATGGTAGAATAAGCAAGATATGGGAATATGGTGATAAACTGATAACCCTGCATTTGAGATGGTACAGTAGTGGACTAGTTGGAATGAATTTGAAACAATAAAAAGAGAGAACAAATAAATATGTCATAATTATCACACCCATTCACATACAGTGGTGGACTAATTGGAATGAATTTGTATGTAAAAAAGATGTAAAAGAAACAAACAAATATGTCATAACTATCACACCTATTCACATATGATGTTGAAAATGTCTTCCATTTATTGCATTTAATTTTATTATTAATCATGCAGATTAAAGTTTCTCTTGGCACTGAATTAGTTTTATTGATTATTGTCAACTTTTATCTACTGTTTACCAATTTTCTTTTTACTATGTGGAATTTGCAACAACCCAAAATAATCAAAGTTCACAGCTTCTTGTAGCTAACTAAATTCACCTCATAGTGTATTTATTAAATTGTAAGCAATATCTCAAGACCGGAATCTGAATTCGAAATTATCCTGTACTTTTTTGTTTCTTTTTCTTTATATTTACTATCCTTTCTATAAACATTCTCCCATAAAAAAATGCTGCTCAATCAAAAAGATCTTCAATTTAAATAAAAGACACTGGCAGAGACAGTCTGACCATTATTCTCAACCCTTGTTAAAATAGGGATGGGGTGCTTTGGGCATAGAATATAACCTTGACAGGCACTAAACAAGTGTACACTACCAGCCCTTTCCAGGGTGCACAGAGGGCTACTGACCTACAGTACTATGGAGTGACTAAAAGGTCACTTATATTATGGTCTAAATTACTGACTTTTTGTGCCTTAAAGCATTTCAAATCTTCTGAAACAATGAATGAAAGGATAATTAACAATGAGCTTAGTGTACAATTTTTTTTTTTTTTTTTTTTTTTCCAAGGTGAGACTGAACTATGAACCTTTTAATAATGGACATCTGGTAATACAGTTTATTTTATAATCATATCTTGTAACCTTGTTTCCCTGCTTTCTTAGCAATAAATCAGTGCTGTTACAGGACTTTGAAATTATTAATTTGGCATTTGCACAGTGTTCTGTTGGTGGTGGCAGACAGTTTTCTCCATACACAAACTCTGCTTCTTAGAATGTGTTCAAAATCTTGGAAATGTCCAATTATGGGTCTTGCACTAATAGCACAAAATTTCAATTTTTCTGTCATAATAAGGTGCTTCTTGTAAGCGACATGGATTTTAACACCAATACCACTATTATGATGATTTACATGACCATTTAGGTGGAGCCACGATTTGGAAAAACAGAAGCTGTGGTTTATTTAAATACCTCAATCGCTGATGAAAGCAAGCATTCAGAATAACAAATTTGTGCTACAGAATACCTTATTTTAAACAACTGTCAATGTACAGTTTTAAGTTTTAGTTTTAAAAACTATGTTGCTGAGTGCGCAGACTCCACTGAATTAGCTGGAACTAATTTTGATGGTGAACATTAGGGCTGCAAAATTGGAATTGCAAAGTAAGGAAAGCATATAGAATAGAACAGGTCAGGCTGTAGTAATAAGGCTAGCACTAATACTGCTCGATAGTTTCCAAATGACTGTTTATAGCATTTCTGCTAACTTATGCAACTGAAACATGTTTATTAAATAATACAAACAATTCACAAAGTGCACATGGATTAACTTCTATGTCTATTTGTAGCAATGAATTACAAACCACATTTTCAGGGTTTCGAATGAAAATGATTTTCTCCTTTCCAAAAATACTGACTTATAGAGAAAAGCTGCATTCCACATCTGCTGAAACCACAGATGCATATGTAAAATCTGTTACACACTTTCTGTCTACATCTAGGTATCTAAAAGCACTATTTCATTTGCAATTACATTGCTAATGTTATGCAGTTTATGGTATCCATTATTTTTCTATAAAAGATTTTGCAGTTTGACAGTTATTCTTTTTCTCAAGCTATCTTTCACAGCATTCTGCTTGTTGATAACTCCTTTCATCATGGTCATTTGTTTTAGCAGTTCTTCTCCAGACTTTTCTAAAGCTTGAATTGCAAATGGAAGAAATCCAAAATTTAAGGTAATGTACGTCAATTGATGTTTAATATCGCAGCCACATAAAAGGATTTTGGGTGTTTTATTGCAGTTGCAGCATTACTATCAAACATCTGCACCACATGAATTTTGATGCCATTACATCAAAATTCATAGAATGGTATTCACATGCTTCCAGCCATTTTCCCCATCATGTTAGAACTGGTGCAGGAGGAAGAGGAACATTAGGATAAATATTCTGAAATATTGCCACACATTAAGGCATTTCCACAAATACCTTCTTTATAGTCCCTAAGCTTATCAATGGCAGGAAATTGAGATTGTACCTCTTCTGCTAGTCTGTGGCAGGCATAAGCAAGACATGACATATACTCATATTACGTTTTTGTAAGCAATTTGCAAATGGGTTTCCTGTCTTTACCATATAGGTAGCTGCATCTGTAACAAATAGAAGCACTCTTATCATGTTTCACACCCGATGGCCATAGTATTTTCATGGCATTGTCAAAAACTGCACTTATGGTAGAATAATTTGTAACACTGACCACCTCACTTGTTAGAAGTAACAACAACCACATTTATTACAAATCGCCCAACAGCATCTGTTGTTTCATCCTTATAAACCCATAGTTGTAGTTATTTAGGTTCATTCTTATACCATCAATGCACTTATCATAACATTTCTGCACATAGTACTTAAGCAAGGTCTTACAATGTGGAATTGATTTGTCGTGTATTTTTCTAAAACCTTGTGCAACTGTGTATCCTGTAGTTAAGGTAACGGAATATTGGCAGAAATAAATGCTGTGCATAGCTCTTAATTGTTTGATTTGATGGTTGTAGTGATGCATCCTCACATTTTGCAATACAACGCTTATGTGTTACTGTGCTGACATGTCTTTGCACATTACTCGATCTACTATTAGCAGAGGCAATTATTTTATTACAAGGTTTGTAACAGAGGTTTTCATGAACAACAGAGAAAACATTTTCCTCATTTGCAATATATACTTTTGTAACCGTTGCAGACATTGTAACCTTTCCTTTAGCATTGTGTCTGTGTGAACTCTGTGTGGCGATATACTGTGACTCAACCATACAGGTACCCTCTCATTGTAAACAGTCAATTTCCAGGCACCTTTCCACAAACACAATGACTCCAGTGTCGCTGTCAGAATATATTCTGCCTGAACACAGTGTGCTGATTCATATTTAAAATAACATTTATACATAAAATGCATTGCTTTAGAGTCAGGTGCTTGTTCATCTTAGTAAAAGAAGGGATACCAACACAAAGACTGATGTTGCCATAAAACAGAACATTGCACAAGCGGGAAATTCTAAAGCCCTGTATGAGAAAGGTTAATGTTCACACATGTATCAGAATACTTACGGCAGTCTCGTTCATCTTCTCCATCTGAACAATCTTTATCATAGTCGCAACGCCAGTAAGGAGGAATGCATTTGCCATCATTACATTGCACCATAGTACCAGGGCAGGTTAATCGTGCACATTGCTGTTCATCTGATCCATCAGAGCAATCATTTTCACCATCACACTTCCACAGTTTAGGAATGCACATCCCATTACTGCACGTAAAATGCTCTGATGAACATGTATTGTTTGCTGGTAACAAAAACATATAAGGTTAATTTTAAAGGTTAGTTTATTATTGCCTTAAATTTTAACACATTGAAGCCCAGGCATTTCTTTAGTTGAGGAGCCAAGAAACCCAGGGTTTTTACAACTATTTTGAATTGTTATTTACAGTACATCAATGAAATTTGCAAAAATGCCTTGGTACGATCTACAAGTATGGGTTTCAAAGATTTCTTAACAAACAAGAAAATAGTCATAACTTCCAGAACTTAATTTGTATCCTGAATTTCAGCTTCAGTTCACAGAAATTGAGGAAAATGCTGCATTTTAACATTTAAGAGCAGCAAACGTAAAAAACAGAAAATGACCTTCAAGGAAAATGGCACGAAATAGGCGAGAGCCACCAATATTACTAACTCTCCTAAATTTCCTAATAGCTGACTAAAGCGAAGACAGATGGCAGACAACTAAATGATAACTGATGCATGACCTTTGCCGCATAGTCCAAGACCAAGTTACAGTCATGGAAATATATTAAAAGTGTTAAAAATACCTGCCCGAGCTATGCTTGGGTGTGGACTGCATGAACATTTCGCATGACCCAAATTATTCTCAGGCTTGGGCTTCAATGTGTTAAATATCCAGACCTTCAAAATATTTCTAAAAATAGTAATCGCAACAATCACTTTAACATTATCTGCACATCTCAAAAACACATTTTATGAATTCCCCAAACCGGGCTTTCAAAATACTAGAAAATGTTATCCGATGTTTTTGTTTTTATTATGTTACAAACTTTAGCATGAATTGTGTTATTTTCATAAAGGCAAGAACCTCAGCTAACATGAAAAGCACTAGAAATAAATTAAGACATTCGCTTGGAGCCAATACTGCTCTCCTAAGTCAATGTAATGCATTTTTCATTTTCAAGAACAGAAATCCTTGTCCTAGCTTTCCCCACTCTGCTAACCAAAGAGTGAAAGAAACCTTATCCACAAAAGTTTTGGGGATTGTTAACTTTACTGCAACCTGTTCCTCTCCCACTCCTTTCCTTTGCCTTTGAGTACCTCCTTATAATTGTTAATAAATACTCTTAACTCATAAGGTTAAAGTTTGAAATACTGCTTTGGTCTTCCATACACATAGTATGGTTTCACTCTAAATTCAGAGGAGATGTAAACAAAACCATGAGTCATGGGAGCACCTTATTGGCTGGTGAGAAAACTACAACTTTTCCCACTCAAGATGTCATCTCATCCTCTACAAAAATAGTTTGAATTTTTTGCCTGCTTTTGTGCGGAGATTTTAAAATTCTGTCATTATGTAATAAGTGAGTTGGCAAATGGTAATACTACATCACTTAAAAATCACTTACTTGGAAGCATTTCAACAATTCTCCAATGGTCGTGCCGCTTTTGTTTCCTGTCCAGCGAAGGCTGTAAATTGCTGTTCTCTGGTAATGAGGTGATGAATCTCCCAAAGGTGTTGGTAGCAGTTATTAAGAATTCATTATGTGGTCTTTGTGTTTTTGTATATGAATTTTTCCCCAGGTTTCTAAATCGTAGCTGTTTTTTTACTGGTTTTAAAAGTTTTATACTGGGCATGATGGGATTTGAGGTCCAGAAATAATGTGTTACTGCTGATTTGTCTAACTGCTTTTGGTATAAAGATCTCAAATGTTCTTTTAAGTCTTGTTTCCAAATTTCTCTCGGTTCTGCCTATGTATACTAGATTACAGTCATTGCAATCTATTTGGTATATTCCAGCTAACTTTTCCCTAGGGATAGGGTCTTTTATTTTGTTGCACAGCAGTTTTTGTATACTATGGTGATTCTGAATTTTGCTTTTTGAAAATTTTTTTGAAACTCATGGTGTGCTCAAGGTGGTAAGTGAACTTTCTGTATGTTTTGTGGTTCTTGTGGGTTTTGAAGTGTTGTTTTTTCCAGAAAATTTCTTAATTTTCTTATCTATTAGGGTTTTTTGGTAACCGTTTTTGATGGATAGTTGTATGATGCGCTGGTACTTTTTTTTTTTTTGTATTCCTCATTTTCCAGAGGTAGGTATACCAATCTGTGGGTTGTGCTGTAGTATTGCAGCTATTGTTTTTTATGTAGTTTTCTGTGTGGATAGGTTTTCTGAAGATGCCAAAAGTTTATTGTGGTTTCTAATGATTTTAATATCCAGATAAAGTTACTGTCTATTTTCTTCTTTTCCCATAGTGAATTTAATAGTGTTTTGGTTTCTGTTAGGGTGTTCTGGAGAGTCTTGATACACGGTTTTAATGGGTTTCTGTCAGTGTTTTACGTATTCTGGGCATTGCAGTAGTAGTTCAACTTAGTTACATAATCATCTTTGTCTAAGATTTTCTTGTTTATTTTCATTAGAAACAAGAAAGCTCAAAAAGAAACTAAACAGCTTAAGGTTCAAACAAAAAAGTCCATAGAACACAAGAAAATGCCCTCAAAACACAACCAAAATCAAGATACGTCGCCATAACAAATCCAGGACAGAGATCCACCAACATAGCAACAGATAGTGAACCTCTCCAAAGAAACCTTCACAAATTCAGAATTATCCATTTTGAACAAAGGTTTAAAAACTTATATTAGCTTCATCAAAACAACAGAAGACTTAGTTGCTGACATTGATATAGTTATAAATCACCTTCTAAATAATGAAAAAAGGATAATAAAATTCCAGTGAGTCAGTTTTGAACCACATACAAAATAAAAAAACACCACAATATCCCAAACAAACAAACCAGAAAATCATTCAAAGAAAAACCGGTAATACACACCAAATCAGATAAAGGGATCGCTTTAGTGATCTTGGACAAAGGTGATTATGTAACTAGAGTTGATCTACTACTGTAAAACCCAGAATACATAAACAATGATAGAAGCCCATTAAAACCATGCATCAAGACTCTCCAGAACACACTAACAGAAACCAAAACACTAACAGTCACTAAATCATACATCAGAACAGATTTTCCCATTATAACCAGATTATATGCACTACCAAAAATCCACAAACCAGGTGATAAAACAAGACCCATTGTGAATAACCAACTCTCCGACATACAAACTAGCTAAATCCCTGTCAAAATGATTCCACTCTTTACCTACTTTCCAAAGTCTCGGCATAAAAAAACTCTATTGAATTAACCAGACACCTATCAAAGATAAACATTGCACCTACAGAAATGATGGAATCATTTGATGTTACTGCATTGTTCCCTAGCATATCAACAGAAGAACTATAGCAACTCCTAGAACATTGGTTAACAAACAACAGGATACCAGTGCACAAACGGAAGACTATGTAAAATTAAGCTATACTTGGACCAAAACTACTACTCTTTCCAAGGAAAAAATCTTCAAACAAACCACTGGACTAACCATGGGCAACCATCTATCACCATTCTTAGCAGAATTATACATGAGTCATTTGGATTGCCAAATCACAAAGAGCTTCCCACAACTTTTCAAAACCTGGTATAGATACATAGATGATATTTTTGCCATTGTCCAATAAAAATTGCAGAAGATACCCTAAAATTGCTAAATTTACAATAAAGATCCATTAAATTCACTATGGAAAAAGAAGAAAATGGACAGTTACTTTATCTGGATATTAAAATCATTAGAAATCACAATAAACTTACTTTTGGCATCTTCAGAAAATCTACCCACAGAAAACTACATAAAAAAAACAATAGCTACAATCCTATAGCACATAAACATACAATCCTAAATAGCACAAACCACAGATTTGTATGCCTACCTCTGGAAAATGAGGAATACAAAAAGAATAGCAGCACATCATACAACTAGACATCAAAAACGGTTACCAAAAACACTAATAGATAAGAAGATTAAGAAATTCAAAAGACAAGAAACATATTTGGGGAAAAACAACACTTCAAAATCCACAAGAACCACAAACATACAGGAAGTTCACTTTGATCGATCAGCGCATGTGCGCTCTACAGATCATTGATTTTAGACATTATACTTACCACCTTGGGTGCTCCTCAGAATCATAGTATACAAAAACTGCTGTGCAGCAAAACAAAAGACCCTATTCCTAGAGAAAAGTTAGCTGGAATATACCAAATAGATTGCAATGATTGTAATCTAGTATACATATGCAGAACCAAGAGAAATCTGGAAACAAGAATAAAAGAACATATGAATTGATTATACCAAAAACAGACAAATCAGCAGTAGCACATCATTTTTAGACCTCAAATCATGACGTCACACCTAGTATAAAGCTTTTAAAATAAAAAAATAAAAAAAAAAAAAAAAAAAAAAAAAACAACTACGACTTAGAAACCTGGGGAAAATTCATATACAAAAACACAAAGACCATGTAATGAATTTTGAATAACCGGCACCAACCACACTTGAAAGATTCATCACCCTGTCATCAGAGAGCATAAGCAATCTACAGCCTCCCCTGGATAGGAAACGAAAGCAGCACAATCAGTTAGAGAATCGTTCTCGAAACGCATCCAAGTAAGTGGTTTTTCAGTGATGTAGTGTTACCATTTGCCAATTCACTTTATTATATGACTATGCATCACAGTTACTAGCTTCTATTCCCTCAAATTATATTAGTGCCCTGTTATTATAACAGTTCAATTTTATGAAATGAAATGTGTTGTTCTGATTCACCTAAAGTAACTGAATCATTACACAAAGGGTTTATGATGCTATGTGCAGGTGCTGTAGTTTGGTTCCAGTTTCCATTTAAGCAGATAAGTTTATTCCTTACCAAGTGGGTTAGTGTGTTGTGAAAATATTGCTTCAATAGTGTAATGACTGAGAAACAATCCTCCATCACTGAGGAGAAACATAAATCCAGAAAACTGTTAAAAAGTGGAGAGAAGATATGTTTATAGCAAATTATGTGAAAATATCCTTCTCTAAAATGTAGTGGAAAGAAGTATTACATTTAACCAATGACTCTAATTCATTGGATTAATCATTGGAAATTAGACCTGGATGGAAATGAGTTTTGTCTAGCCTACAACTAATGTCAATACCGGTTCCTTATGCAAGTGCTAAATATTCATTAGTTATCAGAAGTTAAGAACTGTTAATTGCAGTAATTCAAGTGCAGAGCACAGCAATCATGTTTATCTATAGCCTGGCATGAACTCCCCTCCTCCCTACCCTCAGTGAAAATGCTCTTTGTATAATGTGCTTATTTTATTTGCTGCTACCAGTGATCACATACACAAACCGTTCTTTTACAGCTTGTTGTTTTAGTGATAACTGTTAACCTCTCAAGTTCCAAAATCAAATTAAATTAGGACAGTTGTATGACACTAAGTTTTTATGGGTTGGAATAAAACTAATTTACGGGTAGAAAAAGGTTTTTGGGGTGGGAGTTTAAAAATGAGATTTAGACAGTTATAAAGTTTATTGTGTGGATTAATGTGTGTTATTAATGAACTAAACAACACAGATGTTCAAGAAAACAAAATTTTATTTAATTCTGATGGGGGTTTTAGGGATAGTCTCACATATAATACCTCAGGATTGTGTGCGCGTGCATGCGTGTGTGTAATGAATTGAACCATCACTACATAGCAGAAACAGAATAAAAATTATAACATATAGTGCAGAATGCAACAAATATGATACCAATGGCTATCATTACTTTCACTTATTCAATGAGCAAGGAAAAAAATCCAAAATTTGAGGTATCATACGTAATACCTATGGACATTCAAAGATAGATCAGTTCATGTTTATAGTACAAGCAATCTCTCAGCCTTTTTGTTACTAGTTTTATAAATTGAGCATAGAAACAATGTGAATTGGTGCTACAATTGTCATGACCACATTCAATTAGCATTTGTTTAGCATTAATTAAATTTCATCATTACTGATGCAGAATTGTTGCTCTGGTTGTTTGCACAGTCTGTTGTACTTTATAACCCATTTTGCTCATCAATTTCTTAACTGGTTGACTTATAAAAGTTTAAAGCAAAAATGGTATTTAGTTATGAAATGAATGATTTATAAAACCTTAAGTTAAGAACAGTTTAATACAGTATGTTTAAACAAAAGAGTAATTATAGGCAGGTTAACCCACACACTGTTTAGTTAGCACTTTTATCTGTCTACTCCTACTATTATGTGTTGAAAGTTTAGGATGTAAGGTAAAATATAAACATGACATACAAAATGTTAAAAAGCTAATGATTCTTGAGCTGTGGAATGTTCATATCCACATATTATCTGGGCAATCTCACAGTTCTAAGTTCCCATCTATCTCCAAGTGCTCAGTGGAGTGATATATTAAGGTTTGGAATTTATAATGATGATCCATTACATTCAAATATTCCTAATTATTTATGTATTAAGGTTTGGTTACTTCTACTTTTGGATCTTGAGAAGAAGGAAGCAATCTGAGCTATGAGGGGATCTTACTATTTACATAGTCCGTTTACTACAAAATGTACGTATGTATGTCACCAATGCTGCCACAGATATAATTACACATTGCCAGGTTCTCATTGCTGGTACACAAACTATCTGACTAATATTTAAGTTTATCAGTGTGACCATGCAAGACATTTATTGCCAAGGCAGAATATGCTTGTGCAATCCTCTTGCTTGTGGTCAGACATTCCTTTGAACTTAGTGTGAAACAAGAATAGTGTGTATCAGTTAATTAATTTTTAAATTGTTTCATTTGTATAGCCTCTTTTAACTTCTATGGTCATAGATGTCAGGGGTTTTAACTTTAAAAACAATTATTGATGGTATTTTATCCTCTGAACTGTAGGTTCTTCAAAGTATTTTTTTGGGGATGGGCAGGGGTTAATTTGTTTAGAAACTTTGAAGCTAAAATGGATTACTTGAGCATTAGGAGTGGCATTCTGGGACACAATTGCTTCACCTACTTTATTATACAGGATGTGTTTCAGCTGTATGTTCCACCTTCAGCTTAGGTGGATTAGATTTTCTCATTAACTTTTACATGGCGCAGGAAAGACAACACACACACACACACATACCAACAGAGGAAGATTATATATTCATTCAATAGATCTATTTATATGTGAGAGTATTGGACTGGTAGGCATGCTTTTTTTTTTTTTTTTTAGATTCAGGCATTCTCAAAACATATTTCCAGTGAAATCTCAGAGTAAAAATTTTTGGGTGGAATGCAACACTTTCTCCACCGACTATACACTTTGTATATGGCATAGAAAGTAAAAATATACAGTATACTCATAAAATATATGGCTTTTTCAAAATTAGGCATAATAGCATTATGGAGCAAATTAGCTCCAGTTTATGGTAAAAAGTTCAATACTGTGTTATAATAATAATGCCTCATATTTATACAATATGAACAAGCATGAATATGAGCTGAATCCAAAATTGAAAGTAAATCTAACAAAAAAAGTGTCCAGAATTAATGCTACTACAGTAACATTTCCATATCATTTTATTCCATTACTAGTTAAGAATATATTTTATATGTTGAATATTTTTTTTTCTAATTTCAGCAAATATTCAAGGAAATCTGTGAGGTTTATGTAACAGTTCACAATTAAATGAAAAATAAACACAAATTGTGAGTCAGATCTTATAGCAATACTTTCAGCAATACAGTCCTTTTTAAAATATGACTGGAAAAATAAGCCCAAATACTAAAAAAAAACTGGAATTTCCAGTAAGCATTAGAATTATTACTATCAATCATGCTGTACTGTATTTGTTCTCAAGTTTGCTTACCTTTAGGGCATGTGCCATTTTCATTTGGTTCTTTGTTACCAGGGCACAAACATTTTCCTTTAGGATCTGTTTCCATTCCATCAGGACACAGACATGCAAATCCATTTTGTGGTTTACCAAGACAAATGTGTGAACATTCAGTTTTAGAAATGTTAGCACAAGCATTTGTTCCTTCTTGAATACTATGTGCAAAAACCTGCAAAAGGACGTTAAAAAAATGTACCATAAACAAAAATGACTTAAGAAACCTAACCCAATTTTTCTAGAGAGAACTGGAAAATTAAGTTATACAATTTAACATTGCTTCTGGATTTGCTTTAGAAGCAGAAAAAGAAAAAGAAAAAGAAAAAGAAAAAAAAAAAAAAAAAAGAGAGAGAGAGAGAGTGAGTGAGTTTTATTTATGGATGCTCTATAACTGCTGTGGTTCTCAGCATCCCTTGTATACTAGGCGTGAAAGATTGCTTAATTTTGTTCAGAGGCCTCTTTTATCAAGTTCGAGGTTCTTTTAAGTGCCATAAATCTATGACATGGAATCAACGGCTTTACTTCCCTTCCAAAGGAAGCAATGCTAAGGATTTTTACGACTGAAAAAGTTCAAATTAAATGGATATGATCATAATGTATTTCTATTACAAAGTCCTACCTGAATATACAGTTACAAGTATTTGTGGTGACCATACTGAAGTCCTAGTACTGATATTGCTTTCTAAATTCAAAATAAACTCATAAGCACATACTCATAATACAAGAAGAAATGCAGATGTAAGTATTATAAATGGCAATAGAACTTCATTCACACATAGTTTTGAACATAATGCAATATTATTATATAACAAACTGACAGAAAACATTAAAAGTAGCTTTCTGGGAATGAATTATGGGGTTTCACAAGTTCACTGAAGTATTATCTGTGACTGAAAGTACGTTTAATTACTCCCAGTAACTCAAATATGGTTTTTGTCATTGTTTCAGTCATCATAACGAACTACTAAAAAAGATCCTCCACATGAGAATTATACCAGATGATGGCACAAACAGTTTAAGGAGACCGGCAGTGTACAAAATATCAACAGGTCAACCGGGAACATCAGAATATGTTGAAAGAATCCAACAGCCCTTGTTCAGAGTCCTCAGAAGTCCATTCCAAATCTCAATTCACAGCACAACATGAAGAAAGGATTGAAATTGCATTGCCATAAAATTCAACTCTTGTATGCAATAAAACCACAGCACAAATTTGCTTAGCTGATTTACTGCTACCATGCTACAAAGAATCGACATGAACCACAATCACAAGAATATCATCTTCTTCGAGATTAGAACACGTTCCATGTAAATAGTTCTACTAATTGGTACAATTGCCGAATTTGGGGCTTGGAAAACACACAACACATTCAAGATTCTCCTAAAGTGAACATTTGGTGCAGCCTTATGGACAACAACACTTTTGATACATTCTTCTTCTTCTTTTTTTTTTAAACCAACTCCATTACATACATGGACATACTACAGAATGTCCTATTTCCTCAAAACAGGTAAATGCAGTTGTAAATAATTTTTCAACAAGATGGAACACCTTGCCATTTTGCAAACCACATCCAAGAAAGTTAAATAATCGACTTCAAGGTCAATGAATTGGCAGAAATGGACTAATCTTATGGCCGGTTATAAATTTACACCTTACTCCGCCATACTTCTTACCTTTGGGGCTATGCCAAAAATGTCTACAGAGAAAGAATCGAGAATATCAACCACCTAAATCAAACAATCAGACAGTACTGCAAGCATTAAGCCAGAGAAAAAAAAAAAAAAAGAGAGAGAGAGAGAGAGACCAAAAGGATATGTTGATAATGCAATGAAATCATTGCGAAACTAGTCCAGGCAAGGATTCCAAAAGATAAGTGAAGATTTGTTGCAGCTATTATTTTTATATTAATATTAAGCCAGATGTTCTTGTCAGAATGTGGATAAAGTTGAATTTTGCCTAGGCCTCTGCCATGCAGTGATAGGTGTCCATATTGAAGCTCACTAATGTTATCTGGAAAACTGAGTTGTTTAATTAACAATCACTTTCAATAACACTTAGCTCACAATGAGCTCTTAAAACCCCCTACCATTCATTTCTGGAAAACCCTGTATTATGTGGGGAAAAAAGGTACAACATGTTCTGAAAACTTTTTTAATCAAATCCTGCTTTTATTCAGTAGAAGAATATTTAATTACATTTGTCTAAACAATACTTCCTAAATTTGTCATTTGTAAACACTTATGCAATGTCTTATGTATTTTACATTAATCTCTTGAACTTGAAGTTTTCTGCAGGTATTCCATTTGACATTTTTGCAAATATCAGATGGTGCTCCTTTGAGTAAGGAATGCCTGGGCTGATATTTTTAACATACCACTCGCCAATCACCCATTAATTTATCTGCTGTTTGCATAACAAATAGATGGCCCTGGGCAAGGAGGTGAAATCTGATAAAAAAATTAAGTTTACTTTAAGTGAATATTATTTTGGATCAACAAGGAATATAATTATTTACTTCTTACCTTGAGGTCCATTAGTCCAGGTAAACCACCTTCCAACTGCAGTATACCCAATCCATGATCTTTGTCTGCTGAGAAAATAGCATTTTGCTTCCAGTCATCCCAATACATAGTGTCTTTGAAAACAGCAACAGCAAATGGATGAGACACTCTTTCCTGTGGAAGAAATTGAAGCTGACATATCATTCACAATAGGGAGAGAGGCAGAAGTACTCAACAAAAACCCTCCCTTTGAAAATTGATTGATCTTTCCACACAAGCCATGTGGGAAAAGCTCATTCAATTTATTTTGCTCATAAGAATGCCTAATTTTCACCATCAACCAAACTTTAATGTTTCTCTTGTATTCTCCCATTATGATTGTTGTGTATTAATATTGTATAATATTATGCATAGAAAGTACAGGTTAAAACAGACAAGACATAAATATTTCACTCCAAGTAATATATAAATCATCGCTGTTTCATAACTAAGAGAACAAAAGACAATCAGATCTCACTCATAATAGTGACACACAGTCACAGTATCTGTGACATTTGCTTCTTTAATTGAGGTCTTATTCAAACATTGCAGATGTATGCAGGTCTTAACATTAAAGCATATAAGTACTCTTCAAATTTTGCAGACTGTCTACTGAATTTTTTATAGCCAACACTTTCAGTACATCTTATGGTAAAAAGCTTGCTGTACTGATGCCAAACATTTTAATTAAGAGCATCATAAATAATTTAAAGTAGAGAAAATTATGTCCAACAATAATATCAGTAGCTACTGACTTATTACAAGCTAAAAAATTATTTAAAATTATTACTAGCTTTAATTGTTATTTATTTTATTTAATTTTGAAGCCTTTAGTTTAATTTGATGAGTTGATTAATTACACTAATTCTCTTCCCACCCATTCCCAATGGGAACACACCCTTACCTCGAAAAATAGGAACAGAGTTTTCAATTTTGACATTCTGCAGAAGAATGCGTTTAGCAAGTTCATTGAACCACCACAGAGCAGACAGAACTGACATCACCAGCTTCACCACAAGAAATTAGTTGATGCCAGGTTGAAAATGAAGGAGACTAGTCTTTCAAAACAAGTTCCGATAAAAATCCCAATAAAATGTTGTTTAGTGCAATTAATTGACTCCTCAAATTAAATGATTATAACTACACTGTTCTCAAATTTCCATGAAAGAAAAGTGAATTATTTTAGTGTAGAAGATAATGCTGCTTAATGTTTGCGGACTGTGTGTCATATAAGTTCTTAAACTGCTAATTTGGAAGTGAAAAATCTTCACAATCACACAGTCATAGTTTCACACCTATTTCGATAAATATGCATTTCCAGGTATCTAGAACTGAGGATCCTTTTATGTTAATAAATAATTACGGAGAAGATACCAAGGTTTAAAATTTTACCTACTGAATGGTTTATGATTACTCTTGCTTTCTATAATTCTTTCCTCAGTAAAAGATGCAATTGAAAATAATCTGCTGATATTTCAATTCTACTTCAATGATTTTTTTTTTTTCTAGCACTTTACAGTTATTAGGGTTAAAAGAGAGCTCGTTATAGATTATTTTATAATTTCATGAACATAGAGAAGGTATATGAAGTTAAATGTTGTGACTGTGCCTTGCCAACTCATAATCACTGCATGTGTGTCAGAGTTTGCTTTGAAAAGCTTACACGCGGCAATGTCCAGAAAGCTAAGTTCCATTTCGCTCTGCTGCCAACGCAACACTCATTCTCTGGTTCACTGTTTGTCCATCGACAACATTACAGCTGGATCATGTTGTGTTTACATTTGTTATGATTTGTTCAAATTTTTAACACAATTTCTGATCCCACTGACTGTGAAGTGTGTTCTGTAATGTGGTTTTTGAATACAAGGAATGTTAAGCCAGCTGAAATTCATCAATTTGTAGAGATTTACAGTAAAAATGTAATGACAGGCAGAATAGTGAGAAAGTGGGTTAGGCAATTCAATGATGGAAAGTTCATGATGGGCATCCTCTGTTGTCACTGATGGTTTAGTTGAACAAGTGAATGAGGCAATTCATAAAAACAGTTTACAATAAGAATGTTAGTGTTGTGTTTCACAAGACACTGTATTTAGCACTGTATTGATGGCAGCTTTCTTTGAAAAGGACATACAAAAGTCGATTCCCACTATGACAATGCATGAAATTCGGTGGCAACTATGTTGAAAAACAGGCTAGAGGATATGCTTTCATGTACAAATAAATGTTGTGAAAACAAATATTTTATGCCTTTTTCTCCTAAATGGTACTTACTTTCTGGACACACCTCGTAGCATTGTTACACGTTTGTTGGTCTTCCTTTAAGTAGTTGCACCCATTGTTGCAGTTGTTCGAGAATGGAGGAGCGGTAGCATTTTTATAGCAATAATTTTCTTAGAAACACTAAGAATAATCACTTTATGAAAAATTACTTACATCATTTGTTATTATCTTCTTGAAATGTTTGCCATCTAGATCAGCTGTAGCGATGTAATCCTCTCGTGCATCAACCCAAAATATCTTTTCTGCTATATGATCAATTGTGATGCCATTTGGCCATTCCACATTTGGCTTTGTGAAGAGTTGCTTTGGATTACTACCATCCAAATCGGCCCGGTTGACACTTGGATCACCAGGTGCCCAATCAGTCCAAAACATATACCTAAAATATTGAAAGTAATATAAACATGTAGTGCAGCTATTAAAAGACATCTTCAAACAAATATTTTTATATTATCTAGTATAATTTGATAATACTATCCATATATTATCTGACTAAACAGGAAATATATTAATTTACATCCAATTCAAAATACACTGCCAATGTATTACATATTATAACATCACTTCAAGGGACCATGAATAAACAGTGTATCAGCTTGTTTTCTATTAACTGCTCTATTTGTAGACGAGAGTAATGACACACTTATAATTGGATTTTGTTTTTTGAGAATCATAATGTTTTGCCAAACTTTAAACCAAAAATCTGTAAAAGAATATTATCAAATAACTGGGGGTCACAAATGGTAGATACCAATGTATTGAACTTAGCACTGAAATATATATACAAAAATAAAAGCTGTGCTAGTATATTGAAGTACTTGCAATCCAAATAATGTTATGAGATGAAGATAATTTTAACCTTTTTGAAAATAGTACTTTCAACAACTTGATATTTCTGCAAATGCAATATGACATTTCTGCAAGTATTTTCCAGATATTTTCTAGCAAGTATTTTACACTTCAGCCAATAAGCAGTTGTAATAGGTAATAAGATCGATAAATTGACTTTCAAATTTTCTGGGCTCTTTGTAAAGAAATGTGCTGTAAGAAACTTATTAGTCAATTTATAAATTCCTCTTCCAGGGAGTTAAACTATTGTGAATATGGGAAGAATTTAGCTAAAATTGATTTAGGTCTAGTTTCACAGTTTAAGCTTAAGTCATAACTTTAGTAAGGTATGGACTCTGCTTAAGCCAGATTTACACTTTGGTTTAAGCTTTCTAAGTTTCACAGTAGGGTAACAGGTTTGGATTTACTGAGTTGAACAACATTTGGCAACATGGAATGGCAAAATTGGTAATGTTAACCATCAAATGAATTTCCAATTTGTTTACAATCCTGTTCCTAAATTAAGATATGGTAGGTTAAATAGCTGCATATAATTAAAATGATCAAACATTCAGGTCAAAACAACCCGTGAATTTTACTTCTCAAGATGTAAGCATCCTTGTACAAATTACTGTGTAAGGAAAATCAAATATGGGATAAAATTGCAATGCGAAGAGTGAATTAGAATGGTATGAAACAGTTTTGACAGCTCAGTATGCTGAAGATTTTGAGATTCCAGAAAATCTCCTACTGCAATTAGTATGCTTTCACTTATACATAACCTTAATGCTTAGAGAAACATTGCTTCTGAAAAGATGCCAGGAGAATGAATGAAACAAATAAACATTATGGTATGAACTGACTGCAGTTTTATGTTTATTTGATTATACTTTTATATGTATCATGAATCATTTCTGGCACAATCATTGCTTAAGATTTATTTAATCAAAAGCTTTCATTCCATGTTCAGATTAACACGGTGACTCCTCAGCTTAAATCACAGTTCAGTGTAATTTAAGTCAAGCGACGAATAAGCTCGACTTACCACTTGAATTATAATCTGACTAAACAAATGAATGAATAAAATTATTTCTCATCAGATTTTACAACTTATTTACATTCTAGGAGTTACTTATGATTAGAAACATATACACCTAACACCCTGGTTGTTTGTGTATAAGCATCTTTCATTCATCAATGTATCTCTGATAGTGTCACACAATTCACCTCTATTAATTCACTATATTATTTATTTTATTATTTATTCTTTCCTTTCTTTCCCAAATTTCCTCCAGCACTTCTTCACCTTCCCTACATTGTTGCCCAATCGTTTTAAAAATTCTTTCCTGTCGTTTCCATAAAGTTTTAAATTCAACATATCTGGTTCTAAGTTGTCCCACTTCTTATTCCATATTTACTCCCTACAAACTTTTATTTCTGTACAATCTGTTATACAACACAAAATCTTGGCCTACTTGCCACATACTAGGCACAATTCTATCAACTTTTAATCTTCTTAACAGCATACTGTTCTTGCCCAAGTTAGACCTTAACATTGGCATATTTTTCCTCAACCCAGTCTTTCTTAAAAGTCCTGTAATGCACCAGAGAGTTCCATTTCTTAGCTATCACAATCTTCTGTTTCTGTATATCATCTACACTTCATTTTATGGGCTTTGACCGCCTGTAGACTATAAATGTGATAACTCTCCCAGGCTGATTTCTATTACAATTCCCTTTATTCAGTTACCCAGCTTCTATCCCATCCTGTGTTTACCTGTGCCTTTATACACTCTTTGACCACATTTCCTTCTTCCAAAAATTGGCTGGTATTTCATAATTTTTGACTAGCAATCTTTCCCTACAAACTCTTCCCAATTCAGTTAGAGCTACCTCATTGGAGCTACTCTTAGTATATCCAAAGTCATTTTGTAGAATATTCTATGCATCTGGTCTAAGGTTTACCAAACTTTCTCTTGTACACCATGCATCATTTTCCACTTAACTGATCCCTCTAGCCAGTTCACACTTATATTTGGTATTTTGCCAAGCAGGTTCCTACACTGCCTAGAGCTAGTTTGCCTGTGCCTTTTTTCTTTGCTCTGTCCATTTTCCATTTATTGTTTAGTCTTACCCCTAATTAGTCAAATTCCTTTATAAAGTTTATTTTGCTTCTAAGCACCACTTCCCATCCCTGCCAAACTCATCTACTTTTTACATACTTAACATTTTGGATTTATTGGTATCTTCAGATCTTAGTCTTTGCAGCATTTCTCTGTTGCCTTTATTGCTTCTTTAAATCCCCACTTGAAATTGCTAATACTATCAGATCATCTGCCTGGAATATCTTTGTTATTAGTTGATGAAGAGTACCTATTTTCCCTACCTATTTCTTCCAGGATGTAATCTATAAACATTTTAAATATGGGACTTAATTTGTAACTCTGCCTTAGGCTTCTTTACCCAGTCTGTTGCTTTATTGTTGGTCATCTTTTTGTAAATTTATTATTGGTGTACAACCTCTGCATTATACTTGAAATTAACTTACTTCCGAATTCTGGTAGCCTGCCTAGCAGGCATACTATATGTGGCATATGGGTCTGTTGCAATGACACCAAGGTTAACCTTGCAATAGCCAAGCACCTTTTAAACCCCCTCTGCACCAACAGCCCATGCTCACAAGAAGAGCTATCAAGAAAGACATACACATGGCAATTGTTTTGTTTGCTTTAAGAGTATTTTTTTTAAGTTGTTGCACTGTAGCATGTTATAAAGTTTAAGCATAGAATCAATTAAATTTAAATTGCACAATTTCATAGCATTGTAATTTTTCAAGTACTAAATGTGCAGTTATATTGTAGTGAATGACAGTTATTTTACTTATTTTAGACTTCAAAAAACCTCGGCTGGAATTCCTGTGTGAGTGACAATGTTTGATATCAAAAAAAAATGTATGGGGAGGACACTAACACATTCTCCAAAGGAAAAGTATGATAAACTTTGACAAGGTACAGCAATTAATGGTCATGCTTGTGAGATAGTATGTGCTTTAAAATCATATTTCAAACTGGAAAGAGAAAGTGGTGGACCACTGATTGAGATAAATAAAGTATTGAATAGAACTCAGCTCCACTTAAATAAAAGTACTGTTGTCTGAATACAGAAAAAAGAAAGAAAAGAGGAAGAAGCTGAGAAATAACTGGATCTCCAAAAGTATTATTAGAAACTCCAGGAAAAACCAGGCATTGCCAAGAAAGAGGCTTTACAGATCTAGATGCTTTCCAGGTAGATGTTATTCATAACCACTGTATAGTTATTATGAAAGAAGAGTGTTCCTTGCATTGTACAAACTACTTTCAAACCTTAAACAGGAGATCTTTTCCACAGAAGCAAATCCACTCTCTGCATTTGTCTGCAGGAATTTGCATTTAAGTTTGAAAAATATTCCAACAGAGTGGTCCGATGGCACCACAAACACACTGATACCCCGTTAGGTAAAAGAATTAGACTTGCTGTTTTTCGTGCTGAAACTTTGCAAGATTTTGTCTCAAACTGTTTCATGTTCAGGTCAAGGACAACTGGAGATTACCATGAGAAAATGAATGTAAAATCTTTACAGAGTGTTTTATTAACAGTCTAATGCCAAACATCTCCCTAAATTCCACTATCATAATGCAAAGTGCCATTTGGCAGTATAAAACCAGACCCCAACAATGCAATGGAAGAAGGCAGCCATATTATTGTGGATGCAAAACAATGTCACTGCAAAACATGGGATCCAGGTTGATTTGGATCTCAAAAAAGTGGATTTATTGGATGCGTGAATATTTGTAAACCAAGGGTTCCACTTTAAGAGAAGTGGAACTGGACAAAACCATAGGCATGAAATTATTCTCTTCCCCTCTGCTTAACTCAATTTTAATGTGATTAAAAATATGGATGCAAGAAAGGCTATGTGGAAATTTACAATAACAGAAGTAGAGCGACTCACCAGGTAAGGAGTAGAGAATGCAACTGCTGAGAATTGGGAAAAAATGGTATAAAATATTTGAGAACTGGAGAAAAGAAGGGATTCTGGAAGAGTGTGTGCAGCAAATAAATATCTTCCTTAACTATGATTCCACTTCAGAGGAAGGAGAGACCATCAATTTGCCACTAAGTGTCACTATAATATGAGTACATAAATCACATATTTATATCAATATGATTATGATTTTATTTATAATACTTGCATCCAAGCCAAAAATTTGAGCCAACATGGATTTACTTTGTTGGGTAGGAATCCACAAACATAAAATCATATTTGTCATATAAGTTATAATTACTCAATTTCTATATACACTATATGAATCTCCATACACTATAAACATAACGGAAGTGCAATCTTCAATTTTTCCATTATTTTCAAAGTACTTAAGGGAACATTATTGCTCCTTATCTTTAATGTTTTCAATGGTATTAAAACAACTTGCTTGTGGCTCATTCAAATATAAGAAAAATGAAAGTTTTGGTCTATTAGGTAATGTATAATGCTGCGAATAAATGTTTAATTCATAATGTGGTGGTATTTAAGCTATTAAATATAATATGCACTTATTCTCACATAGTATGAAAAATGATCATGCAAAAATTTATGGTATGCTGTACAGACAACTTTTAATATTGTGAAGTGGGAAGATTTTTTTTGTATGGAATGTTATATCAAAATACTGCATTTGATGAAGCACCAGTTTTGATATCTTTTAGTTTTCTGTTGTGAGGTTAACTCTCACAAAGTTTTATCTTTGTTACCTCTTCTCTTCTGTACCATTCGGCTAAAGAATAGGCTAACATGTGCTGCAGCGGGAATGCATATGGGAGGAAAGCAGCTATAAGAATTTGAAAGTACTGTTAATTCAAACATAGTCCTATCACTTTCCATTCACTACCTTTTCTCTCAGCTTGTTCCATAGAACATTTCTTTTGATAATAATGAACATCTTTTCTAGATCTGCAAAAAAAACACCTTTCCTCTTACAACTATACTGTAAAACTCCACTATAGCTTAAGCTTCTGCATACGTAAATTCAAAGTTAAGCTTAAACTGTGAAAGTGGGCTTTATTTAGGAAAAAAAAAAAAAAAAAAAAACAAAAAAAAAACAAAAAACAAAACAAAACAAAACAAAAAAAAAACAAAAAAAAAACAAAAAAAAAAACAACAAAACAAAAAAAAAACAAACAAATTTGTTTTCTATCAAGCTAACGTTAAGTTGGTATTTTTGTTAAAGTGATTAACAACAGCACTTCAAAGACTTAGCTTGACCAGTGTGTATGTTTGGTATTTACTCATCAGCAATTTTTTCCTTTGTGCATGCAGTGCTAGATTCATAAACTGCATTTGCAACAGAATATATAGGCCACAGAACAGTAAATAACATTCAAATTGGAAGACATAGGCAGAATACTGTAAGGGGCAGTTATTGATAACTATGGCCCATAGCCCTTGTAAAAAACAGACTCTTTCTCTCTGTTACAAACATCATTCTTTCTTATTTCATCTTGCAAAAACCATTTAGAAATGGCAATCAACAGAACGACTACAGCAATATTTTGTGGAAAACGCACAGATGCTGTCTTTGCAGTTTAAATGCTATTAAGATAATTTTCAAAAGTTCAGCTACTGTTTACACAAAGATTAAACAAATATGGGTTCTCTGAATATTGAAGTAGCAACAAAACATCATTAATTTCCAAATAGTACTCTATTTCTCAATTAGTAAAATATGAATTAAACAAATAACAACAATTATGACATGTTGAATGCTGTTGCCAAGAGGATGAGTCAAGTTGCTAGCATTAAAAATAAGAATTCAGTGACATATGTACTCTGACTCATTCAACAATGCATGAAATTTCACTATCACATTGCATTAATTGTCATTCTGTACTTTCTTACTAGAGCCTAAGAGTATTTGATGCAACAGTGCAGATGTGGGGGTAGAAAGTAGGAAGTTAAATTAGCATTACCAATATTTGTTTGCACAAATGCCACTAAATCATGCAGCTTCCCACGGAGGTTAACTTATTTCACACAAAATCAGTGATCGATTTCAATAATTTTATTCCCTCCTTCAATACCATTAAAGCCCTCAAACAAATAGTTGGTTAGGACCAGTTGAAAAATTCAATGCCACAGCCGGGAATTGAACACGGTTCTCCCACTCTCCATATGCTTGCTCTAACCATTGAGCTACTGTTACAATCTGCTGGTATGGCATTCAAATTTCCAACCGATCATGTGTGTTTTTACCTGGTTCAACCAACCAGTATGTCTTGCTTCAGAGAAACCACCAGAATGGCGACTTATCATCATAAGTACATTAGTATCTGGGTAATATTCACTATGTTTCTGCCAACATATAAGCTATTCTATTATACTGATATATGGTGGACTTTGAGACAGTGATGTGTTTTAACAATTAAAATTTAGTTGAGTGACTCAACTAAATTTTAATTATTCTATTATAACTGTAACACTCCTCTCTCCTACATATTATTAAAAGATATAACCTGTAAATAATATGTAGGAGAGTGGAGTGTTACAATTATAACCCTTAAACAAAATTTCCCAGTTTCAAAATTATTTTCTTACCCCATCATTGGATGCACAGCTATACCACGGGGCTTTTTCAAGTGATCTGGGCCAAGAATTGTCCTCCGCATGCGGCCTTCATGGTTAACATCAGTACGGATCACCTCAATCTTGGCTTGCACACCATCTACAAAGTATAAAACATTGGATACCCAGTCCAATGCCATACCTTCAATTGAAGATAATTCTTTACCCACAAGTATCTCTGGTTCATTATTTCCATTTAAACATTGTCGCTGAAACAATAAAGAGGTTTACATTACTTCAGATTTAATAAGTTAGTATTATTTTGTACATATTACTAAAATTTGAAATGTGCTATCATAGGTGTAATTTAATGCCAAACTAATACTTTAAAGTGGCTATTCTGTGGTATGTATGGAATTTAATATTTTTAAGCTTTCAACTATGAGCTCGTACTTGCAGATTTCCATTACCTCAGCCAAGAATTCTACAGATGATATCAATCTAGTTCTCAATCTATAATACAATTCTGGATATCATTATTCATCAATACTGCCTATACATTTGTACTGATTTTAGGCAGTCTGTAATTGCT
Organism: Hymenopus coronatus; assembly: GCA_030762935.1. Taxonomy (NCBI): domain Eukaryota; kingdom Metazoa; phylum Arthropoda; class Insecta; order Mantodea; family Hymenopodidae; genus Hymenopus; species Hymenopus coronatus. Next base: position 66,052,199 of record CM060898.1, on the reverse strand, counting down.
ATTTGAAGAAACTCCTTAAAAAATTAGGACAGCTACCTCCTCTGTTCTTCTAGCATAAATTTTGGACCTCATGGATCTTCATTCCTATTTACTTTCTATTGATTTGATTTACATTGCTAAGGCTAATGCTGCTTTGACTTTATGAGATAATTTTAACTCACCGAACAATTAGCTGTACTTTAAAATTCATTAAGCTATCTCGATTTATTATGATTTGTGTGTGAATCATTTAAATTATTTAAAACGCTTTTGTTTTGATAATTTATTTCAGGGTTTATTTTGTGATTAAATAGTAAAAATGATTAGTATTGTAGATATTATATTTAATATCTACAATACTAACTCTGTTACCTTAGCAGTTCTTAGTTTCCATTATGTAAATTTTATCACACACCATATAATCTATTTGACAAATAAAAGTAACTTTAATGAGGAAAATCATATTTGATGATAAAGATTGCATAATAATATATTTTGAAATATAACCAATCTATTCCACAAATGTATTTCTCTTTCAGTGGATGGTGCTAATACACACAATTCCTGAATTAGCAAGTGAGAAGAGCTGATGATATGAAACTTGTCTTTACACTAACTTCAAAGGTAACTGAAGCTCTATAGCACTTTGTACAAATCAATCATCAGCTATGGCATAGGGATTGGAACATATTATTCCAGTCCCCAAACATGGCTTCAAGCCCACCCATTGGGTGTCGAATTTTGGTTCATGTATAGCAAGCTGTTGCAACTCTGCTTGTCCGAATCAGAGTACTTGCACTTATACAGCAACCCTTCTCAGACCCTGGCTGGAAGGGAAACACAATAGCCAATAAGTCACTGGGAAGAGGTCACAGCACAAGTCCTGCCATTTCAATCAGCCATTATGACCACTTGTCTCAAATTCCATGCTGAATTGCAAGCTGCAGGCAGACTCTTGTAAGCTGTGTTGTGAGTACTCAGCTACTCTCTGGCACTACTCAAGCTGAAATAGCCTGATGTACTGGATTAGTCCCAATCAGCATGGTGATATGTTTGAGCTACAACAATCATCTGAGGCTGCACAAACTAACTTTCTGGCTGAGGCAAGTATAGTGCTGAATACATTATCTCCCCATTTTACCTGGAAGATCTGTCCACCTGACCATGAGGCCAGATTCAGGCCGGTCAGTCAGTCCAAGCCCATTAGAGGTGTCACAACAGAGTGTTATGGAGCTTTCAGTTCAAAATATCTCTTGTATGGATTATTATTTTGAAATGCAGAGGGTTTAATGCAGGTTCTGAAAAGGTAGAATCCTCGGGCCAAAAAACACGTTTACATTTAATCAAATCGTTTCCAGCTTATCACTTTCATTTTAGATTAGGGGAGAAAAAAAAACACATCTGCTATCATCACCTAAATACAACCAATTTCATAGTTTTGCTGCAGAAAGAAAATAGTACAGAAAATAAAGTTTTCACATTAATCATACCTTTAATTAGTATTTAAGCCACTAAAAGAAAAACTAAATTTCATATCCCTAGGGATCTACTATATCACCATTTAGTTTTCTTATATTTATTAAGTCAACTATCAACTTACCCCAATGGTGTCATTAATGATGTCTGCCCAGTATACACAGTTATTCTTCAAGTCAAATTCTATAGCTATCACATTCCTAAGACCATTTATTGGCAGTGGTTCCAACTTATAGTCAGCAGTTAAGCTGATTCTGGCTATTCTATCCCTCCGAGCAACCAAGAGAAACTCTGGCTTCTCCCTAGAAAGCATACATCAATAATTACAATTCTTTATGAAGTATTAGCATTAATGTAATCTGAAATTGTTTCAAAACAACACTGCTATCAATGCTTCAGAAACAAAATAAACAAATAAATTAAAAAAAAACTGTGAAGCCAAAAGATAGAGGGATTTGTATATAGAGCGTTTCAAAAGTCCTGCATATCTCCTGGTGCAGCTAAATAGAAATGCTTTTCAAAAAAACAGCTCAGACTCTTAACAATATACTTTAACGGATGCTTTTTCACAGAAACAATTGTTCTTAATATCATTGTTGTGCAATTTGTGATGTTATTGGAAATATTTTTAAATAATACCATAGGTAACTCTTATTCTGCATGATTGTAGAAGTTATCATTTGTTTTATAAACCAACATTGCAATGGTAAATAGTTGAATTTCTTGATTTTATTGTTTATATATAGGAATTAACATTAACAATATTATTATTGCTCAGTCGACATACATAATTTAGGTTATCTTTCAACTATTTATTTGGATATCGCAGCAACATCTATTGTATTAAACCATAGCAGCTTATATAATCATGCATAAAAAAATCTTTGAATGATACACTAAAAAGTATAGGTCCACAGTTCAAATCTCGGTTAGAGTGAGCTATTTAGATAAGGTTATGTCTGGGGTTTTCACTTATTCAGAGAAGATAAATGTCAGCTAACTAAATTCTATAAACCCAGCTCCTTTGAGCATCATTAAGTATCAAACAAAAGAAAGTTTCTAATGACATCATGGCCTGCACAACATGGCATTCAAGAACAGTTTGTTTTAATAAAAAAATAGTCTTTTAATCTTGTTCAGGCAGATTTGGTTTACAGCTCTGGGTGGGGAAAATACTTAGAAATAAAAACATGCAGTAATACTAATTCTGAATAGTTGAAATGTATTCATGCTTTAATAGAATATCTCACCTGTTGTTACAGCAAATTCACTGTCAGGATGTCCATAGAAAACAAATAAAATATTTTTGCACATGATTTGCAAAAAAGTGGCAAAAGTTTACTTCACATTTTTTTTAGAGCATTCATTTGTTTTATTGCACGTTGGTTAACATTTTTATTAACTGTTCTGTTTTAAAGTTTAAGGATCTCTTCTGAATTGAAGCACTAAACAAATATCTCTAGTTATTTCATTTAAAAAAAAAAATCTGATGCATTCCATTCACATGACTTCTCTAGCTGTTCCATATACAAACTATTTTTACAAAAAATGATTCTTTTATTTACATCATACTAATCTCAGTATCAAAATTTTGGGTTGGAATACAATACATTCTTTATACACTATGTAGATAATAGTGAAAGTAAAAAAGAAATGATCACAGCAGAAATAGTTTTAAGTAAAACACAAGGTCTATATAGTTGAAAGGCGCAGATGTTTGTTAGATCTGTGTATGATACTCTTTGAAATGTTTTATCTGGATGCAGGTAGGGCTTGCTGGCACATATATTGTGCATTTCCTTTATGACTTCACCTTGAATGCTACACAAGAAAAGGCCATGCCCCATTAATACAAATGCCTCAAATGGCTGAGGCCAACTACATATTTAAAAGTTAAGCAGAATTTAAAAAAACTGATGCATCACATGACTTCCTCTAGCTGTTCCATACACAAACTATTCTTACAAAAAATTATTTTTTTCTTTACATCATGCTAATCAAGATAAACATTAGCAGAATTGGTCTTAGTACTTGCTTCCTTGAAAGTAGACAAGAAATATGGGAATACATTATGCTAGAGCTAGTCAAATCATTTAAAAGCTGGTCACTATGTGAAACAATTGAGGTTTGGTTCACTTTGCATGGTCCCGTTTAGATAACATAAAAATGAAACTGATAACAAGGAATATCTAAAAAATTGTCAACTGTACAAGAAAACCATATAACAATTATATGTTTTAACAAGATCTACATTATTTGTATAGTAAGATTTTGTATACCTCTTATAGATTAACCATTATGCAAATTCTGTAAAACTCATCCAGAATAAAGAGGTCTTTAGAAACTATTCCCAGAAAATTCAAAATATACACTTTATTTGTGATGTAAATATCTTTAATATAGTATATATTGTAATCAACATCATTGATCGTAAATGGTAGTTTGTGGTCGGGTGATTGCCTTGAAAATCTTTGTATTGGATCCTTAAAACATATTAAACATAAACATCAAGTTTGGTATTTAACGGCCTTTTTGTTTTTAAGTTATGCTGTTCACACACAAAACAAGGAGAAAGAGAGGGGATGGGAGGGAGAGAGAGCGAGAGAGAGAGGGACACACACACATTTTTCTAAAAATGTCTTTCGGACTCGAGGACCTCAAAAAGTATATTTCTGGTGAAATTTCAACATCAAATTTTGGGTGGAATACAATACTTCTCTAGCTACTATGCATATTGTATGTACTCAAGTGCCAGAGAAAGTAAAAAATTTGCAAATAATATAATTTAAAAATAATTTTTGGGCTTTGGAAACTTGGATTGGAGTTAAAAGTGACAAATTCTTAATAAGACTATAAAGACCAAGTATTCTGGATCAATTTTGTTATTACTTAACTAAACCTTTAAAAACAATTCTTTTCTCCAATACCAGAGGTTACGAACACCTAATATTAAATCAAAACGCTACTTATCTGCTAGTATGTTTATTATAAACACAATAACTATTATTTATAGATAGCAATTATAAAACATGAGGAAGACATTAAAACAAACATTTGAATTAAATGATGTTTTGGGAAAGTTGCTGATATACTTACGCCATGGGACATGGAAGCTTGTCTGGCTTATATTTTAACTCATTCCCTCCTTCACAGGCATCATCTGGGATTTTGATATAGCCCTTTGTGCGCTCATAGAAAGTTCCTTGCGGGCATACTTTGGGTATAGCATATGGATCCAAAGATGATGATTTATTACGAATACAAAGTCCATCATTTCCTCTAAAAAACCCAATGTCACTATAATAAAAACAAAATGTGTAATTAATTAATTAATCATCTATGTATTTTCAAAAAAAATTATTAAAAGAAATGTTATTAAAATGCTAAAAACTATGCTTTGTTCTTCTCAATGTCATACAAAATGACCTACTGTTTATTTATTCAGTTTCATTTAAGTTATCTAGACTGACATTGGGAGGTAATATCAAATTATAACTGTTCTTTTATTCAAGCAGATTACTAACAATTACCTATTCTGCTAAACTTACACCAAGCAACCATTACTGCTTTATGTTTGGAGAACTCTGAGTAAGAATTCTTAGTATTTGTAACAATTATGTGATTTTCCATCAATAAGAACCACAGTATTATGCAACATTCATAATTAAAACTCAATTTAGTTTAATTTAATTTTCCTATCTGTTTAGTCCCCACATGTGACAGCTGTTGTGACATGATCTTGCTAAGTCTATAGCTAAATGATACTTTTGGTGACTATCACTTCTGCAGGAATGCAGAATTGGAACAAATCTAAACCGCCATAGAGTAGCATAGTACTTTCTAGAAATCCAAATTGCCATTAGCATGATGTGGATGGAAGTATACAATAAGTAAACCGATTATGCCGCCTTGTTTCTAAATGCCTCAAAACAAGTTAAGGTAAACATGCCTCAAAACATGTCCAGGTAAAGTTACATTTTAGTGATGTTACTAAATTCAAACTCTAAAACATTGCTCTATTTCACTGAAGGTTATTCCTATTTTAACCTTTTCCATTATCACTTCAAGTAAATAGCACAAACAAAACAATACTCCGGAAGTAAATGAGCCGTTACCTCTGTTGGGGTAACTAAAAAAATTAATTCTAGTTGATATTACTTCCATATTAACCTAGTTCCACAGTATGGACTTCTTTAGTAAATATTGCTTCCAAAGTAATTTACTCCAGGATGGTGCTACTGACTGTCGTAATGTTCACAACCTACAACCCAAATTCCCAATGCTCAATTTTCCCTGAATAAGACGTTTTGAACCATCTATTATGGTTTCTTAGTGTAATTCCAAGAAAAATGCAAATTATTTGCTAACAGTTGGGGCAGTTAAAAAGGTCCTCCTCGGGTGGTGCTGTTAGCTGTGGTTCTCAGGGCTGCTGCACAGTTGCTGTGCTATGTTATTGTAAATCTGTTTTTAAATGTTTGAATTTGCAGCTGTTTAAAAGGAATTGGTAGCTCTTACTGTTGGCGAAACTGTAATTGGCTAGTCGTGCCAGACTTAATTGTTAGAGCCATTTAGTTTATTTATCGGCAGCAGTTTTCTTATAGTGTACTGTTTTGCCATGTTTCCTGTATATTTTCCTGCTAGCTTCAATCAGTGAGAACAAAATTCTTAACCTCCATGCTTGGATGGTAGGATGTGATAGTAAATGAATTGAATTTAAAGATTTCTTGATATATGTGAACTTTTATTCGTTAACTTTCGAAACAATGTGATGCGTTAAGGCACGCTATTTTTACAGAATCCTCTTTTCAGATAACTGTATCACATATATATAGTATAATGTTAACTTACAGTCAATATCTTCTAGTTCAATAATACAATGTTATAATGTTTACTTAATTGTCACATAAGAGACCTTGATTGACGAGATTAACTCTTCAAGTCGTTATCCTTGGAGACTCTCTCATTGACTGCATCCCGGAAGCTTATTAATTTTACACATATACATAATAGTTGAAGGTCAATGTTTTATACCTTGTGATCTTTCGTCTCCATGGGAACAACAGATTTCCTTATTTACATTTCGTAACATACTAATTTATAATACATTTTTATACATCCATAATGATTCAAAATTAATGCATTTATATAATTTGCACGAAAACGTTCTTATACATAGCTAATATTTCATAAACAATATTTTGTTTCTCTCTAGTCTTACGCTTTGTTACCGGTATAAACAGTTTATAGCATCCGGTATCTGTTTACTTTTTATTATTCTTCTCTTTCTCCCATATTACTGCTTTCGATTCTATTTTATTATAACTCTATTTTTATTTCTAAGCACCATTTTATAGCTATATATTATGCATTATAATTTGTTGTATACTTTACATAACCTTGACAATATTAATTTCCTTAAAGCACTCCATTTCAGGCTAATTTTGTGCGTATCGTGAGGCGATGACGTCATGCTGCCATTTTATACATACAATTCTTTGTCTTACATTATGAAACCTTATATTATTTATTTTATAACATTCTTTTAGGGCGGTATCATTCCATTTTCTCTTGACTTGGTTCACTTAACACTAAATCCTGCGTCACAGTATATAAAAGGAGCTTCTTACTATAGCATCAACATTATTTGCATTTAAACATTCTACAATGTGCCAAACTTACCAATCATAATCGTCAACTTCACATCCACAAACTTCCATTTTAACTGGCCTGTCATAGTCACGACCATTAAAGCAGTTTGAATGTGGCACACGGCGCTGATATGTCTCCATCCTTCCTAGTACACATGGCATGCGAGAGCTGTTTCTGCCACTTGGAGACCAGAATTTATAATCATCATCAGAACAATTGTATGCTGAAAGAAATGTGCATGTTGAAATTAAATATTTTTAATTAGTCTGGAGAGGAAGGGAGTACACAAGACTTAAAATAATCAGTTCCCTTCACTTACTGCACTCTTTGCACATGCACTAAGTTTTACTTTAATTTGTTCTAATTACTAAGAGCAATTCAATTTGTTTTAACTTTCAATATTTTGACTTTTGTATTAATTTGTATTGCACACCAGGTAAGAGGGATACAAATTTCATCCGTTTAGGTGATTCCACATATGTACAAAAATCTGGCATATTATATTCACATGACTCTCTACCTATTCTGCAAACACACTATTCTTACAATATTACTCTTCTATCTTTTCAATACCAATCAATGTAACATTAGCAGAAAGTCTTTTTATTACTTAGTTTCTTGTACGTAGACAGAAATAAGGAAATAGTCAAATGTTTTAAAATCTGTCACTATACAATGACACTGAGATTTGGTTCTCTTTGCCTGTCCAGGAGTAAAACAAAACAGAACAAAACAAATGTTGACTTCCTGTTTGAGGAAAGTATTAGCATTTTAAAATTGAACCCAATAACTAGGAATATCTCAGAAATTGTTAACTCCACAAAAAAATATGTGGCTGACATATAGTGTGCATTTTATGGTGCCAGAATGGGAAATAGGATGGATGAATCAATAGTTTTCCCTCAGTTCCTTGCAGGAACTCTATTGTTACTTTAGCAGCGAGCTGATGCATTATGATGCAGCAAAATGCCCCTAGTCCTGTCTTTGCATATATTTTTTGGATTCTTTGAAATACTTTCAAAAGATAAAACTTTTAAGTACTACTTTGCAGTAATAGTTATCTGATTTTCAAGCACAACTGTTGATAAGTGACCACTTGTGGCGGAAAAACAAACATTTTCTTTCCAGCACTCCTAACTCTCTTGAACTGATTGGTCATCTGGGAATACCCAAATATAGGACTGATATTTTGTTTCTATCCATGTTTCACCACTCATAACAATATCTGAAGCACAAGACTTTCCACAGTTAAATCTTTGCAGCATTTATTGGCACCATTTCACCCTATGAAGCCTCTGTGCTTTAGATAAATTATATCTTGAAATACTTTTTTTATACACGAAGGATGAATGAAACATTGGCAAACTAATTACTAATGCCAGTTTCTGTTCTTGTAGGTTAGTCTTGAGTCTTTCTTAATTATTGTTTCCACAGTGATAATATTTTCTCTAATGTTGTTGGTCTGCAACTTCACTTCTTCATTAAAAGACTGCTGGCCCCACTCGAATTCTCCATATCAGCAGAACACAGTGGTATATGACAAGAGTATCCCAAGATGCTGAAGTGACTGCATTCCATTTAAACCACATTTAAAGTTGTAGAAGATCATTGCACGAAAATGCTCTACTGCACTTGCAAGAACTTTCACACTTTTCAAACTTCAAACATAAAATGAGGGAGAATGAATAGTGCAATAATGTTCTACATGCAAACACTGCATCACCAATGAGTGGCTATTTCAACAAAGCAACAACTTTTCCCAAGGGTGGCCAATATTCCATCACTCAAAATTTATCTTGTATGTGGCAGGCTCTCATTCAGAACCATTTTTGAGAAATTAAAGCATTTCAAAAACTGTTCCATATAAAGGGTAGTTTGGGGTTGGGAATTTTTCTGAAAAACTTCAGGTCACATCCTTGGAAGATACTAAACTTAAATCCAACTTTGACAGATTTTTCACTTTTAGTTATGCTCTTCATACATACACAAACCTTTTTCTAAAAATCTGATATGTTTCATTCACATGACTCTCTAAATCTATGTAACAAATTATTGTTAAAAAGCCTATTTTTCTACCTACAGCATGCTAATTGAGATGAACATTAGCAGAAATTGTTCTTATTACTTGGTCCCTTTAAGTAGAAGGGAAAACATCTGTGTCCCATTCATATGATGTCCTCTAGCTGTTCGGCACACAAATCTTTTATTCAAAACTGTTATCTAGTACTAATCACGTTATGCTTATCATGATAAACATAAGTAGAGTTAGTCTTATTACCTAGATCCTTGTAAGTAGAAGGGAAATAAGGAACGCACAGGCTAAAGTGATAGTCTCGTCCTTTAAAAGCCACTCACTATGCGAAATAACTGAAATTCCAATCGTTTTGCTTACCAGGAATAAACAAACAAGAAGAAAGATGTCTTACCGTTGGAGAAAAGTTTAAATGGCTAAAACTGAAACTTATAATCTGTAATAACTGTATAAAAAAATGCATAGGATATAAATTGTATGTTTTAACGAAATCTACATTTTTTATGTAGTAAGTTTTTGTACATCTCTTACGATTTGCCAGTTAAACAAAAGTCATCCAAAATGAAGAGGTCTTCACAGGCTATTCCCAGAAAAACATTCTAAACATAAGGTATTTGTCATAAATATATTTTATACATAAGATATTTTAATCAATATTGTTAGAGCTGTTTTTGAGAAAATTAAAATTTTCGAAAAATGTTCCATGTATAGGGTAGTTGGGGGTGGAAAAATTTCTTGAAAATCCCTGTATCGCATCCTTGGAATATATCAAACTTAAATACCATGTTTGGTATTTAACAGTATTTTCCTTTTGGATAGCAAATGGACTCACCAATGTGAAATTTTTTTACTACCTTTGTGCGACTGATTACTAAGTGGCAAGGACTACAAGACTCAACTATTTGTTTTATACTCACTTTACTAGGTTTTGGAGATTGTTGATACCCATATAAAAGGTTTTTTTTCAACCCCCAGTGCTTCCCACCCACCACGGAGCCTAACTAGAAGTCACCCCATTGGGGTGACAGGGCCACACAGGGAATATAGCAGGCTTGCCGTCCCACTACTCTGGAATTCGGTATAGTACCTGGTCCATGGCCGATCGATTAGGGGCAAGTTAGTCCCTAGCCTCCTGTTTAGGTAAAGCAGAAACCAAAGCAGTGTATAAGGTTACACACCCTCCCAGTCACTGATAAGACAGAAGCCCAGGCTCAGGTACGCAACCTTCAACCAACTAGGATATTCCTTTCCACTGACACGGGTCTCCACACACAGCCTACATGGGTGAGAGATTTAATGAATTGACTCCCTCACCACTCAGAGGTTGCCCACATGAGGGAATCAGGCTTGGCTCAGTACCCCATGTGCGCCAAACCCGTACCTACCTTAGTAGGCTCCTGGGGGGCACACTCAGAATCAGAAAACACTGTAAATTTTCTGTAACTCAAGAAAATGTTTTAAAAATTTGTTTAATCTATCATATATGCATTTAAGGAAATTTGTTACCTTTTTCTATACTGAGGTTCTCATTGTACTGAAGCTCGTACAAATGAAATTCACATAGATACTTATGGAAATATAGAAGGGGAATTTAAGTTTTTTTCATTGAACTGAATATTTGTTAAAACAGTATGCTACTTTGGTCTGTGAATTCACACTCAAGCATAAAAGCATTTCTTTACATAATAATTCACATAAACCTCAAGCCAAGTATATTTAAGTATATGATACAAGAGCAACGGTTTTATATTATTTCATTTTCACTTTCTTCCTTAATAATTTTGTTTATAAATTAGTATCCCTCTGCAAAATCCTTTCATTGCATTATAAAATATTACATGTGCAGCACATGGAATTAAGCTATCACAAAAAAACTTACTAAAAGCATTATGAAGATCAACTTTAGCCATTAGCCAGGCATGATTTCCTTTGGCTGATCCAAACATTGTAAAAACAGTAGTATTTTCTCCTGGCTCTGTCATCAAACCATATATCTTGAGTTGATCATTATAAAATGCATGCTTCTGCCAGGATTCACCCTCATCAGTGGAATAGTACAGATCTCGTGTCTCTCCATAGGAATTGTAATATCTTACTGCTACTAGCACACCACCATGATCTCCAACATTGAAGAAGTACTGATCCCTCAAAATCTGTAATTTCACAATAACCTTTGTTCATGAACCATAATACATATTGGAGTGCAGAATATGAAAAGACTGGAAGAATATGGAAGCTAAATGGCTTTTTGAGGGAAGGGGATGGATGATGAAAGCTGGCTTCAGGCACAGAACACAAGAATTATATTACTGATCTGTATGCTTTCTCCAAAGAACGGACTTTCTATTAATGGTCATTTATTAATGGTCATTATTACATCAGGAATAATGAATTTCCTAGTTATTCATTATTATATATAAGGGTTTAATAGTTCTAGTCACATTTCTATCCCTACAGCTGCACAATATTTAATACAGCTAAGAACTGAAGATTATTCAATCATAACAGAATCTAAGCAAACCAAATGCTGGGAAAAAAAGCACAAAAGTTGATTGATTATTCAATCATAACAGAATCTAAGCAAACCAAATGCTGGGAAAAAAAGCACAAAAGTTGATTAATTGATTTATTTGAATCTAAAAATAATTTTTAGGAAAAACACACCAGATTTTACTAAAGAACAAAGAAATCATTTACATAAAACAAATAATTAGATTGATCAAAAAAGAAGCCAAACCAAAAGTAAATTTAAAACTCTGATGCTTTATTCCTTTTGCGAGAGAACAGACTTTTAACAACTTATCAGTAGGGCTCAGAACTTGATGAAATGTCATTTTGTTTTCCAAGAAATCACAGACAATGTAGGATTTGATGCACACTCATTTCTCTAAAAACATAAAAAATAGCAGCCCATTTTTGTTACATATTTTTGGGGTTTTAACACCTGCTGGTAATTTTAAGAACATTTTGTACTTTTTTTTTTCTTTTTTTTTTTTTTTTTTCCTCTTTTGAATCAACTTGTTTTACATTATAGCCATTCCAGTGGTTCAGTCATACTAATTCTATTGCATCATTTCCAAGTGCTTGCATCAGTCTTTTCTTCTCTGAGCAGTCATGAGATACACTGTTTATAGAGACTACTGATCAAGTCACTGTTTACTATTTAGCAGCTTCAGACCTCACTGCCTAATACTATGTTACGCTTTTTTGTTGTCTCCCACACATCATCTTACGGGTTTAATTGGCCAAAACACAACTATTATACTGCACCTGCAGCCACAGTTCACAATGTGTTTCTCACAAGCAACCCAAATATATAGGTACATTGAAACAACAACAATAACAATAATAATTTTTAAACATTTTACTGTCACTTTTTTGTGGAAGTTTGTAAACAATGTTGTTATATTCACTTACAAGTAGGTGTTGTTTAGTGTAATTAATTGACTTGTCAAATAAATTTTCCAAAATGTAGGATATTTGATAGATCCTTTTTCTCACATTTTTAGGTCTACATCTTCTGAGCACTACTTATTATCAGAGTTGAAAAAAGATTAACAATATAAATTTTTCAATTGCTGTGCATGCCCACCACAACATCTCAAAGCATTTCGAAGTATAACACTTTAAAAATAGTTGAATGTCACAGTAACTGAAAAGCAGTAATTGAGCCAAACAGGCCTCAATATGTTCATGAAATATAAAATAAAGTATAAGACATGACTACAAAAAATACACAAATTTTGTCATCAGTTGACAGAAATATTTTTTTATTCTTCACAGAAGCAGATACAAAAAATGTGATACTGTATTTATCCGAATACAAGACGACCTCGAATATAAGATGACCCCAATTTTTCAGAACTTAATTTTGGAATTTAGCATACTATGTACATACGATATGTTTAAAAGACAGTTATATAAAAAGATGAATTTTTAAATTAAATTTAAAGGCTTGCCATTTATTTTGAACAAACTAATGGACACTTAAGTGATTAAATCCCTTATTTATTTTTTGTACTTAATTTGATTTGTGCAGAAATTCATGTTTTGAGCAGTTGCTGGAGATGGGAGTATGGAAAAGTATGGTATGGATGCGATGGTACATGACGGGGCGGTGGTGGTAGCATAACTGTAATGACGGTGATGGATATGATTTTGTTTTTAGACAACATTCTTAATGATATATTGTAAATATGTTTGCCTAATTTGAATTTGCGCAGAAATACACATTGTGAGTGGGAGAGATGGAGAACATGTACGGTATATGCAACGATAGAACGTGATGGCAGTGTTAACAGTATCATAACTGTAACGACAATATGATTTTGTATTTAGACAACATATTTGATATAACACATTGCAAATGTTTTTACCTAATTTGAATTTATACAGAAATTCACAATGCGAATGGGAGAGACATAGAAGGGAGAACCAAATAGGTGTATGCGATGATAATGTGATGGCAGCGTAGCTGTAACAGCGATTATTTATGGATGCTATTTTCTGTTAAGACAACATACTTAATATATCATAAAACGTTTTACCTAGTTCGAATTTGCCCAAAATTCACATTGCAGTATACATGCGGCCCAAGGATGAGAAAAGCACAGCTAACCTCTCTCTTTCTGCTTGACTTTTGGCTTCCAATACAACATTACGGGCAACTGCTTATGTGAAAGGCAGTCTTGTAATTTTATTTTAGTTTCGGAAAGTAATCTTTTTTCCAATGAGAATGCTCATCTAACAGCTAATTTTCAGCACGAAATGATAAGCTCAAAATCTGTAGCATACATTGCAACCTTAGTGGTAATTATATCATTTGCCCCAGGCTTCGCCACTGCTGTACCCATAAAGTTTGAAACTTACTGATTCCCTGTATGGTATTCGGAAAACATACCGCAAATGCAAAACAGTTCTGATCATTAATATTTTGGAAAAAAACATTGTCTTGTATACGGATAAATACGGTAGTTTTATTAAAACACAGTTTCTAGAGCTTTCAATAACATCTTCGGACTGAATGCATTAAAATTGCAGAAGGACATAGATTTTGATCATCAACATTTTTAAACACAAAATCGTTAATAACTAAAAAAACTACAGAATTGAAACCTCAATGAGTTTATACATAGGTCATGTAGCATATGTGCACACAAATTTAAGTTCCGAGCTTTAAAACTCAAGTTAGATTTGCAACCCATTTGCTCCTTAATATAAAGAATTTTCTAAAATAAAAAGTATGGAATTAAAATTCATTTCAAATTACAATTTTTATTGCCATTGACAAGGTTTTGATTAAACTGAGGTGGAAAGTATTATCAGGAAATTAAAATAGGAAAACATTTTGGAAAACATTACTCTATTTGTTTCTTGCAAATTTCATATACACTGATCACACAAACTGTAGCCCCAAACCCTTCCCTGCCAAATTGGTTTATATCATGGTATTTTAGGCTGATTATTCTTTTACATCAGACACTGATTTAAAAAGTTGAATCAAACTTAATAAAATATAATAACCTAAAGGATACTCAAACCTCATATTTTTATAGCTATACATGCTGATGCTCTTACCACTGATCTCAAAGTGAGTGCTTACAAACAGCTACTGTAAAAAAAAAAAAAATATTGAACATAGAGAACCATGAAAGCCTGGAAATTAAAAAATGCACTATCAGCATTCCAATTGTCATTGATGTATTATATCTAAGATTGTTTAAGATCAAATTTAAGGTTTACCAGTATACTTGGCAATTGAACATTACCAGGAGCATTGTAAAGAAAGGCAAAGATCCATGGTTCAAACTTCCAGCCATGGCATTGATCAATCTGTTATCGATTCAATTTCTAAATATTTAAAGCATCCAATTCAAGATCTATTGACATTGAGGTTTAAACTCACAGGAAGTCACTGTAAAGCATAAGCAGCCCTTAAAAGGCACAGAAAAAATTACGTCAGACTGAAAGAGCTTAAATCACAACACAAAAGTATATCATTGTTCATCACTGTTATATTATTTATTCAATTTTTCTTAACAAAGATACTAATACTACAAGTGTTTCCTACTGAATTATTTAATTTTTTTTTAGCATTTAGTACTCTTATACTTACTTGTTTCCAAGTAAGACCTGCATCACGGCTGAGATAAACTCCTTGACGGCCCCTTAGGGATCTGCCATACGTTCCAATGGCTATTATGATACCTGGTGCTGATTTGGTGGTAAGTATAGATATAGACCGCAATATTGGATGCATCTGGTTGAACTTCTGTGCTAAATGTAGTGAACATCCCTGTTCCTATTAAAAAGAGCAAGGCAAGAACAAGTAAGAGATTTGCATGAGATTACTGCATTAAGAGATTAAATAAGCATCATGGTAACATTTAAATTTTGTAGAATTACATCATATATGTGGTACAAATTTGTTCCTTGCAATGTAATTACAATATAGCCATTGCAGCTGATGTATTGGATATAGACATTAAAAGAAATTAATATTCATAAAAAAGGAGTTGTGTTTTCATAACATCTAGCCTCATTTACCCTTAATCCTCCAAGACCTGTTTCCACTGAGACTGACAGGAAAATGCATTAACTTAAAACACAGCAGCACTTTTCATTCATGAGCTTTCCATAAATAGCTCATTCTTAGAGAGTAGGGGATACAAAAGCATTAATTTTTTTATTTTTAGTGTAAACATTTAATTTGCACATTTGGATTACTTGCTGTGATATACATTTTCAAAAGTGACTAAAATACCAAAGTTTACTTTTTTTGTTTTACACAATATTAAATGAAAATATAGGGTCGTTAAATTATAAGATAACCCTTCTCATGGCCTCTACACTGCACAAGAGAACTTAAAGTGTGAAAAAATAAGTTCCTGTAATGTATGAGGGTTAGAACAAGAGCTCCAAAAATAAAAGTATTAATTAGGTTGGGGGAAAGGGGGGGGGGCCACAAATCAATACTTATTCTGTATGTAACACCTATTCATTTAATTCATTCTATAGCCATATATGTTCCCTGACATAGCTTATCAATTTTAATTTATGGGATTCTTTGAAAAACAAAGTGTATCATTCTAACCCTCATACATTACAAGAACTTGATAACATCATGCAAGAAATAAGGATTCCTGCTACCAAGCTTAGGAGAGTGAATGAGAAAATTTTTATAAACATATGTTGCCTGAGAGCATAAGGCCAACATTTACTGTGAGGTAAGGATTTTAGTGCATCTTTGTTGGCACTGTACTTTGTAGTGACACTGTTCTCTCGTGCAGAGTAGAGAGGCTGTGAGAACAAAAATGGACAACAATGGTGTTTTAGTCACCTTTACATTTCTCACACTACAATGTTTATTTCATTCTGTTATACTGCCCTTAATGTTCATTTACTGATTTATTTATTTTAAAACTCCTACTAGCATGGACACTTTTTCAAAGAGCCCAGTATAATAAATAGAGAAGAATAACAAGTACATCTGCTCTCTGCCATAAGAAAATCTTTAATTCACCACTACACATATGCATTTGAAGGGTTATAACTAGAGTGCTAGGTGGATTGGGTTTGGTCCAGATTAAATAATGGTGGTTCAGCATACCTGGATGATCCGGAAGATGCAATCAGTGCAAGATCCTTTTTTACATTTTTAAAACACATCACTAAAATATAGATGTTTTGAGGGTTTTGCCCCATCATCAACTGCATGTCGACTGTTGATGCTTGGTTGAGCTGATGTACAGCTGATAGGAACAAGAGCCATCATAGCATGTTCTAATCTAATAAATAGCAGTAAGTGTAGCTGCCCAGCATATGTGACAGTGCAACTTAACATTTTATGAATTTATTAAAGTTCTTCACTGTCTTGACACTATCATAATTAATATGTTTACTTACTATTGAACAGTTGATCTTCTGACCCTCATTATCAAATTTGGGAGCCTCAAGAGGCCTCCACTCTCCACCACGATCAAATGTTATCAATGTTGAGAAATCTTCTAGTTCAATTCTGGAGACACCAACAGTGATATTAACTTGCGATGCTATATAAATCCCTCGCAGACCTTTCACTTTTGTAAGATCTGCAAATGGCTCTATTATATCCCTGAAAGACATTACAAAATATGGAATCAGTTCCACAAATTTACTATAACATTGCTGTTCACAGAACTATAAATTGTTGTATTCCTCAAATTCAAAAGTATTTTGTATAATATACATACCTGCATTTATGTAATGAAAGCAGCCCTTTAACAGAGATACCTAATATTTAATCTTACATAAGGACAAAAGATAATTTACCATCTATTTTAAGGTCATCTCCAACGATAGCATTACTACAAAAGGAGTATTTGCAACACTATTTATATCAGCAGCTTATACTGAGCAATACTTGACTAAGGCAGTTGGCTTGCATTTAAGCTCAAATACCTTGAACAGACCAAGAGACTCAGGTTTTCTCTAAGTAGCATTTACCTATACATATTATTTCAAGATTTCAACAGTGATCCAAAAATCTACCTATACAGAATGGGAGAATGAGTGTGCAGATTTCACGTGCTGGGAGATCCAAATATAACTAATAATAAAGTCCAACAACAATATCATTTACATATCTTAAAAGGTAACTGAGATAATTGAACATTATTGATCTGCACAGTCTGGCAACAGAGTAGAACTTGAGAGTCAAACGTTCAGTTTTGGTTTGTGCTTGAAATCCAGCTTGCCATATGCCTGTGTGTTTATCAGCTACTGCCAGTAACAAAGAATGGGGTGGTTTTCTTTCAAACTATCCAATCATATTTATTAGATCTAAATTAAAAGTTGTGTAAGAGGCTATGCATAAGGTTTAGTCTGATGATCAAAAATAATACAAATTAAAATGTGAAATTATATAAATACCTCATTCAGGTGTATCATAGAATAATTAAATCAAAGCCACATTTTTACTAAACTGGTAGTCTATTAATGGCCAATAACTAAACATCAACAATATGATACGTTCATTTACAGCAGATGCTCAAAATGTGCTACGTTAAAATCTATGCAGACCCTTCAAATATCCTCAGAAACAATAAACTAAAGGATTGAGCTTAGGCATAAGCAAGAAGCATAGCTAGATACTCTTGATTTGAAATGTCTGCCATAGTTCTGAATGCATTTAACACATCTGAAGCACTGAACGAACCAGCTGTTGTGCAAAGTGTTGAGGCACAACATTGCTGACCTTCCATTCTATACACATGCCTAAAGTGGTGTAGTTGCCAAGCAACTGACTACTACTTTATTCCAGCAGACACACTGAAATCCAATTCTTTAATATTATATTGTGGCTAAATGACTCATTTTAGCAACAAATGGTAAAAGCACAAATAACTCCTCTTTTGTAGCTCTACCTTGCTATTCTAATTGCGAAAGTAACCGATAAAGGAGTGCAATCAAATATTTTGAACAATTTTATTTTTTATTTATGCAACCATGCACTATAGAGGAAAATGGTACAGGAACTTATGTTTCAGCTTAACGATAGGAAGTTGCCTTTGAAGTCTGCACATTCCCGTAACACCTTGTATATGTTTGCACTTCTGTATATCTCTGCGGAATGAGTGATGACGAGCCTCGATGATAATTAATTTGTTCTTTCTACTATTTGAAAGGTAGAATGAGACTGAAAATTTCAATCCAAGCTAGGGTGACCATTCTGGCTATACCACTAAACTTTTCAGTTGATTTTGCCTTTTCAGAACATCCAGAGAGTTTAATTAGTTTTGCATTTAAAACAATCAACATATACAGGTAAAAATTTAACAGAAATATAAAAAGCACTGCACATTTAAAAAAAAAAATTGATCACAATATACCTAATATCCAATTTATGTTTAAAAATCAAACATGTTTCACATTTTTATTATTGCACATTACCATAAGGTATTAGACATTTAGAGGAATTTAATAACAAGTGATGTTCAAAATAAATAGGTATATTTGTGGAGTCGGTTAACAGTTGCCTGTTGACAGTTTAGTGAAGAAGTTCATTGTTCCACTGCCAGAGGAGTCGTTTTCAGATCGAAATGCTGAGACGTCAGCAGCAAACATTACAATGCAAAAGATAGCCACATTCCAAAGTAAATAACATCCAAGAGATGGTTGGGCCATAATCTAGTTTCCTGAATGTAATAGAAAGGCGGAAAATAAAAGCTGATGCTGTCTCTTTCAAATATCTTAAAACACCATTATATCTACATAGCTTTTAATCTATTACCACCCAATAAAAGACATTATGCCTAAAATACAGGTTCTAATATTGTCTCATATTGTCAACCATGTGAGATAACTTCCTCATCCTGGCTCATGCAACCTGGTTATATACACAGGTATAAAAGAGATATTGCAGCATTTTCAGGTAATTAATTCATTGTGCATAGTGCTCTGATCTGTTCCCTCTTTTACTAACAAAATGTTTAGAGGCTTGAAAACTTCTAATTCTAGCAAAGTAATTCATTAAACTTACTTCAAAAAATACTCTTGCCATGTGGAATTGGGAAAGTAACAGAAGATCCTTTCCAATGAAAGCACAAACTTTATGCTTGAAGAGTCCATCATCTGTGACACATAAAGGTTAGTTAGCTGTTCTGTGTGGCGGACTACTACCATTGCTTGCCCATCACTGACATCAGCTACATAATATTCTCTGCGATCCAATTCAGACTGGAACTGGGCTTTGACAAAACTGCCATGTTTGTAGGAGACATATAATTCTAGGTTGTCCTAAAATTAGAAAATTACATTTTTGTATCATAGTTTTAATTGTTCTGACATACATTTCAAAATATTTTTAAAGAATTTTTTTTTATTTCAATTTTGTAATAGCTTTACTAATTGTCATATGAGGATTAGCTCCACTGTTGACTTGGTGCATTGTGACGCACAAACTACACAAAACATTTGTTTCTTTGATTCAAAAATACTACTGATAAAATAAAATTATTAACAAAAGAAAGGAAGTCAACAACATTATTAGTCTTATAGTCTTATAGGTGCAAAAAGAGGTATCATATTTTAAAAATAAATCAGGTCATGGAATAATAGCAATTGAAAAAATGTAGAGCAAAATAGCTGGAGGAACTTGTTAAGGGAGAAGAGAAAACTACATGGGAAAGAGGGTGACCAGCCTGAGGAAATGGTTAGCTAAATAGTAAGAGAGAGAGAGCAGCGAGATAAAGCGGAGGGGAAAAGTGAGGTTATGCTGAAGTGGGAAGCAGGATAGAAAGCAGGACCAAACAGAATTAAGTAAAGGGAACAAATTTAAATTGTCAACAAAATTAATAATAAAGGAGTGGAGAAGGGTCTCCATGCACAGCATATATCAATTGTATGAAGCCATAAGATGGAATATACACCAAGTGAAATTAAAATTGTAATATTATATACCTGATTAAGTAAGCATAATAAATATTCATTCATTGCATATTTATCATACCTTAACTTCTAGACATACAATCATGATTTAAACATTTGTTCATACTTTCCACATAAATATTCCTGGTTTTCACTATCGAGAGATATTGAAAAATTATGTGCTGCCACTGCAACCTTGAGTCCTGATAGATCCACAGGGAAGGGTAGAGGATGTGTAGTACATTCCAATCCTCAACTCGGCAATACTGTTCTGTTCAATGTCAATGATGCTTTCATTGACGATACAATATCATTAGCTTAAAATGTTGGCTAGCCCATCAATGACGCTGATTGATAAAAGTTCTGGCATTAGCAAACACGACTTGACGTTTTTCACATGGTTAGCAAGCACCACTTGCTTTTCAGTTATGAAAAGCTGCTTTTTCTGCAGTTATTCTAACGATTGCTTATTTTTTGAAACACAGGTATAAGAAACTACAGAAATTATATGACAGGTGCTAAACTAAGGGTGATTGCATTCATAGAACAACTAAGCTGCATAAAGATGCTCTTTCTGTGATCATAATTCTATGTTCCCAGAAATTGATACAGAGATACCAGCATATGTTGAACAGTTGTGTAATAATGGATGAGATAGTGCAAATGAATGCCCAAGCAATTACAAAGCAGCTTAACATTTAAAGAGATCGGTTAAGATGGTGGCAGCTGGATTGTGTGCTTTATGTACTGATGCAATCTATCTTCTTTTACCAAAAATTGTCTTTCCATCAGTTTATTATACACATACACCAAGAAACCAATTACATGTTATAAATTGCTAATTGTGACAAGACACCAAGTTTTTCAACATGCCAAGCTATACAACAATTATACACAAGGATCATCTAGTTTGAAAACAATTGAGAATGAAAAGCTTTGCTGAACTACAATGCTTCCACTTACTGCTAATAGGTGTTGAGTTGTCGCATCCTATCATTTTCAAAAGAAAAAACATGCCCCAAGTTGAAGGGGTACACATCAGGGTGCAAGATAGCAGTTGGACTTAATTGTTAATGATGGACTGGATAAAAACAGTTTTGAATAGGAGACCAAGGGCACTGCTGAAGAAATTGGTATTGCTTGTTTTGGACAGTTTCCAAGATCATTAGGGGAACAAAGTGAAGGAACTTCTTTAAAGTATCAGTAAGAAACTGTGTGCATGTGTACGCGTGCATGTGGACAGCATAGCTCAAAAACAAAGTCTGTCAAATACCAAATTTGGTATTTAAGTTCAATATCTTCCAAGGATGCAACATGGGGATTAAAATAACATCCCCAACTACCCTTTACATGGAAAATTTTGATTTTCTCAAAAATGGGTAACAATTTTGATTAAAATACTGTATATTAAAATGACAAATAAAATGTATGTGTTGAATTTTCTGGGAATATTCTGGAGGAATTTTACAGAATGTTGTAAAACTGGCAAACTAAGAAATACACAAAAACTTACCTAACAGAAGATATAGACTACGTTAAAACACACAATTTATGTTACATACATTTTTTTTGTGGAATGGATAGTTTTTGAGATATTCCTTGTTATTGGTTTCAGCTTTAAAAAGCCTATACTTTTTTCATAGGGAAAATGTTTCAACTCCTGTCCATAGAAACAAAGGAACTTCAGTCACATAGCAACCAGCTTTTGACTAATACTTTTGCCAAAGCTACTCCCTATTTCCTTTCTACTTGCATGGAAGCAAGTAATAAGACTATTTCTGCTAATTTTTTCTCGATTAGCATGAAGTAAAAAGAAGTATGAGCTTTTTACCATTACTTTTTTGCAGAAATGTAGAGAAAGTCATGTGAATGGAACACATCTGATTTTTTAATGAGAGGATGATGAAAGGTTATCATGAACTGACTCCCAGGAGTACAACTAAACATCCATTATTGGACCAGATTTCATTATGGGTACTTTAGAGTTGAAAAGCTAAACACTAGAAGTTTCAAGAAGCTGGGGATTTCAAATTCATTAAATGGCAAACTGTGGAATAGCAAGAGAGTGAGTGGAGGGAAGGACAGGCATTGAACATTAACAGCAGCAAAATCAGCAAAGAATTATCTATGCAGATAAATAGCAAATTTGTCATATAAGAAATTTCAGAATATAAAACTTATCACCATTATTTTATTTATTCTAATCACATTGCAGTATCAGCTTTATGCAGTACTTTCATTTCCTCGATCCTCTTCTTACTTTTCAACTAGAACAGCACATGTGCTCAGTCTTACTCCCACTATGCACTAAGTTGACACCACTAAATTTACGTAATTTATTTACACAGTGATTGCAGAGTGTGTGTTTACACACATTTCATTTGGACTGAAAATATTTAAACATATGAAATAATAATAAAAATCATTGAGAAAATAAATTTTTTTGAAAAATGTAAAGCATAGTTGGATTGGGGGGTTTTCTTGAAAATCTTTGTGTTGCATATTGGGAAGATACTAAACTTGGACACCAAGTTTGGTGTTATATCGACTTTTCGTTTTTAAGCTATGCTGCCCACAGACATAGACATGATTCTAAAAATTGATTCAGAGGGTCACTAAACATGTATTTCTGGTAAAATCTTGATGTTGAATTTTTGGGTGCAATACCTTATTTATCCACTATGTACACTGTAAATACAAGCTATTATTTATAAAGCATTAAAAAGTGTGATTACGTGATGAAATACCATAGTCACAGCAACATACTTACTGATCAAAAGAATCAAAATACTGGTAGTGGTACATAGTGAAGCATAATTACACATTGGTTATAAAATGAGTCAAATTTACAGGACCAAAGCAGGACCAAACAGAATGTTGTCTACATCATCAAAGATTTCGACTCAATCTGTTTATGATGTAGGCAACATATGCCAGCAAAACATGTCCAAGTAATTTATTACTTAGTGAAGCAATTCAAGAGTAAATTTGACTCATTTTATAACCAATATACTTACGGTTTTGAAATTTTATTTCATAGGAAAAAATGGGACAATGCTGATATCAAACACCAAAAGAAGTTGCAATGTCATTCCTTTTCATTTAATTATTGACAGTGTAATAAATTACAGTTGCCCCTTTAGTAACACTAATGAAAATCAACATTTTTATCCCAATGGAGAAAATAAAAATAATATATTAGGACAAAACTGAAAGATTGATCATAAATCTCCCTACTATGCTTAAAATATAAATTTATTATAGTTTAATATTTAATTATTATTAAGTATGATTTAAATAGTCCCTCAGGGGCTCACCTTGGTGAGTACGGGGAGTAGCGCCCCCGAGGTGCCTGAGCTACCCAGTGTTCGGGGGTATAACCGGACCACCCTGCTTCCTGGGGACATAAATAAGGAAGCCTGGTCCTCCAGGTTGGGGGTTAAGCATTAGGTTAACAACCTAATCTTGTAAAAAAGCTATTGTTACGAAACCTGCAAAAAAGCCTCGGAATGATTTAATGTTGGCGACCTGGAACGTAAGGACAATGCTGAAACCTGGGAAAATGAAAGAAATAGCAAATGAAGTATTAAAATATAAATTAGATGTGGTAGCGCTCCAAGAAATAAGATGGGCAGGGGAAGGTAGAATAGATAAGAAAGAATACACGGTATTATATAGTGGACCTAAAAAAGCTGGACTTAATGGTACAGGATTTATTATCTCAAAGGAAATCAAAAAGAGCCTAATAGAATTTAAATCAATTAGTGAACGAATCTGTAAAATACGCCTTAAAGGTAAATTCAGAAATATAACTATATTATCTATATATGCACCTACAGAAGAGAAAGATGAGATAAAAAAGGAAGAGTTTTACGAAAGCTTAGAAAATACATGTAATTCAGTAGGAACTTATGATACATTGGTGATACTAGGAGATTTTAATGCCCAAGTGGGGAAAGAAGACTATTTAAATGGAGTGGCAGGGAAACATTCACTACATCAAATAAGTAATGAAAATGGTAATCTACTTGGGCAATTCGCAGTTAGAAATAATATGATTATTAAAAGTACCTGCTTCCCTCACAAAGAAATACATAAAGGAACGTGGAAAATACCAGGCTCAGATATAGTAAATCAAATTGATCATGTGCTAATTAAAGCAAGACATACATCATCAATTATAGATGTAAGAAGTTGTAGAGGCCCAAATTGTGATTCAGATCACTTTTTGGTTAAAGTGAGAATGAGAATAAAAATAAAGAAGATGGAGAGAGTTCAAGAGAACAAACATATACAATGGGATAGAGAAAAAATAAAAGATAAAGAAGAAAAAAAGAAATATCAAAAGTTAATGAGCAGCAAATTAAATGAAAAAGGAACAGAAGAAGGTGTAGAAGAACAATGGGAGGTAATAAAGGAGACAGTAAAAGAGGTAGCAAAAATAAGTATAGGTGAAAAGAAAA
Source organism: Hymenopus coronatus (assembly GCA_030762935.1). Taxonomy (NCBI): domain Eukaryota; kingdom Metazoa; phylum Arthropoda; class Insecta; order Mantodea; family Hymenopodidae; genus Hymenopus; species Hymenopus coronatus. Next base: position 66,027,194 of record CM060898.1, on the reverse strand, counting down.
TGGAAAGAAACATAGAATGGTATGATAAAGAGTGTGAGCAAGCTATAGAAAAAAAGAACATGGCTAGGAAAAAAATGCTCCAGAAAGAAACTAGAAATAACTATGAAGAATACCGTCAAAGAAGAAGAGACGCTAATAACATATGTAAGAAAAAGAAAAGAGAATATTGGAAAATGCAAACCCAAGAAATAGAAACGCTGATTCAACAGAGTGAGATAAAGAAATTCTATATGGCATTAAAGCAAATGAAACAAGGGAAACAGAATAAAATGAAAGAATGTCTAAGCAAGGAAGGTAATGTTCTTGGAGAAGATAAAGATATACTGGAAAGATGGGCTGAGTACTACAAGGAATTGTTAAATAAACGACAATCAATAAATAATCAGGAACAAGGAGAGAATGAAAATGGAAATGAACAAAAAATGGAAGAAGAAGAAGAAGAAGAAGAAGAAGAAGAAGAAGAACCGGATATTTGGGATGTTAAAATAGCAATACAGAGCCTAAAGAATAATAAAGCACCAGGAGAAGATGACATAATCGCTGAGCTAATTAAATATGGTGGGAATGAAATTATGAAAGCAATACATAAGTTAATATTAGAAATATGGAGGAAGGAACAGATGCCTGAAAGCTGGAAGACAGGCATAATATGCCCAATTTATAAAAAGGGTAATAAATATCAATGCCATAATTATAGGGGAATTACATTGCTAAATGTAGCATATAAAATATTTTCAAGTATTTTAAATAATAGAGTGAAAAAATATGCGGAAAATGTATTAGGCGAGTATCAATGTGGATTTAGAAGTGACAAGAGTACGATAGACCAGATATTTGTAATACGACAAATAATGGAAAAATTCTATGAGCATGGCATAGATTTGTGCTTTCTGTTTATTGACTTTAAGTTTGCATTTGACTCAATTGACAGAGAAGTTCTCTATAACACCTTACAATGTTTTAAAGTGCAACCGAAAATAATAAGACTAATAAAAATGACAATGGAAAATACAAAAGCCAAAGTGAAAGTAATGAATAAATTAAGTCCGGATTTTGATTATAACACAGGAGTAAGACAAGGTGATGGACTATCGACGACTCTATTCAACCTAGCCCTGCACAGAGCAGTAGAAAAAATAAATACTAAAGGAACAATATTTTTTAAGTCTAGTCAGATATGTGCATATGCAGATGACATATTGATTGTGGCAAGAGATAGGAAAATGTTAGTTGAAGTTTATGAAGAATTAGAAAGAAGGTCTAAAGAAATAGGATTAGAAGTAAATGAAAAAAAAACTAAATACCTGAAAATGACAGCAGACAAAAGCAAAAGAATAATTGAAAATCTAGTAGTTGGAGACAAAACATTTGAAGGGGTATCCAAATTTAGATATTTAGGAGCGCTTGTAAATAATGATAACAATTTAAACGAGTGCATAAAAGAAAGAATTCAAGGTGGAAATGCAGCCTATTATGCAAATTTAAATCTATTAAAAAATAGGCTTATTAGTACAGGGACAAAATACAAGATCTATAAAACGCTAATAAGACCAATAGTAACGTATTCTGCAGAAACCTGGACCCTAAACAATGTAGATGAAGAAATACTACGAAGATTTGAACGGAAAATACTTAGACGAATCTTTGGACCTGTAAAGGATAAAGACCAATGGAGAATAAGATATAATTATGAGATAGAAGAACTAATTAAGCAGCAAAATATTGTGAAATTTATAAAGGCACAAAGAATAAGATGGCTAGGACACATAGAGAGAATGACAGAAGATAGAATGCCAAAAAGAATATTGAAAGGAAGACTGTATGCTAGAAGAAAAAAAGGAAGACCAAAAACAAGATGGTTAGATGATGTGATGGAAGACCTAAGAAAAATTGGAATCAGAGGGTGGAAAAGTAAAGCAGAAGATAGAGATATGTGGAGGAGGACTGTGCAGGAGGCCAAAGCTCACCAAGGGCTGTAGAGCCAGAAGAGAGAGATGATTTAAATAGTAATAGGATGTTTATTAATTATTGACAATTTCTGTACCACCAAACCAAATACCGACAACTACAACACAAATAAAATAATGGATTCTTCTTATATTCAACATACTGATTACTAGATTAACCACTATTCAGTGGTGTTTTTCCATTTGTCTCATAGTTCTTGATAGAATTAGCATCAACCTTTAAATTAGTTTTTCTGAAAACGCTAATCTTGATTCTTGGCCTTCAAACATTGTATGTTATGAATAAAGCAATCCAAGTAGTCAGTATTTCTGCACAGATTGGCAGTGCATTATACTGAACAATTACTATTACTTGCACCCAGAAATGTTACTTACCGACTTTATTTGCAGTGAATTGTTTCACCTTATGGGATTTTTTTTTTTCACAAAGCAGAGTAATGAACGGTTGAATAAACACATTAGCTTTTAATTAAGTAAATGAAATTAAAACTATATGCTTCTGTCAAATGCATATTAATATATCAAAGAACTTTTAAATAAATCTAGCCACACAATGTCTCTCAGTAGCTTCTGCATAGCAATATCAGAAGTTGATACTCTAAACTTAAGAAAATAAAAATGGTACAATTCCAAACCATATCTAAATGGAGCATAGTTATTAAGGATGAAAAATCCAGAATGTATTTACCAAAATGTTGAATTCCTTAATTTCACAAGGAATTGTTTATTTTAAGGTAATGTATCTGTGAAAATCCCAAGACCTACAGTTTTCTTTTGGTTGCTTTGAATTTGTTACCATATATTTATAACATAAAACATACAGTATTTTCAAAACATGATAACCTTCAGTGTGACTAAAATTTGGGTTTAGGTGTTTGTGGTTGGAAACCAACCCTTGCAGTTATCAAGTCTTCCATTTACTGGTTCCATAACTGAGCTGCGGATCTCAACTTACAAACAGTTTTCAGGTGTCCAGGAAACAGAGATTTTGCTACATTGCCTCTCACCCCTTCTATAGGCTCATCTTTTGTTTGCTAATGGTTATTGCCCAGTGGTAGGGAGGAGCAGTCCCGTTTGAAGGCCATCATATTTTGGAGAAAATTATACAGCATATTCATATAATATTTGGATAAGCTAGCAATTTAAATTTAAGAGAAGGTTTGAGTCAGAATAAAAATACTTTCATTTACAATTTTTGTACTTTGACCAGTTTCAACAGCAATATTTTGCTCTCAAAACCAGTCAACCAACAAAAAATGTAAGTGTGGAAGTATTTCCAGTCCTTCTCTTAAAAGTAGCATATTTCTTTGGAAAAACATCTTACCGAGCGTTCCTTTTTGGTAGCAAACATGTAATCATCATGGATCTGAAAATCTTCAACATTTTTTATTACTACAGAGTAGTTTCGATCTTCAAAAAGTGTAGCTGAAGATAGCACTGTAGATGAGCCACTTGGTTCCATACGTTCAACATACAGCATCTTATGCCCATCTTCTGCAGTAGACCAGAAAAATGCCTTTACATATTCTTGCACGTTGGTAAATGATTGCCCAAAATCCTTGGTGAGCCACAGCTAAAACAAGATAATCAGTATTTGCTTTACCCATTTATACACTGTAAAAACAGCAGCAATTAAGAAAATTACACTAAAATATAATACAAATTATAACAATGTAGGAGTACATGGTTTTGATAATGCACTGCCTCAACCCAGACACCATTGATCAATGCATCACAAATTTTAACCCAAGTTGGTCAGTGTGGATACTTACATACTACAATTTGCACACATAATAACATGCAGCAGACACTTTACTTCATTGCTAAAATATGTGTTAAGAGGCTTATACGCTATGTATTAACTTCAATCTACATTTACATAATTTGTTTTCTTCCTAATATATGCTAAGATAATACACTTATGTAATACATTGTATATGATGCTGTAATTGGTGTGATGCTCTGTAGCAGCACATGAATTCAAATAAATAAACAATGGTCACTTAAATGAATAACATTGAGTCACCTTTTTTACACTTTTTGTCCACTTTGCCTTACCTGTTGCATCTGCATGTTTCATTTTCACTTCTCTGGTTTGTAGACCATATCAATATATGAAATAAATAGAAGTATTTTAGACAGTGGAGCACCATAATTTAAATGAATAATATTGAGTTACCTTTTTTTACACTTTCTGCTCCATTTTGCCTTGCCTGTCGCATCTGCAAAGTTTCATTTTCACTTCTCTGTTTTGTAGACCATGTCAATATATCAAATAAAAATAAGTATTTTAGACAGTGGAGTGTCATAATTTAAATGTATAATATTGAATCACTTTTATTTTTTACACTTTTTGCTCCACTTTGCCCAAAATATGTGGTCACTTATCTTTTTTTAGTTTTACTTTTTAAAGTTAACATAGTAATAACTGTATTGATTTAAAATAGTTACATTTTAAGCATCTCAAGGAAGAAGTTTACTAAAGAACATCACCACCAGAAAGGGGAAGAAAAGAAAAAGAAAAAAAGCTAAATGTGTCAAATTCTACATTATGAAATACTTTAATCACAAGTAAATTTAAATGAGCCTATTCTTTGATATCATTTTGAGATCTGTATGCACAACTTATGATCGTAATTTTAAAAGTTTTGAGAATAGATGTAATAACTTATTAAAAACTTGGATCTGATAATTGCATCTTTTCAAAATATTCTCCATTGTATTCTATGCAATATCTCATCCTTTCAAACATTTTTTCAGGTGCTGAATGCCATTCTTCGGAGAGAGTACAAATTTCTGTAACCAGCCACTGGGGCTTGAGGCAACTCAAATTGCTGACCTCAAATATTTTCTTTCAGTCCAGACAAATATCCGACTCCTTAAGAAATTAAGTTTCCTTGTGTGGTGTGGGCAGAGGAATTATCAGGGTGCAACAGAATTTCACAGAGACTAGTCTTAGGACACTTTTTTCTTGGTTCTTTAAACACTTGTGACAAGACATTTTGTGGTGTTCCACATCACCTTGCCAACATTTCTCATGTACTTCACTTTTTAGGGGGATCTTCTGGGATCTTGTCATTTAGTTTCTGGATCATACCAGTAAATCCAGCTTTCGTCACCTGTTAGAATATTAAATATGTTTTTGGGTCCTTCTCCATTGAATTTTTCAATAACTTCCTGGCACCACTTTCTGCTCATTTGTGTGGTGGTAAGGGTTCCAGCGACAGCAGAGCTTCCTGACATTAGTTTTCTTTCACAATTGCTTTCGCTGCTGCCAATCCAATATTTAGTTCTTGAATTTGACCATATATGCAACAATGATTTTCCTCAACATGCACCCTGTTTTCACTACATTTTCATTCATTGTTGCTGCAGCCGGTCTTCCTGTCGTCTTCATCTTTGAGGGAAACCCTTCCACTTGTCCATCCTCAAAACCTTTGGAGTGACCCTTGTTTGGAAGATTGCTTAATTTTTTTAAAACCCCTAAAAATCCTATTGCTGTAACCTTAAACTTTACATACTAACAGAGGTTTTCACCGCCAGTGTCTTGAATAATGAAACTATTTTCCGGGCTTGTATGCCGTGATCCATTGGGTCTCAAAGTTCCCAACATTTCACCAAGGACTGTTTCGAGCTCTGAGCAGCCACCAGATCACTTATGAAGATGCCAAGTGCAGCCCTTGGTGAAACATCAGGAACTTCGAGACCCAATAGAACACGACCTACAAGCTCGGAAAATAGTTTCATTATTAAATTTTACAATTTGTTAGTTTGCACTCAGATGGGTATGTTGATGCTGCTTCATTTAGACAAAACAGCTGATTAAATAAATAACTCCATACATTATAGCTAAAACTGAAAACAGATGTGTGTAACAAACTGCCTAGTCTGCCATACGACTATCAGTAGAAATAAGGGTTCCAATTACACATTTCTTCTCCTTTCATAAAATTCTCAGGTCACATACAGCAATTCCAATACTTAGTTACTGAGCAGCACACCTCAATATAAAAGATTATCACTTTAAGAATCAACATTTCTTATGAGGCAAACTACTATGACTAATAAATGTAATGGAAACAAAGAAACTTAGGGGGAGTTATCATAAACCTTTAACTGTACACCTAGACCAAATACTGAAAATATGAGGTGAAAATAGGCTAAACCCAGCGATAGAGCTCATTTTGCTCCCATTTTGTTTAAAAGTTTCTGTTGTACATAATTGGTTCACAAGCTCAATGGAAATAGTTTTTCCATGTGTTAATATGCAGGTTAACCAAATTCACTGAGAGCCTGTTGAGTGCAAAGTTTAGAGTCGTGTGTATTAAATTCCCTCCTTGCAAAGAAAAAGCTTGGTAATAAATAAAGATTTGTCTCTACTCACTCTTTTCATGGGATCTGTTTTGTCATATACCAGAAATGTTAGGGACTCATCCTCATGGAAGGTAATTTCCGATGGTGAAAAGTTCACTTTTATTCTTTTGATGTCATTTCCATAGTTTGTAGACACAAAAATGAACTGGTTGCGAGAGTCTGAGAAGACACTCTGGAATACAAAAATGTTTCAGAAAATTTAATTAAACAATATTACAAGCAATTTATAATTCCACATTAAATAAACTAAAATAGTTTGTCTTAGAGATAAATAAGGATAAAAAAACACAAGCACTAACTTATAATTTGAAGGTATATTAGATAATTTAATGAATATTAACAAAGTAGGTTTTTAATCCCTATGGAATGAAACACGTCATGAAATACTTGATAAAAATAAACTTGTTATGGTTTCGCCAATTTTGGTACGAAGAAATCTTAATTTAAGCTGATAAAGATGTATGAGTTAATACTACTACCAATGGGCAATATGCTCCAAAGGTAAAAAGCCACCATTATTACCACTGCAACTAAAACCAGGGTATAAATGAAAAAGAAAAGAAAAATTCCTCTAACCCAAAGGATAAATTAGAAATCACCACACTAGAGTTTGGTGGCCTCTAAGCTTTTCTTTTTTTTTCTTTTCTTTTTTTTTAAAACAGAGAGAATCAAGAATTGCTAGTACAGTTTTTGCACCCTAAACGTTAGTCACAATGGTATTTTTAGACTTTAATCTTAAAGTAAAACAAAGCTTAATGCTAGAAGACACAAAACTTGCTCTATTCATTTAAAATTTGTTTAAAAGTTCATTAAAAGGTGATTCTTGTATCTATGCTATGTCAAGTGATTTCAAATGAACAAATGAGTACACATTTTTTTTTTTTTTTTTTTACAGCAACAATTATGCAAACACAAGGTTCACTTATAGTTTAGAAGCGGTTGCAAATATGCAATTTCATTAAATTAGAGCTAGTTTCAAGGAATCACTTCCTTACGGTTGCAATCAGCTGACAAAGTGAATCCTTGAAACTAGTTCTGAGCTAATTAATTACTTTAATTAAATTGATATTTGAAACCGTCTCTAACTAAATAGCTAATAATTTTATCATGTCTTCCAATTAAAAAATGATGGATAACAAGATTGAATGTTTATGGGAAACCTGGAATAACAAATTCAGAAGCCATGAGCTCTTGCAAAGGAGGAAAAAATATGACCATAAAGCAAATATTACATAAAGGTCAATTAACTAACACTGTATATTTTAATATTATCTTGCATTTTCCTTAAGTTTTTATCTATCTCTTGTGGTATCTTAATTTCACAAACTTATGCAGACTTCAAGCAGAAAAGGCTATTCACAAAAAATTCAAGATACACTGTTTATTTCCCATATCATGTTCAAAAAAATCTGATGTATTCCACTCACATGGCTTTCTATACTTCTCTGTAGCAAATTATTGTTAAAAAACTTATTCTTCTATTTCATAATAATTGAGATGAACATTAGCAGAAATTGTCCTTATTATTTAGTTCCTTGTAAGTTGAAAGGAACAAATCTATTATGTTCCTTCACATGATGACCCCTAGCTGTTCGGCAAACAAACCTTTTATTCAAAAGATTATTCTTTTACTTTCTTTCTACAACATACTAATAAAGAATTGAAGAATTACTCTTTATACTAGCTTCCTTGTAGGTAGAAGGGAAATAAAATACACAGGCTAAAGTGGTAGTCTTGTCCTTTAAATGCTGGTTGCTATGTGAAACAATTGAAATTCTCTTTGCTTGCCGGGACTAAACAAACAAGAAAGGAGAATAAAGACCATTTGAGAAAAGTTGGGACTTCAAATTGAAACCAATAATCCAAAATATCTTGAAAATGGTTAACTCTACAAAAAAATGTGTATAACATAAAGTGTGTTTTTAATGAGATCTACATTTTTTTTGTATAGTAAGTTTTTGTATATCTCTTACAGTTTGCCAGTTATATAAAAGTTACCCAGAATGAAGAGGTCTTCAGAGGCTATTTCCAGAAAATTCAAGATATACATTTCGTTTGTCTTACATAAGGCATTTTAATCAAAATTGTTTGAGCCATTTTAGATAAAATGAAAATTTTCGAAAAAAGTTCTGTGTAAAGGGTAGTTGGCAGAGGGAGGGATTTTATTGAAAATCTTTGGTTCATGTCCTTGGAAGATGCCAAACTTAAATACCAAGCTTGGTATTTAGTCTTTTCGTTTTTGAGCTATGCTGTCCACAGACAGACATACACACACACACACACACACACAAAATGAAACTTTTTCTAAAAATAGCTGTTTTTGGATTCAGGTGGGAGTCAAAACGTGCATTTCTGATGAAATCTTGGAATTAAAATTTTTAGTGCAAAACAATACCTTCTGTTTACACCATGTTTGTATGTGTAGAGAAAGTAATGATCAAAACTGGAAGTGGGACAATGCATTTAAATAATCAAAACGTTTTGCCCACCTCGGTAGTGTGGGGGTAGCATGACTACCTTGCATTTAACAGTCTGCTAGTTCAAATCTTAAGATGAGTTACCTAGATAAGGTTTTTCTTGGGCTTTCCCTCATCATGAGAAGATGAATTTCAAATAACTCAAAGCTCTATGGACCCAGTGATCATTTCACCAATTTCATTAATTATCCATTATGACCACTCATGTTAAGAGGAAGTTATATTATTTGAGAAAAATAATTTTTTTTCCAACGAAAAGCTAGCTTGGAATCGGATTTTGTAAAAATCTTCATGGAATGGATGATGCTGGAATCAAATATCAAGTTCCTTATTCATATGAGCTTTTACTTTTGAGTGATTAGGCACGCATGCTGGCGCACACCTTATCTACAAGTGGTTGGCAATTAACAGAGATTTTTAGACTTTTTAAATAAATATCCCCGGCAAATATACCCAAATTCTTATGAGTCATTAAAGAAACGTAATATTAATGCTTTAGCAAATACAGCTTAGAGAAAGATAAAATTTCAGGAAATACAGAAAAACAGCACATGTTTAAGTTGTTTGCAGTGTGAGCCAATTTACATTGGGAAACATTAAACATAGCTTGGAAACCTGAGTTGAAAATATTTTTAAAAATATTAAATACAACATAACTGATAAATCACTATAAATTTAATATTGAAAAGCTTAAAGCTTAATTGGTCACATCAACAAATTGAAAACAAAGTCGAAGCAGCCAAAGATATAAACTGTTTATTATAAAACATAACCTGCATGTGAACCTACTTTTTGAAAAAAAGTTGTGCTACATTCACATGACCATCTACATCAATTATCATTTATCTTTATAAAACTTCTGTGTGTCTGGTATTTGCAATTTTGTGATTTTTGGGTATCTATTGATAGGTGTTGTTTTAATAGTAATCTTGAACATCACAAAAGTTGATAAATGTATGATTTTACACAGAAAAATAGACTACACAGTACACCTTGACATCTGATTTGTGAACAGTATAGTAACAGCCAATGATGATGTGCAACACTCATCTTTTTCACATTGGCTTTATATGCAAATGCACATTTAGTTTGATACTGCATATGATATACAAATAAGGTGCAGAATAAGCTACATTTCTTCATCTGCTTCTGTATATGTAGTTTTATATGCATATAATTGCATATTTACCATGTAATTACATAATGCATGTATTTTGGTATGTATTGTGCATATAGCAGACATTCATGGTAATTATTAATTTATTGTGGAAATAATGTGATAAATACCCTATTATTATGACAATGCCACAGAAATTAAGGAAACAATAATAGGCCTAACCTTGAAACCTGCCATTATGGAAAAGAGTTTTGGCGAACTCCCTAACATTTTGTTTTTTCAACAGAGGAAGTTTAATTGTTGTGTTGTGAACTAATAATATATTGATTGTGCCTAAAGTCAGCTCGCAATTGAGAAAGTGAATCAGTGGAACCTCCAAGTACACAAAAGATGGTAAAATAGTGTTTTGCTAAACATATGATAAGAAAGTTCCATGTAAAGAAATGTTTCAGTTAACACAAAATACAAAAACTGGTATACACTTAGCAGAAAGCAATCGTGCAAGTTTAAACAAATTCTGCTTACACAAAATGCACAGCCTACCGAACATAAACCCTGAATTTTTTCATGATCTTTGTGAAACTGCCAAAATATCCCTTGGAGGAAACTTAATAAACGTTTTTGTAGCTTTTTAGAAAAGTACTCAATAATTCCAGATGAGTTGACACTCTAAAAAATTTAACTATAATTCGAGAAATACAAAACATGTTTAGACATTGTTCAATTTTTATCGTCGATGAAACAATAGATTCTTGTGATTGCCACATGGCCAACTACATTATGGGAAAGTTAAGAAAAGATGGGCCTGGAAAGCCTTATTTAATTGCCTGTAAAATGTTGTACAGAACAAATCAGTCTACCATAGATTTGATTCATGTTGATGTTTTGTTGATTCATTAAAATTATGGTCGACAGGAGGCAAGAACAATCAGTTTCATATTCTACCCTCTGATGCAGCATCTTACATGCAGTCGTCTGGATTGTTATTAAAGGTATTTTATCCACATTTGGTTCATTTGACCTGTTTTATGCATGATCTTAACTGAGTAGCAGAAACTATTAAAGAGGACCATTTCCAGAAGTGAACAAATTTGATATTACGTACAAAGAAAGTTTTTTGAAAGTTCCTGTTTGAATTGAAGCCTATATAGACAGATTCCGTGGTGTCCACCTGCTCCCACAGCCAATACTCAGTCAAGGTTTGAAACAGCCTATTTTTATCATATAAACATTTGTTCTGGAAGTTGTTGCAAATTTCTTCCAAGTAATGCTTGGCAATCAGTAAAGCTCATGAGACATTCAATAGTGTAAAGATTCAGAGGGGTCTGGTTTTAATTAAGACTTATTTTGAAATTCTACATCAGACTAGAGCGAAATTAGAAACTTTTGGTATACATTAGATGTGGTCAGCACTTGAATAGGTGGCCTCATTGCAAGATCACATCATTGAAAAACCTGAGCCAGAAGCTGCATGGAGACCTATCACTAGATTTTGTACCAGGAGAAGTTAAGCAGCATTGGGTGTGGACAGTACTTAAATGGATGACCACAACGCGACACCAGAAGCAGACTGTCGAGAAAATCATGTGGGAAGCTGCGTATAGACCTGTTACAGATCTCGTGCTTAAAAAGCTAAGTGGTATTGGGCATAGTGAGCATTTGGATGGAAGACTACTGATATCAAGAGTGGACCTCGGAGAAACTTAAGCAAAAAGCTGCAAGTTAATCTATCGCAGATCTCAAGCTAGGAGCCATATCAGATTGATTGGGATTGAACATAATTACAGATACACCTCCAAGCTAAAAATATTTGTTTTACTCCAGTTCCCCGATGAAGACCACAGAGTTAAGATGGATGAAAGCTTGGATTTTTATGCCTCCAATTAAACTCGGTGGTCATCCCATGAAGTCATAATTAATAGCTCCAAATGAAGTGGAGTGTCAGCTGAAAACTGTTTCTGCAGATATCAGAGACAGTGGAATTAAGTTTCACAGTGTTTTGCTAAGGAATCCAAGTTAGTAGTATTTGAAACATGAGTGGTTACAACTATATCTCCTGCTATTTTAACTTCTTTCCAGCAAGTCTGTTGATTTTGAATGGTTATTCTCAGCATACAAACTTATCCTCGCAGACAAGTGAAAAAAACTGATTCCAGAATATTTTGAAAAAGTCATGGTCATTTACTGTAACTTTAAATCAAGACTGAATGGGAATAAATACCAACCCATGCAAGTACTAATAAGTAATTGTTATTCAAATATGAGGTTTTAAATCCTTCTTTGATTTTGACAATATGAATGCATACTTATTTGAAATTTTATTAGTACATATAAAGCATATTTTGGGGGCTTTAAGAGCATATTTCTTTGAGTTTGATGACATGAATGCATGCATATGTGAACCTTTATTAATCATGTAAATCTGATATCTACAAGGATTCCCTCCACCAATTATTCTTGCTAAACTTCTTTTTCAAGTCGTGTGAATGTAACACATATTTTGTTGATTACTACAATTCCTAGATAACCCTTTAATTGGTATTTTAAACAAGCACCACATTATCTCTAATAAAACGAAGATGAAATATTATTATTATTATTACAATGCTAAGTTAAATATTTTGGTAGCACTATTTGTGACCCTAGCCATTATCCAGGTATGCACCATCCTTTTAATGTATACAGTTACTCACTATAAGAGTTACACATTAAAATTTGTTTACAGTGAGATTTCTAATCACACCTTATCTTACTCCCTTGTCTATTTCATCCCAACCCTACAGAGGAATTCCTCTAAATTTTGTAATTGTCCTTGATCCTTGATCTTTAATCCTACCGCATTATCTCTCTCTACTCATTTCCATTAATTTGTCCCCTTACATTTAAACATTATGTGCAGTTCCTCCTGCTCCTCAAAAATTGGACACAGTCCTTGACTCCACCCTCTAAGGTTTTAAATTTCCAGATTCCCAGATCTCTAGTCAAAACCAAGTAATCCCTGCTCTCTCATTTCTATTTCAAATTAGATACTCTTTCATTATACCATCGCAACAATTTTCTCTCTCTCTCATTTGTGCATGTAATTCTGCCTATATCATCCAATCTTTCACTTCTCTCCAATAGTCCCCTATTAGGACTATCAATTTGGTGCCACAGTTCTCCTAAACCATTCTTTACCAATGATTGTTCCTTGATCTTACCGAACTCTAAATTAATTACCTCAACCCTATTCCTTTGAAACCTTAAACATACTTTCAGAATATCAATCTCTGGCAGTGACCGAAAGCCAAGTATTTGAGTACCCTTTCCACATCTGTCCTCTAACACTAATCCTCCCTAATTATGTCATTGCTTCTGCATTAACTGTACACAGTGGGACTACTAAAATTAACTTGCAAAATGCTCATAATACTAAGTCCAATCTTTCCCACCCTTCCTCAATACCCCTAATTTCTCCTACATATATCCCCATGTAGACTCAACCAATGATTTGATTTACTTCCTTCAACTGAACAAGTGCATGTTATAGGACACGCATATATATAAAAATAGGTAATAAGTAGTAAAGATTACAAATATAATCCAAGCAGACAAGATGTTCTAACATGTTATTACTACTAGAAATAATTTTTGTATATGCTAAAATATTCTCTTTACGATAAAAATGCACAATATATCTCCCAAACCACTTTACACTCATTGTTGATGTATAAAAACATCTTACTGCACCAATCTCCTCTTTACCATAACTCTTGCATGTATCAAGGTATATTAAAATAAATTATAAACTTTGTTTATCTTGAATTTAAAAGATTTAATTTAGCAGGAGCTATTAATATACTTTTAATCTTAAAAGTATAAAATCTTAATTCATATTTCCATGCTGGATAAAGTATGAAAATTCCCAAACAATTTTAATTTCTCCACCTTCACCACTCCACTTCCTTACTTAACTTGATCCTTTATTGAACACTTTATTTGGTTTTCTTCTGGTTCATTTTTAGCCCCATTTATTGAACAGCCAATTTAAATATTTTATTGTTACTGATCCCACCTTCAAGTCATTTGCAAACATTAAACCTGGAATTTATACGATAGGGGACCTTCTTGAGCACTAGTTTTATAAGGATGTGAGGGCCAAGGGGAAAAAGAGAGAGCTGGCCTGCATGTCTTTCTGCAAAGCTACCAACCAAAGAAAGTTTCTTTCTATTAGGCCTTCAACATTTTTGTGAATAAGTTCTCTAACTGACCATGAACTAGCTGAATTATTTAATGAAACACAGTGTATGAGCAGGAACTTGGGGATCTACAGACAGAATTAAACCTTAGCATTAAACCCACAAGATATCAGGGCGTATAGTATACTTCATGTTAATGTTTTCACTGTGCTCCGTTTCTGAAATTACACGAAACCTACCAAATGAAGACCAGGTAGTCGAGCACACAAGAAAACATACATGCATAGTACATTATTTATCACTAGCACATGGACCTGCACTAATTTAACCTCTTCTAAGATTACAATTAAATCAAACTTCAAATTATATTTCAATACATCAAATGGATTTCACCGATAAATAAGTTAAATAAAACTGGAATGAGTTTACATCCTCGTCTTACACCTCTTTCTTGCATAACTTCCTTTTTCGCTTTATTCCTACCACATCTTATATAAAATGTGTTCTAGCAATATAGCTCTCTCTCAACAAAATCATTCCATTACTTAAGCCTCAACTACATAGTTTGTTCCAAAGTGCTTCTCTGATCACCTTCTATAAGCTTTCTCCAAATCTAAAAGTTTGCATAAAATTTAACTCATTTCTTTGTTAAATAATTACCTATCAGAGTATTAAACCAATTGTCCTTCTACATTTTCTGAAACCAAAGACTTGGATGCATAGGCTGCCACGACCTGTGTCTTGATGTGTACTTTTAGCTTCTGGAGAAGGCTGCTGCATCATCTTGCACAAGAGCTCAGAAGAAGCTCACGGCAAGATGACCCAGCCTTCTCCATAAGCTAAGAATACACCTCAGCATAGACTTGTCAAGTGTCCCATAGTATATGGAGTCTCCCTTATTTGAGTAGGAAGACTTGTGACATATATTATTGTCATTTGGGATATCAGGCATCCTATTCTATTCTATGCTTAACGGTTGCATTTTGAAATGGGCACATATTAATTTGGTACATCAGTTGGTCACAAAGTAGCACTACAGAGCAACTGCTCGAAATGTCATAGGCTCACATGCTTAAGTCATGTTGTTGGGTGACCACAAAATGGGAAGATGTTTACTGCATTTTTGCAACTTACAGAAAGACTATTATTCCTACTCAAAGAAAAGGAAACTTTGGAGAAAAAAAGTATTTGTGCCTAACACCCGTGAAAAACAAGTTTCAAAGCATGGTGTTAACACTTGCAATTCTGAAGTTTCTGTTGCACAAGGTGGTGAATAGAATTTAAAACATGCCTTTACAGTCTTCTAAACAGAAAATAAGAAACTCATTTGTGAGGAAGAATAGTATTGAAGATTGAGTTACAGCCAGTGAGTTATCATAATGTAAAGCAAAACAATGGTTATAATAGCTTTGATCACCATATGTAACTTGTCTGGCACATGTTTGGTGATGATTCTAATAGAATTACTAAACTCAAAGTAGAAACTTTAGTAGAGGTGTCAACAAATAATGTAAGAGTTTTTTTTTTTATGAAAGATGTGTATTTCCATAGTTTAAGGGCATTGAACAGTCCAAAATTTGAACATCTGAAAAGAAATGTCTAAATGTTAATGCCATATTTACTTAACGTCCTGATTCATGTGTATTTACAGACAGGATTTTTAATTTTGAACAAATATGTAAATATTGAAAACAATATAAATATTGATTGAGATCGACAAAGAGTGAAATTCATATCATAATACTGAATTATAATGCAGCCTAAGACCTTATTAAGAATAAAGCAAGTGTGAGGTAGTATGGTTCAGCAGAATATAGATGACATAATGTAGGTATATTGGATAATTTCTCATTATAAAAATAAATATGGATTAAAATTATATTTGTTTATGTATGTGTATTATATATAAATATATATAGACACACAAGGTTGTCCCAGAATTCGACCACTAGGTTGGCAGAATTGTAGATGGGTCCAAGATAAATATTTTGAGATAATGAATCTTTGGTCTACAGGTTCTAAACTCTTTGCTACAGCATAAAATATATTAGGGATTAGAATGCCATGAATCAAACCGCAGTGAATCGTGAACACCCAGATTTTGTTGACCATAGACATAACAGAATTATTTAATGCTTTGGTAAGCATGTGAGCATTGGGTCAAAATGTAAGGGAGTTGAAGATTCAAGCCTCCAGAGATACCTTGATTTTTATGTTGTCTTCTTTGTTTGTATTTTATAATGAGCTATTGCTATTATACGGTGTTACTCAATATGATTTATTCATACCAACATATAAAATAAATGTAATGTACAATTAGCATATAGGTGCAATAGAGAACGTTTCAATAACAATTGCATTAACACCTGTACAAGGGGTACAACTCTCCATAACCCAGGAAGAAATTTCTGAGGTACAATGTTTCATACATTGGTGTGTTATGCACGTGTACATTGCAACTGTAGGACAGTTCATAATTTACAAAACATTGTGTCAAATGAACTTCAAATGAAAAAATCTGATGTGTTCCATTCACATGACTTTCTCTATATCTCTGCAATAAATTATTTTTAAAAAGCTTATGCTTCTATTTACTTTCTGCTAATCGAGAAAAAATTAGCAGAAATAGTCTTATTTCTTGCTTCCTTGTAAGTAGAAGCGAAATAAGGGAGTACCATAGGTTAAAGTGATAGTCAAAAGCTGGTTGCTATGTGAATAAGTTCCTTTGTTTGTATGGACACGAGTTCACAAAGTCCTATATGAGAAAAGTATGTGTTTTATAGCTGAAACCAAAAACAAGGAATATCTCAAAAACAATCAACTCCACGAAAAATATGTATATAACATAAATTGTGTGTTTTAAAGTGCTCTATATTTGTTGTATGGTAAGTTTTTGTCCATCACTTACGGTTTAGCAGTTATGCAAAATTTCGTAAAATTGACCCAGAATAAAGTAGTCTTCAGAGGCTATTCCCAGAAAACTCAAAATATACATTTTATTTGTCAGGTAAATATCTTTAATATACAATATTTTAATCAAAATCGTTAGAGCCATTTTTTAGAAAATCAAAATTTTCTAAAAAAGTTCCATGTGAAGGGTAGTTTGGGGTGGGGGGGATTTTTCTCAAAATCTTTGTGTTGCATCCCTGGAAGATACTAAGCTTAAATACCAAGTTTGGTATTTTACCGACTTTTCGTTTTTGAGTTATCGTGTTCACAGACACATACACACATGGACCTTTTTCGGAAATTACTTTTTTTGGTAACAGGGGACCCTAAAACATATATTTTCGGTGAAATCTCGGTATTGAATCTTTGATGGAGTGCAATACCTTCTCTATACACTATGTACATAGTGCGTATACAGAAAGTAAAAAATGAACTAGCCCTGTAGTAAAACAAGTACCTACATAAAACTAATTAAGAACTATGTGCTAGTTAGGAAAGTGCATTCCACCATTTTATCTTTACATAGCAGGCAAATAAACAGACTTGGAGAAATAATACAATATCCAAAGCATAACAGGACATCAGAGGAATTGTTTAATGTGACAACCTGCTACATCCCTGCAGAGGTTGCACCTACGAAGAAATGAGCCTCGCACCCTGTCAAAAATAAAAATTCCAGGAGTGTTGTGAATCTCACCTCAAGTAGTTAAAGCTTGTGTCAGTAATTGTTCAGCTGTTTCAATGGGCATCTGATAAGCAAAGATCTTAAGCCTGCACAATGGTACCACATGGCATCAAAAAGCACATGAACTCAGAAGTTTACAGCTTAGATTAGCTTAAGATGTCTGTCATCTCAGTTTCGCACCTTGTTGAAACTATTTCCTTAAACATAATGTGTGTACTTTTACAACATGAACACAATGTTCATTAGCAATTCATGGTTCTCACAGTAGTCAAGTGTAGGCATTAGACAAGATTTTCAGAAGCTCTTTCTCGCAGGACCACAGTAGGTCAAGTGGTTAAAACCCCATAATCTCTTCATAAGGATAAATTTAAAGCATCACTTAGAATCTAAGCAATAATCAGATTATTTTTATCCCATCCAATAAACATAGTTTAGTTACTATGTTTCATAGTGCACATTACATAATGTTTTCTGCTTATCTAATTATTTTATTGCATTAATCTACACAGATTCTTTGACAATTACTGCACTTAATATTGAGCACCACATAGATATTCAGTCTCTTGAAAGTACCGGAGGGTTTATCGTTTTGGCTTCAGAAATGTAATTTGAGCAGCACTAAGGGTATTAGTGCTGTTTAAATTGTGTACCTCTGAGAAAAAAGAGAAAATTAAAAGCCTAATAAATGTAAACTTTAGAGAGTAGTGTGAACTTTGTATTAGGAGATTCGTTGACCAGCACCACATATTATCTGAAATCAATCAATGGTGTGCACACCCTGAAAGAACAGGCAATTTTGCCAAAGTTGCAAGTCCAATAATTTTAAACTTAGTACAGATAGTGCACCAATTCTGCATTGATTTGACTACTGGCATACAAATGAAGCATTCTGAATGAAAATAGGACACATGTCCACATTTTTTAAGTTATGACCATTGTTGTGTGATCTGGGAAGCATTACTAACTTTGACATTTGGCAAAAGGGACAATAGGTTCCTTATCTCAAACTGTTTATATGGGACCCCTCTACAATACTACGAATTTGTGCAGTTAAATTCTGGGACACCTGTATATATAACTGATATATCACCCTGGGTCTCCCTTTTAATTTTAACACAGTGGAAATACAACATGTAAGCTTAGTTTACCTGCAGTATTGTCTCTGGTTTTCAAATGCACAGGAAGGCTAACTGTCTCTTATTGTCAATCTAAAAATCTGGCAAGTCAAAACCAACCCAAAATGGCAAATGCTTGTTATTTATTTCTACCCACTCTTATATTCTTTCTGCCAGCATATCTGAAAATTTTGCCCACATTGGACAATAACAATATCCCCCTGTAATTACTTGGATTTTACTATTCATTGCCTTTATAAATGTGTCCCCTTGTAGTTGTTTGGATTTGATTCATTGCTTTTAACTTACAAATGGGAAATATAATAGCTGTTCTCCAATTTTTTGATACCCTCCCCATCCTTTTTTAAAGCTCAACAAGCTGATTAAACACATCAACCTTTCTTGATCTTCATTCCAAACTTTCAACAACCCACGCATTCCTCCTACTTTCTTTTTAAACCTGATGAAATACTTTCTGTGCCTCAAACGGCCTATCCAATTATATAATTCTATCCCCCATCCACAGGAGCATATTTGTTTAATGCGCGGTGTTAGTTTGAGTTCCAAGATGCTCGATTCAGGTTCAAATCTTGCCATTAAACTGCTCTGGTAGCAGTGGGAAGCTGCTATCCCAAAGGTCATGAGTTCAATTCCTGTCATAGAGTAAATGTTTTAGTTAATAATATGATACTGTTAAGGTAGGAGTGCCGCAAGGATCTATTCTTGGACCCCTATTATATTTGGTTTATGTAAATGACCTACCAAATTCTATTAATTATAAAACAATCACATATGCTGATGACATGTTGATAATATTTTTGAATAAATCAGAAGATCAATTAAAACATAATTTACTAAATCAACTCCTATAATACTGAATTACATAAAACATAATAAATTAAGTGTTAACATAAACAGGAGTAAATTAATCACTTTTTAATACAGAACAAGTTTAAAATTAGATAATATAGTATTAAATGGTAAAGACATAGTGTAGGATGAATCTACAATTTTTTGGGGTATAGAACTAGACAATAATTTAAAATTTCATAAGCATATTGAATGTGTGTGCAATAAAATCAGTAGTAGCATATATTTGTTAAGAAATTTGTCTAAATATATGAATAAAGAAATACTAAAAATGGTTTGCATTAATATACAGCCATCTTAGCTATGGTATAGAGGTTTGGGGCTGCAATAGCTTCACGAATATGAATAGAATCTTAAAATTACAGAAGATGTGAGTAAGAACAATGTTTAAAATAGGACATAGAACATCATGTAGACTGACTTTTATAAAAGAAAGGACTTTAACTGTAATTTCATTGTACATATATAAATCGATATTACTCGTATAAAAAAATGAATTCAATGTAATTAGTATAGATAGAAATAGTACATTTTGTGATTATAATACTAGAGGATGTGATGACTTTCACAGAAACTAAATGAGTAATAAGTCAACTGAAAAAGATCCATTATTGAAATGTATTATATTTTATAAAAAATTACCACACTCTTTAAAAATTTTAAAAGGAAATATATTTTTAAGAATGAACTAAAGAAGTATTTAATTGAGAACTGTATATATAGATGGATGAATTGTAATGAACAATCTTTTTTTGTGTGATTAATTTTTGTAAAATTATTGTTTAGTTTATGACAATGCTTGAAACTACAGAATGTATGTCTATATGCAAATAAATACTCATACTTATACTAGTATCATTCCCCCACCTATAAAACAAAAACAGCATTTATTCGTCTCCTCTTAATGCACTCTCCAGCCAAGGTGAACACTAGTCATCTTCATTTGTACATAGCTTAGCATAAATAGTATACTCTCTAATAACCATTCATGTCTGTTTAACCCTGCTCTGCCTGCATAGCATCTGGAGACTCCACATGAATTATTATTGAAAACGGATACAGCCACTGCCCAGGGCCTCCATTTAGCTTTCAATCATCTAATCACGCATATATAGTCACAGCCACAAGTGTGTCAGTCTGACATTGGAGCTCAAAATAGCAGGTTGTTTCCTTACAAGAGATACTGCGCGACCTTCTTTGTTATAATGGTAATTTCGTTTCTTTTGCATTTGGTCTCACTATTCGTGGAAATTCTTAGACAAACACGATTTTTAAGCACACATTTTTATATGTCTAGGGTTAAAATGGATTTGAAGAAAATATTTAATCCCAGTATTCCAAAAGATATAAAGATTATTCTTGAATTAGTAGAGCAAGAAGTTAGTGACTTTAAGAGATTTAGTATGATGAGGAAGAAGACGTTGTAGAGATGAGAAAAGAAAGCTTAACCCATGAGCTGACAGAAGATTATTTGTGGTTTCGGTGTCAGAATCAAATTCTTCCTAAGAAACTGAAGATGGATATCCAAATATCTTCCAGACACTGCAAATGATGGCCCTTGTACAAAAAGGCAATGGTGTAATGATTGCAGTCGCTCCAAGAACTGATGCACATAATATAAGTGCTGAATTTGTAATAAGCTAATAAGCATATTTTACCTGGAGCTTGCAAAACAAATGTATGATGAATGGCAATGTACAAAATTATATTCAACTTACAGCATGTATATTAGTAAGCTGAAAATTCACTTTTGAGTACTGCATATGCATCACTAATTAAATTGAAAGGTATTAATAGTATTGGCATCTCTCAAACACCATGCGAGCTGCTACGTTTGTCCCGGCTATGTGAGCAGAGCAGAGTTAAGAGCAACCAAAATTTTAAAGGCTATGAAGACTAAGTCACCTGCTTTTGGTATACTCACATGTGAATTATATTTTGGATGAATAAAAAACTTGTCCAGCATAGCATAGCTTGAAGAGTTGTCCCCCAGTCTAAAATACTTGGTCTTGTTTATAAATGATTCACCATAGTCATAAGAAATAAAAACTGATGATGGCCTTATCACTCCAGAGGTTGAGTCTCTTGCCACACACATTATGACATCTGACCCCTCTCCTGCCCAGTGTACCATTAGCTGCTGATGGCTATCATTGAGCATGTTTATCTGAAAAAATAAAAAGTGTTAATGGTATATAAGCTTAAAAACATCTTTAAGCAACAGTTGCATAACTTGTTTTATAAAACATTAGTTCTTCACCTGTGATATCTGGACATGTTTTAGCTGAAGTAAAATAAGCCCTGTAAATTAATTTTAAAAACTTTTGGCTCAGACATTTTTCAAATGCAATTTTCTGCAAAATATTAAAATGCTCTAACTCTGGGTTACTTATTTTTCTATTTGAAAGATAATACAATTTCAGCTTAAAATGATGCCCTCCATTTGGAAATATGTTCTATTTCCACTTGCTGTAGTCTTCTGAATCATTTTTTGAAAAATGAGAAACTGTCAACCCTATTTTTTTACTATTGATCAATACCACAAAGTGTGACATTCCTTGAAAAGGAGAAAATGTAAATGTTGTGTTATTTAAGGACGCCCTTTAACTGCTGTGGTTCTCAGCGTCCCATTCTAAATTGGGCGTGAAAGACCGCTTAATTTTGCTCAGAGGCCTCTCAATCAGGCTTGAGGTTCTTTTACGTGCCGTAAATCTACGACACGGGACCAACGGCTTTACTTCCCTTCCGAAGGAAGCCATGCTAAGGATTTTTACGCCCAAAAAAATCCATCGTCCTCCGCCGGGTTTGAACCCGCAACCTTGAGTATATGAAGTCAGCATGGTAACCATTACACCACGGAGGACGACATTGAAAAGCAGAAATTCCACATTTAAATTTAACAGGTTTTATAAAGAACATAACATTTAAATTCCCATGTGTAATTTAATTTTTTTTGTAAAGAGCGTAACCTCAAAAATAAGATTTTTCACAGAAGCTGTATATCTTTAGAGTACTACATACCCTTAAAGGAGAACATGCCATTTGGTTCTGAATTTTTCCAATTTTTTTAAATCCACTTTTGTACCAAAGCAATAGAACAAAAATTAGAAAAAAAATTAGAACTAATGAAATGTTTTTATTCTTCTGAATTTTCTTTGCATACAACCTTCCAAGTCATTAAAGGTCTTCTGGAGCAATGTACAATCTTCTAGAATAATCTAGAACCATCCAGATAATTCCAGATTGACACAGAATCTTCTAGAACAATCTAGAATCATCCAGATTATGGCACTAATATGATGGAGTGTCACTGTTCTGATTCTACAAAAGAAATTCATTAGTGTGTATATGTATGTGTTTAATATGAAACCAGAGGAACATGCAAGCTGTCTTCATTAGCAACGAAACTTCTCAACATTCATTTTATTTATCATATATATATATTTAATAATAAAAGTGTCTGTGAAAATAATATTGTAAAAGAAGGGTAAATCTTAATAACAGATTACCAGTGGCACTGAAAAATGTACCCAGCATATCAGAAATGTGTCAAATAAAAGAGATTTAATTAGCAAGTGTTTATATAATAACAATTATAAGACAGAATTAAGCGGCAATTGTGGTGTGTTAATATACTGCTTAATTTTGTTCTTCATATCTTGCATGCCCAATGTTTACTATCTGAAATGCTGTTGTTTTACTACTAATAAAATCAACTTTTTCAATTTTAACTGTGCCACGTACAAACAATTTACTGGATCAATAAATTACTATTATTATTATTATTATTAATCCAGATGTAACAACCTTCTGGAACATCCAGATTATTCCAGAATGTAACAGAATCATGCATATATCTATATTACATAATATATATGTATATATGCATGTTATGCAACATGGATGAAAATTCATTAAGAAAACTGGTCCCATTAATGCGTTTACGTGGACAATATTTCTCTAGTCGCTGATAAAGCAAAAATTGCACACAAAAAAGGAATGAAACTCTTTACCCAATGAACTAGAAAGGAATGTATTGAAAACAGACCAGATGGCTTTAAGGAAAGGAGATTGCGTAGCCAAAGTGAACATCAATGCTCATGGGCGGGGGGGTTGCTGACACCAAACAGACAAGTTGTAAGTAGGGCCAAAATGCAAGTAACAGGATCCACCTTCTCAGTTCACATAAGAGAGAATTGTAGACATAAATAAAAGCATAAGTAACATATACAACAGAGAAAAAGATGTCAATTAAGGTTATGGAACTCTTTCAGGTTGAAGTATTATGTATCTCACATTTATTAGGTGAATACCTAATATGGAGGCTCTAGAAGTGTTCAAAACACAAAGGTACATTGGTCAATGAATGGAACCAGGTACCTGAAGAGACTACTGGGGGCCTATGTTATGACAATATACAAATGAAATGGAAATTCATTTATGGATGCACCTTAACTAATGTGCTGATTTTAAGCTGGGCATAACATTTTGCTCAGGGGCCTCTTTATCAAGCTTGGAGTTCTTTTATGTAGTGTAAATTTATGGTGGGGGACCAAAGGCTTTACCAAAGAAAGCCATGTTAAGATAACCACTACATAATGAAGGGCAATATCACAATATACACTAGCTAGGGAAGACTTTAGTAAAAATGCTTAGTGTTTCTACAAAATGGATGGCATGGAAAATAAGGAATGGATATAAGCAAAGTACAGTCAGCTGCACATAACTCATTTTGATGCATGGTTTTCATCACTGTATCTGAATAAATTAGCAGCTTTTATTTGACTAACACATCTTAATTGGAATAATATATTCAATTTTAGCATTAACAGTGATAGGAAAAGGCCAATAGTGCCTATGTGAATTATGCAGTGAACACTGTTGATACTTAACACACCTTAAAATGCTGAGAGAGATATTATCTCTCATTCAATTCTGTTCAGATTAGATACACTTTGTCTAATTGCATTTAGCAATGATTATTATTGAATTATGTCATGTTGATTGCATGTACTTTTCTTGACCATTGGGAGTTTTAAATTTATTATTAATGCTTTCACTGAGTGTTAAACTTGAGAAATGAACAGTGAAAGCAGTAATACACCAACATCTAAAGAAATTACAGCACAACGACATTGTAAAAGTGAAGGGCTGTGTAGAGACTGAACTACATTTAGTGTTCAGTGTGATTTGTTGAGGATTGGACTTAGGATGTCAGAAGTGTATCACTGGAGTAATGATAAAGTTTCAATTTTTATAGGGACCACATACTTTCAAAACAAGGCAACAAGTAAGATGTAATAAGTGATGACAGAGGACAGTCAGCACATGCATTATTCTCTGTCAGTGCCTTCAAACATCACTATGATAATATCTATTTGAATCAACTAATTCAGAAGCACCAATGCATTGCATATACAGTACTACCATTCATGGGAAGGTATTGGAGGCCTGCTGAAGCATCATGCTACAAAAGTTATATCCCCAGTCCAAGTACAGCTGCTGTTCAGAATACAGTTGTTATCATAACAGTGGGAGTCTTGCAATTTAATAGCTCTTATCTTAACTCAGAAATACGAAACAAGTGAAGTAGTTTTAAGCAGTTAGTAAAATTGAGTCGGCTTAGTAACACTCAACCCACACTTAAAATGAATATATAAAAAACCCAAGACATATTTGTTGAACTGGCTACTTAATTATAAATTTGTGTTGTTTGAACTGATGAAACAGAAATTTAGCATCAAGTAACCAGTTCAACACCAAAAATGAGTTAAAACAGCCATCAGAAACCCCTCTACCCAAGAACCAAAAAATCAGGCATCTACAAAATTGATTGTAAAGACTACAATTGAATTTACATTGGACAAACAAAAAGATTAGAAACAAGTTTCAACATTTCAGATACATACAAAAACAGATAAATCAGCAGTTGCACATCATTTTAGGACCTCACATCTTGAAATAGAAATTGACAAAGGTTTTATAACCCATAAATAACCTGGCAGCACTCATGGTTTGGGGGAATATTTTCATCACTAAACACAAAAGCCAGGTCATGGATTTTGAAATACTGCCACATGAATTTGAGCTTTCTGAGGGCACCAGACATCTCTGCATAATGAACCATGGGCCCTCAGGTCGATCAACTGCAGAGGACGAATGCCCTTGAAACATATGTCTTGCATTTTTCCATTTTATATGAGCTGAGTGTTACTTTATTAGAGTCAATTTTAATAAAAGCTCTTATCCTGTTGTCCTAAAGAAGAAGTTGCAGAATTCCACTAGCTGAAAATAGAAGAATAGTACCCCCGTGAAAGAAGTTCAAAAGGCAAAATGTGTGAACCTGTATTGCAAGGACTTTAAGACAGAAGAAATTTCATTTATTCAACCAAGATCTCAGATATGGTAGGAGGATATCAACATTTAGAAAGAGTAGCATTTGTGACCTGGATGTACAGCCGCAATTGCATTGCAGATACAGATATTCGTTGTGAGTTAAATGAAACTGCTGTGAAATTAATGCTATCATATGAATTGGCTGCTGGAAACAGACTTCCATCTGCAGGATAGCACCAGTACCACTAATGCTCTCACTTACACTCTGCAATATTTTAAAGATTGGGGTGCCCCAGTTCTTATTGGTTTAACAGGAAGCCATCACTCAAAAATAGAAGACTGATGCAGCTGAACAAATTTTTAGTTCATTAAATTGTTAATTTCAGTTCTAAGCATAGTGCAAAAAAGTGGTATTGCTTTGGAACCTGTAGTATGTTTTTGGATTGTGGACAAATATTTTGGAAACTTAAATATGTTTTGACAGTTGCATATGTTACTTATCAAATAAGACTACATTTTGTTTTCATGCAACCAATATGTGATAACGTGGTTAACAGATACTGGCTTAATGTAAGGAAATATTTTCAATTCTTTATGAAAACCTGGTTAATTAAAAAGTGGTAGTTCTTCTTTTCAGGTAATGCTGGATGTATTGCTCAATAACCAAATTCTTTGAATCATAATTTTTTTGGAAAAATAATTATTTTTTATTTAAAAAAAAATTCAGGTCAGGCAAAGTTGAATATATATTTCCATCAGAGGACATAACCGGTATCTATTGCCTTCCAAATAAATATATTAAACATTAAATATGCATATTAGTACCACTCAAGAGATTAAAGCATTATAAAGTTTGCCAAAAAAAAGTGCATAGGAGAAATGGCATCATCTTTGGCCAGGATTTTTTCTGTTTATGTAGAACAAAAGGATATGGATTTCTTACTTTCAGTGACTTTTCACACATGATAAGTTCAATAACATTTACGACCATGAAGGTTAAGATTTTTTTCTTTACATGAAGACAAATATGTTAAACACTGAGGTAGATACCAGCATCTTCACCATGTCTCTGTAGCTCTGTCAGTGGTTGTTCTTGATACCAGCTTCACAACTGATAAAAATGTTATTGGTGTGGAAGGAATAGTCTCTGGGTTTTCTCTTGTTAGAATGCAACAAATCTGTGGTGTTCAAGAAGAAATGGCAAAAGACTTTTTCTTTTATACTATTTATATTTACTTGCTAGCATTATCAATTTCATGTCACAAAATTGTTCCCCAATTCTTGGAAGTTGGCCAAAAATTTACAGTAAGCCCCCTCATGATAACCGTTAAATATGCAACACTCCATTTTGCACCAACAGAGATGCAACCTCCAAAACATGCCAATTATCCCAGCCAAGTATTTTCTACTGTTTTGACTTTTTCTAGCTTCTCTCTAACTTTGAAAATCTCAATCTGTAATCTTGCATCCTATTGGTTGCTTAAAATCTATTTTGTTTTCTGTACCAAATGAGCTTATATGTCTCCCTCTATGCCTCAGATAGAAAAAAACATTACACCCTCACCCTAACTGTGGCTAATGGTAGAGGAAATACTGTCCAAGAATTCTGGATAGTTCTACCAAAAAGATAAAAAATGTCCTATTGCTGTGTTTTGAAAATCACTACTGGGCTGCTACTCAGTCAGATTGTATCAGGCAGAAAGCTCTAGTTCAGCCCTATAGGCATCATGAGTTGTGCTTTTGTAAGCAATGGTGTAATAAAAATACTGTAGAATTAGAAAAGATAGTGTAACATTTTGAAAATAGATATTTTGAAATAACTAGTTCTTGAAATCTGAATCATGTTAACGGACTACAGTAGTAATAGCCTGAATTATATTATAAGTATTAAAATAGGGTTCAATCACTTTGTCATATAACAAAATTTCTGCAATTCCCACTACTTCCTTCTATTTTGAAGTGATCAGTAATAAATATACTTTGTGTGTTTGTTCAGATAATTAAGCAGCCAAGTTTTCCAGTATTTCCTTTCCCTCCATTTTGTTTTTGAATTTGTTTGTTTTCTTTTCTTACTATCTTTGAAACATGCGACAGTAAGTTACAAGCCTGAAAGATTAATGGAACAATATGTCATGCTAATGCTTTATAATAACTCATTCTTCCTCCACAGTGTAAGATTCACATGAGAAATCTTACAGAATATATCATGCCTTCTTAAAATATATTTTGGGGGTTAGATGATTTCACACAATGCAAACAACATATTTATGGAGTTCTACATTTGTCAAGCAGCTGGTCAGGATTTTAGATGAGCCAAACCATTAGCTGTGGGCGATAGTAATCTGTTGGGGTACCTAATACATCTAATGTTTCACTTTTTTTATCTCTGCATACATTTATTGATAGGTATGTTTGAAAAGTTCTCCAAAATATTATTATGTTACCAAAATGCGATAGCGTAGATGTTCCTATTGTAAGGAGAAGATAGATTGTCAAGAATATTTGATATGCTGTATTACATATGTTAATGCACTATTTTGTTATATACACCTGTATGATTTATTTATGTATCTTGTGGGAAACATGTGTAACGTACATTGTTAAAATGATGTTAAGATACTGCTGCCAAAAATTATAAAAGTACTGTCCTTAAAGTGAGTCGCTGGCCCTTTAGGACCTATAATTAATTAAATAAACAGAAATATATTGAGTATGATATATTTCACATTTTTCTCTTTTTTTTTTTCAAATATACTCTGTGTTAATTTTAAAAAAGTGGGTCAAAGGAAGGCTGCTTTACCCGTGAAAGCAATTACTATTGTTCATTTATTTATTTAAAGGAATGGATAGCTTATATTTGAAAGGAATTAACTTTTGTTTATTCATTTAAAGGAATGGATAATTTGCACATGAAAAGGATATTTTTTTTGTGTGTTATTCATATAAAGGAATAGATAGTTTATATGTGAGAGGAATATCCTTTTGATTATGTATTCATTAAAGAAATGGATAGTTTGTATATGAAAGGAATTACATATATTTATATATACATTATTTACTTTAAACGAATGAAGTTCTTTCTTTTCCGAGTGTGCAGTGCTTGTAAAGACTGCCAATATTGATGGCTGACCAATGCAGGGGCCCCAACAGATTAACCCAGCTATGCTTTGCTGTCATGCCACATCTGTGGCCAAAGGATGCAAGTGCTCCACTCCTCTCTAAGAAACATCCCTCGGCTTTGGCAAGAGGTTTTGCCAAAAAGCACGAGTAGCAAGGCAGCTTACCCATATCCAGTTTCAAATTCATAGCAATAATTAAAAAAAGGAACATGGGAGCAACATTCACAACTTTTTTGTGAAAGACTAGATGAAACTAACATTGTTACCAAAGAATTAATTAGCCGATTTCATTTCAAGTTTTTCTATGGAATAGTCAATCTAGCCTACAAGCAATTCCATTTAGATATTTGCACATAAATGATGGCTACATTCAGTTTGTGGAAGAGGTCACAACTGCATTGCAAAAGTTCTTATGGTCAATTTAACTCACATGAAAGAAACTGCTACATTTAAATCTGGATCACCTGCGTATGCTTTATTGTAAAATATTATTACAATGTTTGTTTGTTTTTTCTGTAACATATATGCAAAATTCAATGTGTTTAATAAATGAACAACAATTAATAATGATTAAAATATGGGTGTGCAGAGTTTAGAAAGACATTCCATAATAGCAAAGTCATATATCTATATCCAATTACAAAATAGGTGTGTATAACCAAATTGAATTACTCAAATAACGAAGTATTCTAAGAAATTGAAAATATAATTTAAATAAAGACTATTTACTTTAGGTACACAACTATTGAATCTTTCTAATGTTTTAATCAGCAACTTAAAACAAAATTACTCCAAAAATAATGAAAAACGAAGAAAACACTACATATTTTATTATAACTAATGTTGAGTGAAACCCAATGATGTAAACAGAAACTGGCCTATAATTATATTAAATACCAAATTGTAGTTGAAAAAAGGTATAAATTTCTAGCTGTGCTTATTTTTCTAGGGGTAGGATGCCTCTTGCAAATATATACTCCTATACCCATTGGGGGGAGGGGGGAATAATGGTTTCTTATAAATCAAAAAAGCGGGTAGTGGTAGAGCTAAAAATCCAAACCATGAATGCCTATGCGTCTTTCAAGAACATTTTTGACGTTAATAGAGGGCTTCTAACCATACCATATTTTACTGTGACCTAAATTTCAATACCTTTTCACAGATTCATAAATAAAACAGGGTTTTATAAATGTACCAACATTATGATATACCATGTTGAAATAAATAATATATTGTTTCAATAGTTTTAGTTTTAAGTGCAGGTGATCACAAAATTGGCAACAGGGCTGGTCACTCCAAAGCAAACATCACGTGAATTATTATCGTTATCAGCAACTTTCTTTATCACACTTGAAATATTTACCTTTTGCTTATTGCATCTTTACGGTCGGTTTAAAATGCACACTTCTCTACCTTTATTTGAAACAAAAACATGAACCATAAAATGTTCAAAAGTGCTATGTCAGCTCATTAGGTTGATCTTTTTAATTACCAAATTACCTCAAAAAGTGGAAATGTCTCACCAAATCTCTCAAATAGAGAGATAGATTAAAACATAAGTAACCTAATATTAATTATAACCACCGTACCTTTGTTGTAATGTTTGTATTTTCTGGTAATGTCGATCTTTTGCGCAGTGGATGTGATGACAGAGGTTCCTTCGATTTTTCCACACCGGTTGAAAAAAACTCATTATCCTCACCCTGCGGGGCATTTATCACTTTATAACTTTGTTTCGCAGCATTATTTGACACGTGAAGGGTTTTAGCTGGTAAACCATATCTTTCGCATAATACTGAAGTAATACAAACACCTAATATTAAACACTGTAACCAAACCACTCTTTCAGCAACAGCCATGTTGCTTGTTAAAACTGGCTGAACTGATCTTCGCTTGCGAAGCGACAGTCAAGTGTATTTCTCGAGCGATCCCGATTGTGTACGCATGCGCAGATTTTCTCCAGAGGGAGTAATCCTTTGCTTTGCGTTATAGTACGTCGTGTTGCAATGTTGAGGGATGAAATAAATCTAAAGCAGAACAAATAAAACAAAATATAAATAAAATAAATAGAAACTAAAAAATCTGATGTGTGCCATTCGCATGGCTTTCCCTCTCTGTTCTGCAAACAAACTATTCTACGTCATGCCATCGAGGTAAACATTACCAGAAATCATCTTATTACTGTTTTTTTTTTTTTTTTTTTTTTCAGCATTTACTTTCAGTTTATTCAACTCAAAATACTCTGTATTAATGAATGAGTACTGGATTTGATGGTATTAGTTCAACTTAGTGCAGTGGTATCATTTGCGTAACTAATTGTACTAAAATTATTGCCTCTAGATATATCATTATAAAATTTGTTAGAGTTAAACATATATAAATATTGTATATAGTGAATATTTTTTTCTGTAATTTTCTGTAAATTTTTTTGTAATATTTTGACGTGTTCTATATCATGTAATTATGATCCACAGAACGAATAAAACAACTACTACTACTACTAGTTCCCTATAGAAGAAAGGGAAATAAGGAAATACACTAGGCTAAAGTGAGTCAAATCTTTTAAAAGCTGTCGCTATGCGACTGTCATTGAAATGCTGATGCCTTCCCATGGCTAGGAGTAAAACAAAATATATATGAAATGGAGGATATCCTGTTTGAGAAAAGTTTTACTATATTAAAATTAAAACCAACACAGAGAATATCTCTGAAATGGTTAGCTCAACAAAATAAAAAAAGTGTATTGACAAATTTTATATTTTAACGAATCTAATTGTTTGTGTAGTTAGTTTTGCCTATCCCTTACGCTTTAGCAGTTATGCAAAGGTCATTCGAATGAAGAGGGCTTCAGGGGATAATCCCAAAAAATTCAGGATATTAGGCTTATTTGCCATGCAAATATATGTAATATGGCATTTTAACCAAATCCTCAACGCCAATATTTAGAAAATAGAATATTTTGAAAAATATCCCATGTAATCCAAGCTTGGGTGGAGAAAGATTCCTGAAAATCGTGTCGCACTAAACTTAAATACTCTTTGGTATTTAACTGACACAGGCACACACATACGTGTTTTGAGGACCCTTAAATAAAATAAAAGCAGTTTTAGAAAAACGTCCGGTGAAATCTCGGTATCGATCTTTTGGGTGTATTACAATACCTACTGTGTACAACAGAAAATCAGTACACACGTGCAATAGAAAGTGAGTACATAAATTTCAATGCATATGTGATACTATAAAACTAACATTGAAAAACAAAACAAGAGATACAGTATTAAAATGTATGACAGTAGTCGTTATATCCTATGGAGCCAACACCTGGCTCTGGTCGTACTCAATGATGAATATTTAGAAGAAGAAATAGTGAATGGTTTTCTGAATCTGTGACTGTGGTCTGGGTGTTACTGTGCTGGTGCGTAGGTTATTGAGTTATTTTATTCTGTTTCGATTTGAGGAGTTTACTTTTTTTTTTTTTAATCCTCTGTTTACATTTCTCCCCTAAATGTACTGTATGATTACTGGTTTTACTGTTCCTTTACACAAGCATATACACATTGCACAAACATATAACACCCATGCCCAAGGCGGGACTCGAACCCACGATCCCCTGTTCACGAAGCACCAAAGCGAGCGTGCCATGTGGACCGACACTATTTTTTTTTTTTTTTTTAAATACGGTACCGGAGTCTGATCAGGACTCCGGCACTGTATACCCTACTTTGATTTACCTTTTTTTTTGTTTTGTTTTACCTTGTTTTTCTGTATTATTACTGGATTGCTGTTTTTTTTACTGTTACAACACACACATAAACACAAACATATAACACCCATGCCCAAGGCGGGACTCGAACCCACGATCCCCAGCGCTACGAAGCACCAAACTATTGGGCTGCTTCTGAATCCTCCAGGATAATGTGTAATACAAATGATTGGATGGGGTCTTACGTTTGCAATATGAGTTTTTAGCCGATTAGTGAGTGATGGATCCGTAATCTCACTTTGAATGATTACAATTTTAGAGAACTGGTGCTTGAGATCATTTAGTTATTCATGTTTACCACTGGAGGAGGAATTGAATTGCCTTTAGGGAAGGTAGATCTGGATTTGGTTGCAGAGGTCCTCTGTGAAGTCCTCTTCATGCGGAAGGAATTTTTTTTGTAATGCATTTATTTTAAGTCGCCTAACTGCAAGGTCTTATAGCGACTTTAAAACATGATACAAATTTTAACACAAGGGATAAACATATAACATTATACAGTACATTAACTTTACAATATTTCCAAAGCTAAAATATTAAACAAATTCACATACATTGTTTACAGTGAGATTGCATTGTGAAGCAGGTTTACAATAATTTATCGTACAATTTGGTGCATTTAAAAAACTGTATTAGTCTAAGACATGAGCTCGAGTCCTTCATTGACAGCTTTAGGTTATCTGGGATCTTGAGTTTTTTCCTGTAGAGTTGGTAGCGCGGGTAGTTCTCGACTATGTGCTGGATACTGTTTCTTGTATTGCAGGTTGTGCATTGTGGTGGCTCTTCTTTAGAGAGGATGTAGGAGTGTGTAAGTTTTGTATGTCCAATTCGGATTCTAGTTATGAGTATCTGGTCACGGCGATTTAGGAATTTGACTGAAAAAGGTGCTGTAGAGTTACCTCTTGCGTCGTGGAGTTTACTTTTGGGAGAGGTTACCCAAGAGCTTTTCCATGTATCGCGGAGAGTTCTTTTCAAATGAGCATTGACGTCTTGATATGGAATTTTCGCACTTGGAAGATTTGTTGCATCTTTGGCTGCTTTGTCGGCTAAATCATTTCCGTGTATGTTGGTGTGTGAAGGAATCCAGATTAATACTGTGATTTTTTTCTTCGTGAAGATGCAATTGAGGAGGTGATGAATTTCATTAACTAGAGGATAAACTGCTGTGATATCTTGAACAGCTAAAAGTGCACTTTTGGAGTCAGTAAGCACAAGAAAAGGTGTTTCGCTATCCAGCTCGTTAATGTAAGATAGAGCTTCCTTGATGGCAAACAATTCACATGTGAAAATTGTACATAGCTGTGGCAGATTGTGGAGTATGTTGTTCTCATGGTCAATAATGACGGCGCAGCCACAGCCATTATTAGTCTTTGAACCGTCAGTGTATATTTGTCGGTGATTTGGATATTATTCCAGCACTTCCTGTAGCATTTGTTTGTAAACTCTATCGCATACATCTGTTTTGGGCGTTTTGTTAGTAAGATCAAAGCTCACCTGTATTGGGTGGAGTCTCCAGGGAGAAAGATTACCATAAGATGTTTCCATCATTGGAGGAATTGTGAAGCTTAGCTCTTGCAGAGTTTGGTGGATCCTTATATGGAACGGCTCAAAGCTTGTAAGTTTATCTTGGATTTGTGATAGAACCTGTTTTCTTTTGGAAAAATGTAATCGTACATTCGACACTCTGGTTTAGATCTGATTTTTAAGGCATACGAAATGCTTAGTTGCTTTCTTCGAACGGCTAGAGGAGGTTCATTGGCTTCGATCAGTAGACTACTAACTGGACTAGTCCGAAAGGCCCCAAGTGCTAATCTCAACGAAGATGTATGTATGGAGTCCAGCATTCTGAGAGTTGAGGGCTTAGCGGAATTATAGACTATACAACCATAGTCTAGCTTAGATCTTACAAAAGACCTGTAGGTATTAATCAGTACTTGGAAATCTGCTCCCCTGTTCTGTGCAGCTAACGATCTAAGAATATTTAATCTTCTGCCGCACTCATCTCTTAGATATTTTAAGTGTGGTATCAATGTAAGTTTCCTGTCGAAAAACATTCCTAAAATTTTCACGGTTTCCTCTTGAGAGAGTGTCTTATCATTCATAGTAAGTATAGGAGCTGAAAAATTGTACTTTCCCCTAGAAAATATAATATTTTTAGTTTTGGGTACTGAGAATTTAAAACCTGTAGATGCGCTCCACTCCTCAAGGGATTTCAGCGCATTCTGTAGGATTTCTTGCGTAGTATCTATGTTTCTGCCAGCACATGCTATTGTGAGGTCGTCAGCAAAAATATAGCTTTTAACTGGAGTTCTGATTTTGCTGATAATATCATTTATAGCTATTAAAAACAAAGTTACACTAATAACAGATCCTTGAGGGAGTCCATTCATTACATATATTTTCTTTGATAAAACACCATTTGCTCGTACTTGAATTTGTCGTTTGAGGAGAAAGTTGTTGATGAAATGTATCATATTGCCAGTTATGTTGTTACGTAGTAACACAGAAATTACGTTGTTTTTCCATACCATATCATACGCTTTTCAAGGTCAAAGGTAATTACGCTGATATGTTGTTTTTGTATCATTGCTTCACTTGTCGGATTCTAGTGCTATTAGATTGTCCAGGGTTGAATGAGAGCGCCTGAATCCACTCTGAGTAGGGTTAAAAAACTTTGTTTGTTCTAGAGTCCAACAGAGACGATTGTTAACTACTTTTTCCAGTATTTTACACATAGTGCAAGTTAAAGATATTGGTCTGTAGTTTTCTGGTAGATGGCGGTCTTTGCCTGGTTTGAGTATGGGATAGTAATAGCAGTGCGCCATTGGTCAGGAAATGTGTTACTTTCCCATATTTGATTATAGATAGCGATCAGGTAAATTAAACCTGCTTTAGGAAGTTGTTTCAAAAATTCATAGGGAAGATTATCAGGTCCCGGACTAAAGCTTTTGCAGGATTGAAGAGCATTCTGTACTTCCCTATAAGTAATTTTGTCATTATAAGCTTGATTAGTTTCAAGTGTCGCGTTGAGATTTGGCTCTCGAACAGAATTTTTCATCTTCAAAAAATCAGGGTGGTAATTAAGATCACTAGATGTGGCAGCAAACTTCTCAGCAAAAGTGTTCGCAACTACTTGTGCGTCGCTTAAAGGAAGCGTGTCTCTAGATGACTGTAGGATTATTGTGGTAGGTCGAAAAACTCCTTTAATTTTCTTTATTTTGTTCCATAGATCTTGCTGTGGAGTTTTATTGTTTAGGGATGAAACATAAGTTAACCAAGAGTTCCTCTTGCTTTCTTTGATAGTTTTACGTGCATGAACCCGCAACTTTTTGAACTCAATTTTATTTTCTATCGTGGGGTGTCTACAGTACTTCTTATAAGCTTTATTGTTTTCTTTGATGGATAGCTTACATGTTTCGTTCAACCAAGGTACAGATTTTCTCGAGTTGTCTATAATGATTTTAGGGATGCTATATTTTGCTGCCTTTTCTATGATTTTTGTAAAATTTGTAACTATGGTATCGATTGGAATAGTGTGAAACATGCAGGGCGTGGGTAACAAATACAGATTTTCTTTTATGCTGGAGCTAAATTTCTGCCAATCAGCGCGTTTCAAGTTCCATTTTGTTAGTGGTACATTATGCTGGTGCCTGATAGTAGCTGTGTTTATTATAATGGGAAAGTGATCACTTCCGTGTGGTTCAGACTGTACTGTCCAGTTAAATAAATGTGAGATATCAGCCGAACAAATAGCTAAGTCTATGCTACTTAAAGAACCATGTGTAAAATCGTAATGAGTCGGTTCAGGTGTATTAAGTATTACTAAATCAAGGTTATCCACTAAAGTTTGAATTATTTTCCCTCGCTTATTAGTTGTTTTACATCCCCAAAGAGTATTGTGGCTGTTGAAGTCTCCTAATAAGATGAATGGTTTCGGTAATTGCAGAATTAGGGATTGCAGAATTTGAGGGTTAATATCCACACTGTTAGGTAGATATAAATTGCAGACACACACAGTGTGAGGAGCAAGAGTTATGGATATTGCTACAGCTTCTAGTGTTGAACTGAGCAACATTTCTTTGCTGTTAATATGATTTCTAGTGTATGTTGCAACTCCGCCACTGGCGTGGCGAACAGTATTTCGATTTTTGTAAAATTCTTGGTAACCTCGAAGCTGTGTTACATAGTTAACACGAAAATTTGTTTCTTGTAAACATATAATGTCGGGGTTATGTTCTTGCAGAAGGAGTTTTAAATATTCAAATTGGGTTCTAAAGCCATTAATGTTCCACTGTAAAATAGATTTAGCCATTTTATTATATTTATTTGGGCGTAATTTAGAGCTATTACATTTCACTTTTTAGTATCGCTTTTGCTGCTGTCTATAGCAGTAAGGATTTTTGCGTCCAATCTAGAACTTCTGGCTTTTATGCTGCGCTCTTTATAAAACGGGTACAGTTTTCTCATGGTATGGACAAGATTTTCAAGGTTTTTTGTGTAATTATACACGATGGGAATGACATCAGATTTTCCCACTGTGTTTTCGAATAGGCTTACAAGTTCTATGAAACTAAGCTCATAGTCTTCCGGT
Organism: Hymenopus coronatus; assembly: GCA_030762935.1. Lineage (NCBI taxonomy): Eukaryota > Metazoa > Arthropoda > Insecta > Mantodea > Hymenopodidae > Hymenopus > Hymenopus coronatus. The sequence goes on along the minus strand of CM060898.1, from coordinate 65,989,656 downwards.
TTTTCCTCCGTTATTTTTTTAACAGGTGCCATTGAATCTTTTATTGACATTGTGCTCTAATTTGTCTTGGGCTTTTTGATTAAACGTTTATGACTGTTAGAGGGTTGTTCCCGAGAGTCACGCTCGTTTTCAGAAAGTGTCTCGTAGCATTCTGGTGAAATATCAGAAGCATAGTCGTGCTCATTGTGTGTTTGATTTACACTGCTGCTTGTGGTAGAGAGAGGTCGTTTACCACGAACTGGAGGCTGTTCTACCTCCATCGTGGGTATGGTAGTACTGTCTAGAGGTGGGCGATTGTCTTTTAGGGAAGGAGTTTCCCTAACAGGCTCGTCTCTGGTTTCTGTCTGTTGTTGACTCTCGGGGATAGTTCGAGACTTTTTGAGTTCAGGGAAATCCTTTACAGGGTCGTCCCTATTGGGGTTCTCTACCTTACCTACTGCTGTTGGTACTTTACATTGTTTAGCAAGGTGGCCCTCTTGCTTACATATAAAGCATACTGGATTATCGGATGAAATGTACACCCAATAATTTGTGCCTTCATAACTAATCTGAATGCTGTCCGGTAAGTTCTCGACATCTTTAGGAGATACATACAACTGCCTTCTAAAGCTTAAGACATGGGAGAAACCAGGTTCTGAGATTCCAGCGCGTATGTGTGTTATTGAAGACATGATTTTGACACCCATCTGTGTTATTTTATCTGCAATTACTTGGTTAGGTATTGTTGGACAAACGTTAGAGAGTATTATCCGTTTGTTTTCCGTAATTAGTGGGCGTAAATCAAGAGTAATGTCCTTGATTTTAATTTTCCTATGTTGGCTAGCTAGCTCTTCAGCTGTTTTCTTATTATTGAGAAAGATGCAGATCCGATTATTGGAAATGCGTGATGCTTATTGTAGGTTAGCTGGCAACGTTAATTTTCCGACAGAGAGGATGTAATCTTTCAAAGTTAAGTCATCATGGGCATCTATTATAATAGCTTGTTCTTTACTAGGGGTAGACTGAGTCACAGAAGCATAACTTGGCTGCTCATTATTGCTACAGTTAGTTTTCATTGGGTTACCTGGTGTTTGAAGACTCCTGTACTCAGCAGTCTCCATCTTGTTTTCTGCGGTGCGAGAAGCACTCGTAGATCTGGATCTTGTTTTAGATATTTTGCAGCTGCTGCTTACTTTCAAATGGTGGTCACTTAGAGCAAAATAACTTTAAATATTAACTTAGTATCACTTTGTCAGTGAATTAGGACGCTAAACACTAAAAATAGTGAATAATTAGGGAGCTAATAACACGCAGTCCATAATGCTAGTCATGGCCTCCTACGTTGTCGGAAGGAATTTGTATAGTTTTATAAAACTGGTTAACGTTAAGATATACACAAAAATATGTACCTACTGCAGAAAAATGTACATCTCTTTAGAACACATTTATTTTAAATAGCCCTTTTTGTGGCATCAGCTATTCTCGAGATATCCGTTATTATTGATTTGAATGCAGTGGCGGCTCGTGCCTAAAACAAGTAGCGTGCTGCACGGGGGGGAAAAAATGCAACTCACCTAGTTTCGAAAAATGAAGTCCATACGCCGATGTTTCTTCATGCAGAATTTGTCCATCACTCTGACGTTGAAATCCCTGATATTTGTAACGAATTTCTTCTCTATGGATAGCATGGCCAGAGAGGTAAGGCGATCCTGACACATGGTGTTCCTCAGAAAGGTTTTTATCCTCTTCAAAGAGGAGAAACATCGTTCTGGTTCTGCAGTTGACATGGGAATAGTCACAACAATTCTTAAAACCTTTGTCACTTCACTAAAAGTTTTTTGCAGATTATTTTTTAGTGTCAACTGCAAGAGTGGAAGAGCACCTTCTACTTTCCTGAATTCCGGATGCTCATATAAAATGCTAAGTTCGGTTCGGAGCTTGTTTTTGTCGAGATCTTTGTATCGATCACAGACAATGCCGAGTTCTGTTTCAGGAAAAACTTGAGAAAATAATTCAAAGTTTTTTGCATCCAATAGTTTTGCAGCATCAAGATGTTCTGTGGACTCAAAGCGGCTGTGGACCTCCGATATTATTCGGTCACATACTTCCTTGGCATCTACTCCTAAGTTAGTTTCCCTACGACGTCTTTTTGTAACGTGGACGTTAGATGTCTGAATCTGGTGTGCTATATCATCCGTTCTACTTCGCACGGCATCAATTGCTTTGGCAAAAGATTGGACTGCATTTTTTGCCTTCACTGCATCCATCTGTCTTGCTTGTAGCTGATTATACAAAATGTCTACATGTGGCATTATTTTCTGAAAAAAAGCAAGCCAGAAATTAAATTCTCCATCCTCCAAATTATGCCGCAGGCCACGAGCTTCTTGCACTGTCCTATCTGATAAAGATTGTTCTAATTCGTCAAAACAATCGATCAGAGATTCTCTGTGTTCATATACGGTGTTAACAGTCCTAGACTTGAAATTCCATCTTGTTGCAGATCCTCGAGGAACTCTTCGAGCAACAGTTGCTTCCAATGCTGCTAAACGCTGTGGAGATCTTGAAAAAAATGCTGGAAAAGCTGAGAGACTGCAGAAGAATATTCTGGCGGACTGATTTTGAGAAGCTGCTTTCTCCATAACCAGATTTAATTGATGGGCGTAACAATGTACATACTGTGCGAGAGGATAGTGTTCTTTCACCTTGATCTGCACGCCTCCTGTGTTGCCGCTCATTACAGACGCACCGTCATAAGTCTGGGCGATGATTTTATGGCGATCATCCTTAAAAAGGGTGTCCACTTCTTTCAAAATACAACCGGCAATAGAATTAGCGGTCTGATCAGATGGATTAAAAAATCCCCAAAACCGTTCATAAATAAAGCCGTTCCTTTCATATCTAAAAATTAATGCCAACTGAATTTTTTCAGTGATATCAGTGGTTTCGTCTGCCATGATAGCAACATAGGCTGCCTCCTTCATTTCTCTTTCAATTTCTTCGTGGCACACTTCCAACATGCAATCAAGTAGTTCATTCTGGATGGTCTTAGATAATCCTTTGAACACCTTATTGCTTTCGGTATGCTCTTTCATCGCACTGTCTATACTGCCCAATAGATTTATAAGGCCTAAAAACACGCCGGGATTATCTGACGTTTCCGTCTCATCATGTCCACGCAAAGCAAGCTCAAAGGCCCCACAAAATTTGATGCAGTCTATTATCCTGGATAATATGTATCTATTTTTCTCAACCTGTTCATTATGTTTTTGTGTAGCATCTTGATATGCCCTGCTTAGCTGCGTTGCAATATTTACACCTCCAAGCATTGAGAAGTCAAGCGAGTTTTTCATATGCTTCTTGCTATTTGAATGTTTTTTTATATATTCATTAACATGACCTAGATCTTTAACACCAGTCGTAGACCACGAATCTGTACTTCCAAACAAGAGGCAAGGAAAGCAAAAGAGCGCGTTTCTGATTTCACAACCACAGATCCAGTCACTGTTGTCATATATATTTGTGTTAAACTTTCTTGTGTAAATAGAATTTTTACTTCCTTTTGCTTTCTGTTCAATTTTTAGATCAGGAGTAGGTCGCCCTAAATTTTTTATCCTGATCTTTTCATCTAACGATCGCCTTGAAAAGGGAGTTTTTAACAGCTCATCAACTATATTCATTATGTATGACTAAAGTTTTCTTACCTATGAAAGTAACACAAACCTACACTGAATGATACTGAAATATAATAAAGTGCGATCACAGTTGGAAATAAACTGAAAACTGACACTGAATAACATTTACACAACAGAACACTTTGTTTCAATGTGATACACGTGGGCCTGTTAGATTTCACATTTGCGGAAGTAACACATTGCGCCAATATGAACTTATGGTTACCAATGTTAACAAACAATATAACAAACAATGTTCTGTACGTTCCGTAATACGCTTTAATTAATTTCACTAAATTCTGATGTTTAGTGTGGCACTTAGGTGAGTGTGGCAGGGCTGTTTCGTCTGCTGCCAAAACGATTATAAGGAAAAGAACTAACACTCGTAACGATTTCATTGATTCCGTGCTTTAGCCAAACGCAGCACGTAGCAGTGCGAAAACGATGGGACAGCGACCGTCAGGGGGGGTAAGAGGGGAAGGTTCTACGCAAGCGCAATATTCACCTACCGTGCTTGATCGCTTTGAGCACGTGGATGCATTCCATTAGCTAAACTTGCGTGTTTACCTTGCTTCGAGAGTTCGTCATTGGCAGTGCTGCCTTTCTTATTACTACCATAATGTGTTATGTTTGTTGCATGGTCCTTCAGCATGTCTGTTATGTAATTTAGAAGAAAAAAAAGTAGCGTGCTGCAGCTCTTCAGCACGTAAGGACGAGCCGCCCCTGTTTGAATGTTTAAATATGTCTGTCGTTTTAAATGCCATTGCTATTCAACTGTTTCTCGCAAGTTGTGAACATAATATGGAATTTCAAGACCATAATAGGGCAGGCGTCACCAACTGATTGCCCTCTGGGTAAAGCATAGAGAGCAAATTTGCTCAACGCCAAATGTGCGGAAAGACAAGAGATACTCCTTCAGTGCTGTGGCAATATGCAACATTTTGCCTTTGAAATACACAATGTTCTTTTATAGGTTAACATACATTGTGGGCTCATGATTGGTAGAAAGTTTCTCTATCATGTCTCTTGCATTCGAATATGAACATATGCATACTGCCATAGGGTTTGTAGCAATTGGTAGTCGTAATATAAATCATTGCAAAAATAATGACAATGCTGTAGTATTAATAAAATAACTCCTTAACTTGCTTAATATCATTGTAATCGCATTTTGGCACCAACAGTATTTAATTTATACAGCCGATGTCCCTCGGTCAAATATTTTGATCCAATACTCTTCAAACTAAAAATTGGATCGTGGGACATTGGATAATTTCGTTGTATACAATTTCCGACGTATTTTCCAGTTTGCTACAACAGGATACAGTTTTTACCTGGCTAGAAGCCCGAGAAGATTTTGAATTAACACGTCGCCAGGAAAGCTTTAGTTCTTATTTTAGGATACAGTGGTTTCTAATTTTTGGTCCAAACGTTAGAAATCAACCAACGAGTTGATAATGACATAATAAGATGGCAGCTAGCGCTGGGCCTTCCTTCCCGCCAACGTGATTGTGTGAAACTTGGCTGTATCTTGTAGACTGTCCTAAATAATAGGGTTATAGTAGCTGAGCAATGGTTGAAATACACATTTTTTGTGCGGCAGAGATTTATGAAATAATGACTCGGGTATTTATAACCCCTGCATATGTATTTTATCGGATCCATTGGTACCTAACCTTTTCTCAACAAAGTATAAAAACGCTACCTTTAATTTGCTGGTATGAACTGCTTCATATTTGTGTCTTGGCGAGTGATTTTTGCCTCAACTAAGGACAGCAACTTTCCAAACAAATTTTTGTCTATTCTAAGGAAGTTAAAATAATTTTCAGGGTTAGAAACGAGTTCATTTTGTAACATGTGTAATACACCTCTTCCTTGGCCTGCATTCCTACGTTCCAGCCATGGTCTAGTCCAGCAACGCCTCTTTATTGGTTTTTTCTTTTCTTTCTATTATATGTGCATGCAATGGACGCTTGAACCAGCTTGTGACAGCGAATGTAAATAATTGCAGATCAGCAACCTCTACCATTTTCTATCAGCTGTTCATGTGTATGCGAGAAATATTTGGAACAAAACACGCTCCCGTGGGAATGGTACGGAGAAATTGTACACAACGTTCACGTTGTATAAACATTTTTGGACCAAATGTTGACTGTGGGACATCGGCTTAACGAAAAGCGTTCACACTTATAGCACTGAAAATGAATAGGCATTTTGGTATTTAATAGGTATCAACACGATTCAAAAGAAAGTTTTCTACTTGGTAACTGCATAATGAGGCTGCAAATTGAATTTACTGAGTGCAAAACTTTGTCGCAAACTAAATACTTATCCCGCACTTTCTATAAATACGGAAGATTTCTCCTAGGCAGGCATAAACGTAGGAGTGCTGGATTGGTTTCTTTTCCCGACATAATAAATTAATAAACAGTACACATTGTGTGCACGGAGCAAATCTGTTGCTATAACACAAAATCAAGCGAGCACCTAACTACAAGGAGATGTATAATGCATACTTCTGCGAGGGTTTTATCTTAATACTTTGTTGGAAGAAGTCTCGAGGTTCTATGCGAGAATCTACATAATGAAGGAAATATATTCGGTTTCAGGTAGTAATGTTTCTGAGTTCTTGTAGCTGTGATTATGATTAATGAGGTTGTGGAATTTCTCGATTTTGCAGCTGTTATCAGAGAAGCACACAGCAGTACCGCATCCAGACTTCCGTATGCTTCCGTAGAATAGACTGTAACCTGAACTGCAGTAGTGTAACAGGAAGTGCGTCATAAAACCTCAAGTTGGTCAGTTTAATCTGGTTCGTTTTGTTGCGCTTGCCTCTTTGTGAGGTGACGAATAAAGGCAAGAGTCTGTGGACCGATAACAGCTCAGCTCAGGCCTGCACTTGTGACACATGACATCACTGCAGACAGCTGACTCATAACTGCTTTTCGCTATTTTCCTTCTTTGTTTTAGTAAACCGCACCTGGGTGCATAATGTCAATGTTCTTTGTTTAATGGAGTATTAAACACAATACACACAAAGGGTTGAAAAAATAAAGCTATCGTTCACATATTTCTAATTTCTATTTTTCTCCATGAGATACTACTGCACAATAAGTGACTCTCATCATATGCCGATAAATCAATGCTGCACTGAAATAACACAAATTCTGGTATATACCATTCCTCTATCTGTTCTTCAAACTATTCTTATTCATTTACCTACATCATGCTAGTCGATGTAAACATTAGCAGAAATTCTTATTACTTGCTTCCTAGCAAGTGGAAGGGAAATAGGGGAATACATTATGCAATTATTTTAAAAGCTGCTCGCCATGTGAAACAATGAAATTCGCTTCTCTTTGCATGCTCGGGAGTAAGAGATATGAAACCAAAAATGAGCTATTTGAAAAAAAGTAAGTAATTTAAAACAGGCACCAACAACAAGGAATATCTCGGATTTTTTTTTTCATTCTCAAAAATGAAAATAATTGGTCATGTAAACATTTTTCATATACGATTTAGAGCGGGGCAATTTTCCTGAAACTCTTTTCTGTTGCATATGTGAACTTAAATACCAAATTTGGCATTTAATCGACTTTTCCTGTTCGAGTTATGCTGCCCATGTAGAAAGCATAATTTCTAAACGATCCGTTCTATACTCATCCCAAATGAATAGATCAATTGAATGAATATATAATTTTCCTCCTGCTGAACATACCTACTAGAAAGCTGAAATTTTTATTGCGTCTCGCCAAAACTGTTCTTAATAAAACAAAAACCATGAAACTATAATTAGAGTATTTGAAATAAAAAATAAAATGTTGCAGAAATAGGAACGATTTTAGGAAGGTTGCTTTTACAACTATATATCTTTTTGTGTCCCTTTGTGATGAAGATGCTGAAAATGCAATGCTTGAAATTTTTTATATGCTTCCATGATAATCGTAAAAAAAAAAAAAAAAAAAAATAGTCCGAGTAGATCAATTTTGAAAATCATTAAGCAAAACATTTCAATAAATTTAAAAACTATTAGACTTAGAGAAAGTAAATTAAGCCGAACAACATATTTTTACGTTCCTACTAGAAAAAGGGGGAAATATTGTATTCCACCAAAAATTTAATAGAAATTAATGTTTTGAGGCCCCTCAATAAAAAAAAAAGGAACTTTAGAAAGAAAAGAAAAGAAAAGTCTGCGCGCACCGTATGTTTTAGATATTTTTATGACAGTGAAATGTAGATAAATCTTGAATTTTTTGGGAATATAATCTAAAGGGCTCTTTACTGGATGACTTTTGCTAACTGGTAATCCGAAGTGATAGACAAAGCTTGCTACATAAAAAGTATAGATCTCTTCAAAACATCAATTTAGACAAATACAGTTTTTTTTGTGGACTTAACAATTTCCCAGATATTCCGTGTTATTAGTTTCTGTTTTCCTATACTTATACTTTCTCAAATGGAAAGTCGTTAGTCATTTTTCTTTCTCTTGTCAATCAAAGGGAACAGGACTTCAAAGCCACTACATGCGACCAGCTCTTTAAAGATTTAATCTTTAATCTTACAGTATTCCCCTAATTCCGTTGCAAATATGCAATAAATGTATCTATTTCGGCAGATGTTTATCCTGACTAACTGAAGTATATAGAAGAAGAAGCTTTTTAAAGAATAATTTACTGAAGAATGGATAGAGATAGTCAATAAATGTACCACATCAGATTTTTACAACATATCTGCATATTCAAAACTTGGTGCTATTCATTGGTGTAAGCTGACATTTTTGCTGCATCTTCCCAAAACTATTCCTAATAAAACTAAGCTTGGGATTTGCTTTTTTAGAGCACTAACTCTTGAAATAACCATTAACATGTGCAGAAGAAATAACAATTTTAGAAATTTGGTTTTGAGACGATTGTAACCAATTTTATCCCTTTAAAACAAAAATGTTCAAAATCCATGCTTTAAGCTCCTCTATATGCTTCTGTGATATAGTAAAAACATTTTAGTCATTTTGCTCAAAAACTGCATGAGTACTGAGTTTAGTATTTTCCAAGGATGCGACACGAAGAATTTGAGGAAAGCCCCCCACCCCAAACTACCCTTAACACGGAAACATTTTCGAAAATTTTGATTTTCTCAAAAATAGGTCTAACGAGTTTAATTAAAATACCACATATTAAAGATATTTAAACAACAAATAAAATTTCTATCTTGAATTTTCGTTGAATACCTCTGAAGACATGTTTATTCTGGGTTAATTTTGCTGAATTTTGCGTAACTGGTAAACCGTATCAAATAGACAAAAACACAACAAAAATGAAGAGCTCGTTAAAACATACAATTTATGTTATATACGTTTTTGTCATGGAGTTGACCATTTTTGAGATATTTCTTTTATTAGTTTCAGTTTTAAAATACTTTTCACATACGGAATTTGTCAACTCCAGGCAATGTAAAGAAACGGATTTCATCCACTTGGCAACTAGCTTTTAAAAGATTTGACTATCGTTAAATCCTAGTGTATTCCATCCCTTCTACTTGCAGGAAAGCATTTATGCTAATGTTTATCTCGATTAGTCTGAAGTACATAGAAGAATAAGCTTTTTTAAGAGTAACATGTTACCGAGATTTTAAGAAAGTCGTGTGAGTGGAACACTTTTCTCTAAAAACTATGTACATTCATTATTGCGTTCCACTAAAAAATTCTATACTGTGATTTCAACAGAAATGCATGTTTTGAGGAGTCCTGGCTAAAAATAAGAAAACGGTGCGTGTGTGTGTGTGTGTGTGTGTGTGTGTGTGTGTGTGTATGTGTGGGTGTGTGGACAGCATAATTCAAAAAATCTGATGTGTACCATTCACATGACTTTCTCCATATCCCTGCAACAAATAATTCTTAAAACGCTTATACTTCTATTTACTTTATGCTAATCAGGAAAAAAAAAAAAAAAAAAAATAGCAGAAATAGTCTAATTACTCGCTTCCTTGTAAGTAGAAGTGAAATAAGGGACAACTGTAGGTTAAAGTGATAGGCAAAAGCTGGTTGCTATGTCAATGAAGTTCCTTTGTCTATATGGATAGGAGTTGAAAAGTTCCTGTATGAGAAAAGTATACGTTTTTCATAGCAGAAACCAAAAATAAGCAATGTCACAAAAACGACGAACTCCACGAAAAAATGTATATAACATAGATTGTGTGTTTTAATGTGCTCTACATTTTTTGTGCAGTAAGTTTTTGTCCATCTCTTACGGTTTAGCAGTTATTCAAAATTTAGTAAAATTCATTCAGATTCAGAGGCTATTCCCAGAAAATCCAAGATATACATTTTATTTGTCAGGCAAATATGTTTAATATACGAAATTTTAATTAAAATCGTTAGAGCCATTTTTGAGAAAATCAAAATTTTCGAAAAAAGTTCCATGTAAAGGGTAGTTGGGGGTGGGGGGATTTTTCTCAAAATCTTCGTGTCGCATCCTTGGAAGATACTAAACTTAAATACCAAGTGTGGTATTTTACCGACTTTTCGTTTTTGAGTTATCGTGTTCACAGACACACGGACACACACACACACACACACACACACACACACACGGACCTTTTTGTGAAAATGCTTTTTTTGGATATTGGGGACCCTAAAACATATATTTCCGGTGAAATCTTGGTATCGAATTTTTTGGTGGAGTGCAATACTTTCTCTATACACTATGTACATAATGCGTATGGAGAAAGTAAAAAGAAAAGGCAGTTAAACGCCAATCAGGAAAATCCAAACATTTCCAAATTAAAATTTATATGACTTTTAAAAGAGTAGACTATCTCTTTAGCCTAATATATTCCTTTATTTCCGTTCTGTTTAGAAGGAAAAGCCATTGCTGCTGTTTACATCGATTAGCGTGGATAATTTGTTACAGAGTAGATAAAGTCATGTGAATGGAATACATCAGATTTCTGAGGTAAACAATAAAAGACATGGAATAATTCTACGTTTGATATAATTCTATGCATATATGACATTTGTTGTGTTGATCGCAAAGTATTTTGGTAACATAGCGTGAAATGTGTTTCAAGGCTCATATGTATTTATTACTCTGCCGGTAGTGAAGGAGGGGAAGCACGCGCAGAGATAGTTTCAGCCTTGAGCCAATAATTATGTAACCGATAAGAAACATTTACAACGTTCAATGTTCACAGCAACAATAACTGAGAAATGCCTTACCATTCGAATTCCATAAAAATTACTTTCATCTTTTCAGCTATCCAGAAATAATTTTAAGGGACACTAGACCTAGAGTGAAAACATTTGTTTTCTGATATACAAAAGTATCAATTTGTAACTTTAAACAACATAATATTTTCCCCTTTAATTTATAGAAAGTCATTTGCGTCCTTGTGAGTTTGTATCTGTAAGAGATGTAAAAATAAAATTGTAATTGACATCAATAAGGCAATTACTCCTAATTTTTTGGGACCGGGCAAGGTAGCGCCGTGGTAATGTCTGCGACTCACATTCGGGAGGCTGTCAGTTCGATGAGCAGGGTTTCTTACCTATGAATTTTTTTCGGGTCTCCAGGAAAATGCTGGGAATGCAGGAGAGTCTGCTCTTCGTTTACAACAGTGAAATATTGGATGACGAACAAGACGAACATCGCAGTGGTCATCCTAATGAGGTTACCAGTCCAGAAATTGTGAAGAAAATGCATAAAATGGTATTTGAATGACCGTCGACAGCAGACATTGCAGGCATTTGAAAAAGTTCTGTACATCGCATACTGACTGTAAATTTGGATATGTGCAAGTTGTGTGCAAGGTGGGTGTCGTGTTTGTTCACAACAGAACAAAAACAGCGTCGTGAGAATGTTTCAGTCGAGTGTTTGGCACTGTTTCGCTGCAATAAAGCTGAGTTTTTGCGTCGGTTCATAACAATGGATGAAACCTGGGTCCATCACTTCACACCTGAGACGAAGGAACAATCAAAACAGAGGATTGGAAGGGGAGAATCGGCTCCAAAGAAGGCGAAGACTGGCAAGGTCATGGCGTCAGTTTTCTGGGACGCACGCGGAATAATTTTCACTGATTATCTCAAAAAAGAAAAAGTAATCAAAGGCGATATTATGCGAACTTGTTACAGCGTTTGAGTGATGAAATCGAGCAAAAACGGCCGCATTTAGCGAAAAACAAAGTTTTGTTTCATCAAGATAATGCACCAGTTCATACGTCCATTATCGCCAGGGCCAAAATTAATGAGTTAAAGTTTGAATTGTTTCCTCTTCTATTGGTCAGATTTAGCCTCCTCTGATTATTTTCTGTTTCCAAACTTGAAGAAATGGCTTGGTGATAAAAGATTTGCCAACAACGAAGAGGTGGAATCTACAGTTGATGGCTGTTTTGCAGACCTCGATAGTTCTCTCTATAAACAGGGTATCGAAGCTATTGAATATCGCTGGGAAAAGTGTATCGAGCTTAAAGGAGACTATGAACAGAAACACATATGTTTTTCCCCAAATTTGTGTGCCTTGTTAGGTCGGGTACTCGTAGATTAGCATGACGTAGATAAAAGAGTACTCTTTTGTAAGGAAATGTTGTTTGTGGAATAGCTAGAAAATGTTATGTGAATGGAACGCATCAGATTTTTTCAGAGTTGAAGGACCAGACATCTGTTCGGTGGGTTGCGGCTGGATGGTGGTTTGCGCACCGTAGAGGTTTATTCCTGGCGTTGTCGTGATACCGCTTGTCTGAACGCGCTTTCGGGTTAGGGCACCTTAGGGGTACCCTTGGAGGCTCGATGACGTGGGTTGAACCCGGGTGTAAGTGGTGCTTGCGTGGGTGGTGACCACGGCGCGGCGTAATGATCTCACACGTTGAGATCCGGACGTCATTTCACGCCACCCCTCGTCCAACCCTTCTCCAGAGAATTATCGAACTTAAGTTTTCTTTGCCCAGTTTATTATTATTATTATTATTATTATTATTATTATTATTATTATTATTATTATTCTCTGTTCGGTGAGTGATTTCTTCATTTTCTCGCAGCACAAATTTGAAATACCGTTTACAGCGTCTTTCACACGTAATCCTCTCTTCGTGGGCGTGCACAGGGGATGGTCTTGGTCCCTCATTAGTTTTTCCTCATTCAGTTTTTTTAATGATCCATTTATACCTCATCTTTAACTGCGTCGTCATATTGGCGGCCTTTTACATAACATCGAAATATATTACCTATAGGTAATGGTGTTAATTCCTACACAAGTTGTAATTGGATTTTGTTTCTTTGAGATTTATAATCATATATCATAAACACATTTACACTTCAAGGCTCTGGAGAGGATAGGAAACAATCTTACATTCTTACATAGTGAAAAATTCCCAATCCTAATTCAGGAAACGAGCTCAGGACCCCTCGCACGATTTGCAGGTGCTTTAACGACTGAGCACGAGGCCAGTTGCTATTCAGTTGTTTCTCGCGATAGTGATATAATCGTTGGTCGAGAAGAGACCATTGTGTTTTACATGTGTGTTTATTTGGTATTCTTTTAGTGCTTGCATATGTTCCACGCTTTTTGACTATTATGTTTACTTTCTCTATTTTGTAAATAGTACAAAGATATAGAAGGTATTGCATTATCTTCCAGCACGAAGATTTTCAAGAAAACTCCCTCACCTCCAACTACACTTTATGAGCAAAAATTTTCGAAAATTTAGATTTTATAAAAATGTCTCAAACGATTTGATTAAACTATCATATAAGAGGTAAATCGCAAACAAAAAGTAAAATTATATCTTTAATGTTTTAGGAATAGCCTCTAAATCCAACTTCATTCGCAGTGACCTTTGCACAATAGATAACCCATAAGAGAAAGACAACAGTGAGTCCCGTTTGGGTAGTGTGGTGGTATCGTGTCTGCCTCATTTACTTAGGGTGAGCTACGCGGATAAGTTTTTTTTTTTTTTTTTTTTTTCTCGGATTTTCCCTTATTCTGAGAAGACAATGTCGAGTAACTTATCCCCTGTTATCGATTTCAGTTTTAGAATACTTAAACGTTTCTAAAACATATCTCTTTTGTATTACACCTGGCTATGGAAAGAGAACCCAATTACAATGGTACCATATAGTGACCACTTTTAAAAGATTTTACTATCGCTTTAGCCTAGTGTATTCCCTTATTTCCTTTCTATTAAGGCAATTTCTGCTAATATTTGTCTCGATTAACATGACATAAGTATATAAAATAATAATAGTTTGTAACAACAGTTTGCAGAACGGAAACAACCATATTTTTTGCAGTATGAGTTCCCATGAAACAGAATATTATGTAATATTTAGCGCTGGTAAATAATTTAATCAACTTGTTTTGTTTTAAAAAACTATTTTTAATTTACTGACTGACTAAAAACTAAATTCCCATTGTAAGGTTGGTAATACTTGAGTGTAAAGTCGCCACTTTGTAATACTTGGGAATGCTAATAAATTGTTTCCCACATACCTATAGCCATAGTTTTCGATGTTCAAAATAGGACAGTTACTTTTCAGGTAGGGACTACCAGAAACACGGGGTATTTAGCATGAAAGTGGTACTATACCGTAAAATCTGGAACGATTTGCATTATTGATTGTCAACTTTATTTAACAGTGCAATAAAAATACGTATGTTAAAAATCAGATGTGTTAAATTCATAACACTATCTCTTACCTCTACCATTTTCTTTTGGGAGGGGGAAGGGGTACAAGAATATGCATACACATACGGGCCGTGCCGTGGCCGAGTTGTTGGACCACTCGTCTCTCGACTGCCCGGGTTCGATTCCGAACGATCACATGTGAGATTTGTGATGGATAAAGCGGCGCAAGGCGGGTTTTCTCTGGGTTCTCCGGTTTCCCCGCCATCACATTCCACCCGTGCTCTATCTTCATTCCATGTATCAGTCATTAACTGTGGTGCCATGGTAGTAAAAACGGGCTTTAAACACTTAAAAAACAAAAACAAAAAAATACATACATACACGGACCTTTTTCTTTTCTTCGTAGTCGGCTACCCTCCCCTATGTAGGACTGACAACCTCCTAGGACTTACAAGCGGGAGCCTAGGGGTCAGAAGCCTGTAGGGGTGTCAATGGCACATAACCACAGAATGAAGAACCTAGAACGGGGGTCGGCCTATAGCCAGGCATGAGAGTGAGGAAGTGGATGATATGAAATGAAAGCGAAATGGATGATAGGAAAGGTGCTAATGGAGTGATTTGTCGAATGAGTGAAGGGGGGAACCAAAGGGACTGGTGTAAACCCACCCAGACGCCGTTTTGTTCACCACACATTCTACACTTAGGATCGAACCCGGGTCGCCTAAGTGGGAGATGAGTGGTCTAATCACTCTGCCACGGCGTAGCCTGGACCTTTTTCTAAAAATGCTTTTCATGGATTCAGGAGTCTCAAAATGTTTTTTTCCAGTGAAATCTGGTATTGAGTTAGGTACTAGGTATATGTAGTAAAAAAGGTAAAAGTCTGAACCGTTCCATTCACATTATTTTCTCTATCTATTATGCAACAAACTATTCTTACAACATCTGCTTTTATTACACATTTCCTTGTAGGAATAAAGGAATACACTAGGCTAAACCAATTGTCAAATTCATTTAAGAGTTGGTCGCTTTTTATTCATTCATTTGTAGATACAAAGGAATAAAGGAATATACTAGGCTAAACCAATAGTCAAATTAATTTAAGAGCTGGTCGCTCTGTGAAGGCATTGACATTCCTGTTTTTGCTTGACCAGGAGCAAGAAAGACGAATAGCGATATCACATTAGAGGAAGCTAAAATAATTTTAAAATGAAAGCAATAACAAGGAATACCTTCGTAACGCTTAACTACACAGAAAAGAAATTTGTGTTACATTCACATGACTTTCTTTATATATTCTGTAACAAACCATTCTTACAAAATTGTTTATTGTTTTTCCATACCAGCTGTGTGTAGGACAGGAATTGATTAGGTAGAGTCGGACTGAAAAATTAAATCCCGGCTATGACACTGAATTCTTTCAGTCTGACTCTATCTAATTTATACTTACAAAAGCTTATTCTTCTATCTAGTACGTGCTATAAAGGTAAACATTAACAGAAATCATTTGATTACTTAGTTCCTTGTAAGTAGAAAGGAAACACTACACTCAAAAAACTTTTGCTCTATGATTGAAATTTGGTTCTTTTGCATGGCTAGGAGTAAAACAAAAGAAACAGGAATAACAAATTAGCATTTGAGAGAGGTTTATGTACTTAAAAAGTGAAAAAAAATATAGAATTTCTGGAAATTTCCAGATAATAATATAATAATAATAATAATTATTATTATTACTATTATTATTGTTATTATTATTGAGTTAGCAGTTTTCCAGATATATAATTATTTATTATTTATTATTAATTATTATTATTATTAATATAGATACGTTACAAATTGTGTTTATAACGAAATCTACAATTTTTGAATTTTTTGTCTATCTCTTACAGTTTACCACTTATGGAAAAGTCATTTTGAATGAAGAGGACTTCTCGCACAAAATTCAAGATATACATTTTATTTGTCATGTAAGTATCTTTAATATGCGTTATTTTAATCAAAATCTTAGGGTCATTTTTGAGAAAATCAAAAATTTCGAAATGTTGCTTTTAAAAGAGTTTAGCGTGAGGGGTTTACTTGAAAATCTGCATGTCGTAATCTTAGGAGACACTAAACTAAATACCAAGCTTGGTATTTAACCGACTTTTTGTTTTGGACCTTTGTTGTTCACACACGGATACACACACACACACGCGCGCGCGCGCGCACGCACACACACATATAGGCACGCGAGCACGTGAAGACCTTTTTCTAAAATGTTTATTACTTTCTCTACACGTACTATGTACATAGTGTATAGAGAAGGTATTGTATTGCATCCAAAAATTCGATACCGAGATCTCACCGGAAATACATGTTTTGAGCCCCTGTTTTTCTGAATTAAAAAAAAGTCTGATGTGTTCCATTCACATGACTTTTTCTACATCTCTGCAACAAATTATTACTGTTAGAAAATTTAAGCTTCTATTTACTTCATGCCAATCGAAAAAAAATAACAGAAATAGTATTGTTACTTGCTTCCTTGTAAGTAGAAGCGAAATAAAGAAGTACCATAGACTAAAGTGATAGTCAAAATCTGGTTGCTATGTGACTGAAGTTCCTTTGTTTGTATGGACAGTTGACAAATTCCTGTATGAGGAAAGTATACGTTTTTCAAAGCTGAAAATAAACACAAGGAATATTTCAAAGCGATCAACTCAACGAGAAAAATATATATGGCATAAATTGTGTGATTTATCGTGATCTTCAGTTTTTGTATAGTAAGTTTTTGTCTATCTCTTACGGTTTACCAGTTATGCAAAATTCAATAAAAATCATCCAGAATAAAGATGTCTTTAGAGGCTATTTTCAGAAAATTAAAGATATACATATTATTTGGCATGTAAATATCTTAAATATTCGATATTTTAATCTAAGTCGTTAGAGCCATTTTTGAGAAAATAAACAATTTCGAAAACAGTTCCATGTAAAGGGTAGTTTGGGGTGGGGGATTTTTTGTGGAAAATTTTCGCGTCGTATCGTTGGAAGATACCAAACTTAAACACCAACTTTTGTATACAACGGTCTTTTCATTTTTGGGCTATGCTGTCCACAGACACAGAGACATAGACACACACACCCGCGCGCGCACGCGGACCTTTTTCTGATAATGCTTTTTAACAATAATTTGTTACAGAGATTAAGAGAAAGTCATGTGAATGGAATACATCAGATTTTTACTTTTCTCGTATAGGAATTTGTCAACTCCTGTCCATAAAAACAAAGGAACTTCAATCACATAGCAACCGGCTTTCGACCATCACTTTGACCTATGGTACTCCCTTATTTCACTTCTACGTACAAGGAAGCAAGTAATAAGACTATTTCTGCTAACTTTTATTCTCGATAAGCATGAAGTAAATAGAAGCATAAGCTTTCTAACAATAATTTGTTGCAAAGATGTAGAGAAAGTCATGTGAATGGAATACATCAGAATTTTTTTTTATACAGGAGGCCCTAAAACATGTCTTGTCAGTGAAATCCCGGTATTGCATTTTTGGATGGAATTCAATACCTTCTCTACCTTTATACCTTCATGAAGTCGAGAAAATAAAAAAAAAAAAAAAAAAACAAATACATAAATTGTATTTTTTGACGAGATTTACATTTTTTGTGTAGTAAGTTTCTGTCTATCTCTTGCGGTTTACCGGTTATGCAAAAGCCATCCAGAATGAAGAGAGCCTTGGAGGATATTGCCACAAATGACGAATTTGTGGGTGGAATTCCCCTACTTCTTATATAAGTAGTAAAGAGAGTAAAAAAAAAACTGTCGAAGTCACGAGCTAGAGAGTGCAGCCTTCAGCCTTCACATGATGAGTCACCAGCACGTTCATGTTGAACTCTAAACAAATGATGTGCATGCAACCGGAACCAAATTTACGATCATACGCGTACTGTAGAATTTGACTCGCAGCTTATAAACAACGCAGCACACTGTCGTAACTTCTATGTCACGTGTGCTGTAGTATGATGAATCAGATTACATATGATAGTTGCTAACTACTGAAAACCCAGACGTTCTTCCTGGAAGGCCAGATAAAACCAATGATTATTTCTTTGTAGCGTCTACAAAAGGAAACATAAAAATGTCTCATTTTTACTTTCTCTACTATGTTTAATAGGATAGGATAGGATACTCAGCACCCAATCTGCAGAAGTCAGGGGACGGAGGTAGTCCCTTTGAGCAACCTTTTTCCTTGCCACGCCGCACCGAGTACCATCGCCAATACTTCCAGACCTGAAAGAAACCAGCGAAATGAAGGATGAATGAGATGATAATGGAAACGACATGGAGGGACAGGAAATTTGGTGTAAGAGAAACCTATCCAGCATTAGCCTGCGACCCGGGGTCAGCTAGGCCGGCCACGGGAAGGAAACCTGCGACCTCTCGTCTGCACCACAGATGAAACCGCCTGAACCATCTTGCTCGGTGCTAAATATAGTTCATCTATTTATTTATTTAGCTTAACGTCCTTTAACCTGGTTTGTCATATCAGACGATGAACGAATTTGGTGAAATGATCCCCAAATGATCTCGGGGTCTATGGAGTTTTAAGTTACTCGACATTAGTCTTATCAAGATAAGGGAAAACCCCGCAAAAATCACCCTAGGTGAGATTCGAGTTCGTGACCTATTAAATTTGAGGCAGACACGTTACCACTACACCACGAGCCGGCTCTGGAAGTATTGTATTCCATCCAAAATTTCGATACCAAGCTTTCAACAGAAATATGCTTTGAGGGCTTCCGAACCCAAAATAAGAATTTTTAGAAAGGGCCCGTGTGTGTGTGTGTGTGTGTGTGTGTGTGTGTGTGTGTGTGTGTGTGAACAACAAAACGAAAAATCGACTAAAAACCACATTTGGTATTTAAGTTCAGCAACTTCCAAAGATACGACACGAAGATTTTCAAGCGAATCTCCCCAAAATTGGAAAATTTTCGAAAAATTTGATTCTCTAGTTTGATTAAAATACCTACGATATGTTTAACATATTTTCATTACAAAACGAAATTTTTATCTCGAATTTTGGGGATAACCTTTGAAGTCCTCTTCATTCTGGATATATTACAGAATTAACAATTTCCGAGTTGTTACTTGTTGTCGGTTTTCGTATTTACTTTCCTCTCCCTTTCTTAGTCATTAAAAGAGAACAGAATTTAAAAGCCATATTAAAATATTTATCTATAATTTAAAACTTACTGGATACCCCTAATCCTAGCACCCCAAGAAAATATTAAATAAGGCAATTATTGGAAATGTTTATCTTGATTAATATGCAATAAATACAACAATAAGGGTTTGTACAATGTACATGGTAGCTAGAGAAGGTAGTTTATTGTATTTTACTCAAGAACTCGATACCAAGATTTCACTGGAAATACATGTTATAGTCTCCCTGAGTCATAAATAGAAATCTGTTGTGTCCATTCACATGCCTTTCTCTACATCTCTGTAACAAATGATTGTTGAAAAGTTATTCTTCTATCTACTATGCTAATCGAGATAAACTAGCAGAAATGGTGTTATTATTTGATTCCTTGTAAGTAGAAGAGAAATAATGGAGTGCATTAGACTAAAGTGATAGTCAAATCATTTAAAAGCCGGGTTGTCAGGAGGGTGAAATCCATTTCTTTGCATGGCCAGTAGTTGACAAATTCCGGATAAGAAAGGTTTTGAGCATTTTAAAACTGAAACCAATAACCATAAATATCTTTGAAATGGTAAATTCTACGAAAACATGTGTATGACAAATTATGTGTTTTTGTGTAATAAGTTTTTGTCTATCTGTTGGTTTACCAGTTACGCAAAATTCATCCAGAATGAAGAGCTCTTCAGAGGCTGTTCCCAGAAAATTCAAGTTTTGCATTTTATTATTTGTGTAAATATCTTTTAACATATGCGGCGTTCCTGCCTGCTCCTCGATATCTCTGATTATTTTATATTGTAAATTATGTTTATTCATTTATTATTCATACTTGCTCCGGCTAGTTGGGTTACTCGATCGAGCAAGAATCTCGAAACAGGGCGTGAACGGTAAAAGGAACTATTTCAGAGATAACACATTTGCATCTTTTAATTTAAGGAATGTATTTACATTTTTTATAATTTATATACACGCTATATTTTTATGCGATCATAGCTGAAACTGTATTACGCGCTCACTTACAGAAAACCTTAGATTTCGCGTAGCACGTTTCCGGGGGAGGACAACTAAATGCACTTGCAATTCTCTGTACAGTAAAAGAAAACGAACTGTGTTGAGAACTGCGTCTCCATAAATATATTCGAACACTCTTGTTCTGCCTAAGCGTTATAACTGTGCTTTAATTGGCTTTCTTTCCCACTCACAGGAGCGTCTCTTTTCAATAGAAACTATCTTACTATTTCACTTAGGCTACTAACTCTCAGTAACTTTCACAATTTCACCAACTCTAAAGCTGGCGTTGTCTTTTTCTTTCTTTTTTTAGCTCAAGGACGTTTTTGTATACATTTTAACCCAACTCCTTGGCTTTTGTTACCAGAAATCTTGCGAAAGATTTCTCTTTTATGACATATACAGTTTCGGCTATCTTTTCTCTTATAACTAAGCCTATGCTAACATCCACTAATACTATATTATTTCTATTATTAGGTACATATATTTATTTGCATTAGCTTACTTGTTAATTATTTAATATTCTTTCAGTCATTAGTACAGCCTCACATAGGTAATTTAATCAAAATCGTTAGAGCCATTATTGAGAAAATTAACATCTTCAATTTTTTTTCCAAGTAAAGAGTATTTTGAGGTGGGGAGGATTTTCCTCAAAATATTCGTATCTCATCCTTGGAAGATACTAAATTTAAATACCAAGTTTGGTATTTTAACGTCTTTTCGTTTTTGAGTTATTGTGTTCACAGGCACACGGACACACACGCACACGACCTTTTTCTAAAAATCTGATGTTTTCCATTCACATAACTTTCTCTACTTCTCTATAACAAATTATTGTCAAAAAGCTTATTCTTCTATCATACTAATCGAAATAATAATTAGCAGGAATGGTCATATGGCTTCCTTGTAAGTAGAAGGGAAATAAGGGTACACACTACAGTAAGCCAAAGCGACAGTAAAACCTTTTAAAAGCGGTTACCATGTGGTTGAAATCAGTTTTTTGTTATTGTTGTTTTTTTATGAAAATGTAAATTACATAACTTTTGTATGACAGCCTATGACAGCAAGCAACTTTACCGCTCACCTTATTAACACGAAAAAGGGAAAACCGACCTGTTTCAACCCTAGTAAGGGACAAATTCATAACTGCAATTACCTACTCCCCCGACAATAATCATCACTGTTGTCATAAAAATAAAAAACCTTTGCAGATAAACCGTTAAGTACAAATATGATTCTTTTCTAATAATGCGAATAAACTATATAGAAAGTTACTCTTCGGATTGAGGGAAAGTAAAATCTCTTAAGAGCTGGTCGCCATTTGATTACTTAAAAGTTACGTTCTATTTGCTGGACCAGGAGAAATCAAAGCGAAATATTGCTCATTTTTGACGAGTATAAACATTTTAAAATTAAAACCAATAACAAAGCATATTTCTAAAACGTTTACTTTCTCCCCCCCCCCCAAACAAGTGTTTGACATAAAGCGTGCTTTAATGAAATCTACAGTGTTTAAGCGTTGATATTGGTATCTCTTAAGGTTTACCAGTATTGCAAAATCATTCACAATGAACGAAGAATTAATATCCAAAGTGTTCCCAAATATTGGTGTAAATTACAAAAACTATGCTTGGTTGAGCGAACGAGCCATTTTAGCAGAAACTAATAAGAATGTAGATCATTTGAATATAAAAAATCAGAGTAAAATTTAAGGGCAAATACATTCATTCGATTCCATTACCAATCCAAATGAAGTCGTCAATTATCTACTGAATTCCTAAATTCATTGGCTTTGCCAAGATTCTGCCACATACTTTATAGCTCAAGATTGACTCGGTAGTAATTATGCTACGCAATCTCAATCAGCCGAAATTTTTCAACGGAACAATACTCGCTGTTAAAAAATTATAAACATTTGATTTAAGCTACTATAATCATAGGAAAGTTCAAAGGCGAGGATGTGCTTATTCAAATAATACCACTAATGCCAACCGACTTTCCTTTTGAATTTAAGCGAGTTCAGTTTCCCGTCTGCCTTGCATCCGCAATGACAATAAATCCTAAGGTCAATCGTTAGAAATGTGTAAAATATACCTTGAATTGCCGTGTTTTTCGCATGGGCAGTTGTACGTTGCGTGCTCGAGAGTCGGCAAACCATCGGCGCTATTTATTTTCTCTCTCCGGAAGGAAAATTGTACATTATAAGCCATTACAATAAAGTATTGTAAAATTATTTAATTGTAGTTTTATTTCATGGCATGGTCGTATTCTAAACGGAAGATTTTGTCTCAGTTTTTTTCATTAGGCACACCACCCGTGCGAAGCCGGGGCGGGCAGCTAGTTAATAAAATAATCAGAGATTACGATGAGTAGGTGTGACTGTCGTAAATGTTTGGACAGTGTGCAATACCTTCTCTAACTACTATGTACTTGGTAAAGGAAGTAAACATGACTTAATAAATATGCATTTTTCTACTCTACCAGTACTATCTACATAGCGTGTTGAGAAGGTATTGTATTCCATCCAACATTTCTACGTCGAGATTTCACCGAAAATGTATGTTGAGCTCTCTTTAACAAAACAAAGCTTTCTAGGAAAAAACATTCGTAATTTTACTCAATTCACCCCTCACATACCAATCCAATTCACCCCTTGAGTGAGTGAGTGAGTGAGTGAGTGAGTGAGTGAGTGTGTGTGTTTGAGTGTCTTAACTCATAAACGAAAAGTACATTAAATACCAACTTTGGTATTTAAGCTCAGCATCTAATCACTCTTTTACATGGAAACTTCTTCGAAAATTTTACTTTTCTTAAAAATGCCTCTAACGATATTGATTTAAGTACCAAATGCTTAAGATGTTTTCATCACAAATAAAGTATATATCCTGAGTTTTCTGGCAATATCTCCTGACTCTGTACGAGTTTTGCATAACTGGTAAACCATAAAAGATGGACGAAAACTTACTACACAAAAATGTAGACCTCGTTAAAACGACAATTTATTCCATATGCAATTTTTTTAGTTAACCATTTCTGAGAAATTCCTTGTTATTGGTTTCATTGTTACAATACTTAAAACTTACTCAAACGGAAAGTAGTCATTCGTTTCAAATCTCTTTTGTTTTACTCCTACCATGCAAAGATAACCGCATTTCAATTTTATCACATAGCGACCAGCCATTAAAAGACTATCACTTTAGGGTAGTGTATTCCTTTATTTCCCTTCTGCTTATAAGAAAGCAAGTAATAAGATCATTTCTGTTACTGTTTATCTATTTTAGCACGACTTAGATAATATAATAACTTTTGTAAAAATAATTGCAGAACAGGTGGAGAAAGTCAAATGGAAAAATTAAGTAGAAAACAACAGATTTTTACTTTCTCTACTTAATACATAGTACATAGGTAGATAGGGTACTGGATTCCATCCAAAATTTCAGGGCCTTAAAACGTGTATTTTCGGTGAAATACCGGTATCGTATTTTTGGGTGGAGTGTAATACCTTCTCTACCTACGTACCATGTACTATGCAGAGAAAGTAAAAAAGAATATCTGAATCCGGGTAGTGATGGCCATTTATTGTTTTTTTTTTTTTACATAAAATGACGGAGAATAAATGTCTGGATATATTGATAGAACTCGTCTGTTTCTGATTAGTTCTGGTTTCTGCTGTTACAGTAGATATTAGCAGCTGGGCGTGGACAACTTTGGCGCCATTGAGTCGAGTGTAGTTTCTGCAGGTAGTAAAGATAATTACCTACTTTATTTCTGGGAATTAGGTTCCACTGGTCGCCAGTCACCAATTATTATCGCTTAAGGCTCCATTGCATAACAAGAGCATTGTATGACCTTTAGACAAAACTCTGCTACCAACTAATGTTGCCAACTTTGTAGATTGTGTACTAATTCTAATCTGACATCTTATTTCAGGATTAAATTCGGTGGCTAGCTAAAGTTTCAAATTCAACATACGAGATTAGAGTTTTGTCAATTTTGAAATAGTGAAACAAAAATTTTAAAATCATGAGATAGCCTTTATGCCTAATGAAAAGTACAGTAGTGGCATTAATTCTGCACACTTTTGGATTAAATTAACTTTCAAATTACAATATTGCATTAAACTCTTACTCAGGAGTATTCTTATCTGATAAACCATTGTCAGGAAGTGCCAGCAGAATACATTATTGAATCTTTTAATACAAACTGGAACTTATTTGGCCCTTGGGATAGTTTGGCTCAACTTTTGGAAATATATTATTTTATGAATATATACATATTATTTTATTTTATATTATATATAACTTGGATATTAGAACTATTGCTGCATTTTATAATAAAAAATTCGAAATATGGAGAAATCTTATAATTTTTGGATTATGACACTTCAATACTATGAACACCTTACTCTTAAATAAGTACCTATACAGATTTCCCCAATTTTGAGCCCCTGTTATAAGACAGTATAATTTATTATTATATTTCATATTGGATGCAGTATAAACTGAACTGGGAATAAGCTGTAAGGCTCTCTTCGTCTGAAAGGCGTTTTTATATCTGATAAATAAACCACAAGAAGTAGATAAAAGCAAACTGTCAAAAGATGTAGATCTTTTTAAAACATATAACATATTTAAAACAACTTTTGTTGTGTGGGATCAGCCACTTCTAAGATATCCGTTATTGGTTTGGATTTTTTAGTACATAGCAACGTTATTGTTGCTATTCAGTTGTTTCTCCCGATTTATTGGAAAGAGTAACGACTTTCTGGGCTAGCATACAGCGATCCCGTTTTTAAACATCTGACTATCGATTCGTTTACCTCTATCCCCGTAGTACCTTCAGTAAAATGTGCAATGAACTATTTCTTCAGAGAAATATCTCGATTAGTATAAAGTAAATAGATGAATAGTCTTCGTTAGAATCGTTTGTAAAAACAGTATGCAACTAAACGATAGTAGGTATAGAAGGTAATGTGAACGTATTTTGTGATTATTCTATTGGCTTCAGGTGTAAACTATTTGACTATCAGGGGAGAGAAAGAAATTAATGCAGTGAGGAAGACTACATATTTGCAGTCACTAAGGAACTTTATTATTGCATAGTAAACTGTTTTTGTTTTTTTTTTTTTTGTTTTGGGTTAGGCTGTAATGTTGTACTGATGCTGGCGGGAAAGGGGACGGAAAGGTAAGTTTTATGGTTCGTTGCACATTATCTTGTGTCCAAACTATAAAACACACCAGTTGCGTTTATATTCTTCCATGCGTTAAAATAAGTTTGAATTTCTCATTTTAAAATAAACTAGAGACAGTCTGCATAACAGTCAGGTCAATTATCCCCTTTGAGAGAAGTCTGCATTCTCCTTTTCTTTCTTCTCGATTCTTCAGACATTTGCATAGCACAGGTGACTATTAGAAATGTAATAAACCTTTACATTGGTGTTTTCTTCTTTTTTTTTAATTTCAAAAATAAAAATACAAATCACTTCCACCAAATATTATATATAGAATAGTATTTACAACAATCACATTGAACTTTTTTTGTTTTTTTGTTTTGTGAATTAGAGGCTTAAATAATCCGGGTGATTTAGAACAGCTCTATTGAGATAGATGCAGAAATTCCTCTAATTAACCAGAAGTCTACAATTCCAACCGATTTTTATTATTTCGTGAAAGTGCGCATAAATTATATTGCAGAACGACATCTGTAATTTTTCAAAAAAAATATAGAAAACTTATACACTGCGAAAATAATAAGTCATAATCGGAAATGTTCAGCAAAGAACATTCTTTAATTATGAAATAAATAATAAATAAAAAAATCGGTCCATCATTATAACTTAATGGAGAGAATTGGTAACTTAAAGTCCTTATCACCACATCTGGCTTCTTTCATAGCACTACCTTGTAAACAGCTTTTTTTTCCCTTTCTTCTGAGTAATGGCATTATGAAGACAAATGTAGAAGTTTAGGTTCCCGTGGTTTTCTTCAGTTTTCTATTGTCTATATACTTAATGCAATTATTTCTATTACTTTAATATGCATAACAGATGTAATCGTTTCATATATTACGTTAAAATTAAATATATTGAAATGAAACCATTACTTTAAGAAGTATTGAATTTCACTAACAATTTTATATAACATTTCACGGGAAATACATGTTTAGTGTCCCAATGAACCCGCCCTCAAAACTAGTAAAACATCTGCATATGTCTGAGTATGATTCTCAGTCTGAAAATACATTTAAATACAAAATGTGAGGTAAATTTCAAACCAGGAATTAAGTCCAGGTTTTTCCAAAGGAAAATCGAATCCAATCGATTCTCTTATTAGTTATTACAATGGTAGTTGAGATATTGCGTGTTATTTCTAATTGTTTACCTTATGTGCCTATTACAAATATATTTACACCACTCTTGGTAATGTATACCATGAAGTTCAAAGCTTTAAAACGTCTTATATGGACATTATCTTTGACTCGAACTTTCATATTGTTCTTAATTCGTTGGTTCAACCTACACTTTCCTTTAATGGTTAAGTGTTTACTGAAAGTTTGCAAATAGTCTTCAAAACTTACAACATCCGTTTTTACTTTCTCTACACGTACTGTGTACCTACATAGCGTGTAGAGAAGATATTGTATTTCACCCAAAAATTCAATAACGAGATTTCACCGAAAATACGTTTTGAGACCCCCTTAATCCAAAAAAAAAAAACCCAACAAAAGTTCATTTAATACTCGGTATTTAGTTCAGTGTCTTCCAAGGATGCGACACGAAGATTTAAAAAAATAATCGCCACCTCCAACTACCCTTTAGATGGAAAAAGATTCGAAAGTTATGATTTTCTCAAAAATGTCTCTAATGATTTTGATTAAATTGCCGTGTATTAAATGTATCTACATTAATAAAATGTATACCTCGAATTTTCTGGGGATAGTCTCAAAAGATCTCTTCTCTCTGGACGACTTTGGATAACTGGTAAACCGTAAGAGATAGACAAAAACTTACTGTACAAAAAAGTATATCTCGTTAAAACACACACTAAACGACATGTGCATTCTTTTCGTTGAGTAACCGATTCCAAGATATTCCTTGTTATTGGTTTTAATTTTAAAATACGGGCATCTATCAACACTTGGCCACGCAAAGAAACGGGTGTCAATCATATAGCAACCAGCTTTTAAACGATTTGTCTATCGCTTTAGCCCATTTCCCTTCTACTTTCAGGAAGCAAGTAATAAAACTATTTCTGCTAATGTTTATCTGGATTAGTATGAAGTAGACATAAGAATAAGATTTTAAACCATTTTTTGATAAAAAGATGCACAGAATGTGGATGGGACAGGTCAGATTTTTATAAACTAAAAACTAACTCTAAAGCGCGTAGTACATAATCTGTATTGCTGACTTCTTTCGTATTGAAATGTCGTTTATCGTGATTTAAACTGTCAACTTAGAAGTTTGTGCTTTTCTGGCAACGGTTTCTATTTTCAAAATTGCTCATTAGTGCAGGTGTTCCACATGCAGATTTTGCATCTCATCTGTTTGAACATTTCCGCAAGAGTTCTTTAATTTATACAACAATATTTAAGTATGTTTTTCTTCATATTTAAAGTAATTCCATAGTTAATAGTTTATTTAATTATTTAATTTTCCTTTGCCCAAAACAGTAGTGATATATTTTACCATTTTTCCTGAAAACTATGGAGAAATCATAGAATATAATCATTAGTTTTGGAGAAATGGTCTTTAAAATCATTGTGTTTAATAGTTTTTCCTAAATATTCTTTGTGGGTGTTTATTTCTAAAATATTCTGAAACGATATTTTGAAAGCTAATTTACATATATAAAGTGTAATGATAACCAAAGAAAATTTCGTGTCATATACAGTTATGACAGTCCTTTCATTTACATTTATTGCAAATTGTTGAAGTTAACATTTTTATTTAATTAAGCACTCCTTTAATTTCTCGATTCCTTTCAACAGCGTCCGCAATTGTTTACGAGAGTTGAAGTTTGAAATGTTGCCGATTCTGCAATACATTAGTTTAAATGTGCTTTGAACAGCGCTTTCGGTTTGCTGCGTGAACATTACAGGTAAAACGTCATCACTATATGATTAAACAGTAATCAGCAGTTATGGGCAATTGTACGAAGGTCAACGAAAAAAGCTAAGACAAACATGTGCGTGTGCAGAATAAGATAGATAACTCAACGTATTGAATGATGGTGATGATGACAATAATAATAATGATGATAATAATAATAATAATAATAATAATAATAATAATAACAATATTATTATTATTATTCCTAAAAGCATAAAAACTTATAAAGCTGAAAACGTGTGCAAATGTCTCAAACCATTAGTTTCTGTGCACGTACTATGCATATAGTAGTTAAAGGTCTTGTATTTTATTAAAAAATTCAATGTCGAGATTTTACGGGAATGTATTTTTTGAGGTCTCCTGAATCACCCCCCCCTCCAAAAAAAATTAGAAATGTGGAAAACATGAAGGCTGTAAAATACCAAGTTTGGTATTCAAGTTTAGTATCTTCCAAGGATGCAACACGAAGCTTTTTCAAGAAAATCGACCCATCCCAACCTACAAAACGAAAAGGCTGTTAAATACCAAATTTAGTTATCTAGTTTAGCATCTTCCAAGGATGTAACACGAAGATTTTCAAGAACATTCCCCATCCCAAGCTACCCTTTATAGGACAATATTTTGAAGAAAACAATTCTCAAAAATCGCTCTAAACGATTTTGATTAAAATATCGTATATTTACTTAAGATATTTACATGATAAAAAAGTATATATCTACAATTTTCTCCGAATAGTCTCTGAAAACCTCCTCATTCTGGACGAATTTTACCGAATTGGTAAACTGTAACGGATAGGAAAAAAACTTCCTAAATAAGAAAGGTAGATCTCGTTAAAACACATATTTGTGTCATATATATGTTTTGTAGAGTTAACCCTTTCCGAGATATTCTTGTTGTTGGTTTCAAATTTAAGCTAATTAAACTTCTCTAGCGGTACGTCACCGTTTTCTCATCTCTTTTTGTTTTACTCCTGGCTGTGCAAAGCGAACCGAATATCAATTGTTTCATACACAACCACCTTTTAAAGATTTGAATATCGCTTAAACGTAGTGTTAGTACTTAGTATTTTTCAGAACAGGATGACCTTACCCCATTCTTCTTCCAAAGCCATTCTTGACTTAAAAGTTTGAGATTAGGATGTGTGCGGCTGGAAACCTACCCTCGCCGCTTCCAATTATTGGTCCCTTAACCGAGGCGCGATGTTTCGATTTGCAAGCAGTATCTTCAGAAAACAGATTTACTACGTTGCCTCTCGCACCTAGTGCACAGCGTCTTTTGTTTGCTAATGGTTACTACCAGTAGTAGCGGGGATCGGTCCCGTTTGTAGGCTATCATGTTTTGGAGAAAACTATATCTTATTTTCCTTCTAATTAGAAGTAACTAATACAACCATGCCTGCTAAGGTTCATCTAGATTACAACAATGTAGATAAAGGAAAAATCTTTTGTAACAGTAGTTTATAGAGAAATTCGCGTGTATAGAGCTCATCAGATTTTTTAAAAGTGTTTTCACGTAATGGTAGAAATAATCTCAATAAAAACCTTCCGTGCACTTCCAAATTGGTAGGTAACACCTTGTTCTTTCATTAGAAGAGTGGAACATATAATTATAGGACACAACTTAATTCTAATAGTAATAAGCATTAGGCTATTGTATCGTAAGACCATGCACAAAATAATGCCTGTTTAGCATTGACAGTCAAAATTGGGAGAAACATGCTTTCCAGTCTCACCGCTTTGAAACCTTCAGTTCTGCCGGGCCAATTTTTAGTATATACCTGGTTTTTCTTGGCTTGCCTTATGTCGTGCCCAAATGTACCGGCTACAGAATAGTATTCCCAGAATAAATAATTTGAATCTGACCTGCCCAGCGTATGCGTAGATTGGGCCCCGGGAAATGTATCTTTCGGTTTGTGTGTGTGTGTGTGTGTGTGTGTGTGTGCGCGCGCGGGGTGTGTGTTATGTTTGAGGGCTGCCGCCGAGAGCTTATTTCCAGAGCGCAGCCACCACCACGATAGGGCGCCACCACCGCTGTCCTGGAAGAGGCCCGTGGGATGAAAAGGAGATGACATGAAAGGAATAAAGAAACTTCCTCAGAATTTTCCTGGTGACCCGGTAAAACCATCGCTCGGATCGTCATTAAGGTAGCAGAATGACTATGTTTCAACGTAAACCTCACATACAGGCTATCGGTAACCAATACCAGTGAAGTGAGGTCACTATTCACTTCTTTGTCAGGATGTCACAAAAATACTCAAGTTTAAGGCCAGCATATAGCGACACATTTTTAAACGCCTGACTACGATTTAGGTTTCTCTATGTACAAAGAAACGTGTAATGAAACTTTTTCTGAAATATTTATTGCGATTAACGTGCAGTAGATAGAACAATCAGATTTTGTAAGTGTAAGAAAGTTTTATAAGATATCTAAAATAAACCATAATGGATTAAGAACGTTTATTGGTAACTTTTATTAATCCAAATATTGTTATGATTAATTACATCTAATTGAGCAATTAGTATACATTTCTTACATACTAAGCAATGTACATTTTATTCACTTAATAACCTCAAGGTCGCGGGATCAAACGTGGTCCAGACCGATGGTCTTTAAGTGTACTTAAAAGTGACAACCTCATGTCAGTAGATTTACTGGCATGTGAAGAACTGCGGGACGAAATTCCGGGACATTGGTGGTGCTGATATGGCAATTGTTAACGTCGTTAACAAACAGTTTAATTTATTTTTTTTAATTTATAATTATTTGGAGAAAGTTCATATGAATGTAATACACACGGATTTTCACCGTAATTGCTAAAGATAAGGCTTACTTCCTCTAAAACGACGTCAAAGGATTTTCCATACCAAAGATTTTCCACTTATGCGTGTTGTGACTAATTTAACGGGGTTATCATGGAGATAATATGAAGCGATTTTTCCAGTGGTTTCTTATCTTTCAGCATATTATTTTATTTAAAAACAAAAACATTCAGAGATAAAAGAAACAACTGACATTGCGTCTGCTGCTTAACGTCATTTTAGGTCAAAACATACAATCAGTATTTAATATGCAGAGACAAGTGGACTGCGGAACATCTGATGCTCTAAAATTGGGAAATCCAAAATGTGGGGATTTTTATCTCCATGATATTATGGTACATTTTGGCTAAATTGCCACGGTGATTCTTCGAATATAATATTAATATTGACGTACCCAACGGGCGCAATTCTAATTACAAAATTTCAGTTTTCTATCCATTTACACGTAGATTTCAAATTCCTTGGAGCTAAACAACTGTGGGGGAATATCTGGAAACATTACTGACCTAAAAAAGCGAACAAACCTGTTGTACTACAATAACAGGGCATTAGAAGTCATTTATTTCGCATATTTTTACTTTATGTACGCGTGCTATGTACATTGTGTATATAGGAAGTATTGTACTCCACTCAACATTTCTATATGGAGATTTCACCAGAAATATGTTTTGAGAACCCCTGAATCAAAACAAAGGCTTTTAGAAACATATCCGTGTCTGTGTGCAGCATAGTTCAAAAACGAAAAGCCCATTAAAAACCAAACTGGTATTTAAGTTAAGTGTATCCCAAAGATGCTACACGAACATTTTTTAGAAAATCATCCCAACACAACTAGCTACCCTTTACATGGAAAAAATTTCGAAAATTTGATTTTCTCAAAAATGGCTCTCACTATTTTGATTAAAATACCGTATATGAAAGATATTTTATTTATGTACAAATAAAATGTATATCTAGAATTTTCTGGGAATAGCCTCTGAAGACATTATTCTGGATGAAGTTTTCATAACTGGTAAACCGTAAGAGTAGACAAAAACTTACTATACAAAAATGTAAATCTCATTAAAACACATTATTTATGTTATATATGATTATTATTATTATAATATATATATATATATATATATTTTTTTTTTTTTTTTTTCGATTCTGAGATTATTCCTTGTGATTGGTTTTAGCTTTAAAATACTTACATTTTTCTCATACGTGACTTTGTCAATTCCTGGCCATACAAACAAAGGAATTTCAAACACAAAGCAACAAACTTTAAAAGATTTGACTATCACTTTAGTCCAGTGTACTTCCCTTCTACTTACAAGGTAGCAGTAATAAGATCATTTCTGCTAATTTTATCTCGATTAGCATGAAATAGATAGCAGAATAAGCTTTTTAACAATAATTTGTTACGGGGATGCAGGTAGAGAAAGTCATGCATCATCTTTTTACAATTTATTCTGTCAAAATCATATTTTTCTATTAATGATAATCGAAATAAATTTTTGTAGAAATGGTTCCGTTATACATTTCGTTCAGGGGGCTGAAGCGTTAATGAAATCTTAAGAAAAAAAATGGTGTATTCCATTCTCTTTACTTTCTCTACCTGTTCTGTAAGAGAATGCACTCACGTAATTTCCCATGAAAGAGGAAAAAAAGAAGCATTCGGAAATTATGAAATAATCTGAGCTATATCAGCCATTGGTTTCTTAGGGTTTGTAGTATGAGCTCACCATATATTTACTAGATTAAAGCGATAGTTAAATCTTTTAAAAGCTGTCGCTATACGATTGACTTTGAAATTCGGTTCTCTTTGCATGGCCAGGAGAATAAAAAAGACGATAAATGACGACTTCCTGTTTCAGAAAAGTATAAGTATTACAAAAATGAAACCAAAAACAAGGACTATCTCAGAAACAATTTATTTTACAGAAAATTTTATATAACATAATTTTTTTTACGGAATCTACATCTTTTGTGTGGTTTTGTATATCAGTTACGGTTTTCTAATTATGTAAAAGTCATTCAAAATACAAAGGATTTCAGACGTCATTTCCAGTAAATACAAGATAAACAGTTTACTTTTCATGTAAATATGTTTAATATATGATAATTTAATCAAAATGGAAGATGCTAAATACAGATACTAAATTTGGTGTTTAACAGTCACACAGACATACAAACACTACAGGGACCTTTTTTCTAAAAATGCGTTTTTTGGACTCAGGCGACCTCAAAACATATATTTCAGGTAAATATCGGCATCGAATTTTTGGATGGAATACAATACCTACTCTAGCTACTATGTACATTGCATGTACTTACGGGCTAGAGAAAGTAAAAACGAAAAGTCAGTTAAATACCAAACTTGCCATTTGAGATTCGCTATCTACCAAGGATGCGACACGAAACATTTCAAGGTGGGGGGACCCCATGGATGGAACATTTTTCGAAATTTCTGATTTTGTCAAAAATGGCTTTAATTAATTGTATTTTAATCAAAATCGTTAAAACCAGATATTTTCATGAGAAATATAAGTACATCTTGAAACCAGATATTTTCATGAGAAATATAAGTACATCTTGAATTTTCTAGAAATACCATTAAAATCTTCTCTCTTCTGAATAATTTTGCATAACTGGTAAACCATAAGAGGTAGACAAAAATCACTAAACAAAAATGTAGTACACATAATTTATATGGAATTGAATCCTGTGTGGGTTAACCATTTCCTACCCATTCCTACATATTTGCTTCTATTTTGTAATATTTATAATTTTCTCAAATGGGAAGTTGTTCAATTCCATCAAAGCGGCTATTCTTAAAAGATTTGATTATTGCCTAAACCTAGTGTATTTCTTATTTCTTTGTAACTTATTTGTAATAAACACAATTCTGTAAATGTTTTCCTCGATTAACTTGAAATAGCAGAATAAGCTTTTTATAAGAATAGTTTGAGTATGGGCAGAAAAAGGCATGTGAATATAACACTTAAGGTATTTTTAAAATATGGTTACCAAGGTAAGGATTCAATAATTTTAAACCCATTCATGTCACGTTTTCCTTAAAAAGAATGGACTTTACTCGTGTGTGCCTGTTGGCGGCATAGCTCAAAAACAAATAGTCGGTTAAACACCAAACTTGGTATTTAAGTTCAGTGTCTTTCAAGGACGCGACACGAAGATTTTCAAGAAAATTCTTCCACCCCCAATACAATTTACACTGAACATTTTTCAAAAATTTTATTTTTCCAAAAAATAGTTTAAATAATTTTAATTAAAATGCTGTATGTTTAAGAAATTTTCATGACAAACGAAATGTATATTTGAATTTTCTGGGAATAGTCTCTAAAGCCCTCTTCATTCTGAATGGCTTTTGTATAACTTTTGTGTAACTGATAAACCATAAGAGATACAAAAGCTTACCACACAAGAAAGGTAAATCTCGTTATAATATAATTTATGTCATATAAATTTTATGTAGAGTTTTCGAGATATTCTGGGTTATTGGTTTCAGTTTTAAGCTAGATATTAAACTTTCCTAAAACGGGAAGTCGTCTCTCTTTTTGTTTTTCTTTTGTTTACTCCTAGAAACAAAGAGAGTCGAATTACAATTGCTTCACGTAGCAACCAGTTTTTAAAAGACATGAATATCGCTTTAGCATTCCCTTGTTTACCTTCAAGTTAAAAGAAGCAAGAAATAAGACCAATCCTAGTAAAGTTTACCATGATGTAGATGAAAGAATAACCTTTATCAAGAAAAGATATGATTTGCATAACAATATAAATAAGCAGAAGACATGGAAATTACAAATGTTCATTTGAGAAAACAATTTAAAATGTCAGACAATATAACTGAAGGTGAACGATTTCTTATCCTTTACCTTCAGATTAAAGAAAGCACTTCTTTTGTCTTTTCCAGGAATTCCCAGGCTTGTCATTTCCTACACAGCAAAACCAAATACAAGAAAGGTCAAGACTATTAACTTCATAGGATACACTTTTTGACATTCACAGACACTGATTTATTGCCATTTCTCAAAAGCCGCTGTTTGAAGTAAATGATAGTATTAACTAAATTGAACAGCAGAAAACTCTACCCAGATTACAGTTTGGAACTTTTATGTGGTTATGTATATTTTGTACACATTCTTTGGTCTTGAGTGTATGTAGTTTGAAAGTTCATTGACATTATCAGAACGTTAATCCAATATCTTTGAACACATTTCAATGCAAGTGGTCATTCGGAGCAGGTCAAAGTTCATTTAATGGATAAGAAAGCTAATGGAGTAGAAATTAACTGATTGTCTCATTAACCCAAATTTTTGTGTGAATCTTTCTTCTTCTTTTCTCATTAAAGTTTCAAATAAGCATATATATACTATCACAACTGAGCTTTGCATAAAGAGTATGAAGTGCTACGGTATTAATTTGGTTTTAGGTCATCAAGTTCTGAATTGTAAATATGACTGGTTTTTGTACTCATTTGCTTGAAAGGCTGATATCGTATCAGTTTCTTGCATAAATGTGGAGTGATTACCGCGTAGACTTTCTCAATGCCACGTATAGCACATATTAGGCTGAAACTGGTTTTTTTACCTTTGTATCTTTATTTCGAAGCTCAGTGACGAACTTCTGACTATGGAGAACGAGGTCCAAAGGTTGTTACTAGGCTATAATTCCTTATCCTCTGCTGCGCTTCAATAATTGTGAGTCAGGTTATGAATGTCCCCTTAACCTTTACTTCTTTATTTTCTTTCTTGTTATCGAGAGTGGAAAAACAAACTTAGATCTTTGGCAAACGAATAAGGAAGTTTCCATCTTCCCCCCCCCCCCCCCCAATTGTTTATATATTTTTACTTTCTGTACTCGTACTATGTGCATAATGTATACAGAAGGTGTTGTGTTGCACCCAAATATTCAATATCGAGAATTCACCGGAAATACATGTTTTGGGGCTACCGGAATTCAAGGAAAGCATTTTCAGAAAAATGCCCGTGTGTGTGTGTGTGTGTGTGTGTGTGTGTGTGTGTGTGTGTGTGTGTGTGTGTGTGGGCAGCATTGCTCAAAAACGAAAAGTCCGTTAAATACCAAACGTGATATTTAAGCTCAGTATCTTCCAGGAATGCGCACGAAAATTTTCAAGAAAACCTCCCCAACCTCAACTACTCTTTACATGGAAAATTCTTCGAAAATTTTGCCTTTCTCAAAAATGGCTATAACGATTTTGATTTAAATCACTTATATTTAAGATATTTACACGAAAAATAGAATGTACATCTTGAATTTTCTGGGAATAATAGCCTCTGAATATCTCTTTATTCTGTATGAATTTTACTGAATTTTGTATAACTGGTAAACCGTAAGAAGTAGACAAAAACTTACCACACAAAAAATGTAGACCTCATTAAAACACATAATTTATGTCATATCAATTTTTTTCGTGGAATTGACAATTTTTGAGATATTCCTTGTTATTGATTTCAGTTTTGAAATACTTAAACCTTTTTTCGTATGGGGACTTGTCAACTCTTGGCCATGCAAATACATTTTCAAACATTGGACTGTCGGTTTAGCATGGTGCATTTCTTTGTTTCTCTCCTACTTATACGCAATTAACTAATTAAACTGTTTCTGCTAATGCTTATCTCTCTATTAGCATGAAGTAGATAAAAGAATAAGCTTATTAACAATAGTTTATTACAGAGAAGTAGAGAAAGTTATGTGAATGGAACTCTCAGATTTTTGTTAACCTTATAGTAAACATTATAAATATATAAAACTGGTGGCAAACTTTTGACGGTTTGCAAATCACATTACTATATTCTATTTGCAGCTTATGAATAAAGACCAATCAAAACAGTTTTATTTTTACATCTTGTAAAATTTTGCTGGATAACTATTACAGAAGAACTTGGCATCCTCTGTTTTTATATAAATGGTATACTTCATTAGGGTCACATATTTATAATGTTGCAGCATATAATACATTGTATTTGCTATAGTTACAATGCAAACTTATGTCTTGAAGTCTAAGTCAAGACAAAGTCTGGTCGAAGAGGAATATGCATTTAGAATATTTGAGGTACACAGTTTATAGTGATTCAACCGTAGTTTCCAGATGAATTCATAAAGTGAATCTTAATGGGTTGTATAACTGAACATTCATACAACCTATCCTTTAATGTGTCCTCGCCGTTGCATTTCAAGCTCTTTAGAATCAGCGAGATGGATTTGATGTAATCTACTACGAATGAGCAGGATATCATGCACCGCTTGAAACGATAAGGATCGGATTCAACTGGAAGATGCTTCAAGGACATATGTGAAATAATTCTGAAATGTGAGTGTCCGGAGACAAAATCTTCATTATTCTCATCTCAAGCGATTGCAGGAAAGCATGAGCGTATCATACGTTACCTTCAATGTGCAGCATTGTTCCGGAGGAAGATAATTTCTTTCATGAATATAAAAGCGCATATAAATTTGCAATTATTCTAATGTC
Source organism: Hymenopus coronatus (assembly GCA_030762935.1). NCBI lineage: Eukaryota > Metazoa > Arthropoda > Insecta > Mantodea > Hymenopodidae > Hymenopus > Hymenopus coronatus. The sequence continues at coordinate 65,951,773 of CM060898.1, read as the reverse complement.
TAGTGAATTATTTAGTCCTACATCCTCAATGCATAATTGTAACCACTTACTGGAAATACACAATCACTGTATTGTAATTTGGCATTCTCACTATGCTCCAAAGACGAATACCACCTACTTGCGGTTGAAGATAACAGGTTGTTACAGACACTTTGAATAGATTCCCCTGCCAAATATACCAACTAGCAGCTGCAGAAATTTGATGTTGATGTTACTTCGTGATGGGAAGTATTTGTGCTATACCACAGCTTAGAAAGCACACAAACATATTTAGCCAACATTTTTTCATACAAACAAAATTGTCGATGATACATGTCTTTACAGCTGAATTTTATTTGCTGTACTATAGGAGCCAAATTTACAGGACTGCATTTCATTTACATATGAAGTATAGATTATTCCCAAAATTTAAACTTTGCCACAGTCTTCAAATGCTGTATTTCAGGTGCAAGATTTATCCTCATTATTGGTTAATCCAGATACTTTGCCAAATTCTTCTTTGCCATATTAACAATATTTGAATCAGTGCATAGAATAGTACTAACATAATTTAAATACGCTGAAATGACGAATTTGTACCATGAATAATCGATATATTAAAGGATTTATGGCTAAGAAGATAGAATCATCGAAACCGGACAGCCTTGACGGATGGAACATTTCTTTGGTATGTCATCAGTTGGAAACCATTAATCTGTAAGGTTGAAGTGATACCATTATACAACCATTCAGTAACGGATACAAACTGAATGTATTTGGATCCATAGTCACACATTTTCATCAAAGTTACTAGATTTTTTAACATATTACTAGGACGATATTGCTCAGTGCAGTCTAGTTCCCTCAATACACAGTTAAACTTCCCAGCAAGAATGTAAAATTATGATAATGTACGTAAAAGATATGCAAGATACGACTGGGGAAAATATTCCTTTGCTGGTGCTTGTTTGAGCCCGTTGGCACGTATATATATATATATATATATATATATATATTAACAAAAAGAACATGTTTATACATATATACCACTTATTCCTCTTCCTGGGGGCAATTCTTCAATTGAAGGTAATTCTATTCCCGATTTATTTAATATTGCAGCGCCTAACAATTCATTCTCATGTTAACAAATGCATTATAACTAAAGATGAAAAAAATATGACAGTAGTTTTTATCTCTTGAAGAAACAACACATCTATATCATGCACGTTTATAAAGCATTGGAACATGAAAATTTTCATCGGGAAGTAATTGCCATTGAAATTTAACGTTGTCACCGTCAATGTGAACTCCGTCAGAAAAAGAAAAAATAACAACAAGCGTATGCATAAGTGTAATTATCTGTTTAGTTCTATACTTATTTTTTTCCGTTTTAAGCAGTGGAAATCCTAATTTACTTCCCTTAGCACTATAAGGAAGCATCTTTGTTGCACCAAATCTCCAAATTGTCCAGGCTGTATGGGGTCATCTGCCTGTTTGTGGGCTGGTACACGCTTTCCTGGCCAAGTGTTGCTTCAACTTCTTTATGCCCGGTCGTGGTTGCTGTTGCAACTTTCTTTAGCGTCATAGAAACACGTGTAATTTACTCCTGTGTCGACAATGTGTGTCGTATGTTTCTGATCCAGCTGGTCTCTATAGTGGATGACTTTCTTGCGTGTGGCGGCAACCTCACTGTTACCCTTGCCTTTCTTCTTCTTTCAAGGCGGTCTGAGTGCATTTTTGCCCCCATCACTGTTGCTGTTTTCGTCTTCTCACATGAAGGTTCTTCTTCTTCTTCTTCTTCAGCTGTTTCAGTGTCGAAGTCCACAGGGAGGTCTGCTCCTCCTTTCCCTGTGGTTCTTATAGTTTGTGTAGGTGCTATTGTTGCAGTACATTCCAATATCATGTCTTTATCAGTCGCAGCTAAATTAGCATCCTCCTTTGTAATTGCGGATGCATGTTTTCTCGCCTATTTGTGGAGACTGACATTTTCCTGTTGTTCAATAGTACCCATCTGCACGGCACTAGTTTCCGCAATGTTTATCAGGCAACAGCAGAAAACAGATCACGTAACTTCCTTAAGGTAGGTGCAAGTTTGTCAGGTAGCATTCGCTGCGGATTAATATGTCTCATGGGGGTAGAACTTCCACATTTAAAACAGATTTGTTCCTGCCCAAAAAAGTAACAAATGCCCCATATTTCTCAATAATCACATTAGATGGAATGGGTTTCTTAATTATCCTTTGTGCTAGGCATATACCTGTTCCTACCGTAGTACATTTCCATTTTGACAAGATGCACATGTCCATAATTTTGTAGAATATTTCTAATTTGTCCATCGAATGTTTACGGAGAATTATTATAAAGCCTCACAGTCATAAATTCCTGATCTGCTGAGTTAACCTTATCTACTTATCCCCGTTCATTAAGGTTACTGTTACGTTACTGCGTGGTGACGCAAGTGAGTTTCAAACTTACACGGGTTTTAAATTTTGAACATACTGCATTTTCTTTTCTTACAAGCTGCAATGTTTGCAGTTCATCAACACGCACTTTTAATTCTTCATCCACGCAATTGTGTACATCCAGAGTGTTGTGTGAATTAAACGTTGCTTTCAGTGTATTTCTACAAACTATTTTACTTTCCATTGTAAAAGAGAGGAGTATGAAACAGCACTAAGACTTCATCCTCACAGTTTATAGCTCTCTTAACAGAAATAAATTCACAGAACGAACTGAGACCTTCAAATACATTCGTGGCTTATTCTGTAATCTTTACACTTATCCCAAGCGAAATGTATTATTATTTCTGGGCGTGAAACGTAAATTTCACAGCAGTATAATTAGTTTTCATCCTTTTCAAAGCAGTAATTATGTTGTGTTTGCCCTCCACGACCCACCTCTCTTAAGCTAGAGGAAATTTGTATTCGACCCAAAATTTCGTCATCGATATTTAATCAGAAATACACGTACTTAATAGAAGAGTATAGGGTATAATTTATACGCAGATAGATGACATCAATTTAAAATAAATATTACGAATTATTTTATTTGTTAACGACGCTGTCAATTGCAAGGATCATATCAGCGCCGCCAGTGTGCCGGAATTTCGTCCCGCAGGATTTCTTGATAATGCCAGTAAATCTACTGATATGGGGCTGTCGCTTTTAAGCACACATTAAAGATCATCGGTTTGAGCCGGGTTTGAACCCGAGACCATGAGTTCAGAAAGCCAGCGCATTAAAATATATTTAATATAATGCGCGGAACAATACGCCAAGCATTGAAACATAAAACTCTAAAGAGTACAAATTAAGTTTTATAAAGCGATGGCTGTACCTATTTTAACACATGCCTATTAACATTGGACACTGAACAGATCAAAATCTTATGTTTTGCACTCACATGACTTGATCTAACGGTTCTAAAATTTCTTACAAAATATCATCCTTCTTTCTACATCATATTATAAGATAAGCAAAAAACAGGATGTTTTTATTACTTAGTTAATTATGAATAGAAGGGAACAAAAGGAATGCACTGTGCTTTAGCATAGTCAAATGCTTTAAAAGCTGTCGCTATGCGATTGTCATTGAATTTCATTTCTCTGCTTGGTCAGAAGCAAAACAAAAGAACCACGGACGGCTTCCTGTCTGAGAAAGGTGTAAGTATTTTAAAAATGAAACCAATAACAAGGAATATCTTGGAAACGGTTACTTCCACAAAAAAAAAATATATATATATATATATATATAAACATATATATAACAGACATATACTGTGTGTTTTAACTAGATCTACACGGTTTGTGCAATAAGCTTTCCCCAGGAAATTCAGGATATACGCTCTATTTGTCATGTAACTATATTTAATATACAATTTTAATCAAAATCATTAGAAAATCATTAGAAAATCAAAAGTTTCATTATTTTTTCAATGTAAAGGGTAGTTTGAATTTTTCTCAGAATCTTCGTGTCACGTCCTTGAAAGATACTAAACTAAATACAAGTTGGTATTTTACCGACTTTTCGTTTTTGAGTTATCGTGTGTTCACAGATACACGGACACGGACACACACGCATACACACAGGGACCTTTTTCTAAAAATGTCATTTTTGGATACAGGAGAACTAAAACGTGTATTTCCGATGAAATCGAATATTTGGGTGGAGTGCAATACCTTCTCTACCTACGTACAATGTAGTATGTAGGTAAGGTAAAATAGCTGGTGCTCCATTCACGTGAATCTTTTGATCTAATCTGCAACAAATCTTTTGGGCAACATAAAATGTCCCTTACCACTGATTCTAGAGGTTGTCTAACTTTGGCGAGAAGTATGCTGTGATTGCTGAGTTGCTAAGTTACAACCTTTGGAATTTCATTCGACATGCCCATCTCTTTAATTGCATCAACCTTCATTTGGGCTTTTCTTGAAAAAAAAAAATCTTACATTTTCAAAGTAGGTAGATCAGCACGTTGCGATGAACTGGATCGTCAAGAAATGCCAATAGTGGTAATTTATAGTTATTTAATAAATCTTAAGGTGCATAGGTGGTACTGCTGCTGAGTGTCGCACTCGATTACTTTTGTCTCCTTCGGCTAAGTTCTAGTTGTTTTTGAAATGAATTGGATTGACTAACGGACGGGTTCTCCAATCACTAGGGCATAGCATACCACATAGACCATAGTAACCATTCGACTCGGGAAAACCTCCGAAAATACCTATTGGTCAGGAAGGCAGGCCACGGGAATCGAACCCCACAACCTCTCGAATGGGAGTTCCACACGTTACCACGACGCCATCTCGCTCAGTTTTGATGAAAATAGTTGCAAGTGTCTCTATTCCAGGTTAAAATTAGCTTAAAAATAATTAAAACGGCTATATTCTGTTGGAAAGTGGCGCCATGGCCGAGTGCTTAAAGTGCTTGCCTTTCACTGGATGGCCTGGATTCGATCCCAGAGAACCGCATATAGGATTTGTGGTGGACAAAACCGCGTATAGACGGGTTTTCTTCGAGTTCTCCGGTTTTCTCGCCATTCATTCCACCAAATGCTTCGTAATCATCTTTTCTGATTTCACCATCATTGTATATCATCCTCTTCCTCACGTTCATACCAGGTAACGGGCTGATCACCCCGCCTGGCTTCGCTCTGATCAAGAGCCTTTGCTCCTCAACAGGCCTTTGACCCTAAGCGCTGGGAGGGAGTTGTTAGTCCTACATATGAGGAGGATAAACAGAGACAGAAACAGAAGTTTTCTGTTTAATCAAATCAGTAAATGTTCAGACTGATAAGTTTGCAGATAAGGAAACCTTAGGGAGAGAAAAACACAATCTAGGGTAGCTATTATTTGTGCACGCGATTGTAGATATCGTATAAATAGGTTCTTCACCAATTCACTTAACATAATTATGCAATGTTTCAGGATATCTCTCAGCATTATTACAGTTGAATTTCTAAATATCAGTTTGTAAGAGGTTTTTAATAAACCTAGGTTGGCGCTGAAAGGTGAATCATTTCCGGATATGTGCAATACAGTTGCTTTCCAACTTTGGTATCTGCCTTCGCAAAAGGAAATAGTTGGAAACGCTTAACTTACTCAAGACTGAGTCATACACATGTAATGCCGTCAAGCAGTAGTGCTGAAATTGTGTTCCTATTATTTGGAATACTATGAAAAACGAAACAGCATAAACTTCCATGTCAAATACAAGATTACTCTTTGACCAGCTAGTATAACTTTAAAGATCTAAAATAATAACTGCATACTATACACGAGTATGATAACTTTCGTTTAAATCGTATAATTGAACTAACATAAAGCGGGAAGTAAAATTAAGGAAGTTACACATGTTTTCAGTCTTTTAAGCCAGATATATTTTCAGAATTTAAAAGTTGTTTTTCTGCATCATTAGGGCAAACAAATAAAACAATATATGACGTGCTCCAATCACATGTGCTTAATCTGTAATATTCTGCAAAGCTATACTTCTATCTGCTTCATGCTAATTGAGATAAACATTGACAGAAATGGTCTTATTGCCCACTTCCTTGAAGGTGGAGCGAAAATTAGGGAACATAGAGAATACACTAGACTAAAGCGATGGCACTGAAATCCGGTTCCTTTGCATGCCCAGAAGGGGGGGAAAAAACGATGAATGAGAAAAGTATAAGTATTAAGGAACAGCTCGGAAATGCTTACCTCCATAAAAATGTATTTGATATAAATAAAATTGTGTGCTTTAATGAGATCTACATTTTATGTGTAGTACCTAAGATTTTGTCTCTTACGGTTTACCAGTTATGCAAAGTTTACCCAGAAAGAAGAGGACTTCAGAGCATATGTTCAGAAAATTCAAGATACACATTTCATTAATCGTGTAAATATCTTAAACATATGGTATATTAATCAATATTGTTAGACATTTTTGAGAAAATCAAAATCTTCGAAACATGTTCCATGTAAAGGGTAGTTTGGGTAGTTTGTCGCATCTTTGGAAGATAGGAAACTTAAATACCAAGTGTGGTATTTAAACAACTTTTCGTTGTTTAGTTTTGCTGTTCATAGAAATCAGACTCAGATAGACGGATCCTTTTATAAAATTACTCTTTTTGTATTCAGGTAGTCTCAAAATGTGTATTTTTGACGAAATCTCGGAATCGAATTTTGGCTAGAATACAATGCTTCCCCTATTTATTGTATGCAGTAGAGAAAGTAAAAAAAGACTTTAGGAATTATATGATGAAATTGCTGTTAAGGTGTTTAAAATCTGTTCCACAGTAATAGGTGAACCTATATGCTAATTATTATCGATTCCATTAAGTATGCTGTTGCTGAACCTTTGCTCAAAAAGAATGATAAAACTGCTTATAATTATGGGACCATAATCACTTCTAATCAATGTATGCAACGTTGTTGAAAAAGTAATGTCCAGTATACTGTGCAAGTGTCTTTAAGCTCTCTTGCAATAAAAGAACAATTTTGATTCAGAAAAATCTGATGTCTATCTATTCTGCAAGCTATTCTTACAAAAGATTATTCTTTTATCTACATCATACTAATCGAGACAAACATTAGCAGCTACTTCCTTATAAATAAGGAGGAAATGAAGCATACTAGGCTAAAGTGATAGTCAAATATTTTAATAGCGTTGCTAAGCGATTGACATTGAAATTGGCTCTCTTAGCATAGCCAGGAGTAAAACAGAATAGATACGAAATGAATGAGGGCTTCCCGTTTGAGAAAAGTGTTTTAAAATTGAAACCAATATCAGAGAATATCCCTCGGAAATCATTAACTCTGCCAAAAAAGTTTATACGACTTAAGTTGTGTGTTTTAACCAGGTATACATTTTTTGTGAAGCAATTTTTTGTCTATTTCTTACGGTTTACCAGTATGCAAAGGTCATTCAGAATGAAGAGTACTTCAGAGGCTATGACCAGAAAATTCAAACTATACACTTTATTTGTCACGTAATTACCTTTAATGTGCTGTATTTTAATAAAACCGCTAGAGTCATTTTTGAGAAAATAACAATTTTTGAAAATTTTCCATGTAAAGGATAGTTGGGTTGAAGATATTAAATTAAATATCAAGTTAGGCGTTTAACCTAATTTTCGTTTTTCAGTTATCGTGTTCACAAACACGGACACACACATGGACCTTTTTCTAAAAAAAATACTTTTTTTATACAAGGACCCTGAAACGTGTATTCCAATCAAATCTCGGCATCGTAATTTTAATTGGAAGACAATACTTTATCTACCTATGCATTATTTGTGAAATAGAGAAAGTAAAAATAAATCGATATATGTATACATCATACTAAAACAAACTCCATATAGGAGGGATAGGACCTAACCAACCAGTCATTAAGTTTTAATAGGAAAACTTAAAATGTTTTGCAATAAAAAATAAGCACCTTTGTTGATTTATGTACCTTGATAAGGAAAACATTTACGTAATTAGTTCAGTTCAAAAGCGAAGTCAGATCGGGAGTTATCAACATTATTCACACTAGAAAGTCGTGGAGAGTTGGAGAATATCGGGGAAGTAAAAAGCTCAGGGAAAACCAGGACAATGTTCATACTGATGTCTTGTTGAAGATTTTGCAAAAATAAAGAAATAAACTTAAAATAAATAAAGTAAGAGACAAAAGCAGATTTATTGGAATCACTGATTGATGTTAATTGCTTTGTACACCAACTGGATTTGAATATTGGGGTATATTGAAAATTTTGCCTTCTAGTAAACTTGTAGTAAGCCAATATACTTTTGGTTAAGGAGATAAGCCTGTGAAAAGTTGACAAAAATCTTGAACATTTGATTTTTGGATTTTAGCACTATAATATACCGTGGACCTTGTAGATTACTATGCCGAAGTTATTTTCAACCACTTGATATTTAAAGAGTAGTTGCGTGACCTTTTAAATGGAAGCTTTAGTGGTCACATCCAGAGAACCTTATAGTAGATAAAAATGATTGAATTAATTTTCTAAGTAAAATTAATTATATATTTTTATTAACAAAATTATTAATCCACAAAAATAATGAAAAAATATGAAAGAATAATTTATCATACATTTTCCTGCAGTACATTTAATTAATTTGAAACTCATTCGATAATGTTCAAAGTAATGTTCTTGGAATGCAAATACGAAGTTTTGTTACAAAAATTTGAAAACTGAAGCGCGAGGAACGTGTTTGACGTATTCTTCTCAAAAACTACATGATGCATTTGTCTCAACATTTTAGAATTACTCACACATAACAATAGAGATATGTGGTAAAAAATCTCATGTGTTCCATTCTCATGACTTTCTCAACTTCTTTACAACAAAATATTGTTAAAGAGCTTATGCTTCTATTTATTTCATGCTAATCGAGAAAAAATTAACAGAAATAGTCTTATTACTTGCTTCCTAGGTAGAAGCGAAATAAGGGAGTACCATGGATTAAAGTGATAGTCAAAAGCTGGTTTCTATGTCTGAAGTTCCTTTGTTTGTATGACTTGTAGTTGACAAATTCCTGTATAAGAAAAGTATGTTTTTTTTAAAGCTGAAACCAATAAAAAGGTATGTCTAAAAACGATCGACTCTACGAAAAAAATGTATATGACATAAATTGTGTGTTTTATCGTGATCTACATTTCTTGTGCAGTAAGCTTTTATCTATCTTTTCCGGTTTTATAATTATGCAAAATTCAGCAAAATCCATCTAAAATGAAAGCTCTTCAGAAGCTATTTCCGGAAAATTCAGAATATATATTTTATTTGTGTGTAAAGGTTTTTAATATACGGTATTTTAATCAAAATCATGAGAGAAAATAAATAACTTCGGAAGTAAAAGTAGTTTGGGGTGGGGATTTTGCTGGAAATCTTCGTGTCGCATCCCAGGTAAATACTAAACTTAAATATCAAGTTTGGTAGTTTACTGAGTTTTCGCTTTTGATTTATCGTGTTCACAGTCACACCGACAGACACACACACACATACACACACTCACAGACCTTCTTCTATAAATGCTTTTTATGGATACGGAAAACTCAAATCATATTTCCAGTGAAATCTCGACATAATTTTTGGGTGGAATATAATACCTCCTCTAGCTACTACGTGCATTATATGTACAGACGCGCTAGAGAAAGTAACGAAAGGATTATACAATGCCTTTGTTCTCTTCTAACAAAAAAATATCGTATGCTTTCATAATTTTCGGGGCATATCAAAATGTATCGAGGCTTTCAGCTCACAGTCTGAATTTAACCACATCCAAATAGTGGAAACAAAGTGGGCGTATTATTAATCATGAACAATGACATTAAATTAAATAAATACGTATGTATAACCAACTGCGTAACTTTTAAAGGCAGATGGATTGCTCAAAATCGCTGGTTGTTGTAGACACCAGCACCCGATAAAGGAAGTCCTGCGCGGATAGTTCTAAGGAACCCATGTTTCTAAATACATGGTGTTGCTAAGGCAAGTTGGTGTTATCATCGTGTACTGCCATTTGTTACAGTCCCAAAAATAAATTTGGTACTGATTCATTGGTTAGTTTGGATCTGGCAAACATTTCGCTTGCTTACTTTTGGTTGAGAAATATTGCGAGAAGGCAAAAGCGAAATTGGATCTTGTTTACGGCGACCTTTCGCCACCTAAAACAACAGCTAAGTATTAATTTATTAACTTCAAATGTGGTGAAACATTCGTTTTGATGAGGAGTGCCCAGGACGCCCTAGGGAATCATTGAAGAAGTTTACTATATGATTCTCATGATCGTCGAACGAAAGTACGCGAAGAGACAAAGGCCATAGGTTGTTGGCGAGAAGTAATTCATATTTTGCATCATGAGTTGCAGATGACTCCCTTCTAGATGGTCTGGGCTCGATCCCAAGTGCATAATGTGGGATTTGTGGTGGACGAAACGGCATTTGGGCGGGTTTTCTCCGGATCCTCCGATTTCTCCCGCCACTCATTCCACCTATTACTCCATCATCACCTTACCTATCATCCATTTTGCTTACATTTCATATAGGTATCCACTTCCTCCCGCTCTTACCTGGCTACGGGCCGACCACTCGTTCCAGGTTCTTCATTTTGTGGTTCGTGCCGCTGGTTCCCCGGCAGGCTTCTGACCTCTAGACATCCGCTAGCTTTTATCAGTCCTACAAAAAGGGAGGAATAACCGATTACGAAAAAAAATTGCGGATGGGATAATTGTAGGCTCGATGAGCGTCCGACTATTCACTGTGAAAAACAAGCAGGTGCGTCTTTCAACCTCGAAGTGGCGTTTAGAGCTATTTAACGAAATCTGAAGGAAATCTTCGTCGATGATACCTGGATTCATCATCATACCTGGAAACAAAGCAACAATCAAAACAATGGGTTGATACCGGTGAATTTACATACTCCAAAGAAGCTGAAAAATTGTTACTTTTTTGGGATGAGAAGGGTGCCATACTCATTGACTTCTTAGAAAAAGGAAAAGCGATTACTAAAGAATACTATGGTGAGTTATTGACCCGATTCGACAACAAGTTGAAGGAGACACGACCCCATTTGGCAAAGGAGAAAGTGCTGTTTCACCAATCTCACCATCACATTTATCTTGATTTGTCGCCGGCAAACTACATAAAATTTATTATGAATTGCTGCCGCACCCTCCATGTTCGCCCGACCTGGCGCCCTACTATTTCTTCTTGTTCCCAAACATGAAGAAATGACTCGCGGGAACCACATATAGATCAAATGAGATCATGGTCAAGACAGGATCATATTTTGGAGAACTTGACAATTCTATTTTTGGAGGGATTAAAAAATGGCAGGTATATTGGAAAAAGTGTATATCCCTAAAAGGGGACCATGCTAAGAAATAAACGATTTGTGCTTGGAAAAAATGGCGTCTTCACTCACACACCAGTACTTAATGAACTGTCCTCGTACAGTACATAAAAAAGGCTAGTGGAAAACTATGACTTTTAAATTTATTTCACACTTTTCAACTTTCTAATTTTTTTAAAAGTTTATCGGATTCAAACCTTTTAAGGTATACAGTGTTTCCCTAATCACGTTGATTATAGTATTTATTAAGACACTTTTTGCGCAACACTCCAAAATGTGAAAGAAAAAGTTTTAAATAAATGACAGTTCTGCTGTAAATAACATTTTAGCTGAATTTTCAAGTTAAACTTCCCTACCACTTTAAGCAGTATTTGTTATACTTTCAGGTATTATATAAATATATAGTCTTCTAAATGCATGCAATTTACTTCCTTTTGAACATAAAGAATTTGCACATTTTGTCAAAAACATTAAAGACCGAAAAATTGTACACTGCGGTGACATCGGAAAGTAGCAGAATCATTTTTTCATTAATTATAATTTAAAAAGATATTGTGTATTTGTATTGTGTACAGAAACGTGAGAACCTATTCAACTTAATACCTTTTTATGAAAGATTCCAAATTTATTGCCTTATTTCTGAAGCACGTATTTTATCTCCTTTGTTAAAATGTAACCTAAGTAATTAGTGATTACATTTCTTCATTTCATGGTTCTTCGATTTCATCCTTTTTTTCTTCTTACCAAATCTTAGTTGGAAATGGATTATCACCATCATTTTGACTCCATTTTATCAAAATTACATTACGCCAAGGCTAGTCGGCTGGTATCTGAATCATGAAAAGGAACCAAAAGCTGAAGAGTCAATGAAAGCAATATTCGAGTCAAGAAAACTCCTAACTTAATTTTAAACTAATAACAAATGTGCAGCAGATATTTTAGGGGGAAGGGGAAATAAGACCAGAATTAACAGAGGAATGACCCATTTATGGGACTAATATATTTGGTATGGGGCAGTGTAAAAATTTCCAGATCCGGGAAGGCTCCGAAAAGTTTTGATACGCGTGATGACCTTGTTTCTTATAGACAAGAACACGTATTGTTCAGCGCTCGCTTTACCCCCCTTTACCTGTCTGGTTATTAAACCCTTTGAATGCTGTTTTATGACAAGCAAACTCTCTGTAATGTAAGGTCATGCGATGAGAGTGATAAAAACACTCTTGTTTTGATAGCTGCATAATCTTCATCATCTCCTATTTTTGAATAAACATTTACAAACATTCATTTCATACGTTCTGCTGAGTAATATATTTAATTTGTATGGTTTTGATAATGTAAATTTGACAATTTCTTACAATGTATTAAGATATATGCCAATGGTAAATAAAAAACTAGTTTGTACCGCACAACAATCTATTCCACAATAGCATCTAATGAGAATTTGGGGCAAAGTTATGTATATGGAACAGAGTTTAGAAAAGATGTGCATGTAGTACAGTAAAACTTTTTTAACCTGGATACCTACTGTTTGATTAAAAATTTGTGCAACCTAACGGTGTGTCCAACGAAAAGGAGTTTTTTTTTTTTTTTTATTAAATAGAAAAGAATTGAGTGTAGGCCACATTATGCCAAACAGCTGTTTTATTGTTTTATGCAGCATATTAAAAATATATTACAAAATTAAAAATGTAGCGTACTGTGTTACAGTTGCACACATATTAAATCACATTCATTTGAAATCTAGTACAGATATATGTGTGCATACCAATTGCCATTCTATCTGAGAAAAAATCTGTTAAAACATTGGTTGGCACTTTTGGTATTTGACAATGTCCACTGCTGTACCAATATCTGGTTCAAGTACAAATAAAACTTATTAATTTGTGAGCATGTGCTAATACATGATTATCCAATTCCTTACTGCACCCAAGAGCTCGTTGACAGATGGGTGAAATTTTTGGAGCAGAAATCGCATCATCTTCATCTGAAGATATTTTTTCATTCTTCTCATCGGTCCATACAACCTCATTGAATGCTCAACTTTAACCACAAAAAGAACAAAATGAGTACAAGTTCCAAGAATTAGAAATACCGATTCATAATTGCATCGTAAAACCTCTCACCATAACATGTTAATAGATACAAGGGTACAATAACAATCAATGTGTACCTCACTTTACAAGGGAAATTATTTATGTAACAGCGAAATCAACTTGATTTTACCTTCAGATACTAAACATTAAAAAGTCACTTCTGAGATAAAACCAACAATAAGAAAGTTTGGAAATGTGCTTTAATGGCAAATTAAAAGAAATGGGTTAGTGGCTTGTATAAGATTTTAAGAGCATGTTTTTCTCCATTACCAAAGTTAATGAGCGCTAAGTCGGATTAGCATGAACAAGAGAGGGATTGCACCAAATTTCTAGCCATAATCCTTTTGATGTTGAGCGGTTCAAGAGTACAGTCGGCCTGTAACAAATGATGCGGTGTAAAAAAAGAAGCGCCAAGCATTATTCTCGAAACCTGATCTTTACGGAAGCTTAAGAAACATATGTTAAAAGGTGATGGAAAGTGGAGAAGAATGGTGTAAACATAATGAATGAAATTAATATCTTCAGAGGCTAGAGTCTTATGAAATGCAGATCTTAATAACAATTCTATATTGAGTTCTTAGCTGGAGGACCGTAAAATCCCTAAGATGGAGGAGGAAAATGTCTAGGACGTCCAAGAAAAATATGTTCGGCTCAAGCAGTGCTACCTGTTTCAGTTTAACTCCCCCCCCCCTCGTTACCTATCAAAACTCAATACAGGTATGTCCAAAGGCAACTTTTGAGAAGTACTGATGTCAGAACTCGTTTGCCCCGACTCCAATCAAGGTGGAGAGCTGTTAGCGAGTCACACACACACACACACACACACACACACACACACACACTGCCATAGATAGGTACGTACTATCTGTCTGACGAAAGAATGCAGTTGCTAGGGGAGGTCGCTCGTGTAGTATGGCAGGTTTAGAGTGGTCAGAGAAGGCTGGGATATAATACAGTACAGTCTGACCATCAAAACATCAGCACAGCGTACATAAACAGAAATAAACTAAACGATCCACAACAGGTTAAAGTTACTGTTTTCTTTATCACTAGTGAATATTAACTTTCTATTTTGTGAGCGTATGACTACGCTTGACGGTGTCTGCATTTTGCCTTGAATCGAACCCGTCCACTGTAAGTGACTCAACTGCTGCTGTATTCCAGTATTGTGCTGTTGGAGTGCATGCACCGGGAGCGTTGAATTGATAACGTAATACCATTCATCTGTTTGTGTTTACGCAAGCTTCCACTCGTGGCCGTCTGCATTCATTTTCCAGACAGGTAATACACGCTCGGTAGCGAATGTTGTGTTTTAAGCAGACATAAACAGAATGACATCTTCCAAATGCGGAAGTACCATTTTCATAACATTTTTAGAGGCTCCACAAGAACTACAAATTGAATTACTTACTGAACAAAATTGTACAAACATAAAATGTTTGCAAGAAAGAGATTGGGAATTATACAAATAATTGTTAAAAAGCTTACTCTTCTAACTAATTTATGCTAATCGAGGTAAATATTGGCAGGAATTGCTTTCTTGTAAATAGGAGGGAAACAAGGGAATACACTAAGCTAAAGCGATAGCTGGTTGCCATGTGGGTGAAATAGATTACTTTGCGTTACGGAAAAAAATGAAATGGAGTTTTATTTATGTACGTTCTTTAACTGCTGTGGTTCTCAGCGTCTCATTCTATACTGGGCGTGAAATACCGCTTAATTTTGCACAGAGGCCTCTTTTCAGGATTGAGGTTCTTTTACGTGCCGTAAATCTAGGATATGGGACCACCGGCTTTACTTCTCTTCCGAAGGAAGCTTTGCTAAGGATTTTTACGCCCGAAAAAATTCATTGTCCTCGCCGTGTTTGAACCCGGGACCTTGGATATATGAAGTTAGCATGGCAACTATTACACCACGGAGGGTGACGCATTGCCAGGAATTGTCGAATTCCCGTATCTGAAAAGTTTTCAAGTATTTTAAAGCTGAAACCAATTATAAGTATTATCTCCAAGTTGGTCAACCCAAAAAAAAAAAAAAAAAATGTTAATTACATAAAGTGTGTGCTACATTTTTGGTGTAGTAAGTTTATATCTATCTCTCATGATTTACCAGTTAAGCAAAATTCAGTAAAATTTATCGAGAATAAAGAGGTCTTCAGAGTTATTCCCAGAGAATGCAGGATATACATTTTATTCGTCATACAAAGATTTTAATATACGGTGTTTTAATCAAGATCATTAGAACAATTTTTGAGAAAATAAAACATTTCGAATTTTGATGTGTATTCATGGAACCCTCGCATTCAATTTCAATTTTTTTTTTCCATGTAAAGGGTAGTTTGGGTGGGGGATTTTCTTCAAAATCTTCGTGTTGTATCCTTGCAACATGATAAATTTAAATACCAGGTTTGGTATTTTACCCTCTTTTTGTTTTTGAGTTTTCGTGTTCAAAGATACACACACGGACCTTTTTCTAAAAATGCGTTTTTCTGGATACAGAGAACCCTAAAACAAGTATTTCCAGTGAAATCTTGGTATCGAATTTTTGGATGAGGGCAATACCTTCTCTATCTACGTACTATGTACTATGTAGAGAAAGTAAACATGTTCCATATAAAGGATGGTTATGGTTGGGGGATCTTATTGAAAAGCTTTGTGTCGCACGGATGTGTGAATGTACCGCTCCTCACATAGTTTTTTGATTTTTTTTTTTTTTTGTTTTCGAAAAATGTTTTTCTTGGATTTAGGGAATCTCTCAACAGAATATATATTTTCGATGTGGCTCCTCCACTCTTTTAGGAGTAATACAATATCCCTGTTACCTACTGTATGAAGGTGGCGGAGAAAGTACACATACTCCAATAATAAATTATTTCTGAAGAATATTTATCTTAGTTGAAAAAAATAGAATATTACTTTGTGAAAATAATTTGTAGAACGGATATAAAAAAGAATCATTTGGGCTAGAGCACTTTGGGTTTTTTTTCCTACTAATTGTACCACTTCCGCAAGTATTTCTTGTTCAACACCGCTCACACGTTCGATTTTTAAGAAGAATCATGACAAAAGAACTTTGGCCTGCACCATAGCTGTTACCAGGTGACCAGAATTGAAAACAATCATTAAGGCCATTGAGTCTAAAATGGTGAGAGAAATAGCACAGCCTAGATCCGGGAATCGATAATGGATTTGGACACAATGCAATTTCGAGGGATAATGAGGTTTCGTTTTCAAAGGTTCAAGCTGTAGGGGCTAACCATGATTTCGCGGGTCATTTGCCGTTGTATAGGATCACTAAAAATCTGATGTGTTACACTCACATGACTTTCTCTAGCTGCTCTACAAACCTCCTACAAAAGATTATTCTTCTTTATACACAATGCTAGTCGAGATAAATATTAGCAGAATGTTCTAATTACTTAGTTCCTTATAAGTAGAAGGGAATAAGGGAATTCAGTATGCTAAAGTGATTGTCAAATGTTTTAAAAGCTATCGTTATGCGATTGTTATTGCAAATCACTTCTTTGCTTGGCCCGGGGTAGAACAAATGAAAAACGGATACTTCCTGAGAAAAGTTTAAGAAACCGATAACAAGGAATATCTCGGAAACGGTTACCTCCACAACAAAAACGTAAAGGACATAAATTGTGTTTTATCATTATGTACATTTCTTGTGCAGTGAGTTTTTTTCTATCTCTTACGGTTTAGCAGTTAAGCAAAATTCGGCAAAATTCATCCAGAATAAAGAGGTCTTCAGAGGCTATTCCCAAAAAATTCGAGATATACATTTTATTTTGGACATAAATAGCTTTAACGTACGGGATTTTAATCAAAATCGTTAGAGCCATTTTTAAGAAAATCAAAATTTTCGATTTTTTTTTCCATGTAAAGGGTAGTTTGTGGTGGGAGGTTTTTTTTGAAAATCTTCGTGTTGCATCGTTGGAAGATACTAAACCTAAGTGCCAAGTTTGGTGTTTAACGGTCTTTTCGTTTTGGGGCATGCTGTCCACAGACACACACACACACACACACACACACACACACACACACACACACACACACACGCGCGCGCGGACTTTTTCTTTAAAAATGCTTTTTTTGGACTCAGGGGACCCCAAAACATATTTCCGGTGAAATCTGGTATCTAATTTTGGGTGCATTACAATACCTTCTCTGTCCCTATGCACATTGTACATATGGGGCTAGAGAAAGTAAAAATCATCAAGAAAAATAACTTTTTCCTCTACACAAATATAATTTTTGTTTTGACAACTTAGGAACTCCATCCTGCTACTACCTAGAATAATTACGAAATTTAATACTCTGCTGTTTAGATTTGGTAGCACATTTGAAGAAATAATGCTTAAGTGTCTGATTAATGTGCCTGTATTTTTCTCTCTTAGCATATGCAGTGCTTATTTTCTACTTTCAAGCTATTGGTGGTTCAGAATGCTGTTTTATCCATTTAGATAATAACTTTGAATACAACTAATTTATTAAAAGTTTTGGAACAGGATTCCTTTGAGTAGAATTACGATTTTATTGTTACTGTTAATATATGCTAATTTTTACTTGTTCTATACTTACTATGTACATAGTGTATAGAGCAAGTAAGTATTGTAATCCACCCAAAAATTCGCTACCGAGATTTCACCGGAAATACATGTTTTAGGACCCCCTGAATCCAAAAATTCAGAAAAAGGTCCGTGTGTATGTGTGTTTGTGTGTGTGTCTCTGGACAGTATAACTCAAAAACGAAAAGACCGTTAAATACCATACTTGATATTTAAGTTTGGTATCTTCCAAGGATGCGACACGAAGATTTTGAAGAAATTTCCCCACCCCCCAACTACCCTTTACATGGAACTTTTTTCGAAATTTTTTATTTTCTCAAAAATGGCTCTAACGATTTTGATTAAAATATCGTATATTTACCTCATAAATAGAATACATATTTTGACTTTTCTGGGAATAGCCTCTGAAGACTACTTTATTCTGGATCAATTTTACGGAATTTTGCATAACTGCTAAACTGTAAGAGATAAGACGTAGAGCACATTAAAACAAACAATTTATGTATCATGTTTTTTTCGCGGAGTTGATCGTTTTTGAGATATTCCTTGTTTTTGGTTTAGCTTTAAAAAACTTATACTTTTCTCATACAGGAATTTGTCAACTCGTGTCCATACAAACAAAGGCACATAGCAACCAGCTTTTGATTATCACTTTAACCTATGATACTCCTTTATTTCGCTTCTACTTATGTACAAAGAAGCAACTAATAAGACTATTTCTGCTAATTTTTTCTCGATTAGCATGAAGTAAATAGAGGCATTAGCTTTTTAACAATACTTCCTTGCAGAGATGTAGAGAAAGTAATGTGAATGGAGCACATCAGATTTTTTTCTTTCATATAACCTGTGGTAAGCAGAATTGAAGGTTGGTTACATAAAGACACACTGTAATTTGCGCCACTTTTAATCAGGAATGGGGAAAGTAGCTAAATCGAAATCCTTTTTTAGTTTTTCTTTTAGTATATAGTAGAAGGTATTGGATTTCACCTAAAAATTCGATACCGAGATTTTACTGGAAATCTACGTTTAGGGTCTCCTACAGTCAAAAAATCTTTTTAGAAAATGGTTCTTGTGTGCCCGCGTGTGTTTCTAAATAATAGTTTTCAAAAACAAAAAGTTGGTTTATTGCCAAACTTGTTAACTAGGTTCAGCATCTTCCAAAAATGCGACAGGAAGATTTTCAAGAAAATTCCCTCACCCTAAACTACCCTTTACATAGAACATTTTCGAACATTTAATTTTCCTAAAAATGACTCCAAAGATTTTTATTCAACTCCCGTATATTAAACATACTTACATGAAAAATAAAATGTACATTTGAATTTTCTTTGAATGCCTCTGAAGATTTCTTTATTTTGTGTGTCTTTTTCATAACTGGAAAGCTGTAAGAGCTAGATAAAAGTTACTACACAAAAAGTAGATTCCTTGAAACACAATTCATGTTATGTGCATTTGTTTTGAGTTAATATTTTTGAGATATTCCTTGTAATACTTTAGTTTTAAAATACTTAAAGTTTTCACAAACGGGAATTAGTCATTCCTTTTTCTTTTGTTTCCCTCCTGACCATACAAAGAGAATCGATTTTCAATTATATGGCCACCAGCGTTTAAACGATTTGACTATTGCTTTAGCCTTGTATACTCCGTCATTTCCCTTCTACTTATAAGGATCTAAATAGCAAGAGCATTTGTGCTAATGTTTATCTGGATTAGTATAGAGCAGATAGAAGAATAAGCTTTTAAAAAATAATTTGTTATAGAATAGATAGAGGAAGTCCTGTGAATGGAACACATTAGATTTTTTAAACAGCATCAGTAACGAAATATCGACGGAATAATTTCGTGAAAGTATTACAATTTGCTTTATTCAGCATGATGATTGATGTTGGTTGCGTATGTTGAATTTCTATCTTTAGCATGAAAATATGTATGAGATGATATAGTTTTAATGGTTTGGCTTTTCAAACTGACGTCTGAAAAGCGATGATGGGGTCTTTTCAATAAAGGACACATTTTAACTTGTTATGGCAACTATAGGTAATGTGTCATATTATGGTTTATTTCACAGAATTACACAGAAACTGCATGAACTATCTAATATATGTTATATTTATAATGCATTTAACACCATTTAATTCTCTCTACATAGTACATGGCACGCAAGTATTGCACTCCACTATTTTATTCCAAGATTTCAGCGGAAATACACGTTTAATTCCCTGAATTAAGAAGAAAGCATCTCCAGAAAAAGGTCCGCGCGCGCGCTCGTGTGTGTGTGTGTGTGTGTGTGTGAGCACGATAACTCAAAACACCGAGTCGGTAAAATACCAAACTTGGTATTTAAGTTTAGTTAGTATCTTCCAAGGATGTGAAGCAAAGATTATGAGATAAACACTCCAAACTACTCTTTACATGAAAAAAAAAAATCGAACATTTTGCTTTTCTCAAAAAGGCACTAACGATTTTGATAAAATAGCGTATATTAAAGATATTTACATGACAAATAAAATCTATCTATATTTTGAATTTTCTGGAAATAGCCTCTGAAGAGCTCTTCATTCGAGAGGAAGTTTGCTGAATTTTGCCTAACTGGTAAACCGTAAGAGATAGAAAAAACTTACTACATAAAAAATGTGGATCTCGTTAAAATATAATTTATGTATACACGGTTTTAGCTGACCGTTTCTGAAATATTTCTTGTTATTTGGTTGCAGCTTTAAAATATTTATACTTTTCTCATACGGGAATCAGTCAACTCCTGATCATATAAACAAAGGAATTTCAATCACATAGCAACCAACTTTTGAAAGATTTGACTATCGCTTTAGCCTAGGGTACTTCCTTATTTCCTTTCTGCAAAGTAGCATGTGTTTAGACCACTTCTGCTAACTGTATCTCGTTTAGCATGAAGTAGATAGAGGCGTAGAGAAAGCCATTTGAATGGGACACATCAGATTTTTTTTTTTTTTTTTAAATAACGTCAAGTTACTCCCAATAGATTTAGGAATATGAACCCTTAATTGAGTTTCATCCAATGCTCTCTTAACGCTTAATGCAATCTCTAGGTGCATACACCTTATTTTTTTTTAAAATACAGTTCCGGAGTCTGGTCGGGACTCGGGCGCTGTATTCTCTTTTCCTCTTTTTTATTTTCCTAACATTTACTTTCTTTACTGTTTGATTTTTTCTGCTAATACATACACACATATACACAATTTACAAACATATAAACACCCAGGCCCAAGGGGGGACTCGAACCCATGATCCCCTGCGCTACGAAGAACCAAAGCGAGGGACTTAAGCGAGCGTGGCCATGGGGACCGCCTATGTTTGGCATCTTGTTGCTTTTATGTGTTTCGTGAGTAGAATATACGTACACACACCTGTCTGACAGAGTAACAGGTCCTCTGCCTGCTACTTATTAGCACTACATTAGGAGGAAAACAACTGCAGCTCTTAAGAGGTTGGCTGTAAACAAATGACTGCCTCACTAAAGTTTTCACTGCTATTTTGCTGAACAAAACTAGGAACCTGTTTGCCATAGTCCAAATAATACAGGACATAATATGCTAATGTAACACAATTTCCAAATCTAACAAAAGTGTAATGTCCATTTAAATGTCATTCGAACAAATCAATAATACTGGTATTCCTTTGTTTTTACATTGGAATCATTCGATGTTAATTTCTTAAAGTATGCACATTGTATATACGTTGATGCACGCGCGCGTTTTCCGTCTCACTGTAGAAGATGGTTAAATCACTAATGCACTGCACGGGGCAGCGTAGCTAAAGTGAAGTGCAGTTTGTTTTACTTTCTCTACATGCAGGTAGATAAGGCATTGTGTTCCAACCAAAATTGATGTTGAGATTATCACGAAAATGTTTTGTGGTCTCCTGAATTAAAAAAAAAAAAAGTATAGAAAAAGGTCTGCGTGGGTGTGCGTGTATGTGAATGTGGACAGCATAGCACAAAAAGACCTTTAAGTGGCAAATTTGGTATTTATGTCTAGTATCTTCGAAGGATGCAACAATGAACATTTTCAAGAAACATTCCTCCCCAAACTACTCTTTACATAAACATTTTTTGAACATTTTGTTTTTCTCAAAAATAACTCTAACGATTTTGATTGAGATGCCGTATATTTAAGATATTTACATGACAAATAAACGTATATTTTGAAATTTCTTGAAATAGCCCCTGAAAAACTCTTCATTCTGGATACATTTTGTATAATGATAAACGGTAATAGATAGAAACTTACTGCACAAAACATGTAGAGATCTTTAAATCACGAATTTAGCTCATATATTTTGTAGAGTTAAACCGTTTCAGAGATATTCCTTGTTATTGGTTTCAACTTTAAGCTACTTAAACTTTTCTCAAATGGGACGTCATCTTTCGTTTCATCTCTTTTTGTTTTACTCCTCATAGAGCAAAGCGAACTAAATTTCAATTGATTCATATAGTGATTCTATTTTTAAAAGATTTGGCTATCGCTATAGCCTATTAGCAGTGCTGTCCAATTTTCTCATGTGCTCGGCACATAAACTCATGTATAATGGGGTGCGAGCACCACCACCATCACTGGCTCACTACCACTACCACTACTCATGTACCCATGTACAGGTTTACAATTACAATTGCTTAGGTTTACAAATTAACATAATTAATGTATAGTTTGGTAGTGCATGTTCGCTGTAAGTAAAGCAAAATCCGGTGTGTAGTTGGAACAAACTCCCCTTAATGCGTCATCTTGATATGAGTCTGTCAAACTGGATCGGTACTTATTCTTTATGATCACACAGATGAAAATCTGACCTCGCAATGATATGTCGAGCCAGAAAAGAATGTTTTCAAATAAAAACTTCCAATAATGGGATATTCGTTCCTGTCCACCAGATTCCAGAAATTGCTTGAACTTGATAAACCTTCTTGAAGATTTAAAATTTCCGTTTCTAATTCTTCAAGATGACAATTTCCAAAGATCTTACATAACCTACCTCCAATTCAGTAATGTCTATTGAAGTGAATGGAATATTGGTAAACACAATCACTGGCTCAGGTGCTGAAAACTGGGTATACCTGTTATTACATTCTGTGACTAGAATTTGAAGATGCTGGGCAAAAGATAGCACCCACATATCCATAAGTTTAGTTTCTTCCGAAATGCATTTACAGTACTTATCATGCCTGAAATGTTGCGGTTTTCCCTTGCAATTCGAAGTTAGCTCATATAATTTTGAGGTGATATCTGCCAAGAAACCTAATTCCAGGAACCACAGTATCTTATCAGCTCTTATTGCTCGGGTGATGATTTCAGAAAATCTCTTATCTCATCCAGAAGACTGCAGAATCGCTCAGAGTTTTTCCTCTACTAAGCCACCTTACGACTGCATGAAGACTTTTGTCACCATGCTCAGGATCTGTTATATTAAAAAATTTTCTCAACAATCGATGACATGTAGAAGACGACCTCATGTGATTTACTACACGAGTAACAATTTTCATGACGTGGTCGAACTTCAAAATCTCTGTGCATAAAGCTTCCTGTTAGATAATAGTGTTAAGAAAACAATTTGCAAATGAGCAAGGAACCCAGTATTTGTTCCCGTCATTTAAGGCACCCCATCTGCTGTTATAACAAGTTTAGAGAGTGAAATATTACTACTTTTCACAAATTTCAGGAATGCATCAAATGCACTGCTCAAAAAAATAGAGGAACACACATTTAAACCAAAGCCAAAAATAAAACAGTGAGGCAACGTAAATGTTGACAGTAAGATGATATGTTTTGAAGTATTGTTTAAAACTACAATGAAGTTCTTGTAAAAAATTGTTAGTTTTTCTCTGAATAAATCAGTGAAATTGAAAAATCTGCGGAAATAAATGTGAGTGCTCTTTGATGTATTGATTTAAAAAAAAAAAAAAAAAAACATGTTTTAATGGAAACATGTGGTATAAAATTGTTATTTTGTGTTCTCTGAGGCTAATATAAAGAAATGAGACATCTGGATGAAAAATTGCTTGGATTGAAGATGGACATTCCATTCATTCCCTTTGTCTCCAGGATTCTTCATGTCGGTCCTTCTGTCATCTATAGGGCTAGGAGACGATATATAGACACAGATGGCAAGGACAAGGCCCAGAACAAGGACGTAAGAAGAAAACGACAGCGGTGCAGGATAGATATCTTGTCTTATCAGCTTTGCGCAGACGCAAATCTACAGGCAGAGATCTGCAAAACGACGTACGAACAACTGGAGTTGTGATTTCTGATCAGACAGTAAGAAACAGACTGAGAAATGCAGGGTTGAGAACTAGAATCCTCGTTTAAGTCCCTCGTTTGACACGTCAGCACAAGGAAGCCCGGCTGAGATTTGCTCAGAATCATGTCAACTGGCAGCTCCGCCAAGGGAAGGCTGCTCTCTTTACATACGAGTCAAGGTTTAAATTGACAGGCTGTGATGGTCGTACATGTGTATGTATACGCGTAATGAACGTCTTGCTGCAGCCACTATTGCTGAACATGATAGATTTGGGGGCGGTTCGGTTCTGGTCTGGGCTGGTATTACTGTTAAGAGCTTGTGGTCGTCCCATAGCGCATGAATTCTGATGTTTACATTAATAATATTATTCTTCAATATGTCGTACTCTCTGCTTATGGAATGGACACTAATTTTCTTCTGCATACGATAAACGATAATGCTAAACCCCATACAGCACGGAGTACCAAGGATGTCTTACAAGAATGCCAAGTTTGGGTAATGGACTGGCCTGCGTACAGTTCTGATCTCAATCCGACTGAACATGTGGGATAAGCTGGAAAAGCTTATTTGCAGGCTCCTGAGAGAACTCGCAAATGGACTCACTGAAGAATGGGAAGAAAATCCCACAAATTGCTATTAGGAGGCTGGTGCGAAGCATTCCACATAGGTGTTTGCAGTTATTGCAGCTCATGGGGGATACACTAGGTACCGAGTGTCGAAATAAACATGGAAACATTGATTAGTAAACAATTTAATCTTATATTTCCACTTTGTTTTGCGCACCAATCATTAATTTGATCGTATTTCCAATCATGTGAAATAAAAATGTGTTACAGTGCATATAATTTTACACAGTTCTTCAATCTATAATAACGAACCACCAACCTTTGAATTGTATCAGTATTTGTTTTGGGACATTGGTTTAAACATGTGTTTCTCTAATTTTTTTGAGAAGTGTATGTACAAGAAGTGGTAGTACTTTTAGAAATTTCTTTTTAACTGTTAAGTCAAGAAAGACCATTCTAATACATAAACACAACTGTCCAATATCAGTACTTCCAGCAAATGGAAGCGAAAAACATTCACACAATTGCAGGTCCTGAGATAATTGAGATTCTACATTCTTAGAAATCTGCTCAACACTCTAACAACAGTTTGGTGAGATAATTGAAGTCCTTTTATAGAAGACATAAGTACAGATTTATCTTTGTGACCATCAAACAGAGATTCCGCAGCACTGATCATTGCTTCTTAACTACATCCCCGTCACCGAATGGTTTATTCCTTTTTGCTAAAACATAACAGACTTTGTAAGAGGCCATTCTCACGCTACTATTTTGCTGAATTGGCTTTGTAAATGCACTTTGCTGTAATGCTAATTTACATTTTAAGTCTCTAACTTTGTGTTTTAGCAATTCAGAATTAACAGGAAATTTGCTATTAAAGTTTGTGTGATTTGTCGAAACATTATGTTCTTCTTTACTTTTCTTGGAAACGGACACACTACTGTTACATAAAAAACACGCGCCTTTTCCTCTGATTTCCACAAAACAATACTGCTCCTCGCAATACACTGTTAAGTTCTTTGTCTCTTAACCATATTATATTAAGAACATCCATCCAACACAAGACATAACTGAACCTACATTCACAATCTCTCAATTTATACTGTAAGTTTAATTAAAAACCTGATTCCTTATTAGCTATCGGTAGAAGCATAACTATAAACAAACCGACCCTTTCGCTCGCTATCGCTAGAAATCAAGAATGTTTAAAGGAGTGAACTTACTGTCTGTGATAATGCTTTGTTTGGATTAAAGTGACCCCATAGATTAAGTGACCCTGTCTTCATTTCCCAACAATTGAAGTCTACTATTCGTTAAGGGAAAGAATGTGTACAGCTTTGGATGTACAAAAACAAGTTTCATGGTCCAGGGTGAAAGCTAGAAAGATTTTCGGAAGGAACTAATTTTGTCTGAAATTTGATTTAAAATTAGAAATTCTCATAATAAAAGTTTGACTGATGAAGGGCACCAAGAAATCACATTTCGGTCGTTATGACACCTGCGGGGTGGCCTAGTGTATTAGCCTACTTCCCTTCTACTTAGTAGGATAATCAACCACATGCTGGATAGGTAGAGTCAGACTGAACAATTCAATGCCATAGCCGGGATTTGAACCACGGATCTTTCGATCTCTAGCAAAATGCTGGCATAGCATTGAATTTCTCAACTGACTGTCATGTTTCCCGATAAATCACTAGGTGAATTCAAATTATTTTGAGATGACAACCCCAATGGCGACTTACAATGTTGCAAGTACTTTAAGTCCCAGGATTCATAGTATAGCCAACTATTATGGACAACTGCCCATTGTCCTGTCCTTCACACGCTTTCTGTGAGAAAACAATTAAAATTATGATAATCAACCATGCTTTCTAATGTTTATTCCATTACTACGACGTAAATACTATATGAATAATCTTTTTAACAATAGTTTGTAGAGAAGCCATATGATTTTAACTTTCTCTACACGTACAATGCACATAGCGGATAGAGAAGTTATTGTATTCCACTCAAAAATTCGATACCGAGATTTCACCGTCATGTGTAAGGTTCTCTTAAGCAAAAACAATAAAAAAATACTTTCTCTGCACGTAATATATACAGTGTGTAGAGAAGGTATTGTATTCCACCTAAAAATTTGATACCGAGATTTCGCCAAAAATACATGTTTAGTGATCCCTGATTAATAATTTTTTTTAGAAAAATGTCCGTGTCTGTGGGTAGCATAGCTCAAAAACGAAAAGTCGGTTAAATACCAAACTTGGTATTTAAGAATCTAGAATGCGCCAAGAAAATGTTCAAGAAAATCTCCTCATATTCAACTACCGTTTAAATGGAAAAAGGTTCGAAAATTTTGAGTTTTTCTAAAACATGGCTCTAACGATTTTTATTAAAATATCAAATATTATAGATATTTACATGACAAATAAGATGTATATATTGAATTTTCTGGGAACCCTCTTCAATCTGGCTGACTTTTCCATTACCTGGTGAACCGTAAGCGATAGAGAAAGAAAACTTACTGCAAAGAAATGTAAATCTCGTTAAAACGCACAATTTATCTTGGAGAGTTGACCGTTTCCAAGAAATTCCTTGTTATTGGATTTATTTTTAAAACTCTAACATTTCTCATATAGGAACTTGTCCATCCTGCCATGTAAAGAAATAGGTTTCAATGCCGTAGCTATCAGCATTTGAAAGGGTTGACTATTGCTTTAGCCTAGTGTATTCCATTATGTCGCTTCTACTTACAAGGAAAAAGTAATCAAGACATTTTTGCTAATGTTTATCTCAATTAGCATGAAGTGTGTGTAGATAGAAGAATAACATTTTAACAATAATTTGTTACAGAGATATAGAGAAATTCTTTTAAATGGGCCACATTATATATGTTTAGAAAAAGGTCTTTGTGTGTGTGTGTGTGTTTGGACAGCATAAGTCGAAACGAAAAGTCGGTCAGATAATAAATTGGTATTTAAATTCAGTGTCTTTCAAGGATGCGACACGAAACTTTTCAGCAAAATCCCCCCACCCACAACTAACCTTTGCATGGAAAGTGTTTCAAAGATTTTGATTTTCTCAAGAATGCCTCTAACGAATTTGATTAGAATATCCTATACCTAATATATTTTTATGATAAACGAAATGTATATCCTGAATTTTCTAGGAACAACCTCCGAAGACCTCTTCATTCTGAATGACTTTTGTGTAGCTTTCGTATAAGTTGTGAACCGTAAGAGATAGAAAAAAGCTTAACACAAAAAGTATGCGTATCATTAAAACACACAATTTATATTCTATACATTTTTTGGTGTGTGTATGTGTGTGTAGAGTTAACTGTTTCCGAGGTATTCCGTGTTATTGCTTTCAGTTTTAAGCTTCTTAAACTTTTCTCAAACGTATCATCTCTCTTTTCGTCTCTCTTTTGTTTCTTCTAGCAAGCAAAAAAAAAAAAAAAAAAAAATGAATTTTAATTGTTTGATGTAACGGCTGACTTTTGAAAGATCTGTCTATCGCTTTAGCCTAGTGTACTCCTGTATTTCCCTTCTACTTACAAGGAAACAAGTAGTAAGAACATTCCTGCTAATGTTTATCTCAAGTATCACGATGTAGATAAAATAGTAATCTTTTGCAAGAAAAGTTTGTTTGCGGAACAGCTAGAGAAAGTCACGTGAAGGAAAACATCAGATTTTTATACACCAAACTAGATATGAACTGAATATTAGAGCTGTAAAGTCGGAAACTGCAGTTCTTGTAACTGCGGAAACTGTGTGATTCATCTCCTTCCTTAACTGTCTCAATCACGGCTCTTATCCTGGCCAATTATCAGCTCTCTGGTAAACGTGTGCTAATTTCTTTCCAAGAATTAATCTTAGCGGCGGGTTTCCCAATTGTTTAAAAACAATTAACAGAACGGGAAAATGTTTTACAGTTATATTTACTTTTCCTTAAGGAAGACGAGTTAGTCATTTTAGGAAGTGTAATATCTACCAGGAGAACTTCGCGTCACTACCCACAATCCTGTTTGCAATAACTTTGAGGTTAGAGTTGCGCAATTCAAAAAATCTTGTCGCGCGAAAGATCGATAATAACTTAAGCTATGACTACTATATCGCAGAAATTTTTCTGTTGGTTTTTGTAGTTTCCATTATCTTTCGTGCTACCGGTCGGTTGTGACATAATGAAGTCCATATCGATGTCCGAGCACGCTTACTAAATGATACCTGGAGGAAATAAACATTTAACAAAGAAAGTGATGCGTTTTGGTAGATTTAAAAATCTGATCTGCTCCATTCGCATGACTTTCTCTACATCTCTGCAACAAATTATTGTTAAAAAGCTAATGCTTCTATTTACTTCAAGCTAATCGAGAAAACAATTAGCAGAAATAGTCTTATTGCTTGTTTCCTTGTAAGTAGAAGCGAAATAAGGGGGTAGCATAGGTTAAAGTGGTGGTCAAAAGCTGGTTGTTATGTGACTGAAGTTTCTTTGTTTGTATGGTCAGGAGTTGACAAATTCCTTTATGAGAAAATTATGTCTTACAAAGCTAAAACCAAAAACAAGGAATATCTATAAAAAAAAAAAAAAAAAAAAAAAAAAAAACGATCAGCTCCACGAAAAAAATGTATATAACATAAATCGTGTGTTTTAACGTACTCTACATGTTTTCTGTGGTACGTTTTTGTCCATCTCTTACGGTTTAGCGGTTATGCAAAATTCCTTAACATTCATCCAAAATAAAGTAGGCTTCAGAGGCTATTCCCAGAAAATTCAAGATATACATTCTATTTGTCAGATAAATATCTTTAGTATACGACATTTTAATCAAAGTGCGTCGCACCCCTGAAAGTATTAAACTTAAATACCAAGTTTGGTATTTAACCGACTTTCGCTTTTGAGTTATGCTGCCCACAGACACAGACATCGACACACCAGGACTTTTTAAAAAAGGTTTTCTTTTATTAAGGGGTTCCTCAAGATATGTATTTCCGGTAAAATAAGTATTAGTAAAGAAAGTAAAAAGTACCATAAACACGGTAAGATATTATGATGCTGCTGCTAATTATTGCAGAGAATAAGTGTGGAAGAAAAAAGCCATCAACAGTTTTCGGTAACTGAAGTCTTTTTCCAAGTCCCTCATTCCTCTCCTTGAATTAATTCGTCTGAAATCTTATTCGTTCTATTTAAAACTCTGACGTGTTCCATTCACGTGACTGTGCCGAAACAAAATTTTCTTATTAATGAGTAAAATTATATATATATATGTGATAAACATTAGCAGAATTATCTTATTTCTTTCTTCTTTGTAAGTGTATGGGAAATAAGGAAAACACAGGTGAAATCTTTTAAAAGCCGGTCGGTATGTGAAACATTGTAGTTCAGTTCTCGTGGCTTTCTAAGAGTAAACACAAGAGAGACGGAAAAAAAAAAAAAAAAAAAAAAAAAAAAAAAAAAGATACTTCCCGTTTGAGAAGAGTTTAAGTAACTGAAAAAAAATAACTCGGAATATCTTGAAAATGATTAGCTCTATGAAAAAAATGTATATGACATAAATCATTAAGTCATTAAATACTCGGAACTTAACTAGGGTATTTGTGGTGATTTGAAAGTTATTGGACTTCTCCAAGGATTACAGAGTGGATTCACAAAATTCTGTTGTTTCCTGAGCTTAAGGGATAGTCAAGCTATTGAAAAACACATAGTCCAAGAGTGGCCCAAGAGAGAAGAATTTAAACAGGAAAGCAGAATATAAAACACAAGCCATTGCTGGACCCTTTTAATATGCATCTTCCGTCTTTACATACAAAATTGGGGCTCATGAAAGCTTTGGGAAGGAAATGGGCAAAACAGGGAAAGGTTTCTAATACCTAACAGAATGCTTCCCAGAATAAATGCAGCCAAGATAAGAGAAGGTATTTTCATTGGTCCACAGATAAGACAATTGCTTAAGAATTTGACGCTAAGCTGAATCCCGCTGAAGTTCCTGCGCGGCTGTCTTTCAAAGAAGTGGTGAATGAATTTCTAGACAAAACAATAAAAAAAAAAAAAAAAAATACAAAATAATGGTGTATTTATTAATGATCTTCTATATAACTACAAAAACTTAGGATGTCTTTGAAAATTCATTTTCTACATTCGCACTTAGACTTCTTTCCTGAGAATTTGGGTGCAGTTAGCGATGAGCAAGGGGAACGTTTTCAACAAGATATACTACAAATGGAACGTAGATATCGAGATAGATGGGATCCCTCCATGATGAGAGACTATTGTTGGTTTCTTCGGCAGGAAGATCCATCTTTGCACAAAAGAAAATCCCATAAAAAGCTTCCCAACTGCTTCAGGAACCAGAGTCTAAAGATAATGTACTAGTAAATTCCATATATAATGTATATTTTTTGTATGATAGTTTAAAAATAACTTCAAATTTCCGAATTTTGTAGAATTATGTCGGTGCATCCAACCAAATCCGTGATGTTATAAAATTAGAAATTTCCTGAAGACCTACCTCACTAATTAGGTATTTATTTAGAATATACGAAATGCAAAGATCTGATATTTTTACAGGATGTTTATGCATTCTTTCTGAGTGTGCTACTCTGTTTTGATGGTGCAAATTTAATAAAATAGAAAAATGATGCTCTTCTTAACGAACTACTAAAATTTAAAACAAAAAAATCGATATTTGATTTTCTTAAAATTATATACAACAGAAAACTAAAGAAAAAACAAACAAGCAAGCAAAAAAAAAAAAAAAAAAAAACAACAACAACAACAATTCCTCATACTCATTGTATTACCTGAATTTCGTGATAAAAATTTATATCCATAGGTCTAGTGTTATCTGCACTATATATCGTTAGTGAGATACGTATTATTTGTGGAATAAAGAAGTATTGATTTTTTTAATAATTTTAATATGACATATTAATGCTATTTTTTAAAAACAAAACAAAATATTAGTTTCATTAATAATTCTTTTAGTATGTTTTCATACTCACAGATTCTATTTTTTTTCTCGATTGACGACGTCCTTTAATAAGAAAGGGTATCATAACAAAAGAACTTAGGGTGATGGGAAAAAAAAAATGGATGGCAGATTCGAAATCAGCATGGACACCACCATTTCTAGCATTTTTTCCAAAATGAATTGCAATCCAATTTATAGCTTAACATTTTATATTATTTTTACTATAAATCAGGCACTTTTAAGCCAGTTCCTTAATTTTTTTAAAAATTTGTACAGTTGTGTAATTAATCCTGAAATTGCTATCGACTAAATATTAACGAGGCCGAAGGTAAGCCATTTTGCATTACTTCTAAATTAATCCCATAAAACCGATCGAGATGGCGCTGCGATAACGAGTGCAACTGGCATTAGGAATGTGCCGGAGAATCCACAAGACCCATGGTTTTTCGGGGGTTACTCTGGTCGCAAGGCATTTGCTGCTTACTTTCATCCCCTAAACTTTCTGTCTCTCTATGTCGTATCATTATCATTTCATTCATCCTTGCCCCTTTGGTCTCTTTCAGGATAGGAAATGTCGGCTATAGTGCTTCAGTACGGCGTGGCAGGCAAAAGGATGTCCTCCGACCTTCGGCTTGGACCTTATGCGGGACGGATACGGGTCTATTAATATTCTAGCCACATTGGGCCTATCTAGTCAGCTGTAGGGACCTTGTCGTTCTTTGCCTAAAAGAGGCATTTATGTAGAGTATTGTGGCTTTATTTTAAAACGTTTATATAAAGTATGAATAATGTTGCCTTTCAAAACAGTTATATCTCGGTGACGCAGCTGCAGTATTTGGCGTATTTGGTGTGTTAAAAGAACTGCAGAATTCGGTGGGGTTATTTCAAGTTAAAAACCTCCAGAGGAGAACTGGATGGGAACGACCTTCATTTTACCCCTCGCAATGAGTGCGACCCGCTCAGTCTCCGCTGATATTAAGACGTGTAGACGAAGATCACTCTCGCCAGAACTCCACTGGCAGGTTTTAACTTGAAATAGCGCCCCGTTGAGTTCTGAAACTTTTAACACATCAAGGGATATCTGTACACATCAAATACGGTGGGTTTTGATTAAAATTAAACTGAGTTTTAAGGCTGGTTCACAATACACCGGTAGCGGTAACGGTAACCAGAACGAGAAGCTAGACAGCATTTTGATTCGCAATAACCCGGTGTTTCTTATTGTTTGTTTCTTATAGGTGCCGGTCCCAGTGTCCACGCTCGTTTTGGTGCTTCGTGGCGCACGGGATCGTAGGTTCGAGTCCCGCATTGGCATGGGTATTTGTGTACTTGTAAATGTGTATATGTGTGTACACGAGTCCCGACAAGACTCCGGGATTAATATATTGACCAGTGAAATGTTTTCACCTGTTTTCCATCTTAGCCAACGTAATCTATGAATTCAGTCAAAATATGTAGTACAGATTAGCCAACTTCATATTTCGGAAGCTACTGCTATTTCCGACTCCTTAGTACTTCTTAACAGCTGAACTGTACGTTTTCGATAAACAACCGACGGTCAAACAGTTTGAAATATAAATAAAGCTATTTTGCTAGGATTCCTTGCGATTTTATTTTCCCAACACGCAGTTCTAGCGACCGTTTTGCGTCCCGGCCACGTGGAATAATTGCTACAATGAGGAGTCCTTAACGTGAAGAGGAAGAAAGAGTCTGATGTGTACAATATGGATCATATATGCCGTGCCGGGAACGAGAATGGGACACTTGAACTTGAGCACGTCTTGCTTCTCGTTCCCCGGCCCAGGAAGGCTTCCCGTCAGTGGTGAACGCTTCCATTGAAGTACATATAGAGGATGTTTCAAAACGACACCAAACGAAGTTGTGGACCTTGATAGTCATACCATACGTGATACGTGAATATAATTTTCAACTCTAAATTCGGCACATACAAAAACTGCCATAAAACCCCTATGGATTAGGCAGTCGTACATGAACAAATGACACGTGGCTGGCCCACTCCAACAGAGATGCCGGTTGGTAGTGACTCGCGTGGGGTAGGCGTGATTGGATAGACATGCCGGCGCGGCACAGGTCACCTTAGTAATGGAAAACGTAGCATGTGGGTTTTGTTATGTGTTTCGTATTACACATTCTGAGGTTATTTACGTGGCGTATGACAACATTTGTTCCTTCGCTGTCTAATCCTAAATGTGAGCGATTTTTGAACACACACACACACACACACACACACACACACACACACACACACACACAACTTTAAATAGAAGAGTTTGAAAGTTGCGACATCAAGTTTCGGACAAGTCAAAGTGTAAGCTAATCGACTGCTATCTTCGTTTGGTGTCGTTTTGAAACGGCTTGTATATATGTCAACATATCCCTTCTCGTTCTGGTTACCGATACTGTTTGTTCTCAACCAGCATGGACGCTCTTTAGCCATCGTGGCTCTCAGCGTCCATTTTATATTGAACGGGTCTAACGGCTTTATTTTCCTTCTGAAGGAAGTCTTACTAAATATTTTTACGTCCGAAAAAAGGCCATCGTCCGCAGCCGTGTTTGAACCAGAGTGTAGCATGTTACTTCTAGACCACTGAGGACGACTGTGATTTTGATGTTATGTGTGACATTTTTTATTAAATATTTTCACGCTTTGATATTGGCAAAATCAAATAAAAACTCTTCACTGGAATGTTAAGAAATCGTAATGTAAGAAATCGCCTTAAACGAGGTTCATTTTTATTAGAATGTAAAAATTGATAACAACTAATAAAAATGTAAATCTCTAAACCAAATACACATAGTTCATTGAGGCAGTGTTTCATTTTACATTGCGATAAAAACGGCAAGTCCCTCAAATGAAAAGTTTTTTCGCAGATGCATTGTCTTAAATTGGAATATAAATATTTTTCGTTGCAAATTCTGGAAAAATTCCTGGGGTTTGAATCAAGCATACTAACGAGAGGGGCTGTGGAACAAAACATTTTCTACGTTCATGGGTATAAAATGGCAATTTTTGATGTTACATTTTTCTCTGAAGAAAATACATTTCTCAGTACGAGAAGAATATGGTTCATTGTGGTATGGTATCCAGCTAAACACTGTGTCGTATCCAACACTCTAATATATAAATACATTCAGTGTTGATAACTAACTCTGCTAAGTCTGGAAAACAGATTATAAAGGTGTCGCTGAGAAATCCACTAGTGGCAGCACAAACGCCATCTAGCTGGTTTAATTCACAAAGCTTCGCTGACAGCAGTTTGTTTGCAGTGCCATCTCTGGAGTTAAAGTTAATGTTTCAGGAGATATGAAAGCTGCCTGCAATTATATTTTCATTGGTTTGTATACTGTCTGTCACGTATTTCTGCGACTGTCTCAGTGCTACGGTGTTTAGCGGGCTAGTCTTCAAATCCGTAAGATGGAAGATTCCTATTGCGGCTAGAAGCGTGACTTTTTCTCTAGCCAACGTTATTCCCCAACCTCCTTAGATTCTGGAAGTGTAAATGTTTGCTGTGTGAATTTAACTTTTTATATTGACAAAGACAATTATTTCATTATTATTATTATTATTAATAAAGCCGAATTAATAACATAACAATAAAAGAAAAATATAGTTGACGATGAACAATTATTTCAAACACCAAGTCTGACTCGAATTGCCAAAGGCGGCATAATAATGGTACCTCTAAAAATAATAACAAAGATTAATAACATTAAAACACTAAAACAATGATAATAAACCGTCCTTGCTCATTATTATATGCAAAGTGAAATAACACCTCCTTACTTCCAAAAGGGAACGAAATATAAATTAATTACTGATTATTATAATAATATTGCAAATTATTATTATTAATAATAATAATAATAATAATAATAATAATAAAAGCCGTTGACTTGTTCTGAGTTAAACCAATCCATCATCCTTATATACAAACAAATTCTCGACCTTTGTAAATTTTGTAAACAAGGGTTTACTCAGCTCTGAATGAACTGCATCGGTTGGAACGTTAATAAATAAATCAAGCAAGGCCATCCAGGCCGCGCCGTGGCCAAGTGGTAAACCACTCACCTCTCACCTAGGCAGCCCGAGTTTGATCCCAAGCGACCGCATGTGAGATTTGTAGTGGACAAAGCGGCGTAGGGTCGGGCTTTCTCCGGGCTTTCGGGTTTCACCTGCCATCACATTCCACCGATGTTCCATCTTCATTCCGTATATCATCACTGCATCAGTTCTTCGCCAGTGATACCATAATAGTAAAAGCGGGCGTTAAACACTATAAAAAGGTCATCCATTCTAGTTAGCAAATATCACTTCGAACATACCTCTTCCGAACGAATTTTACGCCGTTTGGACATTATAAATTTCAGGCTCCACTCGTACTTCTTGATATTTGCATATGCAGCAACGCTTACGTTACCCGTTCTTGATTTCCCTTCTCAAGTTCGAACATTGCGCGACACTACTATAGTGTTCGCAAAACTTTAAGGCATATGGAGGCGGGCCATACTGATGACTCCAGCGAATCATATGCTTGACCCTCCTACTAGCGCTGCCACTTATGGTACACACTCTTACCTGTCTGGACTGATAACACTATCTTTATTAATTGCGCTCGGATAGCAATTAGCAAGATAGATGCCAATGTTAAGATTAGACAGAATTTTATTTTCTGATCATGACCGAACAAAATTCCTGTCTCTACGATACTTAGAAGGCGAGCTATGTACCTTTTAAGTTCACGTGGTTATCGTCACTCAACATCCTTCTAACGTATATAGGCTGAAAAAATAACTCCAAATCCTTCCTCACAAGCTTATCTCAAATATAAACATACAATATGATGCATAAACCATGCAGTTTTAAAACGAACGAATTGAAGTTCAGTTAGTTTTCACAGTACTGCTGTATTATTTTATTATTAAAGTGAACGGGTATGTTAAATTTGTTTTAAACTCGAGTTGAAATCGAATTAATGTACTCATGGAATTATTATACTTCTGTTTGTGATACGAGTGTGTGAACGTGTCCATCGAAGCTGGGAAAGCGCTTTTTCGATTAACAAAAGTGAAGTGATTTATTCTCAGTTGCCGATACAAATACTACGTTCAAATTAGCGGATGTAGAAAAACGCGATGTAACTCAAAACGACTGGGTTTTACGAGTTAGGCATGTAGAACGGCTTCAAGAGGAGGATAGCTACAAAGAAATTGCCAGGGAACCGATTATCATTAACTTAAGGGATGAAAGTGAGGACTTTGAATTAAGTGCTTTCTTCCACCCTAGAACTGCTTGCTGTGCCATGTAACGTCTATTATAGGTTAAACCACCAAGGTAAGAGTTTAATGTTTTTAAGATGTTTAATGTATTGTTTAACTAGGGTAACCATTGCGGCACCATGACTAGCGTGTAAAACGTGCTCACAGTTACCACTGGTACACGCCCATTACGTTTGACAACAGCGTTTTAGCCAGCTTTCAAATGCCTTTAAGTTTTGTGACGATTACACCTACTCAGGAAAGCCATGAAAAACCCATGGTTAGAGTGGGCGTCACCGGGAATAGACTCCGAATCATCCCGAATGCCAATCTCATCGTGGAGCGTTCCTGCTCGATTTATAATGAACATGTGGAAGATTCTGATAAGACTAGCATTCATTCTCTCATTTGCTAATCGCATTAATAAAACGGAAATGCTATATAACTTTATAAAATCACAAGCCTCTAATTTTGCCCCAAAATTTCCAACACAAAATATAATTTATTTTTATGTACACTTAAACAACAATGAAAATGCAAATATCTGAAAATTGGTGAATGCTGTGTTTATGTGAATATTTTTGTGCAGTAATTTTCCTGACTTCAAATTTAAATTCTCTTTTTGTTATTTACACAGGATTTATTTAACTATATGCTTATATTATTCGTGAAGGTTCGTCAACGAGGAATGCAATTGTTTGGCTGAGCTCGTGGCTTACTCGGTAGAGCTGCTATCTGCTGTGTTAGGGGTCCCGAGTTCGATTCCCGGCTGGGGATGTGGATTGTTCCCTATCCTCTCCAGAGTTTGAAGTTTGAAAGTGAGTGTGAATGTGTGTGTATGATATCTAATGAATAAAATTAAAGAAAATAGAAACAACGACAAAAACAGGACAGGACTTAGAGCCATTGCTGATGGGCAATATGTTCCATTTGAAAATGTCGCGGATAGGATCATGTAGTTAAAGGCGAGGCATAAATGCGGTGGAGGGGGGAGGAAGAACTGCTCTAACAATTATACTTTACGATGCTAACATTTTACTCAATTATTTATTTATTTGTTCTAAGCTATATATACGAGTGAAAATAACCGGTACTCAGCCCTAGCTCTTTACCAGTCATACTTACGTTTTACAATAATTCCTGAACTGTAGTGTGTTGTCTCATTTGTATTTTGCTCTTTGACTCTGATTACAGTCAATAGTCACTTATTTTTCACTTTCTTTAAGGATTTTTTAATCTTTTTATTATTTTTGGATCAGTTCTATTATAGCTCTATTTGAATTTATCCTAAACCATTTCTTATTAAAGTATTCTTTTCTCCTTATTTCATGTTCATTACATTTAAATATGATATGTTCCACATCTTGATTTCACCACATATGGGGCATTGTGTTTGTGGAATCCCCTTCCTTTTAACCTTCAGTAAGGAAGTTTGTGTTTTTTATTGTTGGGATACCTTGAGACAGTAACTCTTCTATATCCGCTTAAACCATCGAAATTATGTAACTAACAATAATATGTAAAAATAAGATGTATTGCGCAATAAACCGATAGTGATAATTATACTTAATTAAATAGATAGCATTTGTATATAGTAATATAATATTAATCATAGTAAGGGGTAATAAGCTTTGCTTCAGCTATTATTTTATTTGTGAATATTTGTATTTTGTTAGTATTTTACACGCTAAGACGACAAGGGTTGAAACATGGTTTTAACTGTAAATGTTCAGTTTTCCGTTAGCAAAACCTTGAAGTATTGTTAGTGGCGCTTTCAAAAGAGAACATTCTAAAAAAGGTTATTGCTCTGTCATTTGTCTTTTGTTGAATTACTTTAGGGAATAGAGGCACAAGTACATGCAACCAATAGAAAGAAGGGACGCTATTCATACAGAAGGATGTTTAAGTTTAAAATACACAACCGTTTTGGGCAGTTCTACGCCAGATTCCAAGGGCGACACTATGTCGGTCGCTGAAACAAAATAGCGCCACATTGCTCACCGCGGTTGAAACCAAGAAGTCATGGTTTTGCTTTCCCCAGATTTATAATCATGTTTGCAGGTGTCACTTGGTTGTCAACGTTAGGGTTTATACAGTGTAATATTATACCATGCAATTTTCCTCAATAATATTTACGAACCAGTGATTATTGTTATTTTCTTATTACCTCTTGTCTTTCCTTCTGTACCACGCCCTGTACCGAGGAATTCATGTTCGCCGATGAAGAACAACCTGAGCTAACACCGGAGCAGCAAAGACATCAAAAGGTAGGGAAATGTCACTAGGTTCCACCCTAACCGGACCAACTGACCCACACTATAACGCTACTTTGTCATTACCATTTTAATAATATTCGGGACAAAGTCGCACCCACATAACATTGCAGCCTAAGTAAAGGAGCTAAGTCCTTTAATACAAAACTCAAGTTTATTAACGTAGTTTTTAAGTATCTCAATGTTGGCTTGACTCGATAAAAGAATAATGTATTTAAAGTTGAAGTTTATGCAGAGTAACGTTATCTCTTTGATGAACATCCAGAAATTTTCCATCGGCTGACTGGTAATTAAACTTTCTACCATGTACACTAAAATGATGTTAAAATAGCGTCGTGTATTAGGAAAATGGCTAATGCACGTGTCTCAGGGGATGGTTATATATGTTCCATGCCAATGCCGTGCATTTCATTTCGGGGTTTTTGTTTGTTTGTTTCATTTATATAGCCCCCCTTTAGCATTTAAGATCACATCTGGGGCTTTGCATCAGAAACAACTCGTTGCCTATAGGTTGGGTACATTGGGTTTAAATCGTTTTTTTTCTTCTTTAAACACATACACATTCACTCCCACATACATACTTCAAGACTGTGCGGGGGATAGGGAATAATTCTGGTTAAAGAAAAATATAAATGTAATCAAACATGAAATTCATGCCAGTATTTTGTTATTATTTACACACTCTTGCTATTTACATTAATAAGGAGTTATTTGTACATATCAGAGTTCTTTTTATTGCTTTTGTTTTGTAATAAGAGGTATGTGGGTCGATTACAGCTGGGGCCTTTAATGGGTTACTACTGCTGTTTATTTTTTCAATATGTGATATTTTGATACACAGAAACTCGAAAGTGTAGGCAGCTTTCATGCTTGGTTTACGTATAAAAATAAGGTACGTCTCCCCATTTAGGTTCAGGTTATTGTTGTAAGCTAGAGTGCCTTTCACTCAGTTATGTACTACCCTTAACAACGCCTAATGTCACGTCAGACGGGCGCCTTGGGTAGCCTAAGGCAAGCCTTTCTTTTGTAAATATAACCTCATTCCCTTTCTTGAAACGAGGAAAACAAGTTTTTCTTGCTCTTTCTTAGCTTCAAATACAAATATATCGTGGCTTCCTAATATCTATACTAGCATTATACAGCGAGAAAATGTGTGTGTGTGTGTGTGTGTGTGTGTGTGTGTTAATATCAAACACCAGTCATAGTGTATAGAGAAGGTATTGCATTCCACTGAAAAATTTGATGTCGAGATTTTATAGAAAATATATGTTTTGAAGCCCCCTTAATAAACTAACGGTTTTAGACAAAGGTCTTTATGTCTGTGAACACGATAATTCAAAAACGAAAAGTTGGTTAAATAGCAAACATTATCCTTAAGTTAAGCGTCTTCTAAGGATGCCACACGAAGGTTTTCGGGTAAATTCCCTGTATCTCAAATAACCCTTTACGGGGAACAGTTTAGAAAAACCTTTTGATTTTCACAAAATTGGTTCGAACGATTTTGATTAAAATACCGTACATTAAAGATATTTACATGACAAATAAAGTGTATATATTAAATTCTCTGGGAGTAGTCTCTGAAATCTCTTTCATTCGGAATGACTTCTGCAAACTAGTAAAACGTAAGAGATAAGCAAAAACTTAGTATTTAAATGTAGATCTCTTTTAAACGCACAGTTTATGTAATATACAGTATTTTGTAGAGCTAACCGTTTCCGAGATATTCCCTCTTATTGATTTCAGTTTTAAACTACTTAAACTTTTTTCAAATAGGATTTCCTTATCCTGTTC
This sequence comes from Hymenopus coronatus, assembly GCA_030762935.1. Lineage (NCBI taxonomy): Eukaryota > Metazoa > Arthropoda > Insecta > Mantodea > Hymenopodidae > Hymenopus > Hymenopus coronatus. Next base: position 65,910,644 of record CM060898.1, on the reverse strand, counting down.
GTATTTTTTTTCCCCTGGCATTGGAAAGAGAACTAATTTGAATGACAATCGCATAGCGACAGGTTTTAAAAGATATGCCTATCGCTTTAGCTTAGTGTATTCCCTATTTCCCTTTTACTTATAAGGAATTAAACAATAAGACTTCTGCTACTCCTCTCGATTTGTCTCGATTAAAATGAAGTAGATAGAAGAATATTCTTGTGTAAGAATAGTATGTTTAAAGAACAGTAGAGAAAGTCAGGTGAATTAGAACACATACGATTTTTTCATATTCATGTCACCATATTTCAATGCCATTTCGCCGAGTATGTATATGAAAGGCAGTTTTGGTACTTTATTGCAAATATGGCAGATCTCAAAATGAAATTGATCCCAAAGGGGTGACTGGGAATCTTAAAATATTTTAAAATACTCGTAGCAATTGAGGGGACAGTTGTAAGGGCGTGTTCATGTCATGGCATTGCCCTCCAATTACTTTATTATCAAGGAGTATTTTTGGCAAAACTTGGTTATGAATTGCTGTCTTCTTCAGCAGTATTTCTCACATTTGCCTTGGCATGCGAGTCATTGCGTTGGATGCGTAAACGACACAGGAAGTGCGGCGAGACTGTAACCGGAACCTTCGGGAATGCAACTCGCGATACTTCTTGAAGTGTCCGCTTCTAGAAACTTCCAGGAAGTACTGTGACGCCATATTCTAGCTATAAAAGGAGGAAGAATTGTAGTTGTGAATAATACTGAGTCGTTAGAGTGTTAGCACGCAGAGGTGCGCGAGTCATGAATGGCGAGCAGCCGTAAACTGTTTACGTGTCGAAACATCGAGTGAACTATTTGCAGCAATGAATTTAACACTTCATCTGCGAACAATTTTTGAATAAATAAGGACATTTGTTACCGTATATCTGTGCTTAAGAATCAGAAAATAATAAGAAGCTACCTTGAAAGTTTACATTTAAACCCTATTTTCAACTTATAATATGCAAATCAACATACTCTGACTTATCTAGATGAAACTTTCTAAGCTTTTACTATTGAGATAATTAAGATTATAATGAAACTTCTATGCTGTTAAACCAAACCTGATGAAACTTTTTAAATTATATTCATTTCTCTAAGCACAACATAATATGTTTATTTCTGGAATATATATTTTTCAAAGAAAATAAAATACATTTTTATATTAATTTTACATAAAATAATTTTAGGTTATTAAATTAAAGTAATAAAAATTGATGAATTTATCATATCGGTTACACACGTGGTAAAATTTTGATTGATCCATTAAAAATAATTGTAAAACGTATACGCTGAAGAACAAAGTTTTATTTTGTGGGAAAACCGAATTAAAGTTTAATATTCGAATAATCTTCTTTACCACTATAATTTTCTGAAATGGGCTTTAACAATCTTAATTAATATACAGTATATTAAAGATATTTATATGACAAATAAAACGTATATCTTTGAATAGCGTCTGAAGACTTCTTCATTCTGAATGACTTTTGCATAACTGTAAAGCGTAAGATATATACAAAAGCTTGGTATACACAAAATTTGATGTGTTCCATTCACATGGCTTTCTCTACATCTCTGTAACAAATTATTGTTAAATAAGCTTATTCTTCTATCTACTTCATGTTAATCGAGATAAACATTACCAAAAAACGGTCTTATTACTTACTTTCTTGTAAGTAAAGGGGAAATAAGGGAGTACACTAGGCTAAACTGAAGGTCAAACGTTTTAAAATGTGGTTGATATGAGTCTGAAATCCGTTTCTTTGCGTGACCAGGATTTGACAAGTTCCCGCATGAGAAGTATTTTAAAACTGAAACTAAATAAAGAATATCTCGAAAACGGTCAACTACAAGAAAAAATGTATGTGACATAAATTGTGTGTTCTAAAGAGATCTACATTTTTTGTGTAGTAAGTTTTGTGTACCTCTTACGGTTCATCAGTTATGCAAAATTTAGAAGACATTCACACAAAATAAAGAGAGGTCTTCAGAGGCTATTCCCAGAAAATTCAAGATATACATTTTATTTGTCATAGAAATATCTTAAATATAAGAGATTTAAATCAAAATCGTTAGAGTCAATTTTGAGAAAACCAAAATTTTCTAATTTTTTTAATTGTAAAGGGAATTTGGGGTGTGGGATTTCTTGAAAATCGTGTCTCACCCTTGGAAGATACTAGACTTAAATATCAAGTATGGTATTTAACGGACTTTTCATTTTTGAGCTGTGCTGAACACAGACACACACAGACATTAGTGTAACATTTTTGGGGGGGGGGTGTTCAGGGGTTCCTAAAAATGAAATATCGGCATCAAATTTTTGGGTGCAATACAATACCTTCTCTATACACTATTTAGATAGTAGGTGTATAGAAAGCAAAATGCAGATTTCGTTAAAACACGCAATTTATAACATTTTTGTGGAGTTAACTACGTCTTTTCAAGATGTTATTGGTTTCAATTTTATCTACTTAAACTTTTCTCAAATGTGAATTTATTTTTGGTGTTTCTTGTGTTTTACTCCTGATCATGCAAAGGGAACCGAATTTCAACCACATAGCAACCAGCTTTTAAAAGCTTTGACTATCGCTTTAACCTAGTGTATTCCTTTATTTCCCTTCTACATTCTATACATAACTAAAGCGATATGAACATCTCGCTATTATTAGTTAGCATGAATTAAATAACAGAATAAGCTTTTTAAAGAATAGTTTGTTACAGAATCGGCAGAGAAAGTCATGTGTATGGGTCACATGAGAATGTTTTAACAAATCAAACGCGAATCCTACTTGCCATTAATTAACAATCGCCAGTTGAGATTTACAACAGTGATAATTATTCAGGAGGGAGTTTGTAAGCCGTTATCTACTATCCAGAGGAAATTAGACGTCCAAGCTAATTGCCATAATTTCCGCATATTGTGTTCCCAGAACCTTATCGCTTTCATCAAATAATATTACAAGAGATCTACAGTTAATACAGTTCTATAAATGGACAGGCAGATATTGAGAGTCACTCATAAGCATCCAACGAAAATGATGATGTTTCTGTGGCGATATTCAATCAGCTGTTGCGGTCGTTTACCTTCCAATAGAAATATACATGTATTAACTTTTGGTACAATTAATTATTATTTGGCCATATTAACATAGATTTGCATTAACGCGAGGACAGGAACGTTTAAAACAATATTTGTCTTACCATTCGCAGTATCAACAAAACGTGTGTCTAAATCAGTTTTAATCAAAGCCCACTCCTGTGTTGGTGTAGCCTGTCTGCGTCACATTCAAGAGGTCGCGAGTTCGAATCTCGAGTTACTTGGATAAGGATCCCCCCGCCAGGGTTTTCCCTTATCCTGTAGAGACGGCTAGTAACTTGCAGCTCCATGGACCCCAAGCTCCTTTGAGCTCGTTTCACCGATTTAATGACTGTCCAACATCACCCACCGCGTTAAATTACATTAATCTGATGTATTTGTTCTATTCACATGACTTATTCTACCTATTCTAACAAGAATACTTTCATGTAGGAGGGGGTGAATTGGATCAGTAAGGAGGGGGTGAATTGAGTAAAAATAAACAAAGGCCCTTCCTCCCTAAAAAGAATTTTTTGCCCAGAATTCAACTTTTAAGAATGAAGATCAGGGTAATGGAGATAACATTAGCAGAAATGTAGGCTAATAAGGGAATACATAGGGATCACAAATTCCTGTTTGAGAAAAGTTTAAGCATTTTAAAATTAGACCAATAATCAGGAATCTCTCAGAATTTGTCGACCTCACAAAAATAAATGGCATAAATTAAGGTTTTTATTGTTTTTTGTTGTTTTTATCGAGATCAAAATGTTTTGTGTAGCAAGTTTTTATCTATCTCTTATGGTGTTTCAGTTTTGTCAGCTCCAGAGAGCCTCCTTCCCCACAGATAACGCCCGACGTCACCACTAGTTGGTGAGGCCGGCTGGATGTTCGTGTTGGCAAACCCTTCGCCACATCAGGTCTGGTTATAGTGACTGCTGCACCTGTATCTATGAGTATCTGGCGCAGTTTCCCTTGTATGTGAATAAGCTGTCATCCTATCTTTTGCCCAGGGCCCCGTAGCGTCACTCGAGGGGATGGTGAAGACGTGCCTCTCGTCACGCCGGTCCTTAATCGTTTTCTGCTCATCATCTTAGTTTGGACAGTCCCTCGCTAGGTGCCCAGGCTCGCCACACTACCTCAAGGTCGTCGTCTCCAGGTTGTATCCCTCTCTCTGTCATAGCGAATACTGGTGGTCCTCGAGGTGGGCGCAGCTGTTGTGTTGTTCGCCTCCATTTTGAGGGCTGCTGTCAAAGCCTCGTGGATTGTTTTATAATCTCCGAGCATCAGGCACTGTCGTATCTCGGCGTCACAAACCCATCGACGAAGGAGTAGGCAGCTTCCTGTGACACGCAGCTAGGTGGCAGATCACCAGGGTTTTGCTCGCTAGCTTTTCGATTGTAAGGGCGAACTCCTGCATTATATCGCCTGGCTACTGCAGCCTCGCCTTACGTTGACTGTGGGGCCGCAGCTAGAGATGGTTCCCGAAGCGATTCTCGAGAGCCTCCCAGATCTCTCCGAAAAACGCCAACGTCAAGATCACATTCAGTAGTTTTGCCGCCCATCTTTGGAGGCTTGCTAACAGCTGTGCGGCTGCTTTTCTGATGACCATCGATTGTGGAAGGCGATGGCGGCAAACTGTCGGCGGAAGACTTCAAAAGTCGACGTCCTGTCGTACTTGGGTGGCAGATGTTGGGTCACGTCTCGTCCTTCAGATCTTTTAACTTTCCGCTGAGCATCTTTTCCACCATAGCGTTGAGTCCCTTCGAGGCGCTATGAATTCTTCCCTCAGGATATTAAGTTGATCCCCGACGGTTTCCAGGCGTAAGTCGCGATCTTTCACATTTTCACTAAGCTCTTCCACCTTTTCCCCATAGTCGTCATTGTTGTTCTTCACGCCGGCCAGTTGATCGTCGATTCTGATAGAAAGTTCCTATTGCAGGTTCTCCATTGCCGTTTCATTTCGAGTTTCATTTCATTTTTACACCCTTCAATTCGTTCGTCATTTCCATCCGTACCTTCTCTAATGAGGAGTTTCTGTCGTTATTTCATTTCTCGTTCTCTCCATACCGGATTACATCTTCTCCTCCATCATCTTCTCCATTCCAATTTTCATTTCAGCTAACAAACTCATAATTTCTCCATCGCGGCGTAAGTATCCCACTTCTGACACCAGTATAACAAATGCCTTTATTGACTAAACACTTATGTTCACTCGACGTAAGACAGTTCACAGCTAATGGCAGCACGGTATCCGTGGCTCGCTCCCCACTGCGCGACAACACTGCAGTCACTCGGTTCAAATCACACACACACACACACACACACACACACACACACACACACACACACACACACACACACATTTACACTGAAGTCTCCCTGCCTTTATAAGGGGAAAATGATGTCGGAAGTTTTCTGCAAAATTCTCGAAGTAGAACACTCGAGAATCACCTGGACTTGTATTCTAGAGAGTTCTGGTTACATCTGCGGCGCTTACTCCGACGTCTCACATTGCAGCTCTCGCAGGCGCGTGCCTCAGCATACGTGAGAGGCCACACGCATGGATGGCATGGTCACAATATTTTTAATTGAATATAATAGATTCTACCTTTAACGTGTGTTCCTAATTCAGTAGCAACCATATGTGCACCAAAAGCAACAAATTCTCACTACTCATAAACTACTTTTCCACATAACTGCGGAAATTTTGTAGGCATTTGTCATAGCGTGGCACAAGTTTTTGTATATCTTCTTCATAGAAGTTTGCCGCCTATGTATTCAAAAAGTTGGAAACATTTTCTTTCAGCTCTTTGTCATTGTTGAAGTGTTGACCTCCAAGGAAAGACTTGAGATGTAAGAACAGATGAAAGTAGCTAGGAGCGAGGTCAGGGCTGTACGGAGGATGGTCAAACACGTCCCAGCCAAATCACTGTAGGAGGTTTTTCGTCAAATTTGCAGTGTGTGGTCGTGCGTTGTCGTGAAGAAAAACAACACCTTTTGACAGCAATCCTCGACGCTTATTCTGTATTGCGCGGTGCAATTTCCTAAGTGTCTCGCAATAAACATCTGCTTTGATTGTTTGACTACGCGGTAAGAAATCAATGAGTAGGATGCCTTTCCAGTCCCAGAACACTGTGCACATCATTTTTCGAGGTGTCAAGATTTGTTTCGGCTTAACCTTTGCTGGGGATGAAGTGTGCCTCCATTCCATTGATTGCCGCTTACTTTCAGGGGTGTCGTAAGAAACCCAAGTCTCATCTCCTGTGTCTATCTGTGTCAGAAATTCTTCGCCGTCTTCATCATAACGGGTTAAAAATTGGAGTGCATTACCCATCCGTTTTGTTTTGTGTTGCTCAGTAAGAATCTTTGGTACCCAACGTGAGCAAAGTTTACGAAATTTCAGTTTTTCGGTAACAATTTCTTGAATTAGTGATCGTGAGCTTTGGGGAAATTCCATAGCGAGAGCACTAATTGTAAACTTATGGTTTTCCTGGATCTCGTCATCAATCACGTGAACCAGTTCTTCTGTAATCAAAGATGGACGCCCACTTCGTTCTTCATCGTGCACTTCACTACGTCCTTCATTGAACTGTCGGACCCATCTTCTCACCATTGAATCTCTCATCGCATTTGTCCGTAAACTTCGCAAATTTGCCGATAAATTTCAATTGGTTTCACTTTCCTATCATTCAGAAAACGAATCACAGATCTGATTTCACAAGCGGCGGGATTTTCAATCAACACCGACATTGTAAACAAGCACAACAAAGCGTATGTGGCTGACAGCGATCTCAAAATGGCGCACGTTTCTTCTCCTTGATACACAGCGTCTACCGCGCATGTGCGTAACTGCGATCACAGCGCTGCAGCGGAGATAAATTGAAACGGAACTTACTTTCTGGACGTACCTCGTACATAGAAATGTAAACTTCGAAAGGGTTACTTGGCGTCGCCACTAATGAACGATAAAGGCTGTACACATTTCACAGAGAAAGTCATGTAAATGTACCATATCAACCCTTTTGTTTTTCGGTGCCCCATTATCATTGGCGACTTGTGGCTGAAATGACCATTACACATTTTATTATTAAGAGCATGGAAAACATATTAAAGTGTACGCATGAATGTTACACGTGTTATAATTTTCTGGATCAACATGTGATACAAACATTATTTTGACTGTCACACATTGTATTAATTATTAAGCTTACAGATAAACATTTAATAAAAACCTACGTGTTGATAATACACGGTGTATTTATTAGTAAGTCAACAAATAAATGTATAATTAAAGCGTGTGTCTCGTGATTTACACATTAAATTAATAAGTGCACAGATAGACAATTATTATAACGTACGTGTGAATGTTACACGCTCTACTGTTAATAAGCGTATAGATAAACAAGTGCTAAAAACGAACGTCTACTATTACCGATATATTATTTTTATGAGTACACATAATAATTTAAATAAAACGTGCATATTATTATAATTACATATTGTATTTACTAAACATATATACGTGCGTTTAAATAAAAACATACGGATGGCTATTCACGGTGAATTAATTTCTAAGTGCACAGATAAACACCCAGAGGTCCCAGGCTCGATTTCCGGCCGGCACGTGGACTTTTTCTTTAACCAGAATTACTCTTTATTCCTCAGAGAGTCTAGAAGTATAAAAGTGAGAGTGAATGTGCGTGTGTTTAATGATAAAAAATGACTAACCTTATGTCTTGAAGCTACAGTATAATTAGTTGTTTCACAAATCAAAGCACTAGATATGAGTATTGACCCCACTATACATAAACATATCTAATGTGTTCCATTCGCAAAGCTCTCTCTCACTGATCCATATACAAACTATTCTTAAAAAAGAGTATTCTCTTATCTACGTAATAGTAATCTAGATAAACAAGCATTACTTATTTTCTTGTAAAAAGAAGGAAAACAAGGGAATACACAATGCTAAAGCGATAGTCCAATCTTTTAAAAAGTCGTTCGCTAAGTGAAACATTTGAGGTTCAATTCGCTTTGCATGGTCCCGTTTGAGAAATGTTAGCTACAAATGACAAGGAATATATAAAAAGCGGTCAACCCTACAAGAAAAACGTATATGACATAAATTATGTGTTTTAATGAGATTTACAATTTTTATGTATTAGGCTTTTGTGTATCTCTTACGGTTTAACCGTTATGCAAAATTCTGCAAAACTCATCCAGAATAAAGAGGTCTTCAGAAAATTCAAAATATAATTCTATTCTCATGTAAATACCTTTAATATACTGTATTTTAATCAAAATTGTTAAGAACCATTTTTGAGTAGAACAAAGTGTTCAGATATTTTTCAATGTAAAGGGTAGTTTATGGAAGGTGGATTTTTTTAAAATCTTCAGGTCGTATTCTTGGAAGATATTAAGCATAAATACCAAGTTAGATTTTTAACGGTCTTTTTGTTTTTGAGCTGTGCTGTCCACAGACACACACGAACCTTTTTTTTTAAAAAAAATTTTCGGACTCAGGAAGCCTCAAAACACTTCCGATGAAATCTCGACATCGAATTTTTGGGTGTAATACAGTGCCTTCTCTAGTTGCTATGTAAATTATACGATGGTCGGCTGATAAGTCCCTGGCTCACACAGATATGGCGCCACTAGGCCAGGTGGACGGCAGCATCGTATAGTTTAACTCCAGCCTAGCTTGTATAGGTTTAGTTATAGGTCAATAGCTTGTTTAGTTTTCGAATGATATCATTTTAAGCAAGACAACTTTAGAGCTTTCACGAAAATGGAGGATTTGGAAAACGAGCAATGATTAAATACTTCCATTTGAAAGGCTTAACGCCTACAGAAATCAAGGAGGAAATGGACAGTATATTGAAAGACTCTGCCCCTTCATATTCAATGATTAAAAGGTGGGTTGCAGAGTTTAAAAAGGGACATACGAGCACTAGTGATGAGCCTCGCTCTGTAGAAGTGACAACTCCAGAGATCATTGAAAACAATACGTCGTTTAGTACTCTGGAAGACCGCAGATTAAAATTGTTTGAAATAGCAGAGGCTGTAAACATATCAAAAGAACGTGCAGGTAATATTTTAAGTAATGTTTTCGGCTTTCACAAGGTCTGTGCAAGACGGGTGCCGCGTTTGTTGACACCTGATCAAAAGTTGCAAAGAAAAACTGTTCTGTTAAGACTGTGGAGCTCTACTGTAAAAGTTCAAGTGAATTTTTGAGACGGCTTATTACCATGGATGAAACTTGGATACATCACTACACTCCAGACAGTAAATCACAGTCAAAAGAGTGGATTGCGCCAGGTGAACCAACTCCAAAAAAGGCAAAGTCAATTTTGTCAGCTAACAAGGTTATGGTGGGTGTTTTCTGGGATGCACAGAGAACTATTTTTATTGACTACTTGGAAAAAGATAAAAGTATCACTGGTGACTACTATGCAAGCTTACTGCAACGTTTGAGTAATGAGATGAAAAGAAAAAGACCTCATTTGACAAAAAAAAAAAAAAAATGTTTCATCACAACAATGCTCGGTCCATCGTTCAGTCATTGTAATGGGGAAAAAAAAATGTGCGCCAAAGCTCCAACAATTTCTTGGAGGACGAAAGTTTCACAGCAATGAGGTCATTGATGCGGTAAGCAGATATTTTGAGAATCTTGAATAAATCGCACTGCAGAGGTGGTCTAATTAAATTAGAACACCGAAATGACAAATGTATTAGCCCTTCTAGAGATTATGATGAGAAATAAAACAATTTTTTTAAAATACCGTTTTCATTGAGAGGCCCGAAACTTATCAGCCGCCCTAATATGTACATACGGGCTAGAGAAAGTAAAAAAACAGTAGAAGGATATGGATTGTTATGGGTATTAGACTACTTGATACAAATTACATAATAATTTATATATTGTCAGATTGTATTTTATATTATAAGGAATAAAACAAGACGTAATAAGTGTTAACAGATATATGGAACATTCCGCCAGGAATTTGAGCTGAAATAGTTTAAAGGTGATCTGGCCCGAAATCTCCACAAAGGACACTGTAACAATGCGGAAAGGGATTTGGAGTTACCTGAGAAAGATAAAATAAACTAAGCCATCCCAGAAGTAAGGCAACCTGTTTACTGATCGACAACAATGAGCTGAAGCTCTATTTTAGTCCCGAAATGTTTTACTGTTTCCCTAAGGAATTGCAATCTATTTGAATACACATTCCCTACTAAATACGTTCAGATTTTGGTGTGTACAAAGTCAAAAGGAATAATCAACTCTCAAGGATAGAAATTTACCTGAAAGCGTTTGAAAAATCTGATGTGCTTTATCACCTTATTCAGTAACAAACTATTCTTACAAAACCTTATTCTTCTATCTACCTACTTCATGTTAATCAAGATAAACCTTAACAGAAATGATCTATTACTTAGTTCCTTATAAGTATAAGGGAATACACAGCCTAAAACCATAGCCGAATCTTCTAAAATCTAGTCGCTATGAAACAATTAAATTTCGGTAGTCTTTGAATGGTCAGAAAGAAAACAAAATAGTTATGATATAAATGTAACTTTCTGTTAGAGAAATGTGTAAGTGTTTTAAAATTGAAACCAATAACAAGGAATAACTCGAAAAAAATATATATACAACAAAATTGTGTATTTTAACGAAATCTACATTTTTGTGCATCCCTTACTGTTTACCAGTTATGCAAAAGTCATCCAGAATGAAGATATCTTCAGAGGATATTTCCTGAAAATTGAAAACACAACTTTCATTTGTCATAAAGTATCATAATCATATGATATTTAAATAAAAAATGTCTCATATAAAGAGTAGTTTGGGGTGGGGGAGACATTCTTGAAAATTCTTCATGTCGCGTCCTTGGAAGATTGGGAACATAAATAGCAAGCTTGGTATTTACTGGATTTTTCGAACACAACACACATACACCTTTTCTTATTTTTGTTTGGATTCAGGGCACCCTAATACGTGTATTTCTTGGTCAAGAATTGTGTGCAGTGCAGTACCTATGTACCTGCTAGAGAAATTAAACAGGAAAGGAAAGGAATACGGTCAGTGTTTCTATGTTAAATTTAATACCAAGTGAGATCGATTTCGATACGCAAACTAGACTACTTTAGCGAGGGCCGAAACTGTTAAACAACGCCATAATTTAAAAGAAGTAAAGTGAACTCTATTCGTTGTTTTATTTCATGGCCACCTAGATTATATTTACAGCGAAGAGTCTAATCAGCAGGAACCAGAACGAGAAAGTTAAAACTTGGCCAAGTCCCGGAGCTCATGAAACTTCCATTAATAGTAAATATTTCTATCGAAATACTTGCATTTCAATATTCTCGTTCACATTACCTTTACCGATTGTTCTGGACCAACCTTTATTGTTTTTTTTTCTCCCTCCTGGTCAAACAAAGAGAACAGCATTTCAACACCATCACATAGCGACCAGCTCTCCAAAGATTTGGCTATTTGTTTAAATTAATAGATATTCCCTATTCACATTGAACCTACAAGAAGATAGTAATAAAAGTATATCTGCTAATGTTTATCTCGATTAACGTGAAGTGGATAGAAGAAGTATAATTATTGAACTATGGGTAGAGAAAGTAATATTATATAACACATAAAATGTTTACTTTCTCTGCAATAACTTCTGTGTCTACAATGCCTATAGTAGGAACAAAATATATTATATTCCGCCGAACAAAAGGTCAGTGAGTTTGTGTGTGTGTGTGTGTGTGTGTGTGTGTGTGTGTGTGTATGTATGTATGTGTGTATGTATGTATGTATGTATGTATGTATGTATGTATGTATGTATGTATGTATGTATGTATGTATGTATGTATGTATGTATGTATGTATGTATGTATGTATGTATGTATGTATGTATGTATGTATGTATGTATGTATGTATGTATGTATGTATGTATGTATGTATGTATGTATGTATGTATGTATGTATGTATGTATGTATGTATGTATGTATGTATGTATGTATGTATGTATGTATGTATGTATGTATTATATGTCTGGGGGACAGGATAACTCAAAACAAAACGCTTAAATAACAAAGCTGGTATATAACTTTAGTATCTTCCAAGAATTTCAACATAGCTAAATTCTTCCAAATTTTCGAGTTACTAAAAATGGCTCTAACGATTTTGATTAAAACGCTGTATATAAAATATATCTACACGGAAAATAAAATGAATATATTGAATTCTTTTGGAACAGCCCCCAAAGTCCTGCTTATTTCGAATGCCTTTTACATAAATGATAAACCGTAAGAGATAGATAGAACGCTATTACAAAAAAAAAAAGACGTTGATCTCGCTCAAACAACAATTTATGTAACATAAAGCATTTATAGCAGTTAACCATGTCAGATATATTACCTGTTATTAGTTTAAATTTAAAATAAATGAGAAGCACTCGAGCATTTCATGTCTCTCATATTTTACCCCTGGCCATGGAAAGAAAACAACAATATTAGAGCAACAGATTTTAAAAGAAATTATTATCGCTTTAGCCTAGTGTATTCCCTTATAAGGATCTGGTATTAAGGTCATTTCTGGCAATGTTTACCTCTATCACCATTATATAGATAAAAGAATAACATTTTTTAAGAATAGATAGTTTGCAGAACAGGTAGAGAAATTCATGTAAATGGAACATATCAGATTTTTGTGTTAGAGAAAATTAGATAATTGATGTTATATATGGTTATATACTTTGGGAATTTACTTTGGCTTTATTCCAATAGTAACAAAAGAACGATTTCATGATCAAGTACTCCATTTGCATTACTATCACGCCGGGAGCTGCAGTCCATTAGGTTTAATCTGTCGGTTTGGCAGGCTCTTTAATTCAAAAAGCTGGCATTCCCCATAAAGGACTGCTTTACGTCACTTTACACCCCCATGGCAAGAAATCTAAGAGTCTTAGTAAATGAAGGCTGAACTCTTGCCAACTTACCTCGTGAATAATATTCCAATCCATTTTCTTCACCAAGATTACAACGTCGCAGTCTAATTACACATGGTTTCAAATCCATTACTCTCAACTGAATCGAATCGAGCCTTATTATCTTACCCTTATTATTTATCCCATTAAGGGGGAACAGTCAACTGAAAATCCGAAGTTTTGGATTTTTGTGATTTGGTGGTTTGGTGATTGTTTTACTTTCTCTAGTCCGTATACACATAAATACACTACCTACATAGTAACTAAAGAACATATTGTATGGCATCTAAAATTCGATGTCGAGATTTCGCTGTAAATATATGTTTTGAAGTCCCTTGAGTCCATAAAAGCATTTTTTTAAAAATGTCATTGTGTGTGTATGTCTGCAGACAGCATAGCTCAAAAACGTAAAGACAGTTAAATACCATACTTGATATTTGTGTTTACTGCCTTCCAAGGATGTGACATGAAGATTTTCAAGAAAATCCCCCACCACAAATTATCTTTTAGAAGGAATTGTTTTTGAAATTTTCGTTTTTCTAAAAAATGGCTACAACGATTTTGATTAAAATACCGTATATTAAGCATATTTATATTAAAAATAAAATGTATATTTTCAGTTTCTAGGGAATAGCCTCTGAAGATCTCTTTATTCTGGACGATTTTTGCAAAATTTTACATAGCAAAAACTTACCACACAAAATTGTATATGTTAAAATACACGATTTATGGTATACAGTAGTTTCTTGTACAGTTGACCGCTTTCAAGATATTCCTTGTTATTGGTTTCAATTTTAAACTATTCAACTTATCTCTAACGGGACCGTGCAAAACGAACCGAACCTCAATTGTTTCACATAGCGCTGAGCTTATAAAAGATTTGACCATCGCTTTAGCCTAATGTATTCCGTTATTTCACTTCTACTTACAAGGAAGTAAGTATTAATACCAATTCTGCTAATGTTTAGCTAGATTAGCATGAAGTAAATAAAATAATGATATTTTTAAGATAGTTTGTATATGGAATAGCTAGAGAAAGTTGTGTGAATTGAACAATCAGATTTTTTTTTAATTTTATAATTAAAATTTAGTTGTTTCTTTCTCTATTAAAAGTGCTATATTTTTTTATTCTAAGCCTTTTTAATTGTCTCGGTGGTAATTTAAATATTAAGTGCACATTATATTTCTAATGATGAGCGTATCCTATTTTCTTCATTTCTCAAAACATTTTCCTTTGTATACAAAATCTTTGCGGAGCAATTTTGTTCTGATTGTTATAAGATTTATAATATAGGCTGTTTTGGACCTTTGTTTTATACTTCTTTCTCTATGGTGTGATGAGAATTAGTTATTTGAACATTTATACGGCAATAAATATTATAAATGTATAGAATTCGCTTTAAAACTACTTAAATTGCAGAGGAAAATTTCCTGTAGCTTTTGATTTCATTATACAGCAAAACCTAGACCAAGTTTTATTTGCATATACATTATGAATATTCTACCAAATATTACACACGAAACATGAAAGGTTAGACCACTCGCCTTTCACCAAGCTGGATTTCACGCGACCGCATGTGGGATTTGTGGCGGACAAAGCGGCGCAGGGGCAGGTTTTCTCCGGTTTCCCCGCCATTGCTTTCCAATGGTACTTCATCTTCATCACCTTCATTCCACGTGTACTCAGTGTGATCACCTTCAGTACTATATACGGTAAAAGTGGGCATTAAATCTAAAAAAACGTGAAACTGCTTCGCAAGGAGCATTTTATATCGAACAATTAAATTCTCAATTAAAAAGTAAACAAAGCAAAAACCATTAGAGTGGATCGCTGAAATTTTGTAGAAAGCAAAAGTAATAAATATACAGAATGTGATAACTCTACCTTTAAAAATCTGATATATTCCATTCACATAACATTTTCTATATGTTTGGCACACAAACTATTCTTACAGAAGATTATTCTTTTATCCACTACGCGCTAATCGAGATAAACATTACCAGAAATGGCGTTATTACTTAGTTCCGTATAAGTAAAAGGGAAATAAAGGAAAACACTAGGCTAAAGCCGGAGTCAAATCGTTTAATTGTGCAATAACTTTTTGTCTAATCTAACGGTTTATGATTTGTACAAGTCATCCAAAATAAAGAGGTATTCAGAGAATATCCTCAGAAATTCAAGATAAACATTTTGTCTGACATGAAAATATCTTAAAACATACGATATTTTAATAAACATTTCCAGACCCATTTTTAAGAAAACAAAATTTTCGATAAATGTTCCATGTAAGAGGTAGTTGGAGGTAGGGGATTTTCCTGAAAACCTTCGTATCGCATCCCTCTGGTTCCACGACGAGTATTTTTAACATGGATAAGCTGTTTGAACCATCGCTTTCAATCTTTACAAATTGTATATCGGCCCGACAACCCTCCACACGATTCACCATTCGGAGTGTGATAGATTGGGAGGGGGTTCCAGAAATCGTGTGGGCAAGCGAGCTAGCATCATAACCTCGTCAAGGTCGACCCAGAGGCCTAAATGACCAACTTTTCTGGTGACTTTTTCTACTGTCCTTGTCTAACACGGCTATGGAAAACCCCCGTAGGTTTATTTCTTTTAGAAAATCACTTTAAAACCGTATTATGTTCCCTAATTATCTGCGGTGGTATGAGGGCATCAGTGGTGGTGCAACTCTTGCAAGTGAAGTATCGGTTGCGAACTGTTGTAAACGTGCAATATTTTAGTATTTATGCATTTTACGATTATTTAAAACATTTTGCTAGAGAGTGTACTAGCGGTAATGAATTAATGAATTATTTCAGACATAACACATTAGTATATTTTAGTTTGAGTACTTATTCAAACCATTACCAACTAAATATTTTCAACTTTAGATATATACGGAGATCTTAGCTGAAACTGTACTAAATACACGTTCGATATCTGCCGTGAAGACATAATGTGAAGAACAACTGAAGAACTGGTGTATAAAATAGAATAAAAACTGCATGAGAATTAGCTTGTCTCGTGTCTGCATAGAGTATATATCAAACGCCCCTGTTCTGCCTAATTATTAAAACTATGCTCTGGTTGGCTTATATTGACGCACTTAGTAGCGCCTCTTCTCATGAGCAAATAAAAACTATTCTAGTATCTCTTAGGCCGTTAGTTCCAAAATAACTTTCACATTTTTATGATATTCTCACCCACCAATGCTTATTTTCTGTTGTTTTAGTCCAAGGCATTCTATTTAATGTTTCACTCCCTTTACATGACTATTGTCTAAAAGACCTTGGGAAAGATTTGTATTTCCCACCATGACAGTTTCATCTTTTCTCGTCTTTCTTATAAACTAAGGTTATCTTACATAATCTGATAATATAATCTATTCTCTATTTATTTATATTATCTTATTAATTATTTTTATCGTCTTGCAGATACAAAACTGCCGCACAGTGTTAGTTCTAGGAGGAATGGGAAGAAAAGGAAAATCCATAAGATTGGATGGCAGGGAAATTCTGATCAATGTCTATAAATCTTTTACAGAGGAATGTAAGGTCCTAAAATGCGGAAAGCCAACTATATCTGAGTCGAGCATAATTAAAAGAACGTCTGCAGCTACAGGCGTTTCATCTCGGACTGTGAAAAGAATACTCAAGGAACAAAACAAAGCGCAAGAAAGTGACTCGAAGAGATTCCAAGAAAACAACGTCCAAATAGAAAACTACCAAGATGGCAAGACTCCTTCTATGCCACTGCCTATTTTTTCACTCCATTTGACTGATTTTCTACCCGCTTAGAATATATAAATAACGTTTTAAAATAAAAAAAAATGTTCAACGGAAGTTTATAGAGTTGGCGAAAAGTATTGCATGAATAGACATTTAGATTTGCAAAGAACTTACGGGGAGGGAAATTTCTGATGGAACGGCCAGACGTTGCTGCAAAATATTCACGTTTCTAAGAAAATGAAAGAAATTACAGCATCCGGTGTCCATAAATCATACAAAAATAAAGTGTGGAAATGCGAAGGGGACGACATTGAATTCATAATAAGCAGCGGTGGCTACTTTGAAGAGTACGTGAACCTCCAATACTGCTCTCTTTCATGAATGATTTAATTCACTATCCATTACCATTTATTTATATCTACCGTGATCTGTACTTCATATTGAGCATAGCAACAACTCATGTCTCTCTCTCTCTCTCTCTCTCTCTCTCTCTCTCTCTCTCTCTCTCTTAATTGTATCATTTGTCTACCCGCTTTAACCTCTATAGTCGAAATCGGTGCTTTTACTTGTAAACAACTCGTATTTTTACTTTCTCTACATCTACTATGTTTATAGTGTATAGAGAAGGTATTGTAATGCACCCGAAACTTCGATACAGAGATTTCACCGTAAATATATGTTTTGGGTCCCCCCGAATCTAAAAGAAGCATTTTTAGAAAAATTGTCCGTGTGTATATGCGGGTGTGCGTGTAAGTGTGTGTGTGCGTCTGTGGACAGCATAACTCAAAAATGAAAAGACCGTGAAATACCAAACTTGGTATTTAAGTTTGGTATCTTCCAAGACTGCGACACCCCCAATTACGTTTTACATGGAAAAGTTTCGAAAACTTTGATTTTCTCAAAAATGGCTCTAACGATTCTGATTAAAATACCGCACATTAAAGATATTTCTAAGGCAAATAAAACTGAATAATAAGGCAAATAGGACTGCAAATATGTAAGACTGAATAACAGCTACTGCAGATTCTAAAGTTAAAATCAAAATTTGTGTAATAATAAGATATATTATTATTATTATTATTATTATTATTATTATTATTATTCTATATCTTGAATTTTCTGGGAATAACCTCTAAATACTTCTTTATTCTGAATGAATTTTGCTGAATTTTGCATAGCTGGTAAACTGTAAGAGATATACAAAAACTTACTACACCAAAAATGTAGATCACGTTAAAACACACAGTTTATGTCATATACGTTATTTTCGTTGAATTGACCAATTCTGAGACATTCCTTGTTGTTTCAGTTGTCAAGTACTTATATTTATCTCAGACAAAAAGTGTCCAATTTTCTTTTCTACTCCTGATCAAGCAAAGAAGCGATTTGCAGTAACAATCGCCCTTCACTTTAGCATAGCGCATTCCTTTAGTTCCCTTCTACTTATAAGGAACTAAGTAACAGGAACATTCTGCTAATGTTTATCTTAATTTTTCCGGGAATGACCTCTGAAGACCTCTTTAATCTGGATGACATCTGTATGAGATAGACAAAAACTAAAAAAAATGTAGATCTCATTAAAACGCACGATTTATTTCATTTACATGTTTTGTAGAGTTAACCGTTTCCGATATTCCTAGTTATTTGTTTAAGTTGTGAGCTTTTAAACTTTTTTTTGTAGCGGGAAGTCAACTTTCGTTTCATTTCTTTTGTTTGACTCCCAGAATGCAAAAGAGAAGCAAATTTCAATTGTTTCACTTAGTAATAGCTTTTTAAAAATTGACTATTGCTTTAACCTAGTGTATTCCCTTATTTCCTTCCTACTGATAAGGAACTAAGTAATAAGATTATTTTTGCTAACGTTTTTCTTGAGTAGCACGACTAGATAAAAGAATAACCTTTTGCAAGGAAAATTTGTTTGTGGAACATGTAGAAAAAATGTAGCTAGCATTTTTATGTTAGGTTTAAAGGTTTTAGGGCTCGTACCAGGCGCATGACTGTTGGTGCAAGGATTGCTGTATAACATGTAAATTATGCATCTCAGTTGATCGCTTGCAGCTTAATACGTATTGTATGTTCGTGATGTTTCTAGGAAGCAACTGCGTTTTAATAACAGTTTGAGAAGCCTTCCATTTCTGCATGAAATATATTTGTAAACCATATAATGTCTCGGCTATAGAGATATATACATTAGTGAATATCGAACCTAACCTATCTCATGTGTGAAATGAAACACATTTTAATTATACGAGCGCATGAAAAACGTAACAAAGGTATTCCGCATGACATATTTGCATAATCAATGAAACTGACACATCTGCAGGAATATGACAAACTACGGTAACACGCCAGGCAGCCCATGTGTGAAATTATATCTGTGGTTTGTTTATATTGAGATTTTCTCTCTAGAAATGTTTGAACATGACAGGGCTCTCCGGTTTTTAGAGCAGCCTCATAGATGTGGCACTATGGATGCGGATTCCAAGTTTTGTATACTACAAATTTGACTACGTCCACGTATTATACTACCAGCAATAGTACAAAGCGTAAATAAGTAAGTTCCTTAATATAATTGCTCAACAAGAAATATATGTATAAGCACAGAAAATTCGTGTATTACCATCACCATCGATGATATAACCTCAATCACAGTCCTGACAGATGGCTTAAGATGAATTAGATGATAACCAACATATTTTGGTGACTGTAATAATATCAGGATGTTTATGAGATAACATTCAGAAAATAATGTTTATTTTCTGTGCTTTTTAAGTCTTCACATTACAGCCTGGCTACCCTGAAATCGAATAGCATCTCAAGCGTAGTTTGTAATATATTAAAGCTAATTCTATATTATGCAAAGAAGTCAAAATATATGCGTAGTGAAATTAAGAAACTAGTTTTTGTTTTGTTTCGTTCGGTCCCACCATCGAGCAGGATCGGGGACATTGAACACGTTTACGGAAAACTACTACACATTCATGCAACATAACCATTTTAACCATCACCATCACTAAACATTTATGCAAAATAACCATTTTGATCACCATCACTAAATATTCAACTACTAATATAAATTTATTATTTTTATTTTTTGCATTTCTTGTGCAACATAGAATTATACAATTCTCATTAACATAATTCCTGAGTAACATAAAAGATCAAAAATTAATGTTTATGGAGAATGCAATACATTAGAATCAATACAATGACACACTATAGTTCCTTTATGGGCACATTTCATTGATCATCGATAAACTTTTGAATCGAGATAGTTCTTGCTGCATAGATAGCTTTTAAGCATTTGTATTTTTCTCTCCACCGAAGATAGTAATTTCAAGTTTTTGGGAAGGGCATTGAATATTCTGACACATTTATAATATACCCATTTTTGGTACCAAGTTAAACTAGTACTGGGTTTGTGTAAGTATTCTGACACATTCATAATATACCCATTTTTGGTACCAAGTTAAACTAGTACTTGGTTTGTCGAGTATTTATATTACGTATACATTTATATTTTTACGAAGTATTCTTGATTTTTGATATTGGATCACATATGCATGAAAACATATTCACAAGGAAGTGTCAAAATGTTCAGTCTTTGAAACATAACCTTAGTGTCTCAAACACCTTAGAAGCATGCAAAATAATTAGGAAATTACTACAACCAAATATTTATGGAGAGTGCCTACAGTAAAACAAATTTACATTTCCCTTATGGCAGGGAATATTTATTGATCATTCATAAACTCTTATATCGAGTAATAGGCCTTACTACATAGATAACTTTTAAAAGCAGACTTGTGTTTTGCTATCTTCTCCAAGATAGTAATTTTTAGTTCCTTTAGAAGGTCATTGAATATGCCGACACATTTATAATAAAAACTCCTTTTTGATAAAAGTTAAGTTAGCACTGGTTTCTCTGCTTCTGCTCTCTTGACAAAAATTGTTATTATTACTTTTATGTTAACAATATCCATAATTTATAAAATAATTACGCTACCATATTGCGTAATGTTATTTTAACGATAACCGTTATGCACTCTAAATAAAAACAATTGCTTACAATGCTAATTTAACATTTACAAAATTCAGTAAGCAATAAATGGTACTATGTTAAACCTTTACAGACGAAAATCTCTATGTAAAACGATAAATATTCTTACCTGATATAATGCAATGCTTGTGAAACCTTTATAGATTTTTGGTCTTCATCCCTATAAGTTGTCTTGAGTACGTGTTTGTAAGATTTTATTTTCTCCTGTTAACACCATATAAAATTATTATTTCCACATTAACTCGGCGGAATATTAAAATAAAAAAGAATGAATACCATTGCAGAATTAAAACTCTACGAGATACACAAATATTCCAGGCAAAGCTAGAGGCACAGTAACACAAAACACTTTCACATGGTGGTAATATGTCACTTATTCCGGAAAGCACTAGCAATAAATAAATATGAACGAAAACACTGGTAAAAATGAAATGAAAATAAACAAAATAATCCACTACAAATGCTCTCGTGAGCCAATATGGTATACAGAATTCGAAATTTATCAATTATAAGGAATCTTGTAATATGCAATACAGCCAACTGATTTTGAAATCCATTGTACTATAGAATATCATTTAACATTTTACGCTTTAAAATAAATTCTAAATCCAAAATACATACAGTATAAGACACAATTTGTTACTTTATAATGTGTTACAGCTTCTATAGATTCCTTAAATTGCGAATTGAAAATTATTTCATGGTTGTTGATTTTAAAATCTGATATTTTCCTATGTGAATATTATTTAACATTTTTGTGTTTGTTTTGGACTTGGTGGTACATTTCTGATTTCCAGTATAAATATTAAAAAAAAGAGTAAATCTATATAATCTCTTCTCTGATTGGCTAACTTTAAATGCTCCGTTACCTGATTAGTTGGTGAATGTTGTTTACAACGGTGAGGCTTAGTTGTTTCTGCAGGCTGGCACTTCGCTCTTAAACCTCAAACAGAAGACTGCGTGTTGTTTACAGTGCCTGTGTTTGCTTTGTTACTGCTGAATAATGGAGTCGTTCTACTCTCTACTGCTGGCTATGGGAATGAACTCCAATGAAGGAAATTCTGACTCTTTCGACATCCTGAGGAAGCTACCGCTGGAAATAAGCTTCATTATTTTGAGGCGAGTGCGGCATTATAACTAGTATTAATTTGAAATGTAAATTATCATATAGTAAGATTTATGAAGTGTTTACTGCTTTAAATATTCAAGACACTTTCAGGCAGTTGCTGATCAACACTACAGATAGATTTGTTATCAAAATATTTATATAATTGAAAAGCAGGATAAACTAATGGGATTTATAGTAACAAAAGGCAATGCTTTCAATTTTGATTTGCACAGTGGTAGTAAAAATGTAATACGTGTGCTCAATTCATAATAAAACACTGCATAATGCTCGCGCAGTGTTGTTATCCTTGGGAAACATGTTTGCACAACCAAAATTATGCAGTTACTTCATCGGATATTTTCTCATTTATGTAATTCTAAACTGCCTTAAGTATATTGTTCTCATACAATAAGTATTAAAGGGGAAATAATACAAAAACACAACAGATATGTAGTGAAATTTGTTTAATATATTCTGGCATTATTCTACATACCAGTGAGATCTAATAAATGACCAAAGATAGTTAATATTAGTTCCCGCTTGAAGTATGCTTTCCTTTGCACATTTTACGTGTAGTTTGATAATGGCATATTATATTAATTTGTTCCTTATTCTTTCAGGATGCTGGATCCTCGTTCTTTGTTATCTGCTGCCCTTGTAAGCAAGAAATGGCTTCGCCTGATCAAGTCTGATCCTATACTGAAGACTAGAGTCAGACAACACATCATCAGGGAGAGATTGACTCGCATGCAACCCTTCAGGGTCACAGTAGTAAGAGACAGTCTTCGGGAGCCACAGCATCTCGCTAGACTGAATGGCTCTCACAGACTGACCTTGTCTCCTGTTTCTGGTAAGTTAATCCTTTAATATCAATTCTTAGAATCTAATGTCTGCTTGCCTTACTAATTGTGTGTCACGAATAGGCAAAAGAACTTAATTCCGATAGTCAAGATTTTTAGAAAGTAAAACATATTTCAGTGTATTGCTTTACAACGAATCTTAACTAGTTCGTTCTCACCGCCAAGTATATTAACTGAAAAATATTTATTTGGAAAAACATTTTCATTAACACATATACCCATCATGCCAAGCTATATCGATTTATGGAGTGCTGTTTGCATGTAATTATCAGTTAGTTTCTATGAAGTAAACTTATGGAGATAGGCTAAATTCTAAAGCTATAATTAAATATCTGTAACATTTCATACATTGTAAAAGATAACCTATTCATTCTTCTTGCTTTGACCACTAAGAACATTTCTCTCCATGCTAAGCAAAGGCATGCTTTATTAAATTAAATATTATTTCAAGGCAGTTGAAAGCTATATAAGTATTCAATAATATATATTACAATTTGACCTGTAAAAATTAACTACATTTTGTAACCAATTATGTAAAAATATGCTCTACTGAGAAATAAAAATGAAGTTTTTTTTTTCTTTTTAACTTTAAATTTTTTTTTTTACAGTCTGAAGGTAAATAATTGCACCCCGTGAATTCTGGAATTCTAAAGGACTACTCAGTATTAAGAACAGATAATAAATGACCAGTGTCTTTAAAGTACCCTTCTATAGTAACAGGAAATGCTTTGGGTTGAAGTTTTTGTTTCTCCCACATATCCTTTATAACTACTGTTTCACTACTGGAAAGCTACCATTAAGTTCTTTTACCAAGTGATGATTCATATACCTTTCAAAGTAGTATACAAATGTGGGAATGTGTATTTTTTGCTAGTGACTAATATATCTTTAAGGCCATTGTAGGTTTGTTTATTTAACCTGGTGATATAACAAGTACTTGTTATCAGTCTTTAAGTGACTTCTTGGTATTACCTTTCTTTTTCCAAATTATTATTATAAATTTGGTCTTTAATTATATTTCAGGCATGTCTTCATTGTATCTTAACTCTTCCTGCAACTTCAAATCCAACATCTTGGACATTCACAATGTAAGTATTTTCATTCAACAAGTGTTGGGGTGGGACTGTGCCCCAACTTCTGAATACTTTTTGAACACAAATAATTTATAAAGATTTTTCATTAAATTGTACTATATTGCCTTTGGTTTTAGATCATAATCATTTGCAAAAAAATACAGAAAATTGTCATTTTATGTTAGTCAAATTTTGTAAATCTAGAAGCCATGTGATTGCCTTGAAATTCTGTTCTTCTTGCATAGTCAAAAGGAAACAAAAAGTTTGCCTGACTGTCCTTTTGGTAAGTGTGTACATATTAGAGAATTTAAACTAATAACATGGCATATCTTGCACATGGTTAAGTAGATGAATGTATTTTCAGAATGAAGACTTCAAAGACTGTTCCCAGAAATTCAAGATTTAAATTTCACTTGTTGAAAATGTAAGGTATTTTAATTAAAATCCTTGATCCATTTTTGAGGAAGTCAAAATGATAAAACATTATTGAAAATTTTATTGCCACATCTTTGGAAGATGATGATAATAATAATAAATACCAAATTTGGTGTATATAAAGTGCAGGAAGTAAGAATAGGAGACTAATAGTACAGAAATTCTACAAATTAAAATATTGAAGCTAAGGAATGAAGATTTTTTGGAAGAGCTGAGGAAATTGTTTAGAAAAATAAAGAACATGAACTAACCCAAGCACAATGGGGTGAAATGCATAGTGACCTAAAGGATGCATATCAACACGTGGAGTGTATAGGAATGTGCACAATTGTACAGTTTTATGGCATATACTAGAATATAAGTACTGCCCTATATGTTTCTATATAGTTACAATGAAATGTGTCATAACAGTTGCCCTGATTACAAACAGTAATAGTTTGAGCCTTTTTAGGAATATAATCTATGAAGTAGATGTGAAAGTTCTATGATTGCATAATTAAAGTTTAGCTGTTTGTATCCAGGCTTCACACGTACCCTCTGGGAAACTGTTTTCATAGACAATTTTTAACTTTATATGCTGGTGCTGTAAAAACATCACTTTTGATGCCTTTCTATTAGTTTACATTCTGTAATATATAATGTTTATTTGCAGCGATCATGAGGCAGGAGCCTGTGCAGAAGAACAAAACTTTGGTGCCATTTGATCGTCAGTTCACTACCAAAGGGAAGAAAGTTCAACGAGCTACCACTATCAAGAGTGCTACTGCTGCCAAATGTAATGCAACCAGCAAACTGAGCAAGCCTCAAGTGAGACTGAGGATATGATTTACAAACCTGCAGTGAGGTAAGAGTTTCACATAAATCCTATTTGTAATCTGTTCTTATGCTCATGTTGCACTTCTTTAAAATCAGAAAGAATCCCACTTACATTCTGTCGAATTGCAAATTGATTGACACTGGATGACCTTTCATCTTTTCTTCTTGGCAGTTACATTAGGTTACTGGCTGTTGCTCTGCATATTTTAATTCAGTTATGCAGATAAAGATAAAAGTAACATTGTTAGCTATATAAATAATTCTTATTGATGATAATGCTTGCCTAACTTGCACCATTGGAGTCTGAATGGTTGGGAATGCAAATATTTCATAACAAACAAAGGGCACTCTCCAACTTTGGATGCAGTACATTCCTCTCCTCCTTGAACCAATGCAATATTTCCACTTTGTTTACCTCTGGCACTAGCAGTGCAATAAAGGACTTCTAAAGGCCAGGCTTTCATGTGCTAAACGTATCTGTTCCTAACTATGGACACATGTCCTAACTGGAAACAATTTATAGCACACATAATGTTTGGTTCCACATACAGCTCTTTTCAATAATGAACCAAAGTAAAACAATTCTTCTGTCTAATTAAAATGATAATCTCTATATTACATCTTGCTAGAAACATTATCCAACCAAACACAGAACACTTAGTTGAAAATAATGGTCAGCATTCTATCAGTCACCAGAATAGAAGACATTGAGAATATTTACTATATTTGAAATGTATTGCTGCTTATGTGTATGACGCCTTACACAATGTATTTTTAATATGTATTCAGAACTTGTACGTTTTTGTGTTCAAAATAAGTTCTTCATTGTATTGCATTAATTTTCATCCATAGACATAATACATGTTATGTCAATTCAGGATACAAGAAAAAACAAAATTATATCAAGATGCATACAAGATTAAAACACAGAAATATAAGATTTAACAAATTTTGAATATAAAAGAATTGAGACATAAAGACAATTTTTACAAATTGTACACTTTACACCAGTTTCTGATGTATAAGTTCATCTACACTATTGTCCATTAAGAATTTAAACAAAATCTTAGCTGGGATTCAATGTTCTTTTTTATTGGAGTACATTGTTGTATAAATGTAGACCAGCATATGCAAAGCTATTTTCATACATTTTGATTCTATGTGAATTCAGAAATAAATTTTTCTTTGCTCTGGTGTTATGTGTATGAATTTCAGCATTTGTTTTGAAGAATTTTAAGTTTTATTTTGTATAATTTAGTGTTTCATAGATAATCATGCATGGTAAAGGTAAAATTTTAATAGGATTTTGCAAATATTATATAACTCTTGTATTTCCAACACACATATGTATGTACATATGTTTGTTAGCAATAATGTAGTTTATTAATGGCTTACAGTGCAAAAATGAATTAAATCTTAAAAATAGTATGTACTTTTAACTGTTTTCAACACCAGTAGTTATGAATTTGTGTGTTTCAAAGGGGTTCAGTGATAATGTGCACAATGTTAATATTCTCAGTACATTATATAATTGTTTTCCACTATTAATGTCTACTTTGTAAAGAATGTTTTCAATTCTAAGATATTCTATTATACTGAATTTAAGTCAATAGACATTACAATTATACACAACTGCTGACTCCATAGGCAGAATATTGACATTTACATTTGGCAGAAAACTATTGCTAAGTAGGGGTAGAAATTTTCCACAGCCCTACTTTCTGAACTACATATGACTACTCTACAGTATATTTAATTATGTTTTTCTTTTACTCAATTGCCTTTACTGACTCTGATATGTTTTGTTTGTTTCAGGTATGGAGCAGTCATCCAGCAGGACATGGTGCAGTTAGATGCCTCAACTTTTTAAATATATAATATGTACTGTGTAGTAAATTACTGTAAATATTGTAAATAGTAGATTAATAAATTTATATTAAGAAGTTATTGTGTTATTTATTGTTGGTTTGACCCTTTCCATTTTCCTTTACATAGGACAGAAATAGTATAGGTGTCATCCAGTAGAACAGAGATACACTTTGAAGATTGTATTGAAATAGTTTGGAAAGGAACTTGATTGTACGAAACTTCTTGTATTTCTCATGTTCTGTAGGTTATGCTAGTTCTGCGTACTGACTTCTCCAATGTTGCTGATTAGCAGGAATAATTTTAGCTGTTCTAGATGTTTTTAATTTGCAGGACTTTTTTCATGAGTTATCAAAACAGTGTTTGATGAAGGTGTCCGAAGCCAAATATGTTTTTTTTTTTAAAAAAAAATTAAATATTAGGGCATGTCACAGTACTATAAAAATTGATAGTAGTGCTAGACAACATTTTCAGCGAGGCCAGGCTACCATGGTAATTCACAATTTGAAAATGTGGTAAAGATGTATTTTCTTTGGATGCTTAATATGTGATGATCAAAATATATTTATTTTTACTTTCTCTAGCATAGTAACAAGAGAAGGCACTGTATCCCACCCAAAAGTTTAATGTCAAGATTTCAAGGCTTTTTAGAAAAAGGTCTGTGTATGTGGGCAACATAGCTAAAAAAATCTGATGTGTTCCATTCACATGACTCTCTATATCTCTGTGACAAATTATTGTTAAAAACTTATGCTTTTATTTACTTCATACTAATTGAGAAAAAATTAACAGAAATAGTCTTATTATTTACTTCCTTATTAGTAAAAGCGAAATAAGGGAGTACCATAGATTAAAGTGATAGTCAAAAGCTGGTTACTGTGTGACTGAAGTTCCTTTGTATGGACACGAGCTGACAAATTCCTGTATAAGGAAAGTACAAGTATTTTAAAAGTTAAATAAAAAACGATCAACTCCACGAACAAATGTATATAATATAAATTGTGCGTTT
Source organism: Hymenopus coronatus (assembly GCA_030762935.1). Lineage (NCBI taxonomy): Eukaryota > Metazoa > Arthropoda > Insecta > Mantodea > Hymenopodidae > Hymenopus > Hymenopus coronatus. Next base: position 65,882,603 of record CM060898.1, on the reverse strand, counting down.
TAACGTGCTCTACATTTTCTGTGTGGTAAGTTTCTGTCCATCGCTTTCGGTTTAGCAGTTATGTAAAATTCTGTAAAACTCATCCAGAAGAAAGTCATCTTCAGAAGCTGTTCCCAGAAAATTCAAGATATCAATTTTATTTGTCAGTTATATCTTTATGTACTGCATCTTTAATATACAATATTTTAATAAAAATGGTTAAAGCCATTTTTGAGAAAATCAAAATTTTCGAAAAAAGTTCCATGTAAAGGGATCTTTGTGTTGCATCCCCGGAAGATACTGAACTTAGATACCAAGTTTGGTATTTTACCAACTTTTCGTTTTTTTCTGAGTTATCGTGTTCACGGACACACAGACACGTACCTTTTTCTAAAAATGTTTTTTTTTTGGATACAGGGGACCCTAGACATTTATTTCCGGTGAAATCTCGGTATCGAATTTTTGGGTGGAGTGCAATACCTTCTCTATACACTATGTACATGAGAGGTGAAAGCAAAAATCTGATGTTCCATTCACATGACTTTCTCTACATCTTTGAAATAAATTATTGTTAAAAGGCTTATGCTTGTATTTACTTCAGGCTAATCGAGACAGAATTAGCAGTAGTAGTCTTATACTTGCTTCCTTATGATTAGAAGCGAAATAAGGGAGTACCATAGGTTAAAGTGATAATCAAACCTGGTTGCTATGTGACTGAAGTTTTTTTCTATGGCCAGACGCTAACAAATTCCTGTATGAGAAAAGTATGTTCTTTAAAGCGAAACTAAAAACAAGGAATATCTAAAAAACGATCAACTACACAAAAAAATGTATATAACATAAATTGTGTGTTTTAATGTGCTCTACATTTTTTGTGTGGTAAGTTTTGTCCATCTCTTACGGTTTAGCAGTTATGCATAATTCCGTAAAATTCATCCAGAAAAAAGTAGTCTTCAGAGGCTATTCCCAGAACATTCACATTTTATTTGTCAGGTAAAGATCTTTAATACACGATATTTCAATCAAAATCGCCACAGCCATTTTTAATAAAATCAAAATGTTCGGAAAAGTTCCATGTAAAGGGTAGTTTGGGGTGGGGGGATTTTTCTCAAAATCTTCGAGTCGCATCCCTGGAAGATATTTAACTTAAATACCAAGTTTGGTATTTTACCGACTTTTCGTTTTGAGTTATCGTGTTCCCAGACACACAGACCTTTTTTCTGAAAATGCTTTTTTTTGGACACAGGGGACCCTAAAACATATATTTCCGGTGAAATCTTGGTATCGAATTTTTGGGTGGAGCGCAATATCTTCTATATACCCTGTGTACATATTACGTGTAGAGAAAGTAAACATGAAAAGACCTGTTTAAAACCAAACTTGGTATTTTATGTTTAATATCTTCCAAGCATGCAACATGGTTTAAAAAAATCCCCCCACCACAGACTACCCTTTACGTGGAAACATTTTTGAAAACCTCTTTATTCTCGTCGAGTTTTACAAAATTTTGCATAACAGTAAACTGTTAGAGATAGGCAAAAACTTAGTATACAAAGAATGTAGATCTCGTTAAAACACATATTTTATGCCATATACATTTTTCTTGTAGATTTGACCATTTTTTAGATATTTCTTGTTATTGGTTTTAGTTTTAAATTAGCTTTTCTCAGATGGGACCAATTGTTTTACATGGTAGCCAACTTTTAAAAGATTTGACTATCACTTTAGCCTTGTGTATTCCATTATTTCCCTTCTACTTACAAGGAAGCAATTTTATTCTGCTAATGTTTATCTCGATTAGCATGATGCTGATAAAAGAATCTTTTTTAGTACGAATATTATTTTTATTTGTGAATTCAATAATAAACAAATCTACTTAGAACGTTAATAATTCTAAAAATGTCAAATTATCAAGGCCACGTGAAGTTTGTGTTTTGCTACTCCAGTAAGACTTTGATACACGTGTTATAATGCTGTGACATATGTCGCACATTTTTGCTGCTGAATTAAGCGTGCATTGACTTGAGATGCCATTATAATTTTGGGTTGCCTTTGTGCTTTGAATCACCTCCTGTGAGGATGATATCCACTTGTTGTGTTTCAATATATCAATAGAAATGTAGTAGCTTCAGTAGCTTGCAATTCATCGCATTTTTTAAAACATCTTTGCATACAATTTTTGTTTATAATCAATTTTATCAAACCATAAGACGCGTGGAATATTTTGGTTATGCCACATAATTATTTATTTAATAAAATGCATAGAATAAAATATAGCTCTCAAAGTATTTGTCCAATTTGAGTGAAATTTGGTATAGTTACATATTAACAAAACAGCAATGCAATTACAGTAAGGTGACCGGATGGTTAGACTAGTCGCCTCTCACCCCGGGCCTGGTTATGATCCCAAGAGACCGCATGTGGGATTTGTGGTGGACAAAGCGGCGTGGGGCGGGTTTTCTCCAGGTTCTTCGGTTTCTCCCGCCATCACATTCCAGCGGTGCTCTACCTTCATTCCATGTATCATCAGTGTCATCGCCTGCGGTGCCATAGAAGTGAAAGCGGACGTTGAATACTATAAAAAATTACAGTAAAATATTCAGAAAAACCCATATAAAATGTAAATTTTGTTAATTCACTCCCAGTGATTGCTAAGAATGTTCCTCCGTGGTGCAATGCTAACTTCATATACTCAAGGACGCGGTTCAAACCTGGCGGAGGACCATGGATTTTTCGGGCGTAAAAATCCTAAGCATGGATGGCTTCCTCCGTAAGGGAGGTAAAGCCGTTGGTCCCGAGTCGTAGATTTACGATAGGTAAAAGAACCTGAAGCTTGATAAAAGGGACCTCTGAGCAAAACTAAGGGTCTTTCACACCCAGTATAGAATGGGTCGCTGAGAACCACAGCAGTTAAAGAGGATCCATAAATAAAAAACTCTATTTCATTTAATGTGAGAAAATCCAATTCATCTTAACATCTGCGTACAGGTCCACCAAAAATGCTATTTACATTAATAGTATTTTAACAGTCTGGACTTGCCTATAAAATGCTAATGTATACATGCATTTGTGTCAGATTTAGGATTTAGAGGAATGTCTTATATTTTCAGCGGGTAAATTACCGTATAAGGTATACGCCAAGAGGAAGCTTTGATGTGTTTACATGTTAAAACAGTAATGTAAATTATACTTAAATTAAAGGCTAATGTTGAGCATCGGATGAAATAAATTAATTACTTTAAGTTATTTGGTGCTGTTTTGCTTATTTTATGGCGAAAATTACCAAAATAATACTTTTGGTTTTAAAACGTAAAGCATCACGGAGTTTTCTGCACGTCTATTTCCCCATTAAACTTTTGAAATCCAATCATGTTCATGAAAATGGCTATTTACACTAGATAGGTCACGTGCTCTTTCTCTAATTTTATTATTCTTACAGTTTGTTTCATTAAAATTATCAAATGCCACTTGGAAGTAATACAAATTTTTGTCACATGACTTTCAACATGTTTGCTTACTCCAGATATATGGATTTAGGTTAGATGGGGTTCAAGCTAGGAAAATCCTAATTAGATGTATCTATGTGACAATTTGTTTCTTTATCTTAAATGAATGCATCATTATTCAATCTATGGTAGTTTTGATTAACTTTTATAAAAAAAAAACTTAAGAAAATATATTTTACTCTCGGAGATGTCAAAACAAAACTGCAGTATTGTGCTAAAAGGAAAATCTTTAGATAGTTTTTAAAACGTTTAGTATTTATGAATTCCAGTAATGTATGCTCTTAGGCGCTAGTCTTGTTTTTAGTCCAAATCGAATTCTTGTGAAGGATTTTAAGTAACTATTAAAACGTGCCTTTCAAATAATTTTCTTTTTCTTAAGGCTACTAGATCAAAACGAAATTTTGGAAGATGTTGCTTATGCAGTCCAAGAGAGAATGAACAGTTTAGATTCAAATATGTAGGATTAAGGCATTCAATAAGGAATACTGTTAGGCGGCATATTTACTTATTATTATACTATCTTTCTAAATCAGTTGCTTGGATCATATCTCCATGGTTGTTTTCAGCGCTAGAAAGGAACATAATGTTTGCTGCGAGTCCCCTTATGGCCAGAAGGAAAGGTGTACATATATGACAACAGAAATGCCATGCTCATTCACAATAAAGACATAACGCAACCGTAAGCGCAAGACCTTGGCACGGGTATCTAATTCCACAAATATTTCGAGTTGCAAGCATCTGAGTAACTCACATAGCCAATGAATTCAATTATCATAAATAAGCAGAAACCAAAATAATGTTTTCCCCCTCGGAGGTCCCGGGTTCGATTCCCGGTTGGGACAGGGAATTTTTCTTATAATTTCTTTATTCCCTATCCCCCACAGAGTCTGGAAATATGTATGTGAGAGCGAATGTGTCTGTGATTGAGGAAAATGAAATGATTTAAACCAAACGTAAAAAAAAGAACCTACAGACAAGAAGGGATGTTACGAGGGGGCTATATAAATGGAGAAAGAAAATCATGTTGAACCAAACAAACAAACCAGCGTCTGCACTAAGGGCGTGGCTCGGACAAATGCAGAAGAAAACATATTCCAACAAGACATGAGCAAGATTTATTATTGCGCATGTGGTTATGATCCGTCACTAACTTTATTAAGATACAGTGCGCTAATTAGTAACAATGACTTGAAAAGTACACTTTTCGTTTATGACGTAAAATGCATGCCAGTATACTAACGTTGCTGAAACAGTTCCATTTTGACTACGTAGGTTCAGCACACCTGATACTGATCTTACTGTGTACTTATGAGCGAAAGAAAGCTGTTATGAGTCAACTCACCTCTGCGAAATATTTAGGTGAGCGGTATGATGCATATAATTTCAACCAGGAGTGCATTTTTATCTTTTACAAGAGTTACCTTCATTTATACAAAAGTAACTTTTGCTTTATTTAAATGATAGATGCCTCTGGTTTTTTACTTTCTCTACACGTATTTAAGGGGTTGTATTTCACATAACATTCTACATCGAAATTGCATTGGAAATATAAGTTTTGATGTCTCCTGATTAAAATAATTTACTTTAAGAAAGAAGTCCGTGTATAGCTCAAGAATGAAATGACCAAATACCAAATTTGGTATTTAAGTTAAGTAAGTTAAGTATCTTCCAAGAATGTGATATCTACATTTGTAAGAAAATCTATCAGCCCAAACTACCTTTACATGGACAATTTTGTTTCTTTCAAAAATGGCTCTAATGATTTTGATTAAAAGACGAAATATTAAAGATATTTACATACATGACAAATATTATATATGGGAGTATCCACTGTAGACCTCTTTATTCTTGGCGAAAACTTATTATAAAAAAATACACAAAAAAAAAAAAACAAACGAGATCTCCTTAAAATGCACAATTTAGGTCATAGAGCGTACGATTTCCGAGATATTTCTTGTTATTGACTACAAACCCTTCTCAAACGCGAGGTCAACTTTCGTTCCATCTCTCTTTTGTTTTACACCTTGTGCAAAGCGAACCATATTTCAAGTGTTTCACGTAATGATCGACTTTTTGAAAGATTTGGCTATCGCTTTAGCCCATTGTGCTACCTCATTTTACTACTACTTATAAGGAGCTAATAAACAATTTCTGCCATTATTTATCTCGATTACCACGATATAGATGTATAAACAATATTTTGTAACAATACATTGTAGAGAAAGTCATGTAAATGGAACACATTACATATTTTAACAATTATATTTGTGTTTATTTCATTGGTCTGACATGAGTTCTGCTTTGTTCTATACACTTCAATTTGAATAAACCTCATTACCAGTGTTATTGCTTTACTTGAATCATCTTGTAAGAAACCATCGAATCAGTTTCTACCTCCCTGCCAAAGAGCGGCCAAAAGCAAATTTGGATAATCCTTTGCAAAGTAACAACACGCGTGGTGGATAGTTGATAAGGCGGGACAGTTTTGTTGTGTACCCCCGCCCCTACCATCGCACAGGTGTAATCTCAGTCTAATTTTAAAATGGATTATACCAGTGGTGCCCAACCTACAGCGTGAGAGGGGAGAGTAGATGTACCTCCACCCATTTGTTTGGTAGCGACAGGCAAAAACCTGTTTATCTATGACGTTGATGATCCTGCCCTTCCTCCCTTAATACAATATTTGCATTTTATTTGATTCATTTTCGAGAACATCTGTTCACATATATATGTAGAACAAAATATTGATATATGCTTTCGAACAAAATTTTCATTAAAATGTTTTAAGAATGGCTGTTGAATTTTGCAAAGCAATTAATTCCATTTGAAGCGTAGGCCTCCGGGGTGTAATGATTACCATGCTAACTTTACATACCCAAGGTCGCGGGTTAAAACACGGCGGAGGACGATGGATTTTTTCGGGTGTAAACATTCTTAGCTTGGCTCCCTTCAGAAGGGAAGTAAAGCCGTTGGTCCCGTGTCGTAGATTTATGGCACGTAAAAGAACCTCAAGCGTGATAAAAGAGGCCTCTAAGCAAAATTAAGCGGTTTTTCTCGCACAATATAGAATGGGACGCTGAGAACCACAGCAGTTAAAGAGCATCCATAAATAAAAAAACTCCACTTCCATTTGAAGATCGTGGGGAGCGTCTTTGCAGGCAAAATTCATTCAAATTAAGGGCTGTTACTGATTGCATACCTGATAAAACATGTTTGTTATAATCAGTATGATGGTATTTTTCAAAATATCGTTTAATATTACATCGGAACTCCAAGATAAGTGATGCTTACAAATAAGACATTTCACATTTAACAAAAACACATTCTTCCTCTCATTCTTTCTGGAATACGATATGTTTGGTGCACTTGAACCTGCCATCCTATCGAGAATCGAACCCAGTTAAACGCCTCTGCATGATTGACGGGGAAATGCTTCCCGCCTGACCATGCACAAACGAAGGAGGCGGGGTAACACTACTAGGTGACGCAATTAGCTCATAAGAGCAGAGGTTGGGCACCCTAGAACTATATCATGTTGCACTCCACTGTAGCAGGTGCCTTCGTAGCGCTTACTGACTCTTCCCACCTCCCTGCTCAGAGTGAACTGTCATACTTCGCTCCTTATCTAGATGCTAGTGATGTGCATAAACCAACTGTTGCATGGAGACATCCGAATAGTACACTATTTTTACTTTATCTGCTTAGTACATAGCTGGAGAAAGCATTACACTGCAACGTAAATTCGATACAGAAATTTCAAGGTCCCTTGCATATAAACAAGTCTGATATGTTCCAGTCACATTACTTTCTCTAGCTTTTCCGCAAACAAACCTTTTATTCAAAAGATTAATCTTTTAGTTACACCATACTAATCAAGATAAGCATAAACAGAATAGTTTTATTACTTGTTTCCTTGTAAGTAGAAGGGAAATAAGAAAATGCAAGGCTAAAGCGATAATCAAGTCCTTTAAAAGCCAGTCGCTATTTGAAACAATTGAAATTCCATTCTCTTTTCTTGTCAGGACTAAACAAACGAGAAGAAAGATGTCTTCCCGTTTGAGAAAAGTTTAAGTACCTTAAAATTCTCACCAATAATCCGGAATATCTCGAAAACGGATAACTCTACAACAAATGTAATGACAGTAACTGTGTGTTTTAATGAGATCTACATTTTTTGTGTAGTACGCTTTTGTCTATCTATTATAGTTTGACAGTTATACAAAAGCCATTCAGAATGAAGAGGTCTTCAGAGGCTATTCCCAAAAAATCAAGATATTTTATTTGGCATAAAAATATCTTAAACTTAAGGTATTATAATCAAAATCGTTGGAGACATTTTTGAGAAACTCAAATATTTTAAAAAAAAGTTCCATGTAAAGGATGGTTGGGGATGTGGGGATTTTCTTGAAAATCTTCGTGTCGTATCCTTGGAAGATACTCAACTTAAGTTTGGTATTTAACAGACTTTTCTTTTTGGAGCTATGCTGCTACAGACACACACATTTACACAGTCACACTCACAGCCCTTGTTTCCCTTCTACTTACAAGGAGTTCAGACTATTTCTGCTACAGTGTATCTCTACTAGCATGAAGAAGACAGAAGAAGCTCTTGCAAGAACTTTTTTTTTTGCAGAATATTTAGAGAAAGTCATGTGAATGGAATGCTAAGATTTTGCTCTTAACAAATCAATTGGGAACATGCACGACAACGCAATTATACTCAAATATGAGCTATTCTGATAATCATGGGAAATCCAAATAAATACCAGAAATAAACATATCTGGTGTGGTACGTTCGCATGGCCTTCCCTACACTTTCATCAGCAAACCTATCTTAAATGAGCTTTTTTATCTTTCTTCTTACGTATGCTAGTGGACACAACGAAATTAGAGGACACTGGCCTTAAGCGACTGTCAAATTTCAAAGAGCTAGTCGTCATGTGGTGGTTTTAAAATTCCGCTCCCTTTGCTTGAACAGCAGAAAATGAAGAAACGACTTCCCATTTGAGAAAAGTATAAGTATTTTAAAATTGAACTTATAACCAGGAATACCTCGGAAATGGTTAACTCTACAAAACATTATATAGGAAAAACATTGTGTGTTTTAATGAGACCTACGTTTTTTGTTTAATAAAATTTTGTCTATATCTTATGATTTACTAATATATGCAAAATTCCTGCACAATGTAGAAGCTTCAGAGGCTATCCCCGAAAAATTCAAGGCATACATTTTAATTGTCAGGTAAATATTTTTAATATACGGCGTTTTAACCAATATCGTTAGAACAATTTTTGAGAAAATAAAAAAATTCGATTTTTTTTCCATTTAAAGGGTAGCATGAGTTGGAGGAATTTTTTCAAAGCCCTTGGATGATGCTGAACTTAAATCCAAGTATGGTGTTTAACGGACTCTTTGTTTTTGAGCTATGTTGTTCATAAACACACACGTGAATCACTTCCTAATTTTTTTTTTATTTAGGGGGCTCTAAAACCAATATTTCCAGCGGAATCTCTTTATAGAATTTTTGGGTGGAATGAAATATCTTCTACGTACTGCGTGCGTGTTAGAAAAATGAATAATAGTTCTGTAATTAAAGTAAATTTAAACTGCAGAAATATCACGATACAATAAGGCATCCTCTGATGTGAATATTTACAATAGAAATAATTTTTAACACGATGTAACACACGGTGTTTCTTTCCCTTTTGTTTTAATGTATAGAGTAGTTAGGTGTAGTTTTTGAATGGTATATGTAACAAACAGAATATTTTAGTATATGAATCAACATGAATTCGGGCAGATGTTGAAACAGAAAAACTATAAATCGCGCGAATTTCTCTGGGGCTATATCAGTTGCATCCACATAAACATGTTTATAAAAACTTCGTGTGGCAGTTGCTTCTGGGGTTTTTAAAATATATACGTCAGTTGCGTGCACAGCTATCTGCTTATTACTTTTTCCACACGTATAGAAAGGTACTGTATTACACCCAAAATTCGATACGGGAATTTCACCGGAAATACATGTTTTGGGACCCCCTGAATAAATAAAAAAAAAAGCATCTCTAGAAAAAGGTCCCTATGAGTATGTGTCTGTGGGCAGCATAACTCAAAAACGGAAAGTCCATTAAATACCAAACCTGGTATTAAGTTCAGTATCTTCCAAGGATGCGACATGAAGATTTTCAAGAAAATCCCCCTCCCCCAACTACCCTTTACATGGAAAAAATTTCGAAAATGGCTCTACGATTTTGATTAAAATATCGTATATTAAAGATATTTACATGACAAATAAAGTATATATCTTTTATTTTCTAAAAATAGCCTCTGAAGACAGCTTTATTCTGAATGAATTTTGCGGAATTTTGCATAACTGGTAAACCGTAAGAGATAGACAAAAGCTTACTGCACAAAACATGAAGAGCTCGTTAAAATACATAATTTATATTATAAGAATTTTTTTCCTAGAGTTTTTAAGTGTTTCCTTGTTATTGATTTCAGTTTTAAAATACTTAATACTTTTCTCATACGGGAATCTATGAACACCTGACGACGCAAAGAATCGGATTTCTATACCATAGCAACCACATTTTAAAGCATCTGACTGTCTGTTAAGCCTAGTGTATTCCCTTATTTCCCTTCTATCTATAAGCAACTAAGTAATAAACCTGTGTCTGATAATATTTATCTCGATTTGCATGAAGTAGATAGAAGAATAAGCTTAGTAACAATAATTTGTTACAGAGATGTAGAGAAAGTCATGTGAATGAAGCAATCAGATTTTATAGGTAGGTATAGCTCCTTCGATAAGACCCAATCAAACACTACAGAACCTTGATTGTGTGTTGTCACGTTTTCCACAGAGTACAGAGCAAAGATCAAACTGGACATACTGTTTTCTGTAAAACATGATATCGCTCAGACAGAATCGCTTCTCCTGCCACTGGACAATTGCACGACTTGGGGTATTCTGTAACTTCGTTGTTAAGAATATGGCTACATTTATTTATCAAACTTAAAGAACTGTTCTAAATAAAAGTTCCTCTGTCTCCAGATCTTCCGGGATGGCCGCGCCTTGGCTGAATTTCTTGCCTCTGATGAAGCCCCACGTAGTGAGGCGAAACGTCGGCAAGGAATTCAGCCAAGACGCGGCCTTCCCGGAAGACCTAGACACATCGAAGCTTAGGCAAGGAAAAGTTCCTGTATTTGGCATCCTATAACTCTGTTTCCTCGCGGTCTGTTAAGAAACTGGAATGATTATGGCAGGCACAACATTTAATGTCAGGTGGAAGGAGGAGCTGGTCAACAAAACATCCAACTAAATTATCATGGACACTACGTTTATGTTTGCTTGATAATGCCCTTTGTTTGCATTTCGGCTTATTTGAATTTCTCTGGCCGCCATTAAATTTTCTCTCTTCACCGTCAACAGAGCCAGAAAACCGCTACAGAGTATGTTTTTTAACTTTTACCAGCAGAGACAGAGAGGAAAAAAATCTGATGTGTTCCATTCACATGACTTTCTCTACAAATTTTCTATCTAATTTATGATAATGGAATAAACATTAGTAGATATTTTCTTATTAGTTGCTTCCTTGTAAGTAGAAGGAAAATAAGGGAATACACTAGACTAAAACGAGTGTCAAATCTCTTAAAAGCTGATTGCCATGTGGTTGAAATCCTATGCTATGCAGGGCCAGGAGTTTACAACTTTCTGTGTGAGAAAAGTTTAAGTATTTTAAAATCTGAAAACAATAACAAGAAATATCTCAGAAATGATCAATTCCACGAACAACTTACATGACATAAATTGTGGGATCTACATTTTTGTGCAGTAAGTTCCTGTCTATCTCTTACAGTTTATATGTTACACAAAATTCATTCAGAATAAAGAGGTCTTTAGAGGCCATTCCCAGTAAATTCAAGATATATATTTTATTTGTCATATAAATATATATATAATATACGGTATTTTAATCAAAATCACTAGAGGCATTTTCGAGAAAATCGAACTTTTCGAAAATGTTTCCATGTAAAGGGTAGTTTGGGGTGGGGGGATTTTTCTCAAAATCCTCGTGTCGCATTCCTGGAAGATATTAAACTTAAATACAAAATTTTGTATTTTACCGACTTTTCATTATTGAGTTATCGTGTTCACAGACACACGGACCTTTTTCCAAAAAGTCCTTTTTTGGATGCAGGGGACTCTGAAACGTGTACGGGTATTTCCGGAGAAATCTCGGTATCAAAATTTTGGATGGAATGCAATACCTTCCCTATACATTATATACATAGTATGTGTAAGAAAGAAATAATGTGAAAACTTCTCAAGAAAAATATAAAACATTATTATGTTGACTTATTAAATTCGCACAATACTTTTATAATTCGTATCTGATAATTATCCATATGATTTTATATTATTTAAGCGAAAGATCGAAGGGAGAAGAGACGTTTTACTTGCTCTATTATCTGGACGAATGCTGCTCCTACTAGTACTTTTGGATTCTTCCTTCACGCATTAGACCTAATTGCCTGCAGCAATTTACATATCTTGTTCATGCCATTGTTTAGGTTTTCCAACTCACTTTTCCCTATCGATTACAATTCTTAAAATGAAAATGTTGTATTGGCTTATCCACATGGTTTATGTTCTTTTGTTTCATCATTCAGATTATATATATATCCAATCCTTTCTTATATCTTCATGTTGGTGGTCTATTTTCCCACAACCAGCAACTGTTATTAAAAAAATATTTCATTTGCCTCAAGGTTTTGGCACTGATATTATTTTATACAATTTTAATATTGCGTCTTTTCTTGCTTTATTTCTCAAACCACTTTTTATAGTACTGTTGAGATAATTAAATATTTCCAATTCCTTTACTAGATAATATTCACTTTGATATGATAAATTGCAAATGTATTATAAATAGAGTAAATCATTTAATTACCTTTAAACCAAACTGCCTTCTGCAATGCCCTTCCAGAGACATTCCATTTCCTATGATTAAGAGAAGCTGGTTTATTTTAGCAAAAATAAAATTAAAATTATTCTGGGAACGAAAACATAATGAGACCTCAAAAGTACTAAGTTCCTAATGTTAACCTAAGAATGAATACAATATATTTAACTCTAATTAATAATATATGCATTTTATTACGATATTACATTGTTTTTTATTTTATTGCCCCTTTAACATCAATGGTCATATCGGGGGCTTTCACCTGTGAAACTGTAGGTTCAGAACATTAGGTTAAACTTTATATTACTAAACACACGCACATTCACTCTCACATTCATACTTCCAGACTCTATGGGGGATAGGGAATAATTCCGGTTAAAGAAAAATTCTCCGCCCCAGCCGGGAATCGAACCCGGGACCTCCGGGTGAGAAGTCAGCTCGCTGACTACTCGACCACGGAGGCAGTCACATTCATTTTGTTATTAAAATTTGGCTCTTAAAAGTTATGCAGAGAGCATCATTTATAAATACTATCGTACGAAATATTGCTTACCTAAACATAAACCATCAGAATTTATATTTTGCGCATAAATAACGTTTAATAGTAAAAAATAGTGATTTTTACATAGCATTAAAGTGATAGCTATGCGATTCTGTGCCTAAAACATATGCGTCAGCAACAATTCTTTTTCTTAACAAAAGCTTGCGAATTGTACGCAACAATCATTGGGCAGTAATGCGGGGGTAGCATGCCTGCCTCACATTCAACAGGTCACCAGTTCGAATCTCGCGTAGGGCGGGTTACCTGGATAAGTTTTTTTTCGGGTTTTCCTTAATCCTGAGAAGAGGAATTTCGAGTAACTTTAAGCTCCATGGACCCTAAGATCATTTGAACTTCATTTCACGAATGCCATTCATCTTCCGATATGGCCAAGTTAATGGACGTTAAGCTACAAAATAAATAAAATATGTTATCTAGTGGCTTTAATCATTTGTTAAGCTGTAACAAAACTTTACAAAATAGCCCTAACCGTGGCATAAGATGGGAACTGGGTCTTGAAGACACCTTTAAGGCACTATACCTCTACTATTTGGCAGGTTATCAGATTTACTTTGTTAATTTGGCGGTCAAGAGACTACAATCACCATATTTAGTTGCCGTCATCAAACACAACGTTGATACCACTCGAAAGGATTAAACTTCCCTTAGCGGGTATACAGACATTTCCCAATAGTGTCATTTTCCCAACAACTTGCTGATACCTGGAATACTAAGCTCCCTCCCTCAAAGGCACATATTATAGCAAATAGAATCAGAACAATCGTGTTAAAAACTTTTTCATAGGTGTATATCTGGTTTACAGAATATCTATGCTCTATTCGTCCTGTGTAATGGAACATGTATTAGGGTAAGGACCAAATTCAGTTAACAGCACAATCATTTCTTAATATAAATTTATTAATCTACTATTTACAATATTTACAGTAATTTAGTATGCAGACATACTACATATATAATATGTTGAAGGCATCTACGAGTAACTGCACCATGTCCTGCTGGATGACTGCTCCTTACCTGAAACAAACAAAACATATTGAATTAAGTAAGGAATTGAAAATAATGTATATATACACATAGCAGGCTGTTCCAACTTGACTCAAATGAGGTCCTACTGAAGCATTTTCAAATCAAAAATCTCGAAAGTGGCTGAGGTAGGGTGTGATAGCCAGTACGCCACTGGGTGAGGGACATAACACAAGGTTTGCTCTTCCTGTTAATCCTTTCCTGATTCAGCTGTAACGATAGCTTGACTTCAAATCCAAGTCCCAAATTGGAACAACCTCTTCTACACTAACCGTACTCAACACCCATTCAGATGCAAATCAGGCAGGCACTTTTATCAATAAGAAACGCGTAAATAGTTAACAAACTTATATGAATTGGAATAATGCTCAAGTAGAGATATGGCATGTCAATTTGCATTATTACTTAAACTATTTTAGACTTTTTCATTAAGAACAAAAGAGCTAAGAACACTGCATAGTTGGGGTCAAAACGAAATGGTGCATTTACTGCCAACTTGATAAAATAAACAAGAGTAAATGTATAGATGAGAGAAGCATATACAAACTAAGACACAAAAAGCTACAATTTTGACAAATTCAGATTCTATTTTTTAAAAATACATCCTTCACCTAAATTATCGAAGCGAGAACCAGTATTCTCAATAAACTTTTCTGGGGATATTTTAAGCTTAATGACGAGCATAGTGTCAAAAATGTTTATGACAATATATACTCCGCATTTGAAGATACTGCATAAGTAATTTGAATGTGAATTAAATCGAACAAAGCAAGACACATTTCTAATTGCATAACTACCTCTATGATACACTCTACGATTAGGGGAATACGCTCGTAAGCCAAGGCAAATAATGAACCTCGCCTGAATCAAGAAATCCAACAAAGCGAGAGGCAAATAGCGGCATTCTAATTGCCATAATTCTCCTTCAATGCTGCGCGGTCCATATGATTTCGATGAATGTTTAATGCAAGTTAAAGTGCTAAGTAAGGTATACGGGCGCTATATATTACCGGTTCGTTCTTTGTAGATTTATAGTTGTTAAAAAAACGTATTTTCTTATAGTTGTGTATACTTTTGGAATTGATTTTAAAAGTGTACTGCGTGTGCATTAAATTAATTATTTAGATAAGCGAAATGCCGGCTGAAAAATTTACCCTTCAACACGAATATTTATAGAAAGATTACCTGGCAGGAAATTGAAGGACAACGTTTTGAGTAACTACTGGAACACGTTGGTGACATAATAACTATGGCTAGACGAAGACATAGGCTAATGAAAGTTAACTGATAGAATATTCGGGAAATTTCTCCAACTACAATGTCGCTGTTTACTACGTATTCTGCCTGCTTCATCCAGCTCGCATTTTCGGCTGAAGTGTGACGCGTACTCTGTGTAAAACTTTTATTGCAGGTTGTTTTTAGATGTCCACGAGCGTTAAGGGGAACAAACTCCAGAAAAAAGAATAGCTTTTATGAAATAATCTTTGTTAAGAGTTCAATGTGCTGTTTAGTACTAATACAGGAGCATTTTTTAAATAAAGATGATTATATGCATTTGAAATAAAGCTATCTTCTTCTGTTTGCTGCTTAAAATCATTGAACAGGAATCAACCGAAACAGCTCTGTACACTTTAGTTTTGGTTATGAGAGCTCACTTATTTAGACATTTCATTCCATTAAATTACAGGATCAAAAATAAATATAACACAATAAAAACATTTCAATAGAACTACTGGAAGGAGATTCTTGAATTGAAGATTCAAACAAGTGCAAAATGAGCTGTAAAAATAATCTAAAACGATGAAATTCAGCCAAATCTTACCTCGATGCAGATTTGTAAATCACATCCTTAACCTCACTTGAGGTTTGCTTGATTTGCCTGTCGCCTTATATTTGTCAACAGTGCTATTCTTGATGACGGTTCGTTGAACTTTCTTCCCTTTGGTACTGAACTGGCGATCGAATGGGACAAAAGCTTTGTTCTTCTGCACAGGCTCCGATCTCACGATCGCTGCAAATAAATATTCAATATTACAGAAGGTAAAACTTTAACAAATGCATTAAATGTGACACTTCATATACCAAACATTAAGTGTAAAAAGGTGCACCTAGGGTATAGATGAAGTCTGCTTGTAAATAGCTTAAAAACGTTTTATAATCTCATGACTTTCTCTACCCCCTTAATTTATTTTCATACTTATATTATAAAAATCCGATTTTTCTACTTATTGTAATCAGGACATGCATAAATACTTTCAACACACATTTCATTATAACTACGTAGAAGTAAATGACACTAGCTCTATAGTCATAGTTTCATTCATATAACCTTCTATATCTAATTGCAACAAAGCATTCTCACAAAATTTCTATTCACTTAACGTTTGTCAAGATAAACATTGGCAGAAATGGTCTTAATACATATTGTTTCATTGTTCAAGAGGAATAAGAAATACAATAAGCTAGAGACAAGCAAATCTAAATAGCCGGTTCCCGTGTGATGGTTTTGAAACGCCGTTCTCTTTGCTTGACCAGGAGGAAGAAAAACGAATAACGGCTTCAAATTTGAGAAAAGCTTCAGGACTACAAAACTGAAAACAATTGCAAGAAATACCTCAAAGGGTTTAATTGCACAAAAAAGTTTCACATAACAAATCATGTGTTTTAACGAGATCTACATGTTTTGTGTACTAGGTTTTGTTTATTTCTTACAGTTTACTAGTATGCAACAATTTTCCAGATTGAAGAGAACTTCAGAGGCTATTCCCAGAGAATTCAAGTCATACATTTCATTTGCATAAAATATTTTAAACACATATTGTAACCAAAATCATTAGAACCATTTTTGAGATAAATCTTGTTTATGGTGCTAAACTTACAAGTCCTGTACCTGTAGTACTTCAAACTGTTTAGTTACACTCATAGTGCTTTTTGCTAAGGTTGTAAATGACGTACTGGCAACGCTGCAAATATTTAAAATAGACGAGTAATAACTGGCCAGTTTGAGAAATTGCACTCTTTCGCGAACAAATATACATTTTTATACAAAAACTAAGATGATACATTATACACATTGCATCGAAAGTGCCACGTAGAATGCAAACTCCTGCGGAACGGGATTCCGGCACACCGGCCGCGCTAATATGGGCTTGTTAATTGAAAGCGTCCTTAACACACAAACCAAATAATATATGTGCATATAAATGGAATATCCGTGTTCAAAAATCAATATCGATATGAAGTATCGAGAATTTAGTAGCATAGTCCCATCCCTAACACGTTAAATGAAAATACTTACACTCTGATTTCCAATATGTTGGAGTTGAAGTTGCAGGAAGAGTAATTTAAAATCAAAGCATGCCTGAAATATAATTAAACAGCAAATATTAAATATTTGAACAATGAAAGATAATACTTACAAATGCTTATGTTATCACAGGGGATAAGGAAGCATACAAAGGTCATGAAGATGTGTGGTAGACTAGTGAAATTATGCTAGAGCGCGAAAAGTTTCTACTTATAGCTTTGAAAGATATTTAAATCATGAATTGGTAAAGAGCTTAGTGGTAGGATTCCTGTGGTGCTGTGTGGTCAAGTCTAAAGTAGGAATGTCCAACCTAAAGGAACAATGTGGAAAGACCAGTAACTCATTCCACTCTGCGTGAAACATTGGCGCATTCAACTATACGACATAATGACATGTTTGTAAACATAAGGGCTTCCTTATCTGCATCAAGTGGTGGTGGTTTGAAAGAAAGCAAAACAAATGATGACTTTCCATTTGAGAAAAGGATATTACAGTATAAAGTATATATTAGTGAATTTATAGTATAAAAGTATATTAGAAAACTTGAAGAACAAAAACAAAAAATAATAATAACTGCACAACAGACAAACTGTGTGTGTGAGATTATATTTTTTGTGTAGCAACTTCAGATTACCAGTAATACAAAGTAATACAGAATGAAGGGCCTTCATAGGTTATTCCCTAAATATTCAAGATGTATACATATTTTATTTGTGATGGAAATATCTTAAACTTATGGCATTTTAGTCAAAATTGTTAGCCATTTTTGAGAAAATACAATTTTTTTAAAAAATTTCCCATACAAAGGGTATTTTAGAATGGGGAGATTTTATTAAAAATGTTTGTGCGTCGTCCTTGAAATATGCTAAACTTTTATATTAAATTTGAACGTACTTTTCGTCATTGAGTTATAAACGAAATGGCCTGTTATTTATGGACGCTCTTTAACTACTTTGGTTCTCAGCGTCCCATTCTATATTGGGCGTAAAAGATCGCTTAATTTTGCTCAGAGGCCTCTCTTATCAGGCTTGAGGTTCTTTTACGTGCCGTAAATCTAAGACACGGGACCCACAGCTTTACTTCCCTTCCGAAGGATGCCAAGCTAAGGATTTTTATGCCCGAAAAAATCCATCGTCCTCCACCGGGTTTGAACCCGCGACCTTGGGTATAGGAACTTAGCATGGTAACCATTACACCACGGAGGGCGACGTCATTGAGTTATGCTGGCGCCACACACAGACATACACAATTAATTGTATGCTTGACAATATGGGTGACTAACTACACTTCCCTTCCTTGAGTGGAGTTGGGGAAAACGATTTTATGACGTCAGTACCTCGCAAGAATGCCTAGCCTAAACGGATTTTAATATAAAGCGTTTACGGCTGCTACATAATAGTATTTAAATATTATCCACTTACATGCACTGCGTTTGAAAAAGAGAAGATCCTTACAATGTCAAAGTTTAATCTTCCTTTGCAGCATTTTGCACAATCAAATGTTCTTCTTCAAATTTTAAAGGAATACTTAAAGTATAAGGGAAGCGATTGTCCATAACCATCATATTTCTCAGTATACCAATTAATGTATACGTACAATTAGTGCCAAAATGCAGATCTTTCCGAAGTAAAACAGCCGTTTCGAAAATTCTTGTGGTTTTCATCTGCATTAAAATAAAATATAGGTGAAATATAGCATACATTTTCTTAGTGTGGGCAGCGATATTGACGCACAAGAATGTATGCACTATCTTCCACAACGCATGACAAAATGTTCAAGAAATATAGTTATAGAATTTAGCCCTTACCTATTAACTTAGTCATACAAAAACTTAAATTTGGAAATGCATTTGTTGATAGTTTGGCATACTATATGAGAATAAATGTGTATATGAAATATATTTTAAAATTATTTTACAGCAAGTTTAATGTTGATAAGAACATATCAGTAAAATTTTATAATACATTATTTTTAATTGCAGTTTAAATGTTATTAATTATATTTTACTTAAGATTCATAGTAAAACCAACAGTTATTTCACTTTTTCGAAATTATAACCCTCTGACTTAAAACTTCTTTTACCAATTCATGACTCTAAAGTTTATGATACAAATGAACATTACACACAGTCTAGGAATGAAAGAATGAACTTACCAGAAACAGGAGACAAGGTTAGTCTGTGAGAGCCATTCAGTCTAGCCAGATGCTGTGGCTCCCGAAGACTGTCTCTTACTACTGTGACCCTGAAGGGCTGCATACGAGTCAATCTCTCCCTGATGATGTGTTGTCTGACTCTAGTCTTCAGTACAGGATCAGACTTGATCAGGCGAAGCCATTTCTTGCTTACAAGGGCAGCAGAAAACAAAGAACGAGGATCCAGCATCCTGAAAGAATAAAGAACAAAACAATATAGTTCGATGCTCTCAGAGTACATATAAAATTGCAGGGAAATGCAATGCGCCGTATTACACTGTATTTACAAGTATTTAGATTTAGGTTCCATGGCAAAAGTTTTAATTATAAAAATAACTATTACATCCATCGAACAATTAGGGCAGCTCTTACAAGAGCTCATTAGCACATTACGTCGCAGATTGTACTGTAATCGTTTACAGTAAAAATATACCGAAAATGAAAATAACTGTGTCTAGATTTACTCTCTCCTATTTGCTGGAAAAGAAAGTTCTACTAATGACTGATTTTTACGTCTGTCTTCCGCTCAATAACCATCTACTTCACACCATGATAAATGCTATTAATATGAAAATAATTACTCGTAGATGCTGATAGTAAATCATTGTAATTCGTAAATAGCTTTTCTTCTCAAACTTGAGTTTATGGGAGAGAAAATAAATAGATGGGTATTTTTATTTTCAATCTACTCCCACTAAAAAGCTTGATCTGAAATATCAGTTCAACAATGACTTATTAGGGGTATAAGTGCGCTGATATGACAGAAAACCTTTTATTTTTATGGTTAAGTGATAGCTTTAAGTAACTAAAATGTTTGTGTGCTTCATTCACATGACTTTCTAAAGGCAGAAGAAATAATTATAAATTGAATAAAGTGATTTTTAGTTTAATAAATTAATATTAATGGATCAATCTTTTGAATTAATAAAATAATAAAACAATTGGTTATTATAGAGAACTTCGGCCGCTCTAGAAATTAAACAAATTGTGGTTTGACTGATAGTTTGGTTTATACTTGTTACGTTTTCATCAATTTTTTTTATCGGAGAAGCTCCGTAATTAAGTTAGACGCTAATTTATTACGTGCGCGTAGCGATCCTTATTTGTGAGTATTTATGAAGTATATAATTATAGTATATTAATAAATGTATTTTGATTATCAATTAGATTAGTAGGAGGTTTTTTAATTAGATTAATATGTTTACGCTGCCTAGAAGGAGTAGAATATGAATAAAGAAGTCTTATAGTACTTTTGCAGTGTACATATATAATAATACTACACGCTAAAGTGCCTAAAACCTAGTTTCATTGTCGGCGGAAGGCATCAGTGTTGTGGCATGTAACACCGGCATATGTCGCTAGACGCTGTGCTGATGTATGACGAGTATGTTTCACATAGATACATCTGTTCAGTGAAGGCAATACAATGTTAAGAATTCTTGTCAGACATTAAAATGAAACATTATAATACCTTAAGCATGTTTTTTTTTTTTTTTTTTTTTATGCAGGACTTCGGCCGCTCTAAAATCGAATGAAACTAAGTGCGATTGATTGACTTTGTATTTATGATGACAATTTCAAAGTCTGTGGTTTTCAAATTTAGCGGAGGTTAAGTTCCAATCCGTTTAGGTTAGTGTGTGTATAAACATTTATGTTTCTAATTTTCTATTGTAGTACTTGGCAGAGAAATATGTTTCAGAACATTACATTAAATATGCACATAGAGCAATTGTTTGGGATGAGTGGTGCTTAGGCTTGCATATTATGGGCAATGCAGTGCAGAATTTACGTAAATGAAACTTTAGTCTTAAAACTAGTAGGAGGCGAGCGGAGAAATACTAGGAAGTAAAACGCTAGTCTTTATGCAATGTGAGCAAATTATATTTATATTTAGAACATATATTTTACTTTGCGGCTCTGAAGTACTAATATTTAATGTTCATTAACGATATTTCCAGCAACTCCTAACAGCGCAATGGATAGCGTGAAAGACTACAACACCAAAGGTACCTGGAGCGAGTCTCTTGTCAACTAAAGATAATTTGTGAAATTGAGCGTTGAGGTATATGGAAGTCAGGATAGTATATAGAATAAGAACGAAAATAAAAGAAAATACAGAGAAGAGAAAGGGGTGATAGCTGTAAAGGGATAATAGAAATAAGGTAGCAACATAACTTTTTTAAATCACCTCCCCACCCACAATCCCCCTCTAACCACACCGGTCCCGTTAGAGTGTAAAACTGGCATAAGTCGCAGCGGAGAGAGTTAGCGGCCCAACTTCTAAATAATTACCAAACAATTTATTCATTAAAGGCCAATTTTTAACGATATTTGTAGGATCCCCTCAACATTTTTTTTTACTTATTTTGCAAAAAAAATATTCTTACCAAAACTAATTCATCTATTAACTTTAGCAGAAATCGTATTACTTAGTTCCCTGTAAATAGAAATTAACAATGTAATACATTAAGCTAGAGCGACAGTTAAAAAAAGATGTAGCTTAGGATTGACATGAAAATATTTTCTCCATGCATGGTCAGTAATAAGAACAAAGAAAAGCGGATGAAGAATTCCAATTTAACAAAAGTATAAATATTTTAAAATTAAAACGAATAACAAGAAATATATTGGAAATGATTAGTGTACAATAAAAATGTATTGTGTATTTTTGAAGGGATCACCAGTTTTTGTAGCAAGTTTTCTTATTTTTGAGATGTGCTGCTCACAGACACAAAAATGTTTTCTAAACATGCTTTTTTTTATTCAGGGGGCCCTAAAATGTATTGAAATTGAAATCTCAGTATATAATTTTTGGGTGGAATGGTCGTTATCCCTTTTGTTTGGTATTGAAGCTGTAAACTTGTTAAATGTTAGAAAATGAATTTTGATTTCTGGTATAAAATAAACATTCAGTGTTATTGATAACATTTCCAGACTATGAAATAACTTACTGTCGTATGGCCTAGATTTAATTTTCACTAATATTTTTAAAGGTAAAAGATTGCATTTCTAAAACTTCTGACATTTGGAATTCCAATATATGCACTTCCAGATTTTAGAACTATACAATGTACGGTAAGAGAGTTTAACGTAGATTTTATCACAAACTTACAACACACGTTGACATTTACTATGGTTACACTTATACATATTTTAATTGTATAAAGCCTGTTTGCACTCATATTAATGATAGTTTGTGTTGTTTCCAATAAGAACTGACTCAGGGAAATTTTTAAAACGCAGCAAACAAAACTAACTATAGGATTACATAGAAAGGGTATAAGTAGAGATTAATAATATTGTTTCTTTATTTCACAAGTCTTGCACAAGAAATATGGTCTTTTATAGCATATATTGGTATTAACATTATCATTTGTGTAACCTGATCAGTATTTCTGAGCTATACTTTCAAAGGGGCCTTCCAACGAAAATCAAACCATGATCATATTGTAAAGCAATTATGCTACGACTTGGTATTAATTTACATCCAACATTATCATCTGTTTGCATAATTTACTCTGTACGAGACCAATAATCTTTACGATAGAATAACTAGTGGAAAGTATCTAAATAGAATATAGGCTTTTAAATAGAAGTAAACAGCTTAATATTGGTCTGGATGCAACTTAACCCACATACTCTTCATTTAAATTCATTATCTAGTGCATCAAGAATATATTCTGAATCTAGAATTTCCTTTGTAACTACTTGCCTGAATAATCATAATAATGTATTTCAGTCATTAAAGGGTGAAATGAAAATCAATACAAATGTACATTTTCCATAAAAAAAACAAAAATTTCATAGTAGACTTTCGAAAATTAACAGTTTAATTACCGATTCTAAACAACCACACTTATATAACGTTATCCTCATTTATTAGAACTGTTAGAATATTTAAGCAAACTGCAGCACATATATATTGTGTTCTTTTATTAGCTTCCCATTACTAGTTATAAATATTTTACTTAGAATTACATCATTAGTTTTAAAGGTTTAGAAGAATAAATGCAATGTTAATAAGAGAATTTAACCCTTTGTATTAAAATGATAGATATGTACGTAAAGATTTAAGATACTATAAATTAGAAAATATACAATGGTGAATTAACTATATAATCTTGGGCCTGTAAACGTAACTGCTTCCTTAGGACATCGCTGCACGAATAGCTACGTAATATTGTAATTTGAATTGGGTATATTTCACTAATTTCTACTATATATATAGAAATCAAAATTGCAAGCATTGTCTTTTGGTACTGTACTCTTATTACAAAACTTAGATACTCTTGCAACTGAATTATGTTATTTTTAGAAACGCATATTTGAAATAACAAAGATAATAAAGTCTCACTACAGGAATGTATAACATATTCAAATTTACAAACCCTGTTCTTAAGAAATACGAATGCAGAACTCACCTGAAAATAATCAAGCTTATTTCCAAAGGTAACGCCTTCAGGATGTCGAAAGCCTCAGCATTTCCTTGGTTGTTGGAGTTCATTCCCATAGCTAGCAGTAAGGAGTAGAACGGCTCCATTATCCAACACTAATCAAGCAAGCACAAGCAAATGTAAACAAGACGCACACTCTTTGAGGTTCAACTGCTAAGTGCCAGCCTGCAGAAACAACTGAACCTCACCGTTGCAATCAGCCAATTAGGTAACATGGCACTTTAAGTCAGCCAATCAGAGAAGAGTTATGGGGATTTTTTTTTAATGTTTGCATTGGGAAATCAGAAAGGTACCACTGAATTCAAAACAAATGCAAGACTTAAATAATATTTACATAAGAAAATATATTTTGAAATCCAGAAATGTGAAATAGTTTTTAGTTAGTAACTGAAGAGATTTGCAGAAGTCATAATGTGTATCAGTCTGAGAAATGGGGTCTAGTAGTATAACGATTTTGAGTTTAAAATTTATTTGTAAGACATAACATTTTAAACAGATATTCCTAATGGTATAAAGGATTTTGAAATCAGTTGGCTGTGCTGCGTGTTTTACATGTCATTTATAATTAAGGAGCTTGGAATTCTGTATATTTCTTAAAGGTTCATTAGAGCATTTGTAGTGTATACTTTTATTTTCGTTTAATTTTAACGATTTGTTGTAATCAATGTTTCCTTGTGTTTTCAAGAATAAGCGATACAAGTCAACCACAGTCTGCAAGTGCATGTATTTCTGTGCCCTTGGTTTGTGTGAAATATATTCATGCCTTAGATTATGCCTGCGTAATTTTAATGTTTCTTAAACATTTAGCACGGCTCATATAGAAAATAGAAAGCGTATTGTGTTGAGAGAGTATATAAAGTACTGCAAACTGTACACAAGGCAACCTTATGAGATCGGAAAAGGTAAAAATCGACAAATTTGTCATTTACACAGAGAACATCATTTATAAAGCATAACTTAATAACAGGTATTGTTTACTGAAGTTTGTAAATGTTACATTACTATTGTAAACAATTGCTTTTAACCAGGAAGCATAACCTATAAGGTATTCATGCGGTCATTTCATTAGTTAACAATATAATAATAGTAGTAGGCAGTAATATATTTTGACAAAAGAACCTCAGCTAGCTTCTATTGACAGATATATTCAATACAATACCATAAAAAATTATCTTTGCAATATTACTAGTATACTGTATACAGTATAGCTAAGTATATTTAACTTATCCCCTAGTAAGGGATTATATTACAGAAGCATATGCCCATATATTTAAATTCCATCTAACATTTGACTGTTAAGGTAACTCGTCATTCAAATGGCGGTTGGCTATGTGGTACTGTTTTGCCCTTTTCCTGATAATTTTAATAAATATAATTATTTTTATTATACTGATTTGTGTTGTAGCTATAAAATTAACTCAAATTATTAAGATGTTAGAAATATAAATATCTGTTCATGAAAATTATTTTAAAGTATGCTTTTTTGGTTTTACTTTTTCTTACCAAATGTGTAAATAAAAATCAAATATGACATTTGAAGCACTGAATTATTTGGGGAACGGTTTAAAAATTATATACAATAAGCATTAATGTTACCAATGTAGTATACAATATGTACCTATAACTACCCACTGAAATTTACGTCATAAATCCAAAAGTATTTTAGATATCAAGGCAACTGTGCTCATTTGAAGAGAAAGCTTCAGTCGTGCAACAATTAATTGAAAAATTACATTTTCTGATTTTCAAAAATGTGGATATACCGTTAGACGTATTAAGCTTTAAATTTAATAATAGTTTCAGTCATTAGGTCATAATAATTATTACAGCAGCTTCGTCAGTATGTATATATACTCTAATTACTATAATATAACGTAACCTCTGTGTTTATGACATCATATATAAGAATTAAACATACATGTATAAAAAGCTAATTCAAAGATGCCAATGACACATATCAAATACAATTTGTCACATTACATTTCCCAGGAGAATTCAGTGATTGTTCAAAAAAACCTCATATTGTTGCATTCGTACTCAAATTCATCAATACTATATAAACATTTTGAATTAATACGTTTTTAAAGAATGCAAACAAATATTTCGTCTGATTTTATATAGCAATTTATTATATAATTTCAAATCTATGTGTCTATATAACTAAAAACATAAGATAATAACGAAGTTGCTCACTTTGATAAACGAGTCAAGTTTTATAAAAATAGTCATTTTACATACGTTATTTAAAATGCTATACAGGTTGTATCAATATAATAAGTATATAAACGTATAATTAAGGTTTTCACCAACAGACCTTACTATAGTGTTATGAGTCTCTTATACTATAGTTAGGCAGATTTTTACTTTCTCTAGCCCGCATGTACATAGTGGATAGAGAGGTATTGTATTCCACCCAAAAATCCGATGCTGAGATTTCACCGGAAATGTATGTTTTGGGGTCCCCTGACTCCAAAAAAGAAATTTTTAATAAAAAGTCCGCGTGTGTGTGTTTGTGTGTGTGTGTGTGTGGACAACATAGCTCAAAAACGAAAAGACCGTTAAATACCAAACTCGGTTTATTAGGTTTGGTATATCCCAAGGATGTACACGAAGATTTTCAAGAAAATCCCCCCAAATCAAACTACCCTTCACATGGAAAAATTTTCGAAAACTTTGATTTTATCAGAAATGGTTCTAACGATTTTGATTAACATTCCGTCCATTAAAGATGTTTACATCCCAAATAAAATGTGTATTTTGAATTTTAACCTCTGAAGACCTCTTTATTCTGGATGAATTTTGCTTAGTTGCTAAATCGTAAGAGAAAGACAAAAATTTACTGCACAAACAAGATCTCGTCAAAACACAATTTATGTCCGTTACTTATACTTTTCTCAGACAGGATGTGTCCGTTTTGCTTTTGTCTACTCCTGGTTAAGCAAAGAAGCAGTTTGCAATAACAATGGCATAAAGACAGCTTTTAAAACATTTGACTATCACTTTAGCATATCGCATTCCTTTAGTTCCCTTATACTTATAAGAAACTAAGTAATAAGAGCATTCTGCTAATGTTTATCTCAATTAGCATGATGTAGAAAGAAGAATAATTTTTTGTAAGAAATTTGTTTGTAGAGCCGCTATAGAAAGTCATGTGAGTGTGACATATCAAATGTTTTAGTATGTTTTCTATACATATTTTAAACTACTCTACTGTGATACAATTTTTAACGAGTTTAAGGCATGTTTGGGCAGTGATTCTGAGTTTAAATCTGCGGTATGCACTTTTTAAGTTGTTACTGTTTCAGATGTGAATATTTATGGTTTAGAGATTTTCTTTTATATATACCAAATATCTTCAAAATAACTACTTAAATAATTGGCTCTCACCATGTTAATACATTTTCTCACAGATTTCAAATGCATTTTGTATGCAACATAATATTAAACAGTACTAAAAACAAGAAAAATGCAATTGATTTTAATTCTGTTTAAATTAGACATACCGTTATATGGCACTCGTTTAAGAGTTGTATTTACGGATATGTATATAACATATAAAAGTATTGTCAAACATATGCATAGTTATACTAATTCTTTATGAAGATTCTCTTAATCTTTTTCTCTCTTGAACCTGGGTCAAACGTGTCTAACCGGGTAGTATTCCCTTAAATCGCATTCATCAGCATCGTCCTAATGACCCTATTAGCCAGGTATATAATAGAAACTATCATCGGAATACCCTACACACCAATTTGCTCAACAGATGGTAGATAATGATTCCCCGGTAAAGATGTCTCTAAACAAAACAAATTAAGTACCCATTTATTTATCTGCGTAAGATCAATCAATGGTTATAGAAAAACCCTTTGAAAGGACAAGTTGAAAGATTAATACCAGGCATACTCTTTATATTTCCTTTTGTCTTAAGAAAGCATCACATTAAAATTTGTTTGATGTTCACTTTAGTTTATTTTGGAACAATCCAGAAGGTGTCAGCAGGCTGCTCCACTTAGTTTGGCAGTAATTTATTTTTCGCTAAAACATCTAAGACTACTTAATTCAACGCAGACTAAAAGCTCGAATGCTTGATGGTTCATGTTGACAGAAAATCGAGGACGTTAGTATTGCTAATATTTGAAACTATTAGTTTCAGAAACTGCATTGACAAAACCGTCATAGTCTTGAAAAGTGTCATAGGTCTGTGGCTTTAAAGTTAAATGAAGGTTTTTTGCCAAACGCTATGTTTCTCGATGTATTCCAAAAAACAAGAAAATATTTGCAGGTTTTATTTGAGTATATGAAGATATACTAACATATAATTTTTACTTTCTGTACTTGTACATAATATATAGATAGAGAAAACAATGCATTCCACCAAAAATCGATATCAGGATTTCACTGGAAATACAGGCTGTATACAAGAAAAGCATTTTTTTAGAAAAAGGTACGTGTCTCTCTGTGTGAGCAACTCAAAAATGAAGAGTCGATTAAATACCAAACTGATTAAGATTAGCTTCTCCCAAGGATGCGACGCGAAGATTTTTCAAGGAAATCACTCCCCCAAACAACCATTTACATGGAAAAAGTTTCGAAAATTTTGATGTTTCGAAAATTTTGATGTTCTCAAGAGTGGTTCTAATGATTTTGATTAAAACACCATATAGGTATCAGGTTACAATGCAAATAAATTGCATATCTGGACTTTTCTGAGCAAAGCATCTGAAGACCTCTTCTGGGCTTTTGTGTAACTAGTAAACCGTAACAGATATACAACTTACTACACAAATAATGTACATCTCGTTAAAACACATAATTTATGTGACATTTTTTTCTGAAGTTAGTCATTTCGGAATTTTTCCTTGTTTCAATTATAAAATACTTAAACTTTTCTCAAACGTGAATTAGTCACTCATTTTTCTTTTGTATTATTCCTGGCCATGCAAAGAGAACTGAACATGAATTGCAAGTAACCAACTTTTAAAAAAATTGACTATCGGTTTAGCCTAGTGTTCGTTACAGAACAGGTAGAGAACATTATGTGAATGAAACACATCCGATTTTGAATGTTTGTGTTGAACTATCTCGCCTTATTTTGCTTTCATGCTAAAGTATGCTTGATGCATGCATTCATTCACGATATCCATGACACATTTAACTTAGACATAAATTCAAATAAAGCAACGTATGTCTTTTCTGTTACCTGCACTGTGCAGAAGCAGCACTAAAATATTTTTGGAAACATTGAGGGAGTGTGGAATAAATTCAATGCGAAGGAAAAAAAGTAAATAGAAGAACGTCCAACTTTCAAAGGTTCCGTCATATACTTGTGAAAATCTAAATAAAGAGCATCGATTAATACTACAAAAACATTTAACACCCATTGTCTCTACAGTCTACCTGAAGTAGGTTTTGATGTAATTCTTATGATTCATCAATCAAAATAAGTATATGTTCAATTGGAATGAAGAGTACTTCACAGTCTATCGTAGAAAATCCCAGATGTGTGAGTTTTATAATTAATGGCAACGTTCAAACATTTGACAATCAGTAGAGCATTTTGTGATTAAATAAATGCTTTGCGTGTTTTGACGAGATGTACATTTTTACTTTCTCCAGCTGTATGTACATGCAATACACATTGTAGCTAGAGAAGGTATAGTATTCCAACCAAAACTCGATGTCAAAATTTCACCGGAAAATATGTTTTGCGGTCCCCCGAGTCTGAAAACGCATTTTTAGAAAAAGGTTCGCGCGCATGTGTCTGTCTGTGGACAACAGAGCACAAAAACGAAAAGACTGTTAAATAAAAAACTTGGTACTGATGTTTAGTATCTTCCGAAGGATGCAATAAGATTTCCAAGAAAATCCTCCCACCGAAACTACCCTTAATATGGATTTTTTTTGAATATTTTGTTTTACTAAAAAATGACTAAGATTTTAGTTAAAATAATGCATATTATGGATATTTATATTACAAATAAAATGTATACTTTGACTTTTCTGAGAATTATATCTGGAGATCCCTTTATTCTGGATGAGTTTTGCAGAATTTTGCGTTAACGATTAAACCGTAAGAGATAGACAAAAAACTTAGACACAAAAAATGTAGATCTAGATTAAACATATAATTTATGCCATATACTTTTTCCTGTACAACTGTTTTCAAGATGCTGCTTGTTATTGGTTTCATTTTTAAGACACCGAACTTTTCTCAAACGCGACCATTCCAAGCGAACCCAACTTCAGTTGTTTCACATAATGACCAGCTTTTAAAATATTGGACTATGCATTCTCTTATTTCGCTTATACTTACAAGGAAGCAAGTAATAAGACCAACTGTGCTAATGTTTTTGTCGATTAGCAAAATGTAGAGAAAAGAATATTATCTTGTAGGAGTCTTTTATAAGGATAGTTTGTACGTGGAACAGCTAGATAAAGTTATGTGATTTTTTTGAAGCAAGTTTTTGTCTACTTCTTACGGTTAACTAATTATGCAAAAGTCATGCAGAGGACTTAAATATGCCGTATTATAACCAAACCTCTCTTCAGTGCTCAAAAAACAACCCTTCATTTCTTCCACTGTTTACAAATAGAAATCTGTTCAGAAATAACTGTCTTTATTAGATGTTTCCGCAATAATTTTTCTTTTCTTTTGGTAGTGTTTAATGCCCGCTTTAACTACTTATGGTACTGCAGGTGGTGACACTGATGATACATGAATGAAGATGGAGCGATGGCGGGGAAACCGGAGAACCCGGAAAAAACCCGCCCCGGCGCCGCTTTGTCCACCACAAATCTCACATACGGTCACTTGGGATCGAACCAGGGCCGTCTAGGTGAGAGGCGAGTGGCCCGCAACAATTAAGCCGTTTAGTTTCCTGTCACTCAACGAATTTCCCGTCGAAACTGACTCAATTACTAGGCGCTATGATTCCCAGTTAAAACTGAACTCTCTGCAGGATTCGTTCTCCATTTTATATCCGCCGATCACGAGGCAGGACGACACCTGCAAACCACTGCGGATTACAAACTATTCAAGTATAAAAATGCGGGTCTTTAAAGAAAAATACTGCCGAAAAAATAGGTGTGCACTAATACAGGATTATAATCATGGCTTTGAGGTCAAAAGAACTGCCGACAGCACACGTGCCCTCTAACACTGGTGTAACAACGCTGGTGTATTGTTACACAGGACAGCAATTAGATGTGACTTACGAAACAAGCCATTCACACACGTGCGGCGATTATGACCGTAGGATGTAGTCAAGTTTTTTAATAAAAATCTTGGGAGTGATTTTTGAGAGAATCAACATTTACCAAAAAAAAAAAAAAAAAAATCCATGTTAAGGCTATTTTTGCACTGGGAATTTTCTTGAAAATCCTCGTGTTGGATTCTTAGAATTTTGAAATTTTACGATTTTATTTTTCTGAGCTATGCTGTCCACAGACACACAATTATGGAACTTTTTTTAAACTTTATTTTTATGGATTCAGGGATATTAAAACATGTTATCCCCGGTGAAATCTCGGTATGTAAGTTTTGGATGGAATACAATAACTTCTCTACAATGAATATCATTTCAAAGGGCGGTCGAAACCGGTTGGCGGAAAGAGCCACAGAGGAGGGTTCCAAGCAGTTCTTAATCCCGATGCTAAACGCTCGCGCCCCAGTTCTGACCAAACCTTATGTCTACTGATGACTTCCAACGCCATCCCGCCTGTGAGAGTTGTATTTCCAGAGCACAATCACGATCACAAGGGCGCCACTACCGCTGTCCTCATCGATCCTTGCAACCGTGAAAGAGACCGGTTGGATGAAATGAAGGGATAGGAATTTTGGGGGAATGAATAAACCTCCCCACAGTTGCCTAGTGTCATGAGAAAACGCCGAAAAAACCCATGGCTCAGAGAGGGCGGCCGCGGGAATTGAACCCAGACGAATGACAATCTCAGACGAAGTGCCTGAGCCACCGGGCTCAGTAATAATAACCGTGTGATCATGTCCATAAAACAGAATCATTTTAATGACAACACTTTACCTCCCGTTGCCTAGTGCCAAATGGCGCATGCTGCTGTATAAATTCCAACTCACTCTTCTCACTCCACACAGCAAAACTCTTAAAGAACTTGACATTTCAAATACATTACTGTGAATCGACAGTCAACGCTCCCGGTTCAGAATAAAGCAGGTATTTAGGAAAATTCCCTGGGCGAATCTGGGAAGAAGAAGAAAGAAAGTGGCAGTATTTAGGTAATCTTTCGGCGGGGAGCAGGGGAATAAACGTTCTCGTTCGGAATGAGACGTCTGATGAAGATTTCCTTACAATAACTGCTTTCTCTGTAGAAGTAAAATCTGGAACAATGGAAGCATTTCACAGATTGCATTATAAAAGGGTTTTACATATGGCTTGCAGTAAATTTAGGATGCAAGAAGGATCTGTCTATCCGAGCCCACATTTTGATGGAAAAATACGGTTTAATTTCTCAAAAATAGCTAAAGTATTTCATTTCATTCCTTCCATTATGCATTGCCTGCTGTTCAACAACAGACAATTACAATGGAAGATTATACAGGGCTTGTTTTGCATACGAGCTCTTCTATTTGGTCGTGCCGTGCCCTCTCTCATTTTCCTCAAGAGAATATGGCAGTTTCCTTGCGAATCCTGTTTTAATTTAACGGATGTATCAACCACCTGCGTCTATATTTCTTAGGTTTCATAAATCGTAAGGCGCAAAGGCACATCATTGTTAATTAAATTTACAGCACTCTGCAGCCTCTATACTTGCATTATTTTCAATATTTTTTGAAAAAAAAAAACAATTATTGTAACATCACTGTCTCGAGCATCAATTGT
This sequence comes from Hymenopus coronatus, assembly GCA_030762935.1. Taxonomy (NCBI): domain Eukaryota; kingdom Metazoa; phylum Arthropoda; class Insecta; order Mantodea; family Hymenopodidae; genus Hymenopus; species Hymenopus coronatus. The sequence goes on along the minus strand of CM060898.1, from coordinate 65,849,757 downwards.
TAGTGTGTAATTTTTACAACCTATTGTAGATTTTTTTACATGGTATTATTGGTTATGTTATTCAATTTGAAACATGTGGAGCACTTGGAAGATATCCGCATGTACACAATCTACAGATCTAGAAACTTGTGAATTGCCTTTTAGTAATTTGGAAAACATCTGAACTATGTTATTAAAGTAAGAACATTCTAATGTTAAGTTTGTTTAACTTTTTCACAAACTTGCTAGACTGAAGTTTCGCCCAATGAAAGCCAGCTTAGAGGACGAGCTGCATGAGAAGAGTACTGCATCTTGATCGTTTACTAACATGGATGAAACTCAGTCCACAAAAACCACAAGCCTATTGTTACTCGTGGGGCACTATAACCTCATTACTGTCTGTCTTTTGCTGTATAGTGAGTGTTAAATCTTCTTTTTTTACTTTCTCCTCATAGTACGTGGTACATAGACAAGGTTTGCATGCCACCCAATAATTCTATACGGAGATTTCACCAGAAATACACATTTTTGGGTCCCCTTAACCCCCCCAAAGACATTTTAAGACAAAGATTCATATGTTTCCGTATGTCTAACTCAAAAACGGAAAACTTGGTATTTAAATTTAGAATAATCCCACACCAAACTACCGGTTACAAGGAAAAAATTTGAAAAATGTCTCTAACGATTTTGATTAAAATACTGTGTATTAAAGATATTTACGTGATAAATGAAATGCATATTTTCAATTTTCTGGGAATAGCCTCTGAAGATCTCTTCATTCTGGATGAATTTCGTTGAATTTTGCATAACTGGTAATCCATAACAGATGGATAAAACCTACTATACTACTTTATGTCATGTACATTTTTTCGTAGAATTTGCCATTTTCGAGATATTTCTTGTTATTGGTTTCAGTTTTAAAATACTTTAACTTCTCTCGCACGAGCATTTCTCAACTCCTGGCCATGCAAAGAAACGAGTTTTAACCAAATAGCAACGAGCTTTTGAAAGATTTGACTATCACTTTAGCCTAGCGTATTGCCTTATTTCCCTCCTACTTACAAGAAAGTAGGTAATACGATTAATTCTGCTAATGTTTATCTCGATTAGCATGAAGTAGATGGAAGAAATATCTTTTCAACAATAATGTTTTACAAAGATGGAGGGAAAGTCGGGTGAATGTAGTATCAGATTTTTTTAGAAAGAAGGGAAAACGAAGATCTTGCTAGTAAATTAAATTCTCGTATACACAGCGAAGTAATATCATTGCTTCTCCTTTAATATTCAGTTATTAATTTGGTCTTTCATAAGAAACACAAAAACATGTTGATAAACTGAACAAAGAGATGAAGATGTTAAGGCTGGTTTACAATAGCCAGTAACGGTGGCCAGAAAGAGAGCGACAAGTTCAAATATATATATATATATTGACGGGAAGGCTTCCCGGGCCCCAAGATCAAGAAGCAAGGTTTGACCAAGTTTGAACTCTCTCATTCTTGTTCCACGGCATATTAAATATTCATTTTGCATTTTAGACTCTTCGCTCTAGAGTGTATTCTAAGCGGCCATGATATGAAAAAGCCGCGACAGCTCACTTTAGTGCAATCTTTTGAATTATTAAGTTGGCTGAATTGAGGTTGATGGAAAATATTGTTGGGAGTTAAAAATAAATGTATTTCAATGTACAAAATCGATCAGAAAAAGAAAAATAAGAAATGATACATCCTGTTCTGTCTGGTTTCCCGATCTAGTTTTCCTTGTAGTTACCGTTCTCGGGCTATTATGAACCAGCCTCTAATTTTCTTCGTTATTTACCATCTTCACATGGAAGACATATTCCCCAGTAGTTACAATCCAGCGCTAGGATCTAATGTCTGTTGAGGAGCTGACGGACTCTGAATCAGTCTGGTATAAGAGTGAAAAGAAGAAATATGAAATGACGGTGAAATGATTGCAAGGAAAGGATATAGTAACGACCAGAGCTCATCTAGGGTCACGAAATTGCCGGAGGAGGTTCGGTGCACACAGAGTATAGGTATGATGATGGAGTAGGTTTTATGAGGTTCTGCATTATGTATATCTCTAAAATATAGTTACCAAATTCTTAGCATTATGGACATCTATCTTACTTTTGCAGTATGATCCGTTGAGTTCCTTATATAAAAATATAGCATGAAAATTTGCTGTTCATTAAAACAATTTTTAGACTTGTCTAAAAGAATAATAAATGTAGAAAAGTCAGGTTACAAAATATTTAATTCGATTGGACTCGTAGAAGCACTAGTCAAAAAGTTGAAAGTGTAGCGGTTTTTATGGATAACGTAAAGCATAAAATGAAAACTTCCATTAGAAAAATTCAGAGCATTTGAAGATATTAAACATCTTTACAAGGCCATCATAAAATATCCCTTACAACGCAATATCATCTGTAACATTCTATGTTTGCCCCTACAACATCGTGTAAAGTGGAGAGGAGGTTTTAAAACTACAAATATTATTTAAATAATAGAAGAAAGTGCTTCAAATTGACGTTGAGTATGTAGATATACATCTTGTATTGCTTAAATTTATTGTGTGAAGTTTGTAATATTAAGGATACGTATGAATGAAATGTCATGAAAAATCACAAAAATCGAGTTTTTTATTTTAATTCCATAAAATAATTTAAACACTCCTAATACAAAAGAGGTATAATTGGGCACCAGGTGCCACTTTGAACACCTTAAGTCAAAGCACTAGAGGTGAAACTATACTGGACTTGGTAAGAAAACCTTCAGTTTGACGAGATCTCATTCGCACCAGGTAAAATAAAAAGCTAAAGTTGTGCAGAAGAAAAGCAGAATTCAAGAACAAAAGGCCAGAAAAGGCAGCAGCAGATTAGAGAACAAGGAAAGCTGAGGATCCAGCCTACCAACATGGTGGATTTTAATGTGAACCATTCACTCTCAAATCTTTCCTTGTTTCCCCGATATTTATATTTTCAGCATTTTTCTTCATGTAAAATGTTCCTTGTCTAGCAGTTTTTCTGTTACACAAATAAAATTTGTTCTACATGTTCATAGAGGGCAATGAATATTAATTTCCTTAGGGTTTACTGTTAGATGTATTTAGCCATATGCTTTCATTTTTCAAACAGAAAATTATATACTTGTATATAAAAAAAAGAGAAAAAAAAACAGGTCCATAACTTTGAAAGTTTTGGGGCCTAAACAACGAAGACAGAGAAAAATCTAAGGTAATTTCAACAAGTAGATGTATTGTGAGCTCAGTATAAAAATTAGACTTGGCAAAAACTTGAATAAATTTGAACCATTGGAATAAAATGGATTAAATTTGCCCTGTGACTTATTTGCATCATATTATACATATGATATAATTTCAAAAAGCTAGCATTATTACGTTGGGATTTCAAACTTTCAGTCATATCTACATATCCTTAAATATTATATGTATCCAGATTCACATATGGATTCTCAAAAATGTTGAGTAAATTATGCACCGTATTATGAAAAAAGCTTGTTAGCACGTTTGGATACTTTTGTGACATCTGGTCTTGTTTACTATTGGAGTTAGCTCCTCACACCCCTCTTACTATGGCCATAGTGAAGCTCATTCCAAAGGGTAATTTTCCAGGATAATGCGAAAATTAAACACTCAGTATAATGCTGTAGGAATTCTCTAACTTTATTAGAGGAATCCTAGAGCCTTTCTACATCAGATCACTAGCTGAAACTACAATGGCACCTTCTATCACTTCTTTTTCCTCATTAAAAAAAAAAAGTTTCGTAGCACAACTCTATGAGAAGTAACACTGGAAATCTCTACATCCAAGTATTTCCACATCGTATGTGAATAGATAAAACTATCCTGACGATGGATTTTTACGGGCGAAAAAATCTTTAGCGTGGCTTCTTTCGGAAGTTGTTGGCCCCGTATCGTCGACTTTCGTCACGTAAAAGAACCTCAAACATGATAAATAGTCCTCTGAGCAAAATTAAGTGGTCTTTCACGCCCAGTATAGAATGGGTAGCTGAGAAGCACACGCAGGTAAATAAATTAAATTCCATTTCATTCTTTGGATCCTGAATGAAGCAGATTTTCTTGTATACAAACTGTAATTTGTAATGAAGTTAACACGACACGTAACGCAGCAAGAGATTGAATAATAAAAATAACAGTACCTTTAGAACGTCCTTTAATCTGATAGATAACATTAGACGATGAATACAATAGCTGAAATGATGCCCAAATGAACCTGGGTTACATAGATCTTAAAATTACTCGACATTCAGGACACCTAAGGGAAACATCAAAAGAAACCTTATCCTGGTAACTCACCTTAACCAAGATTCGAACTCGGGACCTCTTGAATGTCCGGCAGACACACTGTCACCACATTATATAGGCGGTCAAAAATAATTCGATCCCATATGCGCGTCTTAGGTTCTCATTTGCCCGACTGAAATCAATTCTCGTACCAACACCGTTACGAATGTTGAACATACGAACATCGTATAAAAAAAATCATCAGTTATAAAAAGTTTGATCAGCACTCCAACAGTTATTAAGTATCCATATTATCAATTGGACCTTAATTTCTAATGAACTTTTGCTCTAGTCGCCATCAAGTTTTGCAATGTTCTCGTCGAAATATACAATTAAATCTATACGCCTTTCACTGCGTATACTTCAGGAAATAATTTTACAGCACTTTACCAAATATTATACTTTCGTTGTTAATACTTGTTAAAAGTTTAACACTTTTCTATATTTTCTAATTTTTATTAGTCTACTATTATTGCTATTATATTTGTCATACCTACTAGTTATGCTAATAAATGTTCGAAGTCTATGCTTTTTTAATATTTATGAATAATATGAAGTATTTATCCGCTAAATCAATTGTTCCTCCTCTGTTATTTTTGATGACGCATATTATTTCTTCCTTTTCTCAGTATTCAACATTCGTAAATTAGGTGATACATTGTTTTGCTCCTCAGATAACCAGAACAATGCGATTTTCAATTATCTTGGAACTGTTGAGGTACGATTTTCTTTTTACTTTCTCTACACGTACTTTGTACATAGTATATAGAGGAAGTATTCGATATCGAGATTTCACTGGAAATACATCTTTTAGGACTCCTTGAATCCAAAAAAAAAAAGCATTTTTAGAAAATGGTCCGTGTGTGCGCGTCCGTGAACACCATAGCTCAAAAACGAAACGATCGTTAAATACCAAACTTATTATTTAGCTTCGGTATCTTCCATGGATGCGACAAGAAAATCCCCCACCCCAATTAGAAAAAAAATCTAAAATTTTGATTTTCTAAAAAATGGCTATTACGATTTTGATTAAAATCCCGTATGTTTAAGATATTTACATCCCAAATAAAATGTTTATCTAATTTTCTGGGAATAGCCTATGAAGACCTCTTCATTCTGAATGAATTTTGCTTAACTGCTAAACCGTAAGAGATAGACAAAAACTTACTACACAGAAAATGCAGATCTCGTCAAAACGGACAATTTATGTCCTTACACATTTTTACTGTGGAGGTAACCGCTTCCGAGATATTTCTTGTTATTGGTTTCAGTTGTGAAGTACTTATACTTTTCTCAGGCAGAAAGTGTCCAATTTTCTTTTGTTCTACTCCTGGCCAAACAAAGAAGCGATTTGCAATGATAATCGCAAAACGACAGCTTTTAAAACATTTGACTATCACTTTAGTATAGTATATTTCCTTCCTATTGTAAGGAACAAAGTAATAAGAACATTCTATTAATGTTTATCTCGATCAGCAAGGTTCAGAAAGAAGAATAATCTTACGTAAGAAGTTTGTAGAGCAGCTAGAGAAAGTCATGTGAGTGTAACACATCAGATTTTTGGAAAAAGGTCCATGTGTGTCTGTGTAGATACCATAGCTCTAAAACGAAAATACCGTTAAATACCAATGTTGGTATTTAAGTTTGGTATCTTCTAAGGATGCGACACGAAGATTTTCAACAAAATTCCCCCATCCCAAACTACCCTTTACATGGAAAAAATTTTTGAAAATTTTGATTTTCTCAAAAATGGCTCTAACGATTTTGATTAAAATCTCTTATATTTAAGATATTTACATGCAAATAAAATGTATATCTTGAATTTTCTGGGAATAGCCTCTAAAGACCTATCTCTGAATGATTTTTATTGAATTTTGCATAACTGGTAGACCGTAAAAGATAGACAACAACATTACACAAAAGATGTAGACCTCGATAAAACACACAGTTTATGTCATATACATTTTTTTTTTTCGTGGAGTTGGCCGTTTTAGAGATAATCCTTGTTATTGATTTCAGTTTTAAAATACTTAACTTTTCTCATACGGGAACTTGTCAACGCAATGGAACGGTTTCAATCCCATTTTAAAACATTTGACTATCGGTTTAGTCTAGCGTATTCACTTATTTCCCTTCTACTTACAAGGGACTAAATAAGAAGACCGCTTCTGCTAATGCTTAGCATAAAATAGAAGAATAAGCTTATTAACAATAATTTGTTACACAGATGTACTGTAGAGAAAGACATGTGAATTGAACGAATCAGATTTTTAATTAATCTTACTGGCCGATGAGCGCCCACAACACTATATAGATTATTGATAGCATTAGAAGCATAGATATGCATATAGAAAAAAACACAATGGCAAAGAACATAAGCTTAGCAGGTTTCTCTATAAGGAAGTAACGTAATCACTGCTACTTCAGCATTGGAGGAAAAGGGTGATTAAGCAAGATATCTTGACGTACCCAGAAAAAACTGCGCCAGAAACTATGTCTAAATTGCGGAACATTCTGCGAGCCTGTTTGCGAATGAAATCTTCAATGATCAAAACAACAAAGTTCACGGTTTAAATGTGTGTTTCTGATAAATCAAAGTCATGGACTGAAAACCTGGAACCTTATTTTGAAAAGACTGGAATGATTTAATTTTGTTGCAGGTGGCACCACTCCAAACTGGCCAGGCATGGGCGAGAATGGAACGACGTTAAAAATCCCTTGCCCTGATATTATGCAGTTACTGGAATGTTCTATTTAGTGGCCGCTTTACAAATGGGGAAAATGCAGTACACATAGTTCCTTCCGTAACGTTGCTCCATTCCATTTATCCATATTATTGTTCGTTATACCTAAGATTATCTCGTTTCTCGGAACAATGACTACGGATCCTTAGTTTTTGCGAGGTTACTTGTGGGCTCATTTCCTTTAATTCCAATATGAGTGATCCATCCAAAATTTCTTTTTTCTTTTTTAAGTTTTCCCAATCTTCTCACTGATATTGTCATGTTTGGAGTTAAAACAAGATTCATCATGCTGTTTGTAAACAAAGCTACTATTCTATCTTCTTTATGGATGTCTTTCACTGAATGCCAAGTGTCTAAGGGGTTTTAGTATAGGTATTCTTTCTAGCCGATCTTGTATTTAGTGATTTACCAAGATATGCTTTTAAATAACACAGTTGATGCTCCGACGTTGACTTTTCATCAGTATAGATTTGTAGGTTCTGTTGCTGTATATTTCTTCAATTATTTTCTCCATGGATGTGACATTTAAAAGGTGACATTTAAAAGGGAACATGTATTTGGGAAAGGATTAGTTTCAAATATCATACATAAATGACACTACAACTTCTTAACATTAATTTATTTATCTATTATGTACAATATTTACAGAAATTCAGTACACAGTACATACTATATACTTCTATAGATTGAGGCATCTAACTGCACCATGTCCTGCTTGATGGCTGCTCCATACCTGAAACAAACAAAACGTACAGATTAAGTAGGTAATTTAGATAAGAACAAACACAAAACAAACTTATGTATCACAAATTATTCTTACCACTATTGGTTCAGATTCCAACGGTGCAAGTTGGGCAGTCGTAGTCATTAATAACAGTAATAATAATTTACATAGCTAAAATTTTATTTATCATATTTATAACATATAAATATTTATACAGTGAAACATGTAAGCTGAAAACCTACTAAATAAATTCACTTTAAGGATATATTATTTTTAATGTATTTAATTTAAATTATTTTGTTTTTTTCGTTATTGTATATAAAGGATTTTATAAACTTAGATTTGTATATTAGAATAATTTAACCTTTTTAGTTAAAATACCAGTATATTTGGTTATATATTTGGATAGTTAATGAGCACAGACGCCGTGACTAAATTCAGTATCCTGCAAATCTTAAAAATTAAATTTGTAACTATTGGAAGTATTATGTAGGTATTATATAATTAGAAATATCTATTCAATCTCCAGCTTGAAGATGGCTACAGTGACTTGGTGAAAATTCTAAACAAAATAAAGATACAAACAAATAATATTTTGAAATAAGCGTCGACAGCATTTTCGTGCAAAAATATCACGAAAAACCACTCAAGTTTAAGAATTCATTACCGTATTAGAAGTTAACGCTACAGTTGTCAAATTGTTTTCTTACATTCACCTGAATACAGTTTTGTATTTCGACCAAGGTGGGTTCTCCTCTCACAATCGTTTGTCACTTTCCCAACTGGCGAAATGCCCCTCCTCTCCAACTGCAATACGTTTCGTTAATCCAAATGAAAATCGAGTTTTACTTATCGAAGCTCTTTAATTGTTGTCATCCTCCGTGGTCTAGGGGTAACAGGCTAGCCTCTGGTTACAATGTCACGGGTTCAAACCTGATGTAGGGCGATGGATTTTTTCCCTTCGGAGGGAAGTAAAGCCGTTGGTCCCGTGTTGTAGATTTATGGCACGCAAAAGAACCTAAAGCCTCATAAAGAGGCCTCCAAACAAAAATTAGGCCGTCTTTTATGCCCAATATCGAATGAGACGCTAAGAACCGTAACAGTTAAAGCGCGTCCTAAAATAATAATAATAACAACAATTCAACAACAGTTTCAGCATTCCATGCTATTTTGGACGTGAAAGTCCACTCAAATTTGTTCAGAGGTCTCTACCAGACTCGAGGTTCTACGACACGGGACCACCGGCTTTATTTCCCTTTCCGCATTAATCCACGAACTTGTCTCTTACCTGCCTTAAATATACCTCCAACTCGATCATGCATCGACTACTAAAACTCCTGTACAAGATGGTCAGAAATGCCCTCTGGCAATCACAGACATTTGTGGTAAATATTGTTTGCCTACCAGAGTTAGTAGATTTTTAAAACGCTTTCATATTGTTGTTGACATTGGATAACTTACGGAAAAAAATTGTTGTGTTTCATTCTAGCTGTTCCACAAACACATTTTTCTTACATAAGATTAGTCTTTTGTATACGGCATACTAAACTAGGTAAACATTAGCAGAATTGGTTTTATTACTTCTTCCTTATAAATAGAAGGAAAATTAGGGAATTAATTAGGCTAAAGCGAAAGTCAAATCTTTTAAAACCTGGTCGCTATGTGAAACAATTGAGGTCCGGTTCGCTTTGCGTGAATCAATAACAATAAATATCTGAAAACGGCAACTCTTAACAAAAACGTGCATGACAAATTGCGTGTTTTAACGAGATCTACATTTTTGTGTATCTCTTACGGTTTAACGTTATGCAAAATTCTATAAAACTTAACCAGAATAAAGAGTGCCGCAGGGGCTATTCTCAGAATATTCAAAATATGCATTTTATTTGTGTTGTGAATATCTTTAATATACTGTATACAGTCAAAGTCATTAAAATAAGTTATCAGAAAATCAACATTTTCGAACAATGCTCCATGTAAAGGATAGCTGGGGTGGGGGCACTTTCTTGGGCATCTTCGTGTGTCTTCCCTGGAAAATGCTGTACTTAATTACTAGGTTTGGTATTTAAGTTCTCACACACACGGACGGATCTTTTTCCAAGTGATTTTTTCGGACTCGGGGGACCTCAAAACATATTTCCGGTGAAATCTCGATAACTAATTTTTGAGTGGAATATAATACCTTCTCTATCCACTATTTAGGTACATTCTACATACGGGCTAAAGAAAGCAATAAGACTTGATGGACTAAAGTTCAGAAACTTGAAGAAACAGAAACTCTGAATGTGGTGTTTGGACTCGCGTTCTAAATCCATTCGAGGTCAAAGATTGTGTAGTCTTCGGGTTTGCGTCGAACGATTGACTGTCAACATTTGAAGAGATACAATGCTTATTAAACAGTGATGTGATAAAACTGCTCACAAGCGTTGCAAGAAAAAAGTACTGATTCTCAGAAATAGTATTTTTAAATACTGTAATGCATATTTTAATACACATATAGTAGCCTTTTTATTGAACAGTACATTTATTTGGAATGTATTATGCATTCGCTGCTTAAAATCATTAGCATCAGCTACACGAAATGACTCTCGATTAACAGGAACTCAAGTGAATTTCATACTATTTATTATATTAGCGTTAACAAATTAGTAAAAGTCAATACAATATGCAATAAAATACATTTTTGAAATATTGATAAATAAGTGAACTATTCTGAACACATACTTAGTAATGTAAGCTAAATTTACAATTCATTTATTGATTACCTCGCCAACAAGGACTGGAAGTACTTACAGTAATAATTTGAGAGGTCATTAATACATACAGTACAATTAGAAAATGACTTAACACTCAAGACGGGCTACTTCAAGTAAACAATCTATTATAAAATTCATTAACAAGAGAGTTATAAGAAGGCTTTGTCCGTATAATTTAGATGTAGCCTTTCATTTGTTCACATCGAGAATTCATTTTTTCTTAATGCTCAATAGTATATTGAAAAGCAATTTTGATTTATTACTGCTTTTTTAAAACTTTTTCAAGTATTTCAAAAAGTAATTGGCTAACCACGAACTGCAAGTTACTTACCAGACCTCGAATGCTTCGGAAAACTCGTCCTCGTGGGCCTCGTATTCCCAATATGCATTCTCGACCTGATAAATATAATTTACAGTTCTTAGTGCGCAATATGCTATTAGATAAATTCAGTAACAACAAAATAAGAAATGTAAACATAATAGCATAAAAAGTCTAATAGAGGGTATTTAGGAGAGCACTTTCTAACCTCAATCTTCAGCCAAGCGTTACACGAGCGCTAAGAATAATTTAAAATGTGAAACTGTGTCAAATCTTACCTCAGACTGCAGGTTTGTAAATCACATCCTCAACCTCCCTTGAGGCTTGCTCGGTTTACGTGTCGCCTTAGATTTGTCAACAGTGCTACTCTTGATGGGAGTTCGTTGAACTTTCTTCCCTTTGATAGTGAACTGGCGATCGAATGGGACAAAAGCCTTGTTCTTTTGCACGGGCTCCGACCTCGCCAACGCTGCAAATAAAAATGGGTACAATATTACACAACGTTAACCGGAGCATTAAAGGTGACACTTTCGCATTATCTGCAAATTAGGAGTAAAAACAAAACAAACAAAAATGCATGTAAACGTTTTGCGGCAAGGTGAGTGAATCATAGACTTAATTTACCGCCCTTAATTTACTTTCATGTATTCATAAAAATGCCCACTCTTCTCTCGCGATAACTTCTTTCGATACATTCTTCATTATCACTACTTATAAACATAAGACAGTAGCACAATATTCAAATGTGTAAAAACAAACTGACTACATATACATTGCGATAGTATTTTGAATACTCTTTGCATGTAAGAGGTACGTACTGGTGAACTGTGTGTAACTTGAAGTATTAGAGAATTCCAAACCATCGCCAGAAATATTCCCTAAATGGCTGAAGATATAAAATATAACTTAACACAAATTATATCTTCTGATGTACTCTATATTTAAAATTCAGACATATGATTCCTAAGCAGTTAGATTCAAGCATTCTACACTAAAATCAATGTAAATATAAAAATACAAACAGTGGGAACGGTCAAGGGTCTTATTTCGTAAGTTCATTTGGCAATTTCAAACACCACTCAGATAAATTTCTACCTGTCAGTGAACCTTGGTCGCTGTTGCTTAGGTTCTTTGTTGTAATAATAATTTGAATCTAGCTCACTTGAAGGAAATTGTTTAATGATTCTTATTTCTAGAGTCTACAATATATGATGCGTTGCCCTCTCAAACAGTGGCCAGGACAAATTTCAGATACCAGTCGAATCCTTAGAACATGTTGGCCCTGCCCCACTCTTCTTCCAAAGCCTTCTTTAAAGCTGCGCGGTTGGAAACCTACCTTCGCTGTTACCCAAGTCCTCCACTTACTAGACCCTTAACTGAGGCGTGATTCTTGACTTGCAAGCAGTGTCTCCAGGAAACAGGCGTTACATCTCGCCCCTAGTACAGAGTAGTCTTGTTTGCTAATGTTTATTGCCCAGTGGTAGGGGGAAACGGTCCCGTTTGATGGCCATCATGTTTTGGAGAAAACTATACGTATATCGGATTTCAATTTAGCCTAAATATGCTTTTATGCAGAAAAGGAGGGGGAAGGGAGGGAAGAGAAGGTTCGTAATATAGCTATTCTGCGCTAGACACGGTCCAACTTGATCCCTGTTTATGCCTCCATCACCTCTTGTATTTAAATAAACTATGGAAAAATGGGAAAAGGAGGAGCATCAACTTTTATAACCTGTAGCGTTAACCGTTACAAATAACGCTAATGTAGCACGGTTTACAATGGATTTCCTCTGCACCGCCTGGTTTTATGATCCATTTTCAGTCTTAAAATTTAATTATTCTATTAACTAATAACCAGTGAGTCCAGTAGAAATTAATCAGAACGTCAGAAGTGACATAATTCAGCACTTGAGAATACTTTTACCTCATTCTGTTAGTGCGTGGCTATTCAATAACACTCATGACAAAGTCCTAGGTTCTGCCTTCTGTTCTATATTTATATCATAAGAATCATTTAATAGGGTAGACTATGCACAACAGCGATATATAATTTAAAATAAAAGCTTTGCAAAATTGAAACTTAAAAGATGTCAGAATTTATGGATAGGGCCATCGAGCATAAACAATTGAATGGTATTACAACGAATCATAAGTACAACATTCCTGAAACGACAGTGTAAATATCTACTCCCAGTATCCCTCAATTCGATATTTTTAGTAGTCCATGTTCTTTGTAATGTTATATATAAAGTATATAAATGATAGATGCAACTATTTTGAAGTATACGTAAGTAATGGCGGCGTGCAAAATTGCACATTTTCGCAAATTATTATGTTTATAACCTAAAACTAAGGGTACTCAGTATGTTTAGAAACAATGTTTTGCATATACACCTTGTATTGAGCCTAACATGCTAAAAAATCGGTATCGAATTGGAGTATATGTAAGCTGTGGCACCACACCATCCCTACACTCGTTAAATGAAAATACTTACATTATGAATGTCCAAGATGTTGGATTTAAAGTTGCTGGAAGAGGAGGTTAAAATGAAGATATGCCTGAAATACAATTGAAGAGCAAAATTTAAAGAGTATTTGGCTAATTAAAGGCAGCAGCAAGAAACTTCTCAAGGACTGATTACAAGCACTAATTTTATCAAGTGAAATAAAAGCCACTCAAACTCTGTAAAAATAGCACTAGACTAAAAAATGTGCACCAGCATTAACAAGCCTCTATTTTTAGGCAATACATTGAAAGATATTAAAATCATGAATCGATAAACAGCCCTTAATGTCAGCTTTCCTGTGTACCAAAAGTGATCCTAGTGTAAAGAATATACAGTGAAAATAAAATTTAATTCTCATTCAAAGCGTTTCTGGTAACTATAGCCAACTTTAACGATAATAATATCTATGTGCACTGCATTTGAAAATGAATAGCTCATTGCCATTTTACAGTTTTTGTTTGAAATTGTCAGAATAAATAAATTAAAAATGATGAGCTTTTCAAAAGCTTTGTATTTTTCTGTATGTTAATTGTTTGTTAGTTCTGAAATGTAGTTTTTCCAGGTAAACCAGCTAGAAATATTTCCAACATGAATATAGCTATAATCCGCATTAAATAAAATTCAGATTAACCAAACATGATTTTGTTTATTTGGGGAACGATATTTTAAGTTATTAAACCAGAAATATCTATATTAAACTCTAAAATTTGCTTCTGATATTGCAATGAGTTTTGTGCTCTTACCGTCTTTTACAATGTATGGTATAATGTTCAAGCAATATGTTTAATGCTATAGAATTTATCCCTTCTCCATAAGTTTATTTCAAAGAAATTGTGAAGTAGACACAAACTTTAAAATACAGTAAGTCGAGAGTTTGGAATACTATACGAGTATTAATACGCAGGTGTGCTTCAAAATTCATATTCTTCAATAAACTCACAAGTAAAAGTGAACGGGTTAGTAAATTTAGATTAACAAGTAAATCTATAAACTGAACGCTCATTTTACTTTTTGCAAATCATGACTTAAGTGCTTTTATCCATTCATGACTCTCACAATTTATGAAAAAACAAATATCCGTACCCTAAAAATTCACACGAAATGATTAACTTACCAGAAACAGGAGACAAGGTCAGTCTGTGAGAGCCGTTCAGTCTAGCGAGATGCTGTGGCTCCCGAAGACTGTCTCTTACTACTGTGACCCTGAAGGGCTGCATGCGAGTCAATCTCTCCCTGATGATGTGTTGTCTGACTCTAGTCTTCAGTACAGGATCAGACTTGACCAGGCGAAGCCATTTCTTGCTTACAAGGGCAGCAGATAACAAAGAACGAGGATCAAGCATCCTGAAAGAATAAAGAACAAATTAAAACAGTTCGATATTATCAGAGTACCCAAAATGCAGAGAACAGACATACACATCTATCATATATATTTCTTTTATGCACAAATCTTTTAGATAGATATTTTATGGCAGTTCGATACACAGGTCATGAACGTTACAAAAATATAACTGTAACCATAAAGAGCAATGGCAAGACTTGAAGGATAATAAATCATGTTTCTGTGGTAGAAAACCATAGAACTGGTTCTATTTTCTCTATTATGCACATAATAGGTATAGAAGTTATTGTACTCCAACCAAAAATTCGATGTCGAAATTTTACCTGAAATGCACATTTTGAAATCCCGTGGTTTATAACGTTTTTGTTTTACTTTCATTACTACGTACATCAAGTAAGGGAAGTATATTCCACTTAAAAATCAATGTCCCGACTTCACATTAAATATGCTTTGAGATGCCCTGAATCTAAATGAACATTTTTAGAAAACAAAAAATGTACTCGCGCCTGTGCGTGTAAACAACTAAAAAACGAAAAGTCGGTTGAATTACAAACTTTGCATTTACTACAGCATCCTTCAGGGATGCAAAAAAAAAAAAAAAAATTCAAGAAAATCCCGCACTCTAATATATGTTTTTTTCAAAGAAGTCTCATTAAAATATTTTAAGTAAAGGTATTTCATCCCCAAATTTACTTTTATTAATACTTTTATAAGTCTCAAAATTAGTTTTATACAGTTGAAAAGCTGTATTCACTGCGAGACAACATTCATTTTATCTGGCATATAATGAGGTTTTACAAAAAACCAAACAGTTCATGATAAAGTTTGTTGCAAATTTTATTACAGATTAGATACAAATATACTTCCATGTAAATGCACGTAATCATAATGGAGCTGTTTGCATTCATAATTATAGTTACGTTGTTTCCAATGACCTCAGGGAAGTGTTACGATGCAACAAGAAAGTAACAAAAATAAATAAATAGAGAACTTGCTTCTACATACTGCAAATAGCATAGCTTATTACTTCCTTATTCTTTATACATAACAAGGTGGTATAAAGTAGTGATCTACCTTATCTCTCTGTTTCTGAAGTTGTGTAAAAGAAATAGCTTTGTCTTATTTGTATGCTGATGTAGGTATGTATTACATGCAAAACGTGCTCAGAAATTTCTGAGTTTTGCTTGCTATAGGACCTTCCGCAAAAGAATGTAAGAACAACTTCATTGACAGAGAACAGAAAATGTTACTACAGACATAGTCAAAGTACAATGCAAGCATCCTCATATATAAAATGTTACAGGATTGTGTATCTTATTGATGGGAACAATAGAAACATTTAACGTTCAGTTTTGGACTGTATGACCTTCAGATGTCATTTATTCCAATGTTGGCTATAGCAGCTCTTAAAAAGAAATCTTGAGAAAGCACTTATATAATAATATTCATATTTAATATTCTGAATCATCGCTACTATATACTATTTATTTTTAAATAACAATATCATATTTTTATTACTGATATTATTTATGTATTTATCTAATTTTATACAACTATTTGATCATTATTTTTACGTTGTAGTGAAACTTTTACACCTTTACAGATAAATATTGTCCGTATCACTTTGTGGCAACCCCCTAATAGAGGAAGTATTTTCAAATTCACTTTATAAAATAGATGTAAATTTAACACAGTACATTTGTGCAAACGTTTGGCAAAGCAACTGCTTTGATCACACTAAGGAAATTGTCTACTTAGTGGTAGTTATGTGCAACATTAATATAGAACGTTGCCCTTGGTATGCATGATTTACATTTCATTTGGTCATTCATTTTGTCAGCACAAAAGAACTAGCGTGAAGTATATACTTTTAATATTAAGCATACAGTTTCATATTAGAGGTGCATAGTTTGATTTCAAAATTGTCCTATTATTCATTTAAATTCTGCATATAATGCACTGATACATATTCCGAAATTGAAAATTCCTTGAAAGTGCTTGAATGAATAATAATCAACCATGTGGGAAAGGAATATACAAAGAGATCTACTAAAACACAAAGAAAATAAACAGTATTGATTCCCACACACACACTGCTTAACAGACTTTTAAAATTCTCCAGTTAAATTACCGATCTCAGTTACCCAATTAAACTGGTTAATTAAATACACGTTTGAAAATGTACTCTTTATTGTAATTTAATAGAACACAGATACTTGTATTATTATATTAAGCTCCCTTGTCTAATTATTGCATTATAATGATTTTGGAATTTATCTTAAGGTATAAATTAGGAAATATTCGTGCTGAATTAACGTATAATCTTGACTGTGTAAATGTAAATGCTGTCAAAAGATATTCCCGCAAAAGTACCTGTAAATTAAGACAGTAATGAATTGGGCAACAAGTATGTATTAAGATAGCTGAGCAAATCAAAACTGGGAATATCTGTGCTTCTATGGTGTGAGAAACCTGATTAATTAGGCATTCCTGCATTTTAATTCTATCGTTTTAAAAAGGCAAAAACGTTTTAAGGTGTTAAAACTACAAAATTATTTAGAGTTAAAAAGGTTTCCTATGCATATTGTATCGCATTTATTTTTTGAAATATTACGATTTCGGTAAGGTTTTCCAACATTTACTTGTAGCTCTGAACAGCAAAAACTTGAAAAAATCTGAATATTTGAAATAGTAAACACAATTACACATTTCATAATCATAACGTATGACAATTTCAATAACTTTACATAATAATGCAGAACTCACCTGAAAATAATCAAGCTTATTTCCAAAGGTAACGCCTTCAGGATGTCGAAAGCCTCAGCATTTCCTTGGTTGTTGGAGTTCATTCCCATAGCTAGCAGTAAGGAGTAGAACGGCTCCATTATCCAACAATAATCAAGCAAGCACAAGCAAATGTAAACAAGACGCACACTCTTTGAGGTTCAACTGTTAAGTGCCAGCCTACAGAAACAACTGAACCTCACCGTTGCAAACAACTCTGACCAACCAATCAGGTAATTGGGCATTAAAACACAGCCTATCGGAGAAGATTTTAACGGAGTTTTATTGTACCACAGAATCAAAGAGTACCACCAAGTCCAACACAATTTTAAAAATTTAAATAATATTTATATAGTAAAATATTAGGTTTTAAAATCCACAAGAGATTAATGGTCTTCAGTTGCCAATTTAAGACATTTTATAAGCTGCAAAATGTGAAAAACTCAGAAGTGGTCTCTTCTGAAATATCTATTTTGACGTTTTATTTATTAAAAAAAAAGTATTTTTCTAAATCAATATTCCTGACAGTACAACAAATTTCAAAATCTGCTGTATCTGCTCTACGCTTTTTTATAATCAAGAACCTTCGATTTCTGTTCTTAAGGGTACTTTTGGAATATATTAATTTGTGTACTTTAACTAAATGTTATTGCTATTAGATTTGCTATAACCAATATTTTAGTGCTTGTATTTTCATAAACAACGAACTACAATGTGAAAGCTTACGTGTGGTAGTGTACCCTGATTTTGTGTGAAATAATTTTGTACAAAGCTTTATAACTGCAACGGCTTCCATGTTTCTTAAGCATTTAATAGAGTTCACGTGGAAAATAACTGTTAATTTGTGCTAAGAGGGCTACATAAAATCTTACAAACTGTACTCACAACCTTATAGGAACAAAGAATTTAAACAATTAAACATCTCACAAAGCATTCATTACACCGGGTAAGAACATTTGTCATTTTTTCCAAAACTTCGTCTGTAAATGGGCATTGCTTACTGAAGTTTGTAAATGTTACATTAATATTGTAGGACTTTTTTATGTAAGTTATTATCTTATTGTTCAAATACAGTATCTGGCTACTGCAGACGTAGTCATACAGTCATAGTTAAAATAAATATCCATTCAATCTCTGTATACATAGGTAATGCGACAGAATACTATACACAGCAAATACATTACATGTCTTAACAAATTACCATGTGTAGTCAGGAAATTTAGTAATACTGTAAAAATAAAATAATACAGTTTCTAGATACGTCTTGAACTGCTTTATGGGAAATAGTTGAATACTATGGGATAATTTATTAACGAGCTTAAGACCTGTGTGTAAGTTTTGCACAGCCTAAGTTATTGTTGTTTCTGTGTTGTAACTGCGTATAGTGTGCCTGGAAGGTAAGGTTTTGTAGTTTTCTTTCATGTAAAGTAAACAACAAAGCATGTAAAGGCAAGTCACATTTAGAACTTTGAGTTCTTTAGAATAAGCTTTGCATGGTTGATTTTATCTACAGAGATTAAAGTATATAGATGGATACATAATTTATTTCATTTTTTCAAGTTACATACTTCATACATATGCAGCTACTTTCCTGGGCTTGCTGAATTTGGTATCATATGCAACTAATACTAATATACCTTTCCCTCTATTTGTACATTTTTATACCCTACCAACTTAATATGTTTATCTCTTTTATAAGTTACAAACTCATCAGTTTTATTATTAAGATCCTGTCTTTCTTTTGGCGGTTTTCCTCCCTTATTTCTCTCTTACTTTCTCTGTATAATTACCTAGTTTCAGAAATTCTTTCATATTGTTTCCAAAAAGTTTTAAGTATATCTCTGGCGAAAACTTTTTCCAGTTTTTATTCCATATTTTTTTCTCTGCACGTTTTAATTCCTCGCACTCAATTATACAGTGTAAATTATTATCAACAATGCCACAAAATGGACACAGATCTTTATAAACGTTTAGGCCTTTTAATAACATTGTTCTTGTTCTTGCCCATGCCAGTCCTACTCTTTCCATTTTTTCACAGACATCAATGTATTTTTCTCTTTCCAATTATTTCTTAACATTCTTATATAATATTAAAGTACTCTTATCCCTTAAGCTAACTATTATTTCTTGTTTCTCTATATCATCAATCCTAGCCTTCACTTTATTCCATAGTTTTTGAACCCTTAGCTAGCTCGCCCAATCCAATTTCCTTTAATTGACATATGCAACTTTCCCCATTTTGCTGACACTTGTGGCCTAAAAGTCTTTGACTATGTTTGTTTCCTCTAGTACTTGTATCCTGTTCCAATATTTTACTATTCGTACTATTGATCTCTTCCGCCCAGCACTTCCCAATTCAACTAATGTAGCCCCATTTGGAGCTATTTTTGGTAATCCGAATATCATTTTGCAAAAGAACCTATGAATTTGATCTATACATTCCCATCCTTTTACAGTCTCCCAAACTTCTATTCTATTCATCACTTATATTGCTATTATAATAATAACAATAATAATCATAATAATAATTAATAATAATAATAATCATCATCATCATGTAGTATCTGATGTAAATTTTTTTGGGCTACCAATGAATAAGAACTCAGTTGGAAAAAACAGAAAAAAAAATATGCTACCAAAACTTAGCTTTTAAGGATCTTAAAACATCTCCTTTTTTTTTTTTTTACTTTCTCTACATGTACTATATACATAGAGTATAGAAATGGTAGGTACTGCATTTCATCTAAAAATTCGATACCGAGATTTCACCGGAAATACACGTTTTAGGGTTCCCTCTACACACACACACACACATACACACACACACAAAAGCAATTGTACTCTTTACATGAAAAAATTTCGAAGATTTTGATTTTCTCAAAAATGGCTCTAACGATTTTGATTAAAATAAAGTATATTAAATATATTTATATTGCAAATAAAATGTATATTCTGAATTTTCCGTGAATAGTCTCTAAAGACCTCTTTATTCTGAATGAATTTTGCTGAATGTTGCGCAACTGGTTAAACGTAAGCGATAGACAAAAACTTATTACACAAAAAATTATAGGTCACCTTAAAACATACAATTTATGCCATATAGAATTTTTTTTCATGGAATTGACCATTTCTTAGATATTCCTTGTTATTTGTTTCAGATTTAAAATACTTAAACTTTTCTCATATGAAAAGTTGTTAACCCCTGGTCCTGCATTGAAACGGATTTTAACCACATGACAACCAGCTTTTAAAAGATTTGACTCTCACTTTAGCCTAGTGTATCCCTTCTACTTACGAGGAAGCAAGTAATCAAGGCAACTTCTGCTAAAGTTTATCTTAATTATCATAGATGGAATATGCTTTTAACAATAATTTGTCACAGCGATGTAGAGAAAGTCACGTGAATGGAACACATCAGGTGTTTTATTTATTGAACAAGATCCCAAGTCGTCATTTACAACTGTGGCTTTGCCATAATAGCCCAAACGCTTTTAAAACAGTTTATTTTGTCTACTTTCACTCCCTCTAGAAATATGGAATAATCTCCTGGGGTAATTCAGCACACAATAAATGTTTATACTACAAAAAAGTCCATATGCAGTATCAGTGGTGTTGGGCCCTTATTTAAAATCCAGAAATGGATTTGTTAGCTTACACTTGCTAATGAATAAGTATATTATCTCTTGAGCTATCTTGCAGATAAGTACAGTAATTTCACAGCAAACCTTGTTCATGACCACAATACAAGTTATGCAGGCGATTTGAATAGACTGGAACGTAGCTTAAGGGGACAACATAGTCTGAACATACGGAAATTCCATCTTAAGAGAGTTAAATTACCACTACTCCTAAAGTTCTCAACAGCTGTTCCTAAAATTATTCTATAGATCATGAAAATTACTTCAAGTGGTTGTTTGTATTTATAGCGTATGTGGTTGAGTAAGTAAAAAGCACTGCATTCAACAGAAAAATAATACAATTATTATCTTAAAACAGATGAATTCGGTACCTCTCTCCCTGATATAGCTTGCAATACATAATCACACTTTTGCATGCGTATTTGTAATATAAGCAGCTATTTTCTGAAACTCTTAATTAGTTATATATAAATAAATTTACCAGAATATGAAAAAAATGCAAAGTAAAAAAATAGAAATGTTAAAAATTTGTAATGATATAGCTTTCGTAATATGTTTAATATATATTATAAAATCATGATTGTAGTTCAGGAAGTTAAGATATGTGTTGTATAGACGTACTTAATATTTCAGCTCTTCACCACTCATACTTTTTAAGAAACATGTTCATAAGCTTGATATTTGATATTTAAATACCTTAAACCTCTACCCCCTAAAGTATACATTTTCTGAAACTGGAAATAATAGAATTTCTATTAATGTCTAAAGAAAAACAAATGTAGTTTTTTACTCTATCAGAGTACCTTGTCCACTTAAAACTGTTCCAAAAAGAATGTTGCTATGCTATAATAAACTTCCAAGCCACCTAAAACTATTATGTGGTCCTAATCAACATAATATTTTCAACAAATATTTTAAAATATTCCTATATGCTCACTCCTTATATAATATAGAGGACGTTTTAATATGTCATGCAACAGGTAAATATTTCATATATGGGGCTGATTTCATGTACTGACAATTTACCTACACTTGTTCATTGTTGTTGGTCTTACATTAATGCATATTGAGAATTACACTCTTGAAATGATGGCAAGGGGAAAAGAGATAAACTTGCTGTTGAGTATGTTATTAGTTACGCTACATATCTCATAATGCATGACGTGTTCAGTGTTCCTGGACATCACTCATTAAGTCACCAAACAAGCAAAACAAAAGTAAAAAATCATAATAATAAAATAATAAGGTATTTATTATTAAGAGGGCAGGATCTAGTTGCTGCAGGCATGATTAACTAAATTTCCAATTTTAAACATATATTTCAATGTGATGAACATTTCTCCTCGATTCCAATTTTCATAATTCTGTTTTTGCAGCGCCATTGATAGCTCTTGGTAAACCTAGAATTTATTTTGCAAAATATAAATAAGTGTACTGCTAAGTTTAATCATTTACCATAAAGAGAACACAAGCACAGAACATTTGTGCGTAACCATCCGTAGTATATCTCAGTGTCAATCAGCTGGCAAATTACTTAATATGAGCCAGATGTTAACATACATATGCTGTACTAATATTTTACATTTAATTATTTATTATTGGCTTTAGGGCAACAGGAGCCATAAACATGGTGAAAAAGGTTAGAATGAAAAATAAAAACAAAAAGAAAACAGGACACTAAAATTAACATGTAATGGTGAAAATGTCAGCAATATTATAAAATATCTAATGCGTTCCATTCACATTACTTCTCTACATCTCTGCAGAAAAGTATTGTTAAAAACCTTACAAATTTTTCTATTTTATTCATGTTAATCGAGAAAAAAATTGGTAGAAATGGTCTTATTACTGTTTCCATGTAACTAGAAGAGAAATAAGGGAGTACCATAGGCTAAGGCGATAGTCAAACCTTTTAAATGGTTGCTATGTGATGGACGTTCTTTTGTTTGTGTGGACAAGAGTGGACAAATTCCTGAGTGAGATAAGGATAAGTGTTTTAGAGCTGAAAATAATAACAAGGCATTGTTCCTAAATGGTAAACTCCACGAAAAACATGCATATAACATAAATTGTGTGTCTTAACGAGCTCGGCATTTTCTGTTCAGTAAGCTTTTGCCTATCTTTTATGGTCTACAGTTATTGAAAATTCCGAAAAATTCATCCAGAATAAAGATTTCTTCAGAGGATATTCCCAGAAAATTCAAGATATACATATTATTTGTCATGTAAACAACTAATATACGATATTTTAGTCAAAACCGTTAGATCCATTTTTTGAAAAAAATTAAAATTTTCGAAAATATTTCCATGTATAGAATAGTTTGAGATGGGGGGATTTTTTTGAAAATACTCGTGCCACACCCTTGGAAGATACTTAAATACCAAGTTTGGTATTTAACGAACTTTTCGTTTTTGAACTATGCTGCTCACAGCCACATACATCGACAGATAGACACACCACGGACATTTTTATAAAAATGCTTTTTTATTTTCTTGGTTCAGGGGCCTCAAAACATATATTTCCGGTGAAATCTCGGTATGGAATTTTTGGGTGCAATACAATAGCTTCTCTATACACTATGTATATAGTACGTATAGGTTTACCAGTTACACAAAATTCGGCAAATTTCATTCAGAATAAAGAGGTCTTTAGTCTATCCAGGAAAATTCAATATGTACGTTTTATTTGCAATACAAATATCTTTAATGTGCGGCATTTTAATCAAAATCGTTAGTCGTTTTTGAGAAAATAAAAAAGTTCGAAATTTTTTCCATGCAAATTGTGGTTCGTGTCGCATCCCTGGAAGCTACTAAACTTCAATACAAAGTTTGGCATTTTACGGACTTTTCATTTTTGTGCTCTCTCTCTCTCTCTCTCTCTCTCTCTCTCTCTCACACACACACACACACACGAACCTTACTCTAAACTGCTTTTTTTAATTTTTTTTTATTCAAGTGACCCTAAAACATATATTTTCAGTGAAATCTCGGTATCTAATTTTTGGATTGAGTGCAATACCTTCTCTATACGCTATGTAGTAGTATGTGCAGAGAAAGTAAATATCTGATGTGATCCATTCACATGGCTTTATTTAACTGTTCCATGCATAAAGTATTCTTACAAAAGATTATTCTTTTATTTACATCATGTTAATCGAGATAAACATCAGCAGAGTTAGTTTTATTATTTCTTCCTTGTAAGTAGAAAGGAAGTAAGTCAATATACTAGGCCGTAGTCAAATATTTTCCCGGTCGCTATGTGAAACAATTGAATTAGCAGGAGAGACGAAACGAAAGGTGTCTTCTCATTTGAGAAAAGTTACGTCGTTTTACAATTGAAAACGGTCCATTCTGCAACAAAGACGTATGAAAATGAGATCAGTTGTAATAGAGTAAGTGTTTCGGAAGATGCACCTGGGTAGAAAACAGATTTAACTTAAATTTAGGTTTTCATTTATACTGAAAATATTTATCGTGCAATTCGAAGTAATCTGAAATTAATAACATTGTTTAATTAATACTTTTTAATTAAGTAAATTAGTGTTTTAACGAGATCTACATTTTTGTGCAGTAAGATTTTGCCTATGTCTTACGGTTTACCTGCTGTGCAAAACTCATCCAGAATATATGTCTTCAGAGGCTATTAGCAGAAAATTCAAGATATAGATTGTATTTGTTATGTAAGTACGTTTCATAATCGGCATTTTAATCAAAACTATCAGAGGCCAATTTTGAGAAAAACAGAACTTTCAGGGTAGTTTGGAGCGCGGATTTTCCTGAAAATCTTCTTGTCGCATCCTTGGAAGATACTAAACATAAATACCAATTATGGTATTAAGCGATCTTTTCGCTTTGAGCTGAGTGTCCAAAATCGCGCGCGCTCGCATGCACACACAACACACGGACCTTTATATAATGTATTCCATTAGCATGACTTTCTCTAGCTATTCCGTAACTACACATTTCTTACAAAGGATTATTTTTTATGCACATTATGTTAATAGAGACAAACATTAGCAGAATTGGTCTTATTCACTTAATTCTTTATAAGCAGAAGGGAGATGAGTTAATTCATTAGGCTTAACGAAAGTGAATTCCTTTAAAAGCTCGTCGTAATGTGAAACAATTGAAATTCCGTTCTCTTTGCTTGTTAGGAGCAAACAAAAGACGACGATAGAAAGGTGATCTACCGTTTCAGAAAAGTTTAAGTAGCTTAAAATTGAAACCAATGAGACGGACTATCTCGGAAACGGTCAACTTTACAACAAAATGTATATAGCTTGAATTGATGTTTTAACGAGATCAACAATTTTCTTTGTGTAGTTAGATTTTGTCTATTTCTTTCGGTTCACCAGTTACATAAATTTCAGCAAAATAATCCAGAATGAACAAGTCTTCAGAATCTATTCTCAGAAAATTAAAAATATACATTGTATTTGTCATGTAAATATCTTTATTACACGGCATTTAATTAAAATTATGACCCATCTTTGAAAAAATAAAAATTATCCATGTAAAGGGTAGCTTGAGGTAACAATTTTCTTGAAAATCTTCATTTGGTGACCTTAGAAGGTGCTGAAATTAATTTCAAGTTTTGTTATTTAACCCACGCTTCGTTTTTGAGTTATATTGTTTATATACAGACCTTTTTCTAAATTCTATTTTTATACAAGCAGGAGACCGTAAAAGTTTATTTCCAGTATAATCCCGATATCAAATTTCTGAAAGGAATCAACAACTTCTTTACCTATTATTAGTACTAAGTAAAGAAAATAGAAATTGGTAACAAATTTCTACCTTATATTTTAAATATGAATGTTAATAAAAAAACTGTCACCCTTTGGCTTAAGCCAATACATTACTGACATTTTTGATCCTGATACGGATTTGTAGTATGTTCATTATATCGTTATATATTTATGTTAATGTATGTTGAGTTTTATATTTTGCTAATAATTATTATAGCATTTTTGACTATTTATATGGCTCTTGTTGCCGAAAGTCAATAACAAATGAAATATGAAATATTAGTACAGCATATCTATTAAATCTAACGAACATTGAGAATTTTTCAGGTAACTGTCATTGAGAAAAGCTAGTGATACTGTTGCAGAAGTAAACTGTGCTTGTTTTCTGTTGCTTATTTACAATTGGAAAGATAATCTGGACTTACCAGGAGCTTCACCCAATGGCGTTTCACAAGTAAAATTGGGATTAAGGGGAAAGTCTTCACCTCATTTTGAAATATTGGTATAACATTGGAGAATTATATGAACAATTTTTTTTACATTATCGGTGGAAGTTTTTGTTGTAACGCAAAAAACTTAAGTTTCATGACTCCATAAAATAAGTAAATGGTGGTGAAAATATGAATTCAGGACCTATTTGAAGAGCTAGGGAATCAGCAGAAAGGCGTTTCTAGAAAACAATTTGGTTAAGAATTAAAGATATTTAAAGATACGGAACACGCACATGTGTGTGTATATATATGTTTCTTATTCTGGCGCTGTCTCTTTTTAGCGCACTTACGTATTATAAATGGACGATAGTGATAGATTAGGGCTATTTGCCTATAAATCTCCAAAAGGACAGGATGAGGTAGAGAGAGAACGAAGCGTCAAGAATCGGATAATAAGGGCATTTCCGCTGGGCCACTGTCGTTTCCAAATTGAATATTTGGGCCGCCTTCCCCATTCTCTATGTTAACTTTGGGCAGATGTTGATATGCCAGGAAACATACAGTTGTCGCCTCAAAGAACAATCGCCGCATGCGCTGCACACCACCCTCCACTGCACCTATGAGGAGATAAGGGACAGGAAAATGCGTTTCAATGTATAGTTTACCACTCTGTAGTTGCTTATTGAAGTGGGAAAACTATGAAAAGGAACAAAGTCAGAAAGCCGGTCCAACGGAAATCGAATCCTCTAACCTCACAAATGTGATTCGCAGTTACTACTGCCTACGTCATCTCGCTCTGTCTGATGATTTGATGTAAATAAATATACTTAGCCACGCCGTAGCCGAGCGGTTAAGACCACCCGCCTCTCACGTGGCCGGCCGGAGTTCGACTTGTGGTGGGCGTTTTCTGCGATTTCCCCCGCCAATGCATTATTTCAAACACTACATCCGGTACAGTTAATAATATGATGCTTCTTTAAAGATTTATATTGTCAAACAACAACAGGCTGCACACCATAGCAAGTAGTGGTGCGCAGAATGGTGCACGAATAGCTCTCAATGAAAAAAAAATGTAATTTATTCAGTATCAAACAATACTAAAAGTATTGTTAAGATAACCAATGCTCTGAAACATTTTTAGGAATCCAATTTGGGCAAATTTGATTTTTTGGGGGGATGTAGGAACATTGTTTTTTTCTTTCACCACTCAACACAGCCTTCACAAATCGATCTAACAGGAAAATGTTAACTGCAACTGGAATAACATGTTCTCAGACCAGGGATACTTTTTTCCACGCACTACGGGAAATGTGATTATCTATCGTTCAAAAGGGTCCCTATATTATGCAAAATACGTGGCTTCACAATTCCATTATGGTCGCGTATCTGTATCATATTGGGGTTGGATATCAAGAGGCAATCCAAGTGTGCTGTGACAGCTTGATGATACACCGAACGATGTCAGAACATGGCAATATTCGATAATATTTTGATTCCATCTTTGAGGATGGGATATCCTGATGGAATTATAGAATTGAATAACTTATTCCAATTAAGAAGATGGGTTTATCGAATAAAAGCTGCTAACTTATTATTCAGGATGTCAAAAAAATCAAAACGATTGAATAAAAGCTGCTAACTTATTTAAGTGGTTAAAAACGATTTACATCTTTTCAAATTGGTTTTCCGAGTGTTGATAGACTGACCTACCTGTTCACCAGATATGAGACCTATTGAGAATGCATGGGCATGGGCTGATGTGTTCCATTCACATGATTTTCTCTACATTTCCTTACCAAATTGTTGTTAAAAAGCTTATTCTTCTATCTACTTCATTATAACAGAGACAAATATTAGCAGAAATTTGTCCTCATTACTTGGTTCCTTGTAAGAAGAAACGAAAAATCTGTGTTCCATTCACATGATGTCCTCTGGCTGTTCAGCAAACAAATCTTTTATTCAGAACATCAATCTGATATTTACAACATGCTAATCAAGATAAACATAAGCAGAATTAGGCTTATTAATAGCTTCTTTGTTAGTACAAGGGAAATAAGAAAATGCACAAGCTAAAGTGATAGCAGAAAATTGAAACAATTGAAGTTCCAATATCTTTGCTTTCCAGGAGTAAACAAACGAGAAACCAGAAAAAAGATGACTTCCCGTCCGAGAAAAGTTTAAGTGGCCTAAAATTGAAACCAACAATTCGGAATATCTCGAAAATGGTTAACTTTACAAAAAAAATCCTATATATGACACAAATTGTTTGTTTTAATGAAATTAACATTTTTTGTAGCAAAATTTTGTATTTCTCTTACGGTTTGCCCGTTATATAAAAGTCATCCAGAATGAAGTGGTCTTCAGAGGCTATTCTCACAAAATTCAAGATAAAAATTCCTTTGTCATAAAATATCTTATACGTAAGGTATTTTAATCAAAACCGTTTTAATCGAAAAATGTTCCACGTAAAGGGTAGCTGGAGGGGGGGGGATTTTCTTGAAAACTTGTGTCACACCCTTGGAAGATACTCAACTTAACTACCAAGTCTGGTATTTAAACGAGTTTTCGTTTTGAGCTACGCTGCCCTCACACACACCTTTTTTTAAAAAATGCTTTATTTTTATTCAGGAAGTCCCAAACATATCTTGGTATTTGAAATTTTGGGTGCATTACAATACGTTCTCTATACACTATGCACATAGTACCTGTAGAGAACGTAAAAAGGGATTTGCGCTCCAATTTACTTATAGATGGGCCTGGGCTCAAATTCAAGAAGCGTGACATCTTGTAGCTTTTCGTCCCCATTACTGCACGCATTTAATTTTGTCATGTTCCGAAAATTGAGGGCAGTTATATGGGCTGAGGATTCTTGCATCCTATATTAATTATGTAAACTTTTTGTGTTTTAATTTTAGAAGATAACAGTTTATTTACACATATTCGTTCAGGTATTTAACACGAATGTTAGTGGAATTATATTTTCGAGTGCATAGACAGGTCCATAACTTCAAAAGCCAATATTATATTAATGCGATAGCATGCTCTATATCTCCAGTCATAAAATTAACATTATACAAATGAATAGCGAGCGGAAGCAAGGTGTTAACCTTTCGGCCACCGTAACGATGTGTTATTAGCAGTCATAAGTTAACCACTGCGCTGTCAGTCACGGACCATTGTACAGCTCTTTCGTGCAGTGTGAACATAACTTTTCGAAGATACACGGAATGTGGAGATGACTTATTTTTGTGTCCACGGGTGCACATAGTAGCTAGAGAGGATTTTCTATTCTATCCAAAAATTGGATACTGAGATTTCACCGGAAATACAGGTTTTGGGACCCCCTGAATAAAAAAAAGCATTTTAGAAACATGCCCGTGTGTGTTTGTGGGCAGCATAACTCAAAACCGAAAAACCCGTTAAATACAAATTTAAAAATCTGCCAAGGATGCAACACGAAGTTTTTCAAGAAAACCCCTCACCCCAAATTATCCTTTACGTGGAAAAAATTCGAAAAGTTTGAGTTTCTAAAAAACAGTTTCCACAACTTTGATTAAAATGTCGTATATTAAAGATACTTAAATGACACAAAAATTAATAAGTTCAATTTTCTGGGATTAGGACCTGAAGACCTCCTCATTCTGGATGACACTTGCATAACTGAAACCATAAGAGATAGACAAAAATGTAAATGTTACAACACACAACTTGTTTTATATACATTTTTTCGTGCAGGTGACCATTTCTGAGATATTTTATTTTGGTTTCAGTTTTAAAACACTTAAAATTTTCTCATACGAGAATTTACCAAATCCTAACCATGGAAAGAAACGAATATCAATCACATAGCAACCGCTTTTAAAATATTACTTTAGCTTTCCCTTCAACTTATAAGGAAGCAAGCAATGTCTATTTCGATTGTCATACAGTAGACAGAAGAATAAGCTTTTAATAATAATTTGTTACAGAGATGTAGAGAAAGTACATATGAACGTGAATCAGAAATAAGATTTTACATTTCTCACTATCACTTTTTACTTTCTCTTGCCCCGTATGTACAATGTACATAGGGATAGAGAAGTATTGCATTCCACCCAAAAATTCGATGTCGAGATTTCACCGGAAATACATGTTTTAGGACCCCCTGAATCCAAAAAAAGCATTTCCAGAAAAAGGTCCGTGTGGTGTGTGTGTCCGTGTGTCTGTGAACACGATAACTCAAAAACGAAAAGTAGCTAAAATACCAAACTTGGTATTTAAGTTCAGTATCTTCCAGGGATGCGACACGAAGATTTTGAGAAAAATCCCCCTACCCCAAACTACCCTTTACATGGAACTTTTTTCGAAAATTTTGATTTTCTTAAAAATGGCTCAAACGATTTTGATTAAAATATCGTATATTAAAGATATTTATCTGACAAATAAAATGTATATCTTGAATTTTCTGGGAATAGCTTCTAAAGACCTGTTTATTCTGGATGAATTTTTCTTAATTTGGCATAACTAATAAACCGTAAGAGATAGACAAAAACTTACCATACAAAAAATATAGGCCTGTTAAACTACACAATTTACGTCATATACCTTTTTTTCGTGGAGCTTACCGTTTTCGAGGAATTCATTGTTATTAGTTTCAGTTGTGAAGTACTTATACTTTTCTCAGACGGGAGTGTCCGTTTTTCTTTTGTTCTACTCCTGGCCAAGAAAAGAAGCGATTTGTAATGACAAACGCATAACGACAGCTTTTAAAACATTTGACTATCGATTTAGCCTAGTGTATTCCCTTATTTTCTTCCTACGTATAAGGAACTAACTAATAAGAACGTGGTTTGAAAACCTTGATTAACAAGGTGCAGAAAGAAGAATACTCTTTGTAGAACGGCTAGAAAGAGTCATGTGAGTGTAACACATCAGATTTTTATTTATCTTCTCAGCGATATTTTCATGTGCAGAGTAGGAACAATAGAAGAGTCATAAATTTATCGTACAGTCTGTGAAAAAAGCTACTGTTCTATCTTTCTAGACTGTTCTTACTTTCTCTACACGTACTATATACATAGTGTATAGAGAAAGTACTGCACTTCACCAAAAATTTTGATACCGAGAATTTACCGAAAATACATGTTTTGGGATCCCTGAATCCAACAAAAACATATATGTGGAAAGCATAGCTCAAAAACGAAAAGTCCGTTAAACACCAAACCTGGTACTTAAGTTCAATATCTTCCAAGGATGCGACACACAAATGTTCAAGAAAATCCCCCTATCCGTAACTACCCTTTACAATTAACATTTTCGACAATTTTGATATTCTCAAAATGGCTCTAACGATTTGATTTGATTAAAATAGCGTACATGAAATATATTTACATGACAAATAAAATGCGTATCTTGAATTTTCTGGGAAGACATCTTTATTCTGAGTGAATTTTGCATAACTGGTAAACGGTAAGAGAGAGACAAAAACTTACTTCACAAATAACGTAGATCTTGTTAAAACACACCATTTTTGTTATAAAAATTATTTTCTAGAGTTGACCGTTTTAAGGTATTCCTTGTTATTGATTTCAGTTTTAAAATAACTATCCTTTCCTCATACGGGCACTTGTCAACACCTGGCCACGTAAAGAATCAGATTTCTTACCATAGAAACCACATTTTAAAGCATTTGACTGTTGGCTTAGCCTATTGTATCCTCTTATTTCCCTTCTACCTATAAGGAACTAAGCAATAAAATAATTTTTGCTAATGTTTATCTCGATTAGCATGAAGTCGATAGCAGAATAAGCTTATTAACAATAATTTGTTACAGAGATATGGAGAGTCATGTGAATGGAGCACATCAGATTTTTTGCACTGGACTCGAAGTTTCTAAGGCTTTCAGTACCTATAGGTATTCGTCCTTCCTGTCTTTTGGAACATCTACAATGAAATTTGTATTTTTTTTATTATTTATCAAGATATGCTTTTAAAATAACACAGCTGATGCCCTGACTTTGCCTTTAACTACAATCAGTATATATTTGCGAACTGTAGGTGTTGTTACTATTAACTCCAATTCCTATTTCTCCGCTGTATGTGACCTTGCTCACTCATTCACTGTGTATAACGGAATGTGTACTTGGGAAAGGATGAGTCTCAAACATAATACATAAATAATAACACTATAGCTTATTAATATTAATTTAATGATCTATTAATTGCAATATTTACAGGAATTCAATACACAGTACATACTTCTATAAATTGAGGCATCTAACTGCACCATGTCCTGCTGGATGGCCGCTCAATACCTGAAACAAACAAAATGTACAAATAAGTAGATAAGAGCATAACAAACTTACGTACCACAAATTATTCTCACCACTATTGGTTCAGATTCCAACGTGCAAGTAGGGCATTCGTGGTCATTAATAAACATTATTTACATGGCTAAAATGATAATTATTGCATTTATAACATAAATATTTACATAATGGCACATTTAAGCTTAAAACCTGCTTAAATAAATACACTTTAAGGATTAATTATTTTAATCTAAGATTCAACAAGCGCAGAAGTACTGTGCTTAAATTCAGTATCTTGAGAATCTAAAATAAATAGACGAGTTAAAAATAAAAAGTTAACTTTGCAATCATTGGAAATGCTATGTAGCTACTTATATAATTAGAAATGTTAATTCAATCTCCAAATTAAGGATATCTACAATAGCCGGGTGATAATCCTAGACAAAATAAAAGTAGAAACAAAATATTTAGGAGTAACCGATGTACAACATTTTGGCATTTTCGTCCGAAAATATCGTCGAAAAACCACTGAAGATTGTGAAGTAAGTTTATGATTTCATTACAATATTTGAGCCTAATGCTGGAGTTACCAAATTGTTTTCTTACATTCGCCTGAATACGGTTGTGGATTTCGACCAAGGCCGGTTCACCTCTTCTCTCTCAGTCGCTTATTTTTCCCCTTGTCCAGCTGGCGAAGTGCCCCTCCTCCCCGACTGAAATATGTTTCGTGAATCCAAATATGAAAATAGTGTGAAAAAAATAGTTTTCAAATCGAACTGTTCTCATGGGTGCAAAGAGCGCCTCTGTATGGGTTAGGATAAAACAAAAAGACAGTTATAAAAACTCCCAAAAATTATAAATAATGTAAAACTAATGCAGAGTTCTATTTACCGGCACAGGACCTACTACCATAATAGATAAACATTGAACGCTATTTAATTGCTGACGTTTTCCGTCGCCTAGAGAAAATATGCGAGCCTCTGGTTCGTAAGGTTGCGGGTTCAAATCCGACGGAGGGCTATATACTTTTCCTTCGGAAGGGAAGTAAATCCGTTGGTCCCGTGACGTAAAAGAACCTCAAGAAGATTAAGCAGAAGTAAACAGTATTTCACGGCAATATCCATGCTAAGAACCGCAGTAATTAAAGCGCGTCCATAAATTAAAAGTCGATTCAATTTCAGCGTCCACTTAAATTTGTTCAGAGGCCTCCAGAATATCTAAGACAAGTGACCACCTGCATACTTCTCCGCGCTAATCCAAGCACCCATCTCTTCCCGGGGTTAGATATATCTCCTATCTCAATCCTCGTGCATCGACTATTGAAACTCCTGCACAAGATAGAGAAATGCTCTCTGGCAATCACAGACATTTGTGGCAAATATAATTTGCTAGAAGCCTACCTGTTAGTAGATTATGAAAACCCTTTAACAACGTTGTTAATAAGGAAAAATAAGTGGCGAAGACTTGGCGGGCGAAAGTTTGGAAACTTAGTAGAATATAGACTCGTTCTAAATCTATACGAGGTCGAAGATTGTGAAATTTTCGTGCCGATCAATTGATTGTCAACATTTGAACAGATACAATGCTTGATTAAACGGTGATATGATAAATCTGCTCACAAGCGTAATGAGAAAAAAGCTAGAAAAAAGGTATTGACTCTATAAAATAATGTTTGTAAATAATACAATGCATATTTTAATACTGTATGTTGATTTCCGAAAAATATTACAAAACTGATGCAAATACAGGGATAAAAACAATTAAATCGTAATTTAAAGGTTATCTTTGATAAAAATTTAAAAATCTTACTCGTGTAAGAATCATGTACATCCATAGAGGGTATTTAGGAGAGCATTTTCGACTTTCAAACTTCAGGTAAGCGCAACACGGGCGCTAAAATAACTTAAAAGGTGAAAATATGAAATCTTACCTCATTGTAGTTTGTAAATCATATCCTCAACCTCACTAGAGGCTTGGCCGGTTTGCTTGTCGCCTTGCATTTGACAACAGTGCTGCTCTTGGTAGCGGCAGTTCGTTGAACTTTCTTCCCTTTAGTGGTGAACTGGCGATCGAATTGAACGAAAGCCTTGTTCTTCTGCATAGGCTCCGGCCTCACCAACGCTGCAAATAAACATTGAAAATTTACAACATGTAAAAGTTTAACAAGAGCATTAACGGCAACGCTTTTGTATTAACTGAAATAAGGTGCTACAGCGTAAACAGTCTATGGCAAGGTATGCCGTTGAGATACCACTTTCTTTATCAAACATAGTTTACTTTCATGTATTCATAAAAATTGTCATTCTTCTACTTTTTGTAAACATGACAATTTCTTTCAAATCTTGACTATTCAGTTTAAATACTTAGAAACATAGACAGTAGCGCAATATTCAAATGTTTAAAAAGTAAGCTTAATTCAAATATACATTCTCCTAGTATTCTCAATAGTCTTTGCATTGAAATGGACATACTTAAAACGGTGTATAGCTTAACGTATTAGTAAATTCCAAACAACCACTATGGATAAATATATAAAGAAGTAACATACATTTTATATTTCGATGTGAGACAGTACATGTCGTGTCATGGGGTTAAAAGGGAAATATAAATTATACTAAGAAGGAACAAATATACATTGTAAAACAGCCTCAGAAGGCAAGGACAAACAGTTGTCATGAACTGACAAGCGACCCAGGTAGGATAGTATCGTCAAGGGAAGGACATTGAACTGTAGGGGTGAGGTTCCACTGCCCGAAAATGGACATATCAAGGAAGATAAACCATTCCCTGCTGGTCGAGCGACACTTTTGCACTAGCCATGGAACATCCGCGGAGGTCACAGGTAGATATGGCCGCGACGGGAATAGCGTTTATTTAACACGGTCAAATTGACAAGTCGAGGTAAGACGTGACAGCTGAGACCGCGTTTGAAAATACGCTTCACTCAGTCTGTTAGTGCATGGCTATTCAATCACACTCATGACCTAAGTCAAAGTTTCTGCCCCCTATTCTATATTGTGCATCATAAGTCATTTAATAGACTAGACTATGTAGAGCAGTGATATGTAATTAATAATAAAGAATATTGTGAAATTAAAGCTTAGTGTTGTCAGATTTTGTGTGTAAAGCGATCATAAGGCAATTGCATGGCATTACAACACAAACAAGAAGTTTCTAAAAGCACAGAGTGCAAATACCTACTTTGAATCTCCCTCAATTCGATCTCTTCTCTTTTGTACTGCTCTGTTCTTTGTTGTGGTTAAAATAAGATACATGGGTGATAGGTGCAACTATTTTGAATAATACAGTGGCGTGCACAATTGAATATTTTCGAAAATGATTAAATCTATAATCTAAAACTTAAGATACTGCACTATATTCAGAGGCAAAGTTTTGCAAATGCAAGTCGTATCCATTACAAAGTGTTAAAAAAATCACTATTGATTTTGAGTATCCGGAAGTTGTGACGCCGTCCTATTCTTACACTCGTAAATGATAATACTTACATTGTGAATGTCCAAGATGTTGGATTTGAAGTTGCAGGAAGAGTAGGTTAAAATGAAGGCATGCCTGAAATACAATTGAAGAGCAAATTTTAAAGAGTATTTGACTAATTAAATGCAGTATCAAGACACTTATTAAACACTGACTACAATCACTAATTTTATCATTAAGTGAAATAAAAGCTCATACAAAAGCTGTAAAAATGACACTAGACTACAAAGTTATACCAGCATTAACAGCCGATATTGTTAAGCAAATCTTTTGAGAGATATTTGAATTATGAATTGGTAAAAAGGACTTAATATGTCCTATTCTGTGTGCGATTATATTCTAAAGGATATGTGCTGAAAATAAATTTAATTCTCACACAAAGCGTCTCTTGTTACTACATATAACTTTAACGATAATAATAGTTCTGTGCACTGCATTTGAAAATGAATAGCTCATTACAATTTGAAAGTTTTACCTTCAAATTGCCAAAATGAATAAATTAACAATGATATCGGAATTCTCCACAAACGTACTTTTCGGTATGTTACTTGGTAGGGGGTTCCATATGCAGTCATTTTTTTTTCCAGGTAAAAACAGCTAAAACTATTTCCAACGTGCTTATAATTATAATTTATAATAAATAAAATTCTGCTTAACCAAACATGTTCTTGTTTAGCGTGGGGAATAATGTTCTAAGTTATGAACCCAACAATACCTATATTTCACATTAAAGTGTGCCTAATTGCAATGAATTTTGTGCTCTTACTACATTTTACAATACACGACATAATGCTCAAGAAATGTGTTTAATGTTATAGATTTTAGCCCTTTTCCATAGGTTTATCTCATACAAGCTTTAAAATCCCACAGGTCAAGATTTTAACATACTTACGAGTACGAATGCGAAGTGTGCTTCAAAATTCACAAGTTAAAGTGAGCGGGTCAGTAAAGAATAGATTAATAAGTAAGGCTATAAAGTTAACGGTCATTTTACTTTCTGGAATTAACGACTTAGGTGCTTTTATTCATTCATGGCTCACACAATTTATGAAAAAGCAAATAACCGCATCCTAAAAACTCACACGAAATGATTAACTTACCAGAAACAGGAGACAAGGTCAGTCTGTGAGAGCCATTCAGTCTAGCGAGATGCTGTGGCTCCCGAAGACTGTCTCTTACTACTGTGACCCTGAAGGGCTGCATGCGAGTCAATCTCTCCCTGATGATGTGTTGTCTGACTCTAGTCTTCAGTATAGGGTCAGACTTGATCAGACGAAGCCATTTCTTGCTTACAAGGGCAGCAGATAACAAAGAACGAGGATCCAGCATCCTGAAAGAATAAGGAACAAAACAATATAGTTCGGTGTTATCAGAATACACATAAAAAGAGCAGAGAACATACATACGAGTGCATAACCAAGGGGCGTACAAATCTTTTAGATAGAATGTTTTATGATAACAATAACTGGTTTTACTTTCTCTGCTACTTACATAGTAGACATACAAGTTACTGTGTTCCAATAAAAAATTCGATGTAGGAATTTCATCAGAAATGCACGTTTTGAAGACCTAAGGTTTTAAATGTTTTTGTTTTACTTTCTTTACTACGTACAGTAAGAAAGTAAGTACTTATATTTCACACATAAAATCAATGTCCCGACTGCACAGAACATGTGTTTTGCGATACCCTGAATCTAAAAAGAGAAATGTTAGTTAAATGCCAACCTTTACATTTAAATTCAGTATCTCCCAGGAATGCAACACAAAACTTTACAAGAAAATCCAGCGCTCCTAATTATCGTCTAAACAAAAACATTTTTTCCTTAGAAATATCATTAAAATATTATTAATTCAAGGCATTTCATCCTAAAATTTACATTTTTTAATTCTTGTAAAAGCTAGTTACTATGAGGTTTTATTTCACAGAAGTAGAACTTGAAATAGCTTAGTTGCCTACAGTTAATTCACTTTTAATAAAAATTGACTGTGCACAAATAAAGAAACGTTCGAAGTGGTCGATTTTCTCATACATCATACATTTAAGACAATTTCATAAAAATATAAT
This sequence comes from Hymenopus coronatus, assembly GCA_030762935.1. NCBI lineage: Eukaryota > Metazoa > Arthropoda > Insecta > Mantodea > Hymenopodidae > Hymenopus > Hymenopus coronatus. The sequence goes on along the minus strand of CM060898.1, from coordinate 65,811,615 downwards.
GCTTATTTCCAATCTTCTGGGAATAACTTCTGAAGTTTTTGTTCTGAATGACTTTTGCACAGAAGGTAAGCCGTAAGATATAGACATTTTATTGCACAAAAAATGTAGGTGCTGTTAAGGCATATAATTTATATTAAATACATGTTTTGTGTCAAATACATTTTCAAGCGCACATTGATAAAGACGGTATGTTTACAGAATAAAATTCACACACTAAGATTTAAATTAGTATTAGAATGCTTGCTTATAAGCTCAATATTAGTTTTATGTAGTTGGAAAGCTGTACTTACTGGAGATATAACATTCGTTTTATCTTGCAAACAAAAGTATGCAAGGGATAATGATGATACAATAATAATTATTATAATAACAATTTCATTGACAGTGAGATACTGAAAACATTGTCAAAGTACAATGTTGGCATCTTCAAATATAAAATGTACATGTTAAAGATGTTATAGAATAATATGTAAAGGTAATGGTCTTACTAATGGGAACAATACCAACATTTAACGTTCAGTTCCGGACTTAACATGTTCAGAAATCATATCTTCCATGTTGGCTATAGCAGCTCTTAAATAGAAATCCTGAGAAACCACTTTTATAATAATATTAATGCAACTATTTGATCACTATTTTTACGTTGTAGCGAAAGTTTTACACCTTTGTAAATAAATATTGTCTATCAGTTCGTGGTAAACCTGAAACGGGGGAAATATTTTCAAATTAAATTATAAAATAGATGTAAATTTAATAATTACATCTATGCAATGTTTGGCAAGATTACACAAAGTTCATAAACAAAAGTTAGTAAGCAACTAATTGTTCTTATCACACTAAAGGGATTATATATAGCTACTTAATATGCATTATGTGCAACATTATTATAGAACGTTGCCCTTGGTGTACATATTTTTATCAGTACAGTGGAATTAGCGTGACGTACATAATTTGAATAGTTAATATTAAGCCTACAGTTTAATATAACAGGAGCATTGTTTGATTTCAAAATTGCCTCTTGATCATTTAAAATATACATACAATGCACTGATATATATTCCGAAACTGAAAATTCCTTGTAAGTGCTTGAATCAATAGTAATCAATCACGTGAGAAAGGTATATAAAATATATTTATTAAAACTCCAAAGAAAATAAAAAACAGCGTAGATTCCCACACACATAGCTTAGCAGACTTTTAAGATTTTACAGTTAAATTACCCAATTATAGTGTTTAATTAAAAATCTCACACAAGCATTGTCATTTAGTAGATCGCAGATATTTGTTGTATTCTTATATTAGGCTTCCTTGCCTACTTATTACAGTATAATGATAGCGATGCATTTATAGGTATAACGATTTTAGGATTTGTAGGCAGAAATTAAAAAATATTCCTGCTGAAATAACATATAATATTGGCTGTGTAAAATGTAACTATTCACTAAAGATATTCCTCCAAAGGTACCTGTACAATAAGGCAATAATGAATTGGGCAACAGGCACAATATGTTAATTTATACTATAGCATAGGTTCCTGTACAATTAGGCAATAATGAATTGGCCAACATGCATAATCTCTTAATCTACACTATAGAAAATGTACCTGTACAATAAGGCAGTAATGAATTGGGAAACATGCATAATCCCTTAATTTATACTATAGAAAATGTACATGCATAATAAGGCAAAAATGAATTGGATTACAGGCATAATCTGTTAATTTATACTATAGAAAATATACCGTACAATAAGGCAAAAAAATAGGGCAACAGGCATAATCTTAATTTATACTATAGAAAATGTACCTGTACAATAAGGCAAAAAACGAATTGGGCTACAGGCATAAGCTGTTAATTTATACTATAGAAAATGTACCTGTACAATAAGGCAAAAATGAATTGGGCAACATGCAAAATCTCTTAATTTATACTACAGAAAATGTACATGTACAATAAGGCAATAATGAGTTGGGCAACAAGCATTATCTGTTAATTTATATTATAGCAAATGTACCTGTACAAGGCAATAAGAATCTGGGCAACAGGCATAATCTGTTAATTTATACTATAGAAAATGTACCTGTACAATAAGGCAAAAATGAATTGGGCAACATGCAAAATCTCTTAATTTATACTACAGAAAATGTACATGTACAATAAGGCAATAATGAGTTGGGCAACAAGCATTATCTGTTAATTTATATTATAGCAAATGTACCTGTACAAGGCAATAAGAAGCTGGGCAACAAGCATTATCTGTTAATTTATATTATAGCAAATGTACCTGTACAATAAGGCAATAAGAAGCTGGGCAACAGACATAATCTGTTAATTTATATTATAGCAAATGTACCTGTACAAGGCAATAAGAAGCTGGGCAACAAGCATAATCTGTTAATTTATACTATAGAAAATGTACCTGTACAATAAGGCAATAATGAGTTGGGCAACAAGCATTATCTGTTAATTTATACTAAAGAAAATGTACCTGTACAATAAGGCAATAAGAAGCTGGGCAACAGGTATAATCTGTTAATTTATACTATAGAAAATGTACCTGTACAATAAAGCAATAATGAATTGGCGACAGGCATAATATGTTAATTTATAATATGTACCTGTACAATAAGGCAATAATGAATTGAGCAACAGGCATAATCTCTTAAGTTTATACTATAGCTGTGCAACTCAAAATTGAAAGTACAGTGCTTTGTGGAATGAGAATGCAGGTTGAATAGGTATTCCTGCATTTTAATTATATTGCTTTAGAAAAGCAAAAACATTCTAAGGTGCTAGCACTTCAAAACAATTTAGAGTTAAAAAGTTTACCAACGATTTGCTCAAATCATTTTTGTTTATTGTAGCGCCTTTATTTAGCGAAACATTATGATTTTCGGTAACGTTTTCCAAAGTACATTTGTAGTTCTGAACAGCAAAAAATTGAATATTTGAATTAGTAAACACAGTTACCCATTACATAAGCATAGCGTATGGCTATTTTAATATCTTTAGATAACAATGCAGCACTCACCTGAAAATAATCAAGCTTATTTCCAAAGGTAAGGCCTTCAGGATGTCGAAAGCCTCAGCATTTCCATGGTTGTTGGAGTTCATTCCCATAGCCAGCAGTAAGGAGTAGAACGGCTCCATTGTCCAACACTAATCAAGCAAGCACAAGCAAATGTAAACAAGACGCACACTCTTTGAGGTTCAACTGCTAAGTGCCAGCCTGCAGAAACAACTGAACCTCACCGTTGCAAACAACTCTGACCAACTAATCAGGTAATTGGGCGTTTAAACTCAGCCTATCGGAGAAGAGTCTACGGGTTTTTTTTAAATTTTTTTGTACCACAGGATCAAAAATGTACCACTAAGTCCAAATTAAGTTTTAAAATGTTAAATAATATTTATAAAGTAAAACATTAGGTTTTAAAATCCACAATGGTTTAATGGTTTTCAGTTACCAATTTAAGACATTTTTAGAAGCTGTAAAATGTGAAAAACTCAGCAGTGGTCTCTTCTAGTATATCTATTTAGACATTTTATTTATTTAAAACAAATATTTTTATAAATGATATTTCTGACAGTACAACGGATTTCAAAATCAGTTGGCTGTACTACATCTACTGTACACTTTTTTATAATTAAGAACCTTCGACATCTGTGTTTCTGAAAGGTACTCTTATAATATATTAATTAGTGTACTTACCTATATGCTATTTCTATCACGATTTACTATAATCAATATTTTAGTGCCAGTGTTTTCATAAATGACCAACCGAAACATGAAAGCTCACATGTGGCAGTGTACACTGGCTTTATGTGAACTATTTGTGTGCCTCAAAGAACTTCATATCTGCAGTGGCTTCCAGTTTTCTTAAACATTTAATAAGATTCACAGGGTTACTTATGGGAGAGAAATTACAATTACATTGTGCTAAGAGGGGCGCATAAAATCTTGCAAACTGTACCTATGACAACTTTATAGGAAAAAAGAAGGTAAAAAAGGTTACAGACATTTCACAAAGAATTTGTTACACCAGGTGAGATAATGTGTCATTTTTACCTAAAACTACTTCTGTAAAAAGATATTGCTTACTGAAGTTTGTAAATGTTACATTAATATTATAGACGATTGTTTTTATCTACAAAGCTTAAAGTGTATCGTTATCATAAAATTACTCGAGGGGTTGATGCTGTCATTTCCTGTCTAAGTAATAATAATAACAATGATACTATTATAGTATCTGATGTTAAACTTCTTGAGCTTCAAATAGTTAAGAACTCCGCTGGAAAAATATACAATTTACGCTACGAAAACTTAGCTCTGTTTGCTTTACCTTAAGAAACTTAAAACATCTCTTTGTCCAAATGCCTTTAGAATAGCTTCTTCTGCCTATTTCCACTCCCTTTTGCAATATGGAATAATTTTGTGGGGTAACTCAGCACAGAGCAATAAAGTGTTTAAAGCACATATAGCACACTTAATTCCATATGCAGTGTGAATGGTGTTGAGTCCTTATTTAAAACCCAGAAAACTGTTACTCTTGTTAGTGAATACATATACTCTCTTTTGAGCTACTATTCTGATAAATACGTAACTTACAACAAACCTTTTTGTGCATGACCGGAATATAAGGCATTCTGTTGATTTGATTAGACAACACATAAGTAAAAACTGTTCCAAAAAGAATGCAGCAAGGCCTACTACTCTATAAAAGAGTTTATGGATGATCATTAAAATATCCTCTGCCACAAGAGAAATGTAACGTCAGAACTTCGGCCGCTCGAAAAATCGAATGAAATTAAGTGCGATTGATTGATTAATTTTGTATTTCTGATGACGACTTCAAAGGTTTTATTTGGCGGTCAAGCTTAGTTTTTTTTATTGTAGACAAATTCTGTATATGCTAGAACGGTTGGTATTTTGGTAATGACAGATACTTACCAAATAATTATACATAATTCATATACTTATATGAATAACAAATGGTTTTATAATGTGTATATACTGAAATGCTTGTATAAAAACTGGATTTATAATAAAATGCCTGGTTTCGTTGCTAGCGGTAGACTAACTATTGGTATGCAAGAACGTCACATATCATTCTTGGCAGCATTACCACGTCGTAAGAACCAGTAGCAATAATTTAGGATGACTGCAGTAGTTGGTGGAGGAGTATGTTTCTGTAAACACTGGGTCCTGTGGTTTTCAAATTCAACGCGAGGTTAGGTTTTAATTCATTAAGATTAGTGTGTGTATATACATTTGTTTCTAATTTTCTATTGTAGTAGTTAGAGGAGAAATATTTTTGTGAATATTATAAAACCAGTTATTATTTATATAAAGCGGGTTTATACATAATTATTTGGTAAATATCCGTCATATACAAAAATACCAACTATCCTAGCAGGCGAAAGCAAGCTTGACCGACAAGCAAAACCTATGAAATCGTCTTCACAAATATAGATTCATCGATCTCACTTTCATTCGATTTTTCGCGTGGCCCATTTTCTGCATAATTACCTGCTTTTTAATGTATTTTCACATATTGTTAGTTGGAATTTTTTAATCATCTTCATATTTATCTGGTTTGGTATGCTTTTTTATCCTACTAGTTTTGATCTTACATTATATCAAAAACACTATTTACTGTTTTTCTGGAATATTGATAATGAGTGATTGTATAATATGGCGAGTGCAGCTAAAAATATGCATGCATTAGTAGTAGTCAAATATTTAGTGGTGGTAGTCAAAATGGTTATGTAACGCTTGGTTTTCCGTATGAATTGTTTAATGACCCCGAGCCTTGCTTGATAAAGGGACCAAACGAAGAAAAGTAACAATTCTAATTTATAAGAAACTTCCATATTACCTAAATGTTGAAATCCTAATCAACACAATATTTTCAAGATTCTTATATGCTCACTGCCTATATAACACGTCATGCAATAGGTAAGTATTGCCAAAATGTGGCAGACTGCATGTACCTACACTTGTTCATTATTGCTTGTTTTACATTTCTGCATGTTGAGAAGTTCACTCTTGGAAAGCTGTAGTTCAGAAATTTTGGTCTTCTGTTACATATTGCACACTGAGAGAAAAGAAAGAAAAAAAAAAACACTTGATGTTGGGTATTTTATTATTTATGCTGCATATCTCATAATTGTATGACATGTTGCAATGTAATGTAAAATGTTCAATGTCCCTGGTCATTGCTGGTGGTGTAACCAAACAAACAAATAATAATAATAATATACATTTATTACTTTATTTTTATTATCATTTGAGGTGATGCATTTGTGAAATTTTAAAATCCACAATATGCAATATATCTTATTGAAACTTTACCAGTTATTATACCCAATAGTGATATTTTGCCATGTATTGAAATCCTAGTTTGAATAGCTATTTCAATGATATTTTTATTATTTAAATTCATTATTTTATTTATATGTTGTTCTAATAAAAAACACCACGGGAAGCATTTTTAAAAGGGCTCAGATAAAACAGAAAATTGGTTTATAAATTGATCCAAAATATTATATTAAAATAGTTTTACAGAAAACTAGTTTATAAATTGATCAGTCACATTATAATATTTATATTGGCCCTAATTAGTGTAGAAAAATTACTTTTCATACTCTCCAAAGCTCTTATTTTTCAAAATGTAATATTTTATTTCTTAAAATTTAAACATAATTTCAATAAAGTATATGAATATTTTCTTTAACGTGCTTTTGAGAGGCAGTATAAGAGTTTTGAAACAAGTTAGGGAAAATTGCATCATGTGGAACATTTTGAGTAGGGAAAAGTGTTGGAAAAAATGTTGCGAGAAAATAGTTTTAAAGTTGGGAGTGTCTATTAATAAACACGGACCTACCCATCTATAGCTTCAGTTAATTGGTACTTAAAGTGTGCCAAGTGGAAGAAACGAAATATTTTCTTTAAAGTTTAGAATGCATATAATTTCATTATGAAGAAAAGAGTTTTTTAATTTCACAAAATTCTTGTTCAACTTTTACAGATGCATCACATTAAGGGGGTGCGACAAAGTTAAAACATGCCATATGTAAGGAACATTTTATTAGTAACCATACAAATTAGAATGCTAAAATTCTCACAGGGTCCTTATAATAGCTGAAATAGAAATTTTTCAAAAATCTGAATAGTTTTTGAAAACTAATTTTTGTTTCTTCTTACGTTTTCCCACTTATTTTAGAGTACATATTTGTAAAAAAATATTGTGCCAAGCGTAATTATTTTAAAAACCCTTAATTTCAGTGTATGTAAAACACCAACACAAAGTACTCCTAAAAAGTTCAGATCAAAATTAGCAACTGAGAAGATGTTTCTTATGTGAGGAAGAGTTGAACTTGCAGGAAATGAGCTCCAATTTGAAACATCAGTAGAAGCCTGCATCTTAGTTTGGTTCATCAAAATCCTATTCATTTCTCAGTAATCTTCCTTTAGGCACCTCATTTCAATAGTTTTGCTCGATTTAAGAGTTTATAAATCTTATTTTGCCCTCCTGAACCTCTCTTGACCTAAATTAAATTTAATTTCATTTATGGTTGCTCTTTAATTGCTGTGGTTTTCAGCGTCCCATTCTATACTGAGTGTGAAAGACAACTTAATTTCGCTCTGAGGCCTCTTTATCAGTCTTCATTTTTTATGTGCTGCAAATCTACAACACAGGATCAACGGCTTTACTAAGGATTTTTACGGCCGAAAAAATCCATCGCCCTCTGCCAGTTTGGAGCCCACGTTCTTGGAAACCAGAAGCTGAAAGCATGAAATGGAAGAGTTTAATGACAGCTTGCAGATGACCACTGTTCAAGCCAAGCACACGAAATTGTGTGCAGCCATTCCCATATTTTAATAATTAACTTACTTCTAGAATGGATATCGAGGTAATTCAAACGACATAATGAATAACAATCTTTATACTTTTACATAAGGCAATAATCCAATAATTTAATGTTTTGACTGAAAACTCATTCCGTACCTCCTTATAGCTAGTATGTATACATTCACAGATTTAAGATATACAATGCTTTTACACATACTAAAACTATACATGTATACCTATGCAAAATATTCCTAAAAAAATAAAAAATAATTCATTTTATACATACACATATATATATATATATATATATATATATATATATATATATATATATATATATGTATATATATACAGGGTGTTAATGAACTATATATATTTTCAAGAATATGTAGATTACCTAAATAAGTAATTTGAGATAGGAGACTTATGAAATTTTGAAGTAACGGCTATAAGTTTCTGAAGTGCTAGTACGCCACGTATCGCGGCACTTTCGTCTGGAATGAAAAAAATAAATAAGAAACATTTACTCTATGACAGGAATCGAAGTCATGATCTTTGGGATATCAGCTTTCCGAGTTACGCATTAAGCCACTAGAGCAGTTGAAAAAACGCCTCCAGAGTAGGTCACATAACTCAAGAACGTAGTTGATGAATGCTCAGTGTCCTACTGTCAAGTGACTATTTCGAGATTTTACAGATCTTTGCGACATTAAATCTTGAGAACGCTAGTAACAAGCTGCTAAAAATCGATATTTCTATACTCGGGCAGCAGTTTTAAAGACATTCTAAGCCATTTTTTCAACTTGCTTTGCTTTAACACCGACTTATCAGCACCTGATACCCACACGTATATATAACACTATGTAGCTGCGTTATATTTATCCAGGGACCATGCATCGCCGATCTCAAATTACTTATATCAGTCACGTGCACAATCTCGCAAATTATTTCGGTGTAGTTCATTAACATCCTGTATATATGTGTGTGTATGCATGCGCTTATTTAAAACACTGCACATGTTGTATAAATATAACATGTATAATACTTAAGATTCTCGACAATGGCTTCTATCAAATGGTGTTCAAGTCCTCTCGCAAATACAACGGCATACCTTTAATTAAGTTTTCTATGGGTACATATTTTAAATTGCCTTAAGTATAGAATCTGCACACTATGGTGTAGTTTATAAGGGGCTTTAAGGAATATGCAGATAATAATAGTGAAATTGGGTTTAAATCTATGGTATATTTTTTCTGAGTTATTATCGTTTCTAATGCATGTATGTATGCTTCAGCAACGTATAAATGTTCAAAAAGCAACATTTTTAATTATAACCACATTAATTCGCAGATTTTAAAATATACTGTCTGCATTGGATGGCAATACATATAAGAAAAAAACACTTTTGATTTTAATTATGATTTCCGTCAGATATACCGTTGTGATGCGTATGTATGTATATGGGAAGATGGAAGCCCCCTTATTCCTCGATTTTGTGTGTCGCTTATAAAGACCCAACGCTTTAGTAATGCTGAAACTTGTGGAGATTATTCTGGGTCATGTTTTCGGCGCAATGATGTAAATCAACAGAAATTATGACTCTGAGGCAAAGGTTATGTTTTTACTTTCTCTACATAGTACACGCTACATAGATAGAGAAGGTAATGCACCCAAAAATTCGATACCGAGATTTCACCGGAAATACATGTTTTGGGTCCCCCTAAATCAAAAAAAAATAGGAAAAGGTCCGCGCGCGCGCGTGTGTGATGAATGTGTGTGTGTGTACAGCATAGCTCAAAAACGAAAAGACCGTTAAATACTAAACTTGGTATTTAACTTGGGTATCTTCCAAGGATGCGACACGAAGATTTGCAAGAAAATTCCCCAGTTCAAACTACACTACATGGCACTTTTTTTTTTTCGAAAATTTTGATTTTCTCAAAAATGGCTCCAACAATTTTGATTAAAATATCGTATATTAAAGATATTTATCTCACAAATAAAATGTATATTTTGAATTTTCTGGGAATGGCCTCTGAAGACTATTTTATTCTGGATGAATTTTATGGAAGGTTGCATAACTGCTAAACCGTAAAAGATAGACAAAAACTTACCACACAAAAATGTAGATTACATCAAAACACACAATTTATGTTATATACATTTTTTCGAGCAGTTGATTGTTTTGGAGATATTCCTTGTTATTGGTTTCAGCTTTGAAAAACTTACACGTTTCTCATACAGGAATTTGTCAACTCCTGTTCATACAAACAAAGGAACTTCATTCACATAGCAACCAGCTTTTGACTATTACTTTAACCTATGATACTGCCTTATTTCGCTTCTACTTACAAGGAAGCAAGAGCTAAGATTATTTCTGCTAATTTTTTCTCGATTAGCATGAAGTAAATGGAAGAATAAGCTTATTAACAAATTTTACCGAGATATTGAGAAAGTCATGTTAATGGAACACATCAGAATTTTAGAAACAGTTCCGTGGTGTGTCTACGAACACGATAACTTAAAAACGAAAAGTTGTAGAATACCAAACTTGGTATTTAAGTTAAGTACCTTCCAAGGATGCGACACGAAGATTTTTAGGAAAATTTCCCTACCCCAAACGTAGGAGCAATTGCCGTATTTAAAGATACATACATGACAAATAAAATGTCTAGCTTGTATTTTCTGGGAAGAGCCTCTTAAGACCTCTTCATTCTGGATGACTTTTGCATACTTGTTAAACCATAAAAGAGAGAGAGAGAGAGAGAGAGAGAGAGAGAGAGAGAGAGAAAACCTACCGCACAAAAATGGAGAGCTCGTTAAATCACACAACTTATTTCATATACATTTTTCTGAACAGTTGAATATTTCCGACATATTTCTTATTATTGGTTTCGGTTTTAAAATACTTAAGACTTTTCTCTTACGAGAATTTGTCAGCTCCTGGCGATGCAAAAATCGAATTTCAATCACAAAACAACCAGCTTTTAAAATTCTTCAGTATCGTTTTTGTCCCAGGTACTCCCTTATTTATTTTCTACTTACAAGGAAGTAATGCGACTATTTGTGCTAATGTTCACCTCCATTAGCACACGTAATGTATGCATAGCATCTAGGCAGCCGTGGCCGCGCTCGCTATTGTCTTGCTTTGGTGCTTCGTGGCGCAGGGGATCGTTGGTTTGAGACCCCCTTGGGCATGGGTATTATATGTTTCTAAACTGTGTATGTGTGTGCATTAGAAAAAAGGCAAATGGTAATCAACAGAATGCAAAGTAAATGTTCGGAAAATGAAAAAAAAGAGGAAGAACAAGATGCAACGGAGAACGTTTCAATAACAATTGGTTTAAACAGCTAAAGGGTACAGTTCTCCATACCTCTTGGAGTTTTTATAAAAACTGTATCACACAATGATGTGTTATGTACGTACACATACAATTATAGGCACAGTTCACAGTTTATGAAACTGATCATAACTGTGTCAAATGAAATATAAAATAAACAACCATCTCCATAGTAGAACAAGTACCTGTATAAAACTAGTAAATAACTATGTACTAGAAAGGAAAGTGCATTCTGCTTTTTCATCTCTGCATGAAAGAGAAATCAAAAGAGACTTGGATATATAATATCCGAAGTACAAAATACAACAGGTTACCAGAGGAAATGTTCGATGTGTTGACCTGCAACATCCCTACATCTACGTCCGCACCTCGCCTCTCACCTAGACGGCCCGGGTTTGATCCCAAGCGACCGCAGAGGCGGGTTTTCTCCGGGTTCTCCGGTTTCCTCAACCATCGCATTCCACCGGTGCTCCACCTTCATTCCATTTATCATCAGTGTCATCACCTGCGGTGCCACAGGTTGCCGAGATACTGTCCCGCGCTACAGAGGTAATGGGAGCAGTTGGCGGTAGGGGACAGTGTTTCAGTGCTGCACTGTAAATATCTGCCACAAGTCACAGTAAAGAGTGAATTTGGAAGAGGAATTATGACAAAGGAGTGCTCAAATCTACTTCACTGTCGCATGCGTATCTTTTAACTGCACACATAGATTTGCATCTGGTATCCGAAATCGTGAATACGGTTCTACCTTTTTCAATCTTGAAAAAAGTCTTCAGTTCCTGGAGTTGTATTACACGTTCCATCCCTATGATACGATTATGAATTACACACTTTTATTCATTATTGCATTCTACATCCATAAGAAAATATTAAACTTACATTTACAGTACCTTCTAAAGCATGTTTAAAAACCTGATGAATATATCAAATTATACTCGCACATAGCACTTAATGATGATGTTAATAGAGGTAATGATAATAATTATAATAATGTTAATAAACATAATGACGAGGACGAGGACGATGACGACGACCACCATCACCAATAACAACAACAACAACAATAATAATAATAATATGTGCTTGGATATGATAATCTGTGTACTTACACTTGATTCCTTTTGTTAAAATTACTTGCCTGTAATATTCACGCGCTCTTTGCGACACACAATAAAATAACGTCTTATATTAGCCTTATATATCCCCCCGTAAACTCTTGGAATGAATAAGGCATCTTGCATTTTCGTCAAAAGCAGTACAGAAAAATTGTTCCTTCCATTCCTCCATGGATTCTTATTATGACTTGGAGCAACCATTTGCTTACCACAGAAGTACATCTCAGAGAAGGGGTAAATGGACTGTTACGTCACATCCCTCATCAACCTCCCCTCTTTCAGAGAGTGTATTCTGTTCAGTTTTGTAGACATCTGGCGTAGGATCACAGCAGCTGACGTGGTAAAATTAACATAATACATAGTAGACAAACCAAGGTACTGCTATTCGATTCCTAGCTTTAATAGAGGTTTTCTTTTATTCCGCTGCTAAATTCTTAGATTAGTTTCTAAATTTCAAAGCACACATTACATAAATGTTTTCCATAAACCTAATTGTTTTATTGCATTATTCTATGCAGGATCCTTGATAAACGGTTACTGCATTTGATTTCAGTATTTTTCACGTAGATTTCATACAGTATTTTGAAGGTAATTTGTCTCGGAGAGTCTATTCTTGACAAAAATGTAAACTAAGCGTATAAGAGCTGGTCAAAGTGTGTAGCTCTTTGAGAAAAAGAACACAATTATAAGACTAAACAATGAAAACCTCAAAGAGTGGTGCAGTCTTACTATAGGGTTTCTATGGCCGACGCTATACCGACTCACTCACCAATATGTTATAATAGACTGCTCTAGCTACAGTATATTTCAGAACATGATAACCTTCGGCGTGACTTTGAAGTTCAGGTTTGCGGTTAGAAACCAACCCTCGCAGTTGCCAAGTCTTCCACTTACTGGTCCCTTAAATGGGGCACAAATCTCGACTCTCAAGCAGAGTTTTTGAGTCTCTAGGGAACAGAGATTTTACTATGTTGCCTCTCACTCCTAGTACAGGCTCGTCTTTTGTTTGATAATAGATATTTCATAGTGGTCAAGGAGAGCGGTCTCATTTGAGGGCCATCATGTTTTGAAGAAAATTATAACTTCATATGATCTGCAATCAACTAAAAGGTTACCTATCAGTGCCGCGCATACCCTCAGAAAATACATCATTTTGCCAAATTGCAAGTGCAGTAGTTTTAAATATCATATCGATTGTGCAGCAATGTTTACCCCTTCGATTTTTGGCATACAAATGAGGCATTATGAGTGTAAATGCACACATACGACCACGTTCCTTTGAATTACGGCTACAGCTGTGCAATCCAGAAAACATGCCGTAACTTTGGCATTTATGAAATGGGACAAAAGGTTCCCTACTCAAAGCGTTTATCTAGGATCCCTCTACAATCCTTCCAAATTGCGCGGTTACATTTTGGGACACGATGGTCACGATATAACTTATCGGTTTGCTCTCCCGTATTTAGGACTTGCACAAAGATGCTTAGGATCAGAAGCCTGTCGAGAAGTCAACGAAAATTTAATCGTAGATCGAAGGACCCGGAACGAGGGATCGGAATATAGTTGGGCATGAGAATGAGGGAAATGATACTAGAATAGTTGATGGTTAGGGCCTGGGTTTGTATACACTAAAATACCTGAAATATACATGCAAATATGCATTAAAATGTTCAAAATATGCACTAACATGTCTAATATGTGCAAAAAGTTAAAGGAAATGAACTTTAAAAATGTTGTACGCTGCTCGCATAGGATAAAATATTGCGAAAAGTAGGGTCATAGTAAGCAACTAGTAGTCTTTCGATGTTTTCTGAAAACAAAGTTTGTCTAGTATCTGTCAAAATGAGTTTGTATGTGAAGAATTATCTTTCTACATCAACTGACGTGATTCAACATTATACATTGGTGTTGAAACTTTGGAGCATTCATTTGCAAAGAAACCTTAATTCCACACAAGCAGTGGCTAATTGATTAAAACTTCTGCAGTCTGGGGTTCGAGTTCAACATAATTTCTAATTTACGTTAGATATTCTCCCCAATATCGCCTAGAGTGAAATTCAGTGAACACACAGCTCTCTGAACAATACTGAGTGAATCGTGGAGGGGTGTACCGTACGATTCTAAGCTCTCAATGGCTTTGTAAGTTTAGAAAAATGCGCATGGATTCAAATACTACTTTTGCATCATGGACACATCTAATATTATCTTCAAGTTTTGTTTTTTCATGAAAATGCTCCTGATTAAACGAAACTGCAGATAACTATGTTCTCCCCTAGTTAGGACACGCACAGGGGGCAGAGGAAATTCAGGCAGGAAATATTTGTAGAACTGAATACAAGTTGGTGCTTTCAGAAATACTTCATTAAATTGTGAACAGCTGGAAACTGTGCGGTGTTTCTGCGACAACACTGTGTAATCCATATGCTAAATAGGTTATGTGCTTTAAATTTGGATAAAACCCTGGAGGACCTCTGCTGCTTTCAACATATATGAAGCCGCATCTTTGAGTAATACAAGCACCTTGCAATAATTATTCTCAATTTCAGAGAGCTACAGCAGCCGCAGAGAATCATTAACACATCTTGCTATTGTATTATGTTTGGTTTTCTCCAGTACTTTGCACGCAAGAAGACGAGTTTTACCAAGCAGTCTGTATGTAGCTTACTAGCAATGACATTTATTACGTGAATCGCTAGTCTTATCCTCGGAGATGCAAACAGAATTCCCTTCGAATTCAAAACTGATGGATTGCAGGTTGATTCATACAGCGGAAGTAGCTAGATTCGTCTAGAATATTTTGATTTTCAAATAAATTCCCAGAGATAGTCGCAGAGCTGGTTAATTATATAAGGAATGTCACTGCACACTAAATTCTTACAAAGATGGGCTGAAATGTGTTAACAGAGAACTTTGGTTTTACCTGCATAAGAAGTTGTGATGGGCTTTCCTTCTTCCTCTTCTTTGCTGAAATGTGCGCAACGGTTTTTGTATGTTTACGTTGAACTTTCTTCTCACATTTTACTTCCTTCAAACAAACTTGACAATACACTTTGTTCCATTTGTTGAGTGGTCACAATTACCTATCATCCACTGATTTAGTAAACCTCGTTTGTTGCTCTTTTCTTTACGCGTCTACAGAAACGAAAAACTAGTTGCACTCTATCGATGCAAAAGTGTTAAATGAACAAGCATGCATTTGTTTTTACCTACTGGGATCATTGTCTAACGTGGAAGTGAAAGCTACGTAGGAAAATCCCACTCCCTATCCCTTAAGTTAGGTACCTGAACGTAAGTTACTGGTATACATTTTTCTTAGAAATTCTGGAATTTAAAGGGGAGCACAAAACCTTTTATATGAAATTCTTGGAATTGTAACGTTTATGCCAAAATAGCCTGTTACGCTTAGACTATGCAGCAAGGCTTTAAAATCCTTTAAATACGCATTTGCACGTTCAATGTGATGTGATGATACAGTTTTTAGTGGATGAATGGCGAGGGAAACCGGAGAACCCGGAAAGAAGGGAAATGAAGTTTTACTTATCCATAAATGAAACTCCAACTCCAATAGTCTTTAACTGCTATGGTTCTCAACATCCCATTCTATACTGGGTATGAAAGACCGCTTAATGTTGCTCAGAGACCTCTTTCTCAGGCTTGAGGTTCTTTTACGTGCCGTAAATCTACGACACGAAAGCAACGACTTTACTTCCCTTTCAGCCAAGCTATGGAATTTTGCGCCGGAAGAAATCCATTGTCCGCCGCTGGGCTTGAGCCCCGAATTTGAGTAAATGAAACTAGCTTGGTAACCTTTGGAAAACCCGCTCAGACACCACTTTGTCCACAACTCCCACATGATGCTTTTTAAAAAAAAAATGTCATTTTTGGATTCACCGGTAGTCAAAACATTTCTGGGAAATCTCGGTATCGAATTACTAGGTGGATGCAATACTTTTGCTATTTACTACGTGCATTGTAAGTGCTAAAGTATACACGTGTTAAGGATTCAGGAGGCCTAAGACTGTAGGTTCCGATTTTTGGGGAGCGTGGAATGCGATTCAATACCGTCTATACCTACAATGTACTTGGTACAGAAAGAAAAAAAAAAGGTTTATTTTCAATCTAAGTCTCTAATAATTGTTAATAACCGTTTTTTATAACCGTGTGATACTCAGTAGCCATACAACACTTATGCAGTATCAGTATTCCATACTGGCAAAAAGATATGTTCTGGTACATGCCTCTTGCAGTCTGGGAAAATATATACTCCTAAAATATTAAATTTATGATTCCAGTTAATGTTTTTGTTAATTTTTGCCATTTGAATGGAATGATTCCGAAAATGGATTGGAGCTGTATTAATTTAAACAAAACATCGTTTTCGTGTTAACTTGTGGATACAAGATTCAAAAAGAAGTTTGTTATATCCCCCCGAATAATACTCCATTGTGTTTGGAACTTTAAGTATTGGCACACCATGATGAAAAATTGAAAATAAAGGAAGTATGCATGTGAATTTCTTTATCTTGTGAATGTTGTATAGGCTTTACACATCATGGAACTTGCTGGTGCTCAATTTATGGTTAGTAAGGCATTCTTTATGAATTTCTCAGGTTAAAGGGTTGTCATCAGTGAAATTTGTGCAAAAATGATGAAAAATCCAATTTTTCATTTTCTGTTTTAAAATTGCATGTACATTGTACTTTCGGTACCTACCACTGTTAACGGTGCACTGCCATTTAATACTTATGTTATAATTTAAATTCCCTTATGCGTGTAGGCATGACTCTTGAAATTCTATTAGAATGAAATTCATTCAAAAGTGCTCTGTATTTTGATGTCCCAAAAAGTGACATCAGATTACAATTTTAAGCATGTTAAAATTAAATTTATGCAAAAATGCTTTGTATTCAGATGTCACATTAAATCTTTTATGGATGCACAATAATGGAGGGGAGATGAGGCGTGAAAAGGACTCCTCTAGGAATAAAGAAGTAAAGTATCACTAGTAGTATATATCATCTTCCGTTGCTGCGTGTCAAATGGCGCAAGCCGCCTCCTCACAGCAAAACTTAACTTGACATTTCAAACGCATTACTGTGAATCGACAGTCAACGCTCCCGGCTCGGAATAAAGCAGGTGTTTAGGAAAATTCCCTTGGCGAATCTGGGGAGATGAAGGAAAGTGGCAGAATTTAGGTAATCTCTGGGTGGGGAGCAAGGGAATAAACGTTCTCATTCGTAATGAGAAATCTGATGAAGATTTCATTAGAATAACTGCTTTCTCTGTAGAAATAAAATCATTTTACATGTTGCTTTATAGATTACTTCTATGTTTTGCAGTAAGCTTTAAGGAAGAGAGTGCTTTCTGACTTTTTTAAAGATAAAATAATTGCAAATGAATGCTTAAACGCGTATTCTCTACTCGTATGCATATTAAATTGTTCTACATATTTTTTCTTTCTCTACACGTAGTATGCATATAGTGTATAGAGGTTTTGTATTCCACCCAAAAATTCGATACCGAGATTTCATCGTAAAAACACTTAGAGATCCTTGAATCCAAAAAAAAAAAAGTTTTTTTAGAAAAAAATCAGCCTGTGTGTGTGTCTGCATACCTAAAAGCAAACACACTTTTAAATAACAAATTTGATATTTAGTTTAGCATTTTCCAAGGATGCAACACGGAGATTTCAAGAAAATCCCTCCACTTTAAACTACCCTTTACATGTAAAAGAATGTCGAAAACGTTTTTTTCTCAAAAATGGCTATTACCACTTATATTAAAATACCGTATATTAAAAATATTTACAAGACAGATAAAATGTAAATCTTGAATTTTCTGGGAAGACTCAGGATGCCTTTATTCAGGATGCCTTTTACATAAGTGGTAGACCGTAAGAGATAGAAAAAACTACACAAAACTGTAGATCTCGTTAAAACACTCAATTTATTGTATGCATCTTTTTCGTAGATTGAACATTTACGAATATTCCTTGTTATTGCTTTTAGTTTTAAAATAATTTGTCAACTGCTGGCCAAGTAAAAAAAAAAAAAAAAAAAAAAAAGATTTGACTATCGCCAGTGTATTCCTTTATGTTCCTTCTATTTACAAGAAAGCAAGACAAGTTCAGCTAATGTTTATCTCGATTAGCATGAAGTAAATAGAATAAGCGTTTAGATAATAATTTGTTACAACGATATAGAGAAGGTCATATGAATGTAACGCATCAGATTTTTAGTTTTTCAACCACCAATGTATCAAAATATCTAAATAAATTTATATTTTACAGGTGGAGTTCATAGGAAGTATGCATTTTTGGATCCCCTATGTCAATAGAATTTCGTTTTGTAAATTATTTCAGAGAG
This sequence comes from Hymenopus coronatus, assembly GCA_030762935.1. Classification (NCBI taxonomy): domain Eukaryota; kingdom Metazoa; phylum Arthropoda; class Insecta; order Mantodea; family Hymenopodidae; genus Hymenopus; species Hymenopus coronatus. The sequence continues at coordinate 65,792,942 of CM060898.1, read as the reverse complement.
AGAGAGAGAGAGAGAGAGAGAGAGAGAGAGAGAGAGAACAATTAACGTTCTGAGGACCAAGTAGCCCATTTAGTGTCTTCGGGGAGCGTTCTTTTCTTGGAGTATGCATCCGCATCTTCTCATGTCCATGAACTTGGAAGCACATCATAAAGATGAGGAGGAAACGGAATAAAGGGAAAGCTATGGAAAGAAATCGTGTCTTTGTTCAATAAATAGAGCTGATGATGTTCTAAACATTATTGAAATATTTCCTTAATAATGACCTTTAATTTATGAAAAAAATCACCCTAACATTCTGAAAATTTTTCCATAAAACGAAGTAAAAAATATGAAAATATGACAAAATGAAAAACATATATTGAAAACTCTACTTTATTCAATACTGTAGTAAAGAACCGTAGACTTTGGAAGTGAAGAATCGTCTGGAAGTGAAGAATCGTCCATTATCCTGAATAGCATCTCAGTACATTTCCACCTCAACTGATGTCCTGGGTGCATAGTATTGTCTCCTAGAAAAAGTCTTCCACAAGTACATCAAAGTCGAAATTTTCATCTCGGAGAACCAAATGGACTTTACTCATTGTCTGTACCAATGTTTTTTTACATTTTTAATTTTCTTGCTAATCTGATCAATTTTCCTGCATAATGTCCCAAATCCTGTCCGACTTTTTGTATCTTCTCGAATTCTAAATACATCTCTAATTTGCTTCTTTTAGCCCCATTAATAATGATGTCAGAGTAGCTACTAGTAACTCATGCCAAACTTTTAAAGTCAGAATCAACCAATAATTCCTGGCCAATTGTTATTGCTGCAGCATGTTTTCTTTTAATCCTCTCACCATTTTAGGGTAAAAATTGTTTGAATATTTTATCTTGAATATTTAATGTTTAAATATGTTGTTTTAATAATTAGAACATTTTGCTTAAGTATCGCTTCAATAAACCCGATAAAATAACTCAAGTTAGAGATCAGAGTGTATATGTATGAAGGATATAGTTTCTATTTTTATGACAATAAACGAAACGAATTGGGTAATATAATAATTTCTATGTGTTAGAATTATTGTTGTCCGCCACAGGTCAATAGACGAAATTACATTCGCTGAACTGATTAATAAGTTTGTCAATTATTGCCAATGAATAAATTGATTGAGCTAAGTGCTTTAGCGACATGGGGGAGTTAAAAGCATAGGGGAGAGAAGGAAAATTGGCATTGCGAGCAGCAGGCGGTACTTAGCATTTGACGAGAATTAAAACTGCTTAACGTGCTTGCGCGCAGGTAAAGCTGTACCACAGTGAAGCAGAGAATGAGACTCAAACAGGGCCAAGAATAATATTGTCCCATGTTTTACAGAGGATCGAAGGTTACACATTTATTTCTTCTGATATCTATCTGCTTGCCAGTACACATTCTGGCAAAAGGGAAAACGCTCAAGGATCCTTTGTTTGCGGTTTAGCATTTTTGGTTTGAATTTTTTTTTTATCGAGCTTGCCCAGCGTCGACACCAGAAGAATTATCTAAAGATAACGGAATTGTTCTGAGACCTTTATTCTCCGCGCCTTTCAAATATTCAAGAACTCTCTCAATAAGTCCAGCTGCTATATAACAGCTGATATTCCTTGAGTGTGACCTAACGTAGCGAATGATGCTGCTTCAAGAGATTAGACAGGTCTTGTGTTTGACTACCCAGCGTGTGAATAAGATGGAAGAAGAGACTGTTTCGCACAAAGTTCATCGCGACGCTAATCGTGAGATCTGAGTGAAGTGTCTGAACACTAAACTAAATTATATTAGTGGAGCGGTAATGACACCATGGCGAAATTATGGCGAAAATGGACAAAGTACATTAATACAGAACAAACATTGCATTCTGCTTTTATACTGCTCTAATGTTTCTAAAGCTATATATATATCAGGAATAAATATTGTTATTGTGGAAATTACACTAAAAATAGAATACTATTTTAAATCCTTGTTATGTTATGAAATATGCGAAAAAACAGCTTTCATTCGTTAATAGCCAGATTATTATTTTGGCTAGAAGCCTGTAATGAAACAATTTTTCCGGTATTTCCGGCATTTCCGGCCTACTGTTTCCACTATGGAATATGGATATACAACAGAAAGTATATCTATGGTGGCTTGCATAAGGTTAAATGTACTGAGACGACGTTATACTTAGCAAATTAACCAGTTTCTCGCAACTATGTTATTCTTTGTATTATTTATAGTGTAATTAGGTATCTCAATTAAATAATAATAGTATCCATGGAGGAAATAGCAACAAATATTGCTTTTCTAAAATGTTTTTTCTCCTACAAAAATAGGAATTTGCGATATTTACCCATCTCTGCTATAAATACTTGGGAACTTTGAACATCCGATAGGATCACCTTGGATGCAGGTTAAGTGCCGCAGTGTTGCTGCGATCGATGCACCTACACGTAAGTAATTTATATCGTCATTTGCTCTCCTCTAGTTCCTCACAAGCTACGAAATTAAGATCTGTCTACGTGCTGTGATAATAACAGGGAATTAAGTTACGAGGTCTACCTGTTTCACATTCGCCACTTTGTCACCTCATATCTTTGCAACAGAATGTTAGCTGAGTGCATTTCCCCTTTCACTTTTATATCCTTCTCATCTCTACACAAAATCACGAATAGAGATCTAGCCTCTTGATTGTATACTTTTCAAGAATAGTTTATATCCATCATATAACTATACCAACACCAATAATGGATGGGTGTTCAACGAACAGTACTTAAGCTCTTGGCATTATCAGTGGATAGACTGAAATAATACGAGGGTCGGCTGATAAGTCCCGGACCTCACACAGATATGGCGCCACTAGGCCAGTTAGACGGCAGCATCGTATAGTTTAACTCTAGACTAGCTTGTAGCTATAGTTACAGGTCAATAGCTTGTTTAGTTTTCGAATGACAGCATTTTAAACAAGACAACTTCAGAGTTTTCACGAAAATAGAGGATATGGAAAAACGATCAGCGGTTAAATACTTTCATTTGAAAGGCTTAACGCCTAAAGAAATCAAGGAGGAAATGGACAGTACTTTGAAGGCTCTGCCCCTTCATATTCAATGATTAAAAGGGGTTGCAGAGTTTAAAATGATACGTACGAGCACTAGTGATGAATCTCGCTCTGGACGCCAAGTAGAAGTGACAACTCCAAAGATCATTGAAAAAATTCATCGTTTAGTACTGGAAGACCGCACATTAAATTTGTTTGAGATAGCAGAGGCTGTAAACATATCGACAGAAAGTGCAGTTAATATTTTAAGTAATGTTTTGGGTTTTCTCAAGGCCTTTGCAAGATGTGTGCCGCGTGTGTTGATACCTGATCAAAATTTGCAAAGAAAAACTGTTTCTGTGAAGAATGTGGAGCTCTACCGTAAAAATCCCAGGGAATTTTTGAGACGGCTTATGATAATGGATGAAACTTGGATACATCACTACACTTCATAAAGTAAATCACAGTCAAAACAGTAAATTGTGCCAGGTGAACCAACTCCAAAAAAGACAAAGCCACTTTTGTCAGCTAACAAGGTTATGGAGAGTGTTTTCTGGGATGCACAGGCAATACTTTTTTATTGATTACTTCGAAAAGGGTGAAAGCATCACTGGTGACTACTATGCAAGGTTACTGCAACGTTTGAGTGATGAGGTGAAAAGAAAGAAACCTCATTTGGAAAAAAAAAAAAAGTTTCATCACAATGCTCCAGCCCATCGTGCAGTCATTGCAATGGGAAAAATGTGCGAATTAAAGTTGGAATTGCTTGAATATCCATTCAATTCGCCAGATCTAGCACCCAGTCACTACTGCCTATTCCCAAACCTCAAAACATTTTTTGGTAAACATTTGAAGCGGTAAACAGCTATTTTGAGGATCATGATAAATCGCACCACAGATATGGTTTAATTGAATTAAAACACCGATATGATAAATGCTTAGCCTTTCTGGAAATTATGTTGAGATGTAAAGCAAAAAAAAAAAAAAATTGTGGTGTTTTCATTGAGAGGCCCGGGACGTATCAGCCGTCTCTAGTATTTGCATATTGAACTTTGATCTCTCCAGAGATATACCAACTCTCAAACTTAAACCCGCTATATATAACAACATACATTTACAGTCTCTGTTAAGAATACATCAGGCAAATTATATGTTCACTCCATCCTCCGAAATAATGCTTTCTCATTTGGTCCCTAGAATAAAATAGGGAAAGTAGAACTATCATATACAACAACTGCATCATACGAAGTGCTAAGAAACGGACAACGAGCAAATATATGCACGCGCATAAAACATTTTATGTGTTTGGCAGCAAAATCAGCAGTCACAAAGCCCAGCGTTACTGTTACCAGTGCAACAGCAAGATTTTAGGGTTGTTGTGCGGAGAGCGGTGCTTTCGGGCTGCCATGCGGCGTGGTAACAAGCTCCGGAAAGTCCAAGTCCTCCCTATAAACTGGGCAACCTCCTCACGTCCTTCTTGACGGGAGGAGGTGTACTTGGCTCGGTTGCGAATTGGCCACTGTCCTCTTTACCCATAGCTACCTTTTTAATAGACATCCTGAACCTGTCTGTCCACTCTGTGGAGAACAATGAAAGCCGGTCCCCATGGCCGCGCTCGCCAAGGTATCCCGCTTTGGTGCTTCGTAGCGCTGGGGATCGAGGGTTCGAGTCCCGCCTTGGGCATGGGTGTTATATGTTTGTGTTTATGTGTGTGTTGTAAAAGTAAGACAACAGCAATCCAGTAATAATACAGAAAAACAAGGCAAAAAAAAAAAAAGGTAAATAAAAGCAGGGTATACAGTGCCAGAGTCCCGATCAGACTCCGGTACAGTATTTAAATTAAAAAAAAAAACTGACAACATGTGCTGTTAGAGTGTGCTGCTCAACTCCAGCTGCCGGCCGCCCTAACGGAGGTCCTTGGCGATGACCCCGGTGCGATTGACAGGGTTTTCACATTTTTATCAACAATTAGTTTTGCTGTCAGGATCTAGTTCGTTTTATTTATCATCCTCCTACGCTCTTAGTTTTACCTACTTTTATACCTTTTTACGCTCCATTGTTTCACATGATTTTATGCTTTTTATGGTTTTAATAATGGGTAGTTTTTACTTTCTCTATACGTACTATATACATAGTATATAGAGAAGGTATTGCATTCCACCCAAAAATTCGACACCGAGATTTCACCGGAAATATATGTTTTAGAGTCCCCTGTGTGTGTTCGTGTGTCTGTGAACACGATAGCTCAAAAACGAAAAGTCGGTAAAATACCAAAGTTGGTATTTAAGTTGGGTATCTTCCAGGGATGTGACACGAAGATTTTGAAAAAATCCCCTCACCCCAAACTACACTTTACATGGAAGTTTTTTCTCATAAATGGCTCTAACGATTTTGATAAAACTTTCGTACATTAAAGATATTTACACGACAAATAAAATGTATATCTTAAATTTTCTGGGAATAGCCTCTGAAGACTACTTTATTCTGGATGAATTTTACGGAATTTTGCATAATTACTAAACCGTAAGGGATGGACAAAAACTTACAGCACAAAAATGTAGAGCACCTTAAAATACACAATTTATCTTATATACATTTTTTTCGTGGAGTTGATCTTTTTGAGACATTCCTTGTTTTTTCGTTTCAGCTTTAAAAAACATACTTTTGTCATACAGGAATTTAACAATTCCAGTCCATACAAACAAGTGGAACTTCAGTCACACAACATCCAACTTTTGACTATAACTTTAACCAATAGTACTCCCTTATTTCGCTTCTACTTACAAGGAAGCAAGTAATAGGACCATTTTTACTGATTTTTTTCTCAATTAATATGAAGTAAATAGAAGAATAAACTTTTTAACAATAATTTGTTGCAGAGATATAGAGAAAGTCATGTGAATGGAACACATCAGATTTTTACAGTTCCTTTAATGTATAATTATAGCTGCATGTTATCCTTTGCTGATTTTAACCCCACTTTAGTTCTGGTCTCGTGCCCCATTTAGTTTTCTAAAGGTGCTGATAACCTAGTAGTTGAGCGCCCTTAAGCAATCACATCATCATCTGATGTGTTCCATTTACATGACCTATAGCTATTGTGCAATAGATTATTCTTGCAAAAGTTGATCCTTCATTCTATTTCTTGCTAAATGAGGTAAACAGAAGATATCAGAAATAGCCGTATTAATTACTCCCTTATAAGTAGAAGGGAAATAAGGGATAACACAGGTTAAAGTGATAGTCAAATGTTTTAAAAGCTGTTGCTGTATGTTTCTTTGCATGGCCGCATACGGATTTGGTCAACTCCTGACTATGCAGAGAAACGGACTTCAATCACGTGGCAACAAGCATTTAAAATATTTGGCTTTCGCTTTAGCCTAATTTCCTTTTTATTTACAGGAAAGCAAGTAGTAGGTACATTTCTGCTAAAGTTTGTCTAGATTAGCATCAAGTAGATAGAAGAATAATCTTTTTACAATAATTTATTACAACAGAGATTTAGAGAAAGTTATGGGAATGGAACACATAGATTTTAAGAAAAAGGTTCATGTGTAGACAGTTTAACTCAAAAAAAAGCAGTTAAATACCAACTTGCTATTTAATAATTGCAGTATCTTCCAACAATGCAACACTTTGGATTTTCAGGAAAATCATCTTATTCCAAGCTACCCTTTACATGGAAAACACTTTTGAGAATTTTGCTTTTCTCAAAAATGGCTCTAAGAATTTTGATTAAAATACAGTATACTAAAATATTTACATCACAAATAAAATGTATATCTTGAATTTTCTGGGAGTTGTCTGTGAAGACCACTTTATTCTGGATGATTTTTTTCAGAATGTTATATAACTGTTAAACCGTAAGAGATAGACAAAACTTACTAGACAAAAAATGTGGATCTCGTTAAAACACCAAATTTGTCATGTATTACTTTTGTAGTTTTCTGTTTCCAAGATATTTCGCGTTATTGATGCAATTTTAAGCTTCTTGTATTTAAACATTTTCTCAATGGGCGGTGATCTTTTCGACTCTCTCATTTCTTTACTTCTGGCCGGCAAAGATTATGGTACGCGCCTGTGTAGTGTGGTGGTACCGTGTCTGCCTCACATTCAAAAAGTCGCGAGCTCGGATCTCGCTTACGGTTCGTTTCCGGATTAAGCTTATTTTTCGGAGTTTTCCCTTATCCTGAGAAGACGAATATCGAGTAACTTTAAGTTCCATGGACCCAGAGATCATTTGAATTGTTTCACAGGGCAACCGGCTTTGAAGTTTTGTCTATCGTTTTAGCCTAGTGTATTCTCTTATTTCCCTTCTGCTTACAAAGCAGCAATTGATAACATCAATTCTGCTAATGTTTGTTTCGATTGTCTTAATTTGGATAAAATATAATATTTTGCAAGAAAAGTTTGTTTGCAGAACAACTAAAGAAAGTCATTTGAAGGAACACTAGATTTTTATAACATATTACCCATAAGGCATCCATTTGTGTGTACTCGTAGGTTTCCGCTATTATTTGCAGGTAATATGAAATAATGCTGCCCATAGACAAACAAATAACAGTTGCATGCGACAGACTACATAGATGGACATACCAACATATCCAAAACGACTTCAAACAAAGTTTCCGAAAACGGAAGTTCTTACGGAAACTGGGAACAAATTCTTAACAGCAACGTTGTCAAACCAAACCATGCCAGGCCACCATTAATGTCAAATGACGTCATAGCTGTATTCAGGAGGCTCTCCCCATATCGCATCTGCTTTCAGCATGTGGGTTAGTGGAGAACTTTGGAAGACACCACACTATTCACTATTTTCTGCACATTAAACCTTACTACGGTGGAGTCCTGAATCACTATAAAGAGGAAGAATACCATGCCACCCAGAGATTATGTATAGGAGTGTATTGCAGACTGCGCAAGAGGAAGAAGAACTGATGAACCGATGAAACAATAATTTCAGTAAAAAGACCCTGGAACCCCAAACAACCATATGCTACCTAAGGATGGAAAAGATTAATGTTTGGGTAGGCATAAAAAGGTTTATGAGCCTTTTAATTTTGTGAATCGACAGTTACTGTTACTTAGAATTACTTATAATTTTTTCTGGAGCCTCAGTTATCATCCGTTAGGATTTTGGGCACAAATATTTACATCCAGGATGGGCTTTGGCTCTCATTGCCACAGTTTACCTGAGTGTTATATTTCTTGATAATGGATTGGTCATGACTAAATAAGATTTATCCTGCCTGTTCACCGATTTGAAACTTTAGAATTTTTTTGATTGCTTTGAGAATTTGTTATGTCTCAAGTGTACAAACTGCTTTAGTGCGATGTAGCTCTGTCTTTTATTATCACAATTTAAGTTTAATAATTAAAGAAACTATAAAGTCAGCCTCGATATTTAAACTGAATAACAGATAAACAGAACATCAAACACATATTTTACGCACTCAAGATATGAGAGTGATGGGAAATAACGCTAAGTTTAATGCAACATTTTCTAGGATAAACAAGCAGAGAGAACTCTCTGCACAATTCAATAAGGATTTTAAAATAGTAAAATACAGGTTTGATTTCTATGTATGAGAAAATCAGCCAATATAGAGGAAATTATGCGGAGCGAGGCAGCAAGTCATAGTACCCACTTGCTACAACAAATGAGTAGATAAGCTAATGCGTTCCAAACGGAAACTGTAGAACTGAAACTAAAACAATCATTTCTTTTAAATGAAGTAGAAGTATTTTATCGGGTTTCAAGAGCTGTACTGTTCGGCCATAGGCATATAATGACTATCACATTTCTGTGTCTAAAATCGTCTAGAGTAGAATACATGCTAATCGCAATGTTTATAGCGTTATTGTAGAGACCATTTAAATAACATGAAATTATAAGCTGGTCGAGAAGCTATAGTTGGAAAGAGAACAGGAAGTAATATCTACAATACTAAAATTATAATTAGAAAGTCATTTTCGGGTGCTTTTTTATAGTAAACGAATGATGGCAATACATTTTAAGACAGTAAAAAGAATTTCCTTTGGTTATCTTTTTGGCAATTTGCTGCAAGAATATCTTATTAAAATCAGTTTATGTCGTGGTTAATTTGAGAATATTCTTGTGGTTGCATCCACTATGAAACAATGACTGGTTTTGCTTAAGTAGAGTTTAGCACTTTGCATATCGACAGCGAATGTCAGCAGCACACATTCGATTGTGTGCCGTATAGTTTTTATCCAGTTGCACTAAGCAACATACAAATAGCATGGTTATATATCAGTTCAGGCATTTATCTCGCCATATTACATCATTTTAGTTTTATTGTCACTAATATGTTATGGGCTGGTAAGCAATATGCATTTCAGTTGTAAATATGACAAATATGCATTTCAACTTACATGCATATTTAACTTAAAATAAACTTGTTTACAGTTTTTTCTATTCATTTCAGTATACTTATTGTACCTTTTATATTTGTTTTTATTAAGTTGTATAGAATTGTAATTTTTGTTCTTTATTCATTGTATCTCGGTTGTATTGAATTTAATGTACTACTTGCTAAAGTGGAAGAAAAGGCCTTATGGCTTAAATCCTACCAGGATAAGTAAATTAATAAACAAATATTTCCCAAACCATTATTCTATTATTTTCATACTATAACTCCGGATATTTCTCCCCAAGTTCCTTTCTTGAAATTTTAAGCATATGTTTAACAAAGCCCTTTCAACTAAATTTAGTATACTATACCAGTATTTGAGGGTTCTCTCCAAAATCTCACCTTATCTTGCCGCTCTTCCCATTTCAAATTGGTGCAAAATCCTTCAGTGTTGCATTTGGCAGGCCTAACTCTTCCCTGCAGAACAATCTGTTCACTGTATCCATAACTTTCCATCCACCATCTATTTTCATTCGATACAGCATTTCACCGTATATGTAGTGTATCTGCTGTTTACACCAGGGTGGGAAGCTGTGAAATCCATATTGGTTCGCGATGGAAAATGGTATGTTTGTAAATGCACATATCTGCTTTGTTTTTTAATCTCTGAACCATTAACTTCATCGAGGTTCGGAGTTAATACACTAGAGAACACCATTCGATCTGCCTGCCCGTAGCGGTGGTCTAATGAAGTGGGGGTTACTTCGTGAAAGCAATAATCAAACAAAACACGTGAGTGCAAACCATATAACAAAGCGACATTTTGACATTCGCACCTACTGACCAAGTGTGTCTCTTTTCTCTAACATCCGTACTTTTAAATCGCATAAAAATATATTTGAAACCGAATAAGCAGATTTTCAGAAATGGACTCATATTTTACATTCAAATCGCTCTTTTGGCTAGCCTCCTCCTAGCAAAGGAAAATGTAAAAAAATGTACTATGGACCAAGGCCAAACTCGAATCATAAATCTTCAGCTTTCTCTGCTGATGTTCCTTACCTACCAAGTGATATTCCTGAACACAGCTGTAAAATTTAACCCATGCCCCGCAAACCTAGATATATTCGCACTCTGCTTTGCCTGGATCATCACCTCCCCTTATGGGCTTCTACGAGGGTGTATAAAATGTAACCGAGATTTTTTTTGGACACCATGATTTTTTTTATTCAAATTTAGTTACAAACTTTAAAAATAATCTCCTTCTGAGACTACATACTAGTTCAAATATTCAGAGAAGCCCTTGTTTGACATCGTGTTCAGAATTCCCGAAATAAGACTACTTAGTTTTGAATCGGGTTGAAAATGGCGCCGACGAAGATGTTTTTCACAGGTAGAAATCGCAGGGTGCTAGATCCAATCCAGCGAATATGGTGAGTGATGCATGATTTCGATACCTAGTTGAATGATTGCCTCTTGTGTTGCAATGGCTCGATGAGCAGGAGCGTTGTCCTGATGAAGGATTCATCCATTGGGAGCAAGTGCTGGTCTCTTGGGAGCCATTGTATTCTTGAGTGGTCCTTATTGAGCAGTTATTGTGGTGTGTTTAGGAACCACGTGGTTATAAATTACTCCAATTTTGTCAAAAACACAAGATGCACGAATTTCCCTACACTTGGTTACCTTTGCTTTTTTCAACATCTTGAAAATTCTTATGCCATTCAAAAACACGTGTTTTTGATAGAGCTTGATCTCCACACGCTTCCTGTTTCATTTGCAGTGTTTGAGTTCCAGATTTTTTCAGAACACAAAACCGAATTGCTGTCGTTGTTCTAACTTGAAATCCATGTTGGGTAACTGAAACACGTACTTACACAATGGTCCCTCAAACAAACTGAACAGCGCACGGAAAGTGTCGCGCGTATCCCAGCGTCAGTCAAGATCAGACCTCTCTGTACTTTTTAACACACCCTCGTATACTACTTACCTATGATGATGATGGTCGATAGTTTTATATATGACATAGTCAAGTACAGTCTTATAATACATATTAGTTTTGTTGAGGAAGTTTGAAGGCATTGCTATTGTGTTTGTTGTGAAGCACGGAGTTCCAAGAACAGTACATATGGTAAAGGATTTGCAGAGAGTGAGGGACGCTTTTGAATGAAGTTATCTACTCACAGCAGACTAATATTTTAGGCGCGAGTGGAATATGTTTATTTCTAATGCTTAAGTAGATCAAATCTCATCCTTAAACATAGTAAATAGTTCATAAAACTAACTTCAAAGACAAGCAACCACGAATTCATTTCATCGAGTTGCTAACAAGGGGCCATTATCACATTAATTTTGAAGATCGAGCTGAGATTGCTTAGTAAAAGCAGATCCAGAGTAAAAAAATCTGATGTGTACCACTCACATGACTTTCTCTGCATCAAATTATTCTTAAAAAGCTTATATTTCTATTTACTTCATGCTAATCAGAAAAAATAGCAAAAATAGTTTTATTACTTGCTTCCTTGTAAGTAGACTCGAAATAAGGGAGTACCAGGATAAAGTGATAGCCAAAAGTCGGTTGCTAAGTCACTGAAGCTCCCTTGTTTGTATGGACAGCAGTTGACAAATTCCTGTATGAGAAAAGTGATTTTCATAGCAGAAACAAAAAACAAGGAATGTCTCAAAAACGATGAAAACCACTAAAAATATGTATACAACATAAATTGTGTGTTTTAACGTGCTGTACATTTTTTTTGTGTACTAAGTTTTTATCCATCTCTTACGTTTTAGCAGTTATTCAATATTCCATAAAATTCATCAGAGGCTATTCCCAGAAAATTCAAGATACACATTTTATTGTCAGGTAAATGTCATTAATATATGACATTTTAATCAAAATCATTAGAGCTATTTTTGAGAAAATCGAAATTTTCGAAAAAGTTCCATGTAAAGGGTAGTTTGGGGTGAGGGGATTTTTCTCAAAATCTTCGTGTCGCATCCCTGGAAGATACTAAACTTAAATACCATGTTTGGTATTTTACAGACTTTTCGTTTTTGAGTTGTGTTCACAGGCACAGGCACAGACACACACACACACACATGGACCTTTTTTATGAAAATGCTTTTTTTTGGATATAGGGGACCCTAAATCATATATTTCCGGTGAAATCTCGGTATCGAATTTTTGGGTGGAGTGCAATACCTTCTCTCTTCACTATGTACATAGTAAGTGTAGAGAAAGTAAAAACTCATATCTTGGCTTTCTCCACACCCAAAATTGGCCAAAAGAATATTAAAAAATTAGAATAGTTCACGACAGCTAATTTTTCACACTTATCGTTTCAAAATTACTATACGGGAGAGAAGTTTTTATCCCTTAAGCTTCTTCTTAGAGGAGCTCAGCACTGGGGCCGATTTTCTCTTCGCTACATAATATCTTGGTTGTAAGTTTATCTTAAGTGCGGTCTTGCGGGCAGATATTTATAGTTTATCAGCATCTGACATTCTACCAGGTAGCTGATCGTTTAGCGAAAGTCAGACCTAAAGTCAACCGTTGCAACGTAATAGATACTTCATAATTTTTTCTAGCGAATGGTAAAGAAAGACGAGACACAGCTATTTTATTTTTGGCGTATTTTCACTATAAAATTGCAGCTCAATTGAGACCATGGCCACATGTGATGAAAACCTGACATCTTGAATGGTTTGTTCACGTTCCCAAGAAGCCTATTCCTACCCCTAAAAATAATATAAACAACAATATTAGGAAACTTAAATGCAAGGATATGGAGTATGCCAATAATAAATAGCGTGGCAGCATTTAATTAATAACTTTAAATGAAAATTCTAAAACATTAAAGTATTTTGCTACATTATCTGCTTAATGTTACCAATACCTTCTTTAGAAAGAAGGAAAGAAAGGACGAAAAAATGAAGAAAGAAAGCAAAGATCACTAATTGCCGGACATAATAAGTGTTTAACACACACACACACACACACACACACACACACACACACACACACCTTATTGGAATTAATAATAATAAAAAAAAAAACGATTGGAATACATATCTTATGTATTTATTATTCTGACCCTTTTCTATTTCTCGTGTAAGCTATTATACTTTGTATAAATATAGGTATGACATAATACATCGTATTGCAAGGTTCTCTTTTTAGGTGGTGTTGACTTAATATGCCAACTTTTGAGGTTGTCATTACTCCAGGAGCTACCCCGTGGTGGGAGCGAATCAGACATCTCGCAAATGTTAGCGACTGCTAGCCGTTCCTGCCCAGCCTCATTCTGAAGACGTCTTCCACAGCTGAGGACGAAACGTTAAGTTTTAATTATTTCAACAATTTTAATGTTCGACCACGGCCTACAAGCCCGGACATGTTATATTTTACCAATAACAACACCGGCCGTGAAAGCCTACGAGCATATTTTGTTTGCTTTGTTTTGTTGTTACATATTACAGTGAATTAAAGTCAATTATGAAACTTATTTGTTATTGAAAGAGTCTAATCTTATTGTAGATGATTCAAATTCTAATATGCAGAGTGTTTCGCTTATACACAAGAAAATAAATAGCTGTGATTTCTGAACTAATACGAATATGGAGATGAAACCACTTGCTACAAATAGTGAAAACTAGGACTTTTTAACCCCATGGTTCACAAACCAAAATGTTTATGGAAAATGCTTAGCCGATATTCAATCTCAACCCATGCGTTTGAAGCATCTGTGGTAGAGACAACAACATAAATTCTTTGTCGTAAGTTCGCCAAATCATGTATTGGTGTCCTGTAGACCGTTTCCTTAACAAATCCCCACCGGAAAATTGCATTGTGTAAGTCTGATCTAGCAGGCCATAAGATGTACGGCGATCCTCTAACGAATCATCTTCTAGGGAATTGTCTGCCCAAAATGTCCGAACTATGTTGACAAATTGTGATGGTGCCCCAACTTGTTGGAAAAGTATTCCATCAGGGAGTTGAGATACATCATACAACCACAACATATTCAAGTACGTGTTTGCAGTGATCGTCTTTCTGAATAAAAGAGGGACTTACGATTCTGTCACGCATGATTCAAACTTCACTTTACGGGAATCCCACTGGTATTCAAATACGATACGAAGATTTTCAGACTCCTAGATGCGACAATGGTCTCTCTTTAGTTTTCCACAGACAGGAACGTTGACTCATCTGAGAGACAGAACTTGACTTAGAATTTTTTTCCCAACGTCGTGGGTTCGAGTCCCGCCTTGGGCATGGGTGTTATATGTTTGTGCAATGTGTGTATGTTTGTAGAAGAAACAGTAAAACCAGTAAACCAGTAATCAGTAAAACTTACGGGGGGAAATGTAAATAGGGATACAGTACCGGTGTCCTGATCAGACTCCGTTACTGTTTTGTTAAAAAAACAAAAAAAAAAAAAAAAAAAAACAAACATTGTTTCCACAAAGCGTTTTCATTCCCATTCATAATCCGGTGTACTCTTCTGGTGAAGTTGCAGCTTGTAATCTCGCAAACTCAACCTTTTATGGAGCATTGTATACACTGTTTTGGTGGGATGTTCAGATGCACACTAGCCTTGCGAATGGATTTCAGCGGGCTTCTCTGAAATATTTCGTGAAAGCGCTTAACATTGATTTCAGACACTTTAGATTGGAATGTTTATCTGCATTTGAAACCAAACTTCCTGTTTCTTTGAGTTCCTTATCCCAATTCATTACTGACTCCTAAGTCGGAAGGCTTACCTCGGTCTAAGGCTTCTACAAGAATTACCGACTTACGTTCTGCTAACACCAGCATACATATTGGTGTGGCGTCCACATGCTGACTAATGAACGATCTGATATGTATTCTCCTATGCAATGATCTGCGCAAGTGCGCGATGCAGTTTTGTCCTAAACTTAACCCACCAATTGATTAAAACTTCCCAACTTCCTCTTTCAAACGGATTCAACTAACCCATTTGTATGCATGGTTTTGAAATTAGAAGTGTTTACTTTATTATACATATAAGCGGACCACAGGTTATTAGCTATTGGAGAATTTATATTACTTTTGTTAATAACAATACACGAAAAAAAACCTTAACTGAATTGATCCAGTGGTGCAGCGAAGGGGCGGTTGAGATTGAAGTTCCCAAGATTTGGAGAGGAGCTACTATATTATGTTTATTGAGCGCTTTTAACAAGCCTGTGTTACGTTTCTATATATGGTTGAAATGTTGGCATGTTTTTGTGTTTCGAATAGCATCCATTGGCATAAATTAGGCTTAAGTTTCCTAACCAAGGTAACAAATCTTGGCTGCGCTACTGGTTTATCAACTTAACGCAATTATGTGCATTTGGAAATGCCACCACCGTTCCGTGAAAGGTTTGTGTCCGATCGTCACTCTAGGTCAGTCCTGCACGGGTTTGCGCTCCCGAAGCCGGCTCGCAGTTCGCGAGCGGAGTACAGACAGGTACTGGCAGCGCTCTTGTTTACGAGCGGACAGAGAGGAGAGGTCATACAGTACATATACGAAAAGAAATGCAAGCTTTCATAAATGACTTCTCAAAATATTATTTTACTAATAATATAGCGGATTAAATCCGCGTACAAACTAGTTACCTGTCATGTCTAAGACCAATTCATCAAAACGTGGTTTTATGTGATTGACAGCTGAAAGAAAAAGTACTGACCTTAATGAAACGTCAGTCATATATGTTCGATACCTGTTTTTATTGAAGTTCATGATAGAAAACAGTTGTTCACAGGCGTATGTCGAACCAAACATTGAGTGAGTGAGTGAGTAGTGTTTAAGGGCCCGTCGACAACTAGGTCATTTGGGCCCGAAGTTAAGAAAAGGAAAAATACATTAAAAACAAATCTAGAGAAGAAAAGTTAAAATGTGCTAAAAAGCCTTACAAAGGCACACACGAGAAAGGCCAGGGTGATAAAACCAAGGCTAAAAGGTTAAAAAACTAAAAACACACACACAAAAAGTGGTCCCATATGGTAAAAGTCACAGTCTAAAAAGTTAAAAGGGCTAAAATTGTACACACGCATGAAACAGGTCAGATGTCTTTGCTGAGGCCAATAGAGGCAACAAAGCACCAAACATTGAGATCATTTTCGCAGCTAGTCTGTGTAGTGGATATTTTTGTTGAGATACAGTCTTGTAAAAGTCATTCAGATTAGCGGTATTGTTGAAACGACCTTTAGCTCTTATATCACACTGAAGATCAATAAGTTCAAGCTGCAAATCATGAGACCCCTTTTCAACTGACGTTGAGAAAAGACTGGCGAGAATTTGAAATCCCTTCTCAAGTGAATCAAGGTTTTGAAATCTAGAATCGAATTCATTTCGAATTTCAATTAATACTTCAATGTAATCACTGAACACCGCTCCATCACAAGCACTTTGTAAGGTTGGAAAGTGAGCCATGTTGCACTGAGAATTTGTTCCAGCTGCTATAAAAAAGTAATCGCTTTGCCTGATGGTCACTTTTCCGCCTTTTAGATTCCTCTATTATAGAAGGATACGTAAGCAGGGAGCGTTAGCAATACACAGTCCACCAGACAACTGCTTTAAAACTGCCCTACGTCATTCTTCTCTATCACACAGTCAGCGCTCTACGAGCTGTCATTGTGGCTCGCCCACTCCTGCCGAGCGTTCACGCTCAAAGAGCTCTGTTTGTGCATCCATGCTCTTGGAAGTAGGTCTTCGGAGAAAGAGAAATACTTCTCGGCCGAATGATATCACAGCACTAATCCTGCCGATCGTTGGTGTAATGTTTTTCTATGTTCAATTATTAGAGTGCTGTAAATATGTACATAGTTGTATATTCCTATGTGTGACGCAAGTGAATAATGATCTTAACATGATTTAATGTGCAATGTTCACTTTAAAATAAACCGAATACATTTTCAGATAAAATGAACATAGGTATCCAAAATTACCGAATAAGTTTAATCATCATTGCCGTAAATTCCATATTACAAAATTGTCCCTTGATACAGCTCAATGACAACCGCGTCACAAGTCAATCCCAGTCGATAGTGTCCAATAAGCTTCCATTGTAAAGCGATTTATTTTTACTGCCGCCCTGTGGTGTCGAAGCTTTCATAAGGAACAAGTTATAATTGGTGATAGTAGTTGGTTTCACAGTAAATAATAAACACACATTTCTAAATTATCAATGGAAAACAGGGTATTGCGTGTCTGTGCGTGTGCGCGAGTGACACAGTGTTTTATATGTAATACATGTGTACATATTATGCATCTAAAACAAAACAAAACAAAGAGATGTCAAATACGCATCTCCAAGCACACTAATTGAACAATAGAAGAAAGAGCTTGTGTGCTACATTTGCATAACTTTCTCCACCTATGCAACAAATTAGTCTATTCATGCCAATTGATAAGCATGCTTTTATTGAAATATTAAGATAATGCGATAAGCTAAAGCATTAGTCAAATCCTTTAAAAATCGGTCGCCATGTGATATTGAAATTCCGTTCTCTTTGCTTGACCAGGATCAAAAAGTATATGAATAGCGACTTCTCATTTGAGAAAAGTGTAAGTATTTGGAAAATTTAAACCTATAACAAGCAATATCTCCGAAAATGTTACTTCCACAACAAAGATGTATTATTTGATGAGATCTAACTTTTTGTTGTAATAAGTTTTTGTCTATCTCTTACAATTTACCAATTGTGCAAAAGTCATTCATAATTAATAGGACTTCAGAGGCTATTCCCAAGAAATTCAGTACGTGCATTTTATTAATGTAAACATATTTAACATATATTTTAAATTAAAATTGTTACACCCATTTTTAAGAAAATCGTATTTTCCAAAAGTTTTATTGTAAAGGGTATTCTGGGGTGGGGAGATTTTCTTGAAAATCTTTGCGTAGCATCTTTAAAGATGTCGAAATTAAATATCAAGTTCGGTTTGTCATTTCAGCCGAGCCGAGCCGAGCTTGGTTAATACTCAAAGACTTCACTTACACGATAAAAGAAAAGCATGATTTCGCCACATGTTCATGAAATTAACTGAGACATAACTATAGTAAAATCAGCTAGGACAGCATCAAAATTGTCAACGTGGGAAAATAGATTTATGCACAAATTCAAACAAGAATTAATGAACTTCGACACGAAAATTGACAACCAGCTGATATTCAAGTTCGTTAATCCCACAATTAGAGGGCAGCACAGTAGATCGAAGCCAAATGATTCAGTCGTGCAAAAGTACTGAGGAAGCCAGGAACACGCAGCGAAAGCATGATTTTCTTTTAAAGTGTAACTGAAATCTTTGAGTCTTTGAACTCGGCTCAAATCACAAATGAGAAGAAACTTCACGTTTTCATTCCTGTATTTTTATTATTAAGTTTGGTGTTTTACCGAATTTTCATTTTTGAGTGACGCTGTTCACAGACACACACACACACACACACACACACACACACACACACACACACACACACAGGGCACACAAATACACAAAAACCTTTTTATACTTTTTTTTTTAATTTTTTTTGGTTCCACGAAAACCCCCAATCGTGTATTTCCAGTGAGATCTCGGTATCACATTTTTGGTAGAATGCAATACCTTCCCTACCTGTGTGCTATGTATGATAAAGAGAAAACAAAATTCAGCTGACCTCTTTGGGACTAAGGAAACTTCGTATAAGCTGGTTAATGAACTTTAGTTGTGTGTACACAAGCAAAAACCCGACCATAATGTAAATATTTGTTTGGAAGCCAGCCCCAAGAGCCGTCACTAAACTACAAAGCTTCAATAACAGTTTTAGAATGCTCTCCAGAACACTCAGGTACCTCGACCATAAAACGAATGCATCTGAAGTTTAACGTTGTGTTTACGATCTTCTCTGGTATATCTTACCTTCTGTGCTGTTTTCTTTGGCCTCTTGTAGAATGAACGACGACTCTCTAGTTTTTAACATGCACATTCCAACTATTTTCCTACAAAGTGAACTCGGTGCGTCAGACCAGCAACATGTGTACATGGAGATATGGAACTGAATTCGTGCAGCTGCACTCCAAATGATCCCTCTATCACTCTCCCGCTTCTGTTTACCCCGTTTTACATTTTCAACGCTGGCTTTGTTTACCTTGCGTTCCAGAGGCATCCTCGTTTTAAACTGCGCCTTTGCGGGATTTTTTGCTCCAGTTTCATGTTGCCATATGCGCCTTTTTACCAGAGATGAATTATGTATAATGGAGGGCTTCAATCAGTGTGCGGTCAAAGGGAGGGAACAGGATAAACGGTGAGATGATATTGCACAATCTTAGTAGTAAGCAATTTAATCCTCAAAGTAATCTTTTGTCAATTAGATTTTGTATGCATTATCATCATCAGCCACAATCCACAACTTTCTTTCAGTTTCTTAACGTCCAAATACATATGCACTGTATGTATAGTGCGGAAAGTGTTGTATTATCCAAATATTCTATTTCGATATATCTCTGGAAAATATGTTTTGAAGTCCCTTGAATCCAAATAAAAAGCATGTTCAGAAAAAAATGTTCGTGTGTGTCTGTGAAGAGGATATATCAGAAATAAAGGTTCGTTAAATATCAAGCTTGATATTTATGTTACGCAGCTCACAAGGATGCGACACAAATATTTTCGTGAAAATCGTCCCACACCAAGTACCCTTTATATAGAACTTCTCAATTTTTAACTTACTAACGATTTTTATTAAATACCATATGTTAAATATAATTAAAAAATTAAATGTTTATTTTGAATTTTCTGGGAACAGCTTCTGAAGTCCTCTTTATTTTTGATGATTTTTGTATAACTTATAAACTGTGTGTGTGTGTGTGAGAGAGAGAGAGAGAGCGAGAGAGAGAGAAAGAGAGAGAGAGAGACAAAATTACTACACACAATTTATGTCAAATATATTTTTGTAGAGTTAATTTCAGAAATATTCCGTGTTATTGTTTTCAAGTTGTTCATATTCATGCCTTTATCATATTGAAAGTTGTTATTCTTTTTTATTTACGCTCGCCAAGCAAGAGAATTTCAAAACCATCATAAAGCGATCGGATGTTACAAGTTTTTACTATCGCAGTAGGTTATTATATTTCCTTATTACTCTTTTACAAGAAAATAATATAAAGTAACCTTCTGCTAATGTTATTCAATGCTTTAACCCGCATGAGACGTTTTACCTTATCCCAGATTAACGATATCTTGGATACCCTTGCTGTTAACTAGTTATTCCACATTGAAATAAAAATACTGCAGGTGGTTCTAGATCCCAGAGACAAGAAGACCACATTCTCGAAGCAATGTTTTGGCAGTTTACACTTATGCCTTTGTCCTCTGCAACGTTCTAGCCACATTTCCGCCCTCATGGAATTGGTGGTATCATCATTGGCAGACATCTCGGGAAGCTACCCAAGATATTGCAGAAATTGTAGGCATATAACCTGTAGCTAAACGTGAAGTAATTTCAATTCTTTTGCGTGAAGGTGAATACTTAGGCTACACAGAGTTTCCAACTGTACTCGGCCACGGACCCAGAAAAGGCTCGGATTGTGAGAGATTGATCTCGCCCTAAAGTTAAGTCAAAATTACATAGTTTACTGGGCATATTCAGCTACTATCGCGGTTTATCAAAGGTTCTGAAAGCTTGCGAACCTTTCACTCGTTTTATAGAATAATATTGACCTTAAATATGGACAGAAGAGGCGATGGCACTTCAGTTCTTTGCATTCCAGGTGCTCAAGTCATTGCGCTTCTCTTAGGTTTTCCACAAACGGAAGGCGGTTTTATCGGTATCGGAGAAATACTCTCAGAGATCCAGAACGGGCAGTAGTGAATAATACAACGGGACGCTCTCCAAGGTGGAGAAGAATACAATTTTATTTGGTGGGAGTCTTTGGCAGTAGTAAACAGCTGCAACACATTTGTAAGTATCTTTATTGCCAGGCATTTCAATTGAGGACTGATTGCTCCACCCTCAAATAATATTGGGTTTCAAGATCTTGGAAGGAGAGTAAACCCGAGTATCCAGGAATACAGCTTACACCGGGACATCAGAAAGGAAGGATTCTCTTTAATGCGGATGCCATGTCAAGAAGACCCTGCCCAGAAGAGTGCGGCTACTCCACTAATTCGGAGGAAAAGAGATTATCACAGTTCTCCATGTAATATCGGTGGTGCCTGTGGACAGATGGGTTAGCGCAGGTTGAAGAGAGAGCAGCTGGCGGACTAAACTTGGGACTGCTCATAATCAAAGTGTAATCAAGGGCTAGGGTAACACTTTGCTCCCAGGAGCAATTTGTAGAAGCTCTACAGAACCCAATGGAACTCTCTAAAGACCAAAAAGAGTTTTATCTAAAGGTTGAGAGTCAATGACGAGAAGGCTATGAGAGCACAGCTGATCCTCCTTGGTAATAATCTGAGGAAAGTTCTGGTGAAAACAATGCAGGGTTTCGGGAGGAATCTTGACACAAAAAACCCTTTACAAGCTGCAGGTATGTGCCGCAAATTACAACTCACAGACTAGAAATCGGGGTCGCATGCAACATTATAACTTGAGAGGCTGGAGGTACACGGTATTCCTAAACAAGATGTTAATTCGATTGCAAACTGCCTCGCGAAAGACCTGTTCTACCACTTCGGGGTATATTTTGAAGATATACTGTGATCAGCTTACATACTTCTAGCAGAACATAATGCGGGAAGCCGATGAGCACTTTGAGTGCAGCAGTCGCGCACCCGCAATCATGGCATGGTTGAATAGCATATAAATGACACAGCAGTGTAGTTTTTGTCTTTAACAATTCAGGACTCAAGGGGGCCCAGGGAAACTTCCGGGCCCTTGTTCCCGCAAGAACGGAAGTAGATGCACCATCAATCACATAAGGGGGTGACTACCGAAGACCTAGGCGGGGCGACAACTACCATATTCTGTCTATTACTCTCCAGGTTAATGCCGGAGGACATTAAGGTGTCTCACAGCCCTGCCCAGGCTCACGACCCAGACATCCAAATACCAATGGGTTTCGGGAACCATTGCGCTTCCAAGTCGAACTCAATCCGAACAGCTCCTTTCGGGAGGAGCTCAGGTTTTCGGTCCGACATATTTCTAGTAACTTCAGAAGTACCACTGTGCTCGAGATCCGCAATGCTCGCACCGGAGCAGCTGAAGGAGTCTCAAGCTCCCCCATTTCGGGGGTTGAAATGCATATCAGCACTCCAGAAAAGCGTTTGAGTAAGATCGTGGCGAATCATCAGCGGTACTGGGATGTGAAGATGATGCTTTCAATGCTGGCCTACCACTCGTCAAGCACGACAGAGCCGGGTTGACACCAGTCAGTGTGGTGTCAAACTGCGTCTAGTATCCGACTTGATATTTGGGAACTCAACCTGTGGCAGAGGAGCCGGTAAATGACTACATGAGGAATATTATAAGCAGTCTTAAGGACGTGTATAAAATGGTCCGTCAGCATATCCAGGTAGCGAGTGATCGGAAGAAGACCCCTTATGATTGGCGGGCCATTAACCAGGATTTCCAGAAGAGTGATCTGGTTTGGTTGTATCGTCCAACCCGTATAAAGTGGTGTTATTATCTCAAGCTTCATCAACAATGACAATAATCTGTACCTCGTGGTGAATAGGATCATATCTTGTCTGTCATCCGCCCTGATAAAAGAGACTTGTGGTCCAGCACTTGAGAAAGGAGCAATGAGACTGCGTGCCTACTTTCCCCTGGGTAGTTTCAAATGTGGAACACGTGAGTGAAATAATACCGTTTAACTAGCCGGCAAAATTTTTGGAAAAGTGAACACATGCACCCGTTGTGACAAAGGAAAACACGCTGACCTCTTTATTTAGCCCCCTGGATTGTAGTATTTTGATATCAAATGAGCACGTGTAATAATGGTCAGCAATCAAATCTTTGTGAGCGCCTTTTCGCAGCTTTAGAAATGTTCTTGCATAAGGTTGATAAAAGCCGCATTATTTTTTTGAGACTTAATAAGAGAGAGCGCCAGGACTGAGAGGGATTGTGACAGACTCTTTGAAGAGTTCAGCTGGGTGAAAGTGACAGCCGAGTGGAGCTGGCAGCTGAGAAGTATGAAGAGAATAGCTGAGTGACAAAAAAAAAGTTAATTCATTTCATGTAGGCATTTACAACATTTTCAATTTAAAATACAAGTTTATATTAACATATAGACCTTTCTTGTGAATATTTTCATATTAACGCAGGCATAGTTTTGAAAGTAGATAATTCTCTAATTGCCTTCTTCTTGGTTTTTTTCCAGAGAGAAACAATGAATCAGAAGCTGCCGTAATGTGCAGTGAGAATTATACTACTACGAGCTAGCTATTGACTGTATGATCGTACTACAGAGCAATAAGGTGAAAGAAATCCAAGTGAAGTCCCTTGGGCATTAGTTTTAACATACAACCCAGCACAAGAAGCCTTTACTAATACCTGTTCCGATTTTGGTTAACGCATTGTGTACTCACGCGATTAATGGACGCTTTGAGATGCACAGAATTGCATTCTGTAATCAGACGAACGCGCACTTTTGTACCGGGCAACAGTATGCAGACTGAACGCTTTGACATGAACTTGCTCATCGATGAAGTTCGAAAAAAGGCCGACCTTTGGAACATTATATATCCGGAATAAGAAAACAGTGTGTTGAAAAAGATAAATGAATATGCTTTGATAAATGTCCCATAAGATAGGATGCCTCAAGTATTGTTTCTGACTTTCTACAGCTTAAAGAATCCACTCTTTCTACGTCTTTAAGCAACCTAGTAATACTTCAGTCTCTATAGCTTACCAATGCATCAAGCGTTCGTTTGTGTGCGGTCGAGCTAACGCGCGTTTAGCGCGACGTTAATCACTCCATGTGTACGAACAAGGTCTTATACCTCATAAAACAGCAAGTTATATATGTTGCAAATCTTGTATTATCTTTCCATCCTTACTTCACTGGCATTTTAAACAAACCAGATTGTATTATTCCGTGAATGCATGTACGCACACTACGTGGTGCAAAGCTGTGTTCGTCTATTGTACAATTGTAAAATTGCACACCCACTTTTAGCAGAAAAAATAGATTTCTACTTTTACTATTCTCAGATAAGGATTTAAATAAGTAGGCGAGTTATTATTCAATATGGAACGTGAAATTCTCTCGTAACATTACAAAATGCAGTCGTGCTATTTCGGAAATTCCACTCCTTTAAGAAACAAGACATCTATTGCAGTTGCACTCAAACTAGCCTAGCCATCAGCTATATTGGTAATTTTTGGTCATCGACAATGTCCAAATTCTACCCAAATCCTACTTTGTTTACTTTTACTTTTCCTGAACAGTGTATGATACACATTGATTAAATTTTTCAGCTATCACTTGTTGAAAAGCTTCTTGCACAAGATGTCGCACTCGACTAAATTTAAAGTTTTGCACACTTAATGCTGCTTTCGGAAACAACAACAAATTCTGAATATTGTCCAATGGATAATTGTAAAAATTTTCCCCCAAAACTTACTCTATTCATAAAGAATTATTATTTTCTCGCCACTTTTTAGGTATTTATTTGTTTATGTTTCATTCATTATACCATCCGCCATTATCTGTTGATTGGAAGTAGCTGTTACTGTGAACTGGAAAACCAATGTACAAGTGCTACGTAAATGAATGAAGATTTAAAATTCAGAAAATTTCGTTCCTTACTCATTTATACCATATATAAATTGCATAGTTTAATTCGTTTCCATATTTCTCTTTGCAGTTTTAGAGGAACTATTTTGTGACTGAGAAAATCGGTAAAATGTTATACGAGCCGATGCAAACCTGTTGCTTTTGTTTACATTACCGGCGAAATAAGGATGGATGAATAATATGTATAGTCAAGGCACACTACTTGCATTGATAGATGCTTTTTATATTTTTTAACGACCGCTTTTACTATATATGTCACTATATACTGATGATGCAGGGAATGACGATGGAACATCGATGGAATGATGGCGGTGAACCGGAGAAAACCCGCCCATGCGCCGCTTTATCCACCACAAATCCCACATGTGGTCGCCTGGGATCCAATTCGAGCCTCCAGATAGATGATGCTCAAGCTTAAATTGATAAATGCTTCCCTGGCTCTAGTTTGATATAAAGGCACTGACAACTGCAATTCTTTGGATGTTTTAAATTTATTTTAGAACCACGTGACTATGTGTGTGTATGTATGCATAAAATAGAATTTAAATTGATTAATACGTCTCAGTCTCTAGCTAGATATAAAAGGAAGGAACAGTAAATTATATTTTTTTTTCTATTTTGGTTACTTTTAAAAAGGTGTTATTGGCTTACACGCACACTCTGCTCATTACAGAATTAGAAAAATACCTATTTGTCATTTTGGACAAGCACTCCACATAAGGAGTATTTGAATTTACATAGAAATAAATTCATAGACACAATGCACACACTATGGTTGTAGTAGCACATAGATTGCTCAATTAGAAGTTGAAGTATACATTCTGTTCTGGTTTCAGCAAGAGGCGCTTTCGTCTCTACAGAGTAAGCAGAACTGCGGTTTAAAGAAACCTTAGAATGCAAACGATGGAAGTAGAGAATATCACAGTTGTTGAGATGCGGGTAAAAGTAAAATTTTGTCAAACCTGAAGAAATGACGATTGCACTAGTCAAAAGCAGATAACATTTTGGAATATGTTTCAACCAATAGGAACTGTTCTTCACGATGAGTGTATCCAATAAGGGACAAGTATTAATAAGTATTGCTATAAGACTTTTTTTGGTGTCTATGACATTCAATTCGTCGTAAATTTCCCTATACAGCATAACTTGGATAATGAGGTATCTTTCTCTTACCCATTACAGAACAAACGCTTCATGGTGTGGATTGTAGTCGTCGGAGGAGAAGGTCATTACCCAGGAGTATCCATGGGCACATATCTAGCAATATGTTCCAGAAAATTTCCAGTAGCTTTACCGACAAACGTGTATAATGAATAAATCGAGTATTTTTGGGGAGGATCTAGGTATATGAGTAAGTGAATATATAACCTTCCCTGCGAATTTAATGACAAATAATAGATGCCCTGTTCTATGCAGCTAATAGTCTTCCTTCCTACTTGTTTTAGGGGCCTCGTCCATGCTTGAGCATGTCGTTGTCCTGATCTGGTTTCTCTTTGGGCCTCACACCTATTCCTCCCTCCGGTGATGAAGCAAAACGCAAAGTGCCCTAAGGGTGTAAGTGCCAAGCTCTGCCTCCAGTGTTTGGAGACCCCGTCCTTGTCCAATACTAATCCTCGTCTTAAGCCCAAGCTTTTCATTTTCTGTGTGCCTTGCTTAGGCAAGAGCCCAAATGATGTACACCGAGAATTAATTGGAAATAGAATTTGCGTCTCCTTAATTAAGAAAACAAGAATGAAATAAAATGTTTAGGCATAGGTAGGTACGTAATGCGTAATTCATTTACTCAGTATACAAAATGCTACTCCAGTACTTTTTCTTTCAAGTATAACGGGCGAAAATGTTTAGCATATTTTCCTCATGTGAAACAGCTTCTTATATGAGAATAATTAAAAATAAGAACTGAAGCTTTCCTGGCGACGTATTAATTCAAAATCTTCTCGGGCTTCTAGCCAGGTAAAAACTTGGCTTGACACCAACGTTTCGAAGAAGTGCATCTTCCTCGTCTTCAGGGTGAACTGATGGTTTGAGCTTGCGGAGACTGGTATTTATAAGAGTTGGGATGAAGCTAACATCTGATTGGTTCGCGTGATATTATGGCCTGGTATTTAAGATGACTGAGACATGGGCACGGAATTCGTAGAAAACTATTTATGTATTTTTTTTTCAAGTGGAGGGGAAAAATCCACCTTAAGGACTAACCCGGGCTGGCATGCCCGGAGTGTTGGGGTCTCCCAGAATGGGCCTACCGACTAAAAAACCCCTCCACCGGTATTAGAAGGTAAGGATACTGCGGTACCGCTGTTGCACCCGCGCAGTAAAAGGTAAAGGTGAACTGGCCCGCTGTGCGGCCGCCAGGGGTGAGGGTTGTGCTAGTAGACCGGCTTGACCGAGGCCCAGCCGGCCCCCGTAGCGAATTATAGGTGAGGAGTTGAGGAAATTGTGGGTGGTTGGGAATTGTTGGTGAAACATGGGATTGGACGTGCAGGGAGAGCTGCCACTCTCTCCCTGTGGTGATGATGTCGGTACTACCGGTTCTTCCTTCCCCTGGGGGCTGGACCGGTAGCGATGTAGGAGAGAATGTCCGTGGTAAGTCCTGTCTGAAGGTCGTGTACTCGCTTGGATATGGATTGATGAAGTTGGTGCTGCAGCTCTCGGACACCCACGACCGAAGCCTCAAGAGACCCCAGCCGCGGGCACTGGTCGTCGCTGTCCTCGGAAGGTGGATGGACGAGGTGGCTCTCTATGCGGTCCAGCTGGCGCTGGATGGACGCAAGCACCGCGCCATTTTCACCTGCAACTCGATCAGAGTCCTGGTGCTTGGCCTCCAATGCTGCGAGTCGTTCGTTGGTTTCCCTCTGAAGTTCCTCGAGACGGAGGCTGAGTTGGTGTGTAGCAGCCTGGATGGTGGCGATGTTCTGCTGTATGGAGTCCACGGCGTCCTTTAGAAAGGTGTCCGTCGGTGAAGTGTTCGGTGTCGAGTCTGGTGGTGGTGATGGTTGGTGGTGCTGCTGTGAGTTTTGTGAAGGTGAAGGCCTACTCCGGGGATACAGGGGGCACGTGGCTTGCCCTGTATAGTGCGAGTTCCCGGAGCAGGTAGCGCAGTAGCGGCGTCGACGGCGCAGATCATGGTTGGAGCAAGCGGCTGTGAGCGAGCTTGCCCCACAGTAGTGGCACTTCGGTGCGGCGTGGCAATCCTCCGAACGATGTCCGTAGGTGCAGTAGCGTCGGCAGGGGACCGGACGTTCGCTTCTGCTAGCCTCGACACATAGCTGTTGCCCTAACAAGGGCAGGCGTGATGTCAAGGCAGCTTCGGCTTCAGGCGCGGACCCCAGGTGGAGGCGGACCAGCGATGTGGGTCCCCGAGGTGATGTGATCCGGTTGGCCTTTACTGCAGAGGGCCAAAGGCGGCGTGCGGCATCCAGCACGAAGCGGGATGGAAGGTCCCTCGGGACCCCTATGACGACCACTGTAAGGTGGCCATCATGGAGCGAAGAAGGCCGGACCGATTCCCGGGTGGGTTCCGGTATGGCGGTGGAGGCGGTCGGCGGTTGGGGCCGGGCCGGTTCCCGGTTGTGTTCCGGCACGGCGGCGGCGGCAGTCGGCGGCTTGGGCCGGGCCGGTTCCCGCTTGGGTGCCGGCACGGCGGCGGAGGCTGTCGGCGGATGAGGCCGGGCCGGTTTCCTACTGGATACCGGTGCGGCGGCGATGTGTGATGTCTGCTCCATAGCGGTAGGTGGCGCGGCAGGAGGCGGCTTAGTAGGTGGGGCGGAAGGCGTCTCCATTGTCCGCAGCAAGGCGGCACGGCACGCCAGCGCCCACTGACTACTGGCATGGTGGTTCTTCCTTCGCAATGCCAGCTCTTCCTCGCTAGCGGTGTTGTAGAAGGCCATGCCTGCGTCGAATGCTGCCCTTGTTTTTTTTTTAATTTTCGAGTGGAGGGGAAAAGTCCACCTTATGGACTAACCCGGGCAAGCCCGGAGTGTCGGGGTCTCCCATGTGGGCCTACCGACTAAAAAACCCCTCCACCGGTATTAGAAGGAAGAAAGGAGAGGCGGTACCGCATGATTGCACCCGCGGATTCAAGGCGATAATGTAACTGACTGCATGGTGTAGTCAGAGGGGTGAAATGAGGACCGGGAGACAGACTTGACCGAGGCCCAGACTGCCACCGCGGAGTATTCGGGGAGAGAAATGAAGGAATTCTAGGGTGAAGGATGGAGTTAGTGCTGGTTGACTCTGTTGAGCCAGTCGTTGTATCCTGGGACGTTTTCGAGCCTAAGCCCTTGGCGTCTACTTTGGATGTTGAACTTGGAAGTTTGAGGTGCCGACTTCTCCAGTAGAGCTCTCACCTCCTCCCTGAAGATGAGTCGAATATCGGTGACTGCTGTTGCTATTGCTTGGTGAAGTTCTGTGTGTGAAGTGGTGCTGTCCTGTTCCTGAAGCCTGTCCTCCAAGGCCGTCAGTTTAGCCGTAAGAATCAGGACCTCCGCTTGGAGGTCCTGAATGGCTTCACTTAGGCCCTGGATTTCCTGCTGCAGGATGGTTGGTGTTGGTTGTTCAGTCTGCGGAGATGGTTGTGTAGATGATGGTGTCCGGGCTGGTTTAGGCGATGAGTGCCTGCTCTTTGGGTAGCTGGGGCACTGGGCTTGCCCTGTGAAATGTCCCGTACCACCACAGGTGGCACAGAACCGGCGACGGCGGCGGAGGTCGTGCCCAGTGCACTCCGAAGTGTATGCGTTGGTGCCACAGTAGTGGCACTTCGGCGGCGAAGAGCAGTCTTCTTGGCTGTGCCCGTAGGCACAGCAGCGACGGCAGGGCCGGTGTCTTTCCTGTCTGCTTGCCTCAACGTGCAGAAGTCGCCCTAATAAGGGCAACCCTGACGCCAAGGCAGCCTCCAGGTCTGATCGGTCCTGTAGCTCCACCCTAACTAGTGGTGTCAGGCCCCGGTCACCGATAATTCTAGTGGCCCTCGAACATGAAGGCCATCTAGATTGAGCAGCGGCGAGGAGGTGCCGGATGGAGAGATCCCGAGGGACCCCCCTAACCACGGCACTGTACCGGGGCGGCGGCGGCGTGGAGCTCAGCGGTGGCGGCGATGTAGTGTTGGCTGCCGGTGAAGCAGCGGCGGCGGTCGGCGGCAGTGGTGATGGTGAGCGCGGCAAAGGTGCTGCGCTCACTGCCGGCGTAACGGCAGGTGGTGGAGATGCCTGTGAGCGCTTCCTACCAGCGGTTGCCGGAGAAGCGGTGGCTGCTGTAGGAGCTGCTGGTCTGCGTTGTTGCTTCCTCTTCGGCATCTCGAAGCGAAGTCCTCCCCGTCTGCCCTTGTAGCTGGATCCTTTTTTAATTGATGATGGGGGAAAAGGCAACTAACGCCCTAACCCCAGGCAAGCCTGGGAGTGTGAGACTCCCCACCCTGGACTCGAACCAGGGTGGCACTACTCACAAAAAACCCCCATCGGAAGTAGGAGGCCCATGCCTCTCTGTTGCAGTACCGCATTAAGCACCTGCGCATTTTTGGTGATAGTGAATGCTGCCTGCCAGTGGCAGTAACAGCGAGTGATGGTGATATTAGCCAGTGGACACACATGACTTGCGCCCTGAGTGCCCCGCTGGAGAAGTAATTGGTGTAAGTGACGGGTAGTTAGTGGTGATGTTTGAAAAGGTTAAGGTGATTCTTCCGGGTGTACCTTTGTTCTGAGTGGTATTCTCTGAGCAATTGCTGCGCTGTCTTAGGCTGCTGTGGGAATGGTCCTTCAGCTACCTGAACCAGAGGTTCAGGGTCGCTGTGGTGGTTTGGTGGCCATCCTGGCGTCGTCTTCGGGGTCTTCATCTCCTCCCTGATGATGAGCCGGATGTCGCTGAGGAGTCGGTGGTTCTTGTGTGGAGAAGAATGTTGCTGCTGATAATTTTGGACACTGGCTATCCGGTTGGACAGCTCAGCGGTGGAGGCCTGTAGAGTGGAGATGGCGGCGGTGGTGGCAGCTTGTAGGTCCAGCATTAGGGCGTCGATCCTGTTGGACAGGTCGGCGGCTGTAGTCTGCTGGCTGGTGGCTGCTACGGCATTGGAAGCTTGCAGTTCCTGCAGCTTCTGTGTGAGGAGGCTGCATGTCTCTTCCAGAGCAGCTAGTCGAGCGCCGACGTTCAGGATCTCCGCGTGGAGGTCCTGAATGGCTTCTCGCGTCGCTGCGTCTGTTGAGAGTGCAGGTGGTGAGGCCTCGGTGGTTGATGTCTGCGGTGGAGTGGTGCGGCGCGCAGGAGGTGGTGATGAAGTGGTGCTCCTTGGGTAGAAAGGGCACTGCGCTTGCCCTGTGAAATGTCCTGTGCCACGGCAGGTGGCACAGAACCGGCGGCGACGGCGTAGATTGTGCTCAGTGCACTCAGCGGTGGTGTTGGCGGAGCCACAGTAGTGGCACCGCGGCGACGAGGAGCAGGTGTCGGCTGTATGCTCGAAGGCACAACAGCGACGGCAGGGCCGGTGACGTTCCATCTTGCTGGCCTCGCCGACCAGGAGTTGTCGGCTGCCGAGGAAGAGGCGTCGGGTGCTGCCTTAGCAGCGGCGAGTCTGCGCTGTCTCTTCTTGGCCATCTTGACGAGTCGAAGAAGAAGCTCCGTCGGTTTTTTTTTATTGATGATGGGGGAAAAGGCAACTAACGCCCTAACCCCAGGCAAGCCTGGGAGTGTGAGACTCCCCACCCTGGACTCGAACCAGGGTGGCACTACTCACAAAAAACCCCCACCGGAAGTAGGAGGCCCATGCCTCTCTGTTGCAGTACCGCATTAAGCACCTGTGAATTTTTTGGTGATACTGAATGCTGCCTGCCAGTGGCAGTAACAGCGAGTGATGGTGATATTAGCCAGTGGACACACATGACTTGCGCCCTGAGTGCCCCGCTGGAGAAGTAATCGGTGTAAGTGACGGGTAGTTAGTGGTGATGTTTATAAAGGTTAAGGTGATTCTTCCTGGTGTACCCTTGTTCTGCGTGGTATTCTCTGAGCAATTGCTGCGCTGTCTTAGGCTGCTGTGGGAATGGTGCTTCAGCTACCTGAACCAGAGGTTCAGGGTCGCTGTGGTGGTTTGGTGGCCATCCTGGCGTCGTCTTCGGGGTCTTCATCTCCTCCCTGATGATGAGCCGGATGTCGCTGAGGAGTCGGTGGTTCTTGTGTGGAGACGAATGTTGCTGCTGATAATTTTGGACGCTGGCTATCCGGTTGGACAGCTCAGCGGTGGAGGCCTGTAGAGTGGAGATGGCGGCGGTGGTGGCAGCTTGTAGATCCTGCAGCTTCTTGGTGATGACGCTGGTGCAGACCTCTTCTAACTCAGCTAAGCGAGCGCCGATATTCAGGATCTCCGCGTGGAGGTCCTAAATGGCTTCTCGCGTCGCTGCGTGTTTTGAGAGTGCAGGTGGTGAGGCCTCAGTGGTTGTTGTCTGCGGTGGAGTGGTACGGCGGGCAGGAGGTGGTGAGGAAGTGCTGCTCCTTGTGTAGAGAGGGCACTGGGCTTGCCCTGTGTAGTGTCCTGTGCCACGACAGGTGGCACAGAATCGGCGGCGACGGCGGAGATCATGCCCAGTGCACTCGGTGGTGGTGGAGTTGGTACCGCAGTAGTGGCACCTCGGTGTCGAAGAGCAGAATTCAGCTGTGTGGCCGTAGGCACAGCAGCGTCGGCAGGGCCGATGGTGTTCCTGTCGGCTAGCCTCGACGACCAGAAGTCGCCCTAATAAGGGCAACCCTGACGCCAAGGCAGCTTCCAGGTCAGACTGGTCCTGTATCTCCAAACGGACGAGCGGCGTTGGCCCCCGGTCGCAGTAAATGCGGGTGGCCCTCAAGCATGAAGGCCACCGCGACTGCACGGCGGTGAGCAGATGCCGGGTGGTAAGGTCCCTAGGGACCCCCCGTACCACGGCACTGAACCGGGGCGGCGTCGTAGAGCTGGGTAGAGGCGTCGGTGGCGGCGGTGTTGGCGGCAACTGCGGCTGCAGTTGCGGCGAGACTGCGGTGGCGGCCGGCGGCGAAGCAGGGCTTGCCGGGACCGGTAGCAACGGAGGAGCGGCCTCCTCGGCGGCTGCCGAGGAAGAGGCGTCGGGTGCTGCCTTAGCAGCGGCGAGTCTGCGCTGTCTCT
This sequence comes from Hymenopus coronatus, assembly GCA_030762935.1. NCBI lineage: Eukaryota > Metazoa > Arthropoda > Insecta > Mantodea > Hymenopodidae > Hymenopus > Hymenopus coronatus. The sequence goes on along the minus strand of CM060898.1, from coordinate 65,759,696 downwards.
TCTTGGCCATCTTGACGAGTCGAAGAAGAAGCCCTCCGTCTTTTTTTTTTTTTTTTACCGTGGAGGGGAAAAATGCATTACGCATTCAACCCCCAGCCGAAGTGCAATGGCTGGGAGGATATGTGGGACTCTCCGCCCTGCTGCGGCATACCCACTAAAAAACCCCTCCACGTTATATCACGTAGTTTGCTGTATTTCATCGAAGCTTTGCGCGGTCCCGCAATTGCACCCGCGGTAGTATGTGGAATTTGGGATGCTGCCGCACTATGTGCGAGAGCGGGTAAAGGTTATTTGTAGGCTACAGCCATGAAACCTGACTGCAGCCTAGGGAATTAAAGGTGATATTGGGAAGGAATGTAGGTGAAGGTTTTGCAGGAGTTTTAGGTGGTGAACTTACATGTGAATCTGACGATTCATGTAGTCATGTGCGAGCTTTGAACCCGCTGCCCTGGTGTTCGAACGGAGCTGTACTGGAGCGTTCCGGAGTTCGGTGTTGTGTCTGTGCCCCTCAGCCTGTGCAGGAGGAGGAGCGCTGTTTTGCTGGCGATTTGATCGGAATAACTCGGCGGAGTAGGCAGCCTGCTGCAGGAGAACCTGTTTGAGCTGTGCTGAGATGCCTTCTACACGTGCTGACAAGTCAACTGCTGTAGACTGCAATGTTGTGATTGCTGTGGTGGTGGAAGCTTGTAGTTCCTGAAGCTTCTCGTGTATGACGCTGGAGAATGCCTATTCTAGCGCAGCTAAGCGGGCGCCGACGTTCAGGATCTCCGCTTGGAGGTCCTGAATAGCATCCCGCGTCGCTGCGTCAGTTGAGGGTTCAGGCGGTGTGGCGTCTGTGTTGTAGTTCTGCGGTGGTGTCTTCCTAAGCCTCGGGTATTGAGGGCACTGGGATTGTCCCGTGAAGTGACCTGTGCCACGACAGGTGGCACAGAACCGGCGGCGGTGACGAAGATCATGACCTCTATAGTCTGCGGTGGCGGAGTTGGCACCACAATAGTGGCACCGCGGCGGAGAGGTACAGGCATCGGCCGTGTGACCGTAGGCGCAGCAGCGTCTGCAAGGCTTGTGTCGTTCCCTTTGGCTCGCCTCAACAACAAGCAGTTGCCCTAACAAGGGCAACCCAGTAGCTAAGGCAGCCTCCAGATCCGCACGTTCGACCCTCATCAGTGGTGTTGGTCCCCGGCCATTGACTATGCGAGTAGCCCTCAAGCATGAGGGCCACTGCGACTTCGCTGCGGCGGTGAAGAGCCGGGTGGAAAGGTCCCTAGGGACTCCCCGAACCACGGCGCTGAACAGGGAAGTGGAGCTCAGCGCAGTCGGCGACTGCGGCTGCAATCGCCGAGGTGAAGCGCTGCTAGCGGTCGATGAAGTAGTGGCGGCTGGCGGAGGCGATTCAATTAAGGCAGTTGCCTCGGGTATCGCCGTCGATGTTGAGGCAATACTCTCGGCGGAGGTGGCCTTCCTAGAGGCTGCGGCTCGGCGTTGCTTGTTCTTCCCCATCGAAGCAGAGACGAAGTGTGTGCAAAAACATTTACTCTATGACAGGAATCGAACTCATGACCTTTGGGATAGTAGCTTCCCACGTTACGCATTAAACCACTAGAGCAGTTCCTCCGTCGGTTTTTTTTTTTTTTTTGAAAGGGGAGACAGAGAGAGAGAGTTGGAGGGTTGAAAGAATGGCTTATCTCGCCATTGGGTGAAGATTAGAAGGGAAAAATCGGGTGAGATAGGAAAGGAACAGTGAATGGGGAATGATGGAGTTCCGCGATAGCACCTCCGTGATTATTGGTAAAGTTGATGTTGCTGCAGCACATGGGGCTGCAACAAGGAATGGCTTATCTAGTCTGTAAACATGACCCGAGGGCCCTGAGTACAGCGCTAGGGAGTCTTGGGTGAGCTTTAGTACTGATGTCTGGTGTTGCGGGTGTGTGTGAGAGGGCATGATTTGGTGGTAAGGTCCTGAAGAATCCGATGGTGGCTATTTGAAATTTGCTCGGCTACATTGTTGACTGTCAGTTCTTGGCTGTCAAGAACTGCAGTATAGCATTTATTGACGTCCTTTCGGGTTCCCTTGAGTAGGTCATCCAGAAAGGTGAGGCGTAATGGCAATTTTGAAGTTTGAACATAGAGGTCCTGGTTGGCCTCCAAGATCCTGGCGTTTACGTCGTGGATTTCCTGTAGTAGGGTGTAAAGGACGTCCAGCTCCAAGAGGAACTCAGACGTGACCTTATTCTGGGCTATGGCATCGGTGTCTTGACGGTTGGCTGTAGAAGTGGTGTGGGCGTCTGAGATGGCTGCGGTCATGGTAGTGAGGGCTTCTTCCAGCGTGTTCAATCGGCCGCTAATGAGCAGGACCTCTGAGTGCAGGTCCTGCACGGCGTCTTTAACGGCGCTGTCGGATGGCGCATCTGCCTGTGGGGTGTTAGTGGCGGCAGGCAGGTGATGGGTGATGGAGTCTTCCGTCTGCGTCGAGGTGGTGGTTGTTGAAGTCCTCGCCTCTTTGTCTATGGGTGTGGCGGCAGAGGCTGGTGTCAGGTGGCGGCGGCTGCGTGGGTAATAGGGGCACTGCGCCTGTCCTGTGAAATGACCAGGGCCATCACAGGTGGCGCAGTACCGGCGTCGAAATCTGAGATCATGAGCTGCGCATTCAGCTGTCAATCTGGGCGCCCCACAGTAGTGGCACCGTGGGGGCTCAGCGCAGGTGTCGGCGGTGTGGCCGAATGCGCAGCAGCGGCGACATGGAAGCTGGCGACTACCTCTGCTGGCCTCAACTGTGTGACGGCGCCCACAGATGAGCAGACCGTCAGTCAAGGCTGCAGTGTAGTCGGTTGCGTTGGAGAATTCGAGGCGCACCAATGGTGTTGGACCCCTCGAACTAGTGATACGGGAAGCCCGTATCACTGAGGGCCACTGGTGGCGAGCTGCTGCGGTGAAGAAGCGGTGGGGGAGGTCCAGCGGAACTCCCCGGATCACCGCGCTGTGCCTCACAGGAAGCACAGGTTGGTTGGGCTGCGGCGGCTGCGTTGTACATGGCTTGGTCACAGCGGCGGTGGATGATTTGCTGGCCGGCAGGTGCGGCTGCAACTGCCGGCATTCTGCGGCGGCTGGAGGCGGAAGGGTGGCACTGCTCTCAGCCGAGAGGGCCGGTTGGTGCTCGGCTGTGGCTGCGGCGACTGGAGGCGGAAGAGTGGCACTGCTCTCAGCCGAGAAGGCCGGTTGGCACTCGGCTGTGGCTTCGGCGGTGTATGAGGCGGTTTGGTTTCCGCGTTTCTGCTTGGACGGCAGTGAAGGCGGCGCTGAGGCCGGCAACTGCGGCAGCAGTTGCCGGGAGCTTACGGCAGCGGCGACCGGCGATTGCGTTGGCGGTTGCCCGGCAAGAGCGGGAGCTAAAGCCGGAGAAACCGTCCAAAACGCGCTGCCATTCCTAGGTGATGGCGGCGGCGACTCACCCGGTTCAGCTGACGGTGAGGTTGCGGCGGTAGTCCTCTTCCTTCGGCGACCTTTCTTCGTCATCTCTTACCACCACGAAACCACCACCTCTTTTTTTTTTTTTTTTTTTTTTTTTTAGTTTCAAGTGGAGGGGAAAAATCCACCTTAAGGACTAACCCGGGCTGGCATGCCCGGAGTGTCGGGGTCTCCCAGGATGGGCCTACCGACTAAAAAAACCCCTCCACCGGTATTGGAAGGTAAGGATACTGCGGTACCGCTGTTGCACCCGCGCAGTAAAAGGTAAAGGTGAACTGGCCCGCTGTGCGGCCGCCAGGGGTGAGGGTTGTGCTAGTAGACCGGCTTGACCGAGGCCCAGCCGGCCCCCGTAGCGAATTATTGGTGAGGAGTTAAGGAAATTGTGGGTGGTTGGGAGTTGTTTGTGAAACATAGGATTGGAAGTGTAGGGAGAGCTGCCACTCTCTCCCTGTGGTGATGATGACGGCACTACCGGTTCTTCCTTCCCCTGGGGGCTGGACCGGTAGCGATGTAGGAGAGAATGTCCGTGGTAAGTCCAGTCTGAAGGTCGTGTAATTGCTTCGATATTGATTGGTGAAGTTGGTGCTGCAGCTCTCGGACACCCACGACCGAAGCCTCAAGAGACCCCAGCCGCGGGCACTGGTCGTCGCTGTCCTCGGAAGGTGGATGGACGAGGTGGCTCTCTGTGCGGTCCAGCTGGCGCTGGATGGACGCAAGCACCGCGCCGTTTTCACCTGCAACTCGATCTGAGTCCTGGTGCTTGGCCTCCAATGCTGCGAGTCGTTCTTTGGTTTCCCTCTGAAGTTCCTCGAGACGGAGGCCGAGTTGGTGTGTAGCCGCCTGGATGGTGGCGATGTTCTGTTTTATGCAGTCTACGGCGTCCTTCAGAAAGGTGTCCGTCGGTGAAGTGTTCGGTGTCGAGTCTGGAGGTGGTGATGGTTGGTGATGCTGCTGTGGGGTTTGTGGAGGTGAAGGCCTACTCCGGGGATACAGGGGGCACGTGGCTTGCCCTGTGTAGTGGGAGTTCCCGGAGCAGGTAGCGCAGTAGCGGCGTCGACGGCGTAGATCATGGTTGGAGCAAGCGGCTGTGAGCGAGCTTGCCCCACAGTAGTGGCACTTCGGTGCGGCGTGGCAATCCTCCGAACGATGTCCGTAGGTGCAGCAGCGTCGGCAGGGGACCGGACGTTCACTTCTGCTAGCCTCGACACGTAGCTGTTGCCCTAACAAGGGCAGGCGTGATGTCGAGGCAGCTTCGGCTTCAGACGCGGACCCCAGGTGGAGGCGGACCAGCGATGTGGGTCCCCGAGGTGATGTGATCCGGTTGGCCTTCACTGTAGAGGGCCAACGGCGGCGTGCGGCATCCAGCACGAAGCGGGATGGAAGGTCCCTCGGGACCCCTATGACGACCACTGTAAGGTGGCCATCATGGTGCGAAGAAGGCCGCACCGATTCCCGGTTGGGTTCCGGTACGGCAGTGGAGGCGGTCGGCGGTTGGGGCCGGGCCGGTTCCCGGTTGGGTTCCGGCACGGCGGCTGGAGCAGTCGGCGGCTTGGGCCGGGTCGGTTCCCGTTTGGGAGCCGGCACGGCGGCGGAGGCTGTCGGCGGATGAGGCCGGGCCGGTTTCCTCCTGGATACCGGTGCGGCGTCGGTGTAAGCTGTCTGCTCCATTGCGGTAGGTGGCGTGGCAGGAGGCGGCTTAGTAGGTGGGGCGGAAGGCGTCTCCATTGTCCGCAGCAAGGCGGCACGGCGCGCCCGCGCCCACTGACCTCTTTTTTTTTTTTTTTTTTTTTTTAGTTTCAAGTGGAGGGGAAAAATCCACCTTAAGGACTAACCCGGGCTGGCAAGCCCGGAGTGTCGGGGTCTCCCAGGATGGGCCTACCGACTAAAAAACCCCTCCACCGGTATTGGAAGGTAAGGATACTGCGGTACCGCTGTTGCACCCGCGCAGTAAAAGGTAAAGGTGAACTGGCCCGCTGTGCGGCCGCCAGGGGTGAGGGTTGTGCTAGTAGACCGGCTTGACCGAGGCCCAGCCGGCCCCCATAGCGGATTATTGGTGAGGAATTAAGGAAATTGTGGGTGGTTGGGAGTTGTTGGTGAAACATGGGATTGGAAGTGTAGGGAGAGCTGCCATTCTCTCCCTGTGGTGATGATGACTGCACTACCGGTTCTTCCTTCCCCTGGGGGCTGGACCGGTAGCGATGTATGTGAGAATGTCCTTGGTGAGTCCTGTCTGAAGGTCGTGTAGCTGCTTGGATATGGATTGATGAAGTTGGTGCTGCAGCTCTCGGACACCCACGACCGAAGCCTCAAGAGACCCCAGCCGCGGGCACTGGTCGTCGCTGTCCTCGGAAGGTGAATGGACGAGGTGGCTCTCTGTGCGGTCCAGCTGGCGCTGGATGGACGCAAGCACCGCGCCGTTTTCACCTGCAACTCGATCTGAGTCCTGGTGCTTGGCCTCCAATGCTGCGAGTCGTTCTTTGGTTTCCCTCTGAAGTTCCTCGAGACGGAGGCCGAGTTGGTGTGTAGCCGCCAGGATGGTGGCGATGTTCTGTTTGATGGATTCAGCGGCGTCCTTCAGAAAGGTGTCCGTCGGTGAAGTACTGACCTCAGCAGTTATTTGGCTGTTTTGTGTTTGAGCACGCACCTGCTAGAAAACAAGTCTTGGAAGACTGCAGGTAGAGGATTAGGTATTAAGGCTCTTTATCATTGGTGTCCATGCTGAACTTAATTGTAGCCCAGAATCGCGATTTAGATTATCTGTTTCAGATGAGATGGCTAAAGCTTCTTTTACTCTCCTTTCCCAGTAGTTCGAACACTTTGCCACTATCTTAGTGTTGGTAAAGTTAGCTCTGTGGCTTTGTTCTATACAGTGTTCAGCCAGTCCAGATTTTTCGGGTTGCATAAGCCTTATTGATCTTTGGTGTTCAGAAACGCGTGTGGCAATAGTGCGTCCTGTTTGGCCAATGTACGCTGCGCTGCATTCGCAAGGAATGTGGTAGACACCAGGTATTCTGAGAGCTAAATTATCTTTAACTGGTCTGACCAAATTTTTGATTTTAGGTGGTGGCTTATGGATGGTTTTGACATATTTGTAGAGTAGTCTACTAATCTTTCCCGAAAAATTGCCGGTAAACGGTATATAGGACATGGCGGCTGGCTTGTCTTTTTGTTGAGTGTTCTTGCTGGGGTTTCTTTTTCGTCCGGCTCTTTTCAGCGCTGATGTGATGTCCTTGTGGATTCAAAACAAAAAAACAACTAAGTTCTTTGGTGATATAAAAGTATAACTTAGACATTTGGAAACTGGTACACGTGACAATAAATGCCTCGACAGAATGGTGATTACATCGAGAATTAGAGTAAAAGTTCTGCCACTTTATAAATAAAGTTTTATGTTGATATCTTTCGTTATTATTTAGCTGTGCTAAATTGTTGGTTATTTTATGCATGACCCTCATAGTTAAGAATCTGCAAAAATTATTTATTTTATATTTTGATTGCTGACCGATGAAATTTGTATAATAGCTATTAAAATAAGTAGCTATAGGTATAGAAAGCATTTTGGGTTGTTACGCATGCTTTCGTTTCTATTTTGCGGGAGATCCAAGCATACGTCTGAATTGGGTTAGACCTGCTATGGTCTCTGCTTTCATTAACTGTTCCTCTCATATACAACTTCAATTTTATTATAGTGGCGCGTTGCAGGGGCGTTCACTTTTCCGTAAATAGAGCAAAGTTCCAGGAATCAAATATAGCAATATTTCGCGGAGCTATGGAAGAGGCGATGCATAACAAAAGCAGTTAAATATTTATGAACTAGATGAAGTAATCCTTCACAAAAACACTCGCTAGCTTTCCTGGAACTACAGATCGAGAATTACTGGAAACTCTTATCAGTAACTGTAATATATCTCTCTTTAAATATTCTTCTCATATCTTTGCATGAAATCCTCGGCGCGCGAGTTAGCAAGAAGATATATACTACCATCAGTATATTGCTAACACTGTTAAGAAAAACCACATACTAAACGCGCTTATAAATGGTGTTAATGAACTATACCGAAATATTTTCACAAAATATGTAGATTACTTAAATAAGTAATTTGAGATAGGAGACTTATGGCCTATTTATTGACATTTTGAAGTAACGTCTATAAGTTTCTGAAGTGCCAGTACGCCACGTATCGCGGCACTTCATCTGGAATAATAATAATAATAATAATAACAATAATAATAATAATAATTTACTCTATGACAGGAGTTGAACTCATGACCTTTGGGATAGCAGTTTCCCGCGTTACGCATTAAGCCACGCAGTTGAAAAAACGCCTCTAGAGTAGGCCACATAACGTAGTTAATGAATGCTCAGAGTCGCACTGTCAAGTGATTAGTTTCTAGATGTTACAGATTTTTGGTGACATTAAATCTTGAGAACGCTAGTAACGAGCTGCTAAAAATCGATATTTCTATACTTGGGTAGCAGTTTTAAAGACATTCTAAGCCATTTTTTCCAACCTTGTTTGCTTTAACACCGGCTCATCAGCACCTGATACCCACACGTTTAACGCTAAGTAGTTGCGTTATGTTTATCCGGGGACCATGCGTCGCCGATCTCAAATTACTTATATCAGTCACGTGCTCAATTTCGATAATTATTTCGGTGTAGATAATTAACACCCTCTATATAAGTGTAGGATACTACATGCTTATCTGCTTTAATGCTATATCGATATCTGATCTCATTCGGTAGCCTCATGCCTATATTTGCTCCCCAGACATTGGATTAAAATCAAGAGGTCAAACAGGCCACGTAATGAACCCCCTTCGATCAATCCATTTAAGTGGAAGTATATCATTCGTTATTACATACACTCGCGTGCATAAAAATGATCAATTCCCCTGGATTATAATAGTACTTTAATTTTCTCTGGAACGTATCTACAATGTAGAATGAATAGAGTAGGTATTGTATTCAACCTAACATTTCACCGGAAATACCTATTTTGAGAGTCCTGAATTCAAAAAAAGCATTTTTAGAAACATACCCATGTGTGTATGTGTGTTTATTTGTGTGTGTCTGCCGACAGCATAGCTCAAAAACGAAAACATCGGTTTCATACCAAACTTAGTATGTACGTCTTTCAAGGATGCGACAGGAAGATTTTCAAGAAAATCCATCCTCAGGGCTACTCTTTACATGGAATATTTTTGAAAATTTTGATTTTCTGAAAAATGTCTAATGACATGTATGACCAACGAAATGTATATCTTACATTTTCTGGGGACAGCCTCTTCATTCTGGATGACTATTGTATAACTGGTAAACTCTGAATAAAAAAAAAGCATTTAAATAAAGTCCGTGTGTGTATGTGTGTGTGTGGGAGAGAGAATGAGAGAGGGGATGGGCTAGTCGATGGTATACAAAACTGGGTATTGGATTTCAATATCTTCTAAAGATGCGACACGAAGATTTTCACCAAAATCACCCACTCAAAATATTCTTTGTATGCAAGATTTTTCGAAGTTTCGATGTTTATTAAGATGTCACATATTAAAGATACTTCCAGGATAAATAAAACTGTACGACTTCTATTTTCTTTCCAGGGCCACGACATGGCCGAGTGGTTAGACCACTCGCTTCTCACCTAAACGGCCCGGGTTCGATCCCAAGTGACTGCATGTGAGATTTGTGGTGGACAAAGCGGCGCTGGGGCGGGTTTACTCCGGGTTCCCCCACCATCGCATTCCACCGGTGCTCCATTTTCATTCACGTATCATCAATGTCACCGCCTGCGGTACCATAAGTAGTTAAAGCGGGCGTTAAGCACTACTAAAAAAAAAAAAAAAAACAGCAAAACCTTCTATTTTCAAAAAATAGTCTGTGTCCTCTTCATTCAATTATTCGTGAACTTAAGATTAGTTTATTGCAAGTTTCTCATATGCGCATTCACTCTCACATCCACACCTTCAGACTCTAAGGCGGGTAGACAATAATACTTCTTAGGCTAAATAGCTCGGTATGGCGAAATAGTTTCTGGTATTCATCTTTTACGGGGTCGGCCAACGTCTCTTATTTCTCTTGGGTTGTATTGCAAGGCTCTTCTTGGTATGCTTTTATCATCAATCTCACCAACTGTTCAGTCCATTTCTTGTTCTTTGCTATACTTTTGTCTTCTGTTATATGTATATATACAGGGTGGAAGGGAAGTCATTACTTTAATTTAAATGTAATAGATCTTGGTATTTGGAACACATTTTGTATCTTACGTTTTTGTCTCTGACCATTTCCTACGGAGATATTGTAGTTTTATCGAAAACAAGAGAGACAAGCTGGCAACGCTGCAGGTTGTGTGGGTGTCACTTGCACTAGGTCAGTGGCAGGTACACACGCCTCACTGTTGCTACCTAGATTTGTAGGCCAATCAGAATGCCAGTTGCACTATTATTTCCCAAAACATTGCACCACCCTGCGTCGTGTTTGCAAGCGACCGACGTTTTACATCCAGAAGCCGGTTCAAAAACCTACTAACCTCAACGCAAGGTTGCCGGAGTTACTTTAGGTCTGACAAAGCTGCTCGGAATATTCCTTCAATTCTTTTAAGTGATTAATTATTTCGAAACCCTGTATGATGTCCAATAATTCTTACCGAAATTAATATCAGAAATACGTTACTCAACGTATCTTACAAGTAACAAACTATTATCTTCGTACATTCTTGTGGAATTACGCATCCAATTTGACACAAAAACCATTTATTTTTTTCGAAATTGGCTGATCAAAGAGCAAAATGCCATTGGATTTTTTTTGTTTGCAATACTTCTATGAAGCAAGTATTAGAAGGAATGTAATAATTTCCCTTCCGGCAGACGTGTGTGTGTGGGTGTGAGTGTGTGTGTGTGACAGAGAGAGAGAGAGAGAGAGAGAGAGAGAGAGAGAGAGAGAGAGAGAGAGTGTGTGAGAGTTTTTCTTCTCTTATTTGTTCATTTCATATTCTATCTGCTCGGGCGCATCCTTTCACATTCCGCAAAAATAAACACCCTTGCTGTTTCTATTCTGATTCTTTCCTTTGATTTTATTATCCAGGTTTCACTTCCATACAGCAAAGAAGAAACAGCCATTGTCTTACATAGTTTAAGTTCTGTATATTTTCTTTTTTTCTGGCCTAAAATTTATTTTATGGTCCTTCATATTGTTTGGAATTCAGATATTTTATTTCCTATATATAATATGTAATATCAAACCGTAAACACTTGAGATGTGTTACTTTTACAGTATCTTATACTCTAATACTATTTTAGTTTTTATTCCATATTTACCACAAAATGTTTTTGCTTATTTATTTATATTTTACAGTTATATCTACAGGCCACCATTAGGAGATTGTGTGCTATTATTTGGAGATCTTTCTAATTCTACCATAAGTAAGTCATGATCCGTAAATGATAGGCCACTTATTCTTCCCTTTTTGTCGATTAAAAGCTTTCCATTCGTTTAGAATATCATCTATACACATCCTTGTCTCACTTCTTGATTTATTTTAGAAGGCTATCTTATTCCTCTCGTTAACAAAGAGTCTATACATACACAAGCTCTTGACCGTTTCTACTAGGTATCTGAATAGGGGTACCTATTCCACACTCTTTTATAACATTTCTCTTGTTACTTTATCAAAGGATTTTTCTAGATCTATAGATAACAAGTGGGTGTCTAAAGTTCTTTTACTTTTTTTTTTTTTTTTTTCTATTTTGTGGTTTATCCGTCAGTATGAGTTCTCCCGTAATTTACTTACTTATAATTAAAGAAACATTTTCACTATTGCAGGGAATCAACTCACGACCTCCGGATGAGAAGTCAGCTCGCGGACCAACTATGGGGTGGCCGATACTTTGTCTTCTTTTAAAGTGCTTTCGATATTCAGCTATTTCTTATGATTAGATGAAACCAGTATACAGAATCACTCCCTAAATATTTAACTGTCGCTATTGTTTTATTGTTTCAACTATATAACCCCCCCCCCCTTTAACATCTAAGGTCATATCAGGAGTAAGGCATTAGAAACAACTTGTTGACTGTAGGTTGTTTACGTTGTGTTTCAATCTTTTTTGTTTTCCTCAAACAGACACATATTCACTCTCAAATAAATACTTCCTGACTCTGTGGGGGATTGGTAATAGTTCTGGTTAAAGAAAACTTCCCCGCCCCGGCTGGGAATCGAACCTGGGACCTACGGGGGAGAACTATCGCTATTCTCTTTGTATCCATAGCAAAATTTATAACTTAGCTGTTTCTACACATTTTTATTTCAATTAAAATTATGTACACAGGCAAACTTTCGAAAGAGTAGTAGTCATTTAATGTATTTTTGGTTTTTCTTTCTCTAAATCGTATGTAAAACGTACATAGAAGATAGTGAAGTACCTATTGTAATCCACTTAAAAATTTCATACCGAGATTGAACGCAAATATATGTTTTGAGGCCCCTGAATGTGTAGTAAATCATTTTTAGAAAATGTCTCTGTGGTGTGTGTGTGTGTGTGTGTGTGTGTTGTTTGTGTGCAGCATATATTAAAAACAAAAAAGCCCGTTCCATACTAAAATGTTATTTAAGTCCTCTATCACCCCAACTACCCTCACATGAAACATTTAAAATGTTTTTTTTTTTTTATTATTTTCTCAAAAATGACTAACGATTTTGATTAAAATTCTATATGTTTAGGATATTTTTATAACAAACTAAATGTGTAAATTTAATTTTATGGGAATAGGCTCTGAAGACCTCTTCATTTTGGATCATTGTTGTAAATTCGTAAACCGTAAGAGATTGACAAAAACTAACTACACAAAACATTTAGATCTCATTAAAACACAAGCTATATCATATACATTTTTTGTAGATATTCCTTGTTATTGGTTTCAGTTTTAAAATACTTATACTTTTTTCAGACAGGAAGTCACCCTTGTTTATTTTGTTTTATCTCTGGCCAAGCAAAGAGGTGGATTTCACCGACAATCGCATAGCGAGAGGTTTTAAAACATTTGACTATCGCTTTAACATTCCTTTAGTCCCCTTCTACTTATAAAGAACTAAGTAATAAGTTCTGCTAATGCTTATAGTGTAGAAACAAGAGTAATATTTTGTAAAAAATTTGTTTGTAGAATAGGTAGAGAAAGTCGTGTAAGTGTAACACATCAGAATTTGTTTTACTACTATTTTCATATACAACCCTAACCATTGGTGGCTTTAATTTGTGTCGGTTAATTCAGGAAGAGAATGAACTTCGTTAAAGAAATAGATCCTCGTTGCAATCGAACTCGCAACCTCTGTATGCGAGTCATATTTCAACCACCCGAGTTACAGTTTCTTCCTTTCTTTTCCTCGCTTACAGTTTTTCCCGCTCTCTATGGCTCCTTTCCCTGCTTTGCCGTGGTCTATTTGCTCCTTCCTAGTATATGTATGCACATTTCTCTTGCCCTTTTCAGCAGTTTTCTCTTTTCGTTCCTTTATTTTTGAGATGAAAAGCGGCTGCTGCAGTAATACGTTAGCTGTTAAACAAAGAGAAATATACAGAGCGGTCCAAAAACGCGTGCACCAGCGTCACCTACTTAATAAAATGTGAGATGACTTCATTTGTTATACGAGGTCGAAAGCGCTGGTTCTAGCAGAATGTTGCGCCTCTACATGATCACTCATACGTCAAATGCTTTTCTTCCACTCCCGGTGGTCGTCGTGCATCTTTAGAAAACACTTCTTCCTTAGGGCGCTTTAAATTACGTTGTTCACAAAAGGAATCTATGTCACAAGCCGTTACCCCAAGTACGAACGTACGAAAGTTCTGTTTTTGGAATTGGTTTTCATTCTAAGCGACATCCTTGTTTAAAACTCTGATGTTCTATTCACATGACTTTTTCTACTTTTTCTGCAAACAGCTATTCCAAAAAAGATTATTCTTTTATCTACATAATACTAATCGAGATAAATATTATTAGCAGAAATTGTCAACTTCTGGGCAGAAGGGTAATAAGGGGATACACTAGGTTAAAGCTATAGTCACACCTTTTAAAAGCTGGTTGATATGTCACAATTGAAGTTCGGTTCACTTTATGTTGCTAGTAAAATAAAAGAGAGAAGAAATGAAAGGTGACCCTGTTTGAGAAAAGTTACGTAGTTTAAAACTGAAACCAGTAAGGAGGGATGTCTAGAAAACAGTTAACTCTACAACAAAAGTCTGTATAACAAATTATGTGTTTCAACGAGATCTGCATTTTTGTAGAGTAAGTTTTTGTCTATTTCTTACTTTTAGCAGTTATGCAAAATCAGCAAAATAAAATGTATGCACAATGAACAGATCTTCAAAAGCTATTTCCAGAAAATTCAAGATATATATTTTATTTGTGATGTATGTAAATATCTTTAATATACGATATTGTAATCAAAATTGTTAAAATCAGTTTTGTAAAGAACAAAATTTTCAAAAACTTGTTCAGGTAAAGGGTAGTTTATGGTGAGGAGCTTTTCTTGAAACTCTTTTTGCATCCTTGGAAGATACTAAACTTAAATACCAAGTTTGTTGTTTAGCGGTCTTTTAGTTTTTGAATTAGTTAGATTCCTACAACATAGGTCATTCTGGGAACAAAGTTAGTCTCGAGATAAATGCTATTCATATGGTATTGTTTGTCGTGCAGAGTCGCTTTTGATGTTTAAGGCTTATCTCACGTGCCTCACAAGCGCAGAAAGCAATTTAAAACAGTCAGTGCATCATTATGGAACAGAAATGAAACAGACAAGCAAACCTAAAGAAATTACGAGAGGCAAATGATCGCTTATTGTAACGCGAATGATACACCAAATAGTAACAATTATACTATTACACGATACTATTCATAATTATGAATCATCGATTTAATAAGTCATTGGCAATGTTTTACTCGGTTTATTGTGATGTTAGCGCTACTACAGCCAGTGTCACAAACGTGCACACTAAAGTAGGAGAGCTCTTTAGTGATCCCTGACTGTTGCGTTATCTCGTGACCGCTCCGTCACATTGTTGCCACTTCGTTCTAAATCTTCTTCAGCGTTGCTTCTACAGTCACTGTCATTGTCACTGTAATTATCATTGCTTACATTGACAATTACACTAGGATTACTCCGTCACTCTGTTGCCACTTCGTCCAGTCCATGGCTACAGCACCAAACCTCTTAGTCGCTTGGCAGGACTCCTCACCTGAATCATCTTTATCATCAACTTCATTTTCACCGTTTAAGTCAAAGGCAGTAATCATCAATGCTTATAAATACAATTGCACTAGGATTACTCGGCACCAACTGAAACTTCATTGAGGAGTGTTTGTTACATCTTGCAACAAGGATGACGTCATTGCTTACGAAGCATGCATCTATTGGCAGAGAGGCAGACACACCTTTTATCAGCTGAGACAGCGCGCTGGCTGTCAGGGATCTCCCAGAGTTTAGCGTCACACACTAACAGCTAATCCCGTTCCTCCTTGTTTGTATTATCATGATATTGCTTAAGGTCTGATCCACATAACTCTGCCCCGTATCTCTTAACTGTCACGTGACTAATTGCCTTTCAATGGCTGATGTGGTAGAATTGACGGTTGGCAGTAGAAAGTATTTCCTTATTTAACACGGATTTACCTTATTAATATCCAAAGAGAATTGTCAAATTAACATTTTCATAACCGCATGATAAAATAATATGTAGGAAGAGTTAATACACCTAAGATACGCAAACGTTTCTATCAGCATACATATTTAGTTGTCATGGTAGATATCACGGAGAGACAGGTTTAAAACGAATGATCCTTATATGAATTGGGAAATTTGTACAAAAAATAAAACATGAAAATGTGAAAAAAGCCAAGAACTGCAGTTCTATGCAAAATAAATAAAATATGAATTTGCGTTATAATCCTCAAAATATGCAAATATATAAAATAAAATTAGTCCTAATTAGATATATTCTTTTGATATTCAAAGATAGGTAAGGCATGTTTGAATATGACCCTTTAATAAAAACATGCAATAAAAACCATCGCTAGGCTTATAAGCGACAAATTTTCTTGCAAAAAAAAAAAAAAAAAAAAAAAGAATAAAAAAAAGTGAGAACAGTGAAGAAATTCGCAAATTCACCTCTTAGTGCAGTACTGACTTCCCGGAGAAACTGCACTAAGAAAATTGTATGGATGATGCTCCTTCCTCGCCCAGTATTTAACTGCCTCTTCCAAGAAGTGTAAGTTGGGTGCACATGCTTAATGAACTGCTACGCTCTTATGCACAATACTTTTAAATGCTTTCATTTGCAGTTAACTTTTCTTTAAATGACTACTTATATTCATATACAGGCAAGCTTAGCCCTTTATTTTCCGAATTATTTTGCTACATATGCCGATCTTCGTCTAAATCCTAAACCGGATTTTTATCACTTCTGGGGCCGCGCTCTGGCCGAGTGGTTAGACCACTCGCCTCTCACCAGATGGCCTGGGTTCGATCCTAAGCGACCGCATGTGAGAATTGTGGTGGACAAAGCGGCACAGGGGAGGGTTTTCTCCGGGTTTCCCCGCGAACACATTCCCCTGTTGCTCCATTTGCATTACATATATCACCAGTTTCATCACCTGCGGTGCCACAAGTAGTAAAAGTGGGCGTTAAACACTACCTAAAAAGAATTATCCCTTCAAATGGTCCAGCACAGAAGTGGTTCAAAGAGCCACGAACATTAAGAAAATAGTTAATGGACTGGCCATTCATTGAAAGTCAAACATGATGCGTTTGAATCCCAGCAACTGCAGTCAAAATACATGTGGTAAAGAAAGGGGAGGGTTCAAGTAAAATAACTGGTGTATGGCACAGTTGGAAGCTGACAGGTTATATTTGACTATAGTTTCGTGGATTTTTCTCTGTTTCTTTAATGGTAAGAGAAAAAAGTGCTACAATTTTATTTCAAAGATTTATATATTTACAATATAAAGCAATTTTGAATAATTATATTTTATGGTTAGTTTAATATGAGATAATACAGAGAGAGCACAAACTCTAGTTCCGTAATAGTTTTTAAAGCAAGTGGGACTGATAAGTCCCGATGCTGTCAGTCTATTAAAACGTGGTAGTACAACCCCCATACATGGTGTATTAATTGTATTAGTATCTAATCCCAAAATTAAAGCAGTAAAATACATTCACATTAATGAATCTGGAAATCGTTAGAGGGATCTGGAAATCGTTAGAGGGATTTTAAATGAACGTTCCCTTCGTTGTACCAATATTAATTGCTTGAACTAAAATGTAGTACGTAATTGATTGTTGTTCGTTTGATTGTTTATTGTAATCGGTTATTAATTGAATTAACTTGATTTTCACAATTGTTGGATTGCTTTTGTTTGGTTGGCTGTTTGTTGAGTCCACAAAGCGAAGAAGAAAATGTATTCTTTGAGTGAACAGATCGATAAAATTTACGCCTAGGACTTTGCAAATCGAAATGCATCACGAGCAACTTAGCTTTTTCAGAAACGTACCCTGAAATTACATTATGTTCATTTATATACTCACACATTTACTAAAGTTTTTGATATATATACTCATTTTAAAGGAGTGATTCGGATTTAGGGAGAGCAAAACAGGTACGAAGCATCGACCGTGAAGAATGAGATTTTCGTGATGAAAGTGCAAACCTATCAGGCAGTACAAGACGCGTTGCAGTAAGGGAAGGCGTTAGTACAGGGCTATATGGAGAATTTTGCATAAAAATATGTGTACCAGTATCACCTTCAGCGGGTACAAAGATTAAATGTGGCGGACTTTGAGTGGAGAAAAAATTTCTGCCTACGTAACTAGACGCCTATTCCTTGTGCCTTGGTCTTGCCAACCCACAATTGCGGCACGTGCGTCAGAGGTATGCTTTCAATTGCTTATAAATGATCGTTGCCGTGCACCGGCGGCTAACGCATTGTCACACCTATGTGCGACTTTGTGACGCATGCACATTGTTTACTTGCGCAATAATGACCTGCACGTGTGGAAATTTCTTCCTACGTGATCAGCAGGTATAAAAATGGAGTGCATTGGCCCAGAAAGCTTTGTTTTGACTGGGAGATCCGAGCTACAGATTTGCAATACAATCATTTATTGTAACAGTTTTGAACTAATAACATCTTTTTGTTGCAGTGTATTACAAAATTGTGAAAGATTTATGAATTCTTAGCATGCACCTTGTTCACTAATTTGTATGGAATTGCTTGCGGCGATTATCTTTAACCTGCATAATACTTATAACTGGATCTATAAAAACCTGCAGAAGTACTCAGGACAGACACCACAGTCTGCCTAAAATTCTGGGATGGACTCATACGTGCGCCTGAATGTAGATACATATCTGCCGTTTCTCAGAGTTGCATCATTTAATTGATTGTGTGTCTCTGGACTTGATAAATTAGTTACCATTTTCAAGATAAAGTTTTAGTAATTACTTTAATTGATGGAAGAGAAGTACTTTTCAATGTGGTTTTGACACAATAGTGTGCCAGCTGATTTCAGTTGGATTGTACGTAATTTATTGAGTGACAAATGTCCGCTTATATGGATTAGTCGAGGTGGATTCATTGGAGGGACTCCTGGATCTCCTGATTTGAATTCAATGGATTTCTTTGTCTGGAGATTTTGTCCCTGGTTTATTCGATTCTGTTTTGTGAATTGATACTGAGGAAATTGTGTTAATTCGTGTATTGCTTGTTGTCGTCGGATTTCTGTTTTCTTTAACTTTATTCATTAAATCACACTCGCATTCACACTCGTTCATACTTGCAGTTTCTGGGGATGACAGGGAATAAGCTGGGCTAGAGATACGTTTCTACAACCCAGCCGGAAATCGATCCCGGGGCCCCTTGCACAGTAGACAGATGCTCTACCGACTGGGCCAGCCCTTTCATTTTGTCTTGTAACTCAGTAATTCGCGATTTTCAGACACATGCTGATTCTGTTTTGATGTGGAAGGGCGCTCCCGAAATATTTGACAACAATAATGCTGTTTATTGACTCAGGTGCTGGCTTTATTAGTAGCACAGACACAGTTTGGTAACAATAAGTGGATCTTGGACTGCTGGATTAAAAGAGGAAAGATAAAGAACACCGACTTGACGACCCGTGCACTCAAAGATAATGCAATATTTTTCCTATGAATTGCGCTCCCTATATTATCCTAGAAGAACTCCTGAATTAAAAATATTATATTGAAGTCTGGTGCTATTACACAGTTTAAACTTTTTAAACGCACTTATTAAACTCCTCTAATTAGTGCTACTTGAATCATCAGGCATGGACTGTCCAAGCTGCGATATTAAATCACACACTGAGTGAAAAAAAATCAATTTTTGTATTAACCCATGATTACTGCATACATCAGAGTCGTCTGAAAAGTGCCAGAGGCTATAAAAGGAAGAATGTTGGGAATTGAGCTCAGCCATTTAGCTAAGAAATAGAATTGCCATGTAAATCAAAGGGAAGATCATCCGCCTTATCTCTTTACTCTCCCTCTTTTCGGATATTTCAAGACCACCCATTCTAGAGGATGCTCTAAAATAGTACAGTAACTGAATATTGCTACATCGCTGGTCGATACAAGAGGGCCACAACCCAGAAAAAGTTTAAACATTCTACTTTATCTTATTTTAATATGTACAGAAAGCTATATACTCATTCTCAAAAATTACTCCAGGCAACAACTAATTACTCATGGCCAACATACACATTCTTAAGCATCAAACCAGGACAAAAACAAATTTATGTGAACTGTTAATTAAGTTAATTTCCTGTTAGCTCCTAAGTAGAACATAGGGCATTAATACGATATTTCCTTGATCGCATTTGAATTTCTAGTTCGCCGCTACGCACCATGGTGACAAGGGGTCGGCTCGTCGCCCACAGATGCCACTCTAGGACAAACTCATGACTTGCGGAGGCGAAGTGGAGGCTTTTTTCCCAGAAATCTTCTTTCAAGGTACTTTTGGTGCAAATAACCTTTAC
Organism: Hymenopus coronatus; assembly: GCA_030762935.1. NCBI lineage: Eukaryota > Metazoa > Arthropoda > Insecta > Mantodea > Hymenopodidae > Hymenopus > Hymenopus coronatus. The sequence goes on along the minus strand of CM060898.1, from coordinate 65,740,197 downwards.
GACCATCGGCTTTACTTCCCTTTCGCAGAAAGCCATGCTAAGGATTTTTGCGTCTGAAAAAAAAAAATCACCTTCCGCCAGGTATAACCTGCAATCTTAGGTTTTAGAGGTTAGCATAGTACTCGTATACCACGGAGGGCATTAAGGTAAACTGTTACTGGGCTTCGAATGTTACCTACAGGTTACAAACCACGCTCACTCTTACAGTCTGTTAGAGGCTGCGGGCAGTTCTCTCCAGACCGCGTTTATCGTACGTCAGTGACTCATGGCCGCTGTTGCTTACATTCTTTTTATTCACAATGGTTTGAGTATAGATACATTTAAGCCAACTACTCAATAATTCCTGTGGCGCTATATATTTCTATAGCGTTTACCAAATAAACATCAGATTCCCGAATATGGTTTATCGCAATCTTCTGCTTTTGCCGAAATAAGAGAATACAAATTGTGTGGCGTGTGTGTGTGTGTGTCTGCGTGTGGCCAGCATAGCTCAAAAACAAATGTCTGCAGTATCTTCCAAGGATGCGACATGAAGATTTTCAAGAAAATCCCTCGAACCCCAGTATCCTTTACTTGGAAAAAACTTCGAAAATTGTAATTTTCTCAAAAACGGCTCTAACGATTTTGATTAAACTATTGTATACAATAAATATTTACATAGAAAATAAAATGTATATCTTGATTTTCTGGAAAGAGCCTGAGAAAATCTCTTTATTCTGGATGAATTTTGCTGAATTTTGATTAACCAGTAAACAGCAAGAGATAGACAAAAACTTACTGCACAAAAAATGTAGAGCTCGTTAAAACACACAACTTATGTTATATGCATTTTCCATGTAGTTGATCGTTTCTAAGATATTCCTTATTAATGATTTCAGTTTTAAAATACTTATACTTTTCTCATATGACAACTTGTCAACATCTGGCCACGCAAAGAATCTGATTTCTATACCATAGCAATCACAGTTTAAAGCAGTTGACTGTCGGTTTAGCCCAGTGTATCCTCTTATTTCCCTTCTACCTATAAGGAACTAAGTAATAAAGCTAGTGTTTATCTCGATTAGCATGAAGTAGAAGAATAAGCTTATTAACAATAATTTGTTACAGACATGTAGAGAAAGTCATGCGAATGGAGCACGTCACATTTTTTAAATTTATATAGCGACCTTTTAAACTGAGATCATATCGGGGGCATTTTTGGATTAAACAACTTGCTCTTTGTAGGTTCTGGAACGTTAGGTTTTTAAAATTTTCTTCAAAAACATGCACATCCACTCTCACATCCATACTTCCAGACTTCGTGAGAGATAGGGAATGATTCAGGTTAAAATAACTTCCCCGCCCCAGACGGGAATCTAACCAGGGACCAACGGGTGAGAAGTCAGCTCACTCACCACTCGATCACGGAGGCAGTCTTGACCATTTTCTTCAGGTTCTTTCGAGACATTTCTTTCAAGATATTTCTCTGCAATATCAAATGCGTATTGGTTGGTGTAATGACAATGAAATTGCCTTCTTTAAGAATCCCCTCTATGAAGTACGATTCAGTGATGAAAACTGACTGTTTTTACTAGTGCATCAATAGTGTCCTCATGATAAACAGAGTTTGCTACACGGGTCGAAATGGAAAGTTTAAACTAAACAGTACCCCATCCTTCCGTTAATATTGCTGATCGTCGTGGGGGTTGAGGTCGGTTGTTTGATCGACAGAGAGCGCCAGAGCTGTAAATGCCGCATCAGATAACTAGGCAACTTCTTTGACACAAACTCACTGCGTTTTTGGGGAATGAAAGCCGCACATCGCATTATTGATGTGGTTTACAGCAAGAGTGAAGATCAATTTAAAACCAACATGCAGTAGACAATACATTAATTATACTATGTTCACTTAGAATAGGCGGTTCAGGGTCATATTCCCCTCTCAGATGGCGCACATGCATTACCCCACCAATCTGCAGTACTATCTTTGTTTATGCCTTAAAAAGAGAGGAAAGACAGGTGCACAGAAATCGGTGTAGAGGGGATGTGTGGTAAGCCACCAGACGTGCCCTTGAACCGTCTATTGTAAATGAATCCAGTGAATTGAGAAGTATCTAATATTTGTCGAGAGGTAGAAGTTTGAAAAAAAGAAGACCTATCCAACAACTGAAACCGAGATTCCAAAAGTTGACTATTATCTTAGTCTCCGTACGTGAAATCAATTGGTAATGCCGTAAGATTACCTGCTTTAAACAGTTTATAAGAAGGGGAAAGCTATCTTTTGTATGCATAAATTGTATTAGAGCTAAGGAAAAAAACTATAATGAAGAAGTGCATGTAATATTAAACAACAATGCAACAATGGCGTAAATTATGCATCCCTCCTTAAATATTTCAAATGCGTTAAGAATCCTACCAAGTCTGCGTGTGCAGTGAATATAATTTCCTGTTCTTTTGTTAATACCTCATAATTCACACCCGTTGGTACTCTGACATAAATAACACAGTCCTTTCTTCCCTACTGGCTCTTCGTTTCACCCCATTTACACGTTTCTCTGTCTCTCTCTCTCTCTCGTTCCTCTTCCTCCATCTTCTAATTTCTTGAAGATGCTTCTGCTTTATATATGGGGGGGGGCGTCCCATATTGATTTACTCCTTATATTTTGTTTACACTAACTAAAATCTTTTATGGCCTTGTAGATATATCCACTTTCTCAACACAGTCTTAATTAAGCTATACCACTTGCATAACCAAAGTGGCAACTTTTCGAACAACTTTCTCGGAGTCTGTCTCACCAACCTCAGGATAGTTGCTTGCAGAACCTGGAAGTCGGCAGAATGAAGCTTGCGTATAGGTTTCTTTATATCCACGAATGGACAGAGTCAGAAGGGACCAAATCAGAGGTATACGGCAGCACCTGGAACCCAATCTCTTTGTAAGGCATTCAGGGTTTTTAGAACTAACAGACACGTAATGTGTTCGTACACATCGCGGTGCGACATTCACAATGAGATGCAGCCTAAGTGCAAAAACGTAGAGACACACGTGCATCACGCTACGCAACGCAATGCAATGCAATACAAGAATTTGCACTCTAAACTTTATCCTTGCTTTGCGCACACTAATCCTGCATTCCTTTCTCTATGCAGAACTTACTGTTGAACAACAGACGATCACTTTGGGATATTTTATAGCGACTACTATACGTACTTGCTCTTTTATTCGGCCATGCCGCGCCATCTCTCATTCCCTCAAGAGATTATGGCAGTCTCCTTGCGAATCCTCCTTTGATTTAATGGATGTATCCACAATCTGCGCCTAGATTTCTTGGCTCTCATAAATCGTAAGGAGCTAAAGATAAATTTCACAGTTCATTAAATGTGTAACTTTATCACTTTCTGCAGGTTCTATGTTTGCATCATTTTCTACATTTTTGGATATTCATTTATTTTGACGGCAATGCCGCGAGCGGCAGTTGTTAGAACGTAATTTTGTAACCTATTTATTTGTAAAACATTGAATGAAGTTTCTTATATGTTATTGTTGATTATGTTATTCAATCTGAAACTTGCGGAGCGCTTGAAAGATATCCACCTGCATGCAATTTACAGATCTAGGACCTGTGCCAGCTTCTTGCGTTACACCTACGACTGCATTGTCAACGGCCTTCCCTCATCCTTGTGCTTATGCTGCGTTACGTCTGCGCTTGCACTTCTTTGTGGATGTAGCTTAATTCTGGCAGGTCCTTAAATCGTTTCCAGTTCTGAGAACTGGTGCACCTGCTCCACGGAATATGTCGCTCCAATCTTGAATTATTGATTGGTTTGTCACGTTTTCTTACAGAGCTGTCTCTTTTGACGTTGATGTTGGCTAGTTTTCCAGTCATTCACCAGTTGTACACGGTTTTTCATTAGGGTGCACTCTCCTCACACTCTACCATAAATATGTTGTGAATGCCCAAATGTGTTTCCCTACACCTAAATAGCGTGTCGTAATAACATATATAAAACTATACAATTTATAAATTCTTAGTACGTGTGTCGAAAAAATCCTCGGTAGGCTTTGAATAGGTATTTTGTACCAATGAGATATGATGACTGTCATATTTATTTACACTTTATTTTCCCCTACTATCCATGGTTCGCCATCTGGTTTATAATTACAATACACTGTATTGTACTTTGATCTGCCGCATTTGAGAGGACGATGCGCAGAACTATTCTCCCTGCACAGGACAACACGTTTCTTCAGTTGCTGTCATTACGTAGGTAGACAATGGATGATAATTAAGGATATTACTGGGTGATATAGTTTCTGAGGAAAGAGGGTACGCATTTTAATGGTTTAAAAGAAACACTTTGGTTTGTTTTGTTTCAGTTAACATTATTCTTATCTAGTAGTACACTGATTCAGATTCAGGTTCATTCTGTCCTATTATCATCACACTGATGCTGGACAATAATAAAACATATCGGTATTTATTTATTGTATTTAGGCAGGCTTGTTGCCTTTTTAAGTTTTCATACCTTAGCAGGCTTGTTGCTTCTTTAAATTTTCAGAAGTTGGCACTATCCACTATAAATTCCGTGTAGCTACTTGACTCTGCTGGCCAGTCGTGACGTACGCAGCACCCACCTGGGGCAAAATCTCACGTAAAAGCTCTCCAGACATTGCAGAACAAAATCCTGAGAATCATCACTTAAGCACTAAGAAGCGCTAGTAGACATTCTACAGGAAAACTTTAAAATGCACACAGTGGAGCAATTTATCAAACGGTCGCGTTCAATATGTACAACGATGCGAGAGGCTCTACAATCCCCTGATCTCACGCGTTGGACTGTACAATACTGATATCGGTCAACACAAGAGGTCATGGTCGCTGTTTGACAGAACGATTCCTCTCTCAACACACATACAGCCGAACGTGACGTTATAGAACTTCTAGCAACACTAATACAGTAACCACAGAACAACGTAACGCCCCCAACGATCTTCACCACAGTCCCTCAGCAGCCCTTGAGCTAACAGGCCAAGGTGGTCCGGAGGAAAAGGACCCTCCCGAGTGGCACGCTAGGATAGCCACGCCGTGACTGGGAATGCTTTTGATCTGTGTGGCCACATATACATCAGCAACGAAAAAGGCAACTGACAATGCCTAAATCTAACGTCACAGTAGCATAGCTTAGGATTAAAAATACTTAATATAAATAATAATAATAATAATAATAATAATAATAATATTATATAAACATGACTAGCATAAGAGTTTACAATATATTGGTATGAATGTGCGTAAGCGTGTAAGTGTGTGTATGCCTCAATTGACTCCGAGTGATCTTCACTTAGTCAGAAATTCCCAGAATATTGATATCAGCTATTGACCAGGGCTTGCACAGTATTTTCAGTAGCTCGGAAAAGGAAGTTATACACAGTAGAAACTTGTCAAAATAAGCTTAGAAACAATAGAATTATTGTAGAAAACATTATTTGTCAAGGCCTAGGCTGATAGTAACAATCTGATGTGCTACATACTCATAACTTTATACTGCAGTAAACTATTCTTATAAAGACTATTTTTCTATCTATTTCGTGCTCATCAAGATAAACATTAGCAGAAATAGTTTTATTACGACAAATGAAATAGGGAAAAACAATAAGCGATAGTCAAAGCTTTTAAAAACCGATATTGAAGTTCTGTTCTCTTTGTTTGACCAGATGAAAAAAATACGCATAACAACTTTCCAATAAAGAAAAGTGTAAATATTGTAAAATTTAAAATTATATCAAGAAATATCTCGGAACTGATTACCTCTACAACAAAGATGTATTAGACAATTTTGAGATGATCTACATTTTTTGTGTAGCATGTTTTTGTCTATCTCTTACGGTGTATCAGTTATGCAAACTTCACTCAGAATGGAGAGGTCTTCAGAGACTATAAATGTTTTATTATGTAAGTAAATTTAATTTACAGTACTTAATCAAAATTGTTAGGGTCATTTTTGAGAAAAACGTTTTAACATATTTCCATGTAAAGGGTAGTATGTGGTTGGGGGATTTTAACGAAAATCTTCGTGCTGCATACTTGGAAGATGCTGAACTAAAAAATCAAGCTTGATATTTAACCGAAATTTTGTTTTAGAGTTATGCTGTACACACACACACACACACACACACACACACACACACACACACACACACACACATTTTTCTATTTTTTTTGTTGGTACCTTTTTATGCAGGTGCTCTAAAATGTGTATATGTATGTCAAAATTTCGGGTGGAATGCAATATCTTTTCTACATATGTACTCTGTACGCAGTAGGAAAAGTAAAAATACTACATTCGTGGTTCGATGTATAAAGTCTTCGCTTTGGCTTGTATTTTGCTGCAATTCGGTATCTTATGACAAGAAGTTCATGCGATTTACGAACGATGCTACCCGCTCACCGTTTCCGTTGGTACGCTAGACGGGTAAAGCGAAGGTCCTCTACCCAGTTCTCCACTGGTGAGTTTTACTTTGAAATAGTCCCGTTGAGTTCTGCGAATCGTTTAACGCACGAAGGGATATCTGCAAACTTTAAATGCGGGGCAGCTGGACCACCGCTGCTGACAACCATTTGAGAACTAATGTAACTACCGCACAGGTATTCGAAGCTTGTGTTAAACCTATAAATATGTAATAACGTTCGATATTAATAGCAAATAAATAAAGTGTTCGAAAACATATACATTTTTATGAGGGACCTGTATCTACACACACACACACACACACACACACACACACACACACACACACACACACACACATATATAGGTATGTGTGTATGTGTGTGTATATATATATATATATATATTTTTTTTTTTACGTATATTGTGTAACATGATACTTTTTGTGTGAATAGTAAATAACTTAAATATTTTATTTGTTAACGACGCTGACAATGACTAGGAGTATATTAGTACCGTCGGTAGCCAAAATTTCGTCTCGCAAGAGTTCGTTTACATAGCAGTAAACATAGTATCATGAGGTTTCGCTTTTTAGCACACTTAAAAATCGTCTGGGCCAGGTTTAAACCTACGACCTTGGGATGAATTCCAACCACTAACAATATAAATAACATAGGGTGGGGCACGGAAAATCGTCCCGAATACTAGACTGCTCATTGTCGCCCGTCAACTGTCATCTATTGTTGCGACTACGACGAATCTGTTTTGTAGTTCTCCACTTTAGATAAAAAAACATGTAATATTTTCTGGATGTTCATCTATTTGTTGTATTTGCTCGTGGCGAGCAACATTACGTGCACATTTGGCGGTTTCGGGGCCAGCTTTTCGTACGCCACCCTTGATAATGGATATAATTAATTATTTATTTAAACTTTATTGGTAGATAAGGTCATGAGAGTGAAAACTTTAGTTGTTGTAAATTGTGCATTTTAAAAATGCGAATAAATCTGATGTGTTCCATTCAATGATTTTCTCTATCTATTCTGCAACAAATTATTTTACAAAATCTTATTCTTCTCTCTACTTCATGCTAATCGAGACAAACATTATCAGAAATTCTTGTATTACTTAGTTCCTTCTAACTAGAAACGAAATAAGTGAATACATTAGGCTAAAGTGAAAGTAAAATCTTAAATTCCCATCTCTTCGTTTGATCAGGGTGAAACATGAATAACAACTTCCCATTTCATAAAATCGAAGTATTGAAATTCTAAAACCAATAACAAGGAATGTCTCGTAAATATTTATATAACATATATGGCTTAATCCTTTTGTAGTAAGTTTTGTCTCTTTCTTACGGTTTACTATTTATACAAAAGTCGTTGATAATGAAGAGAACTTGAGAGGCTATTTTTAACAAATTCAAAATATACATTTTATTTTCCATGTGAATATCCTTAATATTCGGCATTTTAATCAAAATCACTAGAGCCGTTCTTGAGAAAATTGGGAATATCCAAAAATCTTCCATATAAAACGTAGTTTGGAGTGCGGGATTTTCCTGAAAATATTCGTATCCCATAGTTGTAAGATTTTAATCTTAAATATCAAATTTGGTATTTAATAGACGTTTCGTTTTTGAGTTATGCTATCTACAGACACACACAAACCGTTTTGTTTGCTTCAGGCGTCTTCAAAATATGTATTTCTTGTGAAATCTCGTTATTTAATTTTTGCTGTAGAATGCAACACCTTTGCCTGCAATGAACGTACATAGTATTTGGAGTATAGAGTAAACATTAAAATATTTACTTGAAAATAAGTGAATATATTTGTCCAACATGAAATTAAGTATTCATAGGAATATCTAACTTTTTAATTTTGGGAATATCAAAACGTTAATTTCAAATGAAATCTCGGTATTAAGCGCATGTGTTTAATGAAGTATTTTCTCCGACTTAGCAAGTGGTGGAGAAGAAAAACAGTTTGGGCATATAAACACTTTGGAAGCATTTCATGTTTGTCAATGTTCTAAATGTGGTCTCTGGAACGGCGGTCCTCAATTGTTGTCTCTGTTTTCTACCTTTTACAGTGTGTTTTTACCTTCGCCTTCTATCATCAAATCGATCATGGTGTCCTCGTGTTTCTGCTACATCCCGGCGAAGCGCAAACTCCGGCGTCGTTCTGCCATCCCAATCGAAGCGCGGGCGGACGGCCAGTAGCGTGTTGGATAGCGCCGAGGATCGGTCGTCGCTCAGGTCGTCCGTTCTTCTTGCGATGACTTGAGCCGCCCCGGAGCAGTCTTTAATCGGACCACCTGGGCAGGGAAGAAAACAAAATCACCACGGTGAAGAAAAAATGTAAGGGAGTGAATTTAACAAACCAATCGATCGGTAAAAATATTGCGATCTAAGGATGCGGATTTATTTACGACTCTCCTGTCAAAAGAAAGAGTGAGACAGAGAAGGATCAAGGTGATCCGAAAGTGTAGAGTAGGAAAAATTTACCAGTTCTCGAACACTTATGTTACTAAAAGGATAAAGAGTCTATTTGTACTGAAAAGCAATGCTACATTTGTTCGGTATTAATGAGAAAACTTTATAAGTACTTCAGGTGTTGCAGAAGTACTTCAAATATATGACCAGTATATGATTCGGCCATTAGACTGTTGAGGCACAGCTGTCTAGAGAATTACCAAATGCTTTTCTTGGATTAGAACAACCACGGTCTGACTAAAAACCTCTGGAATTATTTATTTTTCTCTTCCCTTTGATCTTGGTGAGGAGCGGTGAAGGCAGTGACGCAATTCCCCCTGAGTGCTGATAAAGGTACACATTGTTAGCAGACTGGGAAATTTAGTAAAAATAGCTTGACTCACTTTCGTCAACATTCTCGGCACATATGGACACGGGCGCTTATTCCTGGGCTGAATTCACTGTGAACATCTTCTCAAGCGAATGGCTAATTAGTGTGAATGATCAGTGTAAAACAATGTTGGTGACGTAATAAAAGTACTGAAACTGAAGTCCGTCCTTTCCGTTCGTGACATCACGTAGTGTTTCCAGTTTCTGCAGACCAGCAAGAGAAACGTTATCTTGTCAAGGTGCAACAAGTAGTCTGTCGATTATTTAATCATTCACTGCCTGAAGTGGCTATTTGATCGTTCGTGTTCTGCAGCCGAGTGAAATGCTGGGTGATTCTAAATAATAACTGTATTTTGAATAGCTTTGGGTAAATATTTTGCAAAAGGCTTTCAGACTCGGTTGTTTTTGACGGGAATAAAACACTTCTAAAATGTGTGTCAGTGTCAACTAAAGACAGTTGAAAAGTGCTTGTGAGACATGGGTTGTGAATTGGGCAAGTTGGTTATGGTGCAGCGAGATGGTGGCGCAGGTGGTGCTGATGGGGGCAAAGGGCGCCGAGGAGAGGCTGAACCTCCGGCACCAGCTCCAACAGATCCTCGGCTACCCCTCACTGCTAAGCAGAAGTACAGCATGATGGCGTCCTGGAAAGGCATTAGCAGAGCCATGGAACCTACCGGCGTGTACATGTTCATCAAGTAAGTGCTCCTGCTACAACTAAGAATATTCTAGTAAGGGATTAATGTTGATAAACACAGATTCAGCTGATAGTGGGATATTTCTATTCAAAATGTGTACACTTTATAATACTGTCAAAAAAGAACCCAAGTTGTTACCTTTTATTTCTATTTCTTCCCACTAGCATTCTCTCTTCTATACACTAGTATTACAACAGCTAATTACTTTCTCTAATTCGTATATAGCATAAGTAGAAAAGGTATTGCATTCCATCGATACCGAGATTTCACTGAAAATGCATGTTTTAGGGACTTTGAATGCAAAAGAGTATTTTTAGAAAAAGATGTGTGTGCGTGTGCGTGTTTTAAACAGCATAACTTAAGAAAAAAGTCGATTAAATACCAAACTTAATATTTAAGTTCAGCATCTTTCAGGATGCGACAACGAAGATTTTCATGAAAATGGTGCACCTGAAACTGCCCTTTAGTGGAAAAATTATTGGACATTTTGATTTGCTAAAAAGTAGCGCTAACGATGTTGTTAAAGTACCGTATATTTAAATGTGTATCTTGAATTTCATGGCTCTGAAGACCCCTTCTTTCTGAATAGCATTTGCATGACTGGCTTTTAAAAGATTTGACTATCGCTTTAACTTATATTTCCTTATTCCCCTTATGTCTATACAAGGAAATAATTTCGTAATACTATCTTGATAAGCTTAAGAATGGTTTGTTGCAGAATAGATAAAGTTATGTAAATGCAGCACATCATATTTTTTTTTCTATCTACTTCCGATTTATCGAGATAAAGGCTTGCAGAAATTGATTTCACTCCACGTTTGTTATATGAGCAAGGAGATGGAGATTGACGATAGTCATCTTAAAAAAACCTTATGTGTTCCATTCACATGACTTTCTCTTCATCTCTGGAACAAGTTATTGTTAAAAAGTTTATTCTTCTCTTTTCTTCATGCTATTCGAGAAACAATTAGTAGTCTTATTGCTTACTTCCTTATAAGTAGAAGGGAAATTAAGGAGAACCATAGGCTAAAGCGATAGTCAAATGTTTTAAAAGCCGGTTGTTATGTGATCAAAGTTCCTTTTTTTTTTTTTGTTTAACGTCCTTTAACCTGGTTTGATCATATCGGACGATGAATGAAAATTGGTGAGATGATGCTCAAATGATCTCGGGGTCCATAGAGCTTAAAGTTACTCGACATTCGTCTTCTCAGGATAAGGGAAAACCCCGAAAAAAACCTTATCCGGGTAACTCACCCTAAGCGAGATTCGAACTCACAACCTTTTGAATGTGAGGCAGACACGCTACCACCACACTACCCCGGCGGGTCGAAGTTCCTTTGTTTGTATGGCCAGGAGTTCACAATTCCCATATGAGAAAAATATAAGTATTTTAAAACTGAAACCAAAAACAAAAAATATCTCAACAACTGTCAACTCCCCAAAAAAGTATGCAATAAAAATTGTGTGTTTTAACATTGTTAATAAGGTTTTTGTCTATCTCTTTCGATTTACTAGTTATGCAACATTCTACAAAAACTCATCCAGAATAAAGATGTCTTCGTCATGTAGACATCTTTAATATACGATATTTTAATCAAAATCGTTAGAGCTATTTATGAGAAAATAAACATTTTCGAAAATGTTTCCATGTAAAAGGCAGCTCGGGTAAGGGGATTTTCTTGAAAATCTTCGTGTTGCAACCTTGGAAGATACTGAAATAAAATTAAGTTTGTATTTAACGGACTTTTTTAGCTCTGCTGCTTACAGACACACACACACACACATACATACATTTTTCTAAAATGCTTATTTTGGATTCAGGGGGTCTCAAAACAGATATTTTCGGTGAAATCTCGGCCGAATTTTTGAGTTCAATACAATACCTTCTGCATACACTTTTATGTAGGTACATAGTACGTGTAGAGAAAGTAATAAGCTGTTGTGTTCTAGTATTGAAATTCCATACTCTTTGAATGACAATGAGAGACACAAAGAATGGTGATGGCACCTCAAAAAATCTGATGTGCTCCATTCACACGACTTTCTACATCTCTGTAGCAAATTATTGTTAATAAGCTTATTCTTCTATCTATTTAGTGCTAAAACATTAGCAGAAACGATCTTATTACTTAGTTCCTTTATATGTAGAAGGGAAATAAGGAAATACACTAGGCTAAACCGACAGTCAAATGTTTTAAAATGTGGTTGCCATGCAATTAAAATCAGTTTCTTTGGTGGCCAAGCATTAACATGCTCCTGTATGAGAAAAGTTAAGTATTTTAAAACTGAAACCAGTAACAAGGAATATCTCGAAAACGGCCAAGTCCACGAAAAACTGTATATGACATATAATCTGTGTTTTATCGTGATCTACATTTTTTGTGTAAGTTTTTATCTATCTTTTACGGTTTACCAGCTATGCAAAATTCAATAAAAATCATCCAAAATAAAGAGGTCTTTAGAGACTATTCCCTGAGAATTCAAGATAAACATTTTATTTGGCATGTAAATATCTTAAATATAAGAGATTTTAATCAAAGTCGTTAGAGTCATTTTTGAGAAAATCAAAATTCTCGAAATTTTTTCCATGTAGATGGTAGTTTGGGTTGGGGGAATTTTCTTGATAATCTTCGTATCGCATCCTTGGAAGATACCAAGCTTAAATACCTAGTTTGGTATTTAACGGTCTTTTCGTTTTTGAGGTGTGCTGTCCGGACACAGACAGACACACACACGCACGCACACACACACACACGCACACAAACACACACCTTTTTCCTTTGTACTTGGTACGCATAGGGTAAGTAAACATTTATGATGAAAGCACCGAAACCATACTAATGACAACGGATATTTAAGAAATGTTTAATGTAAAAAGATATCTAAATAAATTTTGTGGTTTTAGATATTCGTTTTTACTTTCTCTACACTTACTATGTACATGTGTGTAGAGAAGGTATTGTATTCCACCCAAAAATTCGATACCAAGATTTCACCGGAAATACATGTTCTGAGACTCCCTGAATAAAAAAAAGAATTTTTAGAAAAATGTCCGCGCGCGCGCGTGTGTGTGTGTGTGTGTGTGTGTGTGTGTGTGTGTGTGTGTGTGGGGGGGGCAGCATAGCTCAAAAACGAAAAATACGTTAAAAACCAAACTTATATAGGTTATAGTATCTTCCAAGAATGCGACACGAAGATTTTCAGGGGAATCCCCCATCCCCAACTACCTTTTACGTTGAACTGTTTTCGAAAATTTGGATCTTCTCGAAAATGGTCCTAACGATTTTGATTAAAATATCGTATATTAAATATATTTACCAGGAACATGAAATGTATATCTGGAATTTTCTGGGAATAGTTTCTGAAGATTACTTTATTCTGGATAAATTTTACGTAAATTTGCGTAACTGCTAAACCGTAAGAGATTGACAAAAACTTACCACACAAAAAATGTAGAGCACGTTAAAACACAATTTATGTAATACATAATTTTTTTCATGGAGTAGACCATTTTTAGATATCCCTTGTGATTGATTTCAGCTTTGAAAAACATACTTTTCTCATACAGGAATTTGCCAACTTATGTCCATGCAAACAAAGGAACTTCAGTCACAGAGCAGCCAGCTTTTGACTATTACTTTAACCTATGGTGCTCCATTATTTCGTTTCTACTTACAAGAAAGCAAGTAATAACACTATTTATGCCAATTTTTTCTCGATTAGTATTAAGTAAATAGAAGCATAAGCTTTTTAATAATATTTTTTTGTAGAGAGGTAGAGAAAGTCGTGAATAGAACACATCAGATTTTTTCAATTGTGAGATCTTTAGTTATCTGTTAATCTTAACCAGTTATGTAAAAAAGCACACAAAATGCATTCTGAATGAAAGTTTATTTACAGGCAATTCGCAGAATATTTAGGATATGTAATTAAATATTGGTTTTCTCAAATTATCTTAAACGTATGGCATTTTAATCTCAATCATCACATCCAGTGATGGGTAACTTGGGAATGGGGAAATCTTCTAGAAAATCTTTGTGTAGCATTCTGGAAAAATTGTGAAGTTAAATACTATTGGTATCTATCATCATTTCAACCCTTCTCTGCCTACACACATTGAAAACATATCTTTTTTGGATTCAGATTCATGTATCAAATTCAAATCATGTATTTCCGGTGAATCTTCGTGTCAAACTTTTGGATGGATACACTGACTCCTGTACACTTACACAAAGCACAATTTATGTTAAAGCAGATTTCAAAAACATGTTTCATAAACGAAATTCCAGTATTTGTCATTTGAATTATGCTCTTGGAATTTTTAAGCATCTTTATCTTGAATAATAGTCTCATGGCCGTTTGTTGCCAGGTTATAAGGATATTTTTTTCTTTCTAACCTGAAATACGAACGGAACATTTCTGATTGCAACAGTATTTGTAGTTTTTGGTGAAAGCTGAATATTATTTGACTATTGAATATGAATATTAAGTATTCAATTAAGGTGGAATTAAATTAAATTATGTTGCTTGCTTATCATTATTATAACGATCATACCAATTTCAGTAAGACATTTTGCATTAATATAAACTATAGAAACCACACAGTCAATTATTACATAATATTCAGTAGAAGCACATTTTAATTTTTAACATCTCTATGTAAAGAAAGCCTCAATGATAGATGCTCAACCGGTGCAATCAATTCCCAGAAAATTTATCCAACGTTGAATTGCATACATTACCACAGAGTTTGCACACCATTTAACAAAGATTCCAATATTTAACCAGCATGGAACAGAAAATATTGGCCAGATACGGATTTAATGTGTCATATCGAAATTTGCATTCACTACGACTCTACCGTCAACACCTCTCCCCTGGTTTCGTGGGTTATTGTAATGCTTCTTTTGCGTCTTTTTCAGTTCTAAGTCACTAATTTTATACACTTCTACACTTGTCAAGACAAAAGATCAGACTATTATCTATTTACTACACGGTTGAATGGCTCACATTCTATATTGTGATAAATGTACGTTGATATATTTATTTTATATTGTTATATTTATTGAATTGCAATTAATATTTCTAATCATTGTTTTGTTTATTTTATTTATCTTTCTTGCTCCTTTTCTCTCTCAAATCGTTACGTGCTCTATTGTATTAATTCTACTTTCTCTATGTACATAGTGTATAGGGAAGGTATTGTATTGTACCCAAAAATTCGATACTGAGATTTCACCGGAAATATATGTTTTGAGACCCACTGAATCCAAAAAAAAAAGCATTTTTAGAAAAATGTCCGCGCGCGCGCGTGTGTGTATACACAGCATAGCTCAAAAACGAAAAGTCCGTTAAAAACCAAACTTGGCATTTAAGTTTGGTATCTTCCAAAGATGCGACACGAAGATTTTCAAGAAAATCCCCCCACCCCAACTACCCTTTACATGGACATTTTTTAGAACATTTTGATTTTCTATAAAAAGGCTCTAACGATTTTGATTAAAATAATGTATTAAAGATATTTACCTGACAAATAAAATGTATATCTTGAATTTTCTTGGTATAGCTTCTGAAGACTACTTTATTCTGGATGAATTTTACGGAATTTTGCGTCACTGATAAACCGTAAGAGATGGACAAAAAATTACCACACAAAAAATGTAGAGAACGTTAAAATACGCAATTTATGTAATATACATTTTTTCCTTATTATTGGTTTTAGCTTCGAAAAACTTATACTTTTCTTATACAGGAGTTAGTCAACTCCTGTCCATACAAACAAAGAAACTTCAGCCACATAGCAACAAGCTTTTGACTATCACTTTAATCTATGATACTCCCGTATTTTGCTTCTACTCGCACGGAAGCAAGTAATATGACTATTTCTGCTAATTTTTTCTTGACTGGCATGAAGTAAATAGGAGCATAAGCTCTCTAACAATAATTTGTTACAGAGCTGTAGAGGTCATTTGAATAGAACACATAAGATTTTTTTTTACAATTTTTGCAATATTATTATTATTATGCTTTGTGTTAATAACAATCCCTCCTGTAGTCGTAAGGGCTCTTTCCTTTCTGAATAAGTAAATAAAAGAGAACATTTTAAAGTTCCTCCAGGTACACACTTTGAGTAAAAATGCTATTAAAGATAAACCCTCAGTTTGTACAAATACTTTTAGATTCAGAAAAATTAATAAGATTTATTAAAGCCCAACTGTTTCTTATACATGTGCTTAGGCGCAACATAAATAAATTATATTACAAAGGGAAATGCTCTCTCCATGAAGATTTAGCTTCATACCTTTAGAAATAAATTTCATACATAATTGTATCAACGAAGCTTAAAGCAAGCTTTGAGTGAAATTTTCGAAACTTATAAACTTGTCTTATTTTTCACTTGCTCTGTTTCTTTTTCCTTAAAAAAATACAGCCTCAAATGCTATATTCACTGAATTTGATAATATTAATATCTATAATATGAGTTATTTGTTCAAAATATGCTCCATGCAGGCCGTTTGAATTGACAAAGTATTTTTATTTATTTATTTATTTGGATATTTTTCCAAAGCCAAGAAGATAAAACAATCTGATGCGTTCCATTAATATTACCTGCTCCGTCTATTCTGTAACAAACTATTCTTACAAAAGTATACTCTTATGTCTACTTCATACTAATCAAGACAAACATTAGAAATGTTATTACTTAGTGCCTTGTAGGTAGAAGAGAAATCAGGTAATTCACTAGACTAAAGCGATAGTCCTATATTTTAACAGATGTCCCTATGCAATTGTTTTGGAATTCGGGTTTCTTTGATGGTCAGGAGTAACACGAAAGAAATACGGAATTTTTCTGTTTGAGAAAAGTATAACTATTTTAAAATTGAAAGCAATAACAAGGAATATCTCGGAAGCGGTTAGCTTTACAACATAAATGAATAGCACACAGTGTGTTTTGAACAGTTCTCCATTTTTTGTGTCTCTTACGGTTTATCAGTTATGCAAAACTCATTCAAAATGTAGTTGACGTCAAAGGATATTGTCAAAAACTTGAAGATAAACATTTTATTTTCAACGTAAATGTCTTTAATGTGCGGCATTTTAATGAAAATCGTTAGAGCCATATTTGAGAAAATCGAACATTTCGAAAAGTCTCCATGTATAGGATAGTTTCGGATGGGAGTTTTCTGGCTTCCTGTCGCATCCTTGGAATATACTAAACTTAACTATTTTCGTTAGTTTCGTTAAGTTATGTTGTGCGCAGACATACACACACATGGCCACTCGCCTCTCACCTAGACGGCCAGGGTTCGATCCCAAGCGACCGCATGT
Source organism: Hymenopus coronatus (assembly GCA_030762935.1). Classification (NCBI taxonomy): domain Eukaryota; kingdom Metazoa; phylum Arthropoda; class Insecta; order Mantodea; family Hymenopodidae; genus Hymenopus; species Hymenopus coronatus. The sequence continues at coordinate 65,722,880 of CM060898.1, read as the reverse complement.
GGACAAAACGGCGCTGGGGCGGGTTTTCTCCGGGTACCACGGTTTCCCCCGCCATCGCATTCCACCGGTGCTCCACCATCATTCATGTATCATCAGTGTCACCGCCTGCGGTGCCATAAGTAGTTAAAGCGGGTGTTAAACACTACCAAAGAAAAACACATACACACACACGCACACACACACAGATCTTTTGTATCCTAAAAATACTTTTCTTTTTACTTCAGGAATGCCAAAACATGCATTTCTGTTTAAATACAATATTAATGTTTTGGGTGGAATACAATAACTTCCCTATGTATTACATACTTGCATAGTACGTGATGAGAAAGTAAAAAGGGAAGAAAAAGAAAATGTTTTGAAAACAGCACAAGGAGTTTGAAATGCTCTCCGTTTCCTTTTTAAACTCATTAATTTTGGAAAAGCAAAGGATTGGAGCTATTTTAAAATTTAAGTGTACGATTATTTAACTTTTTGGTAGAATTATACTTTTCATTGAAGTGAAAGATTGTATATAATGGACAATTTTATATATCAAGAAATCCTGAAAATGACAACCTGAAGGATAGTGCTGTATTTTATTTTAATTCATTTGACTACCGGGGTTTTAATGCGGTCATGAATCGATTACATTTTTCATATAACATGACAATTCTTGGTTACATTGATTAGACATAAATAATACAATAATACCTTACAAATTAACTGACAAGTAAATATAGGGTTTATGGTGATAGTGTTTTCATTCCTGGCAGATGATGTTTACCCTTTTCTTCTTAGATATTTTTGACAAGCTTAGTAGATTTTATGAGGTATCTTCTCTTGAAGGGTTCTGACAAAACTGTGGAATTCTGAGGGAATGTATGTAGCTCTCTGTATTTGAAATGAAGTGACATTCTGCTATAATGTGCCTGATGAATGATCTAGTATTACAGTGTGTGCGTTGTGGTGGTTCGTTCTTGGCAGGTAGATATGTGCGTGTACGATACGGAGGGATATTTCACACTGCAGCCTTGGGCTTATTGTACGTCAGCCCCTGGAGGAAGTATTTGACGAGTGTATATTCGGAGGGCGGCCGAAACCCTGCAGGGAGAGAGCCACCGTGGATGGTTCCTGGGCGCCAGGAGCCCACCCCTCAGTCCCGAATGGATCACCTGAGCCCGCAGACAACCACTAACGCCATCCCACCGCCGAGAGCTGTATTTCAAGATCGCAGTCATCTCTATGAAATGGCGCCTGTGCCGCAGTCCTCATCGTCACTTAATAACCCTGAAAGAGATTGATTGGTTGGAATGAAATGATGGAATGAAGAGGCAGGAAGTTTGGGGGAATGAATATTTCCGCCTAGTGACGCGGGAAAACCCCCCCCCCAAAAAACCTATGGTTCAGAGAGGTCGGCGCGGGGAATGGATCACACGATCTCCCGAATGCCAGTCCCAAATAAACGCCTGAACCATCTGGCTCAGTATATGAGCGTCCTATCCTCAGATGGAGTGTCAAAAGTTGTTCTTTGCTGTTGAGGAATGTGACTGGAAATCGGACTGTTGATTTTTATTCTATTTAAAACATTTTCAATGTGAGGTTATCTACTAGCAAGTTACGACGCCAATACCCATGTAGTTTCATTCCCTAGTGGCATTTTGGTGAGGTGTAACAGCAGTTTATTCCAACACAGGATATCCTGTTCCTTCATTCGCCGCTACATTTGCGGTTTTATACTCAAAAGGTATTGTATGCTGGGCTTGTTAGCTTGTAAAAATTTAGAACATCATTTTAATGGACCTCATTACATAGCTAAAATATGTTTAGTAGCTGAATATACGGAGCAACCATAGGCATGGGAAAATTCACTCTACTTTTTAATTCATTTCCAGAGTTTGTCAACATTATATTTTGTAAATTAGCTTACTCTAAAGCCTTATTAACAATGCTAAACATCATTGACAAAATACAAGTTCCATTACCTTACTTAGACAGACTGTAGCATATTGCGCATATTAAAAGTATTACTGCTCAAAAATAATCTTAGAGAAGATATATTAATATTTCAAGTGTTAATGGTATAAGGAATTGCCAGCTTTTGAGAACCCATTTTTGTTGCATAGATATTGGTCCGTTTTTACATTCTCTACTTCGTTCACATGACATAGTGCACTCAAAATTCGGTACCGATATTTCACTGGAAATATACATTTTAAGGTTTTCTGATAAAAAAAGCATATTTAAAACAGGTTATGTGTATCATTCATATGACTTTCTCTACATCTCTGTAACAAATTATGCAAATTATGGTTAAAAAGATTATTCTTCTATCTACCTCATGCTAATCAAATCGAGATAAACATTAGCAGAAATGGTCTTATTACTTGCTTCCTTGTAAGTAGAAGGAACATAAGGGAACACACTAGTCTAAAGCGCTAGTTAGATATAGTAAAAGCTGGTTGCCTTGTGTTTGAGATCCGTTTCTTTGCTTTGCAAGAAGCTGACAACTTCCCGCATGAGAAATGTTTAATATGGAACCAATAATAAGGAATAACTATAAAATGGTCCACTTCACGAAAAAATGTATACGACATAAATTGTGTGATTAAACGATATCTACATTTTTGTGTAGTAAGATTTGTCTATCTTATACGGTTTATTGGTTATGGAAAATTCAACAAAATTCATTCAGAATAAAGAGGTCTTCAGAGGCTATTCCTAAAAAAATTCAAGATATACATTTTATTTTCATGTGAATATCCTTAATATACCGCATTTTAATCACATCATTGTAGCCATTTTTGAGAAAATAAAAATTGTCTAAACTTTTCCAATGGAAAGGGAAGTTTTCCTCAAAATCTTCATGTCACATCTTTGGAGGATACTAAACTTAAACATCAAGTTTGGTATTTTACTGACTTTTCGTGTTTTAGTTATCGTGTTCCGAATACACACTATTCAGAATAGGGTTCTTGCACATTCGCTACTGAGCATAACACAAGATTTTGTCCATCTCTTACGGTTTAGCAGTTATATACAATTCCGTAAAATTTATTCAGAATAAAGTAGTCTTCAGAGACTATTCCCAAAAATTCAAGATATAAATTTTATTTTTCAGGTAAATATCTTTAATATACCTTTTGGTATTTTACCGACTTTTCGTTTTTGAGCTATCGTGTTCATGGACACACGGACACACACACACACGAACCTTTTTCTGAAAATGCTTTTTTTGGATACAGGGGACCCTAAAACATATATATATTTCCGGTGAAATCTCGGTATGGAATTTTTGGGTGGAGTGCAATACACTATGTACATAGTACGTGTAGAGAAAGTAAAAATACTGTAATATAGCTATATAATAAATATTAGCGGAATGTTCTTATTACTTAGTTCCTTATAATTAGAAGGGAATAAGGGAATGCCCTATGCTAAAGTGATTGTCAAATGTTTTAAAGGCTATCGTTAGGCGATTGTCATTGCAAATCATTTCTTTGCTTAGCCAGGAGTAGAACAAAAGCAAAACGGACACTTCCTGTCTAAGAAAAGTTTAAGTATTTCAAAATTGAAACCAATAACAAGGAATATCTCGAAAACGGTTACCTCTTCAACAAAAATGTAAAGGACATAAATTTTGTGGTTTGTCGTGATGTGCATTTTTTCTGTCTCTTACGGTTTAGCAGTTAAGCAAAATTCGGCAAATTTAATCCAGGATAAAGAGGTCTTCAGAGGGTATTCCCAAAAAATTCGAAATATACATTTTATTTCGGACATAAATAGCATTTTAATCAAAATTGTTAAAGCAATTTTTAAGGAAATCAAAATTTTCGAAAATTTTTCCATGTAAAGGGTAATTTGTGGTGGGGGTATTTTTTTTTTTTTAAAAAATCTTCGTGTCGCATCCTTGGAAGATACTAAACCTAAATACCAAGTTTGGTATTTAACGGTCTTTTCGTTTTGGGGCTATGCTGTCCACAGACACACAGACAGACAGACAGACAGACAGACACACACACACAGACACACTCACGGACCTTTTTTTAAAAATGTTTTTTTCGGACTCAGGGGACCCGAAAACATATATTTCGTGTGAAATCTCGGTATCGAATTTTTGGATGCATTATAATATCTTCACTATCCCTATATACATTGTACATATGGGGCTAGAGAAAGTAAAAAAAAAGTCATCGTGTTCACACATCCCGCATTCTCTCTCTCTCTCTCTCTCTCTCTCTCTCTCTCTCTCATGTGTCTGTAAACAGGATAACTCAAAAGCGAAAAATCGGTTAAATATCAAACTTGTTTCCAGCCGCAATTTGAATCATTTGTAGCAGTGAAAAAATGTTTTATTTGTAACTACAGTTTGAGTCAATAAAGACAGTTGTTACAGTATTTATAACCAATTTAATATTGATATAATTTATACAATTTTTATGGTGCTCCTAATATTAGCCCACTTTCTGATTTTACGGGTACTCTAAAACTGCTATTTAATTCTAACCGGATTTGAAGTAATTTCTCATCTAATTCCGCATAAAAGTGAAAATGATAGCCAATTTGCCAATATCAACTGCTGTATTGAAACTAATTTGATGAAGTAAATGGTAACATTGTTATTTTTGAACATAGAATAGGAAGTAATTTAATAAAGAATAGCAAAACATCACATTTCAATTCCAGCATGATGCTAAGGGGTGGGACCTAAAGATATGCTACCCAGTAGATCTCACCTAGTATTTAGAGAAAAGAGTAACCCATGTATTAGAAAGCTGAAAAAAGAGTAATAATTTCGAATAATATAATTTCAAATTTAGTTACCTAAATTTTGTCTTCATACTTTAACATTATTTGTGAAATAAAAAGCGGTTTATCATCCTGAATTACTCATCATAATGTACATGTAACAACTCTTATTGCATTGCTTTGTTCTCCACGCGTAAAAAAAGTGGCACGACATTAACTTCTAAAATTAGATAAATTCTTTTTCTACATGGACAGGCCTAGATAAATTAAATAAGAAAATAATATTCCAGTTACTTTTCCCCTGAAACTATGCTTAGTTCTAAAATTTAAAATGTACTCTTCGTTATTCTTTTACTATATTAGAAATCTGACGTGTTCCATTCACATTACTTTCTCCAGCTGTTCCGTATATAAACTATTCTTAGAAAATTTTATTCTTCCACTTACTTCATACTAATCGAGTTAAATGTTAGCTTATTTGCTTCTTTGTGAGAAGAAGGGAAATAAGGGAATATACTAGGCTAAAGCAATCGTCAAGTCTTTTAAAATCTTGCTTTGCACAGCCACCAGTAGAATAAGAGAGACGAAAAGAAAGGCTTGATGATAAGAGAAAAGTTAGCGAAGTTTAAAACTGTTACCAATAACAAGAAATATCTCGAACACGGCCAACTTTACAGGAAGATATGCATATGGCATAAATTATGTGTTTTAACGAGATCTAAATTTGTAGTGTAGTAAGTTATGTTTATCTTTTACGGTTTATGTTATGCAAAATTCATCCAGAATAAAGAGGTCTTCGGAGGCTATACCCAGAAATTCAAGATTTACATATTACTTGTTAAGTAAACATCTCTAATATCTTCATTTTAATCAAACTCCATTAGAGCCATTTTTGAGAAAATCTTCGAAAAGTTTCCATCAAAGCGTGGTTTGGAGTTGGGAATTTTCTTGAAAATCTTCGTTCCACATCCTTGGAGATACTAAACTTAAATACCAAGTTTGGTATTTAATGGACTTTTCGTTTTTGAGCCGCCCCCCCACACACACAGGCTTTTTTTTTTCTTAAAAATCTCGGTATCGAATTTTTGGGTGGATTACGATATGTTCTCTGAATATTATGTTTTATTTAAAATATACTTTTCTGAGACAGGAAGTGTTCTTTTTTGTTTGTTTCATTTATATAGCCCCCCTTTAATATCTAAGGTCGTATCGAGGGCTTTGCATTAGAAACAACTCGTCTGTTGGTTTAAATCGTTTTTATTTTCCTCAAACACACGCATATTCATTCTCACATACATACTTCCAGACTCTGCATCACGTTCGGACAATTAAATGTAAAGAAAGACAGAGATATTAAATTATGACTCCAGCCTTTGGAAAATTCAGTACCTTTTCCTGGAAATTTAGTATGGAGGACCATTAAACATTATCCAACTTTAGCTTATTTTGTTAAGACTAATAATTGCAGAAGCATCTATTGCAAGACCTACTATAATCCTTTGGGGTTTACAGCTCAAAGGCTATTTTGGACTGAAAAATTCAACCCATAAAAGCTCAGAGACGTGTTTGAAAGCCTGAAGCTATCCAGTGTTTCAGACAAATGAGAAAGTTTATGGGTCATAGAATAGAAGTGTACTTTTATGGCCTTGCGAACAGGTAATGCCGCTACGAATAATGGAAAAGGCACTTAGAAATGATTTACATTATAGCCATCTCATACATAAGTACTCTGCATTATTGGAAAAGCTTGCAAGATAAAAAATCTGTTGCTCCATTCACATGACTTTCTCTGCATCTCTATAACAAATTATCCTTAAAAAGCTTATTATTCTTTTTGCTTCATGCTAATCGAGATAAACATTGGCAGAAATCGTCTTATTACTTAATTCCTTGCAAGTAGAAGGGAAACAAGGGGGGTACATGGGCTAAATCGAACATCAAATCTTTAAAATATGGTTGCAATGTGATTGAATTAATAATATAGGATTTTGAATTTGTTTACAATAATTTTAGCTAGTTATTCTGTTATTTGTTATAAAGGTTATAATCATTATTTTTGTTTTTGATTTTAATATTATTGATCATATTTTTACTGTTTTCCTTTCTTTGCATGGCCATTAGTTGACAAACTCCCGTATGAGAAAGGTTTAATTATTTGAAAACTGAAACCAATAACAAGGAATGTCTCAAAAATGGTTAATTCTTCGAAAAAAATGTATGTAAGATACATTGTGTTTTAAAGAGATGTATATTTTTTGACTATCTCTTATGGTTTACTATTTATACAAATTCATTCAAAATTAACAGGTCTGCACAGGCTATTCCTAGAAAATTTAAGATTAATATGTTATATTTCATGTAAAAGTTTCAATATACGGCATTTAAATTAAAATCATTATAGCCGTTTTTGAAAAAAATCAAAAATTTTAAAATGTTTTCCTGTAAAGGGTTGTAGTATTTTCTTCAAAATCTTCGTGTCGCATCATTGGAAGATAATAAAGTATAGTTTTTTATAGAATTCGTTTTTGAGGTATCGTGTTCACAGACACGTCTAGAGACATCCGGACCTTTTACTAAAAAGGCTCTTTTTGTATACACGGAACTCTAAAACTTGTATTTCTGGTGAAATTTTGGAATCGATTTGGGTGGAGTGCAGTGCCTTGTCTACCTATGCACTATATACTAAGTAGAGAAAGAAAAAAACACAACGTAAAATCCCATTTTTCTTATAGTCTTTTTCCTTTCTCTAGCCCGTATGTACCGAAAAATTCGATGTCAAGATTTCACGAGAAATATTCCTCTAAAAAGCACTTTTAGAAAAAAGTCTGGGTGTATGTGTGTGTGGTCAGCACAGCTCAAAACGAAAAGACCATTAAATCCCAAAATGGTATTTATTAAATATCTTCCAAGGATGCGACACAAAGATTTTAAAAAAAAAAATCGCCCCACCCGAAACTAAACTTCTGTACATGGAAGATTTTTTGAAAATACTGTATATTAAAATATTTACATAAAAATTAACAGTAAATTTTGAATTTTCTGGGAATAGCCTCTGAAGACCTCTTTATTCTGGACGTCTTTTGCAGAATTTTGCATAACGGTTAAACCGTAAGAGATAGACAAAAACTTAGTACACAAAAATTGTAGATCTGGTTAAAACACAAAGTAATGTGTGTCATATAGGTTTTTATGCAGAGGTGATCGTTTCTGAGATATTCCTTGCTATTAGTTTCAGTTTTATAGTACTCTAGGTTTTCTTAAATGGGAAGTGACGTTTCGTTTCATCTCTCTTGTTTTATTTAGGCCATGCAAAACGTGCCGAACTTCGTTGTTTCACATAGAATCGGTTTTAAAAAGATTTGACTATCACTTTAGCCTTACAGCCCTTCTATATACAATAAAATAAGTAATAAGGCAAATTCTGCTAATGCTTACTTTTATTAACTTAATATAAAATATTGAATAACAAGGAAAAATAAGGAAATTTGTGTAATAGCTAGAGAAAGGCAAGTGAATGGAACACATCAGATTTTTGCATAATTACACGTTTGGAACAATTTAAACACCCAAAAATGAACATGAATGGACAGTTAATTTCTTCGAATATTAAATTTTATACTCGTATCTGCTATCTGCCAATGGAGTTAATTTTGACAGATTTTACGTACCTTGAGCTTCTGATCGCCTAATGCATATAGTGCAAATAATGTTAACAATGAGTAAATGAAGTAGGGTTTACGCAACTAAATTCTATCATTTATAGGTAGAATTTTCTAAATTACACAGAGTTAAATTTTCTTTGCGTGTAGAAGAAATTGAAGAACCTTATAATAAATGAAATGGTTTACTCATGGTATAACAGATTTTGATTGAATGAATTGGAATAAGCACAATATTTTTACTCTTCGATATCGAGATTTCATCGGAAATACAAAAACGTCCATGTGTACAAGTGTGTGTGTCCGTGTGTCTCTGAATACAATAACTTAAAAACGAAGAGTCGGTAAAATCCCAAACTTGATATTTAAGGTTACATCTTCAAAGGGTGCGGCATGAAGATTTTGCTCAACCCCCCTCCCCCAACCCGCCATCGAAAACTACCATTACATGGAAAACATTTATAAAATTTTGATTTTCTCAAAAATTGTTCTAACGATTGAAAAAATTGATTATGATACTGTATATTAAATACATTTACATGAAAAATAACATGTATATCTTAATTTTCTGGGAATAGCCTCCGAAGACCTTTTCATTCTGGATGATTTTTACATAACTTGTAAACCTTAAGAGATAGAAAAAACTTACTACACTTAAAATACTGATTAAAACACACAATTTATGATATATTACTTTTTTTTTTTTTTTTTTTTTTTTTTTTTTTAAGAGCTATCCGTTTCCAAGATATTATTCGTTGAACTTCAAACTTTTCTCAAGCGTTCGTTTTCTCTCCCTTTTGTTTTAATTCAACTGTTCATATAACGACCAGCTATTTAAATATTTGGCTATCGTTTTAGCCTAGTGTGCTCCCTTATTTTCCTTCTGCTTGGAAGGAAACAAATAATACTATAATTATTGCTAATGCTTGTCTCGATTAACGTAATGTAGACAAAAGAATTATCTTTTATAAGGAAAGTTTGTTTGTAGAATAACTAGAGGATGTTATGTGAGTGGAACACATCAGGTTTGGATTTCATTAATTGGAACTCCACAACATTTTTAAACTTTTTCATGACTATATTTGGAAAAAAAAAAAAAAAAAAAAAACCCCAACAAGAACGAATTGTTTAAGAATTAGCTATATACATCAACTATTAATAATGCTTCTTTCTCTTACCTACTTTCATGATTTACTCTTCTCGTATGTAGAACATAAAGCCCCCTAACACCCACAAGCCAGCCCTTAGGTTCAGATGCCTGTTGAGGAGTCGACGGGCTATTGATCAGAGAGAGTAGCCAGGATGGGTGATCAACCCAATGTCTCGTATAAGAATGAGGAAAATATGAAACACGGTGAAATGGACGAAATGAAAGGTGATTATGGAGAGGGTGGTGGAATGAATGTCGGGGACAGCAATAGCACTGGTAGAAACCCGTCCAAACGCCATTTTGTCCATCACAAATCCCACATGTGGTCCCTTGTTATCGAGCCATGACCGCCTTGATGAGAGGCGAGCAGTCTAACCATTCGACCAATTCGCCGTTCTACTCCTTTTTCTACTTTATATAGTTTTTATTGTAACAAATATCTTTATTGACTCAAAATTTGGTTGCAAATAATGCATTTAATTCACTGCTGTAAACAAGTCACTTGATGCTTCGACGCGTAAACGATTGTAGACCTTCTCTCACCACTGCTCGCAAACACTCCAGCAGAAGTCCGACTCACGTATTGCAACTCTTCCTTCGTTTTAAAGCTGAATATGACGTCACGGAAGTTTATAGAAGCTAGTCGAAGCTACTGGAAGATTCTGGCGTGTGCCAGGCGTGTTGCGTTGCCTTCGGTTACCGGGTAACGCCTTTCCTATGTTTACCACATTTCAGCCCCGCCACCACGTACCAAAGCTTCTGCGAACCTGAAGAAAGACCACACACGGCACTGTCATATGTGAATCATCGCCGTTGGATTGTAAACAAAGGAAGAGCGACGGGATGGCAATCGGAACCCTCGGGAATGCGATTCTCAAAGCTTCGGCATCCAGAAGCTTCCAGGAAGCTCTGTAACACATTTTCTAGCTACAAAAGAGAGGAATAATTTCAGTGCAGTTGTTGCAGTGAATTGTACTGAGTGTTGAGAGGCGGACCTTCCAGACCGAGACTCAAACCGAATGCGGGTTCCGACCGACGTCAGGATAACCTTTTTACTTTCTCAATATAGAATTTGGCCCGTAGCTGGAAGAGGTATTGCAAACATTCCCACCGAGGTTTCACCGAAAATATACGTTTCTGGGTCTACTGTATATAAAAGAAAAAAAAAGAGAGGTCCGTCCGTATGTGTGTCTGTGTGCCTATGTACACGAGAACACAAAACGTAAGTGAAACACGTAACTTAAGTTTAATATCTCCCAAAGATGAGATAGGAAGATTTTGAGGACAATGTCCCCATCCCTAACTACCTTTTACATGGAAAACATTTCGAAAATTTTGTTTTTCTCAAAAATGGCTCTAACGATTTTGATAAAATTACCATATTTTAAAGATAGATACATATCAAATAAAATTTTTATTTTGAATCTTTTTGGAATGACCTCTGTAGACCTATTCATTAAGGGTGAATTTTGCTGAATGTTGCATAACTGTTAAATCGTAAGAGATAGACAAAAACTTAGTACAAAAACTTAGTACGTTAATATTTTTTTTTATATAGTTGACCATTTTTGATATATTCTTTGTTATTGGTTTCAGTTTTAAAATACTTAAAAGTTTTCTCATACGGGAATTTGTCAACTCCTGGAAATGTAAAGATTTGACTATCGCTTTAGCCTAGGGTATTTATTTATTTCCCTTCTACTTACAAGAAAGCAGATAATAAGACCATTTCTGCTAATGTTTATTTCGATTAGATGAAGTAGATAGAGGAATAAACGTTTTAAAAAAAACATTTTATTGCGATGTTGAGAAAGTCAAGTGATAGGAACACACGGGATTTTTTTACATTACGCAATCCATCATTCAGCCTCAACCTTGAAACAAATGATAACGAAATGATGCGATAGGAAATGGTAAATAGGAATTCGCCTGGCTACCCGGGAAATCTCCGAAAAAACTCTTGAGTCAGGCAGGATCAAACCCTCGACCTTCTGAGTGTGTACTACCGACGTAACCGCATAAGCCATCCATCAGTCTTATTTCCTATTACTATTAGAATCGAAATACAACAATGGAATCCAGTTCAATGGGAAAAATGCTGTAGATAAAGGTTTTTATATACGCTCATTACAAGCCACCAGTGCAGGCGTCACCATCTCGCTTGTACAGTCAATAAACACGTGACAGCACCACCAAACCCATGAAAAAAATATATGTTCATATCCGAGGTATAAATGGACATAATAGAGCAATTTTTCAACCAATCATGAACTACAATAGATTTATTAACCTAAGACAGATGGAGTATGCATTGCCAACGCAAAATATTGCATACCGCCACAACAGCAAAGGAATTATCTGTCCTTGCTTTATGGGCAGTTGGGCATTTTGATTAAAATATCGCATATTAAAGATTTTAGAGTGACAAATCATATGTATCTTAAATTTTCTGGGAATAATCTCTGAAGACTTCTTCATTCTGGATGAATTTTGTAAAGATATGCACAAAAATTTACCATACAAAAATATAAATCTCATTAAAACACACAATTTGTCATATACTTTTTTGAGTTAAACGTTTCCGAGATATTCTTTGTTATTGGTTTTAATTTTAATCCTACTAAATTTTCCTCAAACTGCAGGCCATCGAACGTTTCATCTCTCTTTTGTTTCACTCTTTTTTGTGCAAAGCAAACAGAATTTCAATTGTTTCTCATAGCGAGCGCTTTTTAAAATATTTGACTATCGCTTTAACCTAGTTCATTACTTTATTTCCCTTCTACTTAAGGAAAGAATACCACCGTTTCTGCTAATGTTTATCTTGATTACCACGGTTTAGATAAAGAAATATACTTTTGTAAAAATTATTTGTAGAGAGAGTCATGTGAATGGAATATATTAGCTTGTTTTCAACATTAACAATTTCCAACAATCATTCCCAGACGTAAACATCAGGCATGTTTTGAAATTACCACTGAGACTTGTTTTACATGAGCTCATGTAATGAATGGTTATGTAAAAAATGTGCAAACAATTGAATGCTGTCGAATTCTCAGGGGGTTAAAATGAAATTACTTCAGTGTAGCATTTATCGGCTTAACATAAAGTGGATAGAAACGGTTTTTGTCATCAAACACATGTATTCTATGAAAAGTTAATAACTAAGAGTATAGTGTGTGGCTGTGTCGATGGATTGTACTGACCTGCTAAATACTAACTTTCTGACACGACTGTTTCCACTCTCTCTGGTTTTCACGAACAATATATTGTAGTAAAGTTTCCTTGTTCCCCTTCGTTTCTTTTTGGATAGTAGCCAGATAACTTAACCGAGCAGCCAAAACGTGAGAGAACACTGTGGTAACTGACTTGTGAAAAAGCTGAAGATATACACTTCTTCTTTTGGCAGAGGTAGATTGCTTCTGTCAAACAGAAAAGGCATCGAGAAGAAAATATACAAGTGAGCAAAGTTTACCCTGTGTAGTTAAAGTGAAATGACATTTTACATTTTGAGCAACTAGTAATGTAACCAGAAGTGGAGTTTAACGCCAACTGACGTGAATAGCAAAGGTCGTTAAGACCCTGATTTATGGACGGCAGATCTACGGTTCATACCCATGGCCGACATCCCTGACAGATTCTTACAGGTTTTTCCTCAGTTCTCATACTTGACAAATGTTAAAAAGGAACCCTAAAGTGGGAATTTTTTCGTGCAAGGGGAAGAGAAGATTTAATCACTGCGGTAAGAAGCTAATGTATCGTAAGTAACATACGGGAAGAAGGGATTAGATGAAGACCCAAAGGGACGTTGCCCAGACTAACTAGCGGCAAGTGTGAAGTTTACAGATGGAGACACTCCTACAGGTATTCTCCTAGTGAACAGTTTCGAACTGCTCTGGTTCCGTTCCAGAGAGGACGAAATAATTACATCCACACACCACCAAAATACCCAATGAAGCCCCGTGGCCAGAAAGTAACATGAAATGAAATGATAGGGAATGAGGGACCACAAACATTCGTGGTATTATAAAAAACGACCCTGTAATATTCTAGTGAAGGCAAAACTATAAAAGAAACCAAGCCGGAGCAGCAGATGGTCAACGGGGATCGAATTCGCGATCTCCCGAATGGAGATCAAAGACGAAACCACCTGAGCCATTCCGTCGGTAAACTTAGGTTTGGACCAATTTTTCTCCTGTACCACTTATTATTCCATTTCATATCATCAGAGCTACCGCCTGTGATGCCGTGTATACACGTTAAACCCTACTCAAAACTCCATGGCATCAGCCTCCTGTCCTGGCAAAATCATACGATTTTGTAATTGGTTTTTAAGGTTTTCGTTATGTGAACCTTAAGAATCTTGAAGAGTGATATAGTTTGAAAAATAATTAGCTTTAGGCAGTTTAAAGGTGTTTATTACGAAGCTTTAAATCCTTCATTTATGAAAATAACTTCACTTATTAACAAATATAATACTGAAAGTATACTAAGGAACTCGAAAGTCATTTTTTCATTATTGTAATACCTCACACCTAACTTGTAGACATGAGAAGTTTTGTACATTATCTACTTAGTGATTACATTTAAATGATTATTCCACCACTCAACAACAGTCATCAACAGAGAAATTAAGTAGTAGACAATGTCAGATATCAACACAACTGACACAAAGCGGATTAAGTGCTAGGAGGTATCAGATATGAACGCTCATATCCATCAACGATTATATCCTAGGAAGTATCAGCGTCTAACATTTCCTCGAATAAATAATCTAAGTTTTTGACTTTTACCTCCGTTTATTATCTTAATATTTATTAGAAGAACTGCTGAAAGAGGTTTAAACTATATAAATAATCAAGATGCAAATAATAAGTTAGCAATTTTTATTCGATCAACACATCTTCTTAATTGGAGTAAATTATTCAATTCCATCATTCTATCGGATATCAATATTTATATCTAGTCAATTCAGAAACTGATTTTTTATTAGGAAGTGTCAGTTATCACACTCAAATTCAATCATTTGACATAAACCGATTATGTGCAAGGACGTATCAGATATCAACACTGACACTCAGTCAACTGACAAACCGATTATGTGTTAGGAAGTATCAGATATCAACACTGATACTCAGTCAACTGACAAACTGATTATGTGTTAGGAAGTATCAGATATCAACACTGATACTCAGTCAACTGACAAACTGATTATGTGTTAGGAAGTATCAGATATCAACACTGATACTCAGTCAACTGACAAACTGATTATGTGTTAGGAAGTATCAGATATCAACACTGATACTTAGTCAACTGACAAACTGATTATGTGTTGGGAAGTATCAGATATCAACACATACTCAGTCAACTGACAAACTGATTATGTGTTAGGAAGTATCAGATATCAACACTGATACTTAGTCAACTGACAAACTGATTATGTGTTGGGAAGTATCAGATATCAACACTGATACTCAGTCAACTGACAAACCGATTATGTGTTAGGAAGTATCAGATATCAACACTGATACTCAGTCAACTGACAAACCGATTATGTGTTGGGAATTATCAGATATCAACACTGATATTCAAGAATCTGAAATAAACCAGCAATGTGGTAGAAAGTATTAGATACACTCATACGTCACTCACTGATATAAAACAAAACAAAAAATGCTCTCATATGTCAATCATTTCGTACAAATCAATTACGTGCCAACTGACTGACTGACTGACTGACTGTAAGTAGGTAGGTGTAGTTCTAAATTTAAAAAAAAAAAAAAAAGAAAAAAAAAGTGTTTGCACGCCACTGTAGTGTGATGCTAGCGTGTCTACCTCACATTCCAGAGATCCTCAGTTCAAATCTCGTTAGGGTGAGTAATCTGGATAAGGTTTTACCTGGAGTTTTCGCTTACAATGAGAAGGCGAAAGTCGAGTAAGTTTAAACTTTACTCCGGACTCATTTGAACATTCACACATTTCATTATCCATCGTTTGATATGACATTAACCAAGTTAGTTTATTACTTTCTCCATACGCACTATGTACATAGTGTATAGAGAAAGTATTGCACTCCACCAAAAATTCGATACCGAGATTTCCCCGGAAATATATGTTTTAGGGTCCCCAATATCCAAAAAAAAAAGCATTTTCACAAAAAGGTCCGTGTGTGTGTCCGTGTGTCTGTGAACACGATAACTCAAAAATGAAAAGTCGGTAAAATACCAAACTTGGTATTTAAGTTTAGTATCTTCCAGGGATGCGACACGAAGATTTTGAGAAAAATCCCCCCACCCCCAAATACCCTTTACATGGCACTTTTTTCGAAAATTTTGAATTTCTCAAAAATGGCTCTAACGATTTTGATTAAAATTTCGGATATTAAACATATTTACCTGACAAATGAAATGTATATCTTGAATTATCTGGGAATAGCCTCTGAAGAGTAGTTTATTCCGGATGAATTTTACTAAATTTTGAATAACTGCTAAACCGTAAGAGATGGACAAAAACTTACTACATAAAAATGTAGAGCACATTAAAACACACAATTTATGTTATATACATTTTTTTCGTGGAGTTCGTCGTTTTTGTGACATTCCTTATTTTTGGTTTCTGCTATGAAAAACGTGTACTTTTCTCATACTGGAACTTGTCAACTCCTATCCATATAAACAAAGGAACTTCATTGACATAGCAACCAGCTTTTGACTATCAGTTTAACCTACGGTTGTCCCTTATTTCGCTTCTACTTACAAGGATGCGAGTAATAAGACTATTTCTGCTAATTTTTTCTGATTAGCATAAAGTAAATAAAAGTATAAGCTTTCTAAGAATTATTTGTTGCAGGGACATGGAGAAAGTCATGTGAATGGTACACATCAGATTTTTTTTAAATATAATGTAAAATAGTGATTTTGCTTACGGACGCTTCTTAACTATTAACTATTGGGCGGAAAGATTGCTTAATTTTGCCCAATTCTCTTTACCAGGCTTCAGTTTCTTTCACGTGCCGCAAATCTATGTCACGGGATCACCGGCTGTACGTCTCTTCCGTAGGAAGTCATGTCAAACATTTCTGATGCCCGAAAAGCATACATCGCCTTCCGCCGGGTTTGAACCTAGAGGGACCTAGAGAACCAGTGGTCTGTAAGTACGAGGCAAATTCTAAATGTTGCTGGAATTCATAATGAATTTTACTTTAAATTACCAACGTTGTGCATTGTTTTCTGTTTTAATCATGCTTGACCAAAAATGGAATCTGGAATTAGCGTATTGTGAATGATACCTAATATGGGCAATTACGCTAGTACTAACTACATTAGAATATTGTACAGTTTTACTCTCTCTACACATACTATGTAAATAGAGTATAAAGAAGGTATTGTAATCCAACGAAATATTCGATACCGATATTTCACCGGAAGTACATCTTTTAAAACCCCTATCAAAAAAAAAAAAATTAAAATGACCATGTGTGTGTGTGCGTGCGTGTACGTGCCTGTGGGCATCATAGCTCAAAAACAAAAAATGGTATTTAAGTTTAGTATCTTCCAAGGATCCGACACGAAGATTTTTAAGAAAATCCCGCCCCCCCCATTCAAAGCTACTATTTATATGGCAATAAATTCGAAAAGTTTATTTTCTCAAAAATGCCTCTAACGATTTGATTAAAATACCGTATATTATTTATATTTACCAGACAAATAAAATGTATATTTTGAATTTTCTGGGAATAGCCCCTGAAGCTCTGTTTATTCTGAACGAATTTTGCAGAATTTTCCATAACTGGTAAACCTAACAGATAGATAGAAACTTACTATACAAAACACATAGATCTCATTAAAACACACAATTTGTTATATTCATTTTTTCTTGGAGTTGATCCTTTTCGAGATATTTTATGTTATTGGTTTCAGTTTGAAAATACTTATACGGGAATTTATCAACTTTTGGGCATTCAAAGAAGAGAATATCAATCACATAGGAACCATCTTTAAAACATTTGTCTATCACTTTACTCTATGGTACTTACCTATTTCCCTTCTACCTTTAAGTAATAAGACTATTTCTGGAGAAAACATGTTCCAAAGGGAAATCCCTCCGATAGGAGCATACAATTAAAGTGCTACCTCGCAAGAAATTGCTAATATTCCAAGATATCATCTCCAAAACGCTGTGTATGGGGTTGCAGAAAGAATGGCGTACATTGAGGAGAAGGGAGATTTGTTTTTTACAGTATGTGACTTCTTTTCTATCTCAACTGTGAAAATGTGTATAACGGTTTAAAGTTTGAATTTAACACGCCAAGTACGGAATGTTTTTGGGACCTTGTTGCAAACTTTCAAGGATGATTTAGTGTGGTGGATGGGCCTTTGACATAAATGTGGAAATGTCCCATTGTAAGTTAATACACGAAACCCATTTTAGGGATTGTTTATTAACGTGGAATAACAATAATACAGTGCACTGCAGGTAAATACGTATGTTTTATAAGAGGTGGTCAAAATGATGTCCCTCAAAGTCAATGCTGGCATGATAACATCGCAAGAGTTCCCGTGGCATTCGACCAAAGACACCTAGAGATATGCGAGCGATAATACAGGCAACTGGGATTCCTGCGACCACATCCTCTGTACTCTCTATATTGTCTCATACACCAGGGATTTATGTATTTTACCACCCTACAACTAAATTAATGTCTTTAAGCATCATTTTCCATTGCAGATTCTGTATTTGTATAAACTTTTTTGTAGCTATAGAATTTCGTGGTTCACGCGGTAACTACTAGAACTATATTACTTATTACATGTTTTACCCAAATATTATTTACACAGTTTACATCATGTCCCTACAAATAAAAATAAATATGGGGATAGGTCGGGAGAACGAGCTGGCCAGGATACAGGATCTCCTCTTCCTATCCATTTTTCTGGTAAGGTAACATTAAGATGGTCACGTGCACCATGTTCAAAGTAAGGAGGGATCCCATCATGTTTTGCCGGACCAATAGGTTAACCAAGTGTATGCTGCAAGATGTGCTATGCGCGCTGGATAACGATAGCCGAGGGGAGGAAGAGACAGCCCATCCACCTGTCTTTGCGCAGTGTTGTCAACCAACTCTTGCATCGTCGGAGCTAACTTTCCAAACCCCTCTTATGCACTGAACATAAGTACAAACAACACTTTTGTGTATTAACTCACAACGGAGACATTTCGGGGCCGGAATTCCTTAACTCAAACGAATCAGTTTACCATGCTGCAAAATCCCTGAACAAAGGTCACAGAGAGTATATTCCTGCAGTAGCATTGATCTATAATGTAATTTTGTGAACAACCGGTATGTTTCATAATGTATCTTAATATGTCTAGTATTTCCTGGAGAACATTAGAAGAGGCGCTTGCGTGCAATTCCACGAAGCAGAAAGAAAAATCTGATGTTTTCCATTTACATGATTTTCTCTACATCTCTACAACAAATTATTGTTAAAAAGCTTATGCTAATATTTACTTCATCCAATCGAGAAAAAATTAGAAGAAATTGTCTTATTACTTGCGTCCTTGTAAGTAGAAGCGAAATAAGGGAATACCATAGGTTAAAGTGACAGTCAAAAGCTGGTTGCTATGAGACTGAAGTTCCTTTGTTTGTATGTATGGACAGAAGTTGACAAATTCCCGTATGAGAAAAGTTTTTCAAGGCTGAAACCAAAAACAAGGAATATCTCCAAACGATCAACTGCATGAAAAAATAGGGTATAATATAACTTGTGTTTTAATGTGCTTTACATTTTTTGTGTGGTAAGTTTTTGTCTATCTCTTATGGTTTAGCAGTTATGCAAAATTCCTCAAGAATAAATTAGTCTTCAGAGGCTATTCCCAGAAAATTCAAGATATACATTTTATTTGTCAGGTAAATATCTTTAATATACAACATTTCAATCAAAATGTTAGAGCCATTTTTAAAAAAATAAAAATTTTCGAAAAATGTTCCATGTAAAGGGTACTTGGGGGGTGGGGGGATTTTCTTTAAAATCATCGTGTCACATCCTTGGGAGATACCATACTTAAATACCAAGTTTGGTACTCGACGGTCTTTTCGTTTTTGAGCTATGCTGTCCACACATACACACACACACACACACACACACACATTAACTGTTTCTAAAAATGCCTTTTTTGGATTCAGAGGGACCCAGAACATATATTTCCGGTGAAATCTCTGTATCGAATTTTTGGGTGCATTACAATACCTTCTCTATGTTCATAGTACGAGTAGAGAAAGTAAAAATGGAAAGAGTAATGCTAGCAGTTTAGCTACCTACTGCCGACGATTCCTAGATGTACATTAGAAACTAAAAGGAACAACTCAGAAAATCACACTATATACATGCACATACTGCGCTCGCGCTTGTATTTTTAAAAATCACTAATATTTAAAACTAAAAACAAATATTGAAATACTCCGTATTTTAAGACCTAATGGCATTATTAAAATCAAAACATGAATATTTGTTTATACGGATATATTGTTGTCTATTTCAACACTGGATTTATTTAAACATAAAAAAACGTTTCAAAATACGTTGGCATTAACGTACAGCAAGATGCTAACACTGCATTAACAGGAGGATTCAGGCGCAAACAGTGCTGTCCTTCACTGTCGCCTGCAAGGTACTGTGCTTTACTGCTCTGTAGGATAAAATGGAGCTGTGCGTCAGATCATCCTTGGCACATTCACCCATAAGCAACCACTATAAACGAACAATCTATCATACACGGTGGCTTAAGCCGATGTCCCACAGTCAAAATTTGATCCAAAACTTTTTATACAACGTGAACGTTGTGTACAATTTCTGCGTACCATTCCCACGGGAGTGCGTATTGGTCCAAACATTTCTCGCATGCACATGAACAGCTGACAGAAAATGGTGGAGGATGCTGATCCACAATTATTTACGTTCGCTGTCGCACTTAAGTTTATGTATCCATTGCAAGAGCATACTATAACAGAAAGAAAACATTAATAAAGAGACGTTGGTGGACTATACCATGGCTGAAACGTAGGAATGCAGGTCAAGGAAGTTGGTGTACTACATATGCTGTAAAATGAACTCGTTTCTAAATTATTTTAACTTCTTTAGAATAGACGAAAATTTGCTTGGAAAGTTGCTGTCCTTAGTTGAGGCAAAAATCACTCGCCAAGACAAATACGAGGCAGTCCATACCAGCAGATGAACCAGCAATCACGTTTTTATATTTTTGTTGAGAAAAGGGGTTAGGTACAAATGGGTCCGATAAAATGCATTTGCAGGGGCTATAAATACCCGAGTCGTCATTTCATAAATCTCTGCCGCACAAAAAATGTGCATTTCAGCCACAGCTCAGCTACTATAACCCTATTATTTAGGAAAAATATACAAGATACAGCAACGTTTCAAACAAACAATCACGTTGGCGGGAAGGAAGACCCAGCGCTAGCTGCCATCTTATTACGTCATTACCACTAGGTCGCTCATTGGTTGATTTCATATGTTTGGATCAAAAATTAGAAACCGCTGTATCCTGTTGTAGCAAACTGGAATTGGACCAAAAAATAGGACGGAAATTGTATTCAATGAAATCATCCGATGTCCCACGATCCAATTTGTAGTTTGAAGAGTATTGGACCAAAATATTTGACCTTGTGTCATCGGCTTTATGGGTTCAAACGGTGTCCATCTAGAACTGGCGCAAGCTTCAGAAAACTACTGCCTAGTGCCAGATCACGCGGTGCTTTACGTGCTGTTCAAATGAGAGAAATAGAACACGATTTTAGGAACAATATTTAATCAATTACAATATGTAGGCACTTCTTTTTTATTTAATAGTGGTGTCAAGACACAAGAAAAGTGGACAAGAAAAGAGAGAACATAGGAGGGGGGAGGGGGTAAATAAAAAACAAAACACAGAATAGGGTGCAATAGGTAGCACCAACAAAATGAAGGTACACTCGCTAACAGCTAGGGAGTTAAGGGTACTCAAACCTAATTTTATATTAGGATAAGTAAATACTTTAAGTAACAGGATATTATTGTGTTAATAATTGCAAATGTAGCTAAGTACAATAAATTATTATTGTTATTATTATTATTATTAGTTGATATTTAGTAGATATTTTTACTTTCTCTATGCGTACTATGCACATAGAGTATAGAGAGGGCATTGTAATGCACCCAAAAATTCGATACCGAGATTAGACCGGAAATACATAAATTGGGACCTCCTGAATAAAAAAAAAAAAGAAGCATTTAAAGAAAAGCTCCATGTATGTGTGTATGTGTCTGTGGACAACATAGCTCAAACACGAAAAGTCCGTTAAATACCAAACTTGGTATTTAAGTTCAGTATCTTACAAGGATGCGACACGAAGATTTTCAATGACCTCCCCCTCCGCTCCAACTACCCTTTACATGGAAAAATGCTCGAAAATTTTGATTTTATCAAAAATGGCTCTAACGATTTTGATTAAAATATCGTACATTAAAGATATTTACATGACATATAAAATGTATATCTTGAATTTTCTGGGAATAACCTTTGAAGACATCTTTATTCTGGATGAATTTTGTGTAGCTGGTAAACCGTAAGAGACAGACAAAAACTTACTATACAAAAAATGTAGAGCTCATTAAAATACATCATTTATGTTATACGCATTTTCTCCCCTGAAGTTGGCCGTTTTTAAGATATTCCTTGTTATTGATTTTAGTTTTTTAACATTAATGCTTTTTTCATACGGGAACTTGTCAACACCTGACCACGCATAGAATCGGATTTCTATACCTTAGCAAGCACATTTTAAAGTATTTAACTGTCTCCTTATTTCCGTTCTACTTATAAGGAACTAAGTAATAAAACCATTTCTGCTAATGTTTATCTCGATTAGCATGAAGTAGTTAGAAGAATAAGCTATGAACAATAATTTGTTACAGAGAGGTAGAGAAAGTCATGTGAGAGGAACACATCAGATTTGTTTTTGCAGAGTTTACCGTTTTCGAGATATTCCGGATTATTGGTTTCAATTTGAGCCACTTTTCTCAAACGGGAGGACATCTTTCTCCTCGTTTCTCTTGGTTTAGCGAACCTCAACTGTTTCACATAGCGACTGACTTTTAATAGACAAGACTATCGCTTTAGCATGTGCATTTTCTTATTTCCCTTCTACTTACAAGAAAGCTAGTAATAAGAGTAATTCCGCTTATATTTATTTTGATCAGCACGATGTAGATAATAGATTAATATTTTGAATGAAATATTTGTTTGCCGAACAGCTAGAGGACATCATGTGAATGAAACACATTAGATTTTTTCCCTTCTACTTACAAAGGACCAAGTAATAAGGACAATTTCTGCTAATGTTTATCTCGATTAGCATAATGTAGATAGAAGAATAAGCTTTTTAAACATTATTTGTTACAGAGATGTAGAGAAAGTCATGTGAATGAAGCACATCAGATTTTTGACTTTGTTAATGTTTGTTTGAACTGTATTTCCTTATCGGGATCGTTCTGTCGTGATCACGTGCAACCATTTGCATAAACCAAAGTTTCTTATTTCTTACTTTTACTTCTTTTATCCATAAGTAAGCCTGGTTTGTGTCGCCAGTGCATTGCGTGTCTGAGAGTTTCGTTTGAGTTAAGAGTAACCTAATATCAATCACCACCTCTCATTTCATTATTGCATGCTCTGCTTGCTCCATCTTTGCGTGTTGATATACGAATTGGTATATTCGTGCAAGGTTTTTAACCTCTTTTAGAGAGCTATGCGGAAAAGATATATTTTCCATTATTGATATGGAATGAACCTCTTAGGAATGCTTAAAAACTTCTATTTTCATGAACTTTTGAGGAACACGCAAGGTTCTCTACAATGCTTCATACTACTGTGTGCCGCACGTAACAATCATCGTCAAGATTTTTCTTAAGGAATTCAATAATAATAATAATACTAATAATAAATTATGACAATGCGATGTTGCATAGTTCTTATTTCGTTTTCAAAACATCATAATCCCCACTATGCGTTAAATAATTTACAATCGTTAAAAATTCACCATCTGTTACAAAAAGTCGGATAACTGTAAAGTTTAGTACATAATTCAGGCCATGATTCTTAATGTAAGGCGAAGGTTTTAAAGAAAATTCCACAAAACAAAAAAGCGAAAACAAAAGTAAAATAAAATCCTTCACGCAGAAAAAAATTCTGATGTGTTCCATCCACTTGAATTTCTATACATCTTTGAAACAAATTATTGTTAATAAGCTTATTCTTCCATCTCTTCATGCTAATCAAGATAAACATTAGCAGAAACAACCTTATTACTTAGGTTCTTATAAGTGGAAGGGAAATAAGGCAGTAAACTAGGCTAAACCGACAATCAGATGTTTTAAAATATGGCTGCTATGTGAATGAAATCCGTTTCGTTGTCAGAAGTTAACAAGTTCGCGCATGAGAAATGTATAAGTATTTTAAAACACAAACTAATAACAAGTAATATCTCGTAAACGGTAAACTCCACGAAAAAGAAAAAAAATATGTATGACAGAAATTGCATGTTTTATTGAGATCTACATTTCTTATATAGTAAGTTTTTGTCTGTATCTCACAATTTACTAATATGCAAAATTCAGTCAAATTCATCCAGAATAAACACGTCTTCAAGAGCTATGCCCAGAATATTCAAGATATAAATTTTATGTGTGATGCAAATGGCTTTAATATGTGGTATTTTAATCAAAATCGTTAGAGGCTTTTTTTTTGAGCAAATCAAAAATTTCGAAAATATTTCCATGTAAAAGGTAGTTTGGGTAGGGGGATTTTTTTTTAAAATCTTCGTGTCGCATCCTTGGAAGATATCAAACTTAAATACCAAGTTTGGTATTTAACGGTGTTTTCATTTTTGAGTTATGCTGTCCACAGATACACACACACACACACACACACACACACACACACACACACACACACGGGCCTTTTTGTAAGTATGTTTGTTTGTTTTTTTTTTGCTTTTTTTTATTCAAGGAGTCCTAAAACTTTATTACCGGTGAAATCTCGGTATCGAATTTTTGGGTGGAATACAATTCCTTCTCTATACATTATGCACATAGTAGGTACGTGTATAGAAAGTAAAATGATAACTGTTTAAGGAAGCTATGCAGACACAGTAGAGTGGGTAAGAAAGGGGTGGCAATGCTGTGCGCAAATGTAAGTAAGCTTGACGAATAACAACAGAACATTTTAAATTAGTCTACATGACGAATAACAACCGAAAGTGACGTTTCATTGAAGAAGAGACACAAGAATGCTGGGTATAAATTTCGTGTAAAATGGGAAATTGTTTATTTCCACGTTCAGAATGATAAAAGATGCTGAATATTTATACTTCTGAACAATTGTATTACGTGAAAAATTATAAATCAGGAGCCATTTATTTCTGCACATGCCAATGAACATGGAAAAGCTAAACTTCCAGATATGATTATAAAAATTGAACTATACTAAGAGCAATAACGCTCCAGTTTAAACGAAAATACCTTGTATCAATACTGCGTCTCTCTGTGCCATTAAAAAATGTGTAGCACATGCCCGAAGAAAGGTTTGAAAAACCTTATTTGAGGAAGGAAAACCGCATGACATATTTTATGACCTAGCCAGACATCTTTAAGCTTGGCTATTACTTTATAGTGCCGAACAACATTCTTAATAGATTCAGATGAAATGGGGACACTTCACACCTTCCTTCAGGGTTGGCTATAACAATTAAAGGTATACAGCGTGTTTCGAAATGACATCGAACCAAGACATGGACATTGTTGTTAAGAAATTGGACTGAAATTTCTTTTTATTTCTGGATGCTCTTTAATCGCTATAGTTAACACCGCTCAATTCTATGTTGGACGTGAAAAACCGCTTAATTTCGCTCGGAAAGCTTTATATCTGTGTAAGGTTCTTTTAAATCTACGACACGGGACCACGGGCTTTACTTACCTTCCGAAGAAAGCCATGCTAAGGATTTTTACGCCATCGTCCTCCGCCAGGTCTGAACATTAAATATTGGTAATACTTATTACATAATAGCTAAAATAATTAATTATATATTTCAAATTCGAGAACAAAACCACATGCCTGGCCCACGCTATCGGAGTTGGGATGTACAGAGTCGCGTGCTTTAGCAGTGTTTTTATTAAACATACCGACAAGTTCTTTTGTTTATTTACTCTCCCAACATTCAGTTTCATTGAAACAGAGAATGAATAAATAAGCTAGAACATATACATTGTTAATACTATATTTTAGAGGCAATTTAACAATTATTGATCTTGAGAATAGAGGCAAGGAGCTGATAAAGACAAGATGTGCTATGAATATGCGCATATTTTCTATATCGTTCCCCTGGTATGAGAAAATTAAAATAAATTATTCCCAATCCTAATGTAATTTCCGCTTAAAGCATTCACCTATTTGTTATGCATAATATACTAACATTTTTATTGGCTTTGACGTCCGAATAAATCTACATTTTTTGAAAGACAGTTTGTTTCATGGTCCTATAAAAATCAAATGGAAGAAGGGAAATGGGGGTGAGGGGTGAAAATTTATTTGGAGAATCCGAAGGGAATACATATGAGCACGTTCTATACGATTTTGTACAGGTTCTGATTTACTGTCTCTATTTACAGTGTCCCAGAATTCAACCGCACAAATAGGCAGGATTATAGAGGCATCCAAGATAAACAGTTTGAGAAAGGGAAACTATGGGCTATGGGTTCTAAATGCTTTACTACAGCATTACATGTATTAAGGACCACCACGTCACTGATCAAACTGCAGTGGACCGTGACCTAAACGCCTGGATTTCGGAGAGCATTATTTGGTGCCATCGGGTTAAATGTTAAGGGAGTTGGAGGTTGAATCCTCCGTGGGTGACCGTTATCTGATGTCTCCTTCGTTTGAATTTTATATGAGCCATTCATATTTTGCTGCGTTATTCAATTTCAGCTGCAGATCCATTTTGCTTCCCCATTAATCAAACGCATCTCAGCGAGTTTGGCAAACGAAAGTGCTTTCGCCATGATTTAGAACAACTGCAAGCCACCTGCAGCAGTGATACAAAACCAGTGTTGCCAGTTGTTCATAAGAAATATTCTTTCTGAGCTACTGAAATGCACTACTTTTAATCAAATAAACCTAAAATGATTAACAAAAAAAAAAAAAAAAAATCGTTTTCTATATTGAAGCATGTCCTACACCACTCTGCGTTTGATGTCTTGAGAGTGACTACTGTTGAAAATCCTCTTCCTCTAATGAAATTTCTAACAGGTTTAGTAACACAGGAGGATCTAAATCGCTTTAAATAGCTTTAGCATTTCCACTGTCATTGGATAGGCACTACACATTCGAAGTTCATGTCCAGTTTGATTCTCATTAAAACTGCTACCTTTGAAGAAATTAACCTATTTCTTTTCTTGGATTTAATATACCAACTATAGAGAAACTTCTCTCAACGTACGCATTTGAATGCAAAGCTAAAATATTAAGGCTAAATCACCACCTGTATAATTAAATAGTACTTCGTCGTTGCAGTTTTGAAACTGACTCATTTTTCTCTAGAATTTGATGGGCTCTAATTTCAGTAAGGCATCTTTCTCTGATCAGAGAATTAGTTGGGGATGGTATTCTATTCATCTATCACTTTTTTGAGATCCGCTTTTGTTTTGAATCTCCCTGCTAAACTATTTAATTGAACAGGGGACTGGCCATCAGTTGCACCCAAAGCAATGCCAGATTGCATTAAAAAAATCAACGATTCTTTTGAAGAGGAAGCATCTTAACAGTCTCAGAAGAGCAGTCTGATAAAACTGAATGCATTTAAAGAACAAATCCTGAAAATGTGACGAATTGTGAGATTAAATTTTCTCTAAATAATTTTCTGCTAAACTCATTCATTTCTGCAACAAATTTGAAGGATCATACGCATATGTAAGCGACCGCATGTGAGATTTATGGTGGATAAAGCAGTCTGGGGCAGGTTTTCTCCGGTTTCCCCCGGTGCTCCATCATCATTCATGTATCACCAATGTCGCCGCCTGCTGTGCTATAAGTAGTTAAAGCGGGCGTTAAACACTACCCCTCCCCCCAAAACGCACATGCCTCATGGCACATAATACAATAATTATGTTTTAGTATATATGATTGCTACTAGTAACTATTATATCGATAATTTGAAAACTATCATCTGACATAACATTAGTTTTACATATAATGAAATTATATTTATTTATTTATACATTTTAACACTATATTTTCATACTCCTTGTTTTTATGTGCATGCAATATATAAACATATGTATACATGTATATGCCTTGACAAGTTCTATGTTCAGTGGCTTTCTGGCCTAAACGAACCTACAGAATGCTATTTAATCTAATCTAATCTATCAGACTTTTCACCCACGGATTCACCTACCTACCAAGGCATCACCACCTCAACGTGAGTGTCATCTCATGATGTAACCTAATAACTTCACTCTTTCTACAAAATTAAAACCAGTTGTTCAGCTAAACAATAATGGAGTAGTGTCAGCATTGCACCATTATTCATTTTTATGTAAAATTAATTTGCTAACATTAAACGAAACCTACGATTTCATCAAGTTTTTTTAAAAAAGAAAAATCCAGCAATCCCTACATGGCTTGAAACATGCCTACAATAGGGGTTTTACCCTACACCTGGCAACATTGCAAATCTGTTAATCCGGCCCTCAATCACTCGGGTATATACAATTAGTACCTACGCATGCGCAATGGTACCACGTAACACTAAAGAGCACATGAACTCGGAAGTTCGTAGCTTAGCTTATCTTAGGATGCCAGCATGTGTGATCTCCGTTTCGTAGAAATAATGTATTTCCTTACAATACCTTTATAATATGAGCACAATTCCTTGGAATTCATGATTCTCACATTAGTCGCTAGTAGGCATTTGATAATATTTTTACAACTGCGTAGGACCTCAGTGGCGCAAGTGGTTAAGACGAAATAACACCTTTATAGACAAAGCCGCTTTCCGAATCCTAGCAAAGGGGAGTTTTTTTTATTCGCCGCTAAAATCATGCTTTAGTTTAACGTTTCAAAGCATAAATTACATAAATGTTTTCAACAAATCTAATTGCTT
The DNA here is from genome assembly GCA_030762935.1 of Hymenopus coronatus. Classification (NCBI taxonomy): domain Eukaryota; kingdom Metazoa; phylum Arthropoda; class Insecta; order Mantodea; family Hymenopodidae; genus Hymenopus; species Hymenopus coronatus. The sequence continues at coordinate 65,694,136 of CM060898.1, read as the reverse complement.
TATTACATTCATCTACGCAGGTTGCTTGACAAATAATTACTGCACTTAATATTGAAGGATACGTAAATTTCATTCAGTCTTTTCAAAGTAATTTGTCCATATGATTTATCGTCCTGACTTCAAAAATGTAAGCTAAGTGCTACAAGTGGAAAATTCAGAGAACGATGCGATCTAATAACTTTGATTTCGATGACCAGCGCTATACTGCCTCACTCACCAGCATGTTATATCGGAGCGCTCTAGTTAATCACACATGATCTGAAATCAACCGAGCGGTTATCACTGGCGTGCACACTCTCAGAGAACAGGCAATTTGCCTAAATTGCAATGCCAATGAGTTTAAATATCGTATTGATTGTGCATCAATATTGCAATCCATCTATTGCTGCCATCCAAATGAGGCATTCTGAATGATTTACGGCTACTGATGTACGATCCAGAAAATATGCCATAGCTTTTGACATTTGGTGAAACAGACAATTGGTTCCTTATTTCAAACTGTTTACTTAGGACCCCTCTGCAATCCTGCCAATTCTGCGACTGAATTCTGGGACATTCTGTATTTTCACAGTTTGCGGTCGAGATCCGCGGTAATTAGATGACGGCGAACACATGTTACTATCTCATTCTTCCTAATGTCTCTTGTTCTGGCATGTTTGGCTGTAAACTACAAACAAATAATTTGCTGACGTATGAAATTGCTCTGCACAGCAGACAATTGCATTTACGGACTATTTGCTAACAACAGCATTCGGACTTGCGCTCCTATGTTGGACTTTGCTGTTATAGAACCTGCGGATTAAGTTCCATTGAAGAGAATCTAATAGACGATTATGTACACTACATTTTAATTCAATATAGTTATACTTATTACCATATGTACAGGTTGTTAGACTGTAAGTGTTGCTTTGGTATTTGAGGACGTGTAATGAACATTACGTTAATTCTTATTAATTTGCAGACTAATAAGTTTAGCTATAATGAGTAGTAGGTTTTAATGTTGGGAGGTAGGCGTGGCACACAAACGGTGTTAGGGGAACGGTTGTTAGGAAGGTTAAAAGCAGAGTTCATTTGCAAGACTGATAGATAGAGCTCGGACATCAACATAGCTCAAAATTAAAAGTCGGATAAGTACCACACTTGATATTTAAGTTCAGTAACTTTCAAGGATGAGACACAAAGATTTTCAGGAAACTCCACCGAACTATCCTCTTCATGGGATATCCAGAGAAATGTCGAGCTTCATTTTGACAGTTAAAAGAGGTGTTACGTATGGTGTTGGATCTTTTTAGTAAACAAACTAAATCAAATTACACATTTTGCTTTTCAAATTACCACCAATGTGAGCAATCTTTTATCACTAGTTTAATGTGATTGTGAAGGAAAATTTATATAATCTGTTATGAGTTATCATTTGTAACTGTAACCGTATATTTGATAAGTCTGGTGCAAGGAATATTGATTGTGTCTCCTTGTTATATTTGTAAATTAATTATATTACTAAATTACGGAATTAATTTTATTTCTTTGATATTATTAATTTTGTCGCTTAATTTTGAGTCTAGTCGTTAAATTTGCAATTAGAAAACAATGTCATAGTATAAAAAGTTGGTAATTACAGGTTAGTTTAAATATTTTGTTTGTATCCAGTGATTTTATTTAAACACTAGAATTCATTCCTCCAGTTTTACGTTTAGTGCAAACCAATTCTTTTCATACTTGTTCTTTTAGAAGCAAAGTTGATCATAATGGATTCAAAATACATTTGTAAACCTGTTACCGTCCGGAACTAAACTACCAATCAAATGGTAAATTGCACTTCAATCTGAAAAGTAGCATAAAGTTGAAAATTTCTTTGCCATTAAGTAACATCATCGGAATAATGTATTGCGTATTCTATTGCTAGATAGGAAACGCGCTGATCATAATGGATGGGTGCTGTCAATTAGATTTGGAGAAAGGTTCTTTGTATCGTGGGTCATTTACTCGAGGTACTACAGAACCCATGGCTCGTCAAGCTATTTTGCTTTACATTCAGGGAGATTTATTCATAGAACAGTTTTCCACTAGTTTCATTTGCACAATCAATACCTAATGCGAGATTAACCTGACAGTGGAAAGTGAACTCCTATTCTTCGCTCTACGCCTTACTGCGTGCTCTCCGAGAATTGTAAGCTGTTGTGTTTGTGAGATTTTACAGGATGGGACATAAACATCTGACGGTTTTTAAACCAATCGGAGTATTGTATGCTACGTCAAAAATCTGATGTGTACCTTCACATGTCTTTCTCTATATCTCTGTAACAAATTATCGTTAATAATCTTATCTTTTATTTGTTTCATGCTAATCGAGAAAAATTAGCAGGAATAGTCTTATTTCTTGCTTTACTGTAAGTAGAAGCAAAATAAGAGAATACCATAGGTTAAAGTGAAAGCCAAAAGCTGGTTGCTATGTGAATGATGTTCCTTTGTTTGTATGGACAGGAGTTGACAAATTCCTGTATGAGAAAAGTAAGTTTTTCAAAGCTGAAACCAAGAAAAAGGAATATCTCAAAAGCGATCAACATCACGAAAAAATGTATATAACAAAACGTGTGTTTTAACGTGCTCTACATTTTTTGTGTGTTAAATTTGTGTCCATCTCTTACGGTTTAGTAGTTATGCAAAATTCATCCAGAATAAAGTAGTCTTCAGGGGCTATTCCCAGAAAATTCAAACTATACATTTTATTTGTCAGGTAAATATCTTTAATATATGATATCTTAATCAAAATCGTTGGAGCCATTTTTTAGAAAATCAAAATTTTCGAAAAAAGTTCCATGTAAAGGGTAGTTTGGGGTGGGGGGATTTTTCTGAAAATCTTCGTGTCGCATCCCTGGACGATACTTAACTTTAATACCAAGTTTGGTATTTTACAGACTTTTCGTTTTTGAGTTACGGTGTTCACAGACACACGGACACACTGACACACGTACACACGGACACACGGACACACACACGGACCTTTTTCTGAAAATACTTTTTTTGGATACAGGGGACCCTAAAACATATATTTAATCTCGATATCGAATTTTTATGTACATAATACGTATAGAGAAAGTAAAAATATGCTTCAGTCGTGTTGCAATGTACACAATTACTATATATGGAGTTTTAGTTCACTGGTTGACCTGTGAAGCTAAACCGTAATAGTCCTAAGAAGTTAAAAACTCGCCAATATAGCGGTTTTTACTCCCTCCATTACGTTGTCACCCGCTGTTTATCGGGAGCTCCGGAGATATTTCAACAGATATGAGTTTGTTGTCATAAACGTTTCTACTGAATGAATACGCCAATGCTCCATCGCAACTGAACTGTAAGCAGTGCACTAGCAGAAGCATTACCATAATTGTCAACTGTGTTACCAACCTAATAACAAAATGAAATGAAATGACCACTGAATTATGTCATTTGTCATTGTGTACATTGCAATATGACTAAAATACGATTTGACCAGCATACAACGTTGCGATTGATTTAAAAACCGTTAGGTGTTTACGTGATCAGAAACACTGAAGGAAAGAGGGGTAACAGTAGATTACAATAAGCATATGATGGTAGCCAGGATTAAGATCAGATAAAAAAGATTAAGGTAGAAAAGGATGAATAGCAGTTAGAACAAGTTACGAGTACTTGTTTACAAAAATGAAAGCTGGGTAGTAACAAAACATGGGTTTAAGTATGGAAAATGCAATGCAAATGAAAAGCCTAAGAAAAATAGCAAGAAAGACATTGCAGGATAAATTTAGGAATGAAAGGATAAGAGAGGAACTAAAAATACCATCTATAAGCAAGAGGATTGGAGATAGACAACTTACATGGTTTGGCATGTAAAAAGGATGGGCAGGGACCGAAGGATACATCAGATTATGAGAGCAAGACCACTGGGAAGAAATCCGATAGGAAGACCAAGGATAACCGGGGAAGAAGGGATCAAAAGAGTGGTAGCAAATAGAGGAGAGACTTGGGATCAATCTAGATTGGCAGAGGATAGAATTGAGTTCAGGAAACGCAAACAAATGCCTTTATTAACTCAAAAAATCGTTTAAAAATAAAGCCCTAAATTCACTGTTGCATATAATTCATTGATGTTTCGGCTACACGCTATCCATGGTTCTCGTACCACTACGCGCTAACACTCTAGTCACTCACGACTTAGTACAATTCACTGTTACAACTGCAATGCAATCCTTCCTCGTTGTTATAGCTAGAAAATAACGTCACAGAACTAACTGGAAGTTTCTGGAAGCTGAAGTTTCGACAATCGGGTTCCCTAAGGTTCCGATATTACTGTCATTTTCTGTGTTGTACTCATCCAAGGTCTTCAAATGCGATAATTCACATACCAAAGTGAACGTGATAATAATTGCAGAAGACAGCACTGTCACAATAAATGTATATGTTAAAGAATAATGAAAATTAGGTTATACGATGTTTAGTTACTACACGTGCAAACACATATGATATTCAAATAGGTAATTGTAGTAACGAGCTCTTGAAATGGAAAGGAAAAAGAGGAACTGACAACACTGAAGCAGTTGGTACTTTTACACATGGGAAAGTGTAAGCGTGCAATATAAAAATATTTCGAAACCAATGGCTCCATGGAATACTTTTTGCTCTTGTTCAGTTCTTAAAGCAGTTGCTTTTCGCTGTACTCATTGTTGCAGCTTTTTTTCTCCCAAGCTGCCAAGTATAAAAATAATGGGTAACATTTCTCTACAATTGCAGCAAATTAAATCGTTGATTTCAAATATTTATAATAGTAGCAATTTCTATAATTTACAATGAATTATTGTGCTTTAACTTTTAAAAATTCCGTGCACTTTTTAATCACGTATTACATCAATTTCAACGTTAAAATACAAAATTGATATACGCCACTGACTTATAAAATTCACATATATTCTTTATATACTAACATTTTATATAAAACGCAATTCTTCTCTCCAAGTCACGTCATACAAGATATATTCTTGCAAGGAATAATTCAAATTAGGTTAAGACGTGCAAAAAATATAACATTCAAATAGATAATTGTGGTAATGAGCTCCTAAACTGGAAAGGAGAAAGAAAAATCGCCAATACTGAAGCAATTGACATTCTTACATGGTAAAATGTATAATAAGCAACATAAAATATTTCAAAATTGCAAAGGAATTTGATAACAGTAGAGTGTTTAAAAGAGTTTTGTATTTTTCCTTATTTTCCTACTACACACAATTGATAAAAATTCCTAAAATTGAGAGTTTAAAAAATCTAAAATATGTTTTAGTTAAATCAAAATTATTTATATGTTTCTGAGAAAATGAAAAATAACAGAAAATGTTCCATTAAAACATAGATTAGGTGGATAATTATTTTAAAAAAATGTTTACCATGTATACTCAAAGTGCGTCGGATTCAAATATGAAATTATCTGTTTATCATACTTTTTGTTATTGATTATGCTGTTCACAGACAGACACTTAAACAAAAAAAAAAAAAAAAACACGGATATTTTTGTAAAATGTGTCTTCCATTCACATGATTTTCTCTAACTGTACCGCAAATTAAACTTTTCTTTCAAAACATTATTCTTGTATCTACATCATGCTAATCCAGATAAACATTAGCAGAATTGGTCTTGCTACTTGATTCTTTGAACCAGAAGAGAAAGGGAATACACTAGGATAAAACAATACTCTTCTTTAAAAGCCGAACTCTATGTGAAACAATTGAAATTCCGTTTTCTTTGCTTGTCATAAGAAGGTAAACAGAAGACGGACGGACGAAAGAAAGATGACCTACCGTTTGGAAAAGTTCAAGTAGCTTAGAATTGAAATCAATAACACTGAATATTTCGGAAACGGTCAACTCTACATGTACATATATAGAGCCATCCACACTTTTTGTGTAGTAAGTTTTTGTTTATTTCTTACGATTTATCAGCTGTGCAAATTTAAGCAAAATTCATCCATAATAAGCAGATCTTCAGGAGCACTTCCCAGAAAATTCAAGATATACATTGTATTTCTAATGCAATTATCTTTAATTTACTGTATTTTAACCAAAATCGTTTGAGCCATTTTTGAGAAATACAACATTTTCAAAACTTTCTATGTCAAGGGTAGTTTGGGATTGGGGCATTTTCTCGAAAATCTTCGTGTCGCATCCTTGGAAGATACTAAACTGAAATACCAAGTTTGGTATTTTGCGTTCTTTTAGTTTTTAAGATACACACGGACCTTTTTTTAAAAAATATGCCTTTTTCGGGCCAGGGGACCTCAAAACATACTTCAGCGAAATCTCGGTAGTAAATTATCTGGTGGAATACAATATCTAGCTTCTCTCTCTACTGTGTACATTATACATATGTGATAAAGTAAATTTGCTTCTTTTTGGGTTTCAAAACATATACTTCCGAGTTGGACTTTTTGGCTGCGATAGTATACTTCGTCTTCCTAGTTTAAATAAGCGTTTTAGAACATATAAAGCACAAATGTCCCTCAGTTGGCAACACTACAGTACAGAAGTGAACTTAGCAAAGCTTTTTATTTAGGTAACGACGCCTCTGCAGTTGGAACAACGGCAAGTAACTTCTCAGCAACCTCACTTGCACTTAGCTATCATAAACTTCTTTGTATATTACCAGCTTAAGCTCAGGGGGCGGGAAGCAAATGGTGGGTAGACTGAACACTTGAGTGTAGCACTCGTGTAGTTTACAGCCGACTCGAAGTGTGCTGTTGGCCACCTCATTCTCCTCCATAACACCCACTTTGAACGACCCATTAACATGAAAACAAAGAATACTACATCAAATAATTTAAAGGAGAGAAGGAAAAATCTGATGCCCTCTATTTTCACCCCAATGCTGTAAAAACTATTCTAATAAAGCCGTAGTTAAGACACAAGTTGGATAAGTAGAAACACACTAAAAATCTTATGTATTCCATTCACATGAGTTTCTCTACGTCTCCGTAACAAATTATTGTTAATAAGCTTATTCTTTTATCTAGTTCATGCTAATCGGAATAAACATGACCAAAAATGATCTTATTACTTGCTTCCTTGTAAGCAGAATGGAAATAAGGGAATATACTAGGCTAAACCGACAGTCAAATGTTTTAAAATGGAGTTTCTATGGGATTGATATCCGTTTTTTTTTTAAAATACAGATCCGGAGTCTAGTCGGGATTCCAGCGCTGTATGCCCTACTTTTTTTATTTACCTAATTATTTTACTTTTTTTGCTGCATGATTACTGAATTGCTGTTTTATTTTCTTCATTTACACACACATTTACACAAGCATTAACACCCATGCCCAAGGTGGGACTCGAACCCACGATCCCCTGCGCTACGAAGCACCAAAGCGAGACGCCTTGGCGAGCGCGGCCATGTGGACCGGCTCTTTTCGTGGCCAAGATTTGACAGGTTCCCTATTAGAAAACAAAGTATTTTAAAACTGAAACCAATGACAAGGAATATTTCAAAAACGGTCAATTCCACGATAAAATTGCATATGAGATAAATTATGTGTTTTAACAAGATCTACAGCTTTTGTGGAGTAACTTTTGTCTATATCTTACGGTGTACCAGTTATGTGAAATTAAGAAAAAATGACCCAGAATGAACAGGTCTTCATAGGCTATTCCCAAAAAATTCAAGGCATACATTTTATTTGTTATATAAATATCTTAAATATATAAGAGCTTTTAATCAAAATCGTTAGAGCCATTTTTAAGTAAATCAAAATTTTCGAACATTTTTCCATGTAAAGGGTAGTTGGGGGTGGGCGGTATTTCTTGAACATTTTCGTGTGCATCCTTGAAAGATACTAAACTTAAATACTAAGTTTGGTATTTAACGGACTTTTCGTTTTTGAGCCATGCTCCCCACAGACACACACATACGGATATTTTTCTAAAAATGCCTTTTTTGGAGTCAGGGGGTGCCAAAAGATATATTTCCGGTCAAATCTAGATTGGGTGCAACACAATACTTTCTCTATACACTATGTACATAGTACGTGCAGAGAAAGTAAAAATTCAATGCCATAACCGGGATAGATTTATCCGGGACTTAAAACTTACGACAAAGTTGTCATTTGGGACATGTCATCTCAAAATAATATGAGTTCACCGTATCACCTTCTGGTTTACAGGGAAACATGCGAGTCAGTTGGTGAATTTAATGTTGCCATGTTAGCTAAGTGGTTAGAGCAACCAGCTAGAGGCCGGGAGATCCGTGGTTCAAATCCCGGCTATGGCATTGAATTTTTCAGTCTGGCTCTACATATTCTTACAAAGGCTTATTCTGTTATCTACTTCATGTTGCTCAAGATAAACCTTAGCAGCAATGGTTTATTACTAAATTCTTTATAAGTAAAAGGGAATACACTACGCTAAAGCGATAGTTTAATCTTTTAAAAACTGTCGCTAAACGATACAATTAAAATTATGTTATATTTGTATGACCAGGAGTAAAACAAAATAAAAACGAATGATAAATTCCCGTTTGATAAGAAATAAGTACTTAAAATGTAAACCAATAAAAAGGAATATCTCGGAAATGGTTAACTCAAGGAAAAAGTATGATATAAATTGTGTGTTTTAACAAAATCTATGTTTTATGTATAGTAAGTTTGTCTTCTCTTACAGTTTACAAGTTATGCAAAGGTCATCTAAAATGAAGAGGTCTTTAGAAGTAATCACATGAAATGCATTATATACATTTTATTTGAGATGTAGATATCTTTGATATGTGGTAGTTTAATCAAAATCGTTAAGACTATTTTTGAAAACATCAAACTTTAGAACATTTTCCCATGTAGAGTGTAGTTTGCGGTGGGAGATTTTTATTTGTTTGTTTAATCTTCATCTTGCATCCTTGAAAAATTCTGAACTTAATTGTCAAGTTTGATGTTTAACCAAGTATTTGTTTTGAGCTATGTTGTTCACACACATATTGCACGGATCATTGTGTAAACATGTTTCATACAGTGGACCTTAAAACGTGTATTTCAAGTGAAATCTCTGAAGTGAATTTTTGGTAAGATGCAAAAGCTTCCCATAGCGATTTACTTTTATTCGTAGTCGGCTTACCCTTCCCCAACTTTTTTAAGGACTGACACCACCCTAGGGCTTACAAGCGGTTGCCTAGGTGTCAGAAGCCTGTTGGGGAGCCAACGGCACGAAACCTCAGAATGGAGAAGCTGTAAAGTGTGGTCGGCCCGTAGCCAGGCATGAGCGTTAGGAAGTGGATGGTATGAAATGCAGGAGAAATGATGATAGGAAGGGCGATGATGGCGCAGTTGGTGGAATGAGTTGCGGGGAAAACCGAAGGACCCGGAGAAAACCCACTCTGACCCGCATCGCCCACCACAAATCCCATATGCAGGCACTTGGGATCGAACCCGGCCGTCTAGATGGGAGGCGAGTGGTCTAACCACTCGATCACGGCGCCGCCGTACCTATATACTTATGTAATAAATAGAGAAAGTAAAAATGTAGTGTTTTGAAACGCGTCACTGGAGTAATTTGAAATCCAGAAACCACCAGAATTGCTCCTTCACCCCCCCCCCCCAAACGAACACTCCATTAAGATAACCATTAAATTTTGACGAAAATGGCGGACTAACCTCTTCAAATACAAAGCAAGTAACACATCTGTATATTATATTACTGCAACAACTGCAATCTCCCGATATAAGGACAATCTCAAGTTATTGCCAGCAGCAGAACGAGGGTCTCAGAACATAAGCATGCGAAGCTTAGGAAGACCGTAGCGCCGCTTCTAAAATGGTTATCATTAAGCAGCGCATTTTGGTTTAGTAAAGACTGAAGTTCACTGCACATTTACTTCTAGACGCAAGTAGCACGTGCTCTTCGAACAGGTTTTTAACAGAAAATGCAAGAAATTAGAGCTGTAGCATCATTAGTGCAAGAGCGGACAGTGAGTATAGTGATTACGCTTGTCTTTAATATTTATCAATCTGCGAAGAATATTAATTTGTAATAATTTCTCAAATGTTACACCTCTGCGCTCACTAATTATGCTCCTTATACCGGTTCAAAACAAGCATTTTTATTAAATTTTGGCCATTCATTGGTTTCATTAGCGAAAACCAGAGGCGGATAACAAGTTGAACACCTGTATATCCTATAGATTTTGTTTTTTACTTTCTCTGCATAGTACACAGTACACAGGTAAAGAGGATATTGTGCTCCATCCAAAAAAATTCCATACCGAGATTTCACCGAAAATACAAATGTTAGGGTTCCCTGAATGAAAAAAAAAAAAAAAAAAAGAAATAGAAAAGGTTCGCGTTTCTGTGTGTGTCCGTCTGTTTCTGAATTCTGGTCTGAAGACCTCTGCATTCTGGATGACTTTTGCGTAACTGGTAAACCGTGAGCGATAGACAAAAACTTACTACACAAAAAATGTAGATCACGTCAAAACACTCATTTTATGCTATAAACATTTTTTCCCGGAGTTGATAATTTCCGAGATATTACTTGTTATTGATTTCAATTTAAAACATTTCTCATACGGGAATTTGTAAACTCCTGGCCATGCAAAGAAACGACTTTCAATCACATTGCAACCAGCTTTAAAAAGCCTTGACTATCGCTTTATTTCCCTTCTACTTACAAGGAAGCAAATAATAAGATCATTTCTGCTAATTTTATCTCGAAATAGAAAAATACTCAATTGCTTAAATTCTATAGAGGAGATGCCTGTAAGAGCAGCTTTGGATAAAAATTAACTTTCATATATCAACTATAGGGCCAATTTAATTAAGTTATGAATGGGAATTGAAAGAACTTTCAAGTCGCGTTTAAGAAGGAAAATGTAAAATATTTAGATCGTTTAAAGATTTAGTTGAATCAGATGAAAACCTTTTTTCAAGTCTGATTAAACTTTGTAAGGCTTTTGGGATTTCCTAATGAAGTGAAATGTGGACAGAGAGTTGCAGATATATCTACCTTAGAAGAGGGTTACCACAAAAGTTAATATTTCACATAAATTGTAGCAACGACCCAATTATGTTCAGTAATTCTTTTATAATAATAATAGTAGTAATAATAATAATAATAATAATAATAATAATAATAATAATAATAATAATAATAAGCTTGACAATATACTGCGAAACAATTTATGCCGCGTCTATATTAGAAAACAGGGGATATCCTGGGCACCTTATTAGAATTATTCAGAGGTTACCCTTTTTAATACTTATATTGATGCAGTTATATGCGAATGGTGGGAAATTTTAAGCAAATGTTTTAAAATATGTACTACAATAATTTATATTATTATCATTTGTTGTGACGAGACTTTATTTGCTCACACAGAGAATTAACTCCAAATGGTTTCTCATCAGTTATACAAAATTATAGCTTGGTACTTATAATTTCACCATCTCAGGTTAATAAGACTAATGACCTTGAAGGTAAGCAAACATGATAAAATAATTAAAAATAAATAAAAACCAATAGAGCAAGTCTCTTGGTTGCGATGTATCATGTGGCCTAGGAAATAAATGGTATAAATTTCAGCACACGTACATACAATACACTGAGCTTGAAAAACAAATCTCGAACTGAACACAACTCAAGTTGGCTGTACTTATGCTGATGTATGGTTCTAAAAATTGAGCATCAATTAGATCTGATAAAAGCAAAATTGAAACCAGTGAAATGAAGTTTTTAAGAAGGGTTGCTAGACTTATAGTGCTTGATCAGGTAAATAACAGTGAAATAAATAAATAAAATATATTCAATTCGAATGAGAAAATAAATTCATATAAAACTAAGTGGCAGATCACATATTGCGAATGGACGCTAATACAGTAAGAAAACACATCTTAAATTATACACCAGATGACGGCTATAGAGTTGTTGGCCGTCCTAGAACTTAATGGACACATTTTCTTCGAGTTGGAACAGGCCTAGAGCCTACCATGCTGAAGAAGAACATTATGATGATGATGATGATGATGATGATGATAATCCAAGAAACTGTCCTTTCACACGATTATTATTTAATGCTGTCTATTTCAATTATCCTACCGTTACTTCCTACCACTTTTCATTTCAAATCGTGCTTCCAAATTAATGGTACGTCGATTGTTTCCCGCTTCAGCTATATTTTATAACTGTACGCGCATACTTTGTGAACGCAATAGCTTTATGCTTCAAATTTGAAATATTCTTTGGTAAGACTTTTTGAGACAGTCTAAGGTCAGAGATAGGAAACTGTTGCCCGTGCCCAAGTCGGCTGGGTGTGTCGGTTCGTGTGTAACCGCCGATGTAGCCATGTGACGTCCTCATCTCCACTTCTCAAAAGATAAGACAAAGGGATACCTAAAATGCTTGACAAAATCTATTGTAAGAATTGTTTGTCTAACTAAGAATAAAGCATTTTTCTCCTTGTTTACTTATTAGTAGATAGAGAAGGTATTGTATTGTATTGCGCCCAAAATTCGATACCGATGTTTCACCGTACAATACATATTTTGAGACAGCCTGAATTAAAAAACATTTTTATAAACATGTCCATGTGTGTCTTTGTGAATGCGTGCTTTTATTTTTTTGACACTGTTCAACCCCTGCTTTTACTACATGTGGCACCGCAGGCGATGACACTAATGATGATTGGAAAGATCACGGAGCACCTGTTGATATGATGGCGGGAAAACCGGAGAACCCGGAGAAAACTTGTTCCTGCGCCGCTTTGTCCACCATAACTCCCACATACGGCCACCTGGAGTCAAATCTGGGCCGCCTTGGAGAGAGGCGATTGATTTAACCTTTCAGCCACGGGTATGTGTGTGTGGATAGCATCAAAATTCATTAATTAATATGCCCATAGTAAACCATATCCTCCTAATTTAAGTAAAACCCCTGTTTAAGTTTAGCATCTTCCAAGGATGCGACACGAATATTTTGATGAAAATCTCCCTCCCCCGAAATACCATTTTCTAAAATTTTGATTTTCTCATAAATTGCTCTAACGATCCTGATTAAAATACCGTAAATTAAAGATATTTCCATGGAAAATAAAACGTATATGTTGAATTTTCTGGTAATTGCCTGTAAAGAGCTCTTCATTCTATATGACTTTTGCATAACTGATAAACTGTAAGACATACAAAAAATCTTACTACCCAAAAAACGTAGATCCTTGTAAATCACACACTTTATGTCATATACACTTGGAATTGACCATTTCCGATATACATCTTATTATTTTTATAGTATTTAACGCCGGATTTTACTACTTGTGGCACCGCAGGCGATGACACTGATGATACATGGGATGAAAATGGTGGAATGCGATGGCGGGGGAAACCGGAAAACTCTAAGAAAACCCGCCCTGCGTGCTTTGTCTACCACAAATCTTACATGCGGTCGCTTGAGATCGAGCCTTCCTTTGCTATTGGTTTCCGTTTTAAAATACTTAAACTTTTCTTATACGGAAATTTGTCAACTCCTGGCCATGAAAACAAAGGTATTTCGATTGCTTAGCAACAGCTTTAAAACATTTTAAAGTTAGCATAGTATATTCCCTTATTTCTCTTCTACTTACAAGGAAGGAATTAATACGAGCATTTCTGCTATCTTCATTTATCACGATTAGGACGAAGTAGAGAGAAGAATAACTAGAAGTTATGTGAATGGAACACCACATCAGATTTTTTGATAATGGTAAGGAAAATCTTGCGACTGTAGGTCAAATTATTATTGTATATTTTACATTTGGAAACGTCTTTCTGATACTGTAGCTTAAGTAGCTGGTTACATGTTTCAAGCATCGGAAAAGAAATCAGAAAACAAAAGTGCTCGTTATCACCCATCACCTTTCATGTACTCCAATCAACGTAGCAGTACTCAAGCGAATGCAAATGAAAAATTGAGTTTTGCTAAGCATTGATTTTTCTTCAGCACTCAACATGTAATAAAGGTTAATAAAACGGTTCTGAGAGAAAATTGCTGCGCGGAGTTTGCAAGACGGGAGAAAGGTTGCCCATCCTGCTAATGCAATTCACGCAGAGCTCCTGCGCCTGGTACGTATTTAATAATGTAACCGGCGTCTTACCCCTGGATGTGCGGGGGTGGCCTGGAGCTGAGGCCATCTTCGGTTAGGAGGGAGCTCTAGGATCTTAATTGTGTTTACAATTCTAAATGTCAGCACGTGTGAGTCTGGCGAGTAACGCTTCATTTAGCTGTCTCATTTGTGACTCGTAAATTCAAAACCATTAGCGGCTTCCTTCTTCGTTAAAGGGAACTCCTCAAGCTTTACTACCGATGCTACTTAGGGTCGACTAAAGCTGGTAGAAAAAGCAAACACGAACCTCGCTTTTCCTCCCGTGGGTGTGTTTCTTTTGTAATATTTAAGACCGTGTTTGCAGGAAGTGGAAATTTACTTCTTACCTTTTGGTTCATAACAGTGGTATGACATAAAGTAGAACTGGGGTTCAAACTCTCTTATGACCCGGCACCAACTCGCTTGGTTTTATAGAATCAATTTCAATAGGTGCAAATCTATGGTGAGTACCATACATTTCTGAGCGTTGCCCATAAAATACTTCAGGGTGATTAAATCAAAAGCTAATTCTATTCTTATTTATAGCAGCGGCATTTTTAGTTTATGTATTGCCTTGAGGACAAATATATTTTATAAAGTAGGCCTGCTCCGTCGTGTATGCAATAAGTAAACACGTGGCAGCATGGACTACCTTTCTTCCCTGTACAGTGTATAATGTCGGAAACAGAATGAAATCCAAAACGAGGCCATCAACTCCACGTTTATGCCTGCCTAGGAGGAATCTTTCTTATCTGTAGAAATTGGCACAGCTCAGTGGTAGAGTAACCGGCTAGAGACCGGGAGATCCGTGGTTCAAATCCCGGCTATGGGGTTGCATTTTTCAGTCTGACTCTACCTATCCAACTCATCGCACCATAGTAATAAATGTTCAAAATGATACCCTTCTAAGTCGATGCACTTTCCAGCTCTGTGAGTACACGATTGCTGTGTCTGTAAAAGCACGTCACTTCCAATACTGGCACAAGCATTTCGTATGCACGCCGTCTCCAGAAAACATGAAGGCGATGTAAACCAATTTTTACCTACAGTTATTAATACTCTTCAAGTTTGCAGATTTAAAATGATGCAGTTATAATATTTTTCGTGGTTATATTCAGGAATAGTTTAATGATTATTCGTCTTAAAACAATAAGTAACTTTTACTAAACAGTAGTTAGTAACGTACATTAAATATTCTCATACATTTTAATTGGTGTTGTGCATTCTAGTCATACCTACGTATACCCTGAGAAGGAAAGAGTGTGTTCTCATAATATTCCACTGGAGCTATAAACAGGCAGTGGCATTGTTATACACTCATAGGAGTTTTCTATTCATGACAGATTCACACGTGTATATCCATTGTAGAATATACTTTTCATATAAACAGTGATTTCTGTATCCAAGTTACGTTATTTAAGACATACAGATTTGTTCATAATTAAGGAATAATACAAATTAAACCAGAATTAACTCATTTTAAAAACGCTTAGAAACGCCAAATTGGGAATTTTGAAATGATCATTTTACCGAGATAAATCAGCTATTATAATGCAGGTTATGCCATATCGAGGAACCTTTAGAATGAAAACGTAGATTTTTTTTTCATTTTTACTTTCTCTATATAGTGCATAGTGATTTTCATTTTTGAGTGTCATGTTCACGGATACATACATAAACACACGTTTTTTTTAAAAGTGCTTTTTTGGACACAGGGGACTCCAAAACGTGTATTTCCGATGAAATCTTGGTATCGAAATTTTGGATAGAGTGCAATACCTTCTCTACTTACGTACAATACTATGTAGAGAAAGTAACAATCAATGAAGACCTTAAAACGTGTATTTTCGGTGAAATCTCAGTATCATATTTTTGGGTGAAGTGCAATACCTTCTCTACTATGCATCATGTACTATATAGAGAAATAAAAGTGGTCAGGAAAGAATGGAGATATATTCCGTCAGCAGTTATTGAATTTACTCATCATGGATTCATGCATCGATGCTAGAATGAAAATGAGAAGCATTTTAAACTCAATAAAGAACTGGAATTTCAGTGTTTAAAGTGATTGTTTAATTTGTGGTGGAAACAATTGAAGGAGCCAAAACAAACTATTCGCATAGAACGAAATCTTTTGTATGAATAAATTAAACTGCAGCTAAATACGATCTTTTAGGAATATATATCGTACACACCTTCCAATGTTTAAGCCCTGGTAACGACTGAAAGAAAAATAACTAAACTATCAAAACCTATGTGCCTGCGAAAACCTTGGGAAAGTTCAAATAGTATAACATAAAATATTTCGAACATTGCAAACGCTACGAAAAAATACAAGTATATATCGCAAATTGTATTTCTTATTGAATTCTACATGTTTTCCAGGTAACTGACTATCTTCTGGGGTTTCCTAGGTATAAAAAGGTTATATACAATTAAATTACTACGAAAAATGAATCACAGGTGATTCACTTTGATACTTTAAATATGTTGTACTTTAATAACTATTTTTAAAAACGTAAAAAAATAAAAGAATAATTTTGGTTTGGTAGAGACAGACTGAAGAATTTAATGCCATAGATGGGATTTGAACCACAAATCTCTCGGTATCTAGCCGGTTACTCTACCACTGAGATACCATAGCAACATGCCAGCTCGGCACTAAACTTCTTAACTGACTCGCAACTTTCCCGTTAATTGCCATTGGGGTGTGTCATCCCAAAATAATTTGAGATCACCTGCGGTTTACAAGGAAAGTTTAGTGACATACCGGTTATGTTACCATGATAGCTCAGTGATAGAGCAACCTGCTAGAAACCGGGAGATCCGTGGTTCAAATCCCGGCTATGGATTTGAATTGTTCAATCTGGCTCTACCTATCCAACTCCGGTCTAACACATGGCTTGTGAAAAAAAAATCAATTAAATCAAGAATAACTTTTCCTTTATGGATAATAAAGGGTAGGGAATTCCTTTCGAAATTATAGTCTACTATGCAGATGTTATACATTCATAACTGACTTACTTGAGTAAGTTTGTAAATGCATTTTAAAGAATTCGGTAACAATAATCATTTATACTGGAAATTTTAATGATTCACATATGTAATTGTTTTTAGAAATTTTCATTTTTGATGTTTTTTGAATTCTTGATATCATCATCAATTTACATGCAATTTTCTGATTTTTTTTTAGATGCAATTGTTTAGCTAAACTTCATTCCTCTGTAATTTATTCTGTTTTATTCATTTTATTCTGGATCTATAAGGTCACCTGTATTGTCAGGAGGTGTTTAAACAAATAAAAAAAAATATAAAAAAAGAACAGAACATACATCAGGTCGGAAATACATAAAGGCAGAGTAGATTTGTTACAATCTCAGAAGTTTAGAAAACATTTAAAATAAAATCCTTATTCCACACCACTCATCCTAGGATAAAATGGCGACGCCTCCTCCTAGTGCTCTGTGATTAACATGTGAGCGCAAGTTTTCTCTCTCACTGATAAAGGAATATTAAAAACACAGGTCTCTATACAGACAGTAATTCAATTTATTTCCACTGCACTGCTGCACCTCCTGCCGAGAAAATAATGAAATTCCACTAGAGTGAAAAACAATGAAGGCACAGTCTTTCTCAAAATAGGAGCCCCATGACCATATGAAAGCTCTCCTACCCCTGAATTGTGAGGCCATTTCTTTTTGCTTTGGAAGGGGTTCAAGATTGGAATTTATCCGGTTTTATGTTGCTCACAGATACGCACACTCCACGCACATACATACACTCTTTCTCTCTCTCTCTCTCTCTCTCTCTCTCTCTCTCTCTCACACACACACACACACACACCCACACACACACACACACACACACACACACACATCCACGAGACTTTTTCTTATGTGCTACATTCATTTAACCTTCTTGTCCACTTTTCTATGACTATTCATAAATATCCTTATTCTTCCTTATACTTCATACTAGCGTTTATACGGCCGCACCGTGGCCGAGTGATTAGACCACTCGCCTCTCACCTGAACGGCCCGGGTTCGATCCCAAGCGACCGCATTTGTAGTAGACAAAGCGGCGCAGGGGCGGGTTTTCTCCGGTTTCCCCCGCCATTGCATCTTCATTTCAAATATCACCAGTGTCATCGCCTGCGGTGCCACAAGTAGCAAAAGCGAGCGTTAAACACTACAAAAAATGAGCGTTTACAAAAATGCTCCGATTAAACATTTTGTTGTAGATACAAGGGCGTTACAGTAGAATAAAGTTAAATCTTTAAAAAGTGAGTCGCTATTTGACTGTTTTAAACATCCTCGTTGCATGACCACGAGAAAAAAATAAATAGGGACTTGAACTTAAAAAAGTCTTAAGTAAGTTCAAACTATTATAAAAAATAAAAACCTACCTTGAAAATGTTTAGTAAAGAATTGTTTTCTATGTATATATTTTAATATATTTTGTGTCTTAACGTAAAGTTAAGTTTTTGTCTCTTTCTCTCTTTCTTTCTCTCTCTCTCTCTGTCCCATCTGATTTACTAGTTATACACAATTAATTCAGAATAAAAATACCTTTAAAAAGTAAAAGCAGATAATTCTTTTTTTGCCATTCAAATACCTTCAACATATTGTAGTTCAATCAATAAAAATAGTTTCTTTGCCATGCAAACACCTCTAGCATATGGTATTTTAATCAAAATATTTCGAATCACTTTTGAGAAAATAGAAGATTTAAAGGTTGTTTGGGGTAAAGGCAATTTTGATAGTTAACTAAGTTTTCATTTTCGTGCTATTCTGTTCAAAGAGAGATACACATATTAACACATATGCAATTTTTTATGAAACTGTTATGTTTTAGATTCACAGGTTATTAAAAGTATTTTCTATAAAATCTTATTGTCGACTTTTTGGCAAAATACACGTTTATTTTGTTCGTTTTTGTTTTATGCTTTCTATAGATAACAATTAGGGAAGGTAAACATAAATATTTGGCTTCAACTGACCTCAAAACTAGCATTTCCAGGAAATAATGAACTTTGGGTGTTCCAATCAATTGAATTTTGAGACAATAATGTATCACGAATTGGAATATATTTATAATAGAGATATGAATTACATTAAGATGGGACAAATTTGCATTTGAAATGGCCAGGGGAGAAATGTTGTGAAACACATCGAAAAGTGTAGGAACGGATTTTTCTAAGGTATGGATGTGCCAGTATACGGGTTGGTAAGCGAGACAGATAGAGATTGGCCGTTACTAGAGGGACACAAACAAAAGGGGATGAAAGGTCCATCGTCCGATGGGATTCGTGCTGGCAGAGAGAAGCGACACACTTGCTGTGAGGCGATGAAATAAGACGTGCTAGCTGATTCAGCGGACGGGCTATGTACGGCGTTATAGGAAAGCGTTAAAAAATACACAATAATAAGTGTTACAAGTAATATGGGAATAATAGTTGAAAGAGGTGAGAACTTAGGAGGAATGCGTGTGTGTTCAACGGCAGATAATATCCAAAGAAAAGAAATAAATGAGTTCAACGGTAATCGTAAACACAAGGAAATCACCCGTAACACCTTAGAGTGTCTTAGCACCACCCTGAGAAAGATTGCATGTTGAGATTCTGAGTTAGGTTGTTCACACTTCCACAACTAGTCTGCAACAAATTATCCTTACAAAGGCTTATCTTCTATCTACTCCACGGTATTATAGTTCTAGCAGCTATAGTCTTATGACTTATTTCCCTAGTGAATCACCAAAAGAAATTTGGTAATACACTAGGATAAAGCGATAGTCAAATATTTTAATAGCTGGTCACTAAGAGATGACATTGCATTTCCGTGTTCTTTGCATGGTCAGGAGTAAAATTGTAAAAAGGAAGACAGCTTCCCATTTGAGAAAAGTGTATATTAGAGAATTTAAACCAATAACAGGAATACCTTTGAAATGGTTAATTCCAAAATCGTCCAGAATGGAGAGGTCTTAAGATCTTATTTCCAGAAAACTCAAGATATACATTTTATCTGTGATGAAAATATTATTAATAAATGGTATTTTTATCAAAATCGCTAAAGCCATCTTTAGAAAACAAAATGTTCGAAAAATGTTACATTAAAAGCTTAGTTTGGGGTGAGGGATTTTCATGAAAATCTTCGTATCACATCCTTGGAAGATGCTAAGCTTAAATACAAAGTTTAGTTTTTTCGTTTTTGAGTTAACATACACATACATAAGGACGTTCTTAAAAAATACGTGCACGAGATACAGGGAGTCTCAAAATATGTATTCCTGGCGAAGTCTCAGTATTGTAGATATTATTGGTTGGAAAACAATACCTTCTCTACCTAACATACATTGTTCATACGTGGCCGAGAAAGTAATCACTGAAACATAAAAATCTGATATATCCGTTCACATGACTTTCTCTACATTTCTCTCAAAAATATTGTTTAAAAGCTTTTTCTTCCATCTACTTCATACTAATCGATACAAACATCAGCAGAAATGATCCTATTACTTGCTTCCTTATACGTAGAAGGGAAAAAAGAGAGTACACTAGACCAGGAGTATTCTCGTATGAGTAAAGTAATAAAAGGAATATCTAGGAAATTCCACCAAAAATGTATGAAATAGGTATATATTTTATTTATAATTTCTCTACATAATACATGTACATTGGTAGAGAAGGTATTGTACTCCAACCAAAAATTCTATACCGAGATTTCACGGAAATACACGTATTACAGTCCCCTTATCCAAAAACCTTTTTAGAAAAAGGTATGTGTGTGTCTATAAACATGATAACTAAAAAACGAAAAGTCGGTAAAATATAAACTTGGTATTTAAGTTTATATCTTCCAAGGATGCCACACGAAGATTTTGAAGAAAATCACCCCACCCCAAACTACCCTTTATATGGAAAAAATTCAAAGATATTGATCTTCTATAAAAATGGCATTAACGGTTTTAATTAACATACCGTATATTAAAGATATTTACGTGACAAATAAAATATATGTCTTGAATTTCCTGGGAATAATCTCTGAAGACCTCTACATTCTGGATTACTTTTGCATAACTGGTAAACCGTAAGAGATAGACAAAAACTTACTACACAAAAAATGTAGATCTTATCAAAACACACCTAAGGGGTCTCATATTTTTTTTTATTGCGGAGTTGACCATTTCCGAGATATTCCTTGTTATTTGTTTCAGTTTTAAAATACTTAAAACTTTTCTCATTTGTAAACTCCTGGCCATGCAAAGACACGAGTTTCTATCACATATCAACCAGCTTTTAAAACATTTGACTATTGGTTTAGCCTAGTGTACTCCCTTATTTACCTTCATCTTATAAGGAAATAAGCAATAAGACCATTTTTGCTAATGTTTATCCCGATTAGTATGAGTTAGAATAATAAGCTTTTTAACAATAATTTGTTAAATAGATGTAGAGGAAATCATGTGAATGAAACGCCTCAGATGTTTGTAAGTTCTCTCGTTAAAAGTTTTTAAACGCCGATATAAGCAATTGATTAATATATTATATTGGTAATGCTACTAATTATTATTAGAACCAGCTGAAAATTCAATGTCACACCAAAATTTGAACACGGTTCTTCTGCTCTCCGTGCGATTACTCTAACCATTGAGATATTGTGACAACATGCCGGTATGTCATTCAATTCTCCATTTGATTCATGTGTTTTTAGCTGTTCAACCAAACGGTATGTCTCTTCTTTCAGAGAACACCTTAATGGTGACTTACATTCGTAAGCACTTAGTATCCGGGTGAATTAATGTAGTTATTGCCAACTATCAGACTATTTTATTATATTGGTAATGCTCCTTACACTGGATAATGCATTTTTATTATTAGAAGGAGCTAAAAAAATGTAATATCACACAGGGATTTGAACACGGTTCTTCCACTCTCTGTTCGATTCTTCTAACCACTGAGCTACTGTGACAGCATGCCGAAATGACATTCAATCCTCCAATTGATTCATGTGTTTTTAACAGGTCAGCCAACCTATATGTCTCTTCTTTCATATAACACCTTAATGGCGTCTTACATTTTTAAGCATTTAGTATCCGGATAATATTAATATTGTTAATGCCAATTATCAAATTATTCTATTATATTGGTAATGCTCCTTATACTGAGTAATGTCTTCTTATTATAAGAATCAGCTGACAAATTCAATGCCACAGCCAGAACACCACCACGGGGAGCGGGAGAACAGTGTTCACATTCTAAATGAGGCATTGAGTTTTTTAGCTATTCCTAGTAATAATAAAAATAATAATAATAATAATAATAACAAAAATAATTTTTATTATTATTAAATATTATTGAATCATTATAATTTGTAACTAACTGCTTTCGTCTCAAACTTGGGCTGATGGTAGAGAGAGCTGAGACACGGATACATTTATTTGCGATCTACTTTCACTAAAGTATTCCAGCTCGGTCTGTAATAGTAATGTGACTAACGTCCCTTACGTGTGCACTCATCGTTTAATCAGATGTTGAAAGCACATCTGTGATAATATTCTAATCCTCGTGTCTCTGTTACGCCCCCTTTCGGGCAACTTCGCCCTCACAATGAAGATGCGAGCCTCTAATTACGCCTAACCGTCTCCTAAATGGGTTTCTGGTGTTAAACGGTTCATCTTCCTATAGAGACGTGGGAAATCGAGAAAACTTTGTGAGTGTCTCAACCGCGCTCATTAATAATAATACAATCTGGAGGATATAGGAAAACGTGTATTTGCAGCAGGCGGTAGCCACGTTTCCACTTTTCATTGCTCGTAGTATCGAACTGTTACACAATGTTATGGCTTCCGTTGTGGTTTAATATCCGCTGATACTCTTGGTAAAGCTTACCAAATTAACACCCGCTGTTCCCTATGTTATCAGAAACGCAAACAGTTTATGGTATACTTCAGAACATCTTGTGTTGCAGTTAAGTTAATCTTCAGCCGCAACAGTATCCATCAACCCCACCTCTTCAGTACAATAACTACCACTTTCATGTAGCTTACCATGTAGCTTATAATGTGTATGTGTGAAAATAATATAATGAGGTGTATGTCTCAAAATTGAATGAGGAAACATTTAGTAACTCTGAATCAGAATATTAACAACTCTCGTCTCTTGTATTCTGAAGAGTGGTATCACAGATCAAAAGTGCATAGTGTATAAAGAAGGTATTGCATTCGACCGAAAAACTCTATACCGAGATTTCACCGGAAATAGAGGTTTTAGGGTCCCCTGTATAAAAAAAAAACATTTTTAGAAAAACGTGCGTGTTTGTGAGTCCGTGTGTCTGTAAACAGGATAACTCAAAAACGTAAAGTCGGTAATGTACCAAACTTGATATATAAGTTCAGTATCTTCCAAGGATGCGATATGAAGATTTTGAGAAAAATCCCCCCACCCCGAACTACCCTTTATTTGGAAAAAAACTTCCAAAATTTTTACTATCTTAAAAATGGCTCTAAAGATTATTATTAAAATCCCGTATATTAAAAGCTATTTTCATCCCAAATAAAATGTATATCTTAAATTTTCTGCGAATAACCTCTGAAAACCTCTTTATTTTGGATGATTTTTGCCGAATTTTGAGATAGACAAAAACTTACTACACAAAAAATGTAGACCTCGTCAAAACACACAATTTAAATGGTTTACGTTTTTGTTGTAAAGGTAACCGTTTCCGAGATATTCCTTATTATTGGTTTCATCTGTGAATTGCCTTTACTTTTCTCAGAGAGGAATTGTCCGTTTTTCTTTTGTTCTACTCCTAGCCAAGCAAAGAAGCGATTTGCAATGACAATCGCATAACGATGGCTTTTAAAACATTTGACCATTACTTTAGCCTAGTGCATTCCTTTAGTTTCCTTCTACTTATAAGGAACTAAGTAATAAGAACATTCTGCTAATGTTTATCTCGATTAGCATTGTGTAGAAAGAAGAACAATTTTTGTAGGAAGTTGTAGAGTGCTGGAGAAAGTCATGTGAGTGTAACACATCAGATTTTTAGAAAAAGGTCCATGTGCGTGTCTGTGAACACGATAACTCAAAAACGTAAAGTCGGTAAAATACCACACTTGGTATATAAGTTTAGTATCCTCCAAGGATGCGACAAGAAAATTTTGATGAAAATTATCCCACCCCAAACTACTCTTTACATGCAAAAACAAATCGAACATTTTGATTTTCACAAAAATGGCACTAAATATTTTGATTAAAATACTGTATATTAAAGACTTTACACGGCAAATAAAGGGTATGTCTTGAATTTTCTGGGAATAGCCTCTGAATACCTCATTATTGTGGATGAATTTTGCTGGATTTTCCATAACTAGTAAACCGTAAGAGATAGACAAAAACTTACTGCCCAAAAAATGTAGATCTCAATAAAACACGAAATTTATGTCATATACGTTTTTTTTTTTGTTTTTTTTCGTAGAGTTGACCATTTTTGAGATATTGCTTGTTATTTGTTTCAGTTTTAAAATACTTAAAACTTTTCACTTATGGGCATTTGTGAACTCTTGGCAATGCATAGGAACGATTGCATCCACATGGCAATCAGCTTTTATTCAGCCTAGTGTATTCCCTTATTTCCTTTCTGTTTACGAGAAAGTATTTCTGCTAACATTTATCTCGATTAGCATGATATAGATAGATTCCAGAAAATGGTGTACTTATGTACATCGGGGGCAACGCACTTTAGAGCGTGTCTTCCGATAATAATTATATAAATATTCCCAAGAACGGCATATGCGGAAGACACGTAACCAGAGAAATCTAGAGGACATTACATCCATTTCTTTAATACATCCTTCTTATTTTCATCTTTCTTGGACTTAGTGTCTGAAACCAACGAGCCACCTCCATTCTTCTTGGGTACGACCTAGTTCGACTCCTGACCAAGGACTATTCTAACAGAACTTAAAGTCTTAAGGCTCCAATCCACATAGCCGAGAGCATTTCATAGGCAAAGCATGAACATTCATTATAATCCTTCCAAAAATTAGGTAACCTTCGGTCTCAGTGTTATGTCCATCTGTTCTATCTTGAGGTTACGGCTATATACAAAAGGCTCTTTATATTTTACCTTTTATTTTCTCTAACAATACTGTATACGTACATAATAGGTAAAGAAGATATTGTATTTCACTGAAAAATTCAATATCGAGATTCCACCGTAATTGCATATATTCAGGATCCCTAAACTAAAAAAAAAAAAAAAAATCTCCGCAGGCGCACGTGTGTGTGTGTGTGTGTGTGTGTGTGTGTGTGTGTGTGTGTGTGTGTGTGTGTGTGTATGTATGTGTAGCATAACTAAAAAAATACGATATGTTCCATTCACATGACTTTCTCTACATCTCCGTAAAATTGTTATTCTTCTACTTAATGCTAATCGAGATGAACATCAGCAGGAATTGTTTTTATTAATTGATTTCTTGGAATCAGAAGGGGAATAAGAGCATACACTAGGCTAAAGCAATAGTCAAATCTTATAAAAGCTGGTTGTCACGTGATTGAAATCCGTTTCTTTACACTGCGAGCAGATTAAAATTTCTCGTATGAGAAAAATATTTTAAAACTGAAAGCAATAAGAAGGAATATCTCTGAAATGGTCAACACCGAGAAAAAATGTATATGATATAAATTGTGTACTTTAACGATATTTACGTTTTCCATGTCTTATGATTTAACAATTTAAAAACTAAACAAAATTCATTCAGAATAAAGTGAACTTCAGAGGCTATTTCTAGAAAATTCAAGATGAACATTAAATTTATAATGTAAATATCTTTAATGTTCCTTCTTTGTTTTCTTCTTCTTAAAGAAAGACCAGAAAATGTAAAAAAAAAAAAAAAAATGGAAGAGAGTAGACGGAACAGGCAATCAACGCCTAAACCAGGAGGTGAAGAAGAAGAAATCTTTAATGTATAGTATTTTAATCAAAATCGTTAGAGCACTAGTTTGGGGTGGCGTATATTTCTCAAGATCTTCGTGTCACATCCCTGGAAAATAACTAACTCCATGGCACGACAGCTCACAAGGAACCTTGAACTACCGCACGGCCGCTGCGTCCCCCGTCTCAGTCCATGACGAGAACCCTCCCGGCCCGTTAATACTACTGGAGCCGCTACTTCTCCATCAAGTAGCTCCTCAATTGGACCCCCAGGGACCTTCACGAGGCTGAGTGCACCCCAGATCAGGTCTCCCAGCGGGGGAAAATCCCCACGCCGGTACTGGGAATCGAACCCAGGTCTCCCGCAGCCGCGCTACCACCGCGCTAAGGAGACGATCATCCCTGGAAAACACTAAGCTTAAATATCAAGTTTGGTATTTTATCGAATTTTTGTTTTTGAGTTATGAAACACCCGGCACACACTGACCTTATTCTAAAAATGTTTTTTTTTGGGGGGGGGGATACAGGGAATACTAAAACGTGTATTTCCGGTGAAATCTCGGTATCGAATTTTTGGGTGGAATGCAATGTCTTCTCTATTACACTTCGTACATAGTGCATGTAGAGAAAGTAAAATCGAAAATGGTTTTAAATACAAACTTGTTTATGTTAAGTATGCGACACGAAGATTTTCAAGAGAATCCTCCATTGCCAAACTATCTTTTCCTTGGAAGATTTTTCGAACTTTTTTCGATTTTTTTTAAAAATGGAACTAACCATTGTTATGGTTAATGAAATGTTGATGCAAGCAAATTCATTTGTTAAAGCAATGCACCAGTCCTTTAGATTTAAGAAGGAGACTCGAGGCAGAAAAGACCAAATGTGTGAATGGTAAAGTGGTTGGTGCAGGCAATAGGGATTTACAGTTGCAGTGTCCCTGGCTGTTGTTACGAAGCAGAATGACTCCCTTGCCTGATTGCTCTCTGGAGCCTGTCCAGAATATGGTGCGGTGGTCTCCAAATGCCATGTCCTGAGCGGAAAAAAACATACTGCTAATAGAGTAACAAAGAGAGAAACTGACTCTCGGGAGTACATCTAATACTGTTTTGGTGCGGATCTGAGGACAATGACCCCATTATTATCGCTGTTTTCGACGAATGTTGCATTTAATTTATATTATACTAGCTGCCCGCTGCGGCTTCGTACAGGTGGAATGAAAGAAACTGAGACAAAATCTACAGTACCACCATGCAATGAAATAAAATTGTAATTAAATAATTTAACAATACTTTATTGTAATGCACAATATTTTGCGTTTTTCCTTCCAGAAAGAAAACAAATAACGCCGTCTGACGATTGACCTTGAAATTTATTGTCATTACGAATGCAAGGTGAAGCGGAAACTCAACACGCTTAAATTCAAAAGAAAAGTCGGTTGGCATTAGTTTTATTCTTGGAATAAGCACATCCTCGTCTTTGAACTTTTCTATGATTATAGTAGCTTAAATCAAATTTTCATAATTGCTTTAACAGCGAGTTTTGTTCCGTTGAAAAATTTCGGCTGATTTAGATTGCGTAGCATAATTATCACAGAGTCAACCTTGAGCTGTAAATTGTGTGGCGGTAATCTTGGCAAATCCAATGAATTTAGGAATCCAGTTGGTAATTGACGACTTCATTTGGACCGGTAATGGAATTGATCGACCTAAATGAATGCATTTGTCTATCAATTTTACTCTGAATTTTTATATTAAAAGCATCTACATTCTTATTAGTTCGCTCAACCAAGCATGGTTTTTGTAATTTTCAGCAATATTTGGAAACACTTTCGATATTATTCTTCCTTTGACGTTGTGAAGTGACAAAAATTTGATGGAAACGAAATGAGGTCAGTAGAAGTGTCAACAGGAATCTTCCCATTGCTATTGTCTAATAATGCCTTTGCATCTGAAAAGCGCAATGCTCTGCTTAATGTTACATATATAGTTGGTATTGCGAAAAGCAGGAAGTCAGTGCATCCATAGATTAGATTAGATTAGAAAGCATTCTGTAGGTTCGTTTAGGCCAGAAAGCCACTGAATATAGAACTTGTCAAGGCATATACATGTATACATATGCTTATATACTATATACTATGGAAAAAAAATGTATAAAGCTCTAGTGCTAAAAGCATAGGTTACAAAAACAACAGAATACTTTTTTTTTTTGCATGCACATAAAAACAAAGAGTATCAAAATATAGTGTTAAAATGTATAAATAAATAAATATAATTTCATTATATGTAAAACTAATGTTATGTCAGATGATAGTTTTCAAATTATCGATATAATAGTTACTAGTAGTAATTATATAAACTAAAACATGATTATTGTATTATGTACTCTTCATAAATGTCAACAAATTACAATACATATTTACAAATATGTTATAGAACTTCCAATGCAAAGATTTACAATTATGGTAGATAAGGTAGAATGGAAACAGGGTTGCCAAATCAATAGATTTTCGATCAAAATTGACAGACTTTCAAGTCGTTTGATGGGCAAAATTTAGTTTTGACGGATGACGGATTGTTTTTACAGATATTATTAGCAATTACTAATTAATGTTATATTGGTTTTATTTAGAAAAAACCTCAAGGATGCAAATGTTGTACAACTATAAGACAGAGTCTTGTTAAGCAATTTACATTTAGAGCTAACAGTGACAAACAGTCGAATGACTGAACAACTTCGTAAACAAAACACTGTGGCATATGGCTACATATATGGATCATGTGAGTTCTGAATGCAGCATAGTAAACGCAGTGCTAATTCAGTGTTCCATTGCCTCGTTGTATGTTTAACAGTTACGTTATAGTGCTTTTTATTATGTTTAATTGCCTGATTGAACAGAAAGGTAAGTGGTATGTATGGCATTTTAGAAAAGAATAGTTAGATAATGAACAATTAAAGGAATGGTTGATAGATGTGCTCGGGGCACCTAGTAGTGGGCGGTGCAAATATTGCCAATGCAACGTGAATGTACGCTTGTCAATTTACTTTTTCATGGAAAACATAAGAAATATTTAAAAGCAGCTGAACAGCCAAATTGCCATTTTAGCCTATCAAACACACGTATGAACGTGCTTCTGAAAATCTGGTCTTAATTGTAGTTAATCACTGTGCAATTAGATCCCTTGAACATCTTTTAGATCTAACCAGAATTTGTTCCAAGAACATAAGAAATTGAGTTTTAATATAATTTCTATTTTGAGGGAAAATACGAAAACTTTTAATTTTGACGCAATTTTATGTGTTGATCTGGCGAAAAAATAATGTTGTGGTGGCAGCACTATATGGAAAGGATGACATATGCAGTTAACAGCGTGGGTAAGTAAGGATACCATTGGCATATGGCAGCGCTTCTATAGAGTAGCGGGTAAACACTGAAATAGGTGATGAATTACATTAAGCAGAAGGTCACAAATTAACATTCATGCTTCTTCCGAATCTCTTTCTTTCCTTTCCTTCTACTGTTTTTCACCTCTTTTTTTTTTTTTCTTATATGTCAAAACAGTCATGTTTAAGGTTAATGATGACATAACTAAAGAGCAAGTAGAAAGTTTTTATTTGCTGATAGTTAAGGTGTATTAAATTTCTCCATTTTACCCAAATTATTACTTGATCAAATGTATTAAGAGCACCGCAATTGCAGTGTGACGGTGACGGGGTATCTTCATGTTCTGATAAAGTCACTTATGGCTAGCTCATGTATCACATAACCTCAAATAATCGACATCTGCAATAGAATAGGAAGTTAACCTTAAGCGGTTTACCTTCCAGGTCCCGTCATTTTCCGCCACTTTCATATTCCAAGAAGCATTATTGATTATGCGCATACTTTATAACTTGTTCATTTTAAAGAATTACAACAAAATATACCTTATACGCGAAACAAATACATTTTATTTCTTTATTTAAACAATATGAAGGAAACAATAGTTAATACATAAGAAATATACTTGATTTTCACTGTTATCTTGCATCATTGACTGCATAATCAGATGCATTCCCTTATCATTGAATGAGGAAGAAAATTAGAGCAGTATTATGGCCATCTAGCGGCAAATAAATAAGTACATACTCTAGGTGTTCGCCAGGAAAGCTTCTTTTATTCTTTATTTTAAACAA
Organism: Hymenopus coronatus; assembly: GCA_030762935.1. Lineage (NCBI taxonomy): Eukaryota > Metazoa > Arthropoda > Insecta > Mantodea > Hymenopodidae > Hymenopus > Hymenopus coronatus. The sequence continues at coordinate 65,663,917 of CM060898.1, read as the reverse complement.
TAGGAGTAAGGAAAGAACAGTTAATACATAAAAATGTATTTGAATTTCACTGCTGCGTTTCGACATTCTCTCGATAAACTGGTGCGTTACTTTAACATTGAATCGGGAGGAAAAATCGAGTAGTACAAGGGCCATCTAGCGGCAAATAAATATGTACTCTAGGTGGTCGTCACCAGAAATGCTTCTTTGATTCTTTATTTTAAACAATAGAGTAAGGAAAGGTCAGTTAATACATAAAAATGTATTGGGATTTCAGTGCTCGTTGCGTCATTGCCTTGATAAACTGCTGCGTTGAATGGGGAGAAAAATAGAAACTTTAGCAACAAATAACCGTAACACCACTGTCATCTGGCGGCTATTAAACGATTGCTTTCTCTTGGTAGTGTATGTTTATTCATGTTATGAAGCTTCAAAAACTTTCTCGTATGATTTTTAAACATTTTCTTTTACACAAATCTTGTCTTGACAAAAACGAAACATTGTTCAATTTGGTGTAGTCCTTCGGAAGTGATGCGCCTACATTTCGGCGATTCATTTTTATATATAGATATACATAGGTATATCATTTATGTAATCCTTTTAAAACCGGGCGAGTAACGCGAGTGACTTACATTTGGAAGCTACCTGGTTCGTTTCATAGGGATCGCTCACTCTGACCCATGAGTTATTTTCGGCGTTTCCTCAGTTCGACAGACGAATGCCGGAAAGATTTCTCTTATCCGTGTATTCTCTTGATATTGTTCCCTTAATTATTTAACATATCATTCACCTCATTTTGTCTATTTCTGAAATGTCTATGGTGTTTCGGTGCGGCATGGCAGAGAGAAAGGAGCTCTCTCTGGAACTTTCTCCGTCGTCCGGCCTTCGGGTGGTTGCCACGGTATTCAGTGCGCGACTTTGGGGAGCGCTGAACCCTCTAGTTCATCTGGAAAAGCACAGAAGTGCCTTCACTCCTGGTTCCGTCCGTCCAGGGTCTCATCTCATCCCTCCCCTTTGAGAGGCGTAGGTATAATATTCTCACTGGATTACTTTGATATTAATTATTTCTCGCGATAGCTGCTAAATGGGGGAGCAGGAGGTTTTTTATAAGCCGGAGTAGGTTGCCAATTTTGTCTGCGAAATGCATTTACCCAAGTTTCCCAACGATCTTTCCGAGTTGGATATCTAAAATCTAACAAACAATACAGAATCATTCCTTTGGTAATGTTTAACATATTTCACTAAGTATACCACCGAAAAAACTGCAATAAATGAAATTATTGACCCTATTGATGGTACAATATTTTATGAGGTATAAGCATCTGGATAATCTGAATATCGTCGGGGTATACCAGCTAATCCTAAAAAGTGTTGAGGGAAGAATGTTAAGTTAACTCCTACAAATATTGTTAAAAATTGAGCTTTGCTATTCGAGAAACTACAAGCAAACGCAACACACGTATTGACCATTATGCTATAGTGCTTTAAAACTTAGTCTAAGTTTACTGCTTAATTGAACATTTAACGCCACAAAATCTTATTTTTGAGTGCACATTTAACCCACACAAGGCATGCTCATCTCAAAAGTGTAGTGACTCTAATCTCTCTCTAAGTCTGTGGGAAAAGCAGGCTTTAGCATGCGAGGCAATTGCCTCAGGCTACCACATGGAGAAACTAGTCCTAGCGTTCACTAATCCTTGTCTTAATGGCCTCGGCTACCCGTGTCAGTGTTACGAGTTGATATTAAACACTTCCAACCTAAAAACTTCGTAGTTTTAACGTGTTTCATGCCTAAAGTATGCATTGTGTTGGAAATCACAAAGAAGCCTGACCCATGTTAGTAATTAAGGGTTGTATGTAAATTCGGCTTTGCAATTATTGCTTTCGTGGTATTAGCCACTGCTTTGCGGAATATATCAGAGATTGGGATCAATGTGTAGAGCTTGTACCATCAATATCTGCATTAATGTACGAGCCCCGGTTTAAAACCCACCTCAGTGGAGTAATGTAACATTAACCGGAGGTCTGTGCTCGAATTTTGATGTACGAGTTTCGAGGTATCTTCATAGTTCCTAACTCTTTGAACCCCTATAGCTCATTGAAGCACACAGTGCTCATTATTAGGGCCAGGATTGATATCTGAAATACATGATGTTTTGAGGGTATGCGGGAATTATATACTTTATAATTTGAGCAATACTTTTAGAATGAAAATAAATGCAAATGCCAGAGGAAATGCATGGTTTACGTTTTTAATTAAAAAGTCTTATTACCCATTCACATGACTCTCTCTACCTGCTCTCTAACGAAAGTTTATTCTTGTACTTCGTGCTAATCAAGACTACATCAAGATGAATATTATTAGCACAATGGTTTTATCATTTAATTTCATGTATGTAGAAACGATATAACGGAATATACCAGGCTAAAGTGATAATCAAATATTTTAAAAGTTGTCGCTATGGGTTGTCAGTGAAATATTCTTCTTAGCATAGCCAAGAGTAAAAGAAAAGAAACACGGAGGACTTCCTGTTTCAAAAAAGTATAAGTATTTTGAAACTAAGACCAAAGAAAAAAAGAGTATCTCGGAAACATTTCTACAACAAAAATGCAAAGGACATAAATATTGTGTTTTGACGAGATCTACATTTTTTGTAGAGTAAATTTTTGTCTATCTCTTACGGTTTACCAGCTATGCAAAAGTATTCAGATTGAAGAGGTCTTTAGAGACTATTCCCAAAAATTCAAGATGAAAATTTTATTTGTCATGTAAATATCCTTAATATACGGAATTTTTATCAAAGCCGTTAGAACCATGTTTGAGAAAATCAAAATGTTCAAACATTTTTCCATGTAAAGGGTAGTTTGGTGAGGGAGATTTTCTTGAGGATCTTAGTGTCGCATCCTTGGGAGATACTTAACTTAAATACCAAGTTTGGTGTTGTTTTAACGGACTTTTCGTTTTTGAGCTATGCTCCACACACACACACACACACACACATACACACATACACCACATTAGTCCTCGAAGGACCAATTCTTGTTTACCCGAAAAACTAACTGCACTAATAAGCCTTTTAGTGATAACCATATTCCGCTTTTTTGATTTGTTTTTTAAGCTGGACATCAAGCGCAATTTGTATTCTATTTTTCCTAAAACAGCTGAAGCTACATACGCTCCTAGATAATTAACATATACAGAATTTCTCAAATGCATTTACCCAGTGTGCTACACTACATTACTCTCATTATTACGGCTAACTCCTCTCCGAAGCCAGCTTCGGTTTTTTTTTTTTTTTTTTTTTTTTTTTTTTTTTTTTTTTTTTTTACCGTGGAGGGGAAAAATGCATTACGCATTCAACCCCCAGCCGAAGTGCAATGGCTGGGAGGATATGTGGGACTCTCCGCCCTGCTGCGGCATACCCACTAAAAAAACCCTCCACGTTATATAACGTAGTTTGCTGTATTTCATAGAAGATTTGCGCGGTCCCGCAATTGCACCCGCGGTAGTATGTGGAATTTGGGATGCTGCCGCACTATGTGCGGGAGCGGGTAAAGGTTATTTGTAGGCTACAGCCATGAAACCTGACTGCAGCCTAGGGAATTAAAGGTGATATTGGGAAGGAATGTAGGTGAAGGTTTTGCAGGAGTTTTAGGTGGTGAACTTACATGTGAATCTGACGATTCATGTAGTCATGTGCGAGCTTTGACCCCGCTGCCCTGGTGTTCGAACGGAGCTGTACAGGAGCGTTCCGGAGTTCAGTGTTGTGTCTGTGCCCCTCAGTCTGTGCAGGAGGAGCGCTGTTTTGCTGGCGATTTGATCTGAATAACTCGGCGGAGTAGGCAGCCTGCTGCAGGAGAACCTGTTTGAGCTGTGCTGAGATGCCTTCTACACGTGCTGACAAGTCAGCTGCTGTAGACTGCAATGTTGTGATTGCTGTGGTGGTGGAAGCTTGTAGTTCCTGAAGCTTCTCGTGTATGACGCTGGAGAATGCCTCTTCTAGCGCAGCTAAGCGGGCGCCGACGTTCAGGATCTCCGCGTGGAGGTCCTGAATAGCATCCCGCGTCGCTGCGTCAGTTGAGGGTTCAGGCGGTGTGGCGTCGGTGTTGTAGTTCTGCGGTGGTGTCTTCCTAAGCCTCGGGTATTGAGGGCACTGAGATTGTCCCGTGAAGTGACCTGTGCCACGACAGGTGGCACAGAACCGGCGGCGGTGACGAAGATCATGACCTCTACAGTCTGCGGTGGCGGAGTTGGCACCACAATAGTGGCACCGCGGCGGAGAGGTACAGGCATCGGCCGTGTGACCGTAGGCGCAGCAGCGTCTGCAAGGCTTGTGTCGTTCCCTTTGGCTCGCCTCAACAACAAGCAGTTGCCCTAACAAGGGCAACCCAGTCGCTAAGGCAGCCTCCAGATCCGCACGATCCCGCAGTTCGACCCTCATCAGTGGTGTTGGTCCCCGGCCATTGGCTATGCGAGTAGCCCTCAAGCATGAGGGCCACTGCGACTTCGCTGCGGCGGTGAAGAGCCGGGTGGAAAGGTCCCTAGGGACCCCCCGAACCACGGCGCTAAACCGGGAAGTGGAGCTCTGCGCAGTCGGCGACTGCGGCTGCAATCGCCGAGGTGAAGCGCTGCTAGCGGTCGGTGAAGTAGCGGCGGCTGGCGGAGGCGATTCAATTAAGGCAGGAGTCGCCTCGGGTATCGCCGTCGATGTTGAGGCAATACTCTCGGCGGAGGTGGCCTTCCTAGAGGCTGCGGCTCGGCGTTGCTTGTTCTTCCCCATCGAAGCAGAGACGAAGTGTGAAGTGCTTCGGTTAGTGCAGTGAAACATGCATATGGCTGTTACCTTCAAAGGTGCGTGCGCAAATCTCTCACTGCTCAGTTGATACTGTAGCAAATTTGCTTCGGCTGGCTGAATACACTGTCGGTAATGTAAAGTGTTAGATCTTCGCATTTGGAAGAGGCGTGACAATTTATCTAGATTATTGCATAACTATTTGACTATAATGACACATATTATTAAATAATAAACCTGAATATCGTCTGTCTCCGTTGCGTTTGGCCGTGTTAATGTGCTGGATTTTAGACAAAAATTCTCGGTTCAATTCTCGCGTTTATTGCAGTAATCCTTATTCGTATCGAAGTAGTATTTCGGCTGCTTCTTCTGAGTGCACGCCCCTGGATTAAATCAAATAACATTGTAATTTAATCGCCCTCATCTTCATTCTGAATGACTTCTTCACAACTAATACATTAGACACTAATATATATAGTTAAAGTGCGCCAATTTTTTCATTTATTTGGCGGGGGGAACAGTTGCAGTTAACCATTTCCGAGACAGTCCTTGTTATTGGTTTCATTTATCAACACGTATATTTTTTCAAATGGAATTTGTTATTGGGTTTGCTTTCCCCGTCCTTGTTATGCAAATAAAAGATAATTTCAAAGAAATTACATAGCCACTAGCATGTAAAATATTTGACTGTTGCTATTCTCCTATCCTATTAACAATTAAATATGTAATAAAAACATTTTAAGACTTGAAGCTTTCACGGCGAATGTTATTCATTATGGCTTCACGGGTGATCAGCCGTGTCAGGTGTATAAAATCCAAGCTTTCGACCATTGCACACTCCATGGTCTTCATCAGGGACTGCATGAAGACCATGGAGTGTGCAATGGTCGAAAGCTTGGATTTTATACACCTGACACGGCTGATCACCCGTGAAGCCATAATGAAAAACATTTTATAAATGTTTATCTCAATTAACATGAAATAGCAGAATACGTTTTCTTAAAAATAGTTGGTTGAGGAATGGGTAGAGAAAATCTTATGAGTGTAGCACTACAAATGTTTATATTATATTGTGTTTATTACGATACTTTATTAAGTACTACTAATTGCTGTACAGCTAAAAGGAAAACTTATAAGTTAATAGTGAAAACATTCATGAGTGAAACGTACATTTTTACCTTTTCTAGCACATACGACGTACATAGAGAAGTTATTTTATTCCACACCAAAATTCAATACCGAGATTTCACCGGAAATATACGTTTTGAGACTCCCTGAATACCTCCAAAAGAAAAATAGAATTTTTAGAAAAAAAGTCTTGTGTGTGTGTGTGGGGGGGGGGGGGAGGACAGCATGACCAAAAAACTAAAAGTCGTTAAAGTAACAAAACTTGGTATTTATAATAACAGACAGTGTCCTCCAAGAATGTGACACGAAGATTTTCAGAGGCCCCTCACCCAAAATTACAATTGCATGGAACATTTTTCGAAAATTACTTTTTTCTCAGAAAAGGCTCTATCGATTTTGGTTAAAATTCCGAATATTAAAGACAATTATGTGGAAAATAAAATGTATATCCTGAATTTCCTAGGAATAGCCCCTAGAGACATCTTCAGTATGGGTGACTTTGCATATCTGGTAAACTCTAAGAGATACACAAAATCTTACTACAAAAAAATGTAGATCTCGTTAAAACACACCCTTTATGACATATATAGTTTTTTATGTAAAGCTAACATTTTCGAGGTATTTTCTATTACTGACATCAATGTTAAAACAGGTACTCTAAATTCTAAAACGGAAGTCCGTTTCATATCTCTCTTTCTTTACTCCTGGCTAGGAATGAGAACTGAATTCACCGTCAATCACAAAGTGACAACTTTTAAAGATTTGACTCGTTTCATCCAAGTATATTCCTTTATTTCCCTTCTACTTAAGGAACTAAGCAATTAGGACACATCTGCAAATGTTTATTGATTAGCATGTACATAAAAGAATAGTATTTTGACAATAGGAAGAGAAGGTCATATAAATGGAAATCATCAATATAAACGTACTATGTACTAATGTATAAAGAAGGTATTGCGCTCCACCCAAAAATTCGATACCCAGATATTATCCGGAAATATATTTTTTGGGTCTCCTGTATTTGGATCAGTAAGGGAGAGGTGAATTAAGTAAAAATAAACAAAGACCTTCCCTCCCTAAAAAAGAATTTTGCCCAAAATTCAAACTTTTAGGATAAAAAAAACTTTCTTTCTTTTTAGGAAATTTTATATTCATTGGTATATGTTTTATGATTATTTATGAATTTTTTTTAAGGTAGACTTCAGCAAAAATTGTAAGCATTTTCAAAGAAAGGTCCGTGTGTGTCCGTGAGCACGATAACTCAAAAACAAAAGTCGGTAAAATACCAAACTTGGTATTTAAGTTTACTATCTTCCAGAGATGCGACACAAAGATTTTGAGAAAAATCCCCCCTCGCGAAACTAACTTTTAAATGAAACTTTTTTCGAAAATTTTGATTTTCTCAAAAATGGCTCTGATTTTGAATAAAATATTGTATATTAAAGACATTTACCTGACAAATAAAATGTATATCTTGAATTTTCTGGAAATAGCCTCTGAAGACTACTTTATTCTGGATTACTTTTACTGAATTTTGCATAACTGCTAAACCGTAAGAGATGGAGAAAAACTTACCACATAAAAAATGTAGAGCATGTTAAAAGACACAATTGATGTTATATACGTGTTTTTGGTAGAGTTGATCGTTTTTGAGATATTCCTTGTTTTTGGTTTTAGCTTTAAAAAAACTTATACTTTTCTCATACAGGAATTTGCCAAATAAAGTCACATAGCAATCAGCTTTTGACTATCTTTTTAACCTATGCTACTCCCTTATTTCACTTCTACTTACAAGAAAGCAAGTAATACGACTGTTTCTGATATTTTTTTCTCGATTAGCATGAAGTAAATGGAAGCATAAGCTTTTTAACAATAATTTGTTGCATAGATGTAGAGAAAGTTATGTGAAGGGAACACATAATATTTTTACATTTTTTGTGTATATTTGTATGCGTATTGTAGTATTTAACTACATATACACGTCCAGGCTCTGATGAATAGTTTCAAGTTGTCAGTACATAAAATGTAACGGCCAGAAATAGTTCAGAAAATGTACTATGAAAGAAAACTTAAAGACCTTCCATAACGGACGAAAGTTGAGTAAAGCAAATATCAAATACGAATATAATATATAGCATGCAAGGTGATGAGATGACATCAATTACGTTTGTTCTGAACTTACGTAACCATTTTATGTGGCGTTTCGAAAAGAAACTTCCTGTAACTTCCTGTCGTCTAATAAATTCAGACCTCATCAGCCATGCACACGGTGAAAGGAGAATTCCAAAACAGCTTTAGAATTTTTTTGCGCACCCGACGTAGGAAGGCTACCAATCTAGCCCAAACTCACGTAGCACAAATATTTACATTTTACAATAACGTAGCGGAGTCCTAAAAATCCAAACAGTCTACATGGGTTATCTACTGTAAATATATACATGACGACGGAGTGCCTATATTCTAAAGCGACTCTTCAAATAAAACCTTCTACACAGAATGTTCACATTAATAAATTGCGGAGATATGTAGTTTGCACAGAAATGAAAAGCACTCTTGTTTGTTTTTATGGTACGCAGTTCTGGATAATCTTTCTCGCTTTTGATGATAATATTTAAATTGAAATATTTTCAACATATTGAGTACTGCAGGGTTGCCAACTTATAAATAAAAAAGAGGTAATCTAGCTGCTCTACAAACTTCTTACAAAAGATTATTCTTCTTTCTGCACAATGCTAATCGATATTAACATTAGCAGAGTGCTCTTATTACTTATAAGTAGAAGGAAACTAAAGGAATGCGCTATGGTAAAGTGACAGTCAAATGTTTTAAAAAGCCGGTTGCTTTGTGAAACAATTGAAATTCGGTTTGCTTTGCACGGCTGGAGTATAACAACACATAGTCGAAACGAAAGATGGTCTCCCGTTTAAGAAAAGGTTAAGTAATTTAACACTGAAACCAACAACAAGCAATAGATTGGAAACGGTTAACTTTATAAAATAAATGTACCTATGTGACAGAAATTGTGCGCTATAACGATATCTATATATTTGAGTAGTAAGTTTTTGTCTATCTCTTTATCGTTTACCAGTTGTGCAAAGTTCATTCGGAAGAAGAGCTCTTCAAGGACGTTTCCAGAGAATCTCAGATAAATATTTCGCTTTTTAAGTATCTCTAAAATGCGGTATTTTAATAAAAATCGTTAGCCATTTTTGAGAGAAAACAAAGTTTTCGGAAAATTTTCCCCGTAAAGGCTAGTTTGAATTGGGGGATTTTTTTGAAAATCTTCGAGTCCAATCCTTGGTACATACTAAACTTAAATACTAAGTTTGGTATTTATGTTTTTTTCATTTTTGAGCTATGCTGTCCACAAAAAACACACGCACGCGTGCGCGCGCGCGCACACACACACACACACACACACACACGAATCTTTGTCTAAAATATATAGTTTTTTAGATTCAGGGGATCTCAAAACATATATTTCCGGTGAAATCTTGACATCAAATTTCTGGATGGAATATAATTTCATATCTACCTGACATATGCATAGCACGTGTAAAGAAAGACATCTGAATATGATTATCAAATTTGTTCAAGTAAAATCTCATGTCGTTAGCGAATGTGTCACTTTGGATATAAATGCTATGACGCCTTTGATACAAAGCAAGAATAAGAGCTACCTTTCTTTCTTTTCCATCCTTCCACCCAAAGTTTTCCCAGCATTATCTCCAGCATCGTTCTAATGAAGCCTTCTTGTTAGCGGTGAATTGGAGTATCTTTGTGATTTATCTCTTTGCTTTGGTCTGACCCGGTATGAATGGAAGCGTTTTCCTTACGACGTCAGACACTCTCCCTACCATGTTGAGCGTGTTCGTTGGAATCACAGGACGGAAAATGCTAGCGTTTTGCACCCAACCGCCATCTTGTGGCACTACACACTACCATATAGACCATACACAATCTGTCAAATTAATTATTTTTCCAAGTTTTTGAAATAAAGGACAAAGGATAATGGAAACGGAGAGATCTCAAGTTCATTTTCTGGCCTGTCAGACGTTATTATTGATAAATAGTTATTATTGCAGTAAACATCAAGGCAAAGTCATAACTTAATTTTGTTCAAAAATCTTGGTCTAAAATTATTTTAATTACGGGCTGTATCACATATTATAGAATTTGTTTAAAGCTTTGATAGATTGTGTGATATCAAGAATTTCGTTCGAGGAATATTATGATAGATACAATACATTTCTTTGCCCAAGATTACATAATCTATAATTCTATTTTGTGAATACTCTAAATATTCTTTCAAATACATATCATCAATAGTAAGACACACAATTGGAGTATTACCTTATCTTTACATTAAGTTACTTCATTTTTGATTGCATTGAAGTATTCTACTCATAATCCTGGCTCACAGTTAATTGTCGCGTACCAGGAACGTATGGTTCTTGTAGTTGATAACGTATTATTGAAGCAATTACATCCCTATCATTCCAAATTAGCAGAATCGTTCTGTTAATAATGTATAACATATTTCATAATTATACCACTGAAAAATCACTTAAGTACTCTAACCTGTGTATTGAAACATTTCCTTTTTCTCGGTTTTTTTTTTTTTTTTTTTTTTGCTTCTGCTATTCGAGAAACTACAAGCAAACACCACACACGTATTGACCATTAAACTGGTTTAACACTTACAATCAAAATTTACCGCTTAATTGAACATTTAACGTCACAAAATCTTATCTTTGTGTGCTCATTTAACCCAGACAAGGCGTGCTCATTTCAAAAGTGTAATGGCTAACTATGGTGGCTGCAGGAAAACAACCACAATGCACAAGGATAGGGCATTTCCAATCTAATGTCTCTCTATATCTGATTAGAATGTCCAGTTGTTGAGGTTTGAGTCCGGATTTTATGACAATAGTGTTAATTCGACGTGAGCACAAGACTGAAACAAAAATGCTTCCTTTAAGACCCTTTAATATTGTGCCAACATTATTTCTTATGAATGAACAATTATCATAACAATCCTCACATATTCATGTTAAATATCTTGGCGTATAATTAGACGCCAGATTAGCATGGAATGCCCATTTAGAACGCATCGTGACACTGGCAACCTCCAATACAAAGTTATATCCTGTAATAAATAGATGCTCCAGAATTAGTCTTGATTGCTCCATTCTGCTGTACAAATCTATGATTCGACCTCTCCCGCACGCAGTTCAGCGAGTAAAACACATTCATAAACTTCAGGTAATTCAAAATAAATTTCTTCGAGTTGTAACTAATTCTCCTTATAACAAAACCATTAAACTGCAATAAGAATTTGGTCCATCAAACAATAAATCAGATGTATCTCAAAAGACTTCTGTTCTAACGTTTCAGGGGCTCTGGTGTACAAATTAGGAGAAAGAAGCCGTCAACAACCAAGACTAAAGAGTGAGTTACCTCAAGATATCTTATTAGCGGGCTCCGAAATTGTAGTACAAGACTGGTTCGACCTAATTTGTAATAATTATACACTTTTCTTCCTTTTAATATTGTTAATATTTATTTATTAATTACTTTCCTCAGGTAAGGGCTGCCATGTAGACAAAGTGGAACTATACAACTAATATTTTTTTTAAATAATTTACAGTGATAAAAATAAATTGTATAATTCAGTACAGAAAACATATCACATTAGAAATTAACTTGGAATCTAATACAATTAGTAAATATCAATCTTGACATAACAACACTATTACTCGACTATGGCGTTGAATTATTCAACTGGTTCTAATCAACTGCACTATTAACTTCAAAAGTACATAAACAATTTTAATGAATTTACATAGCATCAACCTTTAAGGAAGTACAAATGATTTCTGAGGGTGAGAATAGATTCTTTGATTGATATTGTATGCAGCAAGCGTTTATCCAGATCATAATCTACCTAAAATAGGTGTAATTTTTTGGGTTTTGTTCCTCTGGCCCCTATTTTATCTAATCCAGTGACATTAATACAGCTTCACTTCCAACTCATGGTTTACAAACTTCTTAATATTATTTCCATTTTAATTTTGAATCTACAAGATATTTGTATGTCACTTTGTTATAAACCAATTTCTTTACTTTCTATACTTTTCACACAATGTAATCATAAGGCCAATTTCAATGTTATTTACTTGTTATTTTTTTTAAATTATTACAGATGATCTGTATAGGTTTTAGTTGATTGGTCAAAATAAATAAATAAAAAAAGTAATTCAGCTTCAGTAAAATTATTTGTGGGTTTTCGTTCCTGCACCACATGAAATTTAAACTGACATTAATATTGTTATTGGTTTGGAATTGTCTTCACAAAAGGGATTTTTAAGAAGAATGTTAACTTGTGTGATGTGTTGTTATTGGAAATTAAGTGTCATTAAAATTTGTAAATTCTTAAATTTCCATTAAGGGCTGCTCCTTCCTTTTATATGCTCCACTCATGTGTCCTGGGTAAAATGAAGATATACACGGCTCAGCGGAGCATACTTTGATTCAGAACTTCGGTGTCAGATTTTGGGAAAGTTGGGGCTGAAGTTTACTCATCTAATTATCACTGCTGTATGCAGCTGTCTCTTCCTGTTATAATCTGTATGCAAGTCCGCGGCTTGTCACTCCGAATCAAACAATATCGTCCATTACCCTGCCTGGGAGGGCCACTCTTTGGATGACGTCAGCAAAACTCGTTATGTTCCCTCACGGTTCAACAGCGTGCAGTGCAAAATGTTTAATTCACGGCTCAAGGGCCAAATACACAAAATGGTACGTGCAGTTAAAACTTCAACGCAATAACCAGAGCAAGTTCTGCATGTGGTTCACACAAATAACGTGAGACTCTGCGGTCGCTAGGCTTCGTTGGAGATGAACCTGATTGAATAATACTCCTGAAAACTTTATGTTACCTCTATAGTGATCATTTCTATCAGTATCAATCGTGGATAGAATAATAATGAGAGAATTTATGACTCGATAGAGAGGCCAGCTGCCACTTCGATAAATTCTCAGGGGCGGCAAATGCTTTAAACAACTATTCTCAGAATTACACACGGTGTAATCAAGGTCTGATTGATGCATTTATTCACCAATCAGATTCGAACTAAATCGATAGTTACCGACCCAGGTGGCACCTCGGTAACGCGTGTTTTCTCTCATCCTCCAATTCCCTGCCACTGCAACTCGTTACATTAGTCATTTTATTCGTCATTCATCCCGTCTGGTATGTTTCAGGCCGGAAGAGTCAGCGGTGGTATTTCGGTGCAGCGTAGCAAAAGGGAAACGATGCTCTCTCTGGATTGCGCTGGATTCTCTAGTTGGTGACAGCCAAAAAGTAGAGACCTAACTAGTCAGGTGCCTCATGACACCCAGGGAACAAGTCCGTGGGATTTCCATTAGGACGATGGCCCCCTTGCTTACGCAAGAACGGAAGTGAATACGCCACTTCCCCGCGTCAAACCCGTAAGTAGATGAATACCACAACCTTGGTGTTGTGACAGTTACTACCTCCTGTCTACTAACCCCTCCAGGTTATTGCTGGAGGACATTAACAAGTCGCATTAACCCCGTTAAGGCATCACTGCCCTGGCATACCTAATATCCCATAGATTACTCCGCCCGAGTGCAACCCAATCCAAACAGGTCCCTGACGGACCTCTAAGTGGGGAGGAGGTCTCTCTGATGTGTTATCCGACTGCCGGGTTATTCCAATCTGGAGATATGTAATGACTTGCATAGCAGCACTCTGGTTCCGGCCGCCCGGTTCTTCCCCTATTATTCCGCCCTCCCGGGGTGTCCTTTCGGGGCTGTAAGTACAATATTACCATTGGATTGGGGTCGTATCCACTCCGTACACGTACTATTCTAATAGGTGGTGTATGTTATACAAAAACAAATTATGATTGCTTTTGTCCTCTATATTATTTTTTTTCTCCTATAATATATATATATATATATATATATATATATATATATATATATATATATATATATATATATTCGATTAGTCATCTAGGAGGCTACTTTCAAATATTTTTATGTTCACCATTGGCGGTTCGAACGAACTGTAAGAATGACGAGATGGTAATCTGCGAATTTAAAATATAAACAAAGCGGTTCAAGATCTAACGCTTTATAAGGCAAAAAGATAAGCCACTTCAGTGAATCTACTAAAGGCACAAAAACATTGTACTCGCATTGTAAAAAGTAAACAAAAAAGGTAAAAATCTTATATGTTCCATTCACATAAATTTCTATAGCTATTCCATACATAAACATAGCCGTGTATTCTCAAAAAAATTATCTACATCATGTTAATCGGGATAAACAATGGCAGAAATGGTCTTATTACTTGCTTTCTAGTAAATAAGAAAACCATTGGAACACACTAGGCTAAAACGATAGTAAAATCTTTTAGAACCTGGGCGCTATGTGAAACAATTGAGGTTCGGTTCGCTGTACATGGTCCCGTTTGAAAAAAGTTAGGTAGTTTAAATTGAAACCAATAACAAAGAATATCTCGAAAACGATCTACTCTACATAAATTGTGCGTTTGAAGGATGTATGCATTTATTGTATAGTAAAGTTTTGTCTATCTCTTCCGTTTTTACCGTTATGAAAAGTTCTGAAAAACTCATCCAGAATGAAGAGATCTTCATAGGCTATTTCCAGACAATTCAAAATATAAATTTTAATTGTGATGTAAACTATTTAATACACAGCATTTTGAGCACCATCATTAGATTTATTTTTGAGAAAAACAAAAGTTCTAAAGGTTTTTCATGTAAAAGGATGTCTGTGGTGGAGGGAGTTTCTTGAAAATCTTCGTGTTGCATTCTTGGAAGCTATTAAACATAAGTGCCAAGTTTAACGGTCTTTTCGTTTTTGAGCTATGCTCCCCCCCCCTACACACACACACACACAACACACACACACACACACACTTTCACAGACATTTTTCTAAAAATCTGACGTGTTCCATTCACTTAACTTTCTCTAGCTGTTACACAAACAACTTTCCTTAGAAAAGATTATTCTTTTATCTACGGCATGCTAATCAAGGTAAACATTAGCAGAAATTGTCTTATTACTTGCTTTCTTGTAAGTAGAAGGGACATGCAGAACTACACTAGGCTAGTCGATAATCACATCTCTTAAAACGCATATAACCGGTAAAATCTCGAAATCGAAATTTTGGGTGGGATACAATACCTTCTCTAGCTACCTGTACATTGTATGTAGATACGTGCTAGAGAAAGCAAGAATGATCGTTTCTAGGCTGTTAATAAAATTAAACAATACACTTTTAATATAATAAGCTTTACCTCCTTCCTATGCTTGTAAAGAAGTACGCTGTTTGTCGTAACTGTTTTACATTTATTGCTTATTCATCTAATCGGAATTCGGAATCTGCATCATACTTCGTTTGGTAACATTTTCGGAGGAATAAAGGGAAATTGCGCGCCATTAATCCCGATCTCTCTCTCTCTTTCCAAACATACGCTTTGTTTCACTAAGTTCTGAGAAAGCGTTTAGTTACAGTTTTATTATGTGATTTGCGCAGGAATATATCGTTAACCAGTTGGAGTAGAATTTTGGAAAGAGAAAAAAGTTAAATTGAAAATGTAGTTCTACTTTTGTTCTCTCTTACATTTGAAAAAAAAAATGTATATGATATGCAGTCACTTGCATGACTTATTCACAGGTATTCCTTCCGTACTGAAACACATAAAACACAAATTTTACAATTACTCTTATTTAGTTTTCCAAAAGTCGTAAAAGACCTTGAAAGGATGGCACTTTTGTATGCACAACAATTTGCTTGGTAATGACTCTAAACCAACAAATCGCTCTTTAGAGCTTATTAACGAGACGAATGAATATTGGCTTTATTTAATTCAAAAGTTAAACGTTTTATAACATTTTCAACAAGAGTATAACGAGGATATGATAATGCAAGATGAAATAAACCATATCATTATTAAAAGTACATTCGTAATTTTTTAAACCAGGCTGTTCTAATTCAGCTCTCTGAGTCAGATTTCTAGTGCATACTCAATCACAGATCTCAGAGTTGGGCGGAGGACGAGTATGATAGTCAGTACAGCATTTGGCGAAAGTCGAAAAACACTGTTTGCACTTCCTGGCAGTTCATTCTAACAATTAATTCAGCTGAAGCGATAGCTTGCCGCTAATTTTCAGCTGTATTGCGTATAACAGAACCAATCTGATATAGCCTGATCTAAATAGTATATTTTACATCTTATTCCGGAGGTGCAGTCGATGTGAATAATTATGTGACATCGAAATTACGCAAAGCCCAAATCACCATGTTTCTTCCTCTGTTTTTTCAGAAAAATAATGTGTATACACAGCGATTCGTAAATATTTATGATTTCAGAAGAAAAAGTTTGGAAGTCTGGTAAAGTTACACCTCCGATATTAGACTAGGCATTGAAGAAACTAGCTCTTGAGCATTGTGTCCTGTGCACTTGATACATATAGGAAAGAGCGTTTTAAGTTGACGCTGAAATGTGAAATGTCTTCCCTTCTACCACAATCTTATTCACCTTGTTGACAAGTAGTTACACTAGATATTCCAAACATGGACGGAGGGTAACGTCTAATAAGATATCTTATTATCTTTGCAGAAGTGTGGCTTTACTTAATTATAATTGTAGTATCTATCTATCTATCTATCTATCTATCTATCTATCTATCTATCTATCTATCTATCTATCTATCTATCTATCTATCTATCTATCTATCTATCTATCTATCTATCTATCTATCTATCTATCTATCTATCTATCTATCTATCTATCTATCTATCTATCTATCTATCTATCTATCTATCTATCTATCTATCTATCTATCTATCTATCTATCTATCTATCTATCTATCTATCTATCTATCTATCTATCTATCTATCTATCTATCTATCTATCTATCTATCTATCTATCTATCTATCTATCTATCTATCTATCTATCTATCTATCTATCTATCTATCTATCTATCTATCTATCTATCTATCTATCTATCTATCTATCTATCTATCTATCTATCTATCTATCTATCTATCTATCTATCTATCTATCTATCTATCTATCTATCTATCTATCTATCTATCTATCTATCTATCTATCTATCTATCTATCTATCTATCTATCTATCTATCTATCTATCTATCTATCTATCTATCTATCTATCTATCTATCTATCTATCTATCTATCTATCTATCTATCTATCTATCTATCTATCTATCTATCTATCTATCTATCTATCTATCTATCTATCTATCTATCTATCTATCTATCTATCTATCTATCTATCTATCTATCTATCTATCTATCTATCTATCTATCTATCTATCTATCTATCTATCTATCTATCTATCTATCTATCTATCTATCTATCTATCTATCTATCTATCTATCTATCTATCTATCTATCTATCTATCTATCTATCTATCTATCTATCTATCTATCTATCTATCTATCTATCTATCTATCTATCTATCTATCTATCTATCTATCTATCTATCTATCTATCTATCTATCTATCTATCTATCTATCTATCTATCTATCTATCTATCTATCTATCTATCTATCTATCTATCTATCTATCTATCTATCTATCTATCTATCTATCTATCTATCTATCTATCTATCTATCTATCTATCTATCTATCTATCTATCTATCTATCTATCTATCTATCTATCTATCTATCTATCTATCTATCTATCTATCTATCTATCTATCTATCTATCTATCTATCTATCTATCTATCTATCTATCTATCTATCTATCTATCTATCTATCTATCTATCTATCTATCTATCTATCTATCTATCTATCTATCTATCTATCTATCTATCTATCTATCTATCTATCTCTCTATCTCTCTATCTCTCTCTCTCTCTCTATCTCTCTATCTCTCTATCTCTCTATCTCTCTATCTCTCTATCTCTCTATCTCTCTATCTCTCTATCTCTCTATCTCTCTATCTCTCTATCTCTCTATCTCTCTATCTCTCTATCTCTCTATCTCTCTATCTCTCTATCTCTCTATCTCTCTATCTCTCTATCTCTCTATCTATCTATCTGTCTATCTGTCTATCTGTCTATCTGTCTATCTGTCTGTCTATCTGTCTATCTGTCTATCTGTCTATCTGTCTATCTGTCTATCTGTCTGTCTAAACAAGCATGAGGGCAACATCCATTTATTTATAGCCAGTATCGTTGTTTGAGACGTTATTTATAATCAGTTGATAATCAATACCTCTCTCTCTCTCTCTCTCTCTCTCTCTCTCTCTCCTTATATATATATATATATATATATAGAGGTATATTTATTTTAGGTGTTTATAATTTAATTTGGGACATTTAATATATTTGGGATAAAATTTTAATGAAATAGAAACTTCAGTGTAATTTGGGAAAGGCGAGGGTTGTAAATATTTGTCAGAGCAATAAACGCCTGAGTATAGTGCAATAAGGTCTTATAAATAGGGAGATGCGTACACTTTTTATTAACTGTCTCTTTTAATCACGTGATTCAAGGAACGAATCGAAATACTATACCTCACAGAGTTACGTAGAACAATTTGAGCTAAAAACCAATAAGGTGAAACACTTTTGAATAAATAGGTCAAGTCAACGGTTGAGAAACATTGCGTTATTGCCAAAGTACCAGAAAGTCACTTGGCATCTTAAAGCCATGGAAGTCAGACGCTTTATTGGATAGCTCCCGAAAAGCTACGCTAAGTCTTGTTAAACATGTTAGTAAAATAACCATTATTCAAGTGAGCGAAGTTCGCTTCGTGTTAGTAATGGTATTAAGTGTTTGTTCGTCAGAATAATAAGTGCCAACATATGACAACATTAAAGTCTGAAACTTAAAGAAATTTCGAACTTTCATTCTGAAATTACCCACACGCCCTGAGACCAAACAATCCTGAGAGAGAAACAAACCCTGAGAAAAACCCAAGTATTGAATTAGTAGCTCAACAACAGAGCTAGCCGATGAGAAATTTACCAATGATATAGGTAAGCTGTCCATCTGACGCTGGTGATCAGAAATCTCGACCTATCGTCCAAGTAAATGATAGTAATAAACATTTGAATTATAATAGTATTTACGACGACGATAATAATTATGTGGATGGACGGCGCATATTAAACAACAGCAATTTTAGGTAACGAGTCCAAGATGGCAGAACATCCAGTAAATGGTTGAGAATTGGGCGCATAAATAGCAGCCCAAAAACGTTCTGTCTGCACAACAAATTGTATCCAGCAAAACAATTCATATAGAGGGCTTGTCAAAGTTTTCAATCTTCTCTAGTTGTTTATACTAATTAGAACAGAATTCCCTAAGAGAAGGATCATTCAGACTGTCCTTTGTTTCAAACCTAATGTAAACCGCTCATATATTCATGCTTGTTTCTTGGAGTTTGTTTTAAGTCTGTTATAGCTTGAGTAGAATCCAGTGTTCTATAAATGTTAAAACCTTAGGGAAGAAAGAACACAGTTGCGATCTTGGTGAACGGGGCACTTATGTTTGTGCAACAGAGTACTTAACTGCTGGTACATGGAATGTAGTTTTTATCTTCTCTAGCATATATGTACAACCTATATACTAGGCAGATAAGGTATTGCATTCCACTAAAAATTCTATACCAAACTTTTACCGGAAATACATGTTTTAGGTTCCCTGTATAAAAAGGATTTTTAAAAAAAGGTCCTGTGTGAGTCCGTGTGTCTGTAAAATCCAAAACTCAAAAGGGAAACGTCTGTAAAATACCAAACTTGGTATTTAAGTTTAATATATTCTAAGGATACGATACACAGATATTAACCAAAAAATCCCTATACCAAACTATTCTTTACATTAAAAAAATGTCAACAATTTTGATTTTCTAAAAAATGACTAACGATTTTGATTAAAATATCGCACTTTAAAGATATTTTCACGAAAAATTATATTTTGAATTCCATGGGAATAGCTTCTGACGATCTGGTCATTCTGGAGTCTTTTGCACAGCTGGTAAACCATGAGATAGTGAAATATTTATTTTACAAAAAAATATAGATCACATTAAAACGCACAATTCCTGTCTTGCACATCTTATGAGCGAAGTTCACAATTTTTTAGATATTCCTTGTTATTGGTTTCAATTTTAAAATACTTAAACTTTTCTCAGACGGAAATTTTTCAGCTCCTTGCATATAAAGAAACGAATTTCAATCACATAGCAACCACCTTTTAAAAGATTTGACTATCATTTTAGCCTAGGATATCCCTTATTTCCCTTCTACTTAAAAGGAAGGAAGTAATAAGACCATCTCTGCCTATGTTTATCTCGATTAACATGAAGTAGATGGAAGAATAAGCTTTTTAATAATAGTTTGTTACAGAGAACTAGTGAATGTCATATGAACGGAACACATCAATTTTTTATGTGAACAATGTTTTATCATATCAGTAGAGGAAAAAATAAGTAAATTTCATGCTGATTTTTTTTTGTTTCAAAATGGATCACTCTGTAGTGTTCATAAAATGTTTTACTCTCTTACATTAATCCCGATATATGTTCGCCATGAAATTTTATCAAATTAGACATTACTTTACTTCATGCAAGCTTCAAAAACAGAACGCAATTCCTTCCATCACAAGTCAGGACTGTAACAGCGAAAAGCTCTAGGGCAGAAACACCCACACGACTTTCTCTACCAATTAACTGGTACCCCCTTTTTATTCTGCAGTTCATACACCACACGTCAATGTTTGTTGCTAATGGGCTCATGTGGGAGAAACAGGTCACAAACATGTTTCATAAATGCTGTATTACTATTTAATCTGGAGAAACTTAATACCTGATAACGAACACTTGGAAACAAACTATCGACGTCAGAAAAAGGAATACCCATTATGCATTTTAATACGAGAGCCGTTTTTTTTTTCGATCTCCGATAGGCTATAAATAAAAGACAAGTTCATAGAAAACAATTATTTTATTACTAAAAGTTTTGTACATTTATGGTTACTTTTCAACATAGTCACCGAAAAGATTGAGGCATTTATCGAACCTGTGCAAAGCTTCAAGAAATGTTGCAGCCAATGATTTCAAATGATCATTGATGCTGTTTTGAAGATCTTCATTAGTTTGAAAGTGTTCAGGGAACGGGTGAAAGTCGCTGGGTGCCAGGTCAGGACGTACGTTGGATGATCGAAAATGTCCCATTGAAATTGTTCAAGGAGCCGATGGGTTGTGCCAGCAGTGTGTGGACAAGCATTGTCATGGATCAACACAATTCCTGATGTCAGCATTCCTCTTCGTTTGTTTTGAATGGCTCTCTGCAAACGCCATGAAGTACGAAGATCTTCAAAACAACGTCAATGTTCATTTGAAATCATCGACAGCAACATTTTCTGAAGCGGGTATTGCAAAGCTTGTGCACAGATACGATAAATGTCTGAATCTTTTTCAGTGATTATGTTGAAAAGTAACACAAGTGTACAAAACTTTTAGTAATAAAATACTTGTTTTCTATGAACTTGTCTTTTATTTATAGCCTATCGGAGACTGAGAAAACGGCCCTCGTAAGTAGTATATGCTTTTGTTCTGTATGCAACTTTTGTTTTTGTTACGGTTTTTGATATACAGGTTGATTAAAAATACTTTTACAAAGTTTAGGGACAGGTTCCTTATATTAAAATAAGAAAAAAATGTTCATATAAATATATGTTCCAAAACCTTACGTTCTCGATTTATTGAAGTTCAAATTGCTATTAAACAAAAAGTGACACTTTATTCTATTTTTAACGTTATCAGCTTTTTAGGAGGTGTTCCACAGTTACACCACTTATAGAAAATGATGCAAATGTCGTCCTCTTGCGTCTAGAAACGTATGTACTCGTCGAAGCATGGGATGTCAAACACTCCCAGTTGGTGTCGTATGATTTTGCAGGTTTACGTGACACACAGATTAAGAGTTTCTTCATTTAAGATGTCTGCTGCATAAACCAATGATTTAAGGTGCCCCAAAAAGATAAAACTCCAAAAGATGAGGTCGAGAAAGCGTGCAGGCCATGAAACTGGTGCCCCTCTACCTATCCATTTGTCATGCTAAATATTAGCCAGTGCATTTCGAACACTGAAACTAAAATTTGCTAGAGCATCATGCATAAACCACAGGCTTCTTCTTATTTGCGGAGGCACATTTTCGAACAAGTTAGGGAATGTTGTGAATGAAGTCCATGTAGACAGCACCTATAAGGCGTGCTGAGGGGAATTAATTACATATCTGATAAATGATAACAAGCAGCCATGGCAACACGAGGCCAACTCCGTAGGGTAAAATGGGTTAAAGCCTACTATGAATGGGTGCATAAATAAATGAAATTATTTGTTTGGACCTGGAAAGCCATTGAAGGTGACCTTCATTAAACAATAACGCAAAAAAAAAAAAAAAAAAAAAAAAAAATGAAGCGTTTTGGAACATATATTTATATGAACCTATTTTCTTATTTCGATGTCAGGAATCCATTCCTAAACGCTGTAAAAGAATAGGGTGAACCACTTAAGTTGAGACTATAGAATATCTCATTACTCTCTTCTTACATAACCATTCAGAATTTTCGTTATCATTTTCGTTGGTGTTAGGAGCAATTGCAAAGTTGTATATACAAAATGTTGTTTAGTTTTTTATGGGGAGTGAGAGAAAACAACAATGTTTTCCATTCACATAACTTTCACTAGTTATTCCACAAACAAACTATCCTCACAAAAGATTATTATTTTATTTACGTCATGCTAATCGAGTTATTCATGTTACTTGCTTCCTTGCAAGTAGAACGGAAATAAGGGAATACATTAGACTAAAGCGATAGTCAAATCTTTTAAAAACTATCACTATAGAAACAATTGAAATTTGGCTCTCATTTGCATTCCCGGCAATAAAATACAACTAATAAACGAAATTTGACCTCCATCTTGAGTTAAACATTTAAGCCATTATATTTATTTATTTTGTGTAGTTCGTTTTGCCTATATCTTACGGATTACGAGTTCTACACAAACCATTCAGAACGAAGAGGCCTTCAAAGGCTATTCCCAGAAAATTGAGGATATGTATTTCGCTTGTAATGTAAATATCTTAAATTTATAGCATGGTAACTAAAATTGTTAAGTCATTTTTGAGAAAGTAAAAATTGTAAAAAAATGTTTCATGCATAGGGAAGATGGAGGTGGAGGAATTTTGTTGGAAATCTTCGTATTGCATACTTGGAAGATACTGAACTTAAATGCCAAGTTTGGTGTTTAACCGACTCTTTGTTTTTGAACTGTGCTGCCCACAGACACACACACACACACACACACACACACACGCATACACAGACACACACGGAATCACTTTTAAATGCTTTCTTTGGATTCGGGGGTCTCAAAACATGTATTTAAACGAAATCTCGGTATCGAATTTTTGGATGGAATACCTAACATATCTCCCTACTATGTACATTGTACATTCAGAGACATTAAAATGTGCCTGGCGGCGTAATTTTGCTGAAATTGTGAACGACGGGGACTTGGGTCTTTCATGATTTTCATTGGTGGTACAACATACACCGCGAGTAAGAAAATGCAAAACCACCCGTTCACCCCTTAACCCCGCTCGACGCTCCGTCAGAACAGGTTGACTTGTACAAGTAGTGTATTGCTTTAATCTATCACGTGCGCGCATTACCTTGGCCATTGGAACTTCAATATGTACCGCAGATAAAACATTAACCCAATTTTGTAACACCGGCGAGAGAAGTGGAGTACGGTCCAACCAGTAAGTTTAGGAATCACCAGTTCGCAACTCAGAATTTGTGACAAGTCGCCTTTCATATTCAACTCTCTTCGATAACGTGGCCTATTCTATGAGGTTTTAAGAACATAGCAAACAGGTGAGAGACATGCGCGGAGTTAGGGAAGGGACTCCGTCTTACGATAAGTATTTTCAGGCGTATTTTTACTGTCTTTGAGTGTATATACATGCAAGAGAAAGTAATTAAATTAACCTTAAAATGGGTATCACAACTCTTCCAATTAAACAATACTAATTGTATTTACTTTCCATCATTTATCAAACAACTTTTAATAAATACATTTCTAGTTTTGGAGATAGTATTCAGTCTGAACTTAAATAGTCCACTCTATATACATCCCATTGCAGTAAAGAGCCCTTCATAGGCTATTTACAGAAAATTTAAGATATAGAGTTTATTCTTCATTCAAAATTCTCAATATAGTACTTATATTGTTTTAATCAAGATGTTTAGTTATCTTTATGCTGTAAGATATCAATATCCCTATTTCTAGGAAAAGGCAAGCGTGTACTAATAATACAAATATTGCTGATCAGATAAGAAAATGTGAAGTATTTCTAAATGTAAACCAACAAAATTGATACTCCCGGAATTGGCTAACGCAACAGAAAACCACATTTAAATAAAAGTGTATATTTTAACGAGATCTTAATGTTTGTGTCGTGAGATTCGTCTCTCTGTTACCAATTACACAAAAATAATTAAGAATGAAGAGGGCGTCAAAAATATTCTCAACAAAATTCAAAATATACAGTTTATCATTAAAATATTTTAAAACATGTTGCATTTTAATCAAAATCATTAGAGACATTTTAATAAAATAAAAAACAAGTAATGCTTTTCCGCATAAAGGGCAGTAAGAGTTAGAGCACTTTCCTGAAATTCTTCGCATTCTTTATCTTTTTTTTGTGGGGAGGCATTTGTCTAATTTCACTTACTTTACCACTCTAAAAAACCGATCCTTCCGAATTTTCGTTTAAGAGTCATGCTGTTCGCGAGCGCTTGCACGTACGCATGCACTACAGGTGCGCGTGCGCGCAAACACGCACACTTTTTTTTTTTTTTTTTTAAATATTGCATTTTATTCAGGATGTCTGAAAACGTATTTTTCATTTAAAAATTTCGGATGGAACGCAATTCTTACTCTGTTTACTTTAGTTAAGGAAGGAGTATATGAAGTAAAAATATGATGTAACATTCAGCTGACTTTCTCTACTTATTCTTCAACAAACTATTCTTATATTATTCTGTTCCTTTATGTTCTTAATGTAATCGAACAAAATATTGTAAAACTAATTTTAATCCATGTTTACTTTTAGGTAAATGGAGGATATGGGCATATACTAAGCTAAAGCGATATTCAAATCTTTTAGTCGTGGTTTTGAATTTCTGTTTTCTTTGAATGGCCTGGAAAAAAAAAGAAAACAAAAAAGTAATAGCGACTTCCACTTGGGAACAATAAAATAAGTAAATTAGCCTAATACTCGTAAATAGGAATATCTCGAAAATGGTTATGACACGATGAATATACTTGACATAAATTGTGTGCCTTAACGAGATCTAATATTTTAGGTACTAAAATTTTACCTTTTTTTTTATAGTTTACCAGTATTAAAAAATAATCCAGAATGAAGAGATCTCTAACGATAATTCCCATAAAATTCAAGGTATAATTTCATTCGTCATAAAAATAACTTAAACATATGATATTTAACCAAAATTGTTAGAGCCATTTTTGAAAAAAATATAAATGCTCGAAAAATGTTCTATATAAAGAGATGTTTGGAATGGGGGATTTTATTGCGAATGTTCTTTTTGCATCGTTATAATATGCTGAACTTAAACTTTTCACAGATGAGACAGACAGACACGCAGACCCTTTTTTTTTTTTTTAAAAATGCTTTGTTGGATTCAAGGGGCCTCAAAACATATATTTCCAATGAAATTTCGACATCAATTTTCGGGTGAAATATCTATTTCCTCTGTTTATTATACGTAGTAGAAAATGTAAAGATTTATCAAGAAATGCAAGTAAACTGTAAAGTAACAGAAAAAATGTGTCAAGATACAGTATTAAACCTCGGTTTTGGGTTCCGAAGCACACTGTTACACACAAGGCAGTCAGCGGTATAAAGAGAGGGCAGTGAGGGGGGGGGGTTTATAGCGTAAACATACACACGTTGAGGTATAATATGTTCCAAAAGTAGTTCATCATATGTATTGACATTGAATGGATCGTTCTAATACATAGAGTAACACAATAACACAATTATTTCATAATATGATTAGTAAATGAAAATGCCTTGTACTTTTAGAAATAAAAGTTTAAAACTTGAACAAAAAGGCAAGACTAATAAAAAAGTTTATATCGAAAGAAAAGGACCTCCTCCTGTCACACAAAATGTGTTTGAATTATCCACAAGTGTGTTCAGTGTATTTTTTTTAACACTTTCGGTGTCTCGTTAGTACTACGGCACTGAATTCCTTTTTCCTCTTTTTCCATTTTCCTAATATTTACTTTGTTTTTTATGTGTTTCTGTTGTTTTTGCTTCTAATACACACATACATATATACTTTTACAAACACACAAACACCCATGCCCAAGGCGGTACTGGAACTCATGATTCTCTGTCCTACGAAGCGCCAAAGCGAGGCACTTTAGCGAGCGCGACCATGGGAACCGGCTGTGTTGAAGTCTACCCTTTTTGATTTCGTCATTTTTCAATCTGCACTCTCGAGTGTTCGCTGGTTTTTCTACTAGCAGGAACTGAACGAGGCCAGGCAGTGAGCAATGCTAGGTAGAGCAACACGTTCGAGGCGGGTTGTAGAGTCCATCAAGTCGTAGTTATACTCTGTGTGCACCGAAAAACAATGTGGCAGTCTCGTGACCCCGGACCCAGTACAATACATTACAAGGTAATCTTTAATATATTAATTAGATAAGGTACCTACATTATGCGTTATAAGACAGAAGAATCTCTCCCCGAGTTTATGTCTGTACAGGTGAGAGTAAGGGGGTTTTCAATAAACTCAGGGTGGTTAATAAGCCAACTTTATTGCAACTAAACCTTGGCACTAGACTGTGAAATTGTTATGCTCCAAGAGTGGCCGACGTAGTGACTTCCAACAACAAAGACACTTTATGGCTGGAAGATACTTCAGCCTCTTATGTGCGTGCAAGGCGTTATTGGGATCATTCGGTCCAGTGTGCAGGAAGATGAAATTCTATAAAAGTTTTTCATTCGCCAATAAATGAACAAAATTCCAAAGAGGACAGCAGCCGATGAAAACAAAATATGTGTTCCATTCACATAGCTTCTCTACCAGTTCTGCAAACGCACTATTACTACAAACGATATTCCTTTTATCTACATCATGCTAATCGAGACATACACCAGTAGACGTTGTTACATTACTTTCGTCCTTCAAATTAGAGGAGATATACGGGAATACACTAGGCTAAAGCAATAGTCAAATCTTTTAAACGCTGGTTGCTATGTGAACAAATGATGTTCGGTTCGCTTTGTATTGCCAATAAAACAAAAGAGATGAAGCGAAAAGTGACATTCATTGTATTACGTTACACAAAATACCCTTATGAATGTTTATTTTAAGTACTTCATTTTAATCGAGATTAAACAATTGCAGAAATATCTACAGCACATATTTTGTTAAATGCAAAGGGAACAATGGTAGTCAAATTTGTAAGAGCTGGACGCTATGCGCTAACCTTAAAATTCCATACACTTTCTATGACATCGCGTAAATATCGACAGGACTTTAAAAGAATGTCAAGTAATGCGCCATTTGAACCATTAATAATGATATCTTGGAAATGCTGATTTTACGAAAGAGATGTGCATTCTTTTGAGTAGCCCGTTTTCGGGTATCGCTAAGCTACCAGTTATGCAAGCCTATGTACATTTTTTTGAATGAAGTAGACTTCACAAGCGATTGCCAGAAAATTCGATACATTCACAGATTTGATTTGTGATGTAAATATATAATATTTTAATAGCTTTCTGGAATCATCTTAAAATTAGGAAAATATCCAATGTAATGAATGTTAGTTTAGTTTGGCCTGATTTTCTTGAGAATCTTTGTAACGCACCTGTGGAATTTTAGTTAACTTAGTCGGCTGACAGTTCCCAAGTTGCAGACTTAAACCCTCTAGGAGTTGCACGTGGATGCCTAGGGACTATCGAGGAACCACCTGTGCAAGCGACTGAACCAATTGCAGTGAAAGAGAATTATGGATGTATAAATACACACCTATGCCGGTTTTAAATGGAACGCATGACATTTAGCACAGTATTGGCCAGTGCGTGAGCAACCGTGTGACGGCCGCAATATGAAAGGAAGTCATTGTGGTTAGTTGTAAATGCTTGCACCGATGGTAAAGATATGAGTATTTAAAGCGGTAATACTATCAGTGTTCTACATCGATATTGTTAAATAGTAGATCCTTTGAACGCCTTGTGAAGTCCAAATTGTGTTGCGCCTTTTGTATAGAACAGTAAGCAGTATTGCTATGACTTCTTTGATTAAAAACTGATGCATTCCATTCTCATGAATTAATAAATTAAAAGCTTATTCTTATATCTATTTCACACTAATGAACGTAAATATTAGCATTACTTGCTTTCTTGTCAGTAGAACGGAAATAACGGAATACAATCGGTTAAAGCGATAGTCAAATCTTTTAAAAACTGGTAACCATGTGGTTGATATTCGTGTCTTTGCATTGCCAGAAGTTGACAAACTCCCATATGAAAAATGTTTAAGTATTTTAAAACTGAAACCAATAACAAGGAATGTCTAAAATGGTCAACTCCAAGAAAAAAAGTTGTATATGACATAAATTGTGTTTAACGAGATCTACATTTTTTTGAAGTAAGCTTTTGTTTATCTCCTATGGTTTACCAGTTATGTAAAACTCAGCGAAATCCATCCAGAATAAAGAGGTCTTCAGAGGCTAACCCTAGAAAATTTCAGATATACATTTAATTACCTATGTAAATATCTTTAACGTGTAGTATTTTAATTAAAAACATTAGAACTAGTTTTAGTAAAATAAAACTTTTCCAACTTTTTTCCATGTAAAAGCTAGTTTGGAATGGGGGGATTTTTCTCAAAATCTTGGTGTCACATACTTGGAAAATACTAAACTTAAATACCCATTTATTACATGCACATACGGATCTTTTTCTAAAAACGATTTTTACTTACTCTATAGGTTTTGGGACCACCTTAATAAAAAAAAAATTTTAAAAAAATGTCCGTGGTATGGTCTGTGTGCGAGTATCTGTAGCATAGCTAAAAAAACGAAAAGACCCTTAAATACCAAATTTGGTATTTAAGTTCAGTATCTTCCAAGGATGCGACACGAAGATTTTCAAGAAAATCCCGCACCCCAAATACCCTTTACATGGAAAAAATGTCAAAAGTTTTGGTTTTCTCAAAAATGCCCATAATGGTTTTGATTAAAATATCTTATATTTAAGTATTTACATGAGAAATAAAATGTTTATCTTGACTTTTCTGGGAATAACCTCTGAAGACCTCTTTATTTTGAAAGAATTTTGTTGAATTTTGAAAAACCAAAACTGGTAAACCGTAAGAGATACAAAAAAACTTACTACACAAAAATCTAGATCTCGTTAAAACACACTAGTTATGTCAAAAAACTTTCGTGGAGTTAACCGTTTTCGAGAGATTCCTTGTTGTTGGTTTCAGTTTTAAAGTACTTTAACCTTTCTTATATGGGAACTTTTCAACTCTAACCACGCAAAAACAAAAACAGATTTCAATCTCATAGCAACCATAATTTGAAACATTTGACTGTCGGTTTAGCCTAGTGTATTCCCTTATAAGGAACCAATAGGACTGTTTCTGCTAATCTTTATCTCGATTAGCATTAAAGAAGATAAAAGATTAGGCTTCATAACAATAATTTATTACAGAGATGTAGAGAAAGCCATGTGAATGGAACACATCCGAGTTTTTGGATACAGGAGACTCTAAAAAGTGTATTTTCAATGAAACCTAACTTTTGGGGGGAGTGCAATACCTTCTCTACCTACGTACCACGAACTTCCATGTACCACGTAAGGTAGAGAAAGTAAAGAATAAGAAAAGATGGATGTTTTTTCAGTTTATACAACATAGGCTGGGAGGGTTTTCTCTCAGGAGTAAGGTTTGTGCCAACGAAGTCCCAAATGTGATACACCAAGGGATTTTCAAATGGGACATACGTCCGTCTAACAGGACCCCTGGGTCTGCTGATCCATTGTTTGGCTAAAGGAAAACGATAAGCATCTCAAGCCTTCCGTC
Organism: Hymenopus coronatus; assembly: GCA_030762935.1. NCBI lineage: Eukaryota > Metazoa > Arthropoda > Insecta > Mantodea > Hymenopodidae > Hymenopus > Hymenopus coronatus. Next base: position 65,633,767 of record CM060898.1, on the reverse strand, counting down.
CGTCTTGGCGCTCGTCTGGGAAAATATCAATCTCTGAGGTACAGTCCGGAAACCATAACAACACAAGAGTTGACGAACATTTTGGCAACATATGTTTTGTTCGCTATTGAGTTTAATCGGTGAGTAATGAGAAAGGAATGTTCAGTTTCCATTCACCAAGAATTTATTGCCCAGTGTTCATTTTGGTTAACAAATGGAACATTCATTTCTGAATGGTATTTACAACCCATTTAGTAAATGCTGGTTGATTTATTTTCATTTCAATGATTGCCCATGTTTCCATTTATCAGAGTGATCATTATATTTATGCTGTCCTCCAAACGTTGCACATTTCAAAATTACTCTGAATTAAGGATACTCATCTGTTTAATAATAATAACAATAATGCGTTGACATTTACATGAATTTCTCTACTCACTCCTTACAATCTATGCTTAAACAAGCGTATTCTTTCTACTTCGGTTAATCGACACAAACTTCTGACGTCTCTGTATTCTTGTGCTTAGCTGCCAACTTGTAAATCCAGAGGACGTGGGTTTGATTATCGACTGCAGGATATGAACTTTTCTTTAAACAGGATTATTCACCATTCTGCTTAGAGTCTAAGTACGAGAGAGAGAGAGAGCTAGAGTAGCCATAATCCAAGAATCAAAATCAAGGACAGACTTCAAGTATTAACATCGCCGGCAAAGGAGCGTCAATATTTCATTAATGAATAAAATTAATATTAGTTTGCATTAAATAATTTTTTAATTAAAACATTAATCAGAAATTACTAATATATATATATATATATATATATATATATATATATATATATAAATAAATGTGTGACTACAGTTGAGATCTAGTTTACATTAAGCTTTGTACCAGTCATATTTCTTTTAGCATTGAACAGAAGAAAGGAACTTGTCTGATTCTGAATAAGCCTTTGAAAGGCAGTGCAACTGATATTTTTCAAGCTATACTGAATTTGGAGCATTGTATTGACTAAAGTAAATGCCAGCCTGCTCCTCTCTTCTGTCTATTGTGCATTCACTATATAAAATACTCTCTCCACATTTGCATTATGCTCTGGAATGCAGAAGTAGTATTGCACAATTGCAAGCAGTTCTGAATATTCCTCTTCAGAAACGCACTCTTCAAAAAGTTTCACTCACTATTAATGAGCCAAAATCTCCAAATTTTAATTCTTTGCCTCTCCTAGAAAACGGTTCAATTGTAATACTTTGTCAAACAGCAAATTCTCATCCACTTTGCAAGTTGTATTTTCTTGCATCCAATTCGATAAAAATCCTACATTTTCCTAGGTTCAGAATTATCCTCTATGTGAATGTTAACATCATACAAACCACAGAGCGTACAAACATGAGGCAGGCACAAGAAACAAAACAAGCGGAAAGAGCAGAATCGCAGAGAATGTATTATAAAATTGCTTCCGCTGTCACAGCGCGAGATCGGCAATATATCGATGGTCTTCGTCAGCCACGGTGGTGCCATCTGGAAATTTTGTATTGTAAGGAATGTTGAAATACTTGAACGCCGTTTGGCGGTAAAACTCATGTTAGTAATATCATTTTTAGCACTACTTTCGCGGACCTTTCTCTCTTCGTTCAGGACATTCGTCTTATAGCATAAAATCGCGGAATGCCCGCGAAATCCGAGACGTATGGCATCCCTAGAGAGAGAGAGGGAGGGAGAGAGAGAGAGAGAGAGAGAGAGAGAGAGAGAGAGAGAGTGCACACACACACACGTGTATTTGACAAAACACGGCATCCTGATACCTAAATATTCTTTGACGACTTATGGCCAAAGCAAAAATGAAAGAAAAAGAGAAGAGAAAGAAAAAAAGGGAGAAAGAAAATGAAACTTTCGTTGCACCTTTACATATTCACCGTAGCTGTGAGAAGAGTGCATTAAGCTAAAGCGAAACTAGAATATTTTAAAAGCGGTCCTATGTGATGGGTTTTAAATGCACAAACAGGAATGAGAGAAAAGCGGGTTGAAGTTGAAAATAAAAGAGTATTTGGATATTCAAACCAATAACAAATAATACAATTTTATTTGACATATTGTGTGCTAATGGCGAGACCCACAAATTTTGTGCAGTAACATTTTGTTTCTCTCAATGTTTATCAATGATCCCGAAGTCATGCAAAATGAAGAAAACTACTTTAGAAACACAATAACAAAACCTCTTTTTACTTTCTCTACACGTACTATGTATATAGTGTATAGACAAGGTACTGTAGTGCACCCAGAATTCAATACAGAGATTTCGCCGGAAATATACATTTTGGGACCCCTAAATAAAAAAAGAGCATTTTTAGAAAAAAATTTTGGTGTGTGCGTCTATCAGTATGTGTATGAGTGTGAGTGTGTGTGTGTGAGCGCGCGCGCGTCTGTGGACAGCATAGCTTAAAAACGAAACGTCCATTTAATACTTAGTATTAAAGGTCAGTATTTTCCAAGGATGCGACACGAAGCTTTTCAAGAAAATCCCCCCCCCTCCAACTATCCTTTACATGGAAAAATTTTCGAAAATGTTGATTTTATCAAAAATGGCTCTAACGATTGTGATTAAAATATCGTATATTAAAGATATTTATAAATAAAATGCACATCTTGAATTTTCTGGGAATAGCCTCTGAAGACCTCCTTATTCTGGATGAATTTAGCGGAATTTTGCATAACTGATAAGCCATAAGAGATACACACAAACTTACTTAGCACAACGTGTAAAGCTCGCTAAAACACGTAGTATATGCTATATACATATTTTGTGGAGCTGACTTTATGAGATATCCTTGTTATAGGTTTCAGTTTTAAAATACTTATACTTTTTTACTTTCTCTATACGCACTATATACATAGTGTATAGAGAAGGTATTGCACTCCACTCAAAAATTCGATACCGAGATTTCACCGGAAATATATGTTTTAGGGTCCCCAATATCCAAAAAAAAAAGCATTTTCACAAAAAGGTCCGTGTGTGTGTGTGTGTGTGTGTGTGTGTGTGTGTGTCTGTGTGTCTGTGAACACGATGACTCAAAAATGAAAAGTAGGTAAAATACCAAACTTAGTATTTAAGTTTAGTATCTTCCAGGGATGCGACACGAAGATTTTGAGAAAAATCCACCCACCCCAAACTATCTTATACATGGAACTTTTTTCGAAAATTTTGATTTTATTAAAAATGGCTCTAACGATTTTTGATTAAAATTTCGTATATTAAAGATATTTACCTGACAAATAAAATGTATATTTTGAATTTTCTGGGAATAGCCTCTGAAGGGTAGTTTATTCTGGAAGAATTTTACTGAATTTGAATAACGGCTAAACTGTGAGAGATGGACAAATATTTACTGCACAAAAAATGTAGAGCACATTAAAACACACACTTTATGTAATATACATTTTTTCGTGGAGTTCGTCGTTTTTGAGACATTCCTTATTTTTGGTTTCTGCTATGAAAAAATTATACTATTCTCATACAGGAACTTGTCAACTCCTATCCATATAAACAAAGGAACTTCATTGACATAGCAACCAACTTTTGACTATTTTATTCAGTTTCTAATTAATCGAGCTGAAATTGTAGATTTTTCAAATTCCCCAGATGGATACTCTTAGATAAAACATGCACTACAGCAAATGGATACTCGGCAAGAGGACCCGCTTGTACTTTTCTGTCTTTTATTAAACATATGAAGCACGAAATAGCAGAGCAGTTACAGAGAGCGAGTTTCAGATTGGTGTGCAAGATATGTTTATGGCGGAGGCTGCGCGTCTACAGCTCTTTGCTGCTGCTGTATATTTTGGAAACAATCTTGCGCTTATCAGCCATTTTGTTCAAGATCACGGGCTAAACTTACGATGTTATTGGCATTTTTACTTTCTCTACCGCGTACGTCTTAAGCAGAGAAAATATTGTATTCCACCCAAAAGTTCAATATGCAGATTTCACGGAAATAATTTTTGAGGGATACCTGAATCTAAGAGACTTTTTTGGAAAAAGAAATTTCGTACGTGTTTATGCATGTCTGTAACACCATAAATCAAAAACCGAAAAGTCCGATAAATATCAAACTTGGTAGATGTTTAATTTCAATATCTTCCAAAGGTGTGTCACAATGTTTACAAGCCCGCCTGGCCAGTGTGCTGGTAGTATGTCTGCCTCACATTCAACAGGTCGCAAGTTCGACCCCGTATAAGGGTTTTCTCGGGGTTTTCCCTTATCCTGAGAAGACGAATTTCGAGTAACTAAGTTCCACGAACCCCGAGATCATTTGAGCAGCATTTCACAATCCATTCATCGTCCGATATGAACAACCAAGTTAAAGGAGGTTAAGCTAAAAACAAAAATGCTTACAAGATAATACTCTATTCTAAACCAAACTTTATGTGGAGCACTTTTCGAAGCTTTATATTTTATTAAAATGGCTCTTAACAATTTAGATTAAAATTCCATGTATTAAATTGTTTTTTTCCTAGTACAGGAGTTAGATATATAAGCCAGAATTGAATGCCATAGCCGGGATTTGTGCCACCGATATGGGATTGAATTTTTCTCTCTTGATAAATATGGATCTTGACCTACGTAATAAATAATATCTGTCTGTCCTGCCCGTCTTCTCTCTTAACCGTGGCTAATGTCAAAGCAAGAACACGAGTGCATGAATTCGTCTTGTACACAGAGTCTCTCGTGGTATATGCGCTGACGGCGCAGGGTGCAAAAAGACTTCTCCAGGCGACCACAGCTGAAACACCACTCCTCGATTTAGAACACTATCTCTGTGTCTCTCTTTCTTTATGCTTGCCTCTGTCGTTTCGCCTGTCTCCCACTGCCTCAGTACTCGCTATATTTCTTCACTGCAAATAGCACGAGTCAAGCCGAGCCGAATTGGACCGATGCACGGTGCATAGCACCCCTAATCTCAGTTTGCACGTGCCGTTTTACCCGTTTGAGAGCACCAAACAATATACTTTGCAGAAGTTAATTACTGGGCAACAATTAGTTGACTATAAAATTACAGCATTATCCTAAGGAGATGTATGTTTGAAATTGAGTGAAAATTGGGAAAAATTTTTAACGTTAAATCTCATTTTGAGAAGAATGTTTATCTCGGCAATTTTCATTAGTTAAAATGCTCCAGGTATTAAAGTCTGTCTGATTGGCCTTATTTGCAGAAGATCTCTTTTTGAAATGTTGTATTAATATTCATAACATTACCGAGCGAGGTGGCGCCACGATAACGTGAGTCACGCGCATTCAGGCGGCCTTGAGTTCAAACCCCCGGGTCGACCAATCTAAAGGAAGTTTTGCCACTCTTTGCGAATACTGGGCTGAATAATTTGATCCATGATTTTCTTATCATCCCTTTAATTTCGCTCTCCTTCACCACCATACCAGGCATTGGGGATAACTCATCTGTTATGCTATGATCCACAGTTGGCTTGCTCTTCGTCATGCTGCTGACTCAAGACATTGGATCGTAAGTCTTTGAGTGGTAGGGGGTGGTTAATCCATGAATAAGAAGAAAATATTCATAAAATACGGAATACCATACAATAGCAGATATGTAAAGAGACTATATTTTCCTGGTGTAGCTAAACTTCATTTGAATTTTGAAAAAGTCCAATTTGGGGTTATGTAGTCTGTTAAACCCAAAATGAAATTCAATAGAATACATGGGATTCTTTTAATTAACACAATTAAATTAATTAAATCCAGAACAAAACACGTATCTCCCTCAAAAGCAATTGCTCGTTGGCTATTATATACAGTCTTTTATTACATTACCATACTGTGGTAAAAATGTAAGGTTAAAGCACAGACTGGTTAAAGAAAGATATATGGTTAAAATTCTGCCGGGACAGTCTTCCTGAATAGTTATTTTTGGTGTTTGTTTTTAACAGGATTTCCTCAGTCCTGGTAACTGGCAAATGCTAAGGAAGTACTCTGAACTTAGGCCTGGAATATTAGGTTTTTTTCCAATTATAATTTAATTTCATATGTTTATGTCCCCCGCCTGTGTCCTACATTTAGTAAGAACTGTCGTTAAACACTTATTGCTTCCTTCTTTAAACGTCCTTTTTTGGATTGGTTTGCAATGCTTCTCCATTCTGATCTTTTCTCTGCTTGTCTTTTTGATTCTTCGTACGTTCTGCAATTCATGTCGTCCTTAATTTGTCCCATGTATTGAAGTCTTGCTCTTCCTTTACTATTCTTGTCTTCAATTGTGCATTGAATAAGTATTTGAATATTTCAGTATATTAATACATGCAGTATGAATTTTATTTTGCGTTTTATTATCTTGTTACAAATTTCTTTGCTTTTGCTCTCTCGAAACTTCATGTAAATTTCTGCATTGGTAATGTTTTCAGCATTTTTCTCTAGCACCATGCTTCAAATGTCTTCAAGAAATTTTTCCTAATCTATAAACTAATATTATTAGATATAAAAAACTTATTTTTTTATTGAAAGCAAGGTTTCCTTGACATATTTTGTTAATAGTTGCTTTTTTACTTCTTCTATCAGATATTTTGCTATTTAGGTTTTGAAGTACTTTAGCTTTATCTAATATTTTTGTATAATTTGTTTTATTACACAATAAATAAATAACAAAATAAACATATAATATAACCCACCAAACCTAAATGCTGTAAATTAAGGTTTATTAAAAGGTAAATTATCTATATAATCGGTTAACTATATAGTTAGTCAAGTAAATTTCGTCTAGGCAACCTAAGCAATAGTTTCCATGTAAAATTACAGTCCTTTAGGCGCATATCTGTTTCATAAATGATGCAGATTTTCAATGACAACCGCTGCTTCATTTCCCAATTCTTCGTAACTTTTTAAGTATTCCTATTGGGGATCCGAAAATAAGTTGAAGTCTCTGAAAAGAATCCTGTCGGTAGATTATCTTTTTCCATTGTCCTCAATTCTCTCAATGCCTGGCATCCGTACAAGTTTTACTTTGATGGATATTTCCAAGCTCCACAAGGTAGTGAAGACAATCCCATATGAGACTGGATTTGACCAGCAGTACTTTTAGGGCTGCTTGTATCTCAGTCAAAAATAATATATTCCATTTTCGTAATTTGCTTGGAATATTACGATATGGGTCAAAGCTGATTCCGCAGAGGATCTAACAGACTTTGTAGCTGAATCTGTTTCATTCTCAGCAAATGAAGCAGGACGAAAATGAATGGTTCGATAAGACGTTGTGTTATGACTATACCGAGGATTTATATGCACTAAAATGCTCAAATTATGCATCCCATATACACTAGAATATTAAAAATTCACTTAAAATGCACTATCCACATTAAAAACACGTGCTTTAGTATGCATTAAAATTGCCCTTAAATTGCTCATTAAAATTCAGTTACACGATTTTTAGGCTTCTTTTATGGTTGTTTGCATTAACTTTGAAATACTCGATGAAAGATTCATGTTTAACACAGTGAATATAATGCTCTTGCTCATTGCAAGTATTTACAAGTATTTCACAATTATAGAATTGTTTTTATAGATATGATTATTAAAAGTAGGCAATGCTTATGGAACTATGATTAAATTTGAATACTAAAAATAATTAATGTAATAAATGGGAATATTGATTGGGAGTTGGTAAGAAAATACTCGAGCAATTTACCTTTTACTTTCTCTACATAGTGCATGGTAGATGCGTAGGTAAAGAAGGTACGGCACGCCACCCAAAATATAGACAACGAGGCGGGACAGTAACTCTTCAATATCCGCGTGAAAACATCAGGCATTGAATTTTTCATTCTGACTCTATCTAAATCTAACATTATTTTGCTAATGGTAAGTCGCCTTTGAAATAGATATGTTATCTCAACTAATTATTAGAGCAAGTAGACGGAAACCACGAGATCCCTGGTTCAAATCTCGGCCATGGTATTCAATTTAAGATTTAAGAATACGCCCTTACAACAAGAAGTTTTTTTTATTTGAGGGGTATATTGCTATTTACAGCAAATTTATTGTTAAAATCAATTTTAATTGATTTGTTTTGGTTTTTTCTACTTTCTTTACAAACTATTTTAAGCTTTAGTTTATTGCAATATGGAGGCTTGTACCATTTAAGTTCAGAAAATTAAAACACAATTTGCAAATAAACAACGTATGCGATAAAACACAAGAATCGAGAAATGAAAGCTACACAAATTCATTTCTGCTTGATGGTTGAAGAAGTGGAACTACGAAAATAAATGTTTCCTTAAAATTGCCACTTCACTGCTGTTTCTTTCGCTGAACAGAAGAGGGCAACATTTGTGAAATTGGTGAAGGGAGTAATGGATTCTTAAAGCTAAGCGCTGCGCGCTCTCGACAAAATGGCGTAGCGAAGTGCGAAGCAGTTCAGTGCAGGGTTTGAGAGCGTTGCGAGTTCTCAACTTCTGCAGAGTTCTGTGAGAGGAAGAAGGAGGGGGCAGCCGTTGTTTTCGCTCGCATTTAAGGGCAAAAGTTATACAAGAAATCGATGAAAAATGTATGTGTATCAATCTACAAGAAAGGAAACCAATATAGAAAGAACCCTTTATAAATATCAGAAATAAGAGGAAAGCCCGCCTCTGTAGTGTTGTGATAGCGTATCTGGGGTACATTCAGGACGCCTCGAGTTCTAATCTCAAGTAGGGTGGGTTAATTGGATAAGGGTTTATCCGGGATTTTCCCTTAGAAAATACTAATAGAAGACGAATGTCGAGTAACTCTTAGCTCTATGGATCTCGGGCTCGTTTGAGCATCAATTCACCCATTTTATTCATCGTCAGATATGACCTACCAGGTTAAGGGACCTTAAACAAAAAGAAAAAACAAACAAAAAGAAAAAACAAACAAAAAACCAGTAGTAGTATGTGATGTATAATTGGACAGGGTAAAAGATCTCTGACTAACATTACCACCAACTTCATTTTCATCTTCAAACTTATTGTTCGATTCTGCCTCAATTAAATTAATCTTTCTATCCTTTACCGATATTCTAGTTAATCTTCTTTCATTGCATCCTTTGTTATCTTGTGAATGACTTAATGTTTATGTGATTTGCCACACACACACACACACACACACACACACACACACACACACACACACACACACACACACACACTACCGCTCAAAGGTTTTGAACAGCCTGTTTTGCTGCAATTAACAGGGGTATAACGCCAAACAAAGCCAATGTCATATTATAAATGGTAGAAATCCATGGAGACATAATTGAAATTTACTATGCTACCTTTTGTTTGTCAATTATGTGCATTGTGAAAATGTAGCATTTCTTGGCCCTTATAGGAACAATTACCCTAATGTTGTTTTGTATGTCATAGTATGTCTTTGATTCCCTAGATGTCGTTCACAGACATCTGTACTATTGGCTGCGAACACCACTTCAGTGCTTCATAAGCAGGTGAATGGTACACATGGTTATTGTGCAGTTGAAAGTCTGAAATGGATAAAAGAAGGGAGCTTTCAGCAGAAAAAACGTGCTGCAATTGTCAGCTTACATAAAGCAGCCCACAAAATGTGTCAAATTGCCACACAAGAACAGGTTTCCTTGGGAAGTGTCCATTACACTGTAAAGAGGTATGTAAGTACAAATAGCAATAAGAATCGTTGTCGAAAGGGGAGACCTAGGGTGACCTCGAAAAGTGAGGATAAACATTTAATAGTGACCAGCAAATGTGACCGTTTCAAAACAGCACCCATGCTGACGGCAGAACTGAACCAGTTGAGGGATGAATCTGCGAGTGTTTCTTCACTGAAGAGACGACTTCAGGATGCACATCTGAACGGTTGCATTGCGGCAAAGAAACCCATATTTGAGAGCTGTCAATAAACGGAAAAGATTACAATGGCCCAAGCGACATGTAAGCTGGACTGTTGATCAGTGGAAAAATGATGAATCTAATTTTGAGCTATTTGGCTCAAAATGTCACCAGTTTGTTCAACGTGCAAAAGGTAAGCTGGACTGTTGATCAGTGGAAAAATGATGAATCTAATTTTGAGCTATTTGGCTCAAAATGTCACCAGTTTGTTCAACGTGCAAAAGGTGAACGCATGGCACTTCAGTGCATATCCCCTACAGTGAAGCATGGAGGTGGTTCGGTGCTGGTATAGGGTTGTTTTGGTGGCAATAGGACCGGCGATATTGTGAAAATAGAAGGAATGATGAAGAAGGAGCATTATCACAATATTCTCCAACGCCATGCCAAACTATCTAGGATGCGGTTAATTGGCAAGGGGTTCATTCTGCAGCAGGACAATGATCCCAAGCATACATCTATACTCTGTAGAAGATACGTTGAACGATTGGAAGAGAGAGAGAGAGGTCTTGGTGTGGCCCCCTCAAAGTACTGACTGCAATCCTATTGAACTACTTTAGGATCATGTGGACAGAGAGGTAAGAAAGAATCAACCCACTTGTGGAGTCATGTGCACAACATATGGAAGGATATTTCTGAAAATACACTGGCGCTCTTAATAGAAAGAATTCCCAGAGTTTGCGCAACTGTAAATAAAGCAAGGGGAGGTTACTTTGAAGAAAGCGAAATCTAACACGTATTGCTGATTTTCATTAAATATACTGTTGTGACTACAAACTATGTCTTTTTTATTCCATTGTTTCAATAAATCCTAAAAATGAGGTGTGTTCAAAAACTTTTGAGCGGTAGTGTATATATTATATACATAAATGACATTCAATTCCGCAACTGACTCGCTATTGTCCCGGAAAACCTCAAGATATCAATTGTTTTGAGATGACATACCCAATGCTGACTTATAATGTTGTAAGTCCTTTAATTCCCAGGCTTCTAGTTTAGCCAACCATCAGACCTATTAATGTTAATTAACTGTTTTTCACCTTAGCCGTATGTAGGACAGGAGTTGGATAGGTAGACTGTAGAGTCAGAACGAAAAATTCAATGCCGTAGCCGGGATTAGAACGACGGATTTCCCGGTCTCCGGGGCATTAAATCCTGAACAACCACATTTTAGATCTCTTTATGGTATATCGGGAAAACATGCGAAACAGTTGAGGGATTTATTGCCGTGTCGGCATGTTGCCGTATGGTTCTTAGAGCAACCGGCTAGAGACCAGGAACTCATCCCGCTATTGACATTGAATTTTTAGGTGTGACTCATCTACCCAAGTTTAGCATTTTTGATCAAAGATAAAAGAACTCTCAGAAAAAAAAAACATTACAGGAAAGGCAATAGTTATAATTATACAGACAGAAATGTCCCCTTTATCTTATACTAGAGCCCGGATGTTTAGGCATTTATTCTGGTTAAAATAGGCAGGCATAAAACACTAAAATAGTAAAAATAGGCAGTGAAATAGGCATTCATTAATCACGGCAACAGGCGAAAATAGACAAATACTTAATAAACTATCCCATATGTACTCACTTTTCTTTAAGTTATCAACTGACATACTGAGCCGCCTACCAAGGAAAAGGTTTTTCATTCTGTAAAAAGCCTTACACAGATCCAGTGAAAACGGAGATTGCTTGCTAGTTTTTGCAATCGCTGTTGATATTAAACAGAGCTTCTTCTGTCCGCCCATTTTAGTAATTCCAGTCTTATGCTTCGCAGTTGCAAAATGTTGAAGTATAAAATAACTTTTCTCATGGTTAATTGTTTTTTTCACAAAATTTGCACATTAGAACAGCACAATTGGTAGATAGCGTACTGAACCGAATTCGCGGACACAACCACGCAGTTTGCTACTAAACTGTGCACTCACTTTCGGCATGATAAATATTGCAATAATCACGAAAACTGCAGATGGAGAACATGTTCTTTCAGAGATCGGGAAAACCAGACTCTGTATTATCTCAAAAAGAGGGGTGTGAGAAAAGATTAGAGAGTTTGAAGTACGCAATAACGCGATCTGGAGAAAAAAGTAACTTTGCAGACCTACCTGGCTTGAAAAGGGATGAGTTGACCACCCGGCGAATAATACAAATCTTACAAAAGATACTTGGATACATGCATTCCTTTCTACACTCTCCTCGTAATACTTTCTTTCGCTGGTAAATTCCGATGTAACCTGTTATACTGTTCAAACACTTCTTGGAAATATATTTCTCCCTCCGTGGTGCAATGGTTACCATGCTAACTTCATATACCTAAGGTCGTGGGTTCAAACCCGGCGGAGGACGATGGATTTTTTCGGGTGTAAATATCCTTAGAATGGCTTCCTTCGGAAGGGAAGTAAAGCCATTGGTCCCGTGTCGTAGATTTACGGCACGTAAAGGAACCTCAAGCTTGATAGAGAGGCCTCTGAGCAAAAATAAGCGGACTTTTACGCCCAGTTTAGTATGGGGCGCTGAGAACCACAGCAGTTAAAGAGCGCCCATAAACAACACGCCATTTTTTTTTTTTTTTGGAAATAATGATTGCTGGAGAATATGATTCTCAAGAAATATTTGTGTAAGGTGGATACATATTTTTAATTTATATATATATAAACATTTTTTTTTGTTTATTTAATATAATTCATGCGAACTTTTTTTTATTGTATTGTTAACTTTAAAATAGGCAACGGTAGCTAAAATAGGCAAAAAAAAATTGCGCCTATCGTCCCCAGATATATGAAAACGTGTTGATCCCTAATAGGTCTTAATTATATACCTCTCCGGTTAAAAAACAAAAAACAAAACAAAAAAAAAAACCAAAAAAAAACAACGTTTTGCCTAACATCCGGGATCTACTTATAACAATGGTCAATCCAGTAGAAAATTATAACTTTGTGAAATTTATACTTTAGACGACACTGTGTTGCGAAAGCTACTCGGAGTCGGATGTTCCCCTCTAAAGGTTCTCTCCCTTCGTGGGGTTTACCATTAGAGCTAATGGGTTTCATAAAAAGGGCCGCTAGCTTATACAGAACCAAAGTGTATATGCTGCTTAGTCAAGTCAAAGGGAAGGAAGACTTCGAAAAAAAACCGTTAGAAAAATCTGATGTGTTCCATTCACATGACTTTTTCTTGCTATTCTGCAACAGATTATTCTTAAAAAGCTGACCCTTCTCTCCATTTCGTACTAATCAAGATAAAGAAAATACACTAAATGTGGTCGTATTAATACTTCCTTATGAGTAGGAGGGAAATAAGGAAACACATTAGGGTAAAGCGATAGTCAGATTTTTTAAAAGTTGGTTGCTATGTAATTGAAATTCGTTTTTTGCATAACGAAGATTTGACAATTTTCTGTATGAGAAAAGTTTAAGTAAACTAAAACCAAAAAGAACGATATCTCGGAGATGTCAACTCCACGAAAATAAATTGTGTGTTTTAAGAGATCTATATTTTTGTGTAGTAAGTATTTGTCTAACTCTTTCGGTTTACCAGTTATGCAAAAGTCATCCACAATAAGGTCTTCTGAGGCTTATCCTAGAAAATGTAATATATACATTTTGTTTGTCATGTAAATATCTTAAATATACGGTATCTTAATCACAATCCTCAGAGGAGTTTTGAGGAAATCAAAATTTTGGATATTTTTTTCCAGTTAAAGGGTAGTTTGGGGTGAGAGGATTTTCCTCAAAATCTTCGTGTCACATCCTTGGGAGATACTAAACTTAAATATCAAGTTTCGTATTTTATTGACTTTTCGATTTTGGGTTAATGAGTTAATAGATACACGGATACACAGAGACAAGCGCACCCACGGACCTTTTACTAAAAATGCTTATTCTTGGGTACAGGAGACCCTTAAACGTGTATTTCCGGAGAAATCTCGGTATTGAATTTCGGATGGAAGGCAATACCTTATCTACCTGCTATATATTGTATATACGTGCTAGAGAAAGAAAAACATTGAATCTGATTGACTTCTAGCTGTCCTGACTTGCCAAAGGAATCAGGTTATGTACAGTACTTCTCCCGCATATTCAATCTCCTATGCGAATGGAAAGAAACTTCCGCGTCGAGACTAACCCAATCCAAAAACTTATAGGAGGAGCTCAGGTGCTGTACCACTTCTGGTAATGAGCTTTATAGTTATAGTATCTGCTGCACGACAGCTGAGAGAGTCGAAACCCCTCCCGGAAACAGAGAAACATATAAACGGATTTGGCTTCTAGCATAGCCAGATAGTTGTTTTGTGGTCCTTTATGTCTGCTGTATATGCTGTGCAATCTGCTCTTGGGAATAATAGGTATATTCAGCTGCTACGAAGTAATAATTAACTGAACAAACAAAAGTAAGTCTCCAGATTCATCTTGCAAACACAGTTTGAACGTACAGACTTTGTCGTCGATCTGTACATTTCCAATATCTGTGCTAATAACATGCTTAAGATTCCAGCCAACCTCCAACCTTTTCCAGTCTCATTTACTTTCAAATTCCTCTCAGTCTTCAACTTTTCAAATCTTACGAATGCCTTCCTTAACTTTCTTCCTATCTCATTCTGTCTCTCAACGCTGTATTCTGCATAATACATCTGTACACAGGACTTGGAAGTAATAGATAAAGTTCTACTTCCCAAAAGCGATTCACCAGATTCGCTTTAACACATGTAAGATGAAGGCACCAGTTGTGAGTTTCATTTTAGCGTATGTACAATGTGCATAGTAAATAGAGAAAGCATTGTATTCCATCCAAATTTTGATATCGAGATTTCACTGGAAATACATGTTTTGGGACTCTCTGAATCCAAAAAGTATTTTTAGAAACATGACCGTGGGTGTCTGTCTGTGTGTATGCCTTTGATATTTAAGATCAGTATTTTCCAAGGATATTACACAAACATTTTCAAGAAAATCTCTGCACCCCGAACTACCCTTTACATTGAACACTTTTGGAAAACATTTTGATTTTATCAAAAATGACTCCACGATTCTGATTAAAATATTTAAAATATTTTCATGACAAATAAATTTATATCTTGAATTTTCTGAGAATAGCCTTTGAAGACCTCTTCATTCCTGATGATCTGTATAACTCGTAATCCGTAAAAGATAGACAATAACTTATCACACAAAAATATAGATTTCATTAAAACATTAATTTTGGTCACACACAAACACATATGCAAACACACACACACACACACATATATATATTTATTGTACAGTTAACCGTTTTCGATATATTCCTTGTTATTGAATTCAATTTTAAATTACTTAAATTTTACTCAAAGCTGAAAGTTCAACTTTCGTTTCATTTCTTTCATTTTATTTCCGGAATGAAAAAGAGAGCCGAATTTCAATTGTTTCACACGCACACACATATATATACCCTTTTAAAAGAAATGAGTATATATACCCTTTTAAAAGAAATGAGTATCTCTTTAGATTAGTGTATTACCTTATTTCCTTTCTACTTAGAAGGAAGCAAATAATATGAGCATTTCTGCTAATATTTATCTCAATTAGCAACTTACATAAAAGAATAATCCTTTTTAAGGAAAGTTTACCTTTGAAATAGCTAGAGAAAGTCATGTGAATGGAAAGCATAAGATATTTCTGTAGAAGCTCTGAGCACAACAATATTACGTAACATTATATTTAGTAAGCAAATATTTCATTTGTTTCAACAGTTACAGAGGAAAATGGAAGGTATTGATAAAACTATTGAAAATATGGATTTATTTACTTGACATTTTGAACGATGTCAAGAGTGGTCAGAGTTTATTAATTCCAGAAAAATCAAAAGATATTTACGAAAAAAAAAATATGAGAAGTTTTGTGAACGGAGAAACGAAAATGCGTTAGTTTGACTAACGAAACTGGCCTACTTTTCAGAGTTGGGAATTATAGAAACGTTTATGAAGTCAAGGGTTGTAAAGTTAATATTCACCAAGGAAAGTGAGTATACCAAGTAGCTAGTCTCTGATGAATATGTATATTGTTGTTAGTTTTGGTTTTAAAATAAATTTAATGAGGTGATTCTTGTGTTTGAATGTTGCTGCTCTTGGGTGAGTATCGTTTCAGGTTTTCTTACTGGCTTATTGGAGAAAATTATGTTACGGCAGTGTTGACGTCATTGCTGTCTTGTCGTCATGGTAGTTACGTCATTCATTTTCTGGCACTGGTGCCAGAAACAGGGTAATTTCGCACAAATTATAACATCATAATTAGCGTTTTAATGCTAGGATTGCATAAATAATTGTAAAAATATTAATGACAGTTATAAATAGTATTAAAGTAGTAAAATAACAAGCTTTTTAACTTGGTTAATATAATTGTAATTACATTGTAACTCCAACAGCATAAGAACTGTTTGGTAACGAAAATGTTAACTTTGTTGCAGTGAATATGAACATTATCCTTGATAAACAGTTGGCATCGAACACAAATCGAAAGAAACGTTCTCCTTGGTGAATACCGTAATCACATACACGGGTTACGCATTGACGCTACAAATTGCATTTTCTGATTGCAGAGCTAAACACACATTTCGGCTCTTTCTATAAATAAGAAAGAGGCAGGTATAAACGTAGGATTCGCTGGCTTGCGCGTCGGATTGCTTCGTTTTCGGCATAAACTGACACACTGCGATGGTCACATCTACTCGTTATGTCGCCCTCCGTGGTGTAATTGTTACCATGCTAACTTCATATGTCCAAGATCGTGGGTTCAAGGGCGATGAATTTTTTCGGGAGTAAAAATCCTTAGTATGGATTCCTTCGGAAGGAAATTGAAGCTGTTGGGCCCGTGTCTTAGATTTACGGCACGTAAATGAACCTCAAGCCTGATAAAGAGACCCCTGAGTAAAATTAATCGGTCTTTCTCGCCCAGTATAGAATGGGATGCGGAGAACCACAACAGTTAAGAGCGCCCATAAATAAAAATGCATTTGCATTTTTCCTGCTCATTATCTCCAATTATTTTTATTATTAATTAATTATGTTTTAATATATTATTCATATTTAATGCGAATATTTAGGTTCTTTGGTCCAGCAAGTATCTCTTAACAGGGCGTGAACGGTAAAAGGAACTATTTCAGAGATAACACATTTGTAGTTTTTAGTTTGAGTATTTTATTTAAACTTTTACCATGAATATTTACAATTTATGTATACATTATAATTCTCTGCAATCCTAGCTGAAACTGTATTAACTGTATCAGAACTTACATCACTGTAGAATATGTATCGAACACCCTTGTTCTGCTTAAGCATTAAAACTGTGTTTCTAATTGGCTTGTTTTCTCACAACCAGTAGCGTTGCTTTTCATGAGCCAATAGAAACTATCTTACTATTTGACTAGGCTGCTAGCTCTCAGTAACTTTCCAATCTCACACCAATCCCTCAAGCTTACGTTGGCTTTTTTAACTCAAGGACCTACTTTTATACGTTTCACCTCAACTCCTTGGCTATTGTCCCTAAAAAAACCTTGCGAAAGGTTTTTCTTTTATGACTTGTGTATTTATGCTAACCCCTCTAATAACATAAACTCATTTCTATGATTACATATATGAATTTACATTATTTTGCATTTGATTTCCATCTTCTTATGTTCATGAGTACTGCTTCAACTCGAGACGCTGCACAAGGAAGAGCGACACCTCTGCTGACACGTGCTTACCCATTGCATGTCCGACCAAGTCTGGTGTATTCCATTCTGTTGTATTACAGGGAAATGTCCAATAAAACATTTCTCTAAATGCTTATTTTGGAATTTTAAAGACATCACATGGCGACACGTTCTTTACAAATCTGACTATCGCTTTACTTGTATCATAAAAAATGTGTAAATTTGAATCGAAAGGTTGTCTGGATTAACAAGAAGTAGATATAGGTTTGAATTAACTGGGGGATGTGGGATTTCCCCCTCTCATTAAATACTTTCCTCGGCTCGTTAAAGAGGAATTCCTCCCCTGATAAGGAAGTTTTTTTTTTCATTATATAGGCTATTACTGCTCTCTTTGAAACTACAGGAAGATAGGAACTCCTTCGAGGCAGACTGTACATGTACGAGTGCAAGTTGAGATACCAATCGTATCACTAAATAATAAGTAAGATAAATAATAAATAAATAATTGTCGGTTTGATTAGTTGGGTAGGCAGTGAGGGTCATAACTGCAACATTTGCGCCAGCAGTGGAGTATTCATTCATTTTTACTTTCTCTATACGCACTATATACATAGTGTATAGAGAAGTTATTGCACTCCACCTAAAAATTCGATACCGAGATTTCACCGGAAATATATGTTATAGGGTCCCATGTATCTAAAAAAAGCATTTTCAGAAAAAGGTCCGCGTGTGTGTGTCTGTGAACACGATAACTCAAAAACGAAAAGTCAGTAAAATACCAAACTTGGTATTTAAGTTTAGTATCTTCCTTTGGTTATCTGAGACACGAAGAATTTGAAAAAAAAATCCCCCCCATCCCTATCTACCCTTTACATTGAATTTTTTTCGAAAATTTTGACTTTCTAAAAAATGGCTCCAACGATTTTGATTAAAATATCGTATATTAAAGATGTTTACCTGAAAAATAAAATGTATATCTTGAATTTTCTGGGAATAGTCTCTGAAGACTACTTTATTCTGGATGAGTTTTACGGAATTTCTTTATTTGCTAAACAGTAAGAGACTATCAAAACCTTACCACATCAAAAATATAGAGCACGTTAAAACACACAGTTATATTGTATATATTTTTCTCGTGGTGTTGGTCGTTTTTGAGTTATTCCTTGTTTTTGATTTCACCTTTAAAGAACGTATGCTTTTCTCACACAGGAATTTGTTAACTCTCTCCATACAAACAAAGGCGCTTCAGTCACATAGCAAGCAGCTTTTGACTATCATTTTAACCTATGGTACTCCCTTATTTCCCTTCTACTTACAAGGAAGCAAGTAATAAAACTATTTCTGCTGATTTTCGCAGAGCTATAGAGAAAGTCATGTGAATGGAACAATCAGATTTTTTTGCATCATGTCAGCATGAGTAGATTTTGACCAGAAAGCGTACAGATACAGAAAGTAATGATGTAATGTATTCCAGGTCAAATCTCAAGCTTAACTTTTACTTTAGTTGAAATCCGCACTAATTGGGGGATATGTAAACAAAATCAATTGGAAAACAATTTTAATTCCAAAGTATACCTTCGAGGTCAAAAAGTCTGATTAAAACACTGCGTAGATAGAATGCCTTTTAATAGGAATATTTTGCAGAACAGTTCTTCTTGAAGTCGCATGAGTTCTGTAAAGCCAAACTCGTCAGTGTCAAAGTGGTAGATTTCCCGAGTTAATAACAGTGTCGAGGTTAAATACCGAAAGTTTATTCACAATGACTTAGTTTTATTTACCGATCTAATATACATGCTTACATACTAATTACGAAATAACATTTTCTCACACATCTGTTCCATAACGAGCTACTAATGAGAACAAGGAGTTCAGCTACAAACTAAACTGAAATATTGCTCATTATAACCTCCACTGGGGTTATGCAGGCAATATCTGGTAGCGCAGTGTGTTAACTAAATAACTTTTTTCGTATCTAATTCGCTCATCAAAACACTGTTACTAGCCCCTGCCGTGTAACCTCATATCAACGTTTTAAAGCCCTCTTAATTATCTCTGCTCTGTTGGTTTCCATTTTCGCTGCTCCCATCCTAACCAAGATACATACACACAAGCTCATAAGTGAACTGATTACTGCTATATATTTGGATACAGAACGGTCTGATCGTTATATGCAATACAACAAAAGAGCATCATAAAAAGTAAAAACAAATTTGTTGGGGGAAATGAGCTGGTAAATTAATTTGTCATTTATTTCATCCGGAGTTTGCTTGCAGAATATATGGTAAAACTAACGAAAGGTGGGCCTTCAGATAATGAATTGTTTGGGATATGGCTGTGGCCTCAGCGTTTAGTTTTTGTTTTCAGGCAGCTAATTGTCTTGCTGATTAGCATTACGTTGATATATATATATAGACGTGCACATAAACCTGACAAAGGAAGAAAGATTACATCGCAAAAAAGTTCAAATGCCTGGTACGATGCACGAAATTGGCTACATCAGAACCCTCAACTTAGAAACAGCAATGATACTATTCAGAACAAAAATCATGTCAATCCTCACGTATGAAATAGAAGTCATATGGTCACACCTTAGCGAAAAGAATTTATCCGCACTAGAAAGGCAAAAACGCTATATATGAAAAGAGCTATCGGAGCGTTAAATACTACCGGATCGAGACTAGTCTATCTCCTCGCAAGAGAAATATTCCCCATCGAGGACCTCAGCATATCTTTGCCTCTAACAAACAAAGTAAAGCTCTAGCTTTAATATTTTAAGAAAATCACTTTTTCACTTCGGTGTCCCTAACATTTTTAAACTTTTTAAAAGTCAACTCCAACATCATACTGCATACTCTGGCTCTCAGGAATGCCGCATGACAAAATATGGCAAGCTGTCACTGACCAGGCAGCATATCATAGTCTCAGCATTTGCAAGTTGAAGCCCATATATCCCAATCTGCATTACATAACCTGTAAGGGTTAAAATCAGAGTTGAATACAGCAAGCAAATGATTCATCTCTGAACTAAAGAGGTAGACAAGATGTTAAATAAAACTCCCAGTAGAATAGAACGTTACAGGGAATCACAGTCTTGCCATTGCTCGAGTTTCCCTTATAACAAGGTGGGGATCGCGGATTTCATGTGATTTTCTTATGCCAGAATTCAACAATATTAATAAATGTCTTCAGTCCTAGGTGATGCGGGATCTGCAACCGTGATGTAGCAAAGGCTTTGCTCAGAAACCTAAATTTGGAGACAATGTTTACCAACCACATGTTCAAATGTGTATACCAGGAGCTGATCACATTACTGGAAGAGTTTTTATCCAACGAGTCACAGTGGGAGGGATGTTAGAAGTTGACAGCATGCTCGAGTGATTTGCTAAAGAGAAGCTCTAGCAGGCTTTGTGTAAAAATTCGGATTTTAGAAAAGACTGGTAGAGCGCATGACTTGGAACTCAGAGTGTTGACGAAGTATTCTTCTTCTTTCCGCTTATGCGGGAGGCTTTTCCCTTTGTAAAAATACATTTTACATTACACGATACAACATTTAACATTCAAGCATATGGAAATGTTAAAACGTGATCTAGTTCAGCTATTTTAATGAAGTAACGTGAAAATTGAAACACTCTGTATCTCTTATAAATACTTTGATATCTATTTTTTCTACCTTTTTTTTTGCGGATCTGTCAACTTAATCATTATGAGAGATTTCATGATCTATTAATTATAAATAAAAGCTACATAGGTATTAAAAACAAAAAACAGGCAATATGTCCAAACGTGAATTCGCTGCAAAAATGTCCATGAACAGAGAAAATTCGAGTTGCACAGCCCCCTTGTAAAATGACAATGTATCGACATTCCTTTCTCAAATAGTACATCTTAGAAATGCAGTAAACGTATTCATTTCTCGAAGTTTCGTACTTGGTTACAATAAACTTAAAACACTTTTACTCGTAGAAGGTTGGGCGTATTTTCGTTTTAATGCAATGATACTGTGAAAACTGAAAATGCGCTCTACTCAAAATATGAGATATGGAGAGCCATCAGAATCATGGTAAATATAACATGATAGTTTAAATTGGGAGCAAGTTGTGATATCGTAGAGATGCGATTCTAAAAGGGACACTCCGAAAATATATCTAGTGGGTTCAAGGCGCGGGTATCCTGACAGCGCTTCAGGACTTAGAATTTTTCAGCACAAAAGTATTACTAGACGCCCTCAACATAGTGAAAACCACATTCCTGCTCAGATATTAAACGTGGCGAAGCAAAGGTGAACATATAGGGAAATAAAATGTATGTTAAATGGTCGGTGTGTGCTCCTATTTAATTATAACCAGAACGCAACCATACCCTGAAGTACCAGAAGAAGAGGGGTCGCATACCGAGTTAACAACCACGGAACACACCATAAAGTACCCAAGTGTCCTAACCACTATCCAGTATCATTAAACACTTATCCATCATTATCTCTTTATAGTGTGAGATGCTGAGAACAGGAGCTGGGTAACCTCAAAATGTAAATAAACATTAGCTAAACTGTTTTTAATTAATTGATAAGAAAAAAAAAACGAAAAAAAGAGGAACCAGTGTAACTTTTATTAATACTTTAATGTCTTTTTAACTAATTTTTAGAAATTATTTCCCTTATCACTTTCTCTATCACCCATGTACAATATACATAGCAAATAGAGGAGATTCCACGCAAAAATTTGATGTCAAGATTTGACCATAAAAATATGTTTTGCGGTCCCCTGAGTCAAAAAAAACGTTTTTAGAAAAAGGTCTGTGTGTGTCTATGGATATCATAGTTCAAAAATTAAAAGAACGCAAAATACAAAACTGGGTATTCAAATTTAGTACTTTTCAAAGATGTGATACGAAGATTTTCTTTGCATGGAAAAATTTGTGAAAACTTGTTTTTCTCAAAAATACCTCTGATGATTTTGATTAAAATGATGTATTTTAAAGATATTCACATAACAAATAAAATTTATTATCCTTAACTTTCTGGGAATAGCTCCTGAGGACCTGTTTAGTCTGGATGAATTTTGCTGAAATTTGTGTAACTGGTAAACCGCAAGAAATAGACAAAACTTGCCACACAAAAAATGTAGAGCTCATTAAAAGAAACATTTATGTCATATACATTTTTTGTGAAGATAACCGTTTCCGAGATATTCCTTGTTGTTAGTTTTAAGTTTAAGCTACTTAAACTTTTCTCAAATGGTAGGTCTCTTTTAATCTCTCTTTAGTTTTACCACTACCGTGCAAAGGGACCGGAATTGACTATGGCTTTAGCCTAGCGTAGTTACCTCATTTCCCTTCTACTTAGAAGCAGCTAATATAACTGCTAATGTTAATCACGATTACCACGATAGATAAATGAATAATATTTTGTAACAATAGTTTGAAACAGATAGTTATGTGGATGGAAAGCATAAGATTTTTTCCTAACATTTTTATGGAAATATTAAATATGATCTAGTTCAACTGTTTTTAATTAAGTGACATGAAAAATGAAATAATCTAGTGTATATCTTATTAATAGTTTAATACCATTTCGTTAATCTTACTACCATTTTTTTGGAAATCCTTTTCCTTTTTTTTGTTGTGATTTCTATGTTAAATATTTCTCTTTAAAATCCGGTGTCTGGTAATAGCCTGAAGCAGGAATAAAATGTATATAGTAATAGAGTAACGTACATAATAAATAACTTGAAGCACTTATAGTTACAAGATTAACATTCCTGTGGATGACAATGGAACTCCAAAACAGCATGTGTTAGGGATATCATGACACGTATATATAGGATGTTTCTAAATTAGACCGACAAACTTTGGGAGGAGTTATTATCTAAGCACATTTTGTTAAGGAAGCTATGGACTGCATCGCTTCGTTTCAGTGTAGTAATAATAATAATAATAATAATAATAATAATAATAATAATAATAATACAGGAGAGGTAGAATTAAGTAGGTATGTGAAAAGAACAAGTAATTGTGTGTTACATAATTATTAATCCAAGTATGTAAATAAATAAATAAATAAATAAATAAACAGGAAAGCTATTCAATGTTATATTATCAGTATTGATCTAGTTTTGTTGCTCGAGAAGTGTTGGAACTCACTTCCAAAGATGCCAGGGGTTTATCTGATTTCAGCAGCTGCTCTGATAATTCGTGCTAAAAGTTCTTCTTCATAGTCGATTTCGGTTTCATAAATCATGTACCCTCACAAAAACAAATCAACCAATCTCTGGCCAGGCGAGCATGACCAGGTAGCGTGCCCTCCCCGACCTATCCAACTAGCGCCGAATGTAACTGTCAGAAGTTCAAGTATTTGAGTCCAAATTGATGGTGTCCCGTCATGTTGGAGCCACATTGTGATGTTCAATGGAAGCGGATCCAGTAACTCAGGCAGAACGTTTTGTAGAAATAACTGAAACGTGTGTTTATTCGGTTCCTTCAACCCGTTACGCTAAGGTCCCCCTTCCTCTGATACTAAGCATTGCAGCCCCTAGGTTCCTTAACAAATTGTGCTTGGAAGAAGATGATCTAAGTGCTCTCAAAGTTTGTGGGTTTAATTTAGAAGCACATTGTACTCCAGAGAGGGATCTAACAACTCTGAACCAACATGCGGGGTTTTGTTTATGGGCTATAGCGGCGCTGGTTGCTTTTAGCGGCTGTCATTGGAATGCAACAATACAACCATTTATTTGATTATTTGAATTTAACGATTCTGAAATTACGCACCACCGTTTTTCAAACGTTTTTGGCAGTCTCGCAAATCGTAGTTCACGTGGAGTAATGTTGGCCATTTTCTGGCGATATTTTGTTACAGATCCACAGGACTTTCTGGTACAAATTAATATTTAACTTATTCCACATGAATCATCGCGGGGATTGAAACACCTAGGTGACTAAACATTCCTATCAATAATTTATAGAGGAGCCCAGTGCAAAAGAGGCACACGCCACCTGACTAGTGATTTTTAACATTTAGTACTTTACGGCATATTGCTTTTAGAAGATTGCCACCCCAAATACGGCGGTGATATAATTTCTTGGTAGCAAACGTCTATCATAATTATGCTACTTCCAAGAAATATCTTGTTGGAGTGGGGATTGCGCAGTGTAGATGCGCAATGGCAGAATGCCCTCGGAGAGTTATTGCACATCGAGCAAGGACGAAAGTTCACCGAGAGATCTCAAGTATGCATGGCCGTTTGGAGTTTCAAACTTTAAATACATTAAAGTAGTTTGGCAGTTAACTTGGCAAAATTCTGAACTTTCTATAAGATTCTGGAAAAGACTTTAATTTAGTATCCTTTCTAATACTTTATTGAATAGGGCAAATTTCAAACCAAAGCTGTGTTGAAAGATATACATGTTTAATAAGATATTCTACTATTGAAATTATTGTACTTGTCAATATTTAAACTGTTTGACTTAATGTATAAAACAGTCTGTTGAAAATTATTTAAAATATTTACGATGCCTTTTGTTAACGGGTACTCTTTTCACCTTCAGGGGAAAGCAATTTCTAGAGTTCTATACACATTCGTACAATCATCATTGTTTAATAGAATCTGGTTAAACGGGTTGTTATTTTCTGAATATCGCCATAAACTGATTTGGGTAAGTGTTTCATAGCACCACCTTACTTTCCTATAATCCACGATTTAGGAGAATTGTAACCATTAGTATAAAATAATATCTCCGATTTCATAATGCTAGCAGATAATTTATCTCAAACGTCTTAACTAAACGATTCTTAAGGGAATGACATTTTTCCATTCTCTGAAAGAGAGCATTATTTATTTGCTAATTTATATTCCCTGTGGAAAAGAGGCCCATACTATTCGTTTCTTTAGGGTTTATGAATCAGTGTGTTTCATTGGCAAATTTGGTTTCAATCAATCAGAAAGCGTTTCTCAGAATTTGTTTATAAGTTGACGACAGTAGGTGTGGGTGTATAGAGTAGTATCCATTTTCCTTTAAAGCAATTACAGATCCAAGTAATATGAATTAACAAAATGTTTAAAACAGTTTTATTTCCGAGTTTTAATTGCCCTGTTTGCAACCGGAAAACTTACAACAAACAATGACATAATGTGAGAATATTACAAGGCTTTCTTTTTATTTATTCATTTTAAATGTTTATAAAATACCAAACCGAAAATACTTGATTTTTAATATTTGAAAAAAAAGAACATGTATTTATATATTAAATATTGGTAAAACAGCCGAAGTTCACAATTCCACACAAAATCAGATTTTCTTAATACACTTCACCTAAAAACAACACATATACACTGTTACATGTGCCCGATATCACTGAACTCTTCAATTCCGTTCTTCGTGAACCTCCCTTTAATTGTTCTCGTTAAAATATTGGTTTAAATCGTTATTAAGGGCAGTACTTCTGTTATATATGAAATAGTCATAATAAGTCGAGGGCATCTTGCTCTGTTGTATGTTTGAATCCTGTTCATTTGCAAAGTTGGAGCTGAATTCATATTTATGCAACAGTCCATCATACAGTATTTTGCAGAACATGATAACCCTGCCCCATTCCTCTGCCAAAGGCTGTGTGACATTCAAGTTTGGGATGACGAGGTGTGCGACTGGAAACCAACCCTTGCAGTTGCCAAGTTTTCCGCTTACTGGTCTCTTAACATGTTGTGCAGTAACTTACTGGTATGGACACACACTAATATGAAACTGAATGGACTACAGAGTCTACAGGAAACAGAGATTTTTGCCTCTCGTCCCTAGTAGAGGGTCGCCTTTTGTTTGCTAATGGTTATTACTCAGTGGCAGGGGGGAGCAGTTCTGTTTGAGGGCTATCATGTTAATTCAAGACGCATGCACGGCGTTTGTGCTCTGCGCTACGACATTCGCGCACGGCCGCGCTCCTATGAGCGGTGTAAATCTTATATGCAATATTACCTTATAGAAGATGCTGTAAAGGTTGGGTTATACAAACATTGCATCTGGTAGCCATATTCTGGTTGACGAGAGAGAGTTCTGCCCAGTAAAGTTTCTGAATTCATTCGTAATATTTTCATCCAGTTCCTCCAATGTGTGCGGGTTTGTTCGATACACTGAAAGAAAGTGTATTCCACAAATTAGAGGAACTGAAACATAACATAACAAATGAAATCAGAAACATTACAATGGCGAAACTCACAGACGTCAGCCAGAATATGATTACCAGATTTAATTGCCTCTATAACACAGAAAGAACGACACTTCCAGCATCTCTTATAAGATAAGATTGCATAAGATTTTATACACTTTAAAATCACTGCAGCCTTGTAGGGCATACGTTTAGCTGAGACAACTGCCGAAGCGCACCTTGCGTACCTGGCTGTGCCGTGATCGAAGACGTTAGACCACTCGCTTCTCACCAAAGCGACCCGGGTTCGATCCCAGGCGACCGCATGGGAGATTTGTGGTGGATAAAGCGACGCAGGATCACGTTTTCCCCGGTTTACCCTTCCATCGTATTCCACCGGTACCCATCTTCATTCCATGTATCATCAGTAGAGCTCGACCGGGGTCACGAAATAGCCGGATTGAGGTTCGGTGCACACGGAGTATAACCATCACATGATGGAGTAGGTGTGGTCTCTATAGCCCGTTTCGAAACATGTTGCATTATCTAGCATTGCTCACTGCCTGGTCTCGCTCAGTTATTATTATTAGTAGGTACACCAGTGAAGATTGAAAGAAAGCGCAGATTCAAAAATATCGAAAATACGAAAGAGTAGGCGTTCGGCACTGAACAGACTTGTGAATGATTCAAACATATTTTGAGTGACAGGAGGAGAGCCTTTTCTTTCAATACAGTAAAGGTGTATATTGTAATTAACTGCAATGAATTCTGAGCGAGTTTGTTTGATTTATGTTCATTGACTTTTTAAAGCTCTGCACATTATTATCCTGACATTTTTGTATCAAGCTTTACACTTTTATTTGTAAAAGTACAAAGCGTTTTTATTTACTAATCATATTATGAAATTATTTATTGTGTTACTTTAACTATTAGAACGATGCATATAATTCAATGCATATAATGAGCTACTTTGGGAACAGATTATACCTCAACGTGTGCATGTTTACAAACCTCTCCTCGCTACTCTCTCTTTATACCACTGACTTCTCTGTGTGTTCGCAACTGTGTGCGTTTCAGACCTCAAAACCAAGCTATAATCATCAATGCAATCGCCTGTGGTGCCATAGTAGTAAAAGTGGGCGTTAAACATTATACGGTTATCAATTAGTTTTGCCTGGAAAGCGGGGACTAAACTCGGGCCCTGCCCGAATGCTTTGCAAAGCTATTGAAGACATATTTCGGAATTGGAACATGACGAGTATAAACATAATTGCTACTAAATAAAAATTGCCTGTTCCGTTAAATGTGTTAACATATAAAGAACTAACAGATGTAATGTTGATGTCACGTTACATGTGCTATTCAAAGTTTTATCGAGCAACATTATATTATAATGCCCATGCATTATACACCCTTGTAGCGTTTTCCTACTTGTATATTTCTCAATAAAATTCTGAAACCTTTTTTTTTCTAGTTTCTTAAAAGGTAAGATTATCAGGAATCTCCGAACAACTTACTAAAAATTGTGAATGACCATTTACATATGCGTTCCTGCAGCACGAACGTCTCCAAGTATTCAATTTGTGTTCTATTGTAACAATAATTTTTATACCAGTGTTTTTTCTAACTTTCTGGTCTACTTTACGGACGCTACAAAACATACACTTCCAATTCTCACAACCTTTTTTAAATTCTAATACAAATCTGTAGCGCAAATCTTGCAGAAAGCGTTATTTTGAAAGGAATATGTAAACGCAAGAACAAAATAAAGACGAGAAATGGTTAAATGTACACTTTAAATTATAGAGTGAGAGAAACTTATATTGAGAACGTATTTGACTTTAAAAAAATGTTAAAGGTACAAATAACGGGTAAATTAAATAGGCAGCAATGCAAATGACAATATTTTCTTGCATACATCTATAATATAACTTTACAAATGCAGCTTATATAGTATTGCACTCAGATCACAATGATGTTGTAAACTATTTTGTATCTTGCTGTTAGAGACACAACCACGCTCTACTTATCTGAAGGACAACCCTCTCGAACAATTATGCCACTACTAAACCACAAACTACTCTATCAGCTATATGTTCGGAAACAAAAACGCTTGCTCTAGTTCTATATAGTATCGACGAGAGCAATGAGGAAGAGAGACACATAATTTGGTGGTAAAGTAAACTCCTGGAGGGCGGGGGTAAAAAAAACAAAGCAAACAAACTCGAACATAGTGTCAAGCAGGGGTGCTGTCTTGGTGATTTAATGGGTAAGAGCAACAATACAAAAAAAAAAAAAAAAACACGGAAGATCCGTGTTCAACTCCCGGCCATTTCTGCTGACTTTACAACTAAATAACCTGATGTGTTCCATTCACACAACTTCCTTTATCTGTTCTGGAAACAAACCAGTCTTACAAAAGAATGTTCTTTTATCCTAATGAACATTACTTAGTTCCTTATAAGTGGAAGGAAGTTAAGGGAATACACTAGGCTAAAGCGATAGTCAAATCTTTTAAAAACTGTCGCTATGTGTTTGCCATTCTAAGGCAAAGATATGAAACGAAATATAATTTCCCGTTTGAGAAAAGTTTAAGTAGTTCAAACAGCTAGGAATGTCTCGGAAACGTGTATATGACATAACGCGTGTGATTTTACGAAATCTACATTTTGGTGTAGTATGTTTTTGTCTATCTTTCTATCTCTTACGGTTTATCAGCTTTACAAAATTCATCCAGAATGAGGGTATTCTCAGAAATTAAGATATGCACTTTATTTGCGATGTAAATATCTTTAAAATACGGTATTTTAATCGAAATCGATAGAGCAACATTTGAGAAAAACATTTCAAAACCTTTTCCATGTAAAGGATAGCTTGGGGTGGAAGGGTGTTATTGGTACTAGTACTAGTACTTTGGCACCGCAGGCGATGACACTGATGATATATGGAATGAAGATGGAGCACCGGTGGAATGCGATAGCGGGGGAAACCGGTGGACCCATAGAAAACCCGACTCTGTGCCGCTTTCTCCACCACAAATCCCACATGCGGTCGCTTGATCACTCCAACTTCGTGTCGCATCCTTGGAAGGTTCTAAACTTAAATATCAAGTTTAGTATTTAACAATCTTTTCGTTTTTGAGGCTATGCTACACACACACACACACACACACACACACACACACACACAGACACACACATGCGCGCGCGCGCGCGCGCGGAACTTTTTCTAAAAATATTTTTTATACAAGGTCCTCAAAACATATTTGCGGTGAAATTTCGGTATCAAAATTTTGGATGGAATACAATATTTTCTCTATCTATTATGTGCACAGTACGTGTAGAGAAAGTAATAAACTCTTGGGGGAGAAAGCACCAATCAGTTGGGTAACTTAACGTCATGGTGCCATGGTAGCTCAATAATTAAGAGCAACGCATAGAAAGTGGAAGATCATGCCAGTTCATTTTTCCGAAAATGAACTGGCATGAAAATAAAAAATCTGAGGTGTTACACTCACATGACTTTCTCTAGCTGCTCTACTAACAAACTTCTTAAAAAAAGGTTACTCTTCTTTCTACACAATGCTAATCGAGATAAACATTAGCAGAATGTTCTTTTTACTTATAAGTATAAGGGAACTAAAGGAATGCGCTATGCTAAAGTGATAGTTAAATTTTTAAAAGCGATTATCATTCATTACAAATCGCTTCTTTGCTTGGCCAGGAATAGAATAAAAGAAAAACGCACACTTCCTGTCTGAGAAAAGCATAAGTACTTTACAATTGAATATGTCGAAAATGGTAAACTCCACGAAAAAAATGTATATGACAGAAATTGTGTATTTTAACAATATCTACATTCTTTGTGTAGTAAGTGTTTGTCTATTTCATACGGTTTACTAGTTGTGCAAAATTCAGCAAAATTCACCCAGAAGCTATTCCCAGAAGATTCAAGATATACATTTTATTTGTAATGGAAATGGCTTTAATATGTCGTATTTTGTTCAACATCGTTAGAGCTATTTTTAAGAAAAACAAAATTTTCGAAAATGTTTCCATTTAAGGGTAGTTTGGGGTAGGGGGATTTTCTTCAAAATGTTAATGGCGCATCCTCGGAAGATACAAAACTTAAATACCAAGTTTCGTATTTAATATTCTTTACGTTTTTGAGCTATGCTGTCCACAGACAGACACACATACATGGATCTTTTTCTGAAAATCCTTTTTTGGGATTCAGGCGGTCCTAAAACATGTATTTCCGGTGAAATTTCGGGGTAGAATTTTTGGGTGGAATACAATACCTTCTCTATCCATTATATACATTGTACCTACAGGACTAGAGAAAGTAATAAAATGCTGTCACCTCGTCTAGCTGTAGTGAACTGACAGTGTAGAAAAGTGAGAAGGCCAATAACAAGGGTTCCACGTGATATTTTACACGGATGCGAACGATCCGGTGACGTAAAGGTCGGGGAAGTGTTAAATCCCTGTGCAACATTTCATGACAAACAAGCAACATAAGAGCGGAAATGCTGGTAATCGGGAGAATGTAGCGCATGGGATAAAAACTTGTTTTCATACTAAATTCAACGGCAGTTTACAAGCTAAATGCTAATGTGCCCATCGAGTACCATTAGAGTAGCGTACACAGAAGAGTGAATGTTTGATGATGCTTGGCATATAACGCCGTGCAATATGGAAATGTTACCGCTGCACAAACATATTCTGCAAATGCCCATTCATAAAACAGCCAGTTATTTTCATTAAACATCAGTTATTTATTTATGCGTTGCATACAAACCGCAAGATATGAGGGATCTTATTGGATATTCCATTTGGATGAATTGTACGGTCATAAAATGCCATTCCAGACTCATCTCGGGAAATATAAAACATTTCAACTGATTATATACCAAAAAACTTTATGTGTTCCATTCTCATTACTGTCTCTACATCTCTGCAACAAAATATATTAACAAGCTTATGTTTCCATTTACGTCATGCTAATCGAGAAAAAAATAGCAGAAATAGTCTTATTACTTGCTTCCTTGTAAATAGAAGCGAAATAAGGGAGCACCATAGGTTAAAGTGATAGCTAAAAGCTGGTTGCTATGTGATTTAAGTTCCTTTGTTTGACTGGGCAGGAGTTGACAAATTCCCGTATGAGAAAAATATAAGTATTTTAAAACTGAAAGTAAGAACAGGGAATATCTAAAAAAAAAAAAACAGTCAACTCCACGAAAAAAAAAATGAATATGGCATAAATTGTGTATTTTAATGAGCTCTACATATTCTGTTAAGTTAGCTTTTGTCTATCTCTTACGATTTATCAGTTACGCAAAATTTCGTAAAATTTATCCAGAATAAAGTAGTCTTCAGAGGTTATTCCCAGTTTGTCATAAAAGTATATTTAATATACGATATTTCAATCAGAATCATCAGTCATTTTTGAGAAAATCAAAGCATTCGAAATTTTTTCCATGTAAACGGTAGTTGGGGGTGGAGGATTTTTCTCAAAACCTTCGTGTCGCACCCCTGGAAGATACTAAACTTAAATGTAAAGTTTGGTATTTTAGCGATTTTTCGTTTTTGAGTTATCGTGTTCACAGACAAACGGACACACACGGACCTTTTCCCAAAAATCTGATGCGTTCCACTCACATGACTTTCTCTACATCTCTACAACAAATTATTGTTAAAAAGCTTATTGTTCTATTTACTTAATGTTAATCGAAGAAAAATAAATAGCAGAAATGGTCTTATTACTTGCTTCCTTGTGAGTAGAAGCGAAATAAGGGAGTACCATAGGTTAAAGTGGTAGTCAAAAGCTGGTTGCTATGTGACTGAAGTTCCTTTGTTTGTATGGACAGGAGTTGAAAAACTCCTGTGTGAGAAAAGTATACTTTTTTAAAGCTGAAACCAAAAACAAGGAATATCTCAAAAACGATCAACTCCATGAAAAAAAATGCATATAACAAATTGTGTGCTTTAAAGTGCTGTATATTTTTGTGTGTTAAGTTTTTCCAACTCTTACGGTTTAGCAGTTATGCAAAATTCCGTAAAATTCGTCCAAAATAAATTAGTCTTCAGAAGCTATTCCCAGAAATTTCAAGATATACATTTTATTTGTCAGGTAAATATCTTTAATATATGATATTTTTTAATCAAAATCGTTAGAGCAATTTTTAAGAAAATCAAAATTTGCGAAAAAAAGTTCCATGTAAAGGATAGTTTGAGGCGGGGGAATTTTCCTCAAAATCTTCGTGTTGCATCCCTGGAAGATACTAAACTTAAATACCAAGTTTATTATTTTACCGACTTTTCGTTGAGTTATCGTATTCACAGTCACACGGACATACATTACATTACATTACAATACAATACAATAGAATACACGAACCTTTTTCTGAAAATGCTTTTGTTTGGATACAGGGACCCTAAAACGTTCTCTATACACTGCATAGTACATGTGGAGAAAGTATACATACATTTTTGGATACAGGGGACTTTAAAACATGTATTTCTGGTGAAATATTGGTATGGAATATTTTGGGTGGCACATCTTAGATAAGGGACAACGATTGCATATACTGAAGCTAAGAATCCAAGGAACTTGATGACGTGGAACCTGCGACATTTTATATACCTTAGCTAAAAGAGGGATGGAAGAAATTGAAGCGATAGTCAAATGCTTCAAGCGGAACATACAGACTGCCCTTCAGATTCCATACAAAAACATCACAGTAAAAATAACGTGAAAGCAATTAAAAAGTAATTATAATTCACATTAATTTCTCTATCCTCTCATGTATAAATAATTATTCTTTCAAAAACATGTTCGTCTTACTGTTCCATGTTAACCATTTACAAAAGTTATTTGATTATACATTTAGTGGTAGGTACAAGAGGTAGCTTAAGCGATAGTTAAATATTATAAAAACGGATAGCGTGCGACAGCTTTGTGATTCCGATTTCTTTGCAGGACCGCGAGAAAAAATTGATAGTGACTTACCACTTGGAAAAAGTAAAGGTATTTGAAAATTCATAGTTTATGAGAAAAATTGTGTGCTTTAATCATATATATGTGTTGACTATCTCTACTACGAAAAACTCGATGTCAAGATTTCACCGGAAATATACAAATGTTTTGAGGTCTCCAAACAACATTTTAGGAAAAGGTCATTGTCCGTATGTATGTGTATGTTTGTTTGAAAATAGAATAACTCAGAAACAAACACATTAAACTTGATATTTAAATTCAACATCTTTCAAGAAGATTTGAAGATTTTCAAGAAAATCCTGCCACTCCAAACGAGTCTTCACATAGAATACTTGAAAAAAAAAAATGATTTTCAATATCTATGTTTTAGATATTTTCATCGCAAATAAAATGCATATTTTGAATTTTCTGCGAATAACCCCTGAAACCCTCTTCATTCTGGATGACTTTTGCAGAACCGGTAAAGCTTAAGAGAAGACAAGAAGTTACTTCACAAAAAATGTAGATCTCGTTAAAACACACAAATATCATTTACATTTTCATGAGTTACCCATTTTCGAGATATTTCTTGTTATCGGTTTTAACATTTTCAATACTTAGATTTTTCTCAAATGGGAAGTCGTTATTAACTTTTTTCATTCTGGTGATTGCGGAGTTCCACTCTGCTCCTCATTATCTCTATTTTATATCCTCTTGTTTTAAGGTATCTATTATTTATATTTGCTCCAGCTGAGATTTTAGGCAAGTATCTCTTCGGCAGGAAATACTCGGTAAAAGGAGCTGTTTCAGAGATAGCACATTAGTAGAATTTACTTTACGTATTTTTCAGACAGTTGTGATACACTTTATATTTATAATAAGATCTTACCGAAACTGTACTAAATCCGCGTTCGCTTACAAGTGAAATTTAAGATTTGGCGTATCACATTTCTTACTAAATATTATCGTGATGACGTAAAGTGGAGAGTACAAATATAAGAATTAGCCGAGAAATCTCTTCTCCGTAGAATATACATCAAACACCTCTGTTCTCTTTGTGCATTAAAACTAAAATCTCTCTTCTTATGTTCCCAATAAAAACTACCTTAGTATCTCACTTAGGCTGCTAGCTCCACATTAACTTTTACATTTGATATCCTCATTCTCTAAAGCTGGCTTTCTCTTTTTTAACTCAAGGACATTCTTTTGCATATTTCACCCCTACTCCGTGACTACTGTCTACAAAACCTTGCAAAATATTTCTTTTCTCTCCATTTACACTTTCAGCTTTACTCGTGTCTCTTGTAAACTAAACTAAACTAAACTTATGCTAACATTAATATAACCTATCCTCTATATTACAGCTATTTGTTTTCATTAAATATTTACAGCTTCTTACAGTCACATCATAGAAAGAGAAGGGAATTTCAATGTATCAGATAGCGACCAGCTTGATTTGTTTATCGCTTTAGCGTAGTGTATTCGCTTATT
The DNA here is from genome assembly GCA_030762935.1 of Hymenopus coronatus. Lineage (NCBI taxonomy): Eukaryota > Metazoa > Arthropoda > Insecta > Mantodea > Hymenopodidae > Hymenopus > Hymenopus coronatus. The sequence continues at coordinate 65,598,648 of CM060898.1, read as the reverse complement.
TCCGTTCTACTTATAAGGAACATTTCTGCTAATGCTTAGCTCGATTAACATGAAGTAGAGAGGAGAATACGCTTTTGTAAGAACAGTTTGTTGCAGCATAGGTAGAGAAAGTCATGTGATTAGTATACATCAGAGTTTTTTCTTTAACCAAGCATCCGCACCATATGTTCAGCACCGCAATACACCACAAACCATAGGGCACACCTTAAAGATGAAAAGGGAATTAAATGAAAGGGAAAATATATAAAAAAATCGGGTTAGGTTAGAAACCACCCTACCGGCTTTACCTATCGACCATGGAAAACCACGAAAGCCCAATCTGTGTGGGCAGTCGACAGGAATTGAAACTGGGATCTCTCGAATGCGCGCCTTACACGCTACCGCGGAGCAATCTCGCTAGGCTACTATCAAGGTTTAGTATCTCTTGACTCTGTTACTGCGTAACTAGAGACAATTTTTTGCGGTTCAAAAGCTGTGTAAAACTGGAGTAAATAACTTAATTAAGCCATATCATCGCACAGCTTCCTGTGAAACCAAACTTCTCCAGAATTCCAGGAAGGAGGTTGCTCACACTACATCAGCGGGTGTGTTTATAGCCCCTATATTGGAAACTGGGGAAGATCAATATTTCCTCAAGGCAATCTATAACCATCTCCCCTGTTATTTTGAGATACAACTACCTTACACGGGCGAAGTTCTGTTATCTTCTTTTTATTTATCGTGGCACACCTGAGTGTATTCGAGTATGCAATCTTTGCTTTCTCTAGCACGTATGTACATACAGTTTACATAGTAGCTAGGGAAGCTATTGTATTCCTCCCAAAAATTCAATTCTGAGATTCCACCAGAAGTATATGTTTTGAAATCCCCCCCCGAGTCCAAAATAAGCAGTTTTAGTAAAAGATACGTGTATGTGTGTGTATGCGCGTGTCTGTGGACAGCATAGCTCAAATACGAAAATACCGTTAAATACCAAACTTGGCATTTATGTCTAGTATCTTCCAAGCATATGATATGAAGATTTTCAAGAAAATCCCCCCAACGAAACTACCATTTCCATGAAAAATGTCCATTTTTATTTTTGAAAATGTTCTTTTTCGCAAAAATAATTAACGTTTTGATTAAAATACCGTATATTAAAGATATTTGCATTACAAATAAAATGTATATATTGAATTTTATGGGAATAGCTTCTGAAGACTATTCTTGATGAAGTTGCTAAATTTCGTATAACTGGTAAACCATAAGACATAGACAAAAACTTACTACAAAACTATATATCTCGTTAAAACATACAATTTATGTATTTTACTGGTTTTTATTATTTTTGTATAGTTGACCGTTTCCGAGATATTCCTTATTGTTGGGTTCACTTTTAAACTAGGTACTAAATTTTCTTAAACCGGATATCACCTTTCGTTTCATCTCCTTTGGTCTACTGCTGGCCATGCAATGCGAACCGAACTTCAATTATTTTATAAATCGACTTGCTTTTAAAAAATTTGATTATCGCTTTTGCCGAGTGTATTCCCTCATATTCCATCTACAAGGAAGCAAGCAATAAGACCAATCTTGCTTATGCTTATCTCTATTAGCATGATGTAAATAAAAGAATATTCTTTTGCAAGAATAGTTTGTGTTTGCAACCGCTAGAGAGACATATGAACGGAACACAACCGAATTTTTGTGTTTCTTAATTCCATTTGTTTTTTAACTTTAGCTTAAATTATTTAAAGAAAATGAGTGTAGAAAAATTCTTATTTTCTTAAAATGTTTACTTTCTCTACCATGCACATAGGTATAAAAGCTATTATATTCGACACAAAATCGCTTCTTAGATTTTAATCAAAATATACAGTGTGCAGTCCTCTGAATGCCCTCCAAAACATGTTTAAAATAAAATTAATCGAAATAATTTAATTTCACAGTTACTTTTAGTTTAAATTGGCCCGTACATTAGTATATAATGATGTAAAATAAAAAATATAAAATTAGCATAGTAGATTCCAATATTAAGAAAGTAAATTGCTTACTTTTAGAAGAAAATACTATATATGTTTGAACAGCAAACCCAACAAGAAAAAGGCGGTTAAATACCAAATTTGTCATTTAAATTCAGTGTCTTTCAGGGGTGCGACAGGAATATTTTCAGGATAATAACTCCACCGCAAACTATTCCTCACATCACTAATGCTTATCTGGATAAAATGAACAGAAGAATAAACTTTTATAAAATATTTTGTATCAGAATAGTTACAGAAAGTCATCTGAATGGATCACATAACATTATCAGATACCAGTTCAAAGATTTTATTTCTGTGAGTGATTGTACAGGTCTATCAATATGCTTTATACAACCAAATGAATAGTTGAGTTTCGGCGTGTTATAGTGTAGCATACTGGCAGCCTCTTGCATTTGATGTATTGGACGGCTTGTTGCCTTTTCAAGTTTTCATAAGTTGGCAGTATCCATTATAAATTCCGTCTAGCTGCTTTCTCTTTAGCAACAAAACCTTCAAAAGTAATAATATTAGTGTACAAAATGCAAGATGGCAGCCAGCATACCGCATTTCTCCAGGGCCACATGGAACCATTGGCAACGCCCTAGGGTTTTAAATCGTTATAAAAACTCTCCTTCGCATTGAATTTATGTTTCTTTATGTATAAGGTTAGAGCCTTTTCTTGAAGCCAGTACCAATCCTCGCTGCCAAGCTTGTGGCGTCTCGTCACACCTCTTTGTGATTGTCCTGTTTGTCCAAAATGATGCTTTAAGTAATACTTTTCAGTTGATAGAATAATACTAGAAATTAATAATAATATAAATTAATGATTATTCATATTTTTCAGGGCTGTTAATTAAGAAAAATAAGGTATTTGTTTCCCATAAAGGGATTAAAATAACAAAAGTTTACTAGCAGGATTTGATAGGCAAATGCGCTGACATGTCAGACAGATCTGATATCTTAGTTCATAACATATTCCTTAATGTATAAACATTGCCAAAACTCACTTAAGTTTCAAATAAATGCTGTATTATACTAATCAGTGCAGTGGATCTGCACACAAGGGTTTGCTTAAAGGAAATTTAGAGAGTGAATGGACATACGTTCAATTACATTTCAATAACAGCAAATATGAAGAAAAGAGAACAATTGTGAAGTTCTAATAAATCAGATGTTGCAAAGAAGTAAGGTACAGTGAAAAAAACCCCGTAATTACGCTCTTCAAGGGGCTGTGGTCGAAATGCACAATAATCGGAATAGCCGCTACACACGAGAAAATTATGATTTATTAGGTGAGAAAAAACGATATTGATACAGTTTAAGAGGCAATGCAATATATGTTTCTGAATATTTGGGTGGAGTGAAATGAGGAACGAGAGATCTTTTCTTATGAAAAAATCTGATGTGTTCCATTCACTGACTTTCACATTACATGGTAATCAAGGTAAACAGCAGAAATTACTTGCTTCTTACTACTTGCTTCCTTGTAAGTAGAAGGGACATAAGGGAATACACTAGACTAATTCGATGGTGAAATTTTTTAAAAGCTGGCACTATGTGAAACAATTGAAGTTCGGTTCGCTTTGCGTGAACTGCAGTAAAACAAGAGAGATCAAACGAAATGGAACTTCCGGTTTGAGGAAAGTTTAATTGGTATAAAATTGAAACCAATAACAAGGAATATCTCTAAAACGGTCAGATCTACAGTAAAACGCGTGTATGACATAAATTACGTGTTTTAACGAGATCTTTTAAGTTTTTGTCTATCTCTTGCAGTTTAACCATTAAGCAAAATTCCGCAAACCTCAGCCAGAATAAAGAGGTCTTCAAAGGCCATTACCAGAAAACAAAAAATATATTTTATTTGGGATGTAAATATCTTTAATACGGTATTTTCATCAAAATCGTTAAGAGCAATTTCTGAGAAAAACAAAATGTTCAAAGATTTTTCCATGTAAAGGGTTGTTTGTTGTTTGGGAGATTTTCTTGAAAATCTTCGTGTCGCATTCTTCGAAGTTACTAAAGATAAATAACAAGTTTCCTATTTAACGGTATTTTCGTTTTTAAGTTGTGCTCTCTCCCCCCCAACACACACACCTTTCTAAAAAGGCTTTTTCCGAACTCATGGGACCTCAAAACATATATTTTCAATGTAATACAATTTGGGTGAAAAACAATACCTTCTCTATCCCGTATGTACATTGTACATAGGGCCTGTACATACGGGCTAGAGAAAGTAAAAACATCTTCCGATTGTTGATTGTCGATAAACTCTTACGGGTAATTATTACAAATATTATTTGACATTTTGTAATACTGTACGACAACTCGCTGTACACTGCACAGAGTTCAGAGAAAGAGGTTTACGTCAGGTTTACGTTGAAACATGGCCATTATCTTGCTACATGACCAACCTAGAGGATGGAGTACATTAATGATGGTCCGAGTGGTGTAAAACCCTGTTACAGTCATCCTTCACTGCCTATTACACCCTCAATATCAGTTGTAATTGTGTTGTTACCAATTGTATTTGTTTTTCGGCAGTGAAATATGTTGAGATCTTTCGCCGTCTTTGCTGACTTTCGTATTGTTCAAAGCGGGAGTTAAGTAGCGATGGAAATCTTTGCAATAAGAGATTGAAATTAGGCAGTTAAGGATGGTCATCTACCATGTGGAATGTATTGCTTTCTTTTTCTTTTACCATGTTTCACGTTAAAGCAACACAATAAAAGGCTAGAAGACTTTGACAGCAAGCCTTTTGAAAGAGTAAACTCCTTTCAAGGAAATGTACTGTTATAGCCAGATACTGCCGACCGTTTTTGAGGTAAAGCGCTCGAGCTCCGGAACGCCGAGTTCAGTTAAACTATTTTTTTATAAAAAACTTAAAACATTCAAAATTTCGCAATTTATTTGCAATATTAATATTTTGTTTTGGCCACAGAAAGCGTTAATTTTAGCGGTATTTGGAAGCGTTAAAGGGGATAAAATAATGCTGTATTAATATGGAACGTCCAGGGACTTAGCGTAAATAGAAAGTAATAATATGTAATAAGAACTTTTTAGTTTTTGAAAAACCTCAGTTTATTAAAATGTCCAAATTGAAAATTAGTGGTTTCGCTAATAAATTCTGGATTGGAAGTATTCTTCAAAATCGTCCTTAGAAGATGTTGTGGTATAACACTAAGATTGGCATTTTTCTGGCACTCCCTGTTATGAGTTTGCGCCTGGAAACTCTCTACTAAAAAGATATATATATATATATATATATATATATATATATATATAATACATATATATATACATGGTGTTTCAAAACGACATCAAACGGAGATGTCGACCTTGTTGGTCATACCGTACGTGATCGTGAATATAATTTTCATAACCAAATGGCACGTGCCTGGCCCACTCCAAGAGAGATATCGGTTGGTAGCGAAGGTCCCAGTCGCTTGGTGTAGGGGTGGTTTGATAGACACGCCGACGCGGCACAGGTCACTTTAGTAATGGAAAACGTAACATGTAGGTTTTGTTGTGTGTTTCGTATAACACGTTCTAAGATTATTTACGTGGCGTACGGCAACCGTTGTTCCTTCGCTGCCTAATTCCAAATGTGTACGATTTTTAAACACACATACAACTTTAAATAGAAGATTTTAAAAGTTGCAACATCAAGTCAAAATGTAAGCTAATCGACTCTATCTGCGTTTGGTGTCGTTTTGAAACATCCTGTATGTTTAGAGGACATTAATACAAGCATTTCTGATTATAGTATTTTTAATTGGACTACAAAACTTTCTCTACATGCCATTCATATGCCATTCGCACCTTGCAGAATTTGCAAAAATGGTAACTAAGTCGCGAGTGAATACATGCTAAAAAGGTCAAATGTCAGCTAAACATGCTCCAGGTACTAATTGCTGGAAAGATCCGGGAATAAATTTTGCTGTCGAACTCAATGAGCGTTAATGAATATGGATGCCTCTACTATTGGAAGTTATAATTTACGATGGGACAAACATGTTATCCTGGCGTGGAATTAAGAAAAATTACTCGCTATTTTATTATCTACGAAATTATATACCTCTATTATTTCAGACTTGACACAATCTATATTACAATAATACAAGTTCTGCCTTAATACCCGCCCTTAACCACAAATCTAGGTATTGAAAAAATACGTTATATGTGTTGTAAATTGTACATACAGTAGAACTCGGTAATTACGCTCCCGATTATAACGCTATCCCGTTTATTACGCTCTACCTACGTACTGTATTCATAGTGTATAGAGAAGGTATTATATTCCATCCAAAAATTGGATGTAGAATTTTCACCGGAAATACATGTTTTGAGACCCCCTTAATAAACATGCAATTTAAGTTTAGTATATACCAAGGATGCGACACAAAGATTTCCAAGAAAGTCCTCCACCTTAAACTACCCTTTACATGAAAAATTTTGGAACATTTTGATTTTCCCAAAAATGGCTGTAACTATATAGATTAAAATATTGTATATTAAATATATTTATATGACATATAACATGTATAATTTGAATTTTCTGAGAATAGCCTCTGAAGATCTCTTTATTCTGAGTGAATTTTTCTGGATTTTTCATAACTGGTAAACCAATAAAAGTTAGGCAAAGACTTACTACACAAAAATGTATGACTCATTAAAACACATAATTTATCTCCCCCCTTGTTTTAATAGATGATCGCTATTAGTGTTATTTGGTTTCAGCTTAAAATACTTATACTTTTCTCATACGTGAATTTGTCAACTCATGGTCATACAAACAAAAGGATTTCAATTACATAGCAATCAGCTTTTAAAAGATTTGAACATGGCTTTAACCTAGTATACTCCCTTGTTTCCCTTCTAATTAGAAAGAAGCATGTCTTTAGACTATTTCTGATAATGTTGTCTCTATTAGCACGAAGGAGGTAGAAGAATAGCCTTTATAACAGTACTTTGTTAGAGATGTAGAGAAAGTCGTGTGAATGGGACACATCAGATTTTGTTTTTTAATGTACTCCTTTAGTAACATAGCTGTATTTGACGTGGTCATATATAAAGAAAACAGACAGTAATTGTATGATATTAAGAACGGAAGATAAAACTATAAATATGAACAAATTCATTAATATTGTATATTCAATAATTGCGAATAATTCTTATTTTTATAGTTCAAGGTTTTAAACTGCTGCAGACATAGCTGCAATGAGTATGAAGCCCTACGTGCTGGGTGGTTATCCTATAGGAGAGCTATTGAAAATGAATGCTCAATGCTGGTCATTGCTCTCTGAATTAAAAGCCTGAACATTTATGAAGAGGTTCACTGCCTTGCTGTCAACGGTAGCATTCGTCGAAACATTGATATCTTCGCGATTAATTGTTCTAAAGCTGACACTGAAATAATTCATTCAACTATCAACTTCGAAATATCAAATACCCAGCCTTTGTAAATTAAAAAAATGCATATATGAGGCCACAATGAGACATTTTCTAAAAAAATATAACCTTAATCATATGGAAGTAATTGGTCCTTTTTTTCAGATCGCGTAGAGGTATACTAAATGGAGAGACTCCTATAAAACTTACAATGAGTTACACACAACAATGTGATCTGCAGCATAAGGCATTCAATTATCATTTTTCGAAACCATTTATACGAGTATGACATTCGAAGTTCATTAGTACGAGTGCTCCTATTTAATGCCATATTTATATTAGATTAAATTTGTAACTTATTTAAAGAAGAACAGCAGTTAATTCGATACGAGATTAACCGAAAATGCATGTTTCGAGACCCCTGAATCCTAAAACAGAATTTTTAGAAAAAGGTTCATATGTGTATGTGTCTGCCTGAAACACGAAATACCAAATTTGGTATTTGAGATGTAACACGAAGATTATCAACAAAATTCTTCACGCAGAATTTCTCCCTACAGGAATATTTTTCAAAATTTTTGATTTTCAAAAATATCTCAAACGCTTTTGATTAAAACAAAATATATTGAAGGTATTTTTATAAACATGTATCTTGAATTTTCTGGACATAGCCTGTGTGCCCTTCTTCATTCTGAAGAAATTTTATTTATTCTTGTATAGCTGGTAAACGTAAGCTACACAAAAATGTAGATGTTTTTAAAATACACAATTGATTTCAAATAGGAATAATTGTTTTTTGGCACAAAATATTGTCGAGATGTATTTATAGTTCCAACTGTATAATAATATGTAATTCTGTAGGCATGCAATTGTTTCTTAATATTGAATGAAAAAAAAAAAACAAAAAAAAAACAAAAAAGAAAACATGGAATTTTAAGGCCAGCGTCCGATTGTCAACCATTTGGTTAACATTATCTCTTTGTACTATAAGGTTATTATGTTTTATAGTTTGTTCTTTTTTCTGTAAAAGTTTATCTTGTTACAATGAAACATAGAAAAATAAACCTTCGTAAGATAAATTACACTATCCATTAATAATAATGAGGGTAGATGGTCACAGTACTTTAACATAGCAGAATGTTTTTAAACGGTAGACTCGCTTTATAGGTAAATTTTCAAAATATTAGGTCATCTATATTGCGGAACCTGATTATATAACATAGAAGCCAAATACCTATAGTTATTATGGTTGTTAGCTTCCATTGAGAATCCGCATATAGATATTCCACCGTATTTGTGTTTATATTCTAAAAGTCTGGCGTGTTAACATTCACACGATTGTTCTGAAAACAAATTATTCTTACAAATAAGATTATTGTTGTATCTATATCATGCCAATCGAGATAAACATAAGCAGAAAAATTCTTATTGCTTGTTTTCATATAAGTAGAAGAGAAATAAGGGAATACACTAGGCGATAGTCAAATCTTTTGAAAGCTATCACTATACAATGTAATTTAAATCCGGCTCTCTTTACATAGCCTGGAGTTAAATAAAAAAAAAGATGAAACGAATTGCTACTTCCTGTTTGAGAAAGTATACATATTTTATAATTGTAACCAATAACAAGGATTATATTGGAAATGGTTAACTCCACAATAAACTGTATCAGACATAAATTGTGTGCTTTAATGAGACCTACATTTTCTGGGTTGTAAGATATTGTCTATTTCTTACGGCTATGCAAACATCTTCCAGAATTAAGAGGTCCTGAGGGGTAATTATCACAAAATCAAGATATACATTTTAATTAGCAAAAAATTTATGAGAAAAAAGGGCAGTTGGGGTGGGAGATTGTCTTGAAAACCTTTGTGTTGCATCCTTGAAAGATGTTGAAGACTAAGTTTGAAATTTAATTAACTTTTCGTTTTTGAGATATGCTATTCTCTCTCTCTCTCTCTCTCTCTCTCTCTCTCACACACACACACACACACACACACACACACACACACGAACCTTTTCTCAAAACCTCTTTTTGCTTTTTCTAGGACGTATGAGGAATGTGAAATATCGTATTTAGAATTCTTATTAGAATACAATACTTCCCTATCTACTATGTATATATTATGTGTAGAGAAAGTAAAATTGTTCGAAATTATTCATTTTGGAATAAGGCATTCCCCCTCTCCCTCCAGAAAATCTAATGCGGAACTCAAATTAGCAAACCGCAAGAGTTCAGCAATTTTTATTTTATTCCAAGATTAGCATACATTATCTCAGCGCAGTTTCCAAATTCTTTCAATTTTTTCTCTCTTCATGGCTGGCTGGAATGAAAAAGTTGGAATGCAGGTGTGGATTCTGTTTCCGGTTTAATCAAGCAGGAAAGCAGAGGGTAGCTAAGCCCCCTGAGAACGCAGAATCCATTGATGGAGGGAGCTCTATCTTATTGGAGATTTCAGAGACGACGAGGAGCACGGAAGAGTGGGCCGAGAAAAGAGCCAAATATGTGAGCACGTAAAATAATGACAACTGTGGGGGAAAGGCGCAGTATGTAACGAATAAAAGGCGAAGTGGGTAGACGTGATCGTTGATGGAGGTCGGGAGAAGGTCAAGTGGTCGCAAGAGCGAGACAAGAATGAATAGCCTACTTTACTCGGCGACCTAAGAAGTTGGCACGAATAGGACGACTATTTCTTTTTTACCTTTTCTTTTTACTACGCATAGTAAGAAGGGGAAGTATGTATTCCCACTCAAAAAATCAATGTACAGATTTCACTGGAAATATGTTTTGAGGCCTCCTGAATCCGATAAAAAGGAATTTTAGAAAATGGTCTATGCGCGCGCGTGCGTCTGTGTGTGTGTGTTCAGCATAAGTGTCATTTTCCTGCCATGTAAAATCTGACTAAACATGGTATTTATGTTTCATGTCTTTCAAGGATGCGACACGAAGATTTCCATAAAAATCCTCCCACCACAAAGTACCCTTTACATGGAAAAGTTTTTTAAAATGTTGTTTTTCAAGATTGTGTTCAGGATATTTTCATTAAAAATGAAAAGTAGATTTTGAATTCTCTAGCCTCTGAAGACCTCTTCATTCTGGGTGATATTTGTAAACCCAAATCTTACTACACAAAAAATGTGTAAACACACACTATGTCATGTACATTTTTTTTTCGTAGAGTGCACAATTTCGAAGATATTCTTTGCTATTTGCTTCAATTTTAAACTACTTAATTTTCTCAAATGTGGTCATACTTCTTTTCGTCACTCATTTGTTTTACTGATGGCGTTGCAAAGAGAATGGAATATAAATTGCCTCACCTAGTGACAGCTTTTAAAAGGTTTGACTGTAACTTTAGCCTAGTGTATTCCCTTATTTCCCTTCTGTGTTCTTACAAGGAAGCAAGTAACAAGACCAATGCTACTAATGTTTATCTCGATAAACATGATGGAGGTAACAGGATTGTCTTTTGTAATAGTGTATTTGTCGTACAGCTATATAAATTCATGTGAATAGAACATATTGGATTTTTTTTAAAGAATAGAATGTTGCTGTTTAACCGTAGGTATTACTTATTTAATGTTGCTATATCTTTTAGAAGAGTTAACAAACATATTTTGCGTTCTGGATCTCTTTGGGTCACCTGACATATCTCACAGTTTTGGTTATACAGACCTATATAGCGACTAAACCCCGTGTGTAAATGAAGTTAAAAACAACATTCGAAAATTACAAATCCCTCTCCGTGCAACGTTGGCTAAGGTAAGTAAATAAAAAGCCCAACTGGGTAGCGTGGTGGTAGCCTATCTGCCTCACTTTCAACAGGTCGTGAGTTCGATCTCGCTTAGGAAGTTTTTTTTTTTTAGGGGTTTTCCCTTATCCTGAGAAGATAAATGTCGAGTAACTTTTAAGCTCCATAAACCCCGAGGGCATTTCAGCAACATTTCATCAAATCCATTCTTCGTCCGATATGACCAACCAGGTTTAAAGGACGTTGTGCATACAAAAAAGAAAAAAAAAGTACTCAAAAAGCCCACCTGGGTAGCGTGGTGGTAGCCTATCTGCCTCACATTCAACAGATCGTGAGTTCGATCTCGCTTAGGGTGACTCACCTAGATAAGTTTTTTCCTCGGGGTTTTCCCTTATCCTGAAAAGACGAATGTCGAGTAACTTTAAGCTCCATGGGCCCCCAGTATCATTTCAGCATCATATCACCAATTTCATTCATCGTCCGATATGAGAACCAGGTTAAAGGACGTTGAGCATACAACATATATAAATAAATCTGGCTTCATCAGGAAGTAAGTATAAATAGCTGAAAGCGAGAACGTCTTAAGTTAATACTGTGTTCTCCTAAACAGCTATAGATTTTCCATTAAGCTGCTACGCAGAATTATATGCTGCACTACATAGCTAATAAATCATACATATTTATAGTAATAAAACATATAGTAGGGGTGTATAAATATTGATAAAATTCTGGAACAAACAGTACAAGAACTATGGGATGGAAACTGTTGGTCATGAGGTATTCCAATCTTCGCAAATGGTTTACAATGGAAGAGCGTTTCACAGCCACCTTGATGTCAGTGCCCTCGCGCCTCGTGTCTGTGTGTATTCCTATCCTTAAGTAGGAGTGCCTGAAGGCGAGGAAAGGAATCAAGCAATTGCCTTTGAATGAGGAGTGATTGAGCCTAAGTTGATCCTCCAGCGAAGTGATGTCAAAGACATTACAAATTCAAGCGGCACTATCGAAACCAATAATACCAAAGAAGCGTTTATCCTATTTAAATACATTTAACGTGCACAGAAGGCACCAATAAACATGTAAAAATAGATAGAAAAGAAATAAACTGTCAAAAGATGGAAAGAAACTTATAGGTGAATAACCCAAGAAAATACGCTGGGCAAATACACAACAAAAATCTAATCTGTAATGTTCTATGACTTTCTCTAGTCATCACCAGTGTACAAGTATTCCTTATACGGGTTGTGAGGCGAATTAAGTGCACATGTTTGTTATCAGCGTTGGAGGACGATATGTTGAGCCAGTATTTACAGTTTTTCGGGTATTTTGTAAGGTTATGTTCATGAGAAAAAGTTTACGATGTTTTTAGGATGGATATTATTTTATATCTGAGACATTCACGGTTTGGTTATTTACCTGACAGGTCACACGGTTGACCCTCTTCTGCCATTTCCCCTGCCCGAATAAAGGTGTGATGGTGTGATGCATGTAAACACAGCAGAGACATAACTCAGGGCCATTCAAAACACATTAAGCTCTGAAATTTGTGCTATATTTATAACAATGTTAGTTGTGAATGGGCAAAATGAGGTACACTTGTGTGTTATACACCTTGTTGCTTACTGATTATCAATCATTTGTACTTATTCACTTCCCACCTTGTATGTTAACTTCTCATTAACGCAATTCTGTCATTGTGTATTTTTAAATGTTTTATTTGTTTATGAAAACACAACAAAGAGCAAGGCTCGTTTTAAGGTATTGTATACAAATTGAGATGTTATATTAACAAAGTTCAAGTCATATATATTAACATAACATAAAAATACTAAAATTAAGCAATAACATATAAAAATTGGAAAGGTAAGCATAAAGTATGAACACAAATAAGTCCTTTCTAAATTTAATAAGTGAAGCTAATGAATAAAAATAATACCGATAAATATAAATTAAATAGCATAAAACTAACGTGCTTCGAACATTTTATTTTAAATTATATATTTTTTAATTTTAATTCCTCTCAATTAGAGGTATTGTTTATTTCTTGTGGTAATTCATTATAGATAATTAAGAAATGTTTGAAACCTTTTGTTTCAAAAGTTACACTTTCAGAATGTTAGAATAAATGTTTAATTTCCGTAGTGTGTTGTATTGATATATTTTTTTGCTATATTCTACTACAAATTTATTATGAATTCATTTATGTAGGGCATTAAATATATAAACAGTAGCATTAAATTTAAATGTTAATTCCAATGATAATATTTAAGATATTTCATAATATAAAGGATAGCTCCAGCACCCAAATCAGACGGTTCATACTCAAATCTTGAGACGTTTTCTCTGTGACAGATGGTTCACATTTTCGCTCGCTAAGAACAATGGCGTAAAATATTTAAGTTGGAAGCATGCTGCAGGAAGAATGCTCCTTTTTGGGTTATTTGCTTAACTTCTCTGACAAGTCAAACCTTTATTTTCTTAGGTAAAATAAACCACGTTTCAAAGATTTCTCATACCTCGTCAACTATAGTCACTAGCAGTAGCGGCTCATGAGTATAGATTCTGGGTGTTCATGAAAGTTTGAGAATCGGAGAGACCTAGAAATATGAATAGCATCTGCTCCAAAATTGTCATTATTATGAACAAGTTTATACAGCTGCAGCTGCCCACAACAAAGACGATGATGATGATAATAAGGTAACTTACGAAATAAAGGGTAGTTTTATGGCTGCTTGTTGCGTACATCATTAATTACATCGTTCCATTTAAATATGAGGTTCCGCGCGTATGAACCTTACCTACTTCCGCCGAAGTCGTGGGCAGGGGATCGTGGGTTCGAGTCCCGCCATGGGCATGGGTGCTATATGTTTGTGCAATGTGTCTATGTTTGTAAAGGAACAGTAAAACCAGTAATCAGTAAAACCTACGGGGGGGAAATGTAAATGGCGATACAGCGCCGGAGTCCTGATCAGACTCCGGTACTGTTGATAAAAAAAAAAAAAAAAAAAAGTCGAAAAAAGTCGAAAAAAGGCATACACATCATTACGGCCACTGAATTCTATTAAGAAGTGCAGTGTTATGAAGCACTAACATTGCTGACATCTAGCGAGCTTGATTTCCGCAGCCGTATATATGTATATACGTTTCGTTTATCAGCGTTCAAAGAAAAAAATATTCAATAAATCCACAAGGTGTCAAAAGCTCGGGTGTTCACGTGTTCTTTTAGTGTTAAGTAACCGCCACTGGTCACTTGAAGGACCCCCAATTTTCTCATTTCTCATTTAATTACCCTGAGTTAGCTAACACAAAAACATTTATTCTAGAGTTCCAGTTCCTGAGTTCGTGCCACGCTAAGAGCTGATGGACGTTAGTCACGAGATCAACTACTTAGAAAACTAGGTAAAGAAGCAATCGCATTATCATCATAACAACGAAGTAATAGTTATAATTAATTACCCCACTTGTTGCAGTTATGCCTGGAACACCGTAGTACTATCATATCATATAGCGACCAGATTTTAAAAGATTTGACTAGATATCGCTTCTAGCCTAACGTATTCCCTTATCTCCTTTCTACTTATAAGGAACTAAGTAATAAGACCGTTTCTGCTAATGTTTATCGTGACAGCATGAGGTACATAGAAGAATAAATGTTTGCAAGAATAGTTTGTTGCAGAATAGATAAAGTAATGTAACATATCGGATTTTTTATATTTAGTTCATTTCTTATAAATTCACTTCTCACTCTAGTAATCTTCTCTTGAATGTCATCTCTGCACTTTCTACTTTATTTGAAAAGTAAACATTATAGATATAAACGAATTGTGGTTTTAACATTTTTTTCGAAGATATTTAATTTAAGCCTACAAAAAGCATTCCCACTGTTTCATGAAACTCGTGGAATTTCTTCACTTTCCAGTTTATCTCAAGAGGAGAAGGAAGTTGACGGTTTCGGACATAAGCACATATTTTTGTTGTTGTCCAGGAGAAACGGATAAAACGAAGAACACAGGTCGTCCAAATCTGGGGCGGCTGGAGGTATTCACAAGTTAGTTAATTTCTTGTAGCTCCTAAGTGGAGCATATGATATCGTTACGATTTTTCCTTGAGTTCGTGAGTTCGCCGCTATGCGCCATGGACGAATTCATGAGTTTCGGACGCGAAAATAGCGGAATTTTTGCCAGAAACCTGCTTCTTTCAAGATGGGGGTTCTTTTACGTGCAAATAAACATTATACGGGACCACCAGATTTACCTTCTTTTCGGAGGAAGCCATGCTCAGGATTTTTCGTCCGAAAAAATCTTTCACCCTCCGCCAGATTTGAACTTGCAATCTTGGGTTTTAGAGGCTAGCATGGTAGCCACTACACCACGGAGAGTGACTGGAGATATGCATAATGTTTCTATATATTATTCTTAAAGGTGTCGGGAGCTACTACAATCCATCCTTCCTCACGAAGAGATTTGTTTAATAGCACATCACACCAAACGCCGGGCATACAGTTTTTCAAAGCAAACTACCGATATATATATTTCATACGCCGTCCATTCGCCTGATTTCTTGAACCCTGAAACTAAGAAAAATAAATGACAAAATGGGGATTCAGAAAACTTTGTGGCGTTATAGATTCTGTCAAGAAAGTACCGGGAATTGATCATTTAAAAATCCTGTTTATAAGGGGATTCGAAATTATTGTTGTCGCTAAGTTGGTACAACTTTCCTCTATACCCGGAGTTTGATCGTCATCTGTCATCTAGTTTGTTTACAGTACGCCATTTTGTTAGTTCATCTCAAAGGCGATTTGGATTTTACGATGGATACAAATATTGAAAAAAGAATCAGTCTCAAATTTTAAATTGCAAATGGTATTTCGTGAGCCGAATCGCTGAAAATGTTACAGAGGGCTTACGGTGAATCAACTTTATCAAAAACACGTGCATATGAGTGGTACAGTGCATTCAAAAGTGGTCGAGATGTGGTGGAAGATTTGCTTCGCTCTGGTCGGCCATCAACGGTTTCAACTGAACTGAACATCGCTAAAATGAAGAAAATGGTAACTGAAAATCGTCATTTAGGTCTGAGAGATTGCCGCTGAACTTTCTATGTCTCAAAAATCGATTCGTACCATTTTAAACGATTGTTTGGGCATGGCACGTGTTGCAGCTCGGTTTGATCCGAAAGACTTGAATTTTCTACAAAAAGTCAATCGTGTAAGGATTGCTGAAGACATACTAGAACGAGCCAGTTCCGACCCCACATTCTGAAACGCATTATAACTGGTGATGAGACGTTGGTTTACGAGTTTGACACTCAAACCAGTCAACAAGCTTCAAAATGGCGCCTTCCAACTGAACCGAAACCTAAAAGGGCACGTCAAACTCGATCAAAACTGAAGGCCATGTTGACTGTTTTTTCTATTATCGCGGTGTCGTGCACTCCCAGAAGGTCAGATGGTAAATAAAGCCTATTATCTGAGCGTTATGTGGCGTTTGAGAGAACAAATACGGAGAAAAAGGTCAGATTTGTAGAACGACAATTCATGGATTCTGCACCAGGATAACGCACCAGCTCGCAAGGCTATTATTGTGAACGAATTTGTGGCCAAACACCCAACAAATTTCATCGAACACCCACCGTATTCACCTGATCTGGCTCCTGCTGATTTCTTTCTCTTAAACTCAAATTACCACTTCGGGCCACCCGTTTTCAGTCGATAGAAGACGTAAAGGAAAATTCGCGGCGACAATTGACATCGATTCCTAAAAGTGCCTACAAAAAATGTTTTGATGAGTGGATTATTCGTTGGCGTAAATGTATAATTTCAGAAGGGGCCTACTTTGAAGACGATAAAATAAAATTGAGAATAATTACTTTTTTATGTTTTATTGGCAAATTCCCGGAACTTTGACACAGTAGTATAAACAACCCCAATATTTGTCTGTGAAAACCGCAAATAAACTAAGGTGAGAGTAATTGGCCAATCAAACTCAGGGAACTCCCGAGCGCGAGTTTCAGATGTTAATGAAGTGCCATATCGCACCTATAAACCCATTGTTTCTTAACCTTAATAACCTACGAGAGCTGGTGATTTTTCGCACTGCCTATACGTCATAAGCCTCGCTTTTAAAATTCTATTTTGCTGTTAAATCAAAGTTGGTTACCAATTTGACTACCCCAACCTCGCAGCGCCTCTATCGCCACTGAACAGGAGTCAGAAACTAATTAACAGCGCTTCCCACAATAACTGACGGTATAGGTAGGTAGCACTATACGTTTTCGATCTGATTATACGCCACAGTCGATACGGAACTTAATCCCATTCTCCTCTTTCGCTTTTGTTACTGCATCTGTATTATCTTGGCAGGTATTTTTACTTTCTACTCCACATACCTAAGAGGTAGAAGAACTATTGTATTCCACCCAAACATTACATGAGAATGTTTCACCGGAAATACAATTTTTGTAGCGCTTGATTGCATATGTTTTCTTTTTTTTTTACTTTCTCCACACGTGCTATGCACATAGTGTATAGAGAATATATTATATTTCACCCAGAAATTCGATAGTAAGATTTCACCGGAAATATACGTTTTGTGATTCCCTGAATCAAAATATTTAGGAAAAGGTCAATATATGTCTGTGCATAGCTCAAAAACGAAAAGCCCATTAAATACCAAAATTTATATTTCAATTATCTCCCAAAGACGTGACTCCAAAATTTTCAGGAAAATGCCTCCACCCCAAACTACCCTTTAACGGAAAACTTATCGAAAATGTTGACTTTCTCAAAAATGGCTCTAATGAATTTGATTAAAATATCATATAATAGAGTTATTTACATGAAAAATAAAATGTATATCTTGAGTATTCTGGGAATAGCCTCTGAAGACCTTATTCTGGATGAATTTTGCAAACTGAAAACCGTAAGAGATAAACAAACACTTCCTAAACTCAAAATGTAGATCTCGCTAAAACACGTAAAGTGTTGTTATTTTTAGCTTTAAAATACTTTTTCATACGGGAATTAGTCTACTCCTGGCCATATAAACAAAGGCATTTCAATCACATAGCAACTAACTTTTAAAAGATTTGACTATCGCTTTAGCTTATGGTAAGCAGGTAATAAGACAATTTCTACTAATTTTATCTCGATTAGCATTAAGTAGAAAAAAGAAAAATCCTTTTAACAATAATCTGTAACAGAGATGTAGTCATGTGAATAAAACATCCGATTTTTGGTTTTTGTTAAAAAAAATGGGATGTATTTTATTCACATGACTTTCTCTAGCTGTTCCACTAACATTCCTTACAAGACATTATTTTTATCTACGTCATGCAAATCGAGATAAATATTAGCAGAACTAGTCTTATTACTTGCATCCTTGTAAGTTGAAGGGAAATAAGGGATTAGGTACACTAGCCTTATGCGATAGTCAACTTTTTTTTTAAAACCTTATCACTATGTGAAGGAATTGAAATTTGTTCTCTTTTGTATTCTTGGGAGTAAACAAAGGAGATAAAATAGATTGCCTCCGTGGTCGAGTGGTCAGCGTACTGACTTCTCAACCGGAGGCCCCGGATTCGATTTTTCTTTAGCTAGAATTATTCCCTATCCCCCACAAGGTATGGAAGTATGTATGCGAGAGTGAATGTGCGTGTGATTGAGGAAAATAAAATGATTTAAACCTACAGACAATGAATTGTTTCAAGTGCAAAGCCCCTGAAATGACCTTAGATGTTAAAGGGGGCTATATAAATGAAACAATAAAAAAAGAAAGAGATGAAACGAAAGTTGACTTACCGCTTCAGAAAAATTTAAAGTAGTTTACCACTGAAACAAATAACAAGAAATATCTTGAAAAGTTAACTGTACAAAAAACCTGTACAAGACATAAATTATGTGTTTTAATGAGACCTGTAGCAAATTTTTGTCTTATTTTACGGTTTACCAACTACACACAAGTCATCAGAACGAAGCAATCTTCAGATGCTATTAAAGAGTGCTTCCCATATCCCCTTTGTTTGCAATGAAAATATATTAAGATATGGCATTTTAATAGCAATCGTTAGAGCCATTTTTGAGAAAATCAACATTTTCGAAAATGTTCCATGTGAGTTGGCGGGGGTGGGGTGATTTTCTTGAACATCTTCGTGTCTCTCCTTGGAAAGCACTGAACTTTTCGCTTTTGAGCTATGCGTACACACATACACCCACACATGTTTTTTTTTATATCATTCAGAGGTCTAAAAAACACGTATTTCTGGTAAAATCTCAGTATAAAATTTTGGGTGGAGTACAGTACCTTTTCTGTCAGCTATGTGCATCGAAAATACGTGCACAGCAACATGCTGTAGGAAGCTGTACGAACATTTAAAATGGCTTTAAACATTTAATGAATTTGATTGCTGAGCTGGCATGTTGCCACGGTAGTTTAGGATTAGAGCAACCGGCTGGATATCGGAAAGATCCGTGGTTCCAATCCCGGCTATGGCATTGAATTCTTCAGCCTGACTCTACCTATCCAACTTGTACTCTGTTCTGTTTAATAACTTTATGCTCATAAACATTCCTTTCAGAATTCACGAACTTAAAGCACATCTGTAGTGTATGTGCAGGATACAGAGAAATGAACACAAATATTTATCTATGTTTGCTTCCTCGAAGTGAGAACAGGGTTACAAAACTATTTAGGGTGCTATACTTCTTAGAGATGGCCCAATAGTTTCTGTGTAACTATATGAAGGGCCTAGTGTCAAAGTCTGTCACATCCACTTTTATAGTTTTAGAGAAAAATGAGAAAAACTTACAGCTTTTTCAGTAAAAAGCATTTCCATATTTTTTTCTTTTTCTAATAAGTTGTATTCATTAAGATCTAAAGAAATAGTGATACATACACACAAGAATAAGTTATTACTTTCTCTATACGTACTTTGTACATAGTGTATAGAGAAGGGGATTTGTATTCCACCTAAAAATTTGATACCGAGATTTCACCGGTAATACATGTTTTGGGTCCCCCTGAATCCAAAAAAGCATAAAGGTCTGTGTGGTGTGTGGACAGCATAGTCAAAAACGAAAAGACCGTTAAATACCGAACTTCGTATTTAAGTTTGATATCTTCCAAGGATGCGCAAGGAAGATTCTCAAGAAAATCCTCCCCAACCCCAACTAACCTTTACATGGAACTTTTTTGGAATATTTTGATTTTCTCAAAAAATGTCTCTAACGATTTTGATGAAAATATCGTATATTAAAGATATTTACCTGACAAGTAAAATGTAGGTATATCTTGAATTTTCTGGGAATAGCCTCTGAAGACTACTTTGTTCTTGATGAATTTTACGGAATTTTGCCTAAATGCTTAACCGTAAGAAATGGACAAAAACTTAAGCACACAAAAAACGTAGAGCACATTAAAGCCCACAATTTATGTCTGTACATTTTTTTCGTAGAGTTGATCGTTTTTGAGATGATCCTTGTTATTAGTTTTAGCTTTAAAAACATACTTTTCTCATACAGGAATTTGTCACCTCTTGTCCATACAAACAAAGGAACTTCAGTCACATAGCAACCAGCTTTTGACTATCACTTGAACCTATGGTACTCCCTTATTTCGCTTCTACTTACAAGGAAGCAAGTAATAAGACTATTTTTGCTCGATTTGCATTAAGTAAATAGAAGCATAATCTTTTTAAAAATAATTTGTTTGCAGAGATGAAGAGGAAGTCCTGTGAATGGAACACATAAGATTTTTTTTAACATTATTTGTTGGATATATTCAATTTCACAACACTATTTCACACAATACCTTAGCCATGGTTAGTGATGATTTCAAAACATTCATCTTCGTAGATCTTCAGTTAATGCCAAATTTAAAATATTGAGTCACATTAACAATGAATACTAATATTATTATTGAGACTAATAAGTGTTAAAACAGATGTTGATTTTAGTACCTATCGTCAATTATAATACAAAAATAAAATTTCTTATACGTCTTTCAACTTTGTGATGTCCATTTTGAACTCTGTACGACTTTTTACCGTGCTGTTTCAGGTGTTCCAGGAATAATACTCGACATCTTGTATGTTGTAACTACACTGACTCACAACAGAAATATAATTGTATAAATGAAATACAAAATTAAAGTACTCTCAATGATTGGTTAGTGGGTGTGGCAGGTTTTGAAATACACGCAGCATGTTTTTCCAATGGATATGGCAGGCACTGAAACGAATTGTTGTCTTCGCAATGCATTTTAAATGAGATATTGATTCAACTTAAACTAGTGCATATGGTAAGTGGTGAGATGTACTCTGAAGTATATAACAAAACTCAATATTTTAAAAACTGGATGAGTATATTTTGATACTAGACTCCGCATATATCTTTCTTTCTTCCCTGTTGTACGAATTTTAACGTGCGAGACAGATCATAAAAATCTGATATGCTATGCTCACATGACTTTCTCTAGCTGCTCTAATATAAATTACTTTAAAATGCTATTCTTTCTACACGTGCTAATCGAGATAAATATTAGCGGAATATTCTTATTACTTAGTTCCTTATAAGTAGAAAGGAACTAAAGGAATGAGTTATGCTAAAGCGATGCTCATCGCAAATCACTTCTTTGCTTGACCAGGAGTAGAACAAAAGAAAAACGGATTCTTCCTGTCTGAGAAACGTATAAGGACTTTACAATTGAAACTAATAACAAGGAATATCTCAAAATCGGTAAGCCCTACGAAAAAAATATATACGACATAAATTGTGTACTTTAACGAGATCTACATTTTTTGTAGTACATTTTCGTCTATCTCTTACGGTTTATTAGTTATGCAGAATGCAGCAAAATTTATCCAGAATAAACAGATCTTCAGAAGTTAATCCCAGAAATTTCAAGATATACATTTTATTTTTGATAGAAATGACTTTAATATGTGGTATTTTAATCAAAATCTTAAGAGCCATTTTTAAAAAGAACAACATTTTCGAAATTTTTTCCATTTAAAGAGTAGTTAGAAGGGGAGGGGGGAAGATTTTCTTGAAAATCTTCGTGTAGCATCCTTGGAAGATATCAAATTTAAATACCAAGTTTGGTATTTAACAGTCTCTTCGTTTTTGATCTCTGCTGTCCACAAATACCGACTCGCACACGGACAATTGTCTGATTTTTTTTTTTTGATTCAGGGGTCCTAAAACATGTATTTTCAGTTAAATCTCGAATTTTTTGGGTGGAACATAATACCTTCTCTAACCACTGTGTACATTGTACTTGCGGCGCTGGACAAAATAAAAAGATAAACTCATGATTATGCTAAAACGAATTTTTTTTTTTTTTGGTAGTGTTTAACGCCCGCTTTAACTACTTATGGCACCGCAGGCGGTAAAACGAATTAGAAACCAAATACTGCAATATCTAGCAGAACAGTTCACCATCTAAAATAGAAAAACGGCTGTAACAATATGATGCATGTTCAGAAAGGACTACACATCTGGTTTTTCAAACTTCATCTCTGTATACATTTTCTTGTGCTCCTCTAATTCTGCCGAGATTTCTACTTTGACCATTCATTCATCTTTGTACTTTAGAGTACAAAAGAGGTAGAGCAGAGAAACATGGCCCGAGACGCAGCCGCGTGTGTTAACCACCAGAGCGAGAGAAAGGTCGGAGAATGAAAGAGAAGCACGTAATTTAGAA
This sequence comes from Hymenopus coronatus, assembly GCA_030762935.1. Taxonomy (NCBI): domain Eukaryota; kingdom Metazoa; phylum Arthropoda; class Insecta; order Mantodea; family Hymenopodidae; genus Hymenopus; species Hymenopus coronatus. The sequence continues at coordinate 65,575,803 of CM060898.1, read as the reverse complement.
AATAAACACCCTGGCTGCAAATCTCGCCAACATGAGGGAAGTGTTAAAGGCCACCTGCAATGTGCTATCTTTCATGGCAGCACGCGTTTTGTGGCTCTGTATATTGCAGCTTTGCTTTTATGGGGATGTAGGTGTTACGTTATCACTACTGAGCGGAAGTTATCACTAAATATTTTAGGCGTTCAAAACAGACTCCTTAATAAAACTAAACAGAGACAAATTTAACCAGACATATTTATATGTATACACAGGCCGTTTCAAAACGACACCATACGAAGATAGCAGCCGATTAGCTTACACTCTGACCTGTCCTAAACTTGATGTCGCAACTCTCAAACTCTTCTATTTAAAGTTTTACGTGTGTTTAAAAATCTCACACATTTGGGAATAGGTAGCGAAGGAACAACGGTTGTCATACGCCACACCCACATGCTACGTTTTCCATTACTAAGGTGACCTGTTCTGCGCCGGCGTGTCTATCAAACCATGCATACCCACGCTATTGGGACCTTCGCTACCAACCGGCATCTCTCTTGGAGTGGGCCAGGTACGACTGCCTAATCCATGGTGATTTTATGGCAATTTTTGTATATGCCAAATTTCGAAGCTGAAAATTATATTCAGGTATCACATACGGTATGACCAACCAGGTCCACATCTTCGTTGTCGTTTTGAAACAGCCTGTATATATATATATATATATATATATATAAATAAAGAAGTAAGTGATTTAATGATCCTAATATATTTAAAATACAATATTGATTTTAAGGTGATATATTTGTGAAATTTGGAAAATCCACAGTATAAAATATATCTTAATGAAATGTATATAAGTTATTTAAAGCAATAATAGTGATATTTTCGCTATGTATCAACGTTCTAGCCCACATGGTAATTTAAATAATAATTTTTACGGTCTATATTCATTGCGCTGATAAAAAAGAGCTACGTGATGTATTTTTAATATATTACCATATTCTAAATCTAGTTTTACAGAAAATGAGGTTATAAAACACCTGTAATATTATATATAGATGTATTAGCCCTAATTAATGGGGAAACATTATTTTTCTTTGCCTCCTCAAAATATAATAATAATAATAATAATAATAATAATAATAATAATAATAATAATAATAATAATATATAAAAACTGGAGCATTTTTTTGAAAAATTAATATCACTGTATACTTTAATGTGCTTTTAAGATTCAGTATAAACTTTATCAAACAAATTAGTGAAAAATTGCATCGTGTGAAGCATTTTGATTATGAAAAATTGATAGAAACATTTTGCGAAAAAATAGGGTTTAAAGTTGGGCGTACTTATTAATAAGTATACTCCTACCCATCTATAGCTTCAATTAATTGTTAAAGGGTACTAAGTGAAAAATCAAAAAAAAAAAAAAACTATATATATTCTTAAATTTTAGAATGCACGTTATTTTAGTATGAAACAAATTCATTTTTTAGTTTTCACAATTTTTGGTCAAATTTCACATATGTACCACCTTAAAACAAACCAAATACATTTCACAAATAACATTATTAAAAAGCATTGCCGCAGTTGACTCTGTTAGTTCTTTTTAGCTTTCTCTATACGCACTATGTACACTATGCACCCAAAAATTCCATACCGAGATTTCATATATATTTTTTTGAGACCCCCTGAATTAAAAAAAAATGTAAAAAAATATCCGTGTGTGTGTGTGTGTGTGTGTGTGTGTGTGAGTCTGTGGGAAGCATAACTCAAAAATGAAAAGACGTTAAAAACCAAACTTGGTATTTAAGTTCGGTGTCTTCCAAGGATGCGACACGAAGTTTTTCAAAAAAATCCCCTCACCCCAAAGTACCCTTTACATGGAAACATTTTCGAAAATTTTTATTTTCTTAGAAAGACTAACGATTTTGATTAAAATCTCGTATATTCAAGATATTTACTTGCAATAAATACGTGCTATATCACACATACACATTACAATACATACTTGCTATATCACACATACACATTACAATAAATACGTGCTATATCACACATACACATTACAATACATACGTGCTATATCACACATACACATTACAATACATACGTGCTATATCACCATACACATTACAATACATACGTGTTATATCACACATACACATTACAATACATACGTTCTATATCACACATACACATTACAATAAATACGTGCTATATCACCATACACATTACAATACATACGTGTTATATCACACATACACATTACAATACATACGTGCTATATCACACATACACATTACAATACATACGTGCTATATCACACATACACATTACAATAAATACGTGCTATATCACACATACACATTACAATACATACGTGTGATATCACACATACACATTACAATACATACGTGCTATATCACACATACACATTACAATACATACGTGCTATATCACACATAAACATTACAATACATACGTACTATATCACACATACACATTACAATACATACGTGCTATATCACACATAAACATTACAATACATACGTGTCATATCACACATACACATTACAATACATACGTGCTATATCACACATACACATTACAATACATACGTGCTATATCACACATACACATTACAATACATACGTGCTATATCACACATACACATTACAATACATACGTGTCATATCACACATAAACATTACAATACATACGTGTCATATCACACATACACATTACAATACATACGTGTCATATCACACATGCACATTACAATACATACGTGTGATATCACACATACACATTACAATACATACGTGTCGTATCACACATACACATTACAATACATACGTGCTATATCACACATAAACATTACAATACATACGTGTCATATCACACATAAACATTACAATACATACGTGTCATATCACACATACACATTACAATACATACGTGTCATATCACACATACACATTACAATACATACGTGTGATATCACACATACACATTACAATACATACGTGTCATATCACACATACACATTACAATACATACGTGTCGTATCACACATACACATTACAATACATACGTGTCGTATCACACATACACATTACAATACATACGTGTGATATCACACATACACATTACAATACATACGTGTCATATCACACATACACATTACAATACATACGTGTCGTATCACACATACACATTACAATACATACGTGTGATATCACACATACACATTACAATACATACGTGTCATATCACACATACACATTACAATACATACGTGTGATATCACACATACACATTACAATACATACGTGTCGTATCACACATACACATTACAATACACACGTGTCGTATCACACATACACATTACAATACATACGTGTTATATCACACATAAACATTACAATACATACGTGTCGTATCACACATACATATTACAATACACACGTGTCGTATCACACATACACATTACAATACATACGTGTCATATCACACATACACATTACAATACACACGTGTCGTTTCACACATAAACATTACAATACATACGTGTCATATCACACATACACATTACAATACACACGTGTCATATCACACATAAACATTACAATACATACGTGTCATATCACACACAAACATTACAATACATACGTGTCATATCACACATAAACATTACAATACATACGTGTCATATCACACATAAACATTACAATACATAGGTGTCATATCACACATACACATTACAATACATACGTGTCATATCACACATACACATTACAACACATACGTGTTATATCACACATACACATTAAAATACATACGCGTTATATCACACTTACATATTACAATACATATTGTTATATCGACGTACATATTACATTATTTAAAAGCTCTCTCTCTCTCTCTCTCTCTCTCTCTCCCTCTCTCTCTCTCTTTCTCTCATAAAACTAATTTTGTCCAATCATATTTTCTCTAATTTACAGGGATTTAGTGTACTTTAGTTCAAATTCTAATATCGCTTTTTTAGATAAATTGTAACACTTCTTCTATCAAATGTTAGCGGTAGAGAAGGTAATAAAAGAGTTGAAATATTTGATAAAATTACCTACTGTTATACAAAACAAGTATTTCTCTCATTATGAGATTAAAAAGCTGTTTTACAAATAAAAGAGACCAATCCGGCATTGCATCTTAAAAGAGACCAGAAAACAGATGGCAGAGAGGCTACCAAGATGAGAAATAGAGAGTCATGGGGAGCAAGGTCACTCGGCTCAGTAACTACGTCAGCGACGTTATTTCAAGTAGAACCTACTAGATGCCAATTGAACACGCCCGCCACCGCATTTTGTAAATATCTCTTGGCGCTGGATGCACCGTGTTTGATAAACTTTCGCTTTCCTTGGAGACTTACACTCCACCACCAACACCATAATGGAAGCACCAGAGAATAAATGATGACAGACAGCTATGGATTTATGGAATGACGCAAGTCGCAATCGCAAAGAGCCCCAACTTCCTGGTGACCCGGATTGCTGTGAAACGTGATATTAAATATCAAAGTACAAAAAAAGGTAAAGAAATTAAATAAAACTCTGATGTGTTCCATTCACATGACTTTCTCTACATCTCATTATCAAATTATTGTTAAAAAGCTTATTCTTCTATGTACTTCACACTAATCAAGATACCATTAGCAGAAATGCTTTCTTGTAAAGCAGAAGATAAATAATGGAATACACTGGGCTAAAATGATAGTCAAAACTTTTATAAGCTAGTTGCCATGTGAATGATATCCGTTTCTTTGCATTGATAATTTCCCGTATGTGAAGAGTTTAAGTACTATTTTAAAACTGAAACCAATATCAGGGGATATCTAAAAAACGGTCAACTCAACGAAAATGTATATAATATAAATTGTATGTTTGAACGAGATTACATTTTTTTGTATAGTAAGCTTTTTCTATTTCTTACGGTTTACCAGTTATACAAAATTCCATAAAATTTATCTAGAATAAAGGTGTCTTCAGAAGCTATTCCCAGAAAACTCAAGATTTACATCATGTTTTCATGATAAATATGTATTAAAGATAAATATGTTTAATATACTATTTTTTTAACGGTTTAACGGTTCGACATGTGACCATCTAAATGCCCAAACACGCGACTGATGGCCCCATTTTGACCCGTGCAGAAGCACCTTCATGCGTTAAAGGAGCTACAGAACTCAACGGGGCTATTTCAAGTTAAAACCGGCGGGCACCAGTAGCTGTGGTCGTTGGCACGTTTGGTGTTCATGCTCTGTCGCAAAAGGACTGCGAGTTCGAAATCCGCTATGGGCATGGATGTTTAGTGTTGCGTGTTTCTGTGTTTGTGTTCTATTTAAGCCATTCTCTCTCACCTGAAGGCGAATTAGGTTACGCTTGAAGGACAAGTATGTATTTAAAAAGTTCAAACCGGTTAGTAAGGAAATGGCATGAGCGATCTTCGTTTTACCCCTCTCAATCAGCGCTTCCTGCTCACCGTCTCCACTGATAAGCTTTAACCAGATCTACATATGTCTGAGCAGTATAATTTGACTATTAACACGGTTTATCAGTTATGTAAACGTTATTCAAAATGAAAAGGACTTCAGAGGCTATTCCCAGAAAATACAAGATACAAATCTCATTTGTCATTAACTTGTTTTAAACAATTTCAATTAAAACGTTTGTTATTTTCTGTACAACCAAAGTTTTCGAAAAGCTGTTCTATGTAAAGCGTAGTCTCTCTTTCTTAAACGTTTCTTGATCTTAAATACCAGTTCGGTATTTTGAGTTTGAGTTATCGAGGGTCATACTGTAAGTCAAGAGCAAACCGTTGTTAAAATAAAATTCCAGCAATGTAACAAAACTGACTGCTGGATCATAATTTACAGACTTTACATCACATGTTACCATATTGTGACTTCATTAACTTCTAACATAGGATCACAGACAGTGTTTCTAAAATGACAGTTATTGATGTTTTGTTTCCACAGTGTGCTGTGGTTAAATGTCTTGTTAAAGAGGAAGCATCTGCTGCTGAAATTCATCTCAGACTTCAACATACGGGGATGCCTGCATTTCAAAGATGGGAAAACGAGTATCCAAGATAAGCCTCGTAGCGGTCGCCCGCGACATGCCTCCACGGAACGCAACAAGGAAAGAGTTGTTGAGATCATTAGAGCAGATAGGCATATCACTGTGGATGGAATCGCTGCACAACTTACAGTAGGACATAGTGCAATGCAAGAAATGATACAAAGCTGGGTTATCAAAAAGTTTGTGCCCATTGGGTCCTAGGGTTTTTGACAAACTTCAGAGAAGAACCTTCAGCCAAAACCTTGTTAAGAGATTTCAAAATTAGGTGATGATTTTTGAAGAGTATTGCGACAGGCGGTAAAAGCTGGTTCCATCATTATGGGCCCAAAACAAAACAGTAGGGCATGGAATGGCAACATTTGGGTTCGCCATCGAAGAAGAAAGCGAGGAGTGCGAACTGTTGGAAAGGTTATGGCTTGGCGTCTTCTTGGATGCATAGGGTTGCATTCTGGTCGATTTTCTTGAACCTGGACAACCATTTATGCTCTCCGCTATATCCAGAAACTTTGGAAACTACGTCGTACATTGCGGATAAGATCATCTTGCAGCAGGATAATAAGCGCCTTCACACTACCTGTATCACAACGGTACATTTGGGTGGGCAACTCGTCTACAATCTCTCTACAGTCTCGAATTGGCACCCTGTGATTATCATCTTTTTGAAACAGATGCGAAATCAACACTACGAGATGGAGGATATTCAGAAAGCAGCGTGTCAATGTCATCGTGCAACTGGAACGGAGTTCTATACAAGGGAGTTTTCAAACTTGCAGAACGATGGGGGAAAATGGTTAAAAGAAATGGAGAATATATTGAAAAAGTGGGAGAAAAGTCTGTAGATAACGATGATGTTCTTGATTTCTATAAAACAATAAACATCAAGAGGTATAGAAACTGTTGCTGACTTCTTTCAGTATGACACTTACACAAACACACATGCTCGCGCTTCTTTTTCTAAAAATTGTTTTCGGTGGCTTTAAGGCCTCTAAACAAATAGTTTAGGTAACATTTCGACATCAAGTTTTTGTATACGTAGCAGAGAAAATAATAAATAACAAATTCATTAAAACTTGATTGAGATATCCTTGTTATTTCACTTGATAAAATGAAATTGTTCAGCATGGTAATGACTAGAGGAAGATTTTTACAGGACTGATTTTTACTTTCTCTAGCACATATATATGATGTTCATGGTAGGTAGAGTAGGTGTTGTATTCCACCCAAAAATTCGATACAGAGATTTCACCAAAAATACATGATTTAGGATCTGCTGAATCAAAAAAGAATTTTTAGAAAAAGATCCCTGTGTGTTTGTGTGTGTATGTATCTGTGGACAGCTTAAATAAAAACGAAAAGTTGGTTAAATACCAAACTTAGTATTTAAATTAGGTATCTTCCAAGGATGCGACATGAAGATTTTCAGCAAAGTCCCCCCTCATCCACAACTATTCTTTATAGGTATGGACCATTTTTCGAAGATTTTGATTTTCTAAAAAAATTCTCCGATTTTTATTAAAATACCACAGACATAAGATAATTTTTTTTTTTTTTTTTTTTTTACGAAAAACAAAATTTATATTTTGAATTTTCTGGGAATAGCCTTTAAAGACCTCTCAATTCTGGATGACTTTTATATGACTTTCATATAACTGGTGAGAGAGAGAGAGAGAGAGAGAGAGAGAGAGAGAGAGACAAGAAGTAGTATGCAAAACATGTAGATAAAGCCATAATTTATGCCATAATATTTTTTAATGTAAAGTTAACTGTTTACGGAAATATTCCGTGTTATTGGTTTGAATTTTAAGCTACTTGAACTTTTCTCAAACGGGAGGTGATCTTTCTTTCCTGTTTTGTTTACTCCTGCTAAGCAAAGAGAATGGAATTTCAATTATTTCATATAGCGTCCGGCTTTAAAATGATTTTACTAGTGATTCGCTATTTCTATTCTGCTTACAAAGGAGCAAGAAATTAACATCAATTCTGCTAATGTTTATCTTGATTAGCACGATGCAGATAAGAGATTAATATTTTGTAAGAACATTGTTTGCGGAACAGCTAGAGAAAGTAATGTGAATGGAATACATTTTATCTTGTAATTCTATATTTTAAGCATTTTTGTGATCGGTTGTGAACGTCCTAGCCTTTGTTAGTTGAAAACTTGCTTATGCACCAAATCAATAAGCAGCGACGCCATTATGGATTTTACGCCCCTATTTCAGGTTTAATTTTCGATTAGTACACAGACGAAGGAGACTGAAGTAAACAGCTTGAAACTGGCTGGCTTCCATTGTTTAGCTGCCCTTACTGGCTCCAGGCAGCTTCTGTTTATTGGTTCATAAGAAATATTAGAGGGTCCTCTCAGCCGAGTTTTGTTGCTTCCTATAAACAAAAGGTTAGCTGCTGATGACGGGCAGCTCAACTTGTAATATTTCTCGTCTTTAAACAAGCCAGTCTCTCGTCTAACTCGGTGCGTTCTTGTGGAAAGAACTTCGGTTTATTCAATAAACAAAAGCTGCATTCATGTCCAACACAGACCTGTTTCTGAACTAAGTGTATATCTGACAAGACGTTTACATGACTTAGGCTTTTGTTTAACTATTCCTTAAAGTCTCAAGCAGAAAGTATGTCTCTTGAAATCCTGACCAGCAAAGTGCTCTGTTGTTTAAATGAAATTAATAATTCATTGCGATGTAACCGCTATCATGCTCCGTACCAGAGAATCGATTCCAAAAACAACACGGGATTTTGTAGGACGATTCAAAATTAGCGATGTAATTCTGCAACTACGTCTTCCATTAACCTGGGGTATTTTCTGCAAACTATAAGGCTCATATGTGTGCCTAAAATGCTCTCAATACGAATTTAATTCATGGGACATATTTAAAAATTATGGCAGCCGCTTTATATTTTAGATGGATTATAAAACTTGCCATGAACGAAATGGCCCCGCATTAACATTTGAGGCTCGAGTTTGGTTCCTGGTGACCCCCACTCTGATGAAGGGTTTTTCGCGACTTCTCCTGATCGATAAGGTGAACGTTGGTGTGGCATCTTATATCATCACTATCCTCTCTTTCATTTCTTCGATTTCATTTTCCTTTCATGTTTCAGGTATGTTTTCTCGTCTTACTGTGGCAGCGGTGCCGGACAGAAGGTGATGTTGCTTGCACTCCGGAAGGAGTTCTGTTTGGAATGCCAGACAGAACTGTGTAGGCTGCCGGGCCCCTATATCGCCCTCTTGGGATAGCTGCCATGGTGCGGGGTTGTTCAGACCTGGAATGCTAGGAACTTCTGCATATTCTGTGGCCTGTCTACCTGTAGCCTTCTGCAATGCCTTCACACTATCTATTACAGTCACGTTTCATGAAAGAATATAAAGTCTCACTTCTCACCTCCCCGCCCCCACACACAGATCCATCATGATATTCCTGTCCATTATAATTGCCATCCTATATGCGTTATTGCTTTACAAATGCCATGCTGTTTTTCTTAATAGCTTTTGAGAGACATTCGCTGTCTCCATCATGCAAATTTTAAACATAAGTGAAAAACTGATAGTAATTAATCGTTGCCTGTCTCTATAGTAGGGTAGAGTGCATGTTTACACTCAGGAGGTCCCGAGTTCAAATCTCAGTTAGGATAGAATCAGTATTTTTCTAGGTGGTTTCCCTTATCCCGAGAAGAAGAATATCGTGTAGCTATAAGCTCAATAATTTAAAATATTATTTAATTAGTTTTAATTATGTTGATTTTAATAATATTTATAATTTATTCAATTATCTTATATTGAGTATAACACTGAATCTGTTTTCCCCGAGCTCATTTTAGTACAAGTTCACCGATTTCATTCTTTCGATATGACCTCCCGGGTTAAAGGACGTTTCACTTAACAAAATAATAATAATAACAATAATGATAGTTCTTCAAACATTAAGTTGTGTGTACGTTAAAGTTTGAAAGGTAGGAGCAGGTAGAAAAATCCAGTACTATAACCGGAATATGAACTAGGATCTTCGGCTTACCCTACCTGGTCTAATTAGCACGTTTTCACGTCACACCGGAATTAATCTTGTATTAAATTAGCATTTATTTTATAAAGAGATAATGTGGAAATAGAGAAATAATTGCAATAAATAATTATTACATAATACATTAAACTGAAGCAAAAATGTAAATATATATATATATATATACACACATGTTATATTCTGTTGTAAACAAGTCATTAGCACAGTGTTAAACGAGAACAAGTTTGAAATTTGCTGCTGGATAGAAGTCGTTAGTAAAAGGCAGGTTACTTTGGAAGAAGCAATTAGTTCCAAATCGGATGGCGAGGTAATTAATTTCCTATAATTTCAGCAAACAAGAAAGATTAACTCAGGGTTATTTCATGGAATGTATACATTTTGAAGTTTTAAAATTGTTTAGTGACGTTTGAAATCCACATACTAGCAATTAATCAAGTACAAGAATAAAATAAGTTAGTAAAGTATTACCATATCAGAAATCCGAAGCAAACATTTTAAGATTTGACGATATAGTAACTATGGTGGTAGTGTGATGTAGGCGAACTTAGGTTAATATAAGAGCTCGTATATTTCGAAAATTTAGTTAATCTGCCTCTCGTCGCACTCTGGCACCTATCGCGCACTGGCCCTTGAAGACTTTTGACTCAACGCTCAAGTTATGGTAGTATAGCGCTAGACTAAATACTCGTAACCGGTGTTAGCGATGTTCAATAAGAAATTCGGCGTATATCAGCACAGAGTGTCGCGATTCTACTTTTACCACTGCATGTATTAGGCTTATTAGCCTGTTGTGCCTCCAAAATTGGTTCACTTGTAAGATCTTTCTATACTTCGCCAAGCACTTGGTTTGTATCTTATAGCTCTCTTTGGATATATTTCTTCTGGCATACGTTGCACGTATTCCAACTATTTATTTTTAAAGCTGGTCATTCTTTCATTTATATTGTGTACAATTCCTGTCTTACTTTATTTTCCCTTGTCACTATCATTACTAGCCTCAGAAATTTTACTTTAATTGCTTGTATTCTGCTTAATCTCCATCTTTAAAATCCAGCTTTCTATGCCATATAAATCGTGTGAGTGGTCATTGCTTTATAAAATGTAACAAGTGTGTCCTTTCATCTTTTGTTTTAAGTGTTCTTACTGTGCCGCAAGACTTGATTGTTCATACATAGTATTATTACTTAGTATGATATTACTTTCTCTACACGTACCATATACAAAGTGTATAGAGAAGTTATTGTATTGCACACAAACATTTTATAACGAGATTTCACCGGAAATACATATTTTGAGATTCCCTGGATAAAAGAAAAGTATTTTTAGAAAAAGGTTGTGTGTGTATGTCTGTGGGCAGCGTAGCTTAAAAACGAAAAGTCCGTTAAGTACCAAATTTGGTATTTAAGTTCAGTATCTACCTAGGATGCGACACGAAGATTTTCAAGAAAATCACCTCACCCCTAACTGCCCTTTACATGGGAAAAAGTTTAGAGCATTTTGAATTTCTCTAAAATGGTTAACGATTTTATATGACAAATAAAGTGCATATCTCAAAAACGAAAAGTCTGTTAAATACCAGGTTCGTATTTAAGTTGATATTTAAGTTCAGTATCTTCCAAGGATGCAACATGAAGATTTTCAGGGAAATACCCCCGCCTCCAAGTACCCCTTACATGGAAATGTTTTTGAAAAAAAATTATTTTTCTCAACAATAGCTCTATTTTAATTAAAATATTGTATGTTAAAGATAAATAATATAATATAATGCAAATGATATGTAAATCTTGAATTTTCTGAGAATAGCCTCTGAAGATATCTTTATTCTGGATAAATGTGTGGAATTATGCGTAGACAGAGAGCGAGAGCGAGAGCGAGAGAGAGAGAGAGAGAGAGAGAGAGAGAGAGAGAGAGAGAGAGAGAGAGAACCTTACTACACAAAACATGTGGAGCTAATTAAAACACACAATCCATATTATACACATTTTTTTCCTGAGGATGGCCGTTTTTGAGATATTTCTTGTTAATGATTTCAGTTTTAAAATACTTTGTACTTTTCTCATACAGAATTTGTCAACTTCAGTCACATAACTTTTAAAACATTTGACTATCAATGTATCCCCTTGTTTCTCTTATCTTCAAAGCAAGTAATGAGACCATTTCTGCTATTTTTTTTTCTGATTAGTTTGTGGTAAATATAAGAATAAACTTTTTTTAAAAATAATTTATATCAGAGATGTCGAGAAAGTCATGTGAATGGAACAACATTTTTTTGTAGTCAAGTATGATAACTGAATCAAATTTGTTGGTCTGGGAGGTCAGCTATTTCGACGCTGGCCTTCTGATCCTAAGGTCGCAGTTTACAACCCGTCCCCAACTTTAAAGCGAGTGACAGCGTCGTTAAAATTTCAAATATAATTTTGAACCAAAATTGTTACCTCTACCCTATACCAATATGGAACCAAAATAACATGTCGCATCTAATTGCACTTTATCTAATAACCTTATACAATACCGTCTTTTATGGGATTCGTTGAAGCTTTGTAGAAAAGACGAAGAATGAAAACCTCGATTTCCTGTTTTACTCAAGAAATAAAAAAGTTGATCCATGAAAGTTGGTTTTCTTTAATGTGAAAACCTAGAGTAATCCTTAAAGGTTTTCCAGTTTGGTTACTCGAGAAGTGGGAGAGGGAGAAACATTCTCGGAAATATTCTCGTTCAGGTGGAAATGGAATCCTAACCCCCAGGTTAAGAAGCATCCCTGTTTTCGTTTTATATTTCATCTTGCATCCCTGGCCGTAATTACGACATTAAAGGGAATAGCTTACTTCCCTGTGACTGCAGTTTGCCTCCAGATTTATCAATACATTATGGGAATAACACAAAAGAAAGCATTGGATTACTTCCATAAGATGATTAAGATCTTCATCACTGGTTTTACTTTCTCTACTACTCGTGCTTAGCTAATAAGTAGAGGAAGTATTGCATTCAACCCAGCAATTCGATATCGGTATTTAACTTAATTAAAAGTAAGTATTATTCAATTAGAATTATAAATAAATTAATAGGTTGGTTATTATTTTGATAAGAAATATTAAGTAAAAGGCTTGAAGTTAATATATTTTCTATATTGTTCTAAAGGTACAGAAACTACAGTTTTGAAAGTACCTGAGTTGACATTTTTAGAAAAATATCTGTGTTTTCGCCACCTGCTTGTGTGAATATCTGTGAAGAGCATAACTCAAAAACGAAAAATGTTAAATACCATCCTTGTTATATACGAGTGCAACAATAACATTTTAAAAATAATCTTCCATCCAAAGATTTGCTATAAAAGTAAATAGTTTCGCTACGTTTGATTAAAATGCGGTATATTTAAGATATCCTGACAAAATAAATATATATCCTGAATTTTCTGGGAACAGTCCACTTTATTCTGAATGGCTTTCGTATAATTGGTAAACCTGATATTACACGAAATCTTAATCCCAACATTTAGAGTAATGTTGCTACGGGATGTGTGTATGCTGAAGACTTCAGACAGGAAATCACTGCATAAAAAAATAAAATAACAACAAAACATCTGATGTATCCATTCACATGATTTTTCTTGCCTCTCTGTAAAAAACCATTTTTGAAAAACTTATTCTTCTATCCACTTTATGCTAATCGAGATAAAACATTAGCAGAAATGGTCTTATTACTTGCTTCCTTGTTAGTACAAGGGAAGTACCAGGAATTCTAATTAAGTCGTTATAAATCGGGTAACTTTTATAATATTAATCCACATTCACAACGAGATGTAAGCACAAGACTTTGCATCCATGTTATTCAATGGAGTAATCGCCTACGTTGGCACAATGTTCTTCGCAATGCAAAAGTTTGCAAACTTCAAACTTTATGCTTGCGTTGCGTACATAGCTGAACAATTCTATATTCCTTTTCCTATGTATTGTCTGCTGTTCAACATCAATGCAAGCCTTTTACCCTTCTCTACCTCTTTCATTTGCTGTACTAGACTGCACCACATTTGAGTCGCTGACGCTAGAGCTTTTTATACATTAGATTACTGGTTTTACTGTTCCTTGACACACACATATACACATTGCACAAACATATAATACCCATGCCCAAGGCGGGACTCGAACCCACGATCCCCTGCCCACGAGGGTTCGGCAGGTTGCGGCTGAACGGTTGCTGTGTACTCTGTAAAGATTTTTTTCCGGGCGTTGTGGTACGATCAGAACCGCGTTTCTCTCTCTCTCTCTCTCTCTCTCTCTCTCTCTCTCTCTCTCTCTCTCTCTCTCTCTTTTTTTTTTTTTTTAATGCAGTTCCGGAGGCTTGTCGGGACTCCGCCGCTGTACTCTATTTTTCCTCTTTTTTCCAGTTTATCTACAGTTCCTTTGTTGACCTATTTGATTTACCGTTTACTTTTTGCTTCCAAATACACTTATATACACACATTAACAAACACGCAAACACCCAAGGTGGGACTCGAACCCACGATCCCGTGCGCCATGAAGCACCAAAGCGAAGCACTTTAGCGAGCGTGGCTACGGGGACCGGCAAAATATCCGTACTAGTGGCAGGATGCGAACAGTCTTACTTTGATTTTATCCATATATAGACATGTAGTTTTAACCACTTGAGCTACCATAGTACTCCTTCGGATATCTTCAGGCGGGCGCTCTTTCGAGGGATCCCCAGAGCCTCGGGACTTGTGAGTGGGCCCCATACGCATGACGTCACTCAGATTTGATCGCCCTTCAGGTCTCATCTCTCATTCTTCCCTCCCAGGGCCACGAAAGTCACAAAGGGCCGTATGGCCAATGCGGTCCTCTGACTCAGTGATTGGGAGGGGGGGGGAGGCGGCCATTCGCGGTAATACTAATCCTATAACAAGCAGCTAAGAAATCTAAAACTATAAATGTGCTATAACAAAGTGTTCATCTAACACTCCTTTGTAATTTGAATTCTGTAACACACTAGGACTAGAACCTTTTAAAGTGGAAGACGCATTTTGTCTTTCTCTACACGTACTATGTACATAGTGTATGGGGAAGGTACTGTAATGGACCCAACAATTCAATACCGAGATTTCACCGGAAATGTATGTTTTGAGACCCCCTGAATCCAGAAAAGGCATTTTAAGGACAATGTTCGTGTGTGTGTCTGTGTGTCTCAAAACCTATATTTCCGGGAAATCTCGGTATCGAATTTTTGGTGCAATACAATACCTTCTCTATACAGTATGTACATAGAACGTATAGAGAAAATAAAAAGATACAACGAAACATCCAAAATTTAACACAACACATTTAGAACGAAATATTTCAGATCATTTTCTTTTCCTGAGAGTAAGCTTTGGTTATAAGTACATTTGCAAAACGAATTTTATTTTTAATTTTTTAAAGCTAAAACAACGAGTGATAACATAACAGAGCTTTGCATATTTTCCGGGTTTTTCCTCACTGTAGCTGTTTTGCTTTCACAGCATTTTAGGTGAATTAAATTTAAACGCTGTAAAGTTGTAGCTTCGTTTTAAATGCTATAAACACAGTTCTTCCACACATTCCGACAGAAGTCTCTACATAAATTTTATAGTATCCAATATCACAACTCCTATTTTTTTTAGTCTTGCTTCTAATGTGTATCTGCTCTGTTTTGCTCGATTTTTGCAGCTTCTATCTATCTCGACTGCCCGCCATATTTTTACCAGCCTCTCATAAATCGTCATCCAAAAGGACAGGGGTTCCGGAGGGGAAGGGTGAGGACACACTGGAGTTGGCTCCAACATACAGAAAATAAATCTCGGAAATTCTAAATGCGAGACCCGTATATTTCATTTAGTAGAGGATACACCCGTAAGATTTGTAATGCACCACGTTAGTCCGGAAACACCATTTGTTCATTTCATCCACATAAAGTGCTGAATGACTTAGAAAGACATTTCAACAGATTTTGTGGCAAAGTATCCATGAGAGCGTACATTTTCGACTTCTCTATAAGTTTACAACTAGCTGAGGCAATATTGTCTTTCCAGAATAATAAAAAGCGTATAAACACAATGGTAATGTTAATTTTAGATATAAGATATAATTTCTGTAACCTGTATAAAACATGAGAGAAGTTTCGTCCCATCACTGATGAAATGAGTTTATGTAGCGACAACAAATGATACTTATTGTGATGCCCAAGGATGACGCGAATTAGACCACAGCTATCTCTAGACATGGCCCGGCCCTGGTAAATGTGGCAACGTCGCTGCCCACCTTGCCCGCTGAGCAACGTTGCATGTGTTTCAGTGCAAGATACTTTCCTGGTTTGTATATTTTTGACAATATTTCCATTGTTATGGTGTCTGAAGCAACATAAATATTCCAAAAACATGTCAGATAGATTTGTAGTTCCAGGGAAATAAGAAATTACGATAGCATAATAAAAACTGAACGATGTAAGGTTGTTCTAGGTTACCTAATAAATTCTATACGCCGAATAAATGGATTCCCTCTGTTCCAAGGATAAACTGGTCCCATCTAGATCTATGGTATGTATGAAACAATTTCATGAAAGTTACTTCTGTTTTGTTGAGAAATATACGATTATGAAGAAGTGTGTTATCGTAAAACAATCATTCAGTTGTTTCCGAATTTGCCTTCATATCTAAGCTAAACGAAATTAAACGAAACTAAACGAAAAAATCAAAGAAAATATGAAAAGTTTGGCTTTGCAAATATAAAGAAGGATGAATCGAACAGGCTGAGGAAGAAACCATGTATAGAATTTTCCTAATTTTGCAGATAATGTATTCTATAATCGTCTGAAAAGAATGACTATGTGGTATGTAAAAACGGATCGAGATGCACAGTGTAGAAACTAGACATAACTAATGCTCCTAAAATAACTTCCAGTCTTAGAGTGAACGGGATCTTAGTGTAGAAGTGCACATAAATGGTGGAGCTTTTAAAATTTACATGTTCTAACTACTGAGGTGTAGAAATTTATTACTTGCAGAATGGGTTCAACTGTAATCCCTAACAAGACATTTGTTGTGTGTTTTCATCAAATTTAAAAAACAAAATCACTCTTTACTGTATACAAATTACAGTCTCCCTACAAGTTCAATATTGTTGGCAAATTATGAAAAAATTATGTTCTTTGCATAATCGGTTTAAACTAATATTAAGACTATGGTCTGATGGGAAACTAAAATGAAAACAAAGAGATATCTGTGTGCTCATTTGAATTATACTGTAATTGAAATTAAAATATCCACTATCAGCAACATAATATTAATGCGAATGACTTAAGGACAAAGAAAACATTTTGAGACCAATTGAAGAGTAGAAGGAAATTCAAAATATTTTTATGGATTCTTCATGCAAATAAAATTCCCTATTAAACACAGGTTTAATGCTGCTAATAGCCATAGTGTGCCAAAGATAATCAAGCAGGTCTGTTTAAAATATGAAAAACATGTGCCAGGCTACGAGTAGAGACGGCTATGTTTGGATACTATCTCTCTACCGAATGGAGAACTAGCTCAATGTAACATCATGCGATCAAGGTCACTAAATGACAGTATTATAAATGATTCTTTACAGAAGCGTTAATCTTGCAATCTGGCGACACTGGAGACAGCTTGAACACTGCTCTTTAGCAGCAGATAATCCTAATTGATGGGTTCGGCAAAAGCATCGTATAAATAATCATATAAATCATATTTATACGACCGATAATAACACAGTCACAAGGCATGTGTATGTGCATATTCAGCTTAAGGAAGAACAGAGCAAACAAATTCTTTGCTTTCTTTTCAGAAAACTTTGACCAGTCTTTATAGATAGAAGTCGCTGTGATGACTTATTTTCCTCAAACCATAACCACTCGCTGTGATTAGTTTCTCTTCGGTAAATGATCAGCGCTCCTTCTCTGTGGCTGTAATATGGGCCCGCCAGTCAACTAAGACGCCATGTTTACTTAATCGGAGCATGAGAATCCACGAACAAAAATGTAACCTTGTGTGTATATTTATATATTAATATATAAAAGTAATTGAATGTATGTATATCTGTTATAGGCTTCCACACCATTTAACTGATTTCGACCAAACTTGGTACAGATAATGTTTGACACAAGGCGCAAATTGCTGTCTAGCGCATAATTCAAAATTCTATCCCATTTCACAAGATTAATTTATTTTACTACATTTAAAGCCCACAAAAGCTTGCAAGATCATCTATCTTTCTCAGTATTGTTATAGTAGCTGGAACATTGCCAATTGAAGAAAACTAATTACCTATGTAGGCTTTCACGGACAAAGTAACAGTGAGTTTACATATTATTCATTAGTTTAATATATGAAATTGAAAATGGAGTAACATAAAAGTCAAATAATTACAACAGCTATTATGTTTAACAAAAATAAAAGGAGTTGTAATCGTATGTTTAAGGATTAATACAATTTTGAACTCTATCACATTAAACTGCAATAACAGGTAAAATATTAAACAGACAAAATACTACTTATCATTATCACTGTATTTATCTTCATATAATATAATTATTGTACATTTATATAAAATAATACAAAAGGATACAGTATAATCACATTATTTACAAAAGTTCTGTGGCGCTCAAACATTACTAACAGAGTAATAATATAGATATAGGTCGGTATTAGCATCCACACGTTCTGTGAGCACATTCCGATGCTCGGTCATATCCTTATTAAAATATTTAAGTTCTCAATTTTTGTAACAGCGCATTTCTTTCTCTATGAGAAGTTTGTGATAATTTATAAACGAGAAATAAGACTGACGAAGTGATGACCTATAAAAACAATAAAGTGTGCGTGGAAAACAGTAATGACATAAACCAAATGGTGTCTTGGATTAATACAAGATGTGTGCAAATTCGTTAATGAAATGGTGTGATACTTATCACCGCAGATAAAGTAGAAACCCGGGGAAAACCCCTAATATAAAAACCATGGGCGAGAGAAGTCGGCAGTGGGAATCGATCTAACGAATATCAAGTCTCAAACGAAACGACTGAGCCACCTGCCTCAGTGATCTGCGTCACGAGTGACCTGTTGCTGTTATAATAATAATAATAATAATAATAATAATAATAATAATAATAATAATAATAATAACAATAATATTCGATTAACATTCCAAAGCTTGCAAATTCTTGAGGGACACTGAAATGAAATGTTGACTACAATCGGTCAAAAATGGAAAATTGCTGTTTTATTACAAATAGTCGTTGGAACATTTGGCCGTCTATAGAGAGTTAACATTTAGTTCCCCTCCCCCTACTTCTGGCTGCTCACCCATTTCAAGATCCACATAATGCACCTGCCTCCTAGCCTACTATTTCATTAAATAACGTTTTTCTCAAAAGTACATTTTTACACTTTCAATATGTTTCTATGCGTTCCTTTTTTGTTTATATATCTATAATTAAATATCCTAGAATTTGCAAAAGTATCCATTCTAATATTGCAAAAAACAAAATTATGCTAGCATTAATAGTAATTTTTCAAAAATATATTATGAAAATTGATTAATTTTAATTAACATTTTTATTTTTTTTACAAAATTATAACAATACAGTAATCAACAATTTTGAAATATGATCTCCAAAGTTTTTGTGTGTGGTTCAGAGCTTCAGTTCAGACAATGCCAATCAGTTTTCTCAACTTTTGAAACACGTTAGGCATTTTGACTATGCAACATATTTGCATAATAAAATTAATGAAATTATCTATATCTTGCAAAGTGTGTATCCAATTATAATAACATTTGGGATTCATATTAACATAGCAACAATACAACTTCATAATAACCGAACTTTCAGAAACATTTATACAGGAATAAAGGCATTTGGAATCGCACTCCCAATGTACCTTAAGATACTACAAAGTTTCTGGAAAGCTGCCATCAAATCAACCATCACAAATTGTTTCTAGGCTTTTGTCCTGTGTGTTGAATTTCCCCACTAACAAAGAACATCAAACTGCCAGAGTATTGAAGTAGCAGTCAACTCTTCCTTCCCATTTCCGCTCTTCAAGCTTCTTTCTACTGCTTTCCGATAACGACTAGAGTTTTTCCTGTTTTATCGGTTTTATTTCTTTTTTTATCTTAGGGTAGCACCATTATTTCTTTTCTATAGAGATGTTATATTACTTTTGTTGTTCAAGTATGCACTCTGTTATCTTGACCTCTTACTGCTTCAATTGCACAACTCATAGAGGAAACAGCTCATTGTTCTTATGCATCTGAAATCGAAACATGGTATACTGGGTTCAGGGTCTATGAGAATATATAACATCTGCACAACCGTTAATCCTTAAACTTGCACAACCAGCAATTACGTGATACTAACATGAACATGTAAATTTTTGCTCTAGACAAGTTTAAGAAAACACACCTGTTTTATCTGTTTGATTTAAAGTGGCCGACAACATTCACCATTCGTAAGGCCTTGGGTAGAAATCCCAAAGGCTGGCCAATCTGGCTGGGGATTTTTCGTAGTTTCCTTCAGTCGCCAAGGTGAATACCGGCTTGCGTACTTGATACTATTATCCAAGGTTTCATATTCAGTCTAAAACGATAACAATAATTGAAAATAGGTCGTAATTTTGATTGCGCCGCCATCTATCCACAGCTAGTGTAACTGGTAGACCGGATGTCATCCCTAATTCCATCTGCTTGTCGCGGAACTAAGTGGTGGGTATGATGAGGGGAGATGAGACCTTAGAAGGCTAGCTGCACTTGGCATCTGAGAACGGATAGCACTATCTGACTACGGATGGTAGAACAGCTAGACTGGATAGCCCTTAACACCATCGGCTTGACGCAAAACGAAGGTAGCATCGTTTGGGGAAGCGATCTTATATCCGCGACATATTAACGAGGTATCTTACCGAACAATCGAAAGTCGCGATGTCACTAAGATATGTGCGTGCGTGCGTGCGTGCATGTATGTATGCGTTTATTTATGTATTTTTATGTATGTATGCGAATATTTATGTATTCTTCTGCAAGTGGGTACTACACGATGGCAGAGTTAAATATACTTATGTACGTATTAAGATCACAAAGAATAATGCATCGAAAAATAAATAAGCACATGAAAACCATCCAATTACTTGAAGTTTATGAAACTTTTATAAAAATTGTGAGTACAATTATTAAAAATCTGATGTGTACCATTCACTGAACTTTCGCTACATCTATACAACAAATTATTGTTAATAACGCTACAGTGAACACGCGTGGAAGGTTGCAGGTTTAGTAATGTCGTTCAACATAAAATACTACTGTGTCAAGAAAGTTCCGGGAATTTGCCAATAAAACACAAAAATGAATTATTCATCCAATTTTATTTTATGGCCTTCTGAAATTATACATTTATACCAACGAATAATCCAATCATCAAAACATTTTTGTAGGCACTTTTAGGAATCGATGTCAATTGTCGCTGCGAATTTTCCTTTACGTCTTCTATCGACTGAAAACGGATGCCTCGAAGTGGTAATTTGAGTTTTGGAAAGAGAAAGAAATCAGCAGGAGTCAGATCAGGTGAATACGGTGGTTGTTCGATGAAATTTGTTGAGTCTTTGGCCAAAAATTTGTTCACAATAAAAGCCTTGTGAGCTGGTGCGTTATCGTAATGCATAATCCACGAGTTGTCGTTCCACAAATCTGGCCGTTTTCGCCGTATTTGCTCTCTCAAACGCCGCTTAACGCTCAGATAATAGTCTTTATTTACCATCTGACTTTCTGGCAAGAACTCTTGAGTGCACGACACCGCGATAATCGAAAAAAACTTTGATCGAGTTAGACGTGCCCTTTTAGGTTTCGGTTCAGTTGGAAGGCGCCATTTTGAAGCTTGTTGACTGGTTTGAGTGTCGAACTCGTAAACCCACGTCTTATCACAAGTTACAATGCGTTTCATGAATGTGGGGTCGGAACTGGTTCGTTCTAGCATGTCTTCAGCAATCCTTACGCCATTGAGTTTTTGTAGAAAATTCAAGTCTTTCGGAACTAACCGAGCTGCAACGCGTGTCATGCCCAAACAATCGTTTAAAATGGTACGGATCGATTCGTGAGACACAGAAAGTTCAGCGGCAATCTCTCTCAGACCTAAATGACGATCTTCAGACACCATTTTCTTCACTTTAGCGATGTTCAGTTCAGTTGAAACCGTTGATGGCCGACCAGAGTGAGGCAAATTTTCCACCACATCTCGACCACTTTTGAATGTGCTGTACCACTCATATGCACGTATATTTGATAAAGTCGATTCGCCGTAAGCATTTTCAGCGATTCGGCACACGAAATACCATTTGCAATGCAAAATTTGGGACAGATTGTTTGTTCAATATTTGTATCCAACGTAAAATTGCAAATCACCTTTGAGATGAACTAACAAAATGGCGTACTGTAAACAAAGTAGATGACAGATGACAGATGGGTATAGACGAAAGTTGTACCAACTTAGCGACAACAATAATTTCGAATCCCCTTTTAAACAGGATTTTTAAATGATCAATTCCCGGTACCTTCTTGACAGAATGTACATCATGTTTTGTGTCGTTAATAGTTTTAGTTAATAAGTATTGGTAGTTTATTGTTGAAGAAGCTTAAGCTATGTATTTAATTATGATTATTGATCATATGTGTTAGTAATATTAAAATTTGAGCTTGTGACAAATTGTTGCTGCTCCTACACAACTGTATTGCGGTTGGTGTACATAAGGCAAATTTGGCGTTCCAGATACGACTCAAGTGTTTTGGTCCATGGTTGCACATAGTAGGCAGAGAAAGTATTGTATTCCACCCTAAACTTTGGTGCCGCGATTTCATGGGAAATGCGTGTCTTGAGGAACTCTAAATAAAGAAAAAAAAAAACAGAGAGAAAAAAGAAAAGCTTTATTAGAAAAAAGTCCGCGTGTGAGTGCGTGAGTGAGTGAGTGAGTGAGTGAGTGAGTGAGTGAGTGAGTGTCGCGTGTGTAGGGGATAGTATAAATAAATGTAAAAAAATCGTTAAATACCAAACTTGGCATTTAAGTTTAGGATTTTCCAAGGACGTAACACGAAGATTTTCAGGAAAATTCACCACCCCAAACTAATCTTTACATAGAAGGCTTTTAAAATTTGTATGTTTCTTAAAAATGCCTCCAACCATTTATGCATATTTTGATAAAATTAAAAATAAAATGAATATCCTGAATTTGTTAGGAATAGCCTTTGAAGTCTTCATTCTGAATGACTTTTGCGTAACTGATAAACCGTAAGGGACAAAAACTTATTACGTACACATTCTATATTTCGTTAAAGAACAAAATTTATGTGATACACTTTTTGGCAAACCATTTTCGAGATATTCCTTGTTATTGGTTTTAAATTTTTCAATGTTCAGATTTTTCTAGAATGGGAAGTCGGTATTTACTTTTATCATCCTGCTCATGGAAGGAGAAGGAAATATCAACTGCATCACATAGAGACCGGCGTTTAAAACATTTGGCTATCGCATTAGCTTAGTATATCCTATTTCTCTTCTAGTTAGAAGGAAATACGTAATACAACAATGTTTATTCATGTCTGTCTGGATTGGTATGAAGCAGAGAGAAGCATAAGCTTTTGTAAGAATGGGTAGAAAAGGTCATGTGAATAAAAAATCAAACTTTTCGATGAGTCTCAAAATGTGTTTTTCAGTAAAGTAACGGCATACGATTTTTGGGTAGGATGCAACAATTCCGCTATATATATTAGCGGTAAGTAGAGAAAGTAAAACGTTGGTGAGCACAAATAAAATATTTTAAGAAACTCTAAATAATCATAATTAGAGGTGGATGATTCATCTGGTTAATAAAATGTTTTTCTTTTATGAACAATATATCATGCACTCCTACGACACATTGTTTTTGGAAGGTTTCATTGTTTGTCAATTCCCTGGATTTAATATTAATGGAATGGTTCCAGCAACAGGAAATTAAGCTTAATCGTCATAGGAAATGTGTGTATTCACTACAGCGGTTAAAAGAGGTAGGTAAATCATGATATAATGCTACATCAAAGCTTGCATAATTATATTATGCCAGGTCTTTATCAAGCCAAATCCAATATTACAGCGCATAAAATGGATTTAAATTGTGAACTCAAACTGTGCAGTCATTGTTTAAATTCTACCAATTAGTGTTTTACATACACTAAAGCTAGCAAAACACTGCTCAACATGCAAACGAGTGATTATTGCAGTCCTAAAATATATTAAATAATTCATAACTTTATAATTTGCATGCAGTTCCCAAAGAACTGTAATTCAGCTGTCAGAAATGAGCTGTGTAAATCTCAAGCAAAAAAAAAAAAAACAAAACAAAAAAACAACAAAAAAAAAACAAAGAAAACAAAAAAAAAACAAAAAAAAACATTATATATGTAATGTTTTTATATGTTTAATGTGTGTGGGGCCGTTTTTTCAACCTCCAATAGGATATAAATAAAATACAGGTTCATAGAGAACAATTCTTTTATTACTAAAAGTTTTGTACACTTATGGTTACTTTTCAGCATAATCACCGAAGAGATTGAGACATTTATCGTACCTGCGCACAAGCTTTGCAATACCCACTTCAAAAAATGTTGCCGCCAATGAAGCAGCCGGAACCATTATTAATGCAGCTGTTTATTGTGAAACCTTACGACGTTTGCGGAGAGCAATTCAAAGCAAACGAAGAGGAATGCTGACTTCAGGAATTGTGTTGATCCATGGCAACGCTCGTCCACACACTGCTGGCACAACCCATCGGCTCCTTGAACAATTTCAATGGGACATTTTCGATCATCCGCAGTACAGTACTGACCTGGCATCTAGCAACTTTCACCTTTTTCCTGAACTGAAGACGTGGCTAGGAGGGCAGCATTTTCAAACCAACGAAGATCTTCAAAAGAACGTCAATGTTCAATTGAAATCGTTTGCGACAGCATTTTTTGAAGCGGGTATTGCTAATCTTGTGCGCGGATACGATAAATGTCTCAATATTTTCGGTGATTATGTCGAAAAGTAACCATAAATGTACAAAGCATATATATATGATGTATTCCACTCACATGAATTTTTTCGCCAGTTTCGCAAACAAACTACTTACAAAATATTGTTTCATCTATGGTTTACGTTCTTCAGGTCTATGTTTTCAGCTAATATTGAGTTTTAATTCGAACCGAATTAAGACAATCAGTATCAGCAGCTGGTAATCATGCTGAGAAAGGAATTTGAGCGCTTTTAGTTGTTCCAGCCAAAATAACTAAAAATGAAATTAAACATAATGTTAATCTAGATAAGCATTAGCAGAAATGCCCTGTTACTTGCTTCCTTCTAAGCAGAAGCGAAATAAGGGACAACGCTAGGATAAAACGATGGTCAAATCTTTTAGTAGCTGGTCGCTCTATGAACAACTGAGGCCAGCACAGAGAGATGTAACGAAAGGTGACTTTCCGTTTGAGAAAAGATATGTTCCAGTAAGAAGGAATATCTCAGAAACTGTCAACTTTACAAAAATGTATATGACATAAATTGTGCGTTTTAACGAGGGCTACATTTTTTGTGTAGTCGGTTTTTGTCAATCTCCTCCGGTTGCCAGTTATGCAAAACTCATCCAGAATGTGACGGTCTTCAGAGACTATTTCCAGAAAATTCAAAATATACATTTTCATTGTGATGTAAATATGTTTAATATACATTATTTTAATCAAAATCGTTAGAGCCGGTTTTGGGAAAAACAACATTTTCAAAAATTGTTCCATGGGAAGGGTAGTTTGGAGTGTAGGAGATTTTCTTGAAAATCTTCGTGTTATATACTTGGACCATACTAAACTTAATTACTAATTTTTACATTCAAGGGCCTTTTCATTGTTGAGCTAGGCTCCATAGAAACACCCAAAAAAGTGCCTTTTTTGAGCTCAGGGGCGTCAAAACATATTATTTTCAGTGAAATCTCGACATTGAGCTTTGGATAGAATGCCATAGGTACATTCTCTATACACAATGTACATAGTAAGTGTTAGAGAAAGTAAATATTCCCTATCCTGCTTCAGAGGCTTCTATCGCAGTAAAACAACAATAATTGTCCAGACCTCGACTGACCACTCACCTCTCACATAACGGCCTGGGTTTGATTCCAAGCGACCGCAGTGAGATTTGTGTGGACAAAGCGGCGCAGGGGCGGGTTTTCTTCGGGTTTTCTGGTTTCCTCCGCTATCATTTTCCACCAGTGCTCCAACTTCATTTCATGCATCACCAATGTTATCGGCTGCGGAGCCTGTCGCCCTCCGTATTGTAATGGTTACCATGCTAACTTCATATACCCAAGGTTCAAACCCGGCGGAGGACGATGGATTTTTTCGGGCGTAAAAATCCTTAGCATGGCTTCCTTCGGAAGGGAAATAAAGCCGTGGGTCCCGTGTCGTAGATTTACGGCACGTATAAGAACCTTAAGCCTGATAGAGAGGCCTCTGAGCAAAATTAAGCTGTCTTTCACGCCCAGTATAGAATGGGACGCTGAGAACCACAGCAGTTAAAGAGCGTCCGTAAATAATACGCCATTTCCATTTCGCCTGTGGTGCCATGGTATCTAGTAAAAGCGGGTGTTAAACACTATCCCAAAACAAAATAACTGGCCAATTGGAATAGGAATAAATCACGGACGGAGGGTACTCGACACCAAACCTTATGTTGGCAATTGTAACTCTGCTCTGCGAGGAAGCGGGCGCCCCCGGCAGGGAGGATGAGGTGAGAGATTCACCGGCCGAAATCAGGGGCACGGCACATCAATGACAGGGTCCCTATAGTTTCCAGATAGAAACACCCGGACAGGCAGACCGAGGACCCCGCCTGACGGGTCCATTCCGGCGACTAACCAATGTCGGCGGACGGAGAGACCCATTCGCATCCTTTTTCCGTGCTATGCTGCACTGAGCCAAACCGCCGATAGTTTCCTGAAAAAATATGATGAATCCTATTCACCTGACCTTCTCTAGATATCCCATAAAAAAACTTTTGTTACAAAAAATTATTCTTTTGTCTACGTCTTGTTAATCGAGATAAACATTAGCAGAAATTGTCATTTTTCTTGCTTCCTTGTAACTAAGGGATTTCTTGTATGGGATATAAGGGAATACACAATGCTAAGACCATAGTCAAATCTTTTAAAAGCTATCGTTATCGGTTCTTTTTTGCATTCGCGGAAGTAACAAAATTGACTACCCGCTTCCGAAAAGTTAAAGTAGTTTAAATTGTAAATTAATAAAAAAGAATATCTCAAAATGTACATGACATAGATTATGTGTTTTAATGAAATTTATATTTTTTGTGTACTAAGTTTTTGTTTACCGCTTACGGTTTACAAGTTATACTAAAGTCGTTTAGAATGAAGAAGTTTTCAGAGGATATTCCCAGAAAATTAAAGATATACACTTTGTTTGTCATGAAAATTGAGAAAATAAAATATTTCGAAAAATGTTTCATGTAAAGATAATTTGCGGGTAGGGGAAGTTTCTTAAAATCTTCTTGTTTCATCCTTGGAAGATACTGAACTTAAATGTCAAGTTTGGTATTTAAGGGACTCGTATACACATAGAAACGTTTCTAAAAATGCATTTTTTATTTAGAGGTCTTCAAATCACGTATTTCCGGTGAAATCTCAGTATGAATTTTTGGGTGGAAGATAATTTATTTATTACTCTGTACATTGCACATACGTGTTAGAGAAAGTAATAAAAATCAACAGCCTGAAGGATGAATGCAATGACAAGGAAACGGAATAAAGGGATGAGAATAACTGTCGAACTCTTGTGTTTATCTAAATGACGCAAGACTAATCTATTGAAATGAACAAATGAAATTATCCAATAAACAAACGTTAGAATGAATTCGGAATTATAAAATTGGGTCTTCACCTCCAGCTGGACCAAGAAAAGATGTATTAAGATTTCGGTCTATTAAAAGTATAAAAATATATTAAAAAGTGTTGTTAATGAACCAATGTTTTATTTTGTTTTTAAAAGTTTTAATTTTGGGTGAAAATTTCCCGACGAATTTCATAAAATATAATGTACAGTTATTATGTACAGTACTTATATTCGTCACATGGCTAGTCGACAGCCTAATTATAATAACTAACGACTGTGTTCTTACTTTAAACTTGACACTTGACTTGACACTTCTACCTGTTTGCAAAAATACCCCAGGAAAAATAATGGAAAAAATACAATAATTGCGATACAGGTAAAGTAACTGCATCATTAGAGAATGAGGAAGAGGTTTAAACACTGATACGCAGGAAAGTAAAAATATAATAGTAAATAATAAAAATAATGCTTGTGTTAAAATAAAATTAATTACTTACGTTGGTTCCAAAAGGCAAGTTAATCAGACTTTATCTTGGTGAACTGGCGATCGATTATCCACGCCTGGTTGTCGAGCTTTACGTCTGGAATAATAGATATGTCAAAAGTTAAGAAGATTTAATATAGTTCGTGCAATTACATATAGGAAAATAGTTAAAGATCTTAGGTAGCTTAGGCTACCAACGTTGAATGCAGGAAATTCAGTTTCTAATTGGACAGTTTGAACTGAAAATTGATAAGCCATATTATCGTCGACACGCTAATTTTAAAGATTAAGTCAATGTTATTACTATACGCCGATTGCTTCGAATACCATATCCAACAACGCATGACTTTAATGATTAATTGACATTCATTTTAATCCAAGTCCTTAAATAATTAAAACACTTAATTTTATTTCCCTACCTATTAAATTATGATAAATATTCACCAAAATAAGTTCACCTAGATGATACGTTACGAGAAGAATACATGCATACTATAGACTGACATAATATTAAATTGCATAAACACGGAGTACATATTCGTGTGTTTGGCAATTTCACATGAATTCCTGAGAAACAAATGAACAACTACTCTGAGCGTTACGCTGTTACCAGTATAAAAATCAGATGTGTTACACTCAAATCACTTTCTCTAGCTCTGTCGCCCTCCGTGGTGTAATGGTTACCATGCTAACTTCATATACCCAAGGTCACGGGTTCAAACCCGGCGGAGGACGATGGATTTTTTCGGGTGTAAAAATCCTTAGCATGGCTTCCTTCGGAAGGGAAGTAATGCCATTGGTCCGTGTCTCAGATTTACGGCACGTAAAAGAACCTCAAGCCTGATTGAGAGGCCTCTGAGCAAAATTATACGTTCTTTCACGCCCAATTTAGAATGGGACGCTGAGAACCACAGCAGTTAAAGAGCGTCCATAAATAACACGCCATTTACTTTTTTATCTCTAGCTACTCTACAAACAAACTTCTTACAAAAGATTATTCTTCTTTCTACTCAATGCTAAACGATAAACGAGATAAACATTAGCAGAATGTTCTTACTTAGTTCCGCATAAGTAGGACTAGGAACTAGTCGAATCCACTAGGCGAAAGTGATATTCAAATGTTTTAAAAGCTATCGTTATGCGATTGTAATTGCAAATCACTTCTTTGCTTGGCCAGTTGTAGAGCAAAAGAAAAACGGACACTCCCTGTATGAGAAAAGTATTTTACAATTGAAATTTAGAGCAAGGAATATGTCGAAAACGGAACTCCGCGAAAACAAAATGTATAAAGATAAATTGTGTATTTTAATGAGATTTACATTTTTTGTGGAGTAAGTTTCTGTCTATCTCTTACGGTTTACTAGTTATGCAAAATTTAGCAAAATTCATCCAGAATAAACAGGTCTTCAGAAGCTATTCCCAGAAAATTCAAGATATACAGTTTACTTGTGATGGAAATGGGATAATATGTGGAATTTTAATAAAAATTGTTAGAGCCATTTTTAAGAAAAACACAATTTTCGAAATTTTTTCCATGTAAAGGGTAGTTAGGGGTGGGGGGATTTTCTTGAAAATCTTCATGTCGCATCCTTGGAAGATACCGAACTTAAATACCAAGTTTGGTATTTAATCGTCTTTTCGTTTTTGAGCTATTCTGTACACACGCACACACACACACGCGTGCGCGCCCGCGGACCTTTTTTCTGAAAATACCTTTTTTGGACCAAACATGTATTTCCGGCGAAATCTCGGTATCAAAGTTTTGGATGAAATACAATATCTTCTCTATCCACTATGAGCATACGGGGCTATAGAAAGTAAAAATCAGTATGAACGAGGAAGATTATGGTGGATATTGTTATAATATTTAAGATTAATATCTCATGGAGATGGCAATTTAATCATCAATATGGGATAAATTTGGTAAGAACTAAGACAATTTTTACATACAAGGATTCTTTACCTTCTGTACCAAGTACTATGTACGTACAAAGTAGGCAGAGAGATTGTATTCCACCCAAAAATTCGATACCGAGATTTCCCCGGCAATATATGTTTTAAGGTCTCTCTCTCTCTCTCTCTCTCTCTCTCTCTCTCTCTTGGCGTGTGTCGCTAGCACCACACAAAAGAAAAGAAAAATAATAGTCCGTTAAAGACTAATTTTGACAATTAGATTCAGCATCTTTCAAAGATACTACACAAAAATTTGCAAGAAAATCTCCGCACCCCAAACTATCCATTAAAATAAATTTTGAACATTTTTATTTTCTCCAAAATAACTAATCATTTTGATTATAATACCCTACATTAAAGATATTTACATATATTTTGAGTATTCTGAGAATGGCCTCTAAAATCCACCTCTTTTGGATTAACTTTTGCATTATGGTAAAACGTAAGAAATATAAAAAATCTTAATACACAGCAAATTTATATATGTTATACACACAATTTGTCCTATATATTATTTCTAGAGCTAGCATTTTAAAATACCTATACTTTTCTCAAACAGAAAGTCATCATCCGTTTTTTCTTTTGTTTTCCTCCTGGCCATGCAGAGCGACCCGTTTTCAGCTTTTAAAAGATATTAGTATCACTTTAGTGTAGTGTATTCACTTATTTCCCATCTAACAAGGAAGCAAGTAATAAGAGCATACTGTTTATCTTGATTAGCATGAAGTGGATAAAAGAATAATCTATTGCAAGAATAGTTTCTTTACTGTACAGACAGAGAAAGCTTGTGAATAGAACATATGAGATTTTTACTTTCTCTACACGTACTATGTCCATGGTGTATAGAGAAGGTACCCCTGAGTCCAAAAAAAAAACATTTTTAGAAAAAGGGTCGGTGTGTGCGTGGGTGTATCTGTGACAGCATAGCTGAAAAACGAAAAGACCGTTAAATACCAAACTTGGTATTTAAGTTTGGTATATTCCAAGGATACGACACGAAGATTTTCAAGACAGTCCTCCCAGCCCAAATTTCCCTTTACCTGGAAAAAATTCGACAATTTTGATTTTCTCAAAAATGGCTCTATAAATTTTAATTAAAATCTCTTATATTTAAGATATTTACATCAAATAAGATGCAGATCTTGAATTTTCTGGGAATAGCCTCTGAAGAGTTCTTTACTCTGCACGATTTCTATTGAATTTTGTATCGCTGGATGGACAAAACGTATTACACAAAATACGTAGATCTCGATAAAACACAGTTTATGTCATATACTTTTTTTTTCGTGGAGTTGGCCGTTGATACACCTTGGTATTGATTTTGATTTTAAAATACTAAAACTTTTCTCATACGGAAACTAGTCAACGCTTGGCCACACAAAGAAACGGATTTCAATCCCATAGCAGCCACATTTTAGAACATTTGACTGTCGGTTTAGCCTAGCGTATTCCTTATTTCCTTCTACTTACAAGGAACTAATTAATACGACCGTTTCTCCGAATGTTTTACTATGAAATAGATAGAATAAGCTTATTAACAGTAATTTGTTACTGTTGTTGAGATGTAGAGAAAATCATGAATGGAACACGTCAGATTTTTTTTTAAACAAAATTAAGCTATAGAAAAAAGAGCATCTGAACAATAATGTTTTTTTTTTTGTTTTTTTTTTGTCTAAATAGACATAGAATAAATAGCGGAAAACCTTGTTCCTGAGTATCATTGGCCTTTAAAGAGATTTATTGAAGGCGGAAAGAGGAAGCACACTCAACTGCGGAGGTAATTAATACATTTTTGTGAAACTCGGTAGACATCCATATTGTCCTCGGCACAGCAGGAGATGTTTATGAGGAAAGCTCGCAATTTAAATGGATTGTCACTGGAGTTTTGTTTGCGACAGCTTTGTCGCCCACGTTGTCTGGACATCAGTTTATAGCGCGGACACGAATTTTGTCACAATCAATAACAACCAGTCGTTTTAATCGCTCTTTTTTTTTTGCTTCTCATTGTCAGTGGTTTGTGTTGTCTGCTGGCGTTATACGTGCAATAATAAAAGCTTCACACTTCATTATATTCAGCCAGAGGTAGATCGTTTTCAGGAAAAACAAATCTTTAAATCAGTGGTTTCCTCTAGTCTGTTTCATTATTGGGTGTATAGGACCACTACAAACTTTCAAAAGTGATAGAGATCATCACCATGCAAGACTTTCATATGAAAACCCACTTCCAGAAAACTTTTCTTTGGTAGTTAAGGGACTTTGGAAGTGCAATTTTACCAACAATCATCAAAAATTCAAAAATGGCCTTTTTTATAGCAAATAGATGTTGCAATCTTTGAGAATCCATCGAGAATTAACATCTACACGTGCCCCTTTTCTTTGAGCTTTACTACCATTTAAAAGTACTGCAATGCACCAAAAAATTACACCTCAAAATTAAATTTTCGTACTTTCAAAATATTCAATGTGCATTCTTCTTTGTTTAAATAGAACTAAACTGCCCTATAATACGCGGAAGTACTTACTTACTATCCAGCACTACATCTCTGTGTGAACCTTGGCCTCCTTCACAATCAGTCTCTATGTTTTCCTACCTTTAATTTCTTCTCTCCGTTCTTTCACATTGAAATGACACCTCATTCTGTCTTCCGTTTTTTCTTGTCGAGTACAATCTTGTTTACATGCTCTTTAAAGGTATTCTATTCACCTCCATTCGTTCTACGAGGGCCGTTTTTTCAACCTCCAATAGGCTATAAATAAAAGACAAGTTCATAGTAAACAATTATTTTATTACTAAAAGTTTTGTAAACTTATGATAGCTTTTCAAACTAATCACCGAAAAGATTGAGACATTTATCGAACCTGTGTACCAGCTTTGCAATACCCGCTCCAAAAATGGTTGCCGCCAATGATTTCAAATGAGCACTGACGTTGTTTCGAAGACCTTCGTTGGTTTGAAAGTGCTGCCCTCCTAGCCAGTCTTGTGTTCAGGGAAAAGGTGAAAGTCGCTGGGTGCCAGGTCAGGACTGTACGGCGGATGATCGAAAATTTCTCATTGAAATTGTTCAAGAAGCTGATGTGTTGTGCCCTCAGTGTGTGGACGAGCTTTGTCGTGGTTAAACACAATTCCTGAGATTAACATTCCTCTTCGTTTGTTTAGAATGGCTCTCCGCAAACGTAAAGTACGAAGATCTTCAAGACGTCAATGCTCATTTGAAATCATTGGCGGCAACATTTTTTGAAGCGGGTATTACAAAGCTTGTGCACAGGTGATTATGTTGAAAAGTGTACAACACATTTAGTAATAAAATAATTGTTTTCTATGAACTTGTCTTTCATTTATAGCCTATCGGAGGTTGAAAAAAAAACGGCCCTTGTAGATGACCCATCTACTGTAGCCTTAATGCTGTTATAAAATCTGCTATGTCTTCTCCTTTTAAAGCTTGATTAATATCGTCATTATAACATTCTCCACAACCCTGTTCTGCTACAGGACGGTATATCCTTACCATCATCTTACGTTTTTCAATAGTGCTTTGATTTTCTCACTATTTTATATATTTATTAAGCCATCATGTAAGTTTAAAGAAGACGAACTGCATGAATCTGCACAGATCTGCACTAAAGATAGCTATTTGTACTTGTCACAGGCTTGTAAAGAAGCCCGCATGAAGGCAGAATGAATCAATCAGATTCGTGACAGCGAATGGTAAGAGGTGGAGGAAAAACCACGTGTCTGGCATGCAGCCTGATTCTCTTTTTGTCTGAAGTTTGACGTCAGAGTTTGTGTTAAACAGTGGCGCCTTCTAGTCTCAGCTGTAGATAGAAGTAGCACCCATTTGCGAAGTTTGGCTGCTTTCATTTGCCAAATCGCAATCCACGTCTTTGCAAAACAAGAATGAGGGAATGATTGAACGTGCCTGGTGTATTCAGTTTAATACAAATCAATCATTTTTATTGATAAAGGTATTCTTTTACTTTCGCTAGGTTTCACCATCATTATTATCTCAAGCTTTGATCCGCTGAGCTCACTCAAGAATCTGATTCTTCCCATCTCACTCTAGTCAATCGACATCCCTCCATCTCAGAGGCTAGAATTTTTTACTTTCTGTACCACGTAAAATATACATAGTACGTAGAGAAGGTATTGTATTCCATTAAAACTTGATACCAAGATTTTACTAGAAATACATGCTTTGAGGACGCCTAAATCCCTCCCCCAAAAAGCATTCTTATTTTCTCTACTACCTATGTGGAAGAGGTATATCTTGCTATGTACACAGCAAGTACAGAAGGTATTGCATTCCATCCAAAACTTTGGTATTAACTTGTGAACTGTGCATTTCACTGGAAATTCATGTTTTAAGGTCATTTGAATAAAACTACATCTTGTATATCTTTAAACAAAATAAATGAAAACGAAAAGTCGAAAAACAACAAACTTGCTATTTAAATTTAGCATATTTCAAGAATGTGACACGAAGATTTTCAGATAAATCTTCTAACTCCCAGCTACACTTTGCACGGAACATTTTTTGAAATTTTCGATTTTATCAAAAATGTCTCTAAGGATTCTGATTAAAATATGATATATTAAAAGCTATATACATGTATAATATGGCAAATAGAATTAATATATTTCTGTGGAGTTAAAATTTTCAGGGATATTCCTTGTTATTTGTTTTAATTTTAAAATACTTTTCTAAAACGGGAAGCCGTCATTTGCTTCGTACCTCTCTTGGTTTACTCTGGCCATGCAAAGTGAATAGAATTTTAATGGCATTGCATTCCGACAGAGTTTAAAAGATTTGACTATTGGTTTAACGTATTTTCCATATACTTTCAAGGAAGAATATATCTGGTAATGTTTATCTCGACCAGATAAATTAAATACAGAAATAATCTTTTTTAAGAATATTTTGTTGCAGAACAGTTAAAGAAAATCATCTAGCTGTAACACATCAGATTTTTATACAAAGATTAGTGCGTGTTTGTGTGTGTATATTTCTATCTGTACCTTTGTGTGCGTTTGTGTGTGAGCAACAAAGCTTAAAACGTACCAAACTTGATATTTAAGTTTATTATCTTTCAAGGATATGACATGAAATTTTAGGAAAATCCCCCACTCAAGACTACCCTTTACATGGAAAATTTCCTGTCATGTCCTTGGAAGACAAATTACCCTTTACATGGAACACTTTCATATACCCAAGTTCGCGGGTTCAAACCTGGCGGAGGAAGATGGCTTTTTTTCGAGTGTAAAAGTCCTTAGCATGGTTGCCTTTTGGAAGGGAAGTAAAGCCGTTGGTCCCGTGTTGTAGATTTAAGGCACGTAAAAGAAACTCAAGCCTGATAAAGAGACCTCTGAGCAAAATTAAGCGGTGTTTCATGCCCAGTATAGAATGGAACGCTGAGAACCACAGCAGTTAAAGAGTGTCCATCGATAACTCTCCATTTCCATGGAACATTTCCCGAAAAAAAAAAAAAATCCATCAAACCTCCACTGGGTCTGAACTCGCAAACTTGAGAACCAGGCACTACGAAGGACGACAGATTATAATATTGTTCTACCTTATTTAGTAGATGTACCTTCTGTATTCATCTTCTCTTCCGTTCATCCGAATAGAAAAATTGTAAGTACTAGCACATTGATAATACACAACGATTCTACAGGTAAAACATATCCCAATGAACACACAAGAGAAATAACACACATATTAGAAGAACAATAATGACTAATTGAAAATATACAAAACCTAGAAACATGTCCAATGTGTGTGTGTATGTGTGTGTGTGTGTGTCTGTGTGTGGGGGGGGGCAGCATAGCTCAAAAATGAAAAGTCGGCTAAATACCAAACTTGGGTTTTAAATTCAGTATTTTCCAAAGATGCAACACGAGGATTTTCAAGGAAATTCTCCTAACCCTAACTAGCCTATATGGAGCAATTTTTCAAAAAAATGTTGACTTGCTCAAAAATGGCTCTAACGATTTTTATTAAAATCCTATTTGTTTAAAATATTTTCATGGCAAACGAAATGTATATCATGGATTTTTTCGGAATAGCCTCTGAAGAACTCTTCATTCTGGGTAGCTTTTGTATAATTTTGCGTTACTGGTAAACCGTTAGAGATAGACAAACTTACTGCACAAAAAATGCAGATCTCGTTAAAACACATCTTTTATGTCATATACATTTTTTGTAGAGTTAACAGTTTTCGCGAAATTCTGAGTTATTTATTTTAGTTTCAAGATACTTAAACTTTTCTCAAACGGCAAGGCATTTTTTTTTTCGTCTCTCATTTGTTCACTCCTAGTAAGCAAAGAGAGCCATTTCAATTGTTTCACATAGCGATAGCTTTTAAAATATTTGACGCTCTACCCTAGCGTACTTCTTTATTTCCCTTCTGTTTACAAATAAGCAAATAGTAAGAGCAATTCTAGTAATGCTTATCTTTCTACAAGTTTGTAAGGAAAGTTCGTTTGTGTTACAGCAAGACAAAGTAATGTAAATAGAACACATCAGATTTTTACTTTCTCTATACGAACTATGTATACACAGTGTATAGAGAAGGTATTGTATTGTACCCAAAAATTCGATACAGAGATTTCACCGGAAATACATGTTTTGAGACTTCCTGATTCCAAAAAAAGCATTTTTAGAAAAATGTCCGTGTGTGTCTATCTGTGTGTGTGTGTGTATGTGTGTGTCTGTGGGCAGCATAGCGCAAAAACGAAAGGTCCGTTAAAATTCAAACTTAGTATTTAAGTTGGGTATCTTCTAAGGATACGACACGAAGATTTTCAAGAAAATCCCCCCACCCCAAACTACCCTTTACATGGAAAACATTTCGAAAATTTTGATTTTCTTAAAAATGGCTCAAACGATTTTGATTAAAATCTTGTATATTTAAGATATTTACTTGACAAATAAAATGTATATCTTGAATAAGCTCTGAAGAATACTTTATTCTGGATGTATTTAACGGATTTTTGCATAACTGCTAAACCGTTAGAGATGGACAAAAACTTAACATATAGAAAACGTAGAGCACATTAAAACACACAATTTATGTTATATGCATTTTTTTGCATGGAGTTGATCGTTTTTAAGATGTTCTTTGTTTTTATTTTTAGCTTTGAAAAACATACTTTTTCTCATGCAGGAATTTGTCAACTCCCATCCATACAAAAAAGGAACTTCATTCACTTAGCAACCAGCTTTTGACTAACACTTTAACCTATGGTACTCCCTTGTTTCGCTTTTACTTACAAGGAAGCGATAATAAGACTATTTCTGCTAATGTTTTCTCAATTAGCATGAAGTAAATAGAAGCTAAACTTGTTAACAATACATTTTTGCAGAGATGTAGAGAAAGTCATGTGAATGGAACACATCAGATTTTTGATGGTGTTTAACGCCCGATTTTACTACCATAGCACCGCAGGCGATGACACAGATGATACATTGAATCTAATGGCGGGGGAAACCGGAGAACTCGGAGAAAACTCGCCCCTTCGCCGCTTTGTCCACAATAAATCTCACATGCGGTGTCCTTTGGGATTGATCCTGGGCAATCTAGGCGAGAGGCAAGTGGTCTAACCACTCGTGCACGGCGTGGCCAAGGGAATTACATAAAGTACATACAATTACATACAATTAAAGTACATAATATGTATGTAATACAATTAAAAGATATCGATATTAAAAGTAATTTGATAAAAGCCAGTTAAATAAATGTGCATTTTACAAAATTATTAACTTAAAGTGGTCCCAATTATTTTTACTAAATATAGATATTGGAAATTTTATACGTATTACGCAAATCTATATAAAAATACACCTTTCATGAAACTTGAAATTATTAAACAATTGCGTACTTCTCCCACTATTAATGTAAAAAATATGAAGTGTTCCATTCACATCTATAGGCAAAAGCGACAGTCTAATCTTTTAAAAGCCGGTCGCTATGTGATGCAATTAAAATTCCCTTTTCTTTGCATGACCAGAATGAAACAAAGCGAATAACGGCTACTCTATAAAAAGATAAGTAGTGAACTTTTAAAATCAATAACAAGAATATATCGGAAATGACTAGCCCTATAAA
This sequence comes from Hymenopus coronatus, assembly GCA_030762935.1. Taxonomy (NCBI): domain Eukaryota; kingdom Metazoa; phylum Arthropoda; class Insecta; order Mantodea; family Hymenopodidae; genus Hymenopus; species Hymenopus coronatus. Next base: position 65,537,195 of record CM060898.1, on the reverse strand, counting down.
CAAAAGAAGCTGTGGTTTAATGTGACCTATCTTTCCTGTATAGCAAGTTATTGTCTTTGTCTTACGGTTTTCCAGTTATGCAAAAATAATTCGGAATGAAGAGGATTTCAGAGACTGCTCGCTACAAATTCAAAGTATAAATTTTATTCATCATATAAATGTCTTAATATATAGAATTTTAATTAAGATCGTTAGATAATTTTGAGAAAATAAAAAATTACTGTCATGTAAAGGATGGTTTTGTTTAGGAGAATTTTACTGACATCTTTCGTGTCACATACTTGGAAAATATTAAACTTAAATACCAAGTTTGCTGTCTAACATACCTTTCGTTATTGTGTTTCCTGCACATAGACACCACACACACACACACATGCGCGCGGACTTTTTTATAAACATGTTTTTTTGGATTCAGTAGTCTTCAAAAACGTATATTTCCGGTAACATCCTGATATCATTTTTGGTGGAACACAATACATTCTCTATTTACTATGCAAAGCACCTGAAACGACATTATTTTGATTGAAGGTCCCGGGATTTCCAGTTGGGGAGTCAGATAATTTTGTTTCTCTTGTAACGTTCACCTAAAGTCACACCCTTTGTGCCCGTGTCCACAAAGTGGCTTCAAAGTTCTAAACTACCCTTCTCGCGGGTGCAAGTGACCTGACTTGAGCAATCTCGAAGAAACTTCTGGCCGCTGAAACTGTTTAAATAGAGAGGCAACTTAAGAAAATTAAAACAGGTGTGCCAAAAGTACATACAGTAGAACCTTATTAATCCGGTCTATTTGGGGCTCTAGCTTGACCAAACTAATGAAAGCCGGATTAAGAAATAGCTTATGAAATGAGCCAAGTACATATTTAAACACACTGTTCAGTAAAAAGAACGAATATTTTAAATGTAAGAAATACAGGTTATTTAGTATACAAGATATCGTCGTTGCGCAGTACAGGATTAGAACATGACAATCAAGGCACACTGTGGTTTGAAGAAGCTGTTGATCGTTTGTGACATTGTGACCTTTGACATTAATTCCTTTAATAATTAACTCGGGCAGATGCCTCAAATATTCGTAATATGCAGATATGTTTGGGAAGGTCAACAATCTGCTTCTAGCTGCGGCACAAACAGGCGACCGACTGACAGACTGATGGGAGGCAGTGCGAGTGAAGGTTGTCGCGTATTAAATGGCTGTCCGAATTAAGAGAAGTACGGATTAATGAGGTTCTACTGTATTCACTTTCTGAGGAAAACACAGGTATCATAATACAATGGTGCATAAAATCATAACATTTATAGAGGAAATACATAGACAATAAATAAAGGGCTGAGTTATACAAATAGCAAATAAAGTATAAATAGCAAAGGACTAAGTTTTGGCAGGTGAGAAAAAGTCAGAGGTAAAGAAAATTTTAAAAAATTCTAAACTGAAAAATGTTCATATGTAGTTATATTAACAAAGATATTCATCTATTTGTTGGCTCATTTAGGTAATGCAACTTGAAGTCGACAAAAATTGTAAAAAAGTAAATATATTATTTTGCTAATTTAAAACTTCAATAACATACCAAATTATTGAATTTTAACTATCAACTTAAGTGTATGCTTATTAATAGGTATTCCCAGGTTTAAACCTTTTTTGTACCAATACCCTTCTATACTTAAATGTTTCACACTGTGCAACTTTTCATTAATTTGTTTAAACTTTTTATATTGCATTTCAAAAACAAGTTAAAGAAAATGATCATATTAGTTTTTCGAAATAATCCTTAAATTCTGATTAAATGAATTATTAACTTTTAAAAAATAAAGAGTGTTGAAGATAAGTAATCGTTTTCTACCACAATTAGGGCTAATATAAAAGAAAATAATATGCAAGATGTTTGTAAACTCATTTACTGTAAAACTAGAACTTTTTATGTAAATATTTTTAAAAATACATCATGTAGTTTATTTTTATTATAACAATGAATTTAGACATAACAAGTATTATTTAAATAACCTTGCAAGCCAGAATTTTAATAATATCAGAATTATCAGTATTATTGTGGAAAATAACCGGTTAAAATTTTAGCAAGATATTTTATATACTGTGGGTTTTCCAAATTTCTTTGACGCATCACTTTAAGGTCAAGCGAGTCAGTGTTAGTATACCAAATTGCGCCTAAACCCGGATTAACCGGTGAGATAAATTTTCCTGTTATGAACAAACGTGAGAGAAAAAAATCCTTCCGATATATTGAGCTCTGTGTTAGTTGTTAACGGTTAGTAAAGAAACTCCTTCCATATTCAAGGCTCCACTTGATTATTCTGAACAAATTATAAAGATGCCAGAACATCATATTTTATCTTTGGTGTATTGCTCTGACTATGGTGATTAACATTTTCCCCCCCAATGGTAGTTGTGTGCCATAGGTTAGATCCAATTTGTTGAGAAAACGTAATTCAGGTTGTTCTTCCGTAGGAAGAAAAGTTAGGTGTAATTAAAACGTAAAGGTACGAGGGCCACTTTCACTGGAAAGTTTGACATTGTTGACTCTATCGTACTTCAGATATTTTGTCAATAGAGCGTTATTGTGTTGTTTACAGTGACATAAAATTATCTCAGCGAAAAGATGGATTAATTTGTGAAAATGTTCATGCGATGATTTATTATGTTTTTCGATGTGAATTATCATACAAGAGTGCATTGATCAGCTGCATTGGTGATGAAGCTTTACCCTTTGCCACTGCAAAACGCTGGTATTGAGAGTTTAATCGTGGCCGCCGTTCGCTTACTGACAGTTGTGAAGGTGGTCCCAAATCAGTTGTTATGCCAGGAAACATTGTTGCTGTGCAAAACCTAATAGTGCCAAATTGTCATGCCGTATACTGTGAGATAGAGGCAACCATTGGCATTAGTTTCACCAGCATATATAAAATATTGCATGATCATTTAGCCGAGAAGAAGGTTGGATTTCGTTGGATGCCACATAATTTGACAGAAGTCTCAAAAGGATGCTGGTGTTGCATTTAGCCGTGAAGAAGGTTTGATTTCGTTGCATGCCCCATAATTTGACACAGGTCTCAAAAGGATGCTGGTATTGCATGATCATTAAGTCGTGAAGAAGGTTTGCTTTCATTGGATGCCACACAATTTGACACAGGTCTCAAAAGGATGCTGGTATTGCATGATCATTTAGTCGTGAAGAAGGTTTGCTTTCATTGGATGCCACACAATTTGACACAGGTCTCAAAAGGATGCTGGTATTGCATGATCATTTAGCCGTGAAGAAGGTTTGCTTTCATTGGATGCCACATAATTTGACGCAGGTCTCAAAAGGATGCTGGTATTGATTGGTGCACACAAATACTCAAGAAATACAATAGTGCGGCTTTAAACGACGTATATAGGATTTTAACATATGATGAATCATGGATCTACGTATATGAACCGGAAAGTAAACAACAGTGGGCTGTATGGGTGTTTCAAGATGAACCAAATCTAGCAAAAGTTGTTCCCAATCGAAGCACTTCGAAACAAATAGTAACCTGTATTTTTTTTTAGAAAATGTCATGTGACAACATTGTCTTTAGAGGAACGTAAAATGGTATATTATGAATGGTACATACATGTTTGTTTGCCGGAATTCTTCGGTGAAACAAGGAAAACGAAAAAGTGGATTCTTCATCAAGACAATGCGAGCGCTCACGTATCTTGCCTAACAACCGACTATTCGAACAGTCAAAAATCAGATTGATAATTAATTCACCGCACAGTCCTGATTTAGCACCCAATGATTTCTTTTTGTTCCCGAAATCAAGAATAAAATGCGTGGACAACGATTTTTGTCGGCAGAAGAAGTCGTTCAAAAACCACTTTTTGAAGGTGTCTCAAGCAGATTGGAAAAAAAATCCTATGACAAAATGATTCGAACGTATACAAAAGTGTAATGCTCATAAGCAATAGTGCAATTTTCAATGAAAAATTACTGATTCTTTTTGTATTATTAGGCCTAAAATATAAATAGTGGGTCTCCTATGTATGTCATTTTCGGGGAAAATTCGAGCCACATGGAAATGTTCATCAATCTCATGACTCAGGTGAAGACAAATATGGATAGTTCGAGAGTCAACTAAAAAATAAATTTGTTATCAGCGTTTTGCAAGAAAATTAATATAAAGGAGGTTGTCAACTCCTTTCAAGTAATGAAAAATTGCTAGTTTTTTAAATGCTTTTCTGTTTTCAATTTCTTAGATATTATATTTTGTTTATTTATTTTGCTTATTTATTGTTTTATTGTCACACCAAACCTGTCGCGGCATTTCTTCCTCCAGTTAATTTTCGGTTTGTTGTTCATGTGCTTTGTGCCTTTCAAACCACCACTACCATCACCACGACCATGACCACTATTAATAATAGTAATAATAATAATGATAATAATAATAATAATAATAATCACAGAGCGTTTGTGTTTGATAAGCTTCCGTAATTTTTTTTTTTTGTGGGAAAATAGCAGAGAAAGTCGTGTTAATTAACCTAAGATGTTTGCTATAATGCTCCTTCTTGTGCTTTCTGCTTTTATAATAAAATAAAATTCAGACTGAAGAGTACTGTACGGCTATTTAGAGAAAATCAAGCCATGCATCTTTTCATAATCCCAATAGTTCAAAGTCGTGCCATGTAAACCAGTATAGCAAAAGCCACCTTCGAGAAACTACACAGGTAGGGGGGGGGGGAGCATTTCTAAAGAAACAAAGAAAATAAAATTACTGATATGATCAACAAAGTTATTATACGAAACTTTCGAAATTCGCCTGAGCTCTGAAGTAACACTTGGCATACCAAAACGTACTGGAACCTCCAGGTGACCTAGATCATGCAGAATTCCAGTGCGCCAAACACAAAAATATAGACATCAGCCAGCGTTGGTAACCTTGCACACGTGTGAAAGTATAGTAAAGAAGCTGAGGGAATTCCTCCTCTTGCTACTACACAAATTGAATCTCCCCATCGTCATGAATTATTCAGAAAAGACGATAAACATTTAGAAGAAACAATGGCTTGGAGTGACGTAACAGGGCGCCTGCCGTCTGCCACTCCTGCCTGCAGCAAAACAATTGGAGTCGAGCCAAAATGATTATGGTTTTATGTGATACACTTCATTGGGATTTTATGTGTGTGTATCACAATTGCTGCATTAATACCCTCATTCTTACAGAGTATATGCTATTGTCAACCCTGTGTATGCTTTAATTATTCTTATGGTTTATGTCTGTAGTGTGTGAGCAATGTTGCATCGTTAGAAACTGCATCAGGTTTACAATCTGAAATAAATCAAGGCTTTTATTGTTGCTATGAATTAAATACTGGATTAAATTTAAAGCGAAATGAACGAAACACTGATGGGTAACCAGTGAAATAAAGTCATGTTTTAGTATTATTGCAATTTTAAAGCTAAGATTAATAAACGCAATCAAATGGAGAATCGTGTTAATTGCAAACTACTATTTGTGGATTTTACATAGTAACTCTAGGTAACAAATTTTAGCAAACAATTTAAACTGTAATAACACTAGAAGAAATTAAATTTAGTTAGTCCAAAACATAGCCCTCCCGCACAAGTGCAATTTATATTGTTTTGGCTGCTAGTTGCGTTATGACTAAAAAAAATATTAATGTTCTCAATAGTTTAAAAAAGAATTCATTTTATAATGTTAACAAATAAAAATATACTGAAAGGGATAATTGATAATGACTTTTGTTTTTAGTATACAATTTAATTAAGAAACTAAACCTATTGTAATAATGTATTATCTAATGGTGAAAAATGAATTATTATTATTATTATTATTATTATTATTATTATTATTATTATTACGGTAGAACTGCGTTCTTTCATGTACCCATTAGGGAAACAATGTTTGGCGCGTTAAATGACGAGATAAATATTCGTTAAAAAGTTTTCCATTACCTTTTTTCTTGTAGAATCGGAATAGGGGAATACAGTCGAGTAGTATGATGAAGCGAGTAAATCGCCAATTGATGGATTAGAAATTTGTTTTAGTGACCAAGAGAGAAAAACGAGAAAGGGGAAAACAGTGAAAACTCTCTATTTGAAAAAGTATGTTTGCAAAAATATAACCCATAACAACAAATAACAAATGCGACGGGTTCGATTCCCAGTTGCAGTGGGAATTTTTTCTTTAAATAGAATCAATCGCTACCCCTCACAGAATCCGGAAATATGCATGCGAGTGTGAATGTGTGTGTGCCTGTGTAGTAATATAAAACTGAAAAAAAAACAATGTTAAGAAATCCTATAGTTCAGCGAGAAAATATCAGAGTAATTTCTAAAGCAATATGATAGATGTGACCATAGAAGTTAAAGAGGGCTGTATAAATGAAAAAGAAAAGTGGCCCATCTAGTTGTTTAACTTTCTTTTCTGTTTTGGGACCCCACATGGTTATTATTGCTATTATATAAGTCCTGTACAATGCAATAATGACCTGTCAACTATGGGGAGCAAAAAATATCGTAAGACTTGTTAGGAATTTAAGCGCAAACCACAGACACTACGTAAGCCGTCTGAGTCAAGACTTTCTTCTTATGTAACAGTTGCGGATTACTTTATATAATATGCGGATTACTTTATATAATATAGACAAGGATCTCAACATTTTCAAAACTTTCAGACATTAAAGAATGAGAGAAACAATAATAACAACAACAACAACAACATTTGGTATGAATGGCTGTGTTGACTCTAAAGAGAAAATATATATACTGTCCTGTGAATGCAAAAAAGTTAACGACCGAGATGGCACCCCCTATAGGGGTGCGATTTGCACTCGGGAGGCCCGGGTTCAATCACAGCAACCCGCCATTCTGAACCATGTACTCAGGCGAATGCTGGAGTTGTTTCTCTAGTACCTCTTCATACCGTTCCATTTTTTTTGGTAGTGTTTAACGCCCGCTTTTATTACTTGTGGCACCGCAGGTGATGACACTGGTGATACATGAAATGAAGATGGTGCACCGGTGGAATGCGATGGCGGGGGAAACTGGAGAACCCGAAGAAAAAACCCGACCCTGCTCTGCTTCGTCCACCACAAATCTCAAATGCGGTCGCTTGGGAGGCGAGTGGTCTAAAAACTTGGCCACGACGCGGCCGTTCCCGTTCCATTAATCTTAATTATACTTCTTCGCGTTTGGTCTATTTCAGGGTTGTAAGATAAGGTGGTGGTGTTTCGGTGCACATTGGTAGGGAAAAGGATTCTCTCTGTTGAACTTTCTCGTCCCTCGGCCTTCGGCTGGTTTCCGGGATTTAAGAACCGCCCCCTGGGCTTTTTGTCCTCTTGGTGGGTTGGGATTCCGCTGTTTGCTCGGCCGAACATCTGAGCCGCTCCATCATGGAACTATACGTATTGGGTTGGACTCGGCAGGATAGTGGTTCCCCAAATTTATGGGAGATTGGACAAATGTGGGCGTATTACCTGGGGAGGGCTGTGAGACGCCATAAACTCCTCCGGCAACCTGGAGAGTTGCCCAATTGAAGTTTCGGTATTCACTCCCCTATGGGATTGACGCGCACAAATGCCGTATTTGCTTACTTCCTTCCTTCGTAAAGCATGGGAGTCGATATATGACACAGGCATCGTCCTAATAGAAAAAACCCACGGGCTTTTTCTCTGGGTTTTATGAGACATACGTGAGTAATTAAGTCACTGCTTCTTGGTCATGTCCGACTGCCGGAACGCCTCAGTCTGCGACACTGTCATTTCATGTCTTCACCCCTGGTTCTGAACGCCCGGTGTCTCCGCTTACCTCATCCCTCCTCTCATTGAAGACCTTTCTAGAGTTACTCTATCCTTACTAGATCGGTGCCGAGTCTTCTCTGAAAACATCCTCCTATCCCTAATTAATATACTTTAAATCTTAAATTCTCCCTCTCAAAATATAAAATAACTTTGTGCAAGGTAAAGTGCACAAATGCAAATATTGGTAAAATTGTTATCAAGCGTTAGATGTTAACCTATTTGGATAATGTATATGTAATATGATATACAGGCTTCGGACATGACTTTAGGCTAGGTTAACTTTTAGTATACTGATGCGTTGCTTACAAGCGAACGGAGAGGCGACAGGCAGAGTGCGCCACTGTGTGTGTAGGTGGACACAAAAGTAAGTTTTATTACAACATATAATTACATGAGAAAAATAATCAGTTTCACGTGAGATTTACATGCATGAATAAATATAGCAGTTGATTGCAATATACTTTCTGAATGTATATATATATATATATATATATATATATATATATGAAAAAAAAACAAAAAAAAAAACAAAAAAAAAAACGCTTTCTATTGGACTTTGTAGCTTCAGAAGAGGCTGTAATCTAATTATTGCTTGTTTAGTAACAATGGCTAGCATGCTTGGGGACGTCCTAATATAATTCTGTTGCCCATTACTATTTTCAAAATTGCATTGTTAGTAACAAAATGCTTCATAGAAGGTTTCGTAATTCTACAGCTACTCAAATTAAATGTAACATGTCGAATAGTTAAGCTATCATCATCATCAGCAGCGGCAGCAGCAGCAGCAGCAGCATTTCTTCAGCGTTTAGGTCCCGATCATACTCCGGAACTGTATTTTTAAAAAAGCCTGTCCCCATGGCCACGCTCGCTAAAGCGTCTCGCTTTGGTGCTTCGTGGGCAGGGGATCGTGGGTTCGAGTCCCGCCTTGGGCATGGGTGTTATATGTTTGTGCAATGTGTCTATATTTGTAAAGGAACAGTAAAACCAGTAATCAGTAAAACCTACGGGGGGAAATGCAAATGGGGATACAGCGCCGGAGTCTTGATCAGACTCCGGTACTGTTTAAAATAAAAAAAAAAAATAACCAGTCTGGTTGTTGACCTTTAAGTCGTAGAGGTAGATAGGCAACTATGATAGCTTGGGCGTACGGCGGGTTCAGGCTTTTCAGGCGCTATAGTGGGAACTTGCGAGCAAAACGAACTTATAAGACAACCTTATATTAGCATCACAGGGCGTTTTGGTGAAGCACGTTTTGTGCCCAGCCGCCATCTTGTGAAACCACACACCAATATGTAAACATACGCAATATCTGTCAAGCTAATTGTTTTATCAAGTTTTTGAAGTAAAGAACAAACGACAATAGAAGGGGAGACATCTCTAATTGAAGGAATATTTAATACAATCACATTTTTTGGCCTGTGAGCAATTGTTATTGATTTATAAGTTGGTATTATTGTAGAAAACATCGCTGCAAGCTCATAATTTAATTTTATTCTAATTTTTTGGATTAAACTACTGTAAGAAAAGGTTGTTTCATATATTACAGCATTAATAGAATGTTCATTAATGCTAAAGTAGCAATTACTTCCCTATCATTTCATATATGTCTTTCCAGTCTCCTAATCTTCTGCTTTAGCAATTTTATTCTGTTACGTGCTTTACACAAATTTGCGGTTTTGTTCAACTTCATTGTTTCTTTCTTGGGGTTTGCAGAATAACACTATTGTCAGTATCAGTTTTCTAGGTGACCTTTTCCGGTACCGTTTCACAAACAATTGGGGTACTTCCCTTATTCGGAGGTCTATTTGGCGGTCTAGGTCAAGATGTAGGCCATTTCTGCAAATAAGAGGAACAAGCAGGAAACACAGAAGGAATAGTTCCTTCTCTTAGTCTCCTGGTTTGCCCTATTAAGTTCAAATAGTTGGACGTAAAGCGTTGAGAGCACACAGCAGAAGCGCAGTAGGTTGCCCATTTTGTCTGTCTATTTACTTCACCCAAGCTTCTCTAAGGTGGTTCCGAGTTGGATATCTACAATTCACAAACAATACAGAATCGTTCTGTTGATAATGTATAGCATTATTTCACTAAGTATACCACCGATAAATCACTTAAATAAGCACACTAACCTGCGTATTGAACATTTCCTTTTCCTTGTTTTTTGCTTCTGCTATTTGAGAAACCACAACGAAACACTACACACGTATTCACCACTATACTGGTTTAAAACATAACAGTTCAAATATAATGCTTAATTGACATTTAACACTACAAAATATTATTTTTGGGTGCACATTTAACCCAAACAAAGCGTAGTGTCTGAATATGGCGGCTTGGCATTCCATTCTGGTATGCATAAGGATAGGGCATTTTCTATCTAATCTTTCTATGTCTGTGATTAACATAAACATAACACTTTTGCATGCACACGCGCACACGCACATACATACCGTACATACCATACATACCATACATACCATACATACCATACATACCATACATACCATACATAACATACATAACATACATCACATACATTACATACATACATTACATACATACATTACATACATACATTACATACATACATACATACATTACATACATACATTACATACATACATACATACAATACTGCATATCATTAAAGGAATATGTGTATTAGCATTAGCTTCATACATTGACCCTGGAAGATTGATGTTAAAAAATCTGATGTGTTCTATTCACATGACTTTCTCTACCCTTTCGCAAACAAACTATTCTTATAAAAGATTATTCTTTATCTGCGTCATAACGAAACAAACATTAGCAGACTGGTTTTATTACTTTCTTCCTTGTTAAGTATAAGGGAAATAAGGAGATACATTAGGCTAAACCATAATCAAATCCTCTAAAAGCTTGTGGCTATGTGAAAGAATACATTTTAGTTTTCTTCAGCAAGACGAGGAGTAAAACAAAAGAGAGATGAAACGAAAGACGACATCTCGTTTGAGAAACGCTTATATATTTTAAAATTGAAACAAATAATAGGAAATATCTCTTAAATGGTTAACTTTACGACAAAAATATATAAGACATAGTTTGGTGTTTTAATAAGATCTACATTTTTCTGTGTATTACGTTTTTGTGCATCTCTTACGGTCTACCAGTTATGCAAAATTCATTCAGAATTAAGGAGACTGCAGGGGCTATTTCCAAGGAATTCAAGATATACATTTTATTTGCCATGAAAACTAAAGCCATTTTTAGAAAATTGAACATTTCGAAGTATCCTCCATGTAAAGGGTAGCTTGGAGTAAGGGATCTTCTTGAAAATATCCATGTCGTATTCTTAGAAGATATTAAACTTAAATATCAAATTTGGAATTTAACCGGCCTTAATATGTAAACGACAATATGAGCATTGAATATGTGGTGCACGTTTTTAGTTGGGTGTTGAGCAACTTGAATCTTTCGTATTCAAAATAACAATGCGCATATTATTGTTTACATTTGTTTAATAGTTTCTGCACCAAGACCCAAAATATACTCAATGATAGGTACTTACAGCTATATGGAATAGAATACGCGTTATGTCCTATCCTATTCATTATTGCACATTCTATTAAGACTCGCCAAAATGTATAATTATGCTGTAGGCAAATAAAATTTATGCAGTAAGTATTGATCACACCTGGCGTTTCCATCGTAATTAGTTTAATTCAATTTCGAGAGTCACGCCGCGGATGTCCTTGTTAGTACACGTTGTATTACTTTTGTTTGCGTTATAGCTGTAGCACCAATTGGCCGCAGATCACACGAGTCCCAAGTTCCGATGCTTGCTGAAGACTAAAGCTTGCTTTTGGGTTCCGAAACGCACAAGAGCAGTCAGTGGTATAACGAGAGCATAGTGGGAAAGCGTTTGTAGCGTAAACACGCACCTCTGAGGTATAGTATGTTCCAAAAGTAGCTCATTACATGTATTCACATTATATGGATCGTTCCAATACATAAAGTTACACATTAAACAATTATTGCAATATATGATTACTAAATTAAAACGTCTTGTACTTTTACACATAAATGTAAACTTGATACACAAAATTCAGGATAATAATATGCAGACTTTGAAAAGATAATGGAAATAAATAAGGCAAACTCACTCAGAATTCATTGCAGTGTAATGAAAGAAAAGGCTCTCCTCTTATCACTCAAAATATGTTTGAAACATTCACGGGTTTGTTCAATGTCGAACGCCTACCCTTTCGTATTTTCGACATTTTTCAATCTGCACTCTCTTTCAGCGTTCGCTGGTTTATCTACTATCAGGGACTGAACGAGGGCAGAGCAATGCTAGATAGTGCAACGCGTGTCGAAGCGGGCTGTAAGATCCCGCCTACTCCATCAATATTCTGTGATTCCGAACCTCAATACGGCAGTTTTGTGACCCAGACTGAGCATTACTGATGCCTCGACTTTGAGCATGGTTGAGATTTGGTTGCACTCTGATTTGAAAATAGTTACGTGCACACAGAGCTTCGCTGGGACCATCACCTTCCCATCCGCTCTAAGCAAGTGACTAGTGGATGTTGAAGTTACGAAGTTCATTAAAAGAAGTTTTGCTTTCGACCAGGGAATATATTGTAATCCATTGCAATAGTTGTCCGCGCATTCAAATCACATATGAAACTGATTATTTAATCTGCCTTATTACGGATTTATTATTTTGTTGCCGTTATTGATACTTTGTAATAAAACTGTTTACTTCAGAAATGTATACTAAGTAAGTCTTACTTCTGTACCCACCTATACCTATAACAAAAACTCAGGAATTCTGCCTCTCGCATCTCCGCTCGCTCGTAAACGAAGTACCAGTGTACTAGATGCTAATCTAACCTAAAGTCATATCTGAAGCCTACTGATGATAATCTGGAAATCTGGAAATATCAAAATCGAAATCTTAATACTACCGCCTAGCGTTAGCCATTTTGCTTGCGTACCTATGGTTACAAATAAGTGCTAAAACAGTGATTGTTTTAAAATGTTTTATTCGAAAAGAAAATACAAACTTGAAAGCGTATCTAATTATGTGCTCAGTTTTTTAATATTTTCATTCTGAAGAAAAATATTAATTATTTTAATTAATGATAAAATAACAAAAGCATACCAATTCTGTATTGAAGATGCAGATTTAGTCTGTCCTGTTTCAAATTAATGTTGAAATACGTATTCCCTCACCGAAAAGGTACATTTGGAAGTCAATGATGTAATTTTGGTTCCCCTTTAAATGCATCATTATAACATACAGAAACGCACTACTGAAGCAAACAGTGCTCATCTGTTAATTGGCACGCGTTGGCGTAACGCTAATCGACTTATTTCACGGCTTTCTAGACTACATGTTAAATTTATGACAATCGACTGACGTCTATGTGCGCAACTTTGCCACAATTGTTCGTCTGCTCTTTCAGATGCCTCATGTTTCGTCACTTTAATTTTCGTTAAGTGTAAATGTCCCAAAATTAGAGGTACTCAGTATTTATTTTTCAAGTAAATAAGTGTAAAAACTGTCTCTTTTGTGATATCAAGCTTATTGAAAATGGATAAAATTAGCAAATATGCTGTAAGAGAAATTATTTCTTCATATAAATGTGACTATATATACAATGTAAACATTTTTAAACGCGTGGTTATCATGTGATTACATTTCTAACAACAAGTCCCCTTTTCAGCCCCTTCTCCCACTTATCTAAAGATGTGCAGGCGAGATTCTACATTTAACTGTCTCTTAAAATATTATGCCGTTTCGTCTTCTCTTTAAAAATAGTCCTTTTTTGTACTTTTCGAATATTAATTTGAAATTTCCTACTTTAAAATTTGAAGAATAATAACTTTTCGGTTTTCTGTTCACTGGATAGAAACACGTGCTTCTGCTGCGGATGTGTTTCATTCATATTACTTTAACGCATTATTGTTAAAAAGCTTTTTCTTCTATCACCTCAATGCTAATCAAGATAAAATTATCAGACATGGACTTATTACTTGCTTCCTTGTAAGTAAAAGTGAAATAAGGGAGTACCATAGACTATAGCGGTAGTCAAATCTTTTAAGAGATGGTTGCTATGTGATCGATATTTCTTTGCTTCTTTGGCCAAAAGATAACAAATTCCCGATTAAGAAAAGTAAAACCAATAACAAGGAATATTTCAGAAACGGCTAACTCTACAAAAACTGTATACGAAAGTGTGTGTTTTAACGAAATCTACTTTTTTACGTAGTAGGTCCGCAGTTATACGGTTACAATTTACCAGCTATGCAAAAGTTATAGAAAAATCATTCAGAACATTATATCAGGGTGTTTCAAAACGACACCAAACGAAAATGTGAACATTGTTGGTCATACCGTACGTGATACGAGAATATAATTTTCAGTTCTAAATTCGGCAATTACAAAAACTACCATAAAATCACTATGGATTAGGCAGTCGTGCATAGCCAAATGGCACGTGCCTGGGCCACTCCAAGAGAGATGCCGGTTGGTAGCGAAGGTCCCATTCGTGTGGTGTAGGCGTGGTTTTTTAGACACGCCGGCGCAGTACAGGTCACCTTAGTAATGAAGAACGTAACATGTGGATGTGGCGTATGACAACCGTTGTTTCTTCGCTGCCTAATCCAAAATATGTGCGATTTTTAAACACACATAAAACTTTAAATAGCAGAGTTTGAAAGTTGTGACATCAAGTTTCGGACAAGTGAAAGTGTAAGCTAATCAACTGCTATCTTCGTTTGGTGACGTTTTGAAACGGCCTTTACACACACACACACACACACACACACACACACACATATATATATATATATATATATATATATATATATATAGTTAGTCGTGCACATATCTTAAACATTTGGCGTTTTAAACAAAATAGTTGAGATCATTTTTGAGAAAATAAACATTTTTGAAGAATGTTTTATATAAAGGATAGTTGGGGTGGGGGATATTTTTGAAAATTTCGTGCTGCATCTTTGGAAAATGCTGAAATTATATACCAAGTTTGGTATTTAACCGACTTTGACATATTTATAATTTTTTTTGATTCAGGAGTCTCAAAATATTTTCGGTAAAATCTTGGTATCTAATTTTTGGGTAGCATACAATACCTTCTCTATCCACCATTGTAGATACGTGCTAGAGAAAGTAAAAAGAAAAAGCCATACACTGGACTTTTTATGATCAGGAATTACGAGAGCAAAAATGCAACAATGCCCTGTTCTGGAGCATATTCAAGGGGAAGATAAGCATTTTTGAAATTGCTTATGCTATTATTCACTTTTAAAGAGATGGATGATTATATGTCCCCTTGCAGAGTTCTGGATATTGAATCTGCATTAGTCAACAAAATCTGATGTGTTTTATTCTACGACTTTCTCTACCTGCTCTGCAAAAAAACTATTGTTTTAAAGATTGTTCTTTTATCTATAGAATGCTAATCAACTTATTACTTAGTCCCTTATAATTAGAAGGGAAATAAGAGTAAACTAGACTAAATAGACTTTCAAACATTTTAAAAGTTGTCACTATAGCCTGGAGGAAAACAAAACAGATATGAAACGGAAGAGGACTTTCCGTTTGAGAAAAGTTTCAAGTAATTTAACATTAATACCAATTACAGGGAATATCTCTAAAATGGCTAGCTCTATAAAATAACTTTACTATGACAACTTGTGCGTTTTGAATAGATCTACACTTTCTTTTGTGTAGTAAGGTTCTGTCTACCAGATATGCAAAAATAATTCAGAATTAAGATGACTTCAAGGGTTACTCCCAAGGAATTACGGATATACATTTTATTTGCTATGTAAACATCTTTAATACATGACATTTCAATCAAATAATTGAACTATTTTTTTTTTTAAATTTTCCATGTAGACACTAGTTTCAGTTGGGAGGAATTTATTGAAAATGTTCATATGGCATACTTGGAAGATAGTAAACTTAAATACCAAATTTGGTATTTAATTGTCTTTTCGTTTTTGAGTTATGCTGTCCACAGCTACACAGAGAGATACCATATATATGGACCTTTTTTAAATTAGTTTTTGAATAAGGAGTCCTCAAAACATGTATTTCTGTGAAATCTCGGTATATAATTTTTGTGCGGAATTCCATACACTTCCTATTACTATGCACATTGTACATACGCACTAGAGAAAATAAAACATTTCTAATACCGTCTTATATTTAAATCCGTGTTTGTGTTTTGTTTTATTTGAAGGAGCGATCAAATACTTTCTCGCAAACTTAGGTTTTTAAAAACTGCAAGAGGCTGTTTGATAACTCGGGATATTCATTTTTCACCGAAGGCGAGATCCAGAATTGAACGAAAACCAGATCATGGAGTTGCATTTTAAGCTGACACTTCAAAGCTCAATTAACTGTACTTTCTTGAGAACGAAAGCTAATTCTCGTAACTTTAAGACCAAAATGGGTCGCAAATCCACATACTCTGACTAGGCTATGCTAGCCGTGATTCCTGTACTTTTTGCCGCCGTTCTCACGATCGCAGACGCCTTGTATGTATGATAGCAGTAACCAGAAACTATGGAATGCGACACATCGACGCAGCGAGCATACGCCAGAAGCTTCGATTTCAGTAAGCTTTGTTGACGTCATTCACAGTTATATAAGGAAGAGCTGCAACCTCAGTTAGCCAGTTTTGAGTCAGTCTTCGCTGCGAATGTTAGCGCACAGTAGCATGAGAGAATCTTTGATAGTGTTTAATGCCCGCTTTAACTACTTGTGGCACCGCAGACGCTGACTACTGATACATGAATGAACATGGAGCACCGGTGGAATGCAGTGGCGGGGGAACTCAGAGAAAACCCGCCCCTGCACCGCTTTGTCCACCACAAATCTCACATGCAAACGCTTGGGATCAAACCCGGGTCGTCTTGGTGAGTATGAGAAATGATGATCATGATGATAATGTAACTAAGAAATGTTTCCGGGCTGTTTTGCCGTGGTCTGCTGGTGTTAGGAGTACCAGACGTTTCGTCCACAACTACGGTGGACATCTTCAGTGGCGCGGTCGAAGTTTTCTAGGAGAAGGTTTCGCTGCGTCTGAAGCGTTGACTGTCGGGATCGCTACTTTTATACTGGCTCTCCAGCGAACGTGGCCCAAGCCCCGCCCCCCCCCCCCACTTGCCAGTATAAAAGTAGCGATCCCGACAGTCAACGCTTCAGACGCAGCGAAACCTTCTCCTAGAAAACTTCGACCGCGCCACTGAAGATGTCCACCGTAGTTGTGGACGAAACGTCTGGTACTCCTAACACCAGCAGACCACGGCAAAACAGCCCGGAAACATTTCTTAGTTACACTGACTCCGGCCGTGAAAGCCTACGTTCTCTCATGATGATAATGGTTGCAGTTTAACCACGCTCAACTCCGAGGTTAAAAGCGCCCTCTTAAAGCAATACTGTCTAAACCCAAGAAATAAAGTCAATAAAAATAAGTCATAAAAATAACTAAAATTAGAAATAGTAGAGATTACAGGGTCTCTAAATACTATTAAAATAATTAAAAGCATACAACTGAAACTAAATCCCCATTGCCTGAAAAGCACATTAATTAAAATATTTAAATACCTCAGTTACCTCTCCAGGATCGCGTGAGAACAAATAAAATTAAAATAAAACCAAATAAAAGGCAGTATAAATAAAAATCTAGATACTCTATCCACCGCTCTGGTATCATGTACCAGCATATCTTTATTACTGGCCGGCAGTTGCAGAGTGGCTCGTAAATGTGTTACACTGTAACAGGACATGGCAGCTTCATCAAAACTTACGATTCCTTTCAATAGAAAAGTATGTGAAGCACCTCTTGAAGACATTCTTCACCAAACTGAACAATGATACTGAAATATCAAACCTCCACATAAAACGCTGAAAAAACAATTACCACAAAGTTTATGAAGTGACACAGAGGAATCCTGTTATTATTATTCACAAATGCTATAATCCTGTACTTTCATTTATGATTATACTATTGGTATTAATACTATATTTACTTTCTACTTCCATTCAAATATAATATATATTTTAAAGTTATATTATCATTTCTTGGTCAACAAGTACTACAGTTTACGTTAGGGGAGCCATTATGGTCAACCTTAAATGCTAATGTTATTGATGTTTCTTTCACCTATGGCCTGCATTACATAACTGCTTATCTGCCACAGAAATAAAAATGAAAATAATATTTATATAAACCATTTGGTGTTGTACAACAAGTCATCAGCACCATTTGTTCTTAATATACTTAGATTACCAATATCCAACCATATTCTTAGCGTCTCAAACGTGAATCGTCTCTGATTGGCATGTGAACAGTTCTTACATTGTGAGAAATTTGGCGGCACGGCGACTCGGTTCAGATTCGTACACGTAATAACCTGTTGTTTACATGCGGCACGTGGGATCGACAACATAGCTCTATTTCTATATGGCAGGCATGTAACGTGCATCCGTTAATGGTCCCGAAGATGCTATACCTAATTAATCATATTTCGAAATTTTAAAGCTGCAGGCTCTGAATCGGTTGAAGCTGAAGCCATTCTTCAATTTGTTTGGAGATTGATCTTAACACACCTATCATTGCTAAGGATAGGATTGCATTGATGTATGTTTCCAGATATAAAATATACCAATATTTAATTTGGGATATGATAAAGTTCGGTATAAGAAATCACACAATAACGGATATAATCTAGAAAATGTGCTAAGAAAGAACGGAATACAGTCGCAACACTCTTTAAGAAAAGCATATTTGAAAGCGAACGGTACGGAATCTCCATTAAAGCAGAGGAGGGATTTGAAATGAACGGAAATGATTTCAATTTTGCACATGTTGATGAGCTTGTTGGTGGCAGTTGGAGAATCTCGTTCAAGTGCTGGCCTTCAGGCTCTAAGTTCGTACTTTATAAGCGCTTGAGATATGAAGTTCTGCTGAAGTTGGGTCCTACAAACTGAAACTTTTGACTACCTGCAACAGTTTAGGTTCAAACGAAATGGAAGGTAGTTCCTGCTCCTCTTGCTAGACAACTTCGAGATGTCAGCCTCTCAAGCAGCGCTCAGATACGAAAAGTTTGTACCAAGAACAGCCATTGACATTAGTCTGACGTCCACATTTACCGTAAACTTTGAACTCTTTTAATCATTTTATGAGCGTTCAGTTTCCTTCTCTATCTTTGCATATTTGCGTGATGTAAATTTTATTCCCTACAAAGGGAAACCCTGAAGATACAAGCAGCTGAATATTCTTCCCACCAAATAAAGCTACTTTCTTTCCGAAAATCAGTAGAGATTGCACATAAATTGATAATTTCTATAGGCAATACCTAAATATTAGAAGTGTGTCATTTATTAAACGTGTACAAAACGTTCAAGATTATAAATTTGACTTTTGTAACACAGGAGACACTTTTATAAAAATGTCTCTACCTGTCTCGATATCACTATCACTCTGTGTGTGTAAATCTGTATTTAAAATGCTACTTAAGTAATCCAAAACTAAATTCTGGTGTACTGAATTGGTAGAATCAAATTTATGAAGCTAATAGGGGTATCCCTGGGACTTTTCTTTATCTTGACGATGTTAAGTTCGGATCCATCACTTAATGGTAGCAGGAGGCTATTAAATAATTTGGAAGGGATTAACTTAATGGGACACATACGCCATATGCTCCAAAATGTAAATTTTCCACATTCTATGTTGCTATTTATCGGCGAGCTATGTAATACGTTCGCATTTTAAATGCCTAACATTTATAAGCGGTTCTTAAATACACTATGTTATAGAAAGAAGCATTTGTATCAAGGGGCACTTATCCGAGTAATATTATTTTGAAAATGTCAAGTTCTCTGAATAGGTCTTTATATTTTAACTACTTCATAAATAGTATATAGATAGAGAAGATATCCGTGTGTCCATGTGTTTGTGAATAGCATAACTCAGAAAAGGAAACTTGGTTAAATATAAAAATTAATATTTAAGTTAAGCATCTTCTAAGGATGCAACACAGAGATTTTTCAAGGAAATTCTACCCTAAACTCCCATTGCATGTTAACTTTTTTCTAAAATTTTATTTTGCTGTAAATGGCTCTAGCGAGTTGACTAAAGCACCATACACTAAATATATTTAAATCGCAAATAAAGGTATACCTTAAATTTCCTGCACATAACCTCTGATGCCCTTTTCATTCTGGATAATTTGTGCCTAACTGGCAAACCGAAGAGAGACAAAAAATTACTACACAAAACATGTAGATCTCGTCAAAACACACAATTTAAGTGAAATATATTTTTATTGTGAAGTTAACTATTCCGAAATATTCCTTGTTATTTCTTGTTGTTGGCTTCAATTTTAAAATTATTGCACTTTTATCAAACAGAAAGCCGCCATGCGCTTTTATTTACTCCTGGTTATACAGAAGGGGGAAAAAAGAAGAGGAAAAACAGTTTAAATGTCAATCGCAGAGTGACAAATTTAAAAAAAAACTGACTATCGCTTTAGCCTAATGTATACCCTTATTTCTGTTCTATTATAAGGTATTAATAATAGGACCATTTCTACTAAAGTTTATCTCCAAAAGAACAATAATTTCGAAGAATAGTTAGTTTGCAGAACAAGTACAGGAAGTCATGTGAATGGAGTATATCATATATTTATCGTAAAATCGTGAACTTAAAAAGCTGTGCAATAAACTAAATTTGTGCCTCGAAGCAAACATCTGGTTTAGGTGTTAGTTTTTATTTTTAAATGTTTCCTTAGTGTTTTGCTACCGAACGCAAAAAAGTAAATGAATGGTTTAGAAGATCTCTGCCAAATTTTATGCAGTTCATTTGGAGAAAGTTGAAGTAATGGCTAGCAGTTACAGATTACCAACATTACAATCAGAATTTAATCCATTGTTTTCTCAACATTTGTAAGCATGTTTAGCATGAGTTACTCTTTTCTGGC
Source organism: Hymenopus coronatus (assembly GCA_030762935.1). NCBI lineage: Eukaryota > Metazoa > Arthropoda > Insecta > Mantodea > Hymenopodidae > Hymenopus > Hymenopus coronatus. The sequence goes on along the minus strand of CM060898.1, from coordinate 65,516,395 downwards.
GAAAGTAAGAAACAATCTCACTGAACATCATTTAAATGTTTATAGATAGATAAAGATTACATCATTCATATTAATCGTAGTATAAAGCAAATCAACTGCAAATATTGAGGAAATATAAACGTTTCTATGATTGAAGTGCGCGCTAGATACTAATGGAGAGCAAAAGCTTTTGGCTAATATAAAACGCCTGGTTTTTATTTTTGGTTTGGAAGATTTCGTCGTCGCTCTTCATCCGTGCCAGATTTAATAAATATGTTTCTTTCGTAGTCGGCTTACCCTTCCCGTATGCAAGACTGACACATCCCCCGCCCTAGAACTTATAAGCGGGTGCCTAGGGGTCAGAAGCCTATCGGAAAATCAAAGCCACGAACCACAGACTGGAGAACCTGGAACCGGCCCGTAGCCAAGCATGAACGTGAGGAAGTAGATGATATGACATGAAAGGGAAATGGACGATAGGAAAGGTGATGATGGAACAGTTGGTGGAACGAGTGGTGGAGGAAACCGGAGGGCCCGGAAAAAACCGCCCAGACACCGTTTCGTCCACCACAAATCGCACATGCGACGCTTGGGACGCAAGCAATCTTACACTCTACCGCCGTATAAATATGTAAATACATATAATAATAATAATAATAATAATAATAATAATAATAATAATAATAATAATAATAATAATAATAATAATCTAGGAAGTCCAATATACCACTAATTAAAGGATACCCATCGTGCCTTGCTGAAGTAATAAGGAATTACCGTCTTCCTTCAAAATTCGGGGTTACCTCATTCCCCAATGGATGAGCACCATTTTTGAGGTGGAGGTCTCCGTTTTCTCTGATGTTAAGGTAAAAGACAGCGGTGGGATTAAAAGAACCTACAGCTTTTAGCGTGGACTGCGTATCACGCTGGGCCTTGGGAATATTCCACATGAGCTAGTCAGAGGTGAAGGTTTCCATAGGGCCGATTTAAAATTGCCACAGCAGAGCCAGGAATCGAACCACGGACTGTGGACGCGGGATCCGTGAACGAAACCCCTGAGCTACCTTGATGCTTTGTAAAGGAATTGAATGGAGATACCAATAAATTCAATTATAGACACTGGACTTAAGAGACAACGTTAATACTGGTTTAAGGAACACTGGAAAATAAATTTAAAATTTCTATTTTCTTTATGGATTTTTCTGAAAATTTTCCTGTGATTGCAATGCTGCTATGCTAATATAAATTGCAAATTACAATAAAATTGGTTCAGAACTTTGCAAGATGTAAGTTGTTTCGTAAATGTTAAATGCAAATTTATTGCAGAATCCAAATGTTCTGCGCACCTGAAAATTTAATAAAATTGTTTAGTATTATTGTTTTAGAGCATTGAGTCACATACAAAAACTTAACACGTTGATATTTAAATACATTTGATTGCTCATATATAACATTCTTAAAAAGTTAGACATTTTAATGCTCAGTATTAATCATTTTTTTATAAAACTATCTTTTGAAAAATTTCTTTTTGAGCTAGGAGAGTTTTGTTGGCTATACTAGATACTTATACACATTCTGTGAAAATTTAGTTGTGTTTAAGAAAACGGAGGTGCGTGAAACATTTTGAAAGTGTGAAAATGTAGTTTGAGAAAATAATATGCTGTAAAACAGTTTTATTATACAATTCCTAAAAGGTCCGAAGCAAGAAATGAATATTTAAATGTTGATTCTCTATGTATGCCAAATGATTTCAACAGCTTTTTGTATAAACATACTATTTTCTATTTTTTGACCAATTGTAGTAACATTTTCACTGCCATGCTGTTTAAAACTTATCATCTTTATATATTCGACGGTATTTTAAAAGTCTCAGGAAACCCAGGAATAAGAGATTGCAATAAAGTGTATACCTACTCGTATAAATAATCCTTTGTTTGCAGATGCTTCAATCATAATTGAAATAAATGGAAATGGTTTATAGAAATCCTTGCACAAATTAAGGAACTTATTTAATTATACATAAGTTTAGCGCATCAATACTAAAAACAAAGTGTCCATATTTTTTTTTCTAAATTATGAATTCTAGAACAAGAATGTACAATTTACAATGTAAAATCATTTTTTATGTAGATGGATATATTGATTCTAAAATAAATACACTGCAGACAGATGGTTTTAATATTAAAGCAAGAAATAAAATATCAGCAGAGTTATGCAAATTACCATCAAAATTAATAATCACAACATATTCTTAAATTCCGAACGGTTATTGAGGACAAAAGAACCAGGGTGCCATTCTCTCATTGTAAAAACAAATGCCCGCGATCTAACAGAGAACTGACAAGTTCACGTGACTGGGATCAATCGATCACTACGATGCTTTTGTGAAACACTTCAGGTAAAGATCTTGTCGTCATATTGGTATATTTCTGGACTGTACCCAACGCATTCATTACGTTTGTTACAAATGACGTAACACAGAAGCACGCAAGAAAGCGTTTCATCAGAACCTTGCTAAGTGCGAAGAAACGCTGTATGTTGGGTTATACATTCCTGGAAATGATATACCAGGGATTACGCAAGCGCGCAAGAATAGAGATTATTGCTCGGAGTATGTCCAGAGATGAACCAAGAAAGAAATTTTATTATCTAAAGAAGAGGGAAACCAAGTAAATATGATAAATGAAAGATAACAAGGGCTGTAAGATGGTATGCGAATGCTTAGGAATTAAAATAGACGCAGCAGGTAGATAAGACAAACAAAGCAGATTTGTTTTTGCAAAAGGAAAAGCGCCTACATCACTTATTAAAATGTTTGTAGTAAATGCCACAGATAGGAGATGAAATACAATGAGCATATATTTAATGCAATAGTAGAAGCACGAAACTGGACTCTAAGATGTGTTGAAATCGTAGATTCAGTGAAAATCACTCTGATGATCACACTCTTTACTTACCAACTTCTAATGAAAATTATAGCTAAAATATAAATGGAAAGAGTAACAAAAATTTTTCGTAATGGAGAGGATCATAACTAAAAGTTTGATTTGTCAGGAATATTCGTCTCTAAATAACAGAAAATGGAAAACTGGTGTAAGAAATGTCTTGTTTTGCAATGGGTTGGATAATATTTAGAAGTAGAGAGACAGGAAAGGTTCAGTTTCTTCTCTTATTTTAAATACATAATGGTTTTGGACTAATGCTTGGACATCTGTAGAAAGCACTAGATAAGAATGAATAATAGAATAATAGATGATCGTATAATTGGACAGCTATCATTTATTATCTTGGATGCAAGATTAGTACTCAGCAAATGAACGCTGACTTAGAAACAAATATGAATAAGTATAAGTTAAAAAGATGTATCAAGAAGTATTTCGGTAAGAACTTAAGGAGAGAAATAAAAAAAAAAAATAAAAAATATGTACTACTATACCTAAACATGCTGTGAAATACAGAAGCGTAATATGGACTCTAGGAGCCAAGACAGAGGATGCGTGGAAGCAGCACAAGTGCGATCTGTGGTTCCTAAAACAAGAGAGAGTTAGAAATCATGCTATTCGATCTGAGTTGGAAAATTAGATATAGCATACGCACAATATAACTGTTAGAAGAAGTGAAAACACTATGTGATAAGTATACTTTGAGACTTGCAAAGTTAGCTCTACTTTATAAACTAAAAGGAAGAAGAGATCTTTTGATGCCTCGAAAAAGGTGAGATGTCCAGCATTTCTAATAGATATACTTGTAATAGCCTTCGTACAGGTACGAAACCTTGAAAGGGAAGAAGCATAAATAATTCTGAAAGATTTGTAAACATAGAGAAATAAAACATTTTTATTGACTTTATAAAAGAGGCAATGTATAATATTAGCCATCATGATTTCTCATAGAATGGAGAAAATATATTCATAAAGTTATCAAGGAAGAAAAAGAGGGCATAGCATGAGCAAGAACAGAATTTTGTACGTTAAAATGCCAGAGAAATGTTTTTTTTTTTTTTTTTGCAGAAGAGTGTCTATTATATGGAGATAGAGCATACAGCCTTTAATTATAAAGAAACTAAAAACTGGAGGGAAGAACATATTATCACAAGTTGTTTGAAAAAAACAACAACAAAATATCAGTTTTATACAGAATACTTAGAGAAGAACGGAAGTGTTTGGATCAATAGTTTTATAATATAAAAAAATAAGTGGAAATGAACTGTGATGTGAAACCCAGTTTAACTGGGGGTAATATCAAGTTATTAAATTTACATTAGTTGTAATAGTCGTGTGCTGAATACATATCTGGGGTAAAATTTCAGCACAATATACAGTAATTTAAGTTTCACAATCATTAATCTCAATTAGTAATTCCCTATTTATTTAGGAATACTGATCTATTTTACCGCCGCGCTAGACTACCCATTGGCGGGAGTAACAGGTGGCAGCATTCTTCGTAATCCCTAAAAACGGATTTAGTTGTTTTTAACCGGCCCGAAGAATAGGTTTGAGAAACACTAAAACATCTCAAAATTACCTTGTAGTATTTTTAAGAAGCTGTTATGACAGGCTGTTCCAGCTTACAAGATTAAATACATTTTGAGATATTGTAGAATGGATCGCTTTTTTCTAGCTTAATGTCCTTTAAACTGGTTGATTATATCGAAAGATGATTGAAATTGGTGAAATGATGCTCAAATGATATCGGGATCCATGGAGCTAAAAGTTATTTTACATTCGTCTTCTCAGATAAGGAAAAACCCCGAAAAATACCATATCCGGGTAACTCATCCTTAGAGAGATTTTTATTCGTGACCAGACACTACTGAGGGGCCTGATAAAATTGCTTTTTCTATAATAGATTAGTACAATGAATGGGATTTTAATGAGTTAATATAATCATAAGCTTATTATTTGTATCTTGTATATGAATAAGTGTATTAAAATGAATTAAGAATTTTTGTTTTTCTACAACATGAAAGCAATATGCAAAACACCTGGTATTGGTTTGGTTGGTGAGGGGTGAATTAAGTAAAATAAAAAGGCCTCTCCTCCCAAAAAGAGGAATTTTGCCCAAAATTCAATTTCTTAAAAATAACTAAAATTATTTATAGAATCGATGTTTTGTATTTTTGGCGTCAAGTTAACCCCCAGCAGAATGTATTGTTGGAATGAACTGGCAGGAAGCGCAAACATTGTGTTATGACCTACGCCGAGGACGAATTGGCTATTACTTCCCCCTATTGCCAAAACAGAATTTTGTTTAAGTACGTTCGAGTACTCTAACTCAAACGAGTTGAGTTGGAACAACCTGCCTTATGAGAATTAAGATTTTCAACCAAGTAATAAGTCAGGATTATAATTTTTAATATTGTCGATAATTTCGATAGAGCTACTGGATTTTACTGGCTTTTTTTTTTTTTTGCATGCATTTGTCTTTTAAATGCATATTACAACTTAACCTGGTTGTTTCAATCCAGCAGGATTTTCTGGCAGGATATTCCGTAGTTACTCAGTTGAGTAGCTTGCTTTATTTAACTTAAATCAATGGAAAATAAGTTACCCATCATGTTCCTTAAAACGTAATTAGTAACTATCTAAGTTCATGTAACAGCTTTTTATAACACTGCACTATTTAAACTCTTTTTAACAACTATTGGAAAACTGAACACTCCTTTCAATATGAACACTTTAAGGACAAATTGACTATTACAAGTATAAGAATTACAATATACTGCACTATGCACATTAATTAAACAATGTCTCTTATTAGATTAAGGCATTTTTATTTTCTCTACCAAGTAATATGTGCGTACATAATAGGTTGAAAAGGTATTGTATTCCTCCCAAAAATATTATATATAATTTTGCCGTAAATGCATGTTTTGAGGACTCCTGAATCCAAAACATCACTTTTTACAAAAAGGCCCGTGTTCCTCTCTCTCCATCTCTTCTCTCTCTCCCTCCCTCTATGTCTGTAGGAAGCATAACTCAAAAAAAAAGTCCGTAAAATACCAAACTTGATATTTAAGTTTAGTACCTTGCAAGAATGTGTTGCAAAAACTTTCACGAAACTCTCGCTACCCTTAACTACCCTCTATATGAATATTTTAAACATTTTCGATTTTTTAAAACTGGCTCTAACGAGTTTGAATAAAACATCGCATATTAAAGTTGTTTACATGACAAATAAAATATATATCTTGACTTGCGAATAGCCTCTGAAGTCCACTTCATTTTGAATTATATTTACTTAACTGAGTTGATTTGCTGTTGATAATGCAGCATTAAATCGATTTTTCACATTTCATTTTATCCAAAGAGATAGATAAAATCTTACTACACGAAATGTTTTATTTTAACACATATTATTTGTAGAGCTAATAGTTTCCTTGTTATAGGTTTTAAAATATCGAAATACTTAAATTTTTCCCAGATAGGAAGTCGTTATTCTCTTTTCTTCATCTTGGTCATGCAAAGAAAAGGGAGTTTCAATTGCATTACAAGCGACCAACAAAATTTGAATATCGCTGTAGCATAGTCTTACTTCCCTTATGCTTAGAAGGAACTAAGTAATAAAACCATTTACACTAATGTATAATTAGCATGAAGTAGAGAAGTGAATAAATTATAGTAAGAAAATGGGTAGAACATATTAGATTTTTCCAAATTTTTGCTCTACTCAAAACTTGGATATTGAATTTCATTCTCGTAGGAATCAGTTTAGGAAGAGAAAACAGACATTTAGCTTTCCGTAATATTGACCGGAATAACATCACAGAGGAAACATAAACAGGTTGAGTACATTATTTATTATTTAGAGATAATGAATTGCCGTTAACTTAAACTAAATTAGAGCAAAAGGTTGAAAATATGATGTGTTCCATTCATACGACTACCTATCTGCAGCGAAATTTTGTTAAAAAGCTTATTCTGCATTAGCATAAATGGTTTTATGGCTTTGTCCCTTGTAAGAGAAAGGAAAATGAGGAAAAGAACTAGGGTAAAACAATTTTAAAAGCTGATCGTCATGTCATGCAATTGAAGCTCCCATCTCTTAGATGCTCAATATGGGGGGAAAAAAAAAACCTGATGTGTTCCATTCATATGACTTTCTCTACATCTCTGTAACAAATGATTGTTAAAAAGCTTATTCTTCTATCTACATCATGCTAATCGAGATTAAAAATTAGCCAAAATTGTCCCTATTACTTGGTTTCTTGTAAGTAGAAGGGAAAACTTCTAAAGTGATCCATTCACATGTCCTCTAGCGTTCGGCAAACAAACCCTTCATTAAAAGACTATTCTTTGATCTACATCATGCTAATCAAGATAACTGTTATGGTGTGATTTATTCCTTCTCTACTATCCTATCTCGAATATTTTAATGGTAACGGTATTACCGTACTACTCAAAAGTTTAACATGTCGGCTTCAAAGGCGTTGTGTTTTACTGCACGCGTACTCGACGTCTCTATGTCATTTGTGATTTCTATTGGCTGAAGTGACGCGCTCATTGGTGCACTGCAAAATGTCGGCAACTTCCCGGAATAACCAGTGCCTTATCTGAAAGGTTTGTAGTAACAAAGACAAAGCCCATGTTAACCTTTTGAGTAGCACGATAATACTATTATATATTTTAAGTGTATTTGACCACTGGCACTGTCCTTTAGTTACATGTATGTGCCTTGACTGGACGATGCTCTTTAATACTTGGCCCGCTGTACGTTAGTTGTAATCTATATCAGTACAATGTTAACATAAGTGAGATGTTCATTTTATGCGTAGCTACTCCGTGTTTACACCCACCGGCTCCATTCAGAGAGCGCCCCATTATCAGCTAGTGGTGTTTGTGTTGAATTCCTGGGAGTGTGGAGGTTCGCTCTTCCTTTTGCTTGCCCCCCGACCACAAAAGCCTAGGGACCTGGAACAACCACCGCCCACGTACCTCCATATCCCAGCCAACTGTACCCGTTAATCGATACCATATAGAGCTCCGTGACAAACACGCTGGCCAGTTCTCCTGACCCCCTTTTTAACCCTAATTCTTAATGGTGTTTCCACCCTCGCTAGTTGCAATATCTGGGATAACTTCCAATTGAGGCTTTCCCAGGATTTCACGATTTTGGAGCGAAGTGAATAAACAAGAGTGTATTTACCGAATACACAGGAACGCGTCCAACGCTTTTATACTGCAAACATTGATAAAGATATGACGTTGAAAAGGGTCTAATATGGCACATTCACATCGCTTTCTCTAACAATTGCATGTGAGATTTGTGGTTTACAAAAGGGTGGGTTCTCTCCGGGATCTCCAGTTTCCCCCGCCATCGCATTACACCGGTGCTCCATCTTCATTCCATGTTTCAACAGTGTCATCGCCTGCGGGGCCACAAATAGTAAAGGTGGGCGTTAAATTCTATGCAAAAAAATCTATCAATCGTCAGCAAACTTATTTATTTTTTTTTTTTAAATACCCTACTTTTATTTACCTTTTTCCTTTTACTTTGTTTTGCCGTATTATTACTGTTTATTACTGTTTTCTTACTTTTACAACACACACATATACACAAGGCGGGACTCGAACCCACCATCCCCAGAGCTACTAAGCACCAAAGCGGGACGCCTTGGCGAGCGCGGCCATGGGGACCGGCCATCTTAGAATATCTAGTGTGTTCCATTCTCATTAGTTTCTCTAGCTGTTCCACAAACAAATTTCCTTAAAATATTATTCCTTTTTTCTACGCTAGACTAACGAGATAAACATTAACAGAAACAATCTTATTATTGCCTCATTCTAAGCAAAAGAGAAATAGGGAAATAACACTAGACTAAAGTGATGGTCAAATCTTTTAGAAGTTCACCTACCTGTGAACAATTGAAGTTCGGAGAAAAAGAAAGTTCGAGAAAAAGAAAGTTCGAGAAAAGTTAAAGTTGAAGCCAATAACGAGCATTACCTCTAAAACATTCAACTCTACAACAAAAGTGTATAGGACATGAATTGTATGTTTTAACAAGATCTACCTTTTTGTGTAATAAGTTTCTGCCTATTTCCTACGGTTTACCAGTTGCGCAAAATTTAGCAAAATTAATCCAGAATGAACGGGGCTTCAGAGGTTATTCCTACTTAATGCAAGATACATAATTCATTTCTCTTGAAAACATCTTTAATATATCAGATTTTAATCATCATCGTTTGAGCAATTTTTGAAGAAATCAAGTTCTGGAAAATTCTCCATTTAAAGAGTAGTTTTTTAAAACACATATTGGCCTTCAGTCGTAACCTAATTGGGCATCAGGTGAGAGAGAATGACTTACATAGAACAGCAACACACAGCACTAAACATCCATGCCTATAGCGGGATTCGAACCCGTGGTCCTTTTGCTGCAGAGCGTCAACGCCAAAGACGCCGACAACCGCGGCTACAGGGGACGGCAAAGAATAGTAGGCGCGCGCGCGCGCGCGCACACACACACACGCGGACCTTTTTCTCCAACTAAAAATGCTGCTGCTGGATTCAGGGAGTTTCAGAAAGTATATCTTCAGTGAGATCTAGTTAGCGAACTTTGGAGGGGGGGGGTTCAATACTGCATATACTTATTTGCAGAAGAATTGACACAAAACAGTTAACGTTTCTGAAATGAGATACCACTGCAATAAAAAGTGTAAGGTGAATATACTCTGAATATAACAACTTAAATAAGGAGATATAAATAAAGATTAAGTAAACACGATAAAATATGCCCCTGTCAGTCTAAAACTTCAGAAGTGAAATGGGTTGCCGGATTTCTCTTTGCCTTGGTAAGGAAAATATTGGTAAAATTTCAGTGCTATGGACTCATTTGAGCACTTACTAGTTATACTTTCGGAGAAAATTTAAGGAGGAAAGCTTTCTTACAGTATTAAAAAACTCCATTTATATAATCCACCTAATCTTTTTTCAATACATTCGTTATGGTTTTCTTCTGACTAATTCATTGTTGTGTAATTTGTGTCCATCAGATTACTTTCCACAATCGATTGCTAATAGCGTGTCAAGAAATCATGGGATCTAACATTTTTGAAGCTTTCTCAGCTTTAAGCATATGAAAACTGATGTAACATCCTAATATAGGGTCATTAAATGATAAGGTAACCCCTCTAGTGGCCTCTCTCCACTGCGCGAATAATTCGAGAGTCGCCGGGAAAGTGGTGCCGGCAAAGGAACACTGGAGTTATTACCTTAAATAAATACTGAAAATACGGACCATCTGCTCCCAAACAGGCATTATAACAAGTTAAAGATATTCTCGCTCATTCACCTAAACTCAGCAGCAGAAATCACTGAGTAATCTACAGAAACTTAGCGATTACCTCATGCAAGAAATCACAAGGATTCCTGCTGCTAAGCTTAGACGAGTGGGCGAGAATATTTTCGCAAATTGTGATACTCGAATGTGAGCAGAAGGTCAACCTTTCCGTAATATATATTAAGATACGTATTTTAGTGCACCTTTGCTGGCATCACTTTACCGGCGACTCTCGGATCTCTTGCGCAGTGGAGAGAGGCTACCACAGGGATTGCCTTTTAATTTAACGATCCTACAGTTCTATAGCTTTATAACACAATTCTGAGAGAAGCCTATGGAGCTGTCTCATTTTTGTGCCTATCCTTTGTGCGATGTCAATGAACCACGAACTGTCTTACCGTGGTTAGTTAGTGATCTGGTGTAATCTATGCACAGTTCTCATCAGCGATTGTGGAACGATGTAAAAACAAGAGGTCGGCCTTCACAATATTTAGTTTCGAGGATATCTTCGTCGATGCTTAAAGCACAGCGAGTGGTGGAAAGACTTTGAGCATATATAGGGATAGAGAAGGAATGGACCGAACTTTCCCAAGAGAACTGTTTTTCTCTTGATCTCTCTCATATCAAGGCGTGAAACCAACACCAAAGCCACGTGACAAAAAGAAAAAGGTGCGATGTCACCCATAATCGGTAAAGAAAGGTGTAAGGAAAATAAACCTGAATTTTTGTATAGAATGAGTAATTGTGTAAATATAAGAGTTTTCAATGATACCTCATTAGAATAGAACCTAAATAAAGACATTACATGTTTAAAACTGTAACATGAACTGAAATCCCATTAAGGTAGTAGATAGGATATATAGTGAACTGTACAGAACCAGTTTTTTTTGCGAAGAATTTAAATAGCTAAACAGCTCTAGCTGTTTAACCATATAAAGGGACTAAACTTACCAATGCCAAGAGCTAAATTGGTGGTTCATGTACATTGTTGACATATTCTTCGACATTAGCAAGAGTGCTTGAAAAGTTCATATTTCTGTGGATTTTACAGAGTTAATTTAAAATGAACTTGAGAAATAAACAAGACCTGTTTTTAAATATACAGTTCATCCCTTGCAATTGTTTATATTGATTAATGTGAAGTAGTTAATTGCAAAATTGGTATAGAAAGTCATGTTAGTGTATCATATCAAATGTTTATTAGTATTTGGTTCGGGTATCTAGGAGCCGAATCCAAACTAGTCCACCATAAACAAGAAGATTGTTTACGTTGAACCTTATCTAAACATGCGTGTCTGTACACGTAGAATTTTGATGATTCAAAAACAACAAAAAACAAACACAAACAAACTTAAAAACATTTAGCATAATGTAGCAAATATATTATAATCACAATATATAATACAAGTTTCTCTCATGTTTTTCTATACGAGTTGATATTGACTATGTTAACTCTTATTTCTTCTATTTGCAGGTGAGTCTTCTAACAATTTAACTTAATCTTTTGCACGAGCATCTGAGTAAGTATTTACGTGTATTACGTACTTTAAATCGTAAGAACACGATTAAAATTAATCGCCTGCAATTATTTTATATATTTTAGCTACCAAACTTACGTGTACTGCTTGAATTATATTAGTGAAATGCTCGTGAAAAACACAAACATAGCATATTTATGTGACGCTCTGCCGCAATGAAGTTAGTCAAGTTATTCAATTCTTTTTCCATGTATCCTTTTCTATTTCAAAGCAGTTTAACTTTAGCACATCCTAATGAGAAAATCAGGATAAGTAGTGCCTGTATTTGGTAATGTGATCATTGAATGCAGCAGCACATTGTTGAGCATGTGAAGAATGGGATACATCTAGAGTTAATTTTGAAAGAGAATTTTATTTTTTATTTTATAATTATTCTTTATTTTAGCGCTAGTATTCGGATTATTTGTTAGCTAGAATGACTTCTTCACGGAAAGTTTATTCGTGATTTATTTAGTTTTGAATAGTTATTTTTTTCCAAATGGCTGGACGAACTGGCTTTCTTTTAGAACCAAATTAATAGTTGTTCCATTTAGCGAGGCTATTCCACACCATTGAGCACCAGAGTACTCTGAAATCTTCTTGCAACATGCAACATCCTTGGCAACGATCCATTTCGTAGAGGATGTAGACATCTCTGCAACAAATTACTGATAAAAAGCTTATTCTTCTATTTACTTAATGATACTCGAGAAAAAATTATCAGAAATAGTATTATTACTTGCTTCCTTGTAAGTAAAAGTGAAATAAGGGAATACCTTAGGCTAAATTGACAGTCAAAGGCTGGTTACTATGAGACTGAAGTTCCTTTGTTTGTATGGACAGAAGTTCAGAAATTCCTGTACGAGAAAAGTATGTTTTTTTAAAGCTGAAACTAAAAGCAAGGAATATCTTAAAAACAATCATCTCCACGAAAAAATATAATATAATATAAATTATGTGTTTTAATGTGTTTACATTTTCTGTGTGGTAAGTTTTCGTCCATCTCTTACGGTTTAGCAGATAGGCAAAGATCCGTCAAATTCATCCAAAATAAAGTAGTCTTCAGAAGCTATTCCCAGAAAATTCAAGATATACATTTTATTTTTCAAGTAAGTGTCTTAAATATACGAGATTTTAATCAAAATTGTTAGAGCCATTTTTAAGAAAAACAAAATTTTCGAAAATTTATCCATGTAAAGGGTAGTTTGGGGTGGAGGGACTTTCTTGAAAATCTTCGTGTCGCATCCTTGGAAAATACCAAACTTAAAGATCAAATGTGGCTACCCACAGACACACACACAGACAGACACACACATACGGACAATTTTTCTAAAAATGCTTTTTTGGATTCAGGGGGTTTTAAAACATACATTTCCGGTGAAATCTCGGTATCGAATTTTTGGGTGCATTACAATACCTTCTCTATACACTATGTACATAGTACGTATAGAGAAAGTAAAAAAAAAGAAAAACACACAAAAACTAAGAAACGCACAAAATGTCCTGCTGAAAAACAATTCTCCACCGCCCACAACCTGTTCGTTAATCTGTTCAGTTCCCCACTTCCCCTTTGAGACATGAGGCTCCTGAACTAATAATGACGTCATGCATTTTAAGGCGTTAAACGTCAAATAAATCTGAAAACCCAATAATAAGTATATATTCATATCCTTTGTCAGTCTTTTGAGACAATGGAAGGGATAAGTACGCATGTCACGTGGCAATGGGGTGGCTATCGCAAAAGCGTCACCAGGTGCAACAAACCCGGTTTACTGCCTTTCCATTGTCCCAAAAAATTGATACCTGGATGTGAATAGTCATAAAACCCGGGCTGGAAAACGAACAAATACAGATCCAGAGCAATCACAATAAACAGCCGACGTACATATAAAAACGCAGACAGAACACAAACCTACTAAACTTATGGAACTATAAAATCCTACTTCAGGCTACGAGAAACGTAAGGGCGTGTGTGTGTGTGTGTGTGTGTGTGTGTGTGTGTGTGTGTGTGTGTGATAGAGAGATGGGGGAGGAGAGATACTCAGTAATAGTATCAAACAAATCTACAACTGACCCCAATCCTCCAAAGGCCCAGTTTCACAGTTTAAGCTTAAGTTTTGAATCCAGTGAAAAGCCAAAAGTGTATCCGTGACTTAAAGAGGCAGTTATGTAGGTAGATCATTTATCAATTTATAGAAGATAAGTATTCATGACGTCTTCACTAAACTACATAATCATATAAAAATTAAATAGAGTCGTCCTCCGTGGTGTAATAGTCACCATGCTAACTTCATATACCCAAGGTCACGGGTTCAAACCCGGCGGAGGACGATGGAATTTTTCGGGTTAAAAAATCCTTAGCATGGCTTCCTTCGGAAGGGAAGTAAAGCCGTTGGTCCCGTGTCGTAGATTTACGGCACGTAAAAGAACCTCAAGCCTGATAGACAGACCTCTGAGCAAAATTAAGCGTTCTTTCACGCCCAATATAGAATGGGACGCTGAGAACCACAGCAGTTAAAGAGCGTCCATAAATATCACGCCATTTCCATTTTAAATTAAATATATATTTATATTTACATTATAAAACTCATTGAGAGTTTATGGAGAATTAAGCATCAATTATGACTGACTCTACTCTTGAAAAACTGGAATGAAATATTTTGTATATGTATAGGTATTACTGACGGTTCACGAGTTTACATTATGGCTGTTCATAAAATTTTAGATTCCGATAGCCCTGAACATTTGAAGTAAAAGCTACTGCATATGTTATGATTACGAAGCACTGTCACAATTTCAGTTTCTCTCAACAACAACCAACAATATTTATAATAGTACACAACTTGTCTGCCGAATGAAAAGTTTGTTTTTGCAAGTTGTTATTGTTTGTTAACATAATTAAATACTTTTTAAGACAAAAACTCATAATGTGTAAGCTTTCCGTTTGCATTCCTTCGTCTGCCAATTATTAATATGACAAATTTATAGGACTCACCAAGTGTATTTTTCTGAATCACTGCACTACTTCTTCTTATGAAACTCCTGTTCCTCCAAATACTCAAATGTTACTCAATATAAAAATTGTATGTAGTCTATTAACCTGAAGAGGATATATCTATCACTATCGTATCCACTTGTGATTTCTCATAGACGTATACGATCTTAAGCTGAGTACTAATATTACATTTACTGAGCATTGAGTGTTGAATGTTCGCATTTTTGTGCGACTGCCAGTTTTCGTGCTTCTTTATTTTGTCGGACAAATGTGCGAGACCTGTAATTCAAATTAATCCACAAATTAGCTACCGAGCTGAAAATCTAAAATGAAAAACAATACACTAAGTTTCTTACCTTGCACCTATTCAACCAGTTATGCTCATTGTATAATTCTTTGTTCAAAATTTGTTTGTAGTCGCGTTTATTACAATTTGTCACTCTTTCAATCAATAGATCTGGGTTAGCAGGCCCTATTTCATTTGCGATAAAATGTGTTTCATTTTATTATCTTCATCTAACCCAAAGATTTATTTACTTTGCATATTTCCAAGCCTTGTTGCTTTCATTTCGCTCTACACGAAACCCAAGTTCTACCATGCACTTTATTCTACATAATATTTAACTACAGAAAATCATGAATAGTTATATTACAGATGTTTACATGGAAAATAAAATGTGAATCCTGAATTTCTTGGGAACAGCCCATGAAGTCGTCTTTAATCTGAAGGACTTGCATAGCTGATAAGCCGTAAGAGACAGACAAAACCTACAATGGGACGCACTGTATATACTACATTATGATGACAATGATATGTGTGTAATTTCCTCTTTCTGCTCCGTATAGCAAAGTGAAGTTATGGACTCCGAAAGGATGTTTTTGACGTATCTCAAGGAACGAGATTTATGTGGTTCGGACATTTGAAAGAAATGATGCTGGATAAAACGAAGCAGAAGACGAAACAATAAACCGCTGAAGGAGAAAACAGTTATGCCAAGACTGTAAGAAAACTGACGGTTGACTAAAACATTGAGCTTGCCTAAAAATGCCCCAGAAAATATTTAAAAACTTCTATGAACTTCCATCGACCGAAAAGAAACTAGTATACCTACTCAAAAAGTATTAGAAAATGAAAAGTACTCGCTCAGTTGAGAAGATGGAAAGGCTATTGCAGGTTTTCTAGCGTATATTGTAGTATTTTCTGCCACGCATGTCAAATATAGTGAAACGTAGACGGGTATATATGGAGAGTAAATTGGCAATTATAAATATTGGAAAGAACATTTAAATTTTCCTCCAAAAAGGACAAAAGTATAACGGTTTACAAAATTATACACAATTCAGAATGGAGATAACCTTAGAAGCTATTCCCATAAATTCAAGATATGCATTTATATGTCATTAAAAATATGCAACATATGGTATTTAAATAAAAACGTTAAGGCCAAATTTGAGGGAGGAATAAAAACAAACATTTTCCTAGGGAAGGATAGTTAGGTGAGGAATATTTTCTTCAAAATCTTCGTGTCGGATCATTGGAAGCTGAATTCAGGTTTGGTATTTCACTGACACTCGCTTTTACTTTCTCTACATAGTACGTGAAACGTAAGCAGAGAAGTTATTGCATTCCACCCAAAGATTCTGTACATGATATTTCAGCGGAAATACCTTTTTAAGGTCCCCTGTATCCAAAAAAGCACTTTTAGAAAAAAAATCCTGTGTGTGCCTGTGCATGTGTGTGTGTGTTTGTAAATTTGATAATTCAAAAACTAAAAGTTGGAAGAATACCAAACTTGGTATTTAAGTTTATTATCCTCTAAGGTTGCAAGAGGAGGATTTTTAGGAGATTCTCCCACCCCAAACTACGCTTTACAGGTAGTTTAAAATGACTAATATTTTTATTAAAATACCGTTTACTAAATATATTTACATGACAAATAAAATGGATGGTTCTAGGGTAACCAGACAAGAAGAATACTTTCAATGATTTGGAACGTCCTTTTGCATTGAGAACTTTTGGAACGAATTAGGACACATAGGTTATATAGATAAGTACAATAAGACTGAAAAATTCAATATCATATTAGGGTGTTGAATCACATATCTCTCAATTTTCATCTGGTTGCTTAGCAACTAAGCTAGCATAGCAACATGCCGACACATACCGACTTGCATGTTTTCGGTAAACCACAAGGCAACCAAAATGCTCAAATTACTTGCCTACCACATTAAGAGACCATTGGTAATTGCCATCTTAAAATAATTGGAGGTCCTCTTGTGGTTTACTGGGTAAAACGCGAGTCAGTTGGGGAATTTGGGAATGTCGTGGGAGCATATTGCCACGGTAGCTAAGTGGTTCGAGTAACCGGACGGAGAGCTGGAGATTTGTGGTTTAAATCCCGGCTATGGGATTGAAATTTTCAGTCTGACACTACCTTTTCAACTCCTGTCTTATACCGGCGTATGTGGAAAAATGATTATTTAACATAAATTTGTTTGCATTCTATTGATAAATTTTATTTTCGGTGAAATTTGGGTATCAAATTTTTAGGTGGAATATAACATTTGCACTATTTACTAAAACAAATCTGATGTATTCTATTCACATGGCCTTATCTACATTTATTTGACAAATTGTTAAAAAACATATTCTTCTATATACTTGATAATAATAGACATAACCATTAGCAGAAATTGTCCTTAATTACTTGCTTCCTTGTAATTAGAAGAGAAATAAGGAAATACACTAGGCTAAAACGATAGTCAAATCTTTTAAAAGCTGATTGCCATGTG
The DNA here is from genome assembly GCA_030762935.1 of Hymenopus coronatus. Classification (NCBI taxonomy): domain Eukaryota; kingdom Metazoa; phylum Arthropoda; class Insecta; order Mantodea; family Hymenopodidae; genus Hymenopus; species Hymenopus coronatus. The sequence goes on along the minus strand of CM060898.1, from coordinate 65,498,835 downwards.
GTTGAAACCCATTTCTATGAAGGACCAGCAGTTTACACTTACCGCGTGAGGAAAGTTGAAGTATTTTAAATCTGAAACAAATAACAAGGACTATCTCAGAAATGGTCAATTCCATGAAAAAACATATATGATAAAAATTGTGTGTTTTAATGTTATCTAAATTTTTTAATGTAAGTTTTTGTCTATCTCTTACGGTTTACCAGCTACACAACATTCAGCAAAATTCATTTAGAACAAAGAGGTCTTCAGAAGCTATTCCCAGAAAAGTCAAGACATACAATTTATTTTGGATGTAAATATCTTTAATACACGGGATTTTAACTAAAATCGTTAGAGCCATTTTTTAGAAGATCAAAATTTTCGAAAAATTGTCCAAGGTAGTTTGTGGTGAGGGGGTTTTCATGAAAATCTTCTTGTTGCCTCTTTGGAAGCTACTGAACTTAAATACCAAGTTTGGTGTTTAAAGGTTTTTTTTTTCGTTTTTGAGCTATGCTGTCACACACACACGCACACACAGATACACACACACATGCACACACGGACCCTTTTCTAATTTTTTTTTATTTAGAGGCACCCAAAACAAGTATTTCCGGTGAAATATCGGTATCGAATCTTTGGGTGCATTACAATAACGTCTCTATACACTATGTACATAGTACGTGTAGAGAAAGTAAAAAGGGGCTACTCGTCTAAAGAATCATAATTCATCAAGTTGCTACGATCTTCCAACATTCTCTTTATAGCTATTTCCAGAGGATGGCAAAAACTCCTCCTGAAGGAAGGTGTGTTCCTGGGGACTCATGTAACATAATCGAGACTTGACATGAAAGGCTAATGAATAACGGTCTCCATCTTCCCATGCTTGTGAGAGACAGCAAACCCGCAGAATCTCTCTCCTTTGAGCAACAGAAAAACATCTACACGCACAACGTCATGGATATTTAATGTATTCACTTCACTTGATGCGGAAGTGGCCCCCTCTCAGAGTCTGGCCGTGGAACTACAACCTTACAACTGTCATTCGAAATCTCAGAGTGTATGATAACTGTCAAAAAGGTAGCTAGCAGCTTAGTAATTACTTCTTTAAATTCTAGCAATAGTATATTTTTAAAACTCAGCTCTTGGATTGATTCCTTTAACAATGTATAGAGGATTCTCTCTTGAAATTAAGTGAAATTTGTTTCTCTACTTTGCGCATATTATAACTAGAGTCTATTCCACCCAAACATTCGGTACCGAGATTTCACCAGAAATACATGCTTTGAGGCATAAAGGAATTTTAAAGTGTAAATAGCGTAACTCAAAAACCTCTGATGTGTTCCATTCACATGACTTTCTCTACATCTCTGTAAAACTGATTGTTAATAAGCTTATTCTTCTATCTATTTCATGCTAAAGCATTAGCAGAAACAGTCTTATTACTTAGTGCCTTGTAAGTAGAAGATAAATGAGGGAAACAAGGCTAAAATGACAGTCAAATGTTTTAAAATATGGCTGCTATGCGATTGAAATCCCTTTCTTACGTGGCCAGGAGTTGAAAAATCCTGTATGAGAAGTGTTTTAAATATTTTAAAACTCTAAACAATAAGAAGCAATATCTCGAAAATGGTCACTCCTCGAAAAGAAGAAAAATGTATACGACATAAATTGTGCTTTAAAGACGGGTATATTTTATTCTGTAAAGCGTTTGTCTCTCAAACAGTTTACTATGAGAAATTCATCCATAATGAAGATTTTAGAGGACATTCGCAGTAAATATGTTTAATATAATATAATTTAATCAAAATATTTTGAGCCATTTTTAAGAAAAATTAAAAATTTCTACGTTTTTTCCATGTAAAGAGTAGTTTGGGGCGGGCAGAATCTCCTCAAAATCTTCCTGTTGCAATCTTGGAAGACACTAAAGTTAAATAAAGTTTGGCATTTTACCGAATTTTCGTTTTTTGTCTCCACAGACACACGGACACACATACCTACCTTTTTCTAAAAATAATTTTTTTATACAAGGGACCCTAAAACGTGTATTTACTGTGAAATCTCGGTATCGAATTTTTGGATTGACTGCAATACCAATGTACAATGTAGCGAAAGTAAAAATCAATTTGTATATTCAATTTAAAATAAGGTATTTTAATCTAATTTGTTCCATGCAGAGAGAGAGAGAGAGAGAGAGAGAGAGAGAGAGAGAGAGAGAGAATGTTCCATAATAAAGGATAATTGAAGGAGGGTAACTTTTCTTGAAGGTCTTTGTGTTGCTTCTTTGGAGGATACTGAACTTTTGCTGTTTTACCAACGTTTCGTTTTTGAGTTATGCGATACCAAGACATACAAACACACATACACAGAACGTTGTCGAAAAATGCTGCTTTTTTGGATTTAGCGAGTCTCCAAACGTGTATGTCTGGTGAAATTACGGTATCGAATTTCTGGGTGGGGCATAATACTTCCTGTACTTATTAAAGACAGGCAGTAGAGAAAGTAAAAATCACTTCGATTCCAAAATACGGTTTGCATGTTGTTTTATTTAATTAGTGCCGCAGCAGGAGCTCTTGCAGCTACCCTGGTGACTAAACAATTTTGTATCGACCACAAACCTCCCAACTGAGCTGAATATTAGACACCTACTGACAGCAAGGCAGCATGTGGTTTTACAAAGTGGAGTGCCGTTTATGATCCGAGTTCCGCGAAACTGGCTGATTCTGCGGAAAAAGCCTCGCAAGGGAGAGCTATTTAAACGTAAGGAAATATAAAGGAGACCGCCTGTCCTCGAGGAAAGTGCGTCGGTAATAAAGTTTGCCTATATCTCTGGAACTAGTAATCCGGAAAACTATAATGTATGCTACTTGCTGTTAAAATTTGGTAAGGTTATTTTACTTTCTCTATTCAGAACACATCGCCTTCCGTGGTGGAATGGTTACCATGCTAACTTCATATACCAAAGGTCGCGGGTTCAAACCCGGCGGAGGACGATGGTTTTTTCGGGCGTAAAAATCCTTAGCATGGCTTCCTTCGGAAGGGAAGTAAAGCCGTTGGTACCCTGTCGTAGATTTGATAGAGAGGCCTCTGAGCAAAATTTAGCGGTCTTTCACGCCCAATTTAGAATGGGACGCTGAGAACCACAGCAGTTAAAGAGCGTCCATAAATAACACGCCATTTCCATTTTTATTCAGAACATATACAGAAAAGGATTCGATTCCATCCCCAAAATTTCGATACACAAATTTCAGTGGAAAAAATACATGCTTTAGGATTCACTGTATTCGAAAACAAATCTGATCCGTTACATTCACGTGCCTTTTTGTAGCTGTTCTACAAATTAACTTCTTACAAAAGACTATTCTTCTTTCTACACCATGCTAATCGAAATAAACATTAGAAGAGCGTCCTCATTACCAAGTTCCTTACAAGTAGCAGGAAACTAAAGGAATGTGCTATGCTAAAGTAATAGTGAATGTTTTAAAGGCTGTCGTTATGCGATTGTCATTGTAAATCGCGCCTTTGCTTGGCCAGGAGTAGAACAAAAGAAAAAATCTGATGTGTTCCATTCACTTTTCTCTACATCTCTGCAACAAATTATTGTTTGCACGGATTTTCAGTATATAGTTCACCATTTGATTCCTTGTTTTGGTTTTCAGTAGATTTAATTGACTAAATATCCTTTCAAGCTCAGCTCTTGAGCAAGGAATAGCCAGAAAGAGAAGAAAAAATACAGGGTCAGAAAGTAATAAGAGCAAGTTCAATTCACGATGACCTCATCCAAGTGTATATTTTGGATGTATTAGGCCATTCAACGGGCAAAATGCTTTCTAAATCGCTTCTAAAATATAACCCGAAACCATATGACAAAAGAAGAAAAAAAAAAAGATTTCAACTAGCTGTCTGACCCCACCTCCTAAAGAAGTAGATTCAGCAGTATCAACTAAAATATTAATTTATCAACTAGACAATCGTTCAAAATGACCAGATTTGGTTGTAAAACAACTAAATTTGCAACACTGGTCTGGGAGCCCCAAAAATTTCAGGAAAACAGAACAACTTTCGACCAGGGATTCATGTCCTCCGAAGTGATACTAAGTCAAACCAGGTGTTACTTCAAATAATCTTCAAATATCACATGGAGGTAGGCAATAGTTCAATTACAGCAACTTTCTCTATACTTTACTTATTCTAGTAACCCAGAAACGTTTTGGAACATCCTGTGTGCCATAGTCTCTGGACAAACATTCTCAGCTCTTGCTACCTGCATAAGATAGCTTTTTGTGAGAAGCATACTCTTAGCGTTTGTATGACTTCTAGAGTTGCTATGAAACTTTAAAATGACCCCTTGTACAACATAAAGTTACTATGTAGTATAGACGTACTGTGGAACGGGGATTCCGTGATCCGGGTTACATGTAAATCTTCTCAACAAGTAGAAACAACCAACAGGTGAAAGAGACGGATTGATGCTTTTTTGTTCACTAGTTCAACTCTATCTGTCTGTGTAGCTCTTACATATGCAAAGGACGTCGGCCGGAGTTGGACAGCAAGCAAAAGTTTTCCCAGACTATACTAGCTCAAATCATGCATTTTGAGTACATAGCTTTAGATCCTAAATTCCAAAGGAAAACTGATTAAGCTTATTAGCATAACAACAATTATAAATGCTCAAACATTAAAAATATGATGCTTTCCATTCACATGTCTTTCTCTATCTGTGTTGCAAACTGTTTTATCTACATCATGTTAATTAAGATAAAAAGTATCAGAAATTGTTTTATTACTTGCTTAATTCTGAGTAGAAGAGAACTAAGAGAATACACTCAACTAAAGCGATAGCAAAATATTTTAAAAGCCGCTCGCTAAGGGAAACAACTGAAATATGCTTCTCTTTACTAGCTAGGGGTGAACAAAAAAGTCGATAAGAAAGAATAACTTCCCTTTTGAGAAGAGCTTAAGTAGCATAAAACTGAAACCAGTAACACAGAATATCTCGGAAACTGTTAACGATAAAAGAAATGTGTATGACATACATTGTGAATTTTAATGATATCTATATATATTTTTAGTAAGTTCATGTGTATCTATCATGTATATTACCATATATACTAAAGTTGTACAAAAGTCATTCAGAATGAAGAGGACTTCAAAGATTATTCAAAGAACATTCAAGACATACATTTCATTTGTCATACAATTATTTTTAAGCATTTTAATTAAAATCGTTAGAGCATTTTCTGAAAGAATTAAATATTTCTAAAAATGTTCCATATAAAGGTAGTTAGGGGTGGGAGAATTTCCTGAAATACTTCATGTCGCTTCCTTGAAAGATATTGAATTGATGCACCAAGTTCGGTATTCAACCAACTTTATGCTGTCCACGCGCAAATACACACGGACGTCTCTCTAAACAACTTTTTTCCGGATTCAGAACACCATAAAACATGTATTCCTCGTGATATCCTGGTATCGAATTTTTAGGTGGAATACAGTACTGTTTCTATCCACTATGTACATTGTATATACGTTTTGGAGAAAGTAAAAACTGATAAAAATGTTAATTTCCAGAACACTGCGAATATTGTGGCGATATCCAAAGGTAATGTCAGTCTTATTTGTATTCTCCCTGGATTAAATTCTAAACATCAGCTAATCTGTTCCATCATAACAAGAAGTGTTTATACCAGAGTGATCATCCCTTTGTAACTGGTGTACTTGGTTTTACTTTGTTTTGTTGGAAATTAATTACAAGCGGGGCAGTTCTCTCTTTGATGTCGACGGCTACAAAGCATTTATTTTGTAATTGTTGTAATATATCAATTACTAAATGAACGCTAGAGACAAAGGACTGAATACAATCGTACGCGATTTTAATTTGCTTTGTGGTAAAATCTATGGGTACTGAAAAAAATCACTGTCGTGGAAAAGAATTAAGTATATTTTCCCTCTTTTCAAGCAGATTTTCCACAAGCTTTAAGGGCAATTAAGCGGTCGAAGCTACTTCTTTTATAGCACTCAGAGGACAAATTCTTTAGCCAGCTACCTTCGAATAAAGGAGATGTATTGACAGGAGTATTCTATTTTCTCCATCTATAAGAAAAAGGAAATTTTCTATGCAAATATATGGACTTAGGAATGAGATTGTCAATCCAGCGTATCTAAACTTTACGTTTTATTTGATTTTTTCTCTTCAGAGTACTACTAAGTACTCTATTATACAGGATGTTAAGGGTATAGATACAAATACTTTGTTAAATGTTAACTAAATGGGTAATCACTTTGGTGTGTTATTCTTTTTTCTCTTTGTCTAACAGTTTTACCATAAACTAATCACTCAATTTACTTGCTGATGTGCTTTGCAGGGTTTTAATACCGCCACGAAACGAACAACGGTTATCAGTATAGACTATCCGGTTTGGTTCCACGATTTGACACCTCAACACCGAACCTAGTGGCCTAGTAGTGTGCCCTCGGTGGCCTTGCAGAAGGCTTTCAAAGTCAGTCCCAAAACAACATTCGGTATAGCGAGGTCCGCCCACTCAAAGTTACGCCATCCGATATGCGACATTAGGGAAACTAAACACGTATGTTTTCTGTGAGCCACTACGTGGACGTGTTAATCAACCTGAAAACCTTTTAATAAGTAGAATTATAAGTGCGTAAATATGTACAGATAAGTGCACTAACAGCCAAGTAGTCTATTTCGTTTGTGCAATTGCGTATGCATGTCAATAAATGACAGTTGCTCACTAGCATTTCATCATGCCTATTTGGCATTTATGTATTTATTTACGCCTAGTGAGAGTAATTTTAAGGTCATATATTTTTTTTCTTAATATCCTTTAACGTGGTTGGTCATTTTGAACGTTGAATGAAATCATTTATTTACTAAGGCTTTCAATGCCGGCATCCATTCCTTCTGGGCTTGACCACGGCCTACCTGCTACTTCAGATGAATGAAATAATTAGTGAAATAATGCTCAAATATTATGAAGGTACATTGGTCTTTCAAGTTAGGAGACACTCGTCTTCTCAGGATAAGGGAAAAATCTCGAGAAAGAGATCTTACCCGGTGTCTCACCCTAAGCGGCGAGATTCCATTTTGTAAGAAGGAGAAAAAAATCTGATGTGTTCCATTCACATGACTTTCTCTACATCTCTGAAACAAATTATTGTTAAAAAAATTATGCTACTATCTACTTCATGCTAATCGAGAAAAAACTAGCAGAAATAGTATTATTACTTGCTTCCTTGTAATCAGAAGGGAAATAAGGGGGTACCATAGGTTTAAGTGATAGCTGGTCAAAAGCTAGTTGCTATGTGACTAAAGTTCCTTTGTTTGTATGGACAGGAGTTGACAACTTTCTGTATGAGAAAAGTACAAGCTTTTCAAAGCTGAAACCAAAAACAAGGAATATCTCAAAAACGATCAACTCCACGTAAAAAATGTCAGGACATAAGCTATGTGTTTTAATATGCTCAACATATTCTGTGTGGTATGCTTTTGTCCCTTTCTTACGGTTTGGCAGTTATGCAAAGTTCTGTAAAATTCATCCAGAATAAAGTAGTCTTTTGAGGCTATTCCCAGACTATTTAAGATATACATTTTATTTGTGAGGTAAATATCTTTAATATATGATATTTTAATCAAATCGTGAGAACCATTTTTGAGAAAATAAAATTTTTTGAAAAAAGTTCCATGTTCAGGGTAGTTGGGGGTGGAGGGATTTTCTTGAAAATCTTCGTGTCGCATCCTTGGAAGATACCAAACTTAATAACTCAGTGTGGTATTTAGCGGTCTTTTCGTTTTTGAGCAATGTTGTCCACAGTCACACACACACATACACACACACACGCACGCACGCACACGGATCTTTTTTCAAAATTTTGTTGTTGTTGAGGGGGACCCTAAACATGTATTTCCAGTGAAATCTCGGTATCGAATTTTTGGGTTAAATACAATACCTTCTCTATACACTATGTACATAGTACGTTTAGAGAAAGCAAAAAAATTGAACTTGTGTAACATGAAAAACTACTAAAGCTATGTTAAGAAAGTCAATGTTTTGCAACATTTTTAGAAATCGAATTTTGAAGACCCTTTTAGGAAAGGAAGGTGCTTGCTTTTTTAAATTTTCTTTTTTGTTTTTACAATATTTACGTAATCCACCGTCGCGATCTGAAAGCACGCTCCCCTACACTACCGAGGCGGACGTCAGGGAATTAAATTATCAAAACCATTCAACGATTGCTCTTTATGTTTGATTCCAATGGAATATTCAGTGTCTGGCTTAATTGATGGTCTTAGGTGCATAATCACCTTCCTGTGCTATAAGTAATGTTTCGGATGAATTGACTAATCGTCTTTGAGTACTATTTTATTAATATATATGATTGAACCTGTCGAACATGGCACTGGCATACCCAATCTGTGTTAATTCAACGATGGATGTAAATCGCAAAACACTCAAGGAGTGATTATCCATCTTACTTTCAAACAGTTGACTCATAATATGGATGGCATACTCCGTCCAAGGTTCATTTTAACTCCCCTTTTGAATAATGCTAACCACCTTACCTCGACCCAAAATTTGGACAAACATTATAATATTGCCATTAGTTCTCGCTTGTGAATTGCAGTTAAATACCAATAAACATATCGGCTACCCGGTAATTAATAATATACGAAGTTCACATTTGGGAGATCCCGTGTCCAATTCCCGTCGAATCCCCACTATGACCTTAGTTTTTTGTGCTTTACTCTGGTCGGTAGGCGTATGTTGAGCTAGTTTCTCATCTACCAGGATTTCCTTAAAAATTTTCGCGACGTGTGGCGGTGCCGGATAGATGGTGAGGATGCCTAATCCTAAAAGTGAGTGACCCTGAAGCGTTTCGTAGTCTTCCTGTGGTCGCCAATGCGGCTGCTGGCATGATGATCTACATTTCTCATTTCCCTCATCTTTCAGGTTGACTACGGGGTTCCACGTCGAGGGTGGGCAGATGGCGCGGAAACTTGCAACTTGGGACTTCTTCTCGGTCCTTGTCAGAGGAAACCCTGTTGAGCACCTATGGGCTATGTTGCCTGAACTCGCTAGAGGGACTGAATCTCTGGACTGAATCACATTCTCTATAATGCCTAAGCACGTGAAAGTAAAATGTGGGGAAAATTAATTTGTCGCTCCGAATATAAGTTTTCCTTTAATTTTCTTTTCAGTTTGAATAAAAAATTCAAAAACAATAAGATTTTGGTTTTTAGAGGCACCATGATCTTTTATATGCGTTGGAACTATATTACTTACGACGATTGACTTTTGTTTACAAACCCTGTGTGTAGCTTTTGTATAAACTAATTAATTTGAGTGATATTGTGTAACATATGCAGCCAATTGATAAACCAACCATCTCTATTTTGTGTAAATGTTACAGGAAAGAGGACCAATTCTGATATTTCACTTTCCAACTTTCATACTACGGATTCAGGTCTTCAACTATAATTTACTTAAATGATTCTTCTATGCCGCGTCATGGCCGAGGGGTTAGACTACTCACCTCTCACCTAGGCGGCCCGCGTTCGATCATAAGCGAACGCATGTAGGATTTGTAGTGGACAAAGTGACGTAGGGTCGGATTTTCTCCGGGTTCTCCGGTCATCGCATTCCACCGGTGCTCCATCTTCATTCCATGTATCATCAGGATCATCGCCTGCGGTGCCATAATAGTAAAAGTGGGCATTAAACACACTAAAAATGATTCTTTTCTATTTCAATTATGATCTGGGATAAAATCAGAGTGGAGCAACAAGTCAAAACAGATTCCAAACTCATTAGAGAGGGACTCGCTAGGATTGGACTAGGAGCATGGCGGATATTAATCACTGACGAGAATTTGTGTGATAATCTGCCCCATTTGCGGGGAGGAAGAATCGTGGACCCATTAGTAGGTTGTAGGAGTACAGAGGAATGGAGGGAAAGGTATTTAACTGCGATCCTTTACCACAGCGAATGTAGAGTTAGAAACATGTTGGACGCTACTGGCAGGCACGGAAAACGCGGACGGGCTAGACAAATTTCTACTTAAGGTAAGACAGCTGAGATCTGAGAAGCTTTATAATAGGCAATAAGAAGAGTTAAACAAAAGGGATTATAATGTTTTATATTTTATGTCATATTTTCGGTCATTGATTTATTGTAGCGTTAATAATGTGTATGTATGCTCATAATATATATTCTTAAGTGTATTTGTCTACTATAATGGGATACACTACTACATTTGAATACGGTTTCTTCTGTGTTGTAAATTTAAGTTGCTGTATCTGAATATCTTTGTCTTTATTTTCATATTTACAGTTTTCATTTTTTGATTTTACTTTCTGTACACGTACTATGTACATAGTATATAGAGAAGATAGGTATTGTAAGGCACCCAAAAATTTGATACCGAGATTTCCCTCGAAATACATATTTTGGGTCCCCTGAATCCAAAAAAAGTATTTTTGGAAAAACGCCCATGTGTGCGCGTGTGTCTGTGGACAGCATAGCTCAAAAACGTAAAGAACGCAAAATGCCAAACTTGGTATTTCAGTATGTGGAGGCGGGGGGGGGAGGTAGCAGCTTAGCTCAAATACGAAAAGACCGTTAAATACCAAATCTTCCAAGGATGGGACACGAAGATCTTCAAGAAAATCCCCCACGCCCAACTACCCTTTATATAGAACTTTTTTCGAAAAATTTAATTTGCTCGAAAATGGCTCTAACGATTATGATTTAACATATAGTATATTACATATATTTACCTGGCAAATAAAATGTATATAATGAATTTTCTGGGATTAGCCTCTGAAGACTACTTTATTGTGGATCCATTTTACGGAATTTTGCATAACTGCTAAAGCGTAAGAGATGGACAAAAAACTTACCATATAAAAATGTAGAGCACATTAAAACATACAATTTATGTTACATACATATTTTTCGTGGAGTTGATCGTTTTTGAGATATGCCCTAAAAATTTATAATTTTTCCATACAGGAATTTGTCAACTCCTGTCCATACCAACAAAGAAACTTCAGTCATATATCCCTTATTTCGCTTCTACTTACAAGGAAGCAAGTAATGAGACTATTTCTGCTAATTTTTTCTCATTGAATATAAAAAGAAGTATAAGCTTTTTAACAATAATTTGTTGCACAGGTATAGAGAAGATCATGTGACTGAAACATACAAGATTTTTAATATTGCTTATTATTTTGTGTATAGAAAAGCAAATACGGTCTGTGGACTGTTATTTCAATAAATACAATTATTCTTCATTAAATCATTCAAAGAATAACGAACCCGTGTTAAGACACTATGATCTCATGTTGTGATCACCAAGGTTACTTTTTTACGCGCCACCGTTGCTTTCACTTGATATATCTCAAGAACCTGTCGCGAGGGTAGCGATAACTTGATGCATTGGTAGTCTCTGGTGAGTTCCAGCCAATCAATCAGCGAAATGCTCCTTTCCGTAGCAAAGATGTCAGCATTATCTCAACAGGGAAAACTTCTACACTCTGTTGCCAGACTTCTTCCCAATAAATGATAAAATATAATGAATGATATATTCGCTTAGGGGACAGCCATGGTACTCTGGGGATATGCAAAGACATCGAGAAGTAACATGATAGCCAAAAAGGTCTACCAAGTGTTGCAATCGAATTAAATACACGCCAATGAATCTATACCGAAGAGGTTAAGTTTCAAAAAAATCTGTTGTGTTCCATTCACATGGCTTTCTCTATATTTCTAACAACTTATTATTAATAAGCTTATTCTTCTATCTATTGCATGCTAAAACATTAGCAGAAACGGTCTTATTACTTAGTTCCTTTAAAAATAGATGGGAAATTAGGCAATACAATAGGCTAAACGGACAGGCTTTAAAATGTGGTTGCTCTGGGATTGAAATCCGTTTCTTTGCGTGGCCAAGCGATAGCAAGTTCCAGTATGAGAAAACTAAATATTATAAAACCGAAATCAATACCAAGGGATGTCTCGAAAACGGTCAACTCCACGAAAAAAACGTATATGACAAAAATTCTGTGATTTATCAAGATCTGCATTTCTGTGAAATAAGTTTTTATCTGTCAGTTATGGTTTACCAGTTATGCACAATTTTGTAAAATTTGTCCAGAATAAAGAGATCTTCAGAGGCCATTCCAGAACATTCAAGATATACACTTCGTTTGTCATAAAAATATCATAAACATAAGGTATTTTGATCAAAATCGTAGGAGCAATTTTTGAGAATATCAAAATGTTCAAAAAATGTCCCATGTAAGGGTTGTTGGAGTGGGGGGATTTTCTTGAAAATCTTCGTGTCGCATCCTTGGAAGATATAAAACGTAAATACCAATTTGTTATTTAACAGTCTTTTCGTTTTTGGGCTATGCTGCCCACAGACAAATACACACACGGACACTTTTCTAAAAATTATATTAATTTCCCTACACGTACTATGTACATAGTGTATAGAGAAGGTAATGGAATACACCCAAAAATTCGACACCGAGATTACACCGGAAATATATGTTTTGAAACCCCCTAAATCCAAAAAAAAAGCATCTGTCTGTGTGTATGTGTGTGCATGTCCCATCCAAAACTACCCTTTATATGGAAAAAAATTAAAATTTTGATTTTCTTATAAATGGCTCTAACAATTTTGATTAAAATCACTTATATTTAAGATATTTACTTGCCAAATAAAATGTATATCTTGAATTTTCTGAGAATAGCCTCTAAAGACTTCTTTATTCTGGATCATTTCCATTGAATTTTGTATAATTGGTAAACCGTAAGTGATAGACAAAAACTCAGTACACAAAAAATGTAGATCAGGATAAAACACACAATTTATGTCATTTATTTTTTTTTTCGTGGAGCTGATCGTTTTTGACATATTCCTGTTTTTCGGTTTCAGCTTTGAAAAACTTACACATTTCTCATACAGGAATTTGTCAACTCCTTTCCATACAACAAAGGAACTTCATCACATAGCGACCACCTTTTGACTATCACTTTAACCTTCTACTTTTAAGGAAGCAAGTAATAAGACTATTTCTGCTAATTTTTCTCGATTAGCATGAAGTAAATAGGAGCATAAGCTTTTTGACCATAATTTGTTGCAGGGGTGTAGAGAAAGTCATGTGAACGGAACACATGAGATTTTTTATTCATAGGGTTCTCAAAACATGTATTTCCAGTGAAATATCGGTGGCTAATTTTTGTCAATATAACACTTTCTCTATACACTATGTACATAGCAAGTACAGGTAGAGAAAGTAAAAAGAAGGAACCTTTATGTTATTACCGGACTCTCTTTGTAAGCATAGTTGGTGAATATTTAGAATGTAATAGAGCTGACAACAGGTGTCAATATACAAGTGGGAGGTGAATAGTGCAACTATTTTTATCATCGTTTGAGGATGATTTAATGATTAGTATTTGCAGTTTTTTCGCTATTTTCTAAAGCTAGTTCATGAGGAAAATGTAATGATGTTTTTAGGTTCACCAGTTGGTGGCGCTTACGTAAGAGATCGCCGGTTGACTCTCCTCTGCCCACTGTCCTTTGACCTGCCCAATTAGATGGTATAATGTGAAGTAAAAATATCGATCCGTCTGAAACTTCAACCTACGTAACCAAACATTTTTCTTTTCGCAAACGATTATCTGATTAGGATTCTCGATGTATTCTTGATTCAACTAAAATATACTGAACTTAATTACATTATTCGGTTTATTTAAATTTGTTTTTGTTGAACAAATGCATAAACAAACATTTAAGCATTTGCACTTCCGTTCTTTAACTACAAAATCAATAACATTGCTCTTACAAAGATGAGAAATTAAAACTAAATATGATCACTTAAAAAAACCATCAAATGGGGAATTAAGATCCGTTTTACAGACTCCTTGACACTGAAGTGCCTTTCGTCTTTTTGGAAGATGACGATTGCGAAGTCGCCGATGATACAGTCCCGCGCAGCATTGGCAGCGTAAATTAATATCTACTAATTTAGCACATGTAAAACCATACATTGTGTGAAAGAAAGTTCGCGTATGAATTGGTCCCTCACTATGAGCCACACGAATGCAGGTCGGTGGTATGCGGCACAGGACCTGTCTGTTGCCTGATGCATGTAAACATAATGTAGGGTCGTTCAAAAACATAGATCCTAAAATTTGACGGTGGATTTTTTCGGTGTAAATCCTTAACATGGCTTCCTTCGGAAAGAAAGTGTAGCCGTTGGTCCCGTGTCGTAGATTTACGTCACGTAAAAGAACCTCAAGCCTGAGAGAGTCTCTGAGCAAAATTAAGCGGTCTTTCACGCCCAATTTAGAATGGGACGCAGAGAACCACAGTTGTTAAAGAGCTTCCATAAATAACACGCCATTTATTATTTTCCCCTGAAATTTGTGCTTCATTTATGACAATGCTATTAGTAAGCGCTCAAAATGAGATGCACTTGTGTGCTACACGCATTGTTCTCTACTAAATATCAAATTATTTGCACTTATATTCCGCATTCTGTATGTATTATTTTGGTTTATACGCTACGATGTGGCATATAAAAGGCCCAGCTTTTACTCTCACTGTGTGCGCGAGTGCATGTGTAAGCGTCTGTGAAAAACATTGAAATGTTCAATAAATACCAAACATACTAAGTTCAACTACTTGCTAAATTGCAACAAAAAGAATTTAAAAAAAAATCATCCCATCCCAAAGCACCCTTTCTTAGGAGAGTTTATCAAACTGTTTTATATTCTCAAATTTGATGTAAGCACTTTTATTAAAATACTGTATATTTTAGATATAGGCATTACAAATAAGCTTGTATTGCCAACTTTTTGGCAATATCCTGTTAAGTTTCCTTCATTCGGAAGAGATTTAGCAGTTATGCAAAATTCCGTAAAATTCATCCAGAATAAAGAAGTCTTCACAGGCTATTCCCAGACAGTTCAAGATATACATTTTATTTGTCAGGTAAATATGTTTAATATACGATATTTTAATCAAAATCGTTACAGCCATTTTTGAGAAAATAAATTTTTTGTAAAAAGTTACATATAAGGTGTAGTTGGAGTGTGGGGGATTTTTCTCTTTTTTTCTTCGTGTGGCATCCCTTGAAGTTTGATATTTTACCGACTTTTCGTTTTTGAGTTGTGCTCACAGACGTATGGACCTTTTTCTGAAAATACTTTTTTTTTCGATAAAGGGGACCCTAAAACACATATTTCAATTGAAATATCGGTATCGAATTTTGGGTGGAGTACAATACCTTCTCTATTCACTATGTACATAGTAAGTACAGAGAAGGTAAAAATTAGAAAGGTAGAGATAAGCCACAAGTTATTCAACCATGGGTTCATCTGAAAACTAAAAGATGGAGTAACGTGTTCATGATAACTGGATTGAGGATATCAATAATATCGAAACAATTTCAGTCCAAAATACGGTAAAATACTGCACATTAAATGTGTGCATTTCATATTTTGCGACTTAATAAAAGCTCTTTTGATGTAACATCTGCGCAATGGAACTTGAAATATTAATGAAACAGTAGCTGCTGTTTTCGAAATACATGGATCTGTTTAATGCGGACCATGATGCCACGTGAAAAAGGGCGTATAAATACGCTTGAATTATGAATGAAAGCGCTATTTACTACTATTGTATATTTCTGACATTGTACAATAATTACATGTTGGACACGTCGTTAGCTTCCAACCGTCAACATAAATAGAAGCTATGTGGGCAGCAGTTTCTTCCAATTCATGGAAGTGCTGATCCTGGGCGATTAGGTACATGCCTCGTCATCGATGCGGTTCGGGATGAACAACCACAAGGTTGTTGTGGAACGGTGCTTTCACTCCTCAATCAATGATTGTAATTAGTCTTAAATGTTTGCTGAATAGCAAGAGGGTCAACACTTATAATTGCGTTGTAAATGTGTTTATCCATTTAGTTATCCTGAAAATAATGCATGTTAATTTTGAAACACTACTACATAAGTACAGCAAAAAGTCTGATGTGTTCCATTCATATGATTTTTTGTACCTGTTCTGCAAAGAAACTATTCTTACAAAATATTTGTAGGTACACGAGATTAACATTAGCAGAAATAGTCTTACTAATTGCTTCATTTGAGACGTCACTGCTCTATAATGATTATTATGTTGGTATTAAAGATCTATAAACAATCCTTTTTTTTTTTTTTTTTTTTGAAATAATTGTTTTTTCACACAAGCCGTGTGAAGGAGTTAGATAGGTAGAGTCAGACTGAAAAATTCAATGCCATAGCCAGGATCTGAACCACGGATCTCCCGATCTCTAGCATGTTGCTCTGCTACTGAGCTACCATGGCAACATTGAATTTCTCAAATGACTCAATATAAAATTTATGGTTTTTTTTTTCAAATATGGCTCTAACAATTTTGATTAAAATACCGAATATTAAAAATATTTACATGATAAATAAACGGTATATCTTGCATTTTCTTCCCAGAATATTTAAGAATGCTTCATTCTGAATGGCTTTTGCATAACTGGTAAACCGTAAGTGATAGACACAAACTTGCTGCTCAAAAATGTAGATCTCGTTAAAACACACACTTTATTGCATGCATTTTTATCGTGGAATTCATCAGATCCGAAATATTCCTTACTGTTGGTTTCAGTTATAAAATAATTAAACTTTTCTTATTCATCAATTTGCCTATTCCTGGCCATGATAAGAATTCATCACCCGACAGTTTTTAAAAGTTTTGACTATCGCTTTAGATTAGTGTGCTCCATTCTGCTTAGAAGGAAGGAAGCAATCAATAAGACAACTTCTGTCAACGTTTATCTCGTTTAGCATGAAGTAGATAAAAGAATACGTATTTTAACAATTTATTATAGAAATGTAGAGAAAGTAATGTCAATAGAACTGTAGCTTGTTAAGAGTCCCTCACCCGCGGTTACCATGACAAACAGTTGAACCAGTAGGAATACAGCAACTTGCAAGGAAGAAAGAAGTATGAAGCTTTGGGATAGTGAGAGATCTTCTGAAACCACAATTGTTCGGAATCTTCTAAATGTCAGATTATTCACGAAGAAGCAGAAAAATTTACAGTAACAGGAATATTAACTATTATTCTGAAATTAAATAGAATTCACTTTTATTTAAAATACAATCTAAGTAAAAATATAATAATTATGAAATTATTTCATCTACAAAAATGTAATATTCAGGGTCCATAATGGAAAAACCGGCAGTTAGAAAATTGTTTGCCAGTACATTTTTCGGGATAATTGTTAGGAGTGCATAATCACATATTGGAGTGCCTATGGATGCACCTAGAATGCAAGGAGATATGTGTTGAAGGTCCTAGAAGGAAAAAGGAATAAAATATTCAACACGTCATAGAAAAAATAAAGCTGTGATGTATTCCTTTCACATGGATTTTTCTATCTATTCTGCAAACTGTAGTTGCAAAAGCTTATTCTTCGATCTACTTCATGCTAATTGAGATAAACATTAGCACAAATTGTCTTGTTACTTGCTTCTTTATACGTAGGAGGGATAAGGCTATTCCCAGAAAATTCAAGATAATCATTTTATTTACCATGTAAATGACTTAAATGTTTGGAGTCTTAATCAAACACGTTATCCAGTTTTGAGAAAACCAATGTGTTCTAAGTAAGGAGTAGTGTGGGTTGAGGGTAGTTTCCTGAAAATTGTCATGTCCCACCCTTGAAAGTTCCTAAATTTACATACCAAGTTTTGGTCTCCAAGGACCTTTCGTTTTTCAGCCCCCCCACGGACATGTTTTAGATACAAGGACCCTAAAACGTTGATTTTTCCGGTGAAATCTCGGTTTCAAAATTTTGGGTGGTATGCTGTGCCTTCTCTATACTCAATGTTCGTAGTACGTGTAGAGAAAATAAAAGCGAATTAAAAATTATCTGAAAAAAGAATCTAATGTGTTCCATCACATGACTTTTGCTACATCTATGTAACAAATTAGTGTTAAAAAGCTTAATCTTCTATCTACTTCATGATACTCGAGATAAACTTTGGCAGAAAATGAAATTTTTACTTGGTTCCTTGTAAACAGAAGGGCAAAAATCTAATGTGTTCCATTTACATGGTATCCTCTAGCTGTTCGGTAAACGAACCTTTTATTCAAAACTTTAATTTGTTATCTACATCATACTAATCAAGATAAACATAAGTAGAATTAATTTTATTACTGGTATTCTTATAAGTAGAAGGAAAATAAGAAAAGGTACAGGCTAAAGCAACAGTCTCATCCTTTAAAGGCCGATTTCTGTGTAAAACAATTCAAATTTCAATCTCGTTGCTTCCAAGGAGTAAACAAATGAGAAACGAGACGATGTCTTCCCATTTGAGAAACATTTAAGTGGCTAAAATTGTGTTTTAATGAAATCTACATTTTTTGTACAATAAGTTTTTATATATCTCTTATGGTTTGCCAGTTATACAAAATCCATCCAGAATGAAGAGGTCTTCAGGGCTATTCCCAGATATACATTTCGTTTGTCATAAAATATCCTAAACATAAGGTATTTTAATCAAAATCGTTGGCCATCTTTCATAAAATCAACATTTTGGTAACATTTTCCATGTAAAGGGTAGTTGGGGTGGGAGGATTTTCTTTAAAATCTTCGTGTCGTATCCTTGGAAGATGCCCAACTTAAATAGCAAGTATGGTATTTAATGGTCTTTTCATTTTTGAGCTTTGTTGTACACACACACACACACACACACACACACACACACACACAGATAGTTTTCTAAAAATGCTTTTTTGGGGGGATTTAGGTGGTTTTAAAACATGTATTTCCGTTCAAATCTTTGTATCAAATTTTTGGGTGCCTTACAATACTTCTCTATACGCTATGTACATAGTAGTGTTGAGAGAATAATAAAAGAAAAAACGAAATAAATTTGAGCCTGAGTACAGCACAGGGTGATTTTACTTTAAACTATTTTGTGTGTATGCGTGTGTGTTTACACGCGCCAGTACTGAAACTTGACTCAATGATTTATGATCTTTTTCCACATATATCACTATTGTGAGATTAATTAGCATGGTCATGTAGCGATATTTTATGTTAGCCATATGCCACTACTTTAGTATCATTGTACAAATTATATAGTACTTTGCGGCGAATTTTGGGCCCGGCTGTAACTCTGCGAGCCTCCCCGTCCTACCTGACAGGAGACTGGGTATTTATGTGGGGGACCATGGTAAAGCTGCAAGTTTCTGTACATAGGTGCCAAGGCAAAATGCTGGAAATAGCTGGCCATTAACAAAATATTTAACGGGCTACAATAGTAAGGGTACTTTCAATATTTCGGCACTAGACTAGATAGTGGCTGTTTTAATATACGAATAGAACAAAAAATCTGATGTGTTACACTCACATGACTTTCTCTAGCTCTACAAACAAACTTATTACTTCTTCTTTCAACACCATGCTAATCGAGATAAACATTAGCAGAATTTTATAACTTAGTTCCTTATAAGTAAAATGGAACTAAGGAAATGCATTATTCTAAAGTGATAGTCAAATGCTTTAAAAGGCTGTCGTTATGCGATTGTCATTGCAAATAGCTTCTTTGCTTCTTTTTAAGAAAAACAAAATTTTCGAAACTTTTTCTACGTAAAAGATAGCTAGGGGAGATTTTCTTAAAAATCTTCGCGTCGCATCTTCTGAAGAGACCAAACTTAAATACCAAGTTTAGTATTTAACGTCTCTTCGTTTTTAAGCTATGCTGCCCCGAGACCCACACAGACAGACAGACAGACAGACAGACAGATAAACAAAGCACACACGGACCTGGATCTGAAATTTTTTTTTTTTTGGATTCAGGGGGTCCTAAAACATGTATTTCCGATGAAAACTCAACATCGAATTCATGAGTGGAATACAATACTTCTCTATCCCTATGTACTCAAGAACGAAAAGTCAGTAAAATACCAAACTTGGTATTTAAGTTTAGTATCTTCCAGGGATGCGACACAAAGATTTTGAGAAAAATCCCCCCGCTCCAAACCACCCTTTACATAGAACTTTTTTCCAAAATTTTGATGTTCGCAAAAATGACTAACGATTTTGATTAAAATATCATATATTAAAGATATTTACCTGACAAATAAAATGTATATCTTGAATTTTCTGGGAATAGCCTCTGAAGACTACTTTATTGTGAACGAATTTTACGGAATTTTGCATATCTGCTAAACCGTAAGAGATGGACAGAAACTTACCACACGAAAAATGTAGAGCACTTAAAATTACACAATTCATGCTATTAGCAATTTTTTTCATGGAGCTGATCGTTTTTGAGATATTCCTTGTTTTTTGTTTCAGCTTTAAAAAATTATACTTTCTTAATTCAGGAATATGTCAACTCGTGTCCATACAAACAAAGGAACTTCAGTCACATAGCAACCAGATTTTGTCTACCACTTTAACCTGTGGTACTCCCTTATTTCGTTTCTACTTACAAGGAAGCAAGTAATAAGATTAATTCTGTTATTTTTTCGATTAGCATTAAGTTAATAGAACAACAAGCTTTTTAACAATAATTTGTTGCAGAGATGTAGAGAAAGTCATGTGAATGGAACACCTCAGATTTTTGTAGTAACTTTTTGTCTATCTCTTAGGGTTACCAGTTATACTGTTTACCAAAGCTTTTTAAAACTCATCCAGTTTGAAGAGGTCTTTAACGTCTCTTCCCAGAAAATTTAATGTATACATTTCGTTTGTCCTAAAAATATCTTAAGCATATGACATTTAATCAAAAATTTTATATCCATTTTTGAACAAATCAAATTTTTCGAATAATGTTACATGTAAAGGATAGTTGGGGTGGGATGATTCTCTTAAAAATCTTCGTGTCGCAATCTTGAAAGATAACTGAACTGAACACACACACATACGAAGAAAAGAATAATTCTTATAGGGGTCATAGTGATCCAATATCAATGGCGGGAGCAACTAGTTTAGCCTCAAATTAAATACTTTTTTATTCCAATAAAATTTTATCAACTATAATCTCCTTTCCTATTTCTTTTGTTTTTGTTTCAGGCGGTTTCAAAGGATGTATTTCCGGAAATCTAGTCATCGAATTTTTGGGTGGAATAAATACTTTCTCTATCCACTATGTACATTGTACATACATGCTAAAGAATGCAAAAATGTTCGTGCCGCATCCTTGAGAGATGCTGGACTTAATAATTATCAATATGATATTTTGCCGACTTTTCGATTTTGAGCTTTCTTATTCATACGCATACGCACATACTTTTTTTTTTTTGGAATATATAACACCTATTTCGGGTGAAATCTTCACATCGAACGTTTTGGTGGAATGCATACCTTATCAAATGAGATTTCACTGAAAATATACGTTTTGGAGTCCCAAGTCCCAAAAAAGCAATTTTAGATATAAGTCCTGTGTATATCCGTATATCCGTAAATATTGTAATTGAAAAACGCAAGGCTCGTTAAATACCAAACCTGGTATTTCAATTTCTTCCAAGGATGCGAGACGACGAAGATTTTAAAGAAATCCTCCGACCCCAGATGTAACATTTTTCGTACAGTTTGATTTTTTAAAATGGTACTAACGATTGATTGACAATTCTCATATTGACATGTTTATGACAAATGAATGTCTTGAATTTTCTGGGAATGGTCTATGAAGCCCTCTTCATTCTAGATGACGTCTACATAACCGATAAACGGTAAGATATACATAATCTTACTACAAAAAATGTAGATAAAATTCAGAATTTACCTCCTATATATTTTTTTGTGGAGTTAAACATTTCCGAGATATTCTTTGTTATTGGTTTCAATTTTGAAATTATTAAACTACTCTTAAATGGGATGACGTCATTCGTTTATACTCTCTTGTTTTACTCTTGGCGATGCGAAGAAAACAGAATTTCAGTGTCGTCGTATAGCAACAGCTTTTAAAAGATTTGATTTACGCAGTGTGGTTTCTTGTTTCCCTTCTACTTAGAAGAAACCAAATAATAATGCCATTTCTGTAATATTATCTCGGTTATCACGAAGCAGATATAAGAATAATTTTTTGTAGTTTGTTGCCGAATAGGTAGAGGATATTATGTGAATGTAACTTAATATTTTTGTTGTTTTGTTTTTATACAGTCTTGTTAATTGATAGCTCCTCTTTCATTTGATACACATTTTAATATTAATTCAAAATTATTGGTACAAAATGAGAATATTGGTATGAATACTTCACTGAATATATGGCACAAGCATGGTTATAACCTGAAAGGCTGACTCTCAAACTTTCTTGCACATTCTCAGATGTTTATTCCCATACCAGTGCCTATTTCATGTTTCACAGCTTACACGTTACAAGACTAAATATTTTATTATAATTTTATAATGTTATTATTTTATTTTTTATTATTTCATTATATAGCCCTCTAAGGTCATATCGCGAGCTTTGTATTAGAAGCAACTCGTCTTCGGTTTTTTACTTTCTCCATACGCACTATGTACATAGTGTATAGAGAAAGTATTGCACTCCACCAAAAATTCGATACCGAGATTTCACCGGAAATATATGTTTTAGGGTCCCAAATATCCAAAAAAAGCATTTTCACAAAAAGGTCCGTGTGTGTCCATGTGTCCGTGAACACGATAACTCAAAAACGAAAAGTCGGTAAAATACCAAACTTGGTATTTAAATTTAGTATCTTCAGGGATGCGAGACGAAGATTTTGAGAAAAATCCCCCCACCCTCAAATACTCTTTACATGGAACTTTTTTCGAAAATTTTGATTTTCTCAAAAATGGCTAACGATTTTGATTAAAATTTCGGATATTAAACATATTTACCTGACAAATGAAATGTGTATCTTGAATTTTCTGGGAATAGCCTCTGAAGAGTAGTTTATTCTGGATGAATTTTACTAAATTTTGAATAACTGCTAAACCGTAAGATATGGACAAAAACTTACTACACAAAAAATGTAGAGCACATTAAAACACACAATTTATGTTATACACATTTTTTTCGTGGAGTTCGTCGTTTTTGTGACATTCCTTATTTTTGGTTTCTGCTATGAAAAACTTATACTTCTCTCATACTGGAACTTGTCAACTCCTATCCATATAAACAAAGGAACTTCATTGACATAGCAACCAGGTTTTGACTATCACTTTAACCTATGGTTGTCCCTTATTTCGCTTCTACTTACAAAGATGCGAGTAATAAGACTATTTCTGCTAATTTTTTCTGATTAGCATAAAGTAAATAGAAGTATACGCTTTTTAAGAATTATTTGTTGCAGGGATATGGAGAAAGTCATGTGAATGGTACACATCAGATTTTTTACGTTGGGTTTAAAACCTTTTATTCTCCTCAAACACTACACATTGACTCCCACATACATACTTCCAGACCCTGTGGGGGATAGACAATAATTCTGATTAAAGAAAAATTCCCCACCCCAGCCGGGAATCGAGTCCGGGAACTCCGGGAGAGAAATTTAATATATGCCTTTTAATATAATCATATTTGATCGAGTAAATATAATTTAATTTAAACACATTTCAAACAGAATTTATTTCATAATGCCATTGTCAGTATAAATACTATTTTTTTTCACTGATTAATAGGTTTCCTTTTTTTAATTTTTCATACGCTTGTATGCTATATATACTGTGCCTCGATTTATGCCATGGCCACAACCACCTTTATGGTATCGGCCGAGACGACAATGACCTCGGTATTATGTCACTGCGCAGGACGTGTGAAGGGTAGGTTTATCAGCCGTGAGCTGTCTTGTCATTGCTTTGTCTTTGTGTTGTGAAGTGCTTCGACAATATGTGTGTGGTGTGCGATTTCCTTAGGAATGCTATTCTCATTTACTCCAAGGAAATGCCTGCCAGAACATTCACTCTTGAACAACGTATTTGTATGTACGTGACACGTGTGAAAATGAATCACGAAAATAGGTGTGTGATAAATTTCAGCAGGAATTTCCTGGTTATCCAGTTCCGGGTAGAGATACTTGTGAATAAAATTTAGAGCAACGGGGTCGTTAGACACTAAACCAAGCAGGGAAAACATGTTCTAACGGAGTAAAAGCTAGTTGAAATTGGCGCTATGTTGGAGCGTTCACCTAAGTCTTTCAGCAAGTGGATGCTTCACAAAACTCTATTTATTCAGCTACTAAATTTTTAAAACTGAAATCCTACTGACCGACTTTAGTGCAGAAATTATGAACATTACATGAGAAGAACCATCACTTGGGTTCAATCTCAAGCGCCCTCATGTGGGATTCGTGGTGGACGAAGTGGCGTCTGGTTTCTCCCACCACACATTCCATTACTTCATCGTCACCTTTCCAATCATCAATTTTGCTTACATTTCATATCATCCACTTCCTCATGTTCAAACCTGGCTACGGGTCGACACCTCGTAAGGGTTCTCCATTCTTTGGTTTCGGGTCGTTGGCTCCCCGACAGTCTTCTGACCACTAGTCATTGGCTTGTAACTCCTAGGAGGGTGTCAGGAGAGGGTAAGTCGCTACGAAACGAAACTTAAGACGAATTCTATGCACGGGAACGGTAATTTTACCCGACGACGTCAAGAACGTTCTTGCACACCACTTTCAACAACCCTTACAACACGGTTAATGCTCTTGGCATAGGTATATGTTACTAACACCGTGAATAAGTTACGCGGGGGTTAAGGAACGGAAAACCCCACAGTGTGGTTAACTGTATGCAGGTTACGCATTCGCGTGATCCGCAGCCTTAGCATAAAACGAAGGCACTGGTTTTACTTCATTGGTATCACCCCCTTAAGCAGATTGTCTCAATCAATGGCGGTGCTAGATCATAGCTATAGTCATCTGTAGCAATTGCTACCAAGGAAATAAATAAATAAAAATTTTAACAATTTTTGACCAAAAACTTCATATAAACATCAATGTGGCATCGATACACAGCAAGTAGAGAGAGATAGAATTATAAATACTACAGTGCCATACTAATGTAGGTAGATATTTAAAAAATCAAATGTGTTCCATTCACATGTCTTTCTCTACATATCTGCAACAAATTATTGTTAGAAAGCTTATGCTTTTATTTACTTCATGCTAATCGAGAAACATTTAGCAGAAATAGTCATATTACTTGCTTCCGCGCATGTAGAACCAAAATACGGAGTACCATAGGTTAAAGTGATAGTCAAACTCTGGTTGCTATGTGACTAAAGTTCCTTTGTTTGTATGGACAGGAGTTGACAAATTCCTGTATGAGAAAAGTATAAGTTTTTCGAAGCTGAAACAAGGAATATCTCAAAAGAGATCAACTCCACGAAAAAAATTATATTACAAAAATTGTGTGTGCTCTACATTTTTTGTGTGGTAAGTTTTTGTCCATCTCTTACGGTTTAGCAGCTGTGCAAAATTCCGTAAAATTCATCCAGAATAAAGAAGTCTTCAGAGGCTATTCCTAGAAATGCATGAAATACATTTTATTTGTCAGATAAATATCTTTAATACACGATATTTTAATCAAAAAGGTTCCAAGTAAAGGGTAGTAGAGGGTGGGGTGATTTTCTTGAAAATCTTCGTGTTGCATCCTTGAAAATATCAAACCTAAATACCAAGTTTGGTTTTTAACGGGCTTTGTTTTTGAGCTTTGCTGCCCACCCACACACACACACACACACACACACACACACACACACACACCTACATTTTTTTTTAAAAATATATTTTTTCAGGGGGTTTCAAAACATGTATTTCCGGTGAAACCTTGGTATCTAATTTTTGGGCGCATTACAATATCTTCTCTATACACTTATGTACATAGTACGTGTAGAGAAAGTAAAAAGAATTTGTCTTGCACACCATTTCTGGACTGTGCGGCTAATTTGTGTACTCATTTCTGCTTTGAATCAAGGTGGTACCATGAAAGTGCAAACAAGTTGTCGACTGGCAGCAGCGGGGGGGGGGGGGGTGTCAACTTTGACTGATGAAGGTGATCCTGACGTGTGAGATGTCTCTCTGTGAAATACGGTTGTGGTGGCTCATTGCCATCCTCACTTGGTTCCTGGGATCGGGATTGATTAAACTGCTTCTCTCCAGGTCTCCATCTGATTTATTATTGCCAACAACTTACAGCCCAGTGGAGCTGTTACCTTTTCTCACGGATTACTCAGCTACACCTCAACTTCAAAGATCAAAACATAAAGTATCATATTGTCTGATATCTGTGTCTTAAAACCAGGCAAAGGCATTCTTAAGGCTACCCATGAATGAAGCTTTTAAAATCTATATTTATGAACATATAGTTTTTAAATTATAAGGATATATATATATATATATATATATACTTATAAGAATATATAGGATGGTTTTCAGGTTATTAATTTTTAATTATTTCAGTGGTAAACAAAAATGGTTCAATATATGAAAAATTAAAATTTTACTTATTCAAATATCTGATTTGACTAAGAAATATTTAAGAACAAATATTGGAAATACATTTTTAATGATATTGTTTTGAGAGAAAAAATGAACTTACGAGAAGAATATTTTGGACTAATTATAGCGTGTAATTTAGATATCTTAATATTTCACCAATGATAATCGATATGGAAACTCGCTCCCAACATTTAGGTGTATTTGTATAAAATTTGAAGAAAATTGAACAAAACTTGCATAGTATGGAACATTTTGAGCGCATAAAGACGTAGAAAGAAAGAAAGTGAGAAAAATAGGTCTGAAATTCTAAAGGCCTATCTGGCCTTGTGCGCAAGCACATTTTAAAACTCGTATAAATGTATTCTAATCATCGGTAATAGACGCTAAAAAGCTATGATACTAGATCTCATTCCTAACTATAGACAAATAAACAAGAATGAACTTTTTCAAGTATTTCATTTATTTTTCACCTATGTGTACCCTTAAGCAGTTAACTTCAACTCAAATTATCAATCCTAGAACGTATATAGAGCATGGAGAAGTATTTTACACCCCAAAACTACGGCTTCTGAATTGATTTCCCTCTGCTTCCGGTAAATATTTGAAAGCGTTATAATATTTGCTTAAGTTAAAATCCTTTTTAAGTAAGAAGTCTTTACTCTTTAGTCATCAATCCTTTGATGTGATGCGATTCTCTATTTTGACCTTTTCTCTGCCTTCTTTTTTAATATTTCTTACGCTCTTAGGTCAATCTTAATTTGTTCCGAATATTGTAGTCTTGCTCTTTTGTTATTTAATGGTCTAGCGATGAGTGCCCTCTTACCAGCACTAATATCATAGAAGGAAATTTCTCTACTTATTTGAGTGAGTGACGAATGAGTGGAGTATGTGTGTTCCCTTAAGCAAAGACTATGGATTTGCTCCTTGGTCTATTAACCTCTAAATATAAAACGAATATTAGCGGTTAGTTTTTATTGTTTGAGGTTTTTAGGCAGGTGCCATACAACAAACAAGTGTTTTTTGTGGACATTTTGTTTTCAGTATTTACGAACCGTCGGGAGGAGAACTTCGATATCTACATTTCAAGAATTGGGTATTTTAACTTCAGAAGCTGGCTTTTACAAGTAATCCAAGTAATTACTTTCCCAGCAATTTGTTCATGCCAGATTGGCTCATATGATGATAACCAGGGCGGTGCGGAACACGCATAGCTTGCCTTAAGAGATTTTGGTGTACCTTCCTCCTCTGCATTTGTTAGTAAAGGAGGTCGCAAGGGTGAATGGACAATAGGGGGGCGGAGTTCCAGAGTACTCAATAAAGGACACTCACTGATTTCAAGTAGACTTCAGGAGAAGTATCC
This sequence comes from Hymenopus coronatus, assembly GCA_030762935.1. Lineage (NCBI taxonomy): Eukaryota > Metazoa > Arthropoda > Insecta > Mantodea > Hymenopodidae > Hymenopus > Hymenopus coronatus. The sequence continues at coordinate 65,470,959 of CM060898.1, read as the reverse complement.
TATCTCCCTAATTCCAGGAGATTTGGTGGGGAATAGATACAATCTAAGCCCAGCATATACGATAGCTTTCCTAACCATGAAGGTATAGGACCCTGAGACCATTTTTCCTAAATGGCTGGGAGCGGAACGTGGCACAATGGCGTTTTGCGCTTCGGCTCCAACCTTCAGGGCCAGGCTTCCATTCTCCTTAGGTTTTCTACTATGTTCCAGGCTGAGCTATATGCCATCTTATTCTGTATCATGCATGTTTTAAACAAGCCAGGCAGATGAGCAGTCCATTCAGATAGATAACCTTCATGGCGGTTAAAACGAATCCATTGTGTGAGAGTGCCAACGAATTTTGGTCAGACTTTGTGCCCGCGAACAGGTTACACTTATCTGGGTTCCCGGTCATTAGGGCTTCAGAGGCGGACAGGCTGGCCAAGTAGTGAGCGGGTGTGCTCTAGTAGCACTCGAGCCCTTTTCGAAATATCTCCCAGAAGTGTCTAGTATGAGATAACCCAACTCACAGCTAGGGCTGAGCTTGATATTTGGAAAAAGTAAATGCTGCCAGATAGCCCATGATTTTATTTCTGGACCGGGCTGTAAATTAAGTGAGGCTCTTTTGAAGCTAAATACCATCAGCAGAGTGGTTGTTATATTATTGGGCACAACACTCTGAAAAGACATTTATGCATAATAGGGCTTATTATGCGAGGCGTGCGCTATTCATATGTATGTAACCATGGGCACCAGGGACGTGTTCTAATTCATTAGAGCCATTGGATTTGATTGAAGCTCAGTTTAAGAACCTCAAATGGCTTTAGATGCCTTCCTGCGGGTCATCGAAAGAGGACACTCAGGTTTCATTATCGAATATACCTTGAAATGTCGTGTTTTTCGCCTGGGCAGTTATACGTTGCGTGCCCGAGAGTCGACAAACCATCGTCGCCATTCGTTTTCTCTCCGGAAGGAAAATTGTACATAAGTCATTACAATAAAGTATTATCAAATTATTTAATTGTAATTTTATTTCATTGCAAGATCGTACTGTAAACGGAAAATTTTTGTCCGAGTTTTTTTCCATTAGGTATACCACCCGTACGAAGCCGGAGTGGGCAGCTACTATATAGATATAATTAAAACGAAAGTAATAAGCAAGTAGGAGAACAACAGAAATGTAGGGAAATGGAAAAAAAAGAGAATGTTAAAAACAAAAGTGGGATGAGATGAAAAAAAAACAACAAAAAAAAAAAAAACGATGAACGGAGAAAATAATATTTCCATCCCGAAACTTCTTCGTCGCCGAGTATCAAGTTGATAATTCTGTGACATTTCGTAATCGGAAGACGTCTCAATATCTTTTGAGATAACGCAATTGTACATTTCCCGCGAATTCAAAATGTAAATAACGCTTAACCTCCAAATCTAGCTGTTTATCTACACTCAGAACGCGTAAATTTGTAACATAAAGTTGTACATTTGTAACAAATAATTGAATTAGCTACTGCAATCATGGCTTGGGAACTTATTATTTTCAGCTTCACTTACAAATTTACAAGGGCCCGCCTGTGTAGTGCTCATATTCAACAGGTCGCGAGTTCAAATCTCGCTTTGGGCGAGTTACGCGCATAAGGTTTTTTCGGGGTTTTCCCTTATCCTGAGAATACGAATGTCAAGTAACTTAAAGCTCCATGGACCCCGAGATCATTTAAGCATAATTTCACCGGTTTTATTCACCCTTCGATATGGCCAACCAAGTTAAAACACGTTAAGCTTATAAAAAAGAAAAATTAAAAAAAATGCACTATGCTGTTTGTGAAGAGCGAATAAGTACAACATTTTTACTCTCTTAAGCTTCTTTTGTACTTTCGTGAAAAGTGGCCACTTTCTCTACATGTACTATGTACATAGTCTATGGAGAAGGTATAGCATTCCACTAAAAAATTCGATACCAAGATTTCACTGGAAATATATGTTTTAGGGTCACCTGTATTAAAAAAAAAAAAAAAAGCATTTTCACAAAAAGGTCTATGTATGTGTGTGTGTCCGTGAACACGATAATTCAGTCGGTAAAATACCAAACTTGGTATTATTTAAGTTTAGTATCTTCCGGGATGCGATACGAATATTTTGAGAAAAATCCCCCCATTCCAAACTACACTTTAATGAAACTTTTTTCGAAAATTTTGATTTTCTCAAAAATAGCTGTGACGATTTCGATTAAAATATCATATACTAAAGATATTTACCTGAAAAATAAAATGTATATCTTGAATTTTCTGGGAATAGCCTCTGAAGACTACTTTATTCTGAATGAATTTTACGGAGTTTTACATAACTGCTAAACCGTAAGAGATGGAGAAAAAGTTACCATACAAAATATGTAGAGCACGTTAAAACACGCAAATTATGTTATATACATTTGTTTCGTGCAGTTGATCGTTTTTTAGATTTTCCTTGTTTTTGGTTTCAGCCTTAAATAAACTTTGCTTTTCTCATACTTTTGTCAACCCGATCCATACAAACAAAGGAACTTCAATCACATAACAACCAGCTTTTGAACATCACTTTAACCTGTGGTACTCCCTTATTTCGCTTCTACTTACAAGAAAGCAAGTAATAAAACTATTTCTACTATTTTTTTCTAGATTAGCATGACGTAAATAGAAGCATAAGCTTTTTAACAATAATTTGTTGCAGAGAGTAGAGAAAGTCATGTGAATGGAACACATCAGATTTTTACCACAAATTTCTTCAAGTTTATGAGGCAGTAAGGAACTGTTGTACAACGGGCAATACTCGCCTGCGGTGCGTTAGCAGTGCGGGTAATATAAAGTTATTTTCATCAATGATGTATCATAAACAGACCCCAGTTTACCTAGCAGATGGATGGAATATGCTGGATTCCATATTATGCACCTGCTGTGGTGGTTATTATGTTCATTCTGCGCATTTAATGTAAGCCAGTATATTGGAAATTTCATATAGCATTTATGTGCCCATTTTGTAATATTTTCAGCTATCCTTTTTATCGGCTTTGGGGTAACGTATTTAATTTCCGATACTCTCTTCATTGCAGGGCTGTTATTGAAGGTAGTTTCCAAATATCTGTGTATGCATTCTGTGGTTTATCTCCTGCACAAGCAGTCTCTCATCAGCACCCCAAAATTGATTCTGTTATTAAAAGCTATAGGTTGTTACTTTAGATTCTGACTAAACATTAGCTATCTGATTTTTTGGTTTTATATTTCTGCAAATTACAAGTTAAATAAAGTTGTTTTGTATATATCAAATCAATAAAACATTAAACTTGATGTATGTAAAGCATTATATTAAAAATATAAGCGATTTAACAAGGAAAAAAAAAAACTCGCATGTGTTCCTTTCACATGTCTTTCTATCGCTATTCCACAAACTAACGTTCCTTTCAAAACATTATTCTTTTATCTATATCATGTCAATCAAGATAAATTAGCAGAAATTGTCTTATTACTTGCTTCTTTATAAGTAGAAATGAAATAAAGGAATACAGTAAGCTAAAGCGATAGTCAAATCTTTAAAGTCCGGTATGTGGAAACATTAACATTCGGTTCTCTCTTGCATTCCCGGGAGTACAACAAAAGAGTTGAAACGAAAGCTGACTTCTCACTTAAGAAAAATTTTAAATAGTTTAAAATTGAAACCAATGCCAAGGCATACCTCATAAACGGTCAAGTCCACCAAAAATATTTATGACATAAATTGTGGATTTTAACGAGATATTTTTGTGTAATACGTTTGTGTTATCTCTTACGGTTTAGCGGTTATGCAGAAGTCATCCATAATGAAGGTCTCCAGAGGCTTATCCCAGAAAATTTAAGATATATAAAAATCGTTTATCATAAGCATGTCTCACATAAGGTATTATACCTAATCAAAATCCTAAGAAGCACGTTTGGGAAACTAAAATGTTCGAAAAATATGCTATGTAAAGGGTAGTTGGGAGGGGATTTTCCTGAAAAACTTCCTGTCGCATCTTTGGAGGATACTAAACTTAAATATTGAATTTATATTTATACTATTTCTTTGGCTATGCTGCACGCACGCATACACACGGTTTTTTTTCTAAAAATGTGTTTTCTTTTGTGTTTTTAAACCTACATTTCCAATGAAATCTCAATATTGAATTTTTGGGTGGATTACAATACCTCATCTATCCACTATGTACATTTTACATAGAGAAAGTAAAAATGGAAACTGTGTAGCTATAAAATAATTCTTAGTATTGACGAACCAAAGAATCGAATTTGGGGCAAATTTTATTATTTTGGTAGGGTAAGTCCTCGGGAATCGATCCAACTCTCTTAGTTTTGAGGCACATTTTCACGACTTTATTCAGTAGCTTTATTGCTTCAAAGAAACGCAGAAGTAAAATTCTAACCTGCAATATCATATTGTAGCATCACTGTGATAAGATTAGCTAAATCACTCATAGGGTAGGGACATGTTAGTAATTTCGCTGGATACTTTTTCGTAATATCATTCAAAGTCACAGCAATCGCCCTCCGCGGTGTAGTGGTTACCATGCTAGGTAACGGATTCAAACCCGGCGGAGGACGATGGATTTTTTCGAATGTAAAAATCCTTAGCAAGGCTTCCTTCGGAAGGAAAGTAAAGCCGTTGGTCCCGTGTCGTAGATTTACGACACGAAAAAGAACCTCAAGCCTGATACAGAGACTTCTGAGCAAAATTAAGCGGTCTTTCACGCCCAATTTAGAATGGGACGCTGAGAACCACAGTAGTTAAAGAGCGTCCATAAATAACACGCCATTTTTTAAAATCACAACATTTAGAGCAATATAAAGTCATTTATCTGTTATATTATATCATTTTTATTCCAAGCATTTATGCCAATTTACCTTGCTTTTCACTCGATTGCTTAGGATCGTTCAGGGTCCAAAACAATGCGATTCTCTTCCTGATGAATTTTATGTAGTGAGAAATTGTTTTCGCCCACTATTTATAAAATATCTTAGGTTCTTTTTCGTATCCAGATTGGCACTGTTCAAACCCGTAAGAGGACGATGGACTTTTTTGGACATAACATGTTTTAGCATGGCTTAATTTGGGAGGGGAGTAAAGCTGTTGGTCCCATGTGGTAGATTAAGGCATGTAGAAGAACCTCAAGTCTGATAAAGAGGCATCTGAGCAAAATAAGCTGTCTCTCGCGATCAACATGGAATGGGATGTTGAGAACAAACGTAGTTAAACAGTGTCCTTAAATAACACTCAGTTTCAACTTGTAGCGTTCTCTCTTTTCCTGTTTCTTCGCTTGTTCAAGTAGGAAAGTCAGCACTACAAGCTAGACATAACCTTTAAAGAAGTTTTTTCAGTAGTTTTTTCTTCAACGACCTGCAAAATATTTTCTTTTTGTACTGAACGCTTCCTTTAACATCCCTGTTTGTCTTCTTATGTTTGTTAGTTTTCATAAAATGTAACTATATGAAGCTGCTCAATTTCAATTTTGTAACTGCTATTGGTGACTTTGTCCTGAATATTATTTAAATAGTAAATGACAAGTAGCGTCGGCGTTATTGTGTGGGTCAGTTGGTCCGGTTAGGGTGGAACCTAGTGACATTTCCCTACCTTTTGATGTCTTTGCTGCTCCGATTTTAACTCAGGTTGTTCCTGTTCATCGGCGAACATGAATTACTCGGTAACAGTAATCACTGGTTCGTAATTATTATTGAATCAAATTATGCATAGTATAATATTACACGGTATAAACCCTAACCGTTAACAACCAAGTGACACCTGCAAACATGTGGGTGATGATTATAAATCTGGGGAACGCAAAACCTTGACTTCTTGGTTTCAACCGCGGTGAGCAATGTGGCGTGATTTTGTTTCAGCGACCGACATAGTGTCGCCCATGGAATCTGGTGAAGAACTACCCAAAACGGTTGTGAATTTTAAATTTAGCTATTCCTAAAGTCGTTATACAAAAGACAGGGCAATAACATTTTTAGAATGTTTACTTTTGAAAGCTCAACTCACAATACATCAAGGTCTCTTGTTAGTGGAAAACTGAGCTTTTACAGTTAAAACCACGTTTCAAATCTTGTCGTCTTAGCGTGTAAAATATTGACAAAATAAAAATACTCACAAGTAAAATAATGGTCAAAGCAAAGCTTATTACTCCTTACTATGATTAATACTACATTATTATATAAAAAGGCTATCTGTTTAATTAAGTATAATGATCAATATCGGCAATACAGATCGTTGCGCAATAGAGATTATTTCTACATGTTATTGTTAGTTACATAATTAGGCGGATATAAAACAGTTACTGTCTCAATTTTCTTATCCCGCATTTATATTTGTTGGTTATTACCTTCTGCTGTAATTAAAGATGACTATTTTGTATACATATATGCAATTTGATAAAACTAAGGAGATTGCTATACTTTTGGATTATGTACCGCTATCACTGTAATTTCAATTGAGAATAGAACATAGACCACTTTTCTTCGTGTGTTATCAAAACAGTAGCTAACACAGGGATACATCGACATGAACAAATGAAGATACATAATTAAATTCCAGTCTTGGCGCTACATTTATAGGTCAAATTGCAACCTTTGCAACTCTCAGGATCTTTCTGTACAAACATTTAAAATTGGTTTCGCAAAAATGGGGTTACTCACCCGTCTTTACTTTCTCCATTTAGTACATAGGTAGAGAATATATTGCACTCCACTCAAAAATTGGATACCAAGATTTCACGGAAAATACACTTTTAAGGTCCCCCTGCACCCTCCCAAAAAAGCTGTGTGGTGAACACGATAATTCAAAACGAAAAGTCGTTAAATACACTTGATATTTAACTTTAGTATGTTCCAAGGAAGATTTTGAGGAACATACCTCAACCCACACTAATCTTTACACGGAAAACAAAAAAATCGAAAATATTGATTTTCTCATAAATGGCTAACGATTTTGATTAAAACACCCTATATAAAAGATATTAATATGAAAAATAAATATATATCTTGCATTTTCTTGGAATAGCCTATGAAGACCTCTGCATTGTGCTTCTACAACTGGTAAACTACGAGTATTAGAGATAAAAACTTACTACACAAAAAATGTTGATCTCGTTAAAGCACACTATTTTTACTTTCTCTATACGTACTATGCACATAGTGTATAAATATATGTTTTAGGGTCCCCTGTATCCAAAAAAGTATTTTCAGAACAAGGTCCGTGTGTGTGTGTATGTGTGTGTGTATGTGTGTGTGCGTGTGTGCGTGTGTCCGTGAACACGATAACCCAAAAACAAAAAGTCGGTAAAATACCAAATTTGGTATTTAAGTTTAGTATCTTCCAGGGATGCGACACGAAGATTTTGAGAAAAATCCCCCCACTCCAAACTACCCTTTACGTGAAACTTTTTTCGAAAATGTTGATTTTTTTAAAAATTGGCTCTAACGATTTTGATTAAAATATCCTATATTAAAGATATTTACCTGACAAATAAAATGTATATTTTGAATTTTCTGGGAATAGCGTCTGAAGACTACTTTATTCTGGGTCAATTTTGCATAACTGCTAAACCGTAAGAGATGGACAAAAACTTACCACACAAAAAATGTAGAGCACTTTAAAACACACAATTTATTTTATATACTTTTTTTTTTCGTGGAGTTGATTGTTTTTGGTTTCAGCTATAAAACTTATACTTTTTCTCATACAGGACTTTGTGAACTCGTGTCCATACAAACAAAGGAACTTCAGTCACATAGCAACCAGACTTTGACTATCACTTTAACCTATGGTACCCCCTTATTTCACTTCCACTAACAAGGAAGCAAGTAATAAGACTATTTCTGCTACTTTTTTCTCGATTAGATGAAGTAAATAGTATAATTTGTTGCAGAGATGTAGAGAAAGTCATGTGAATGGAGCACATCAAATTTTTCATGTACATTTTTAGTGAGTTGACCATTTCCGAGATATTTCTTGTTATTGGTTTCAGTTTTAAAGCATTTAAAATTTTCTTATACGGGAATTTGTAAACTCCTAGCCATACAAAGAATCGAATTTCAATCACACAGCAACCAGCTTTTAAATATTTGACTGTCGCTTTAGCAGAGCGTATCCCCCTATTTCCCTTTTACTTATAAGGAAGTAATTAATACGATCATTTCAACGATCTTCTGTTTATCTTAAATAGCACGAAGTAGATCGAAGTATCAACTTTCTTAAGAATAATATATTGCAGAAGAGCTAGTGAAAGTCATGTGACTGGAACACACCAGAGTTTTAGTGTGTGTGTGTGTGTGTGTGTGTGTGTGTGTGCGTGTGTGTGTGCGTGAACAGTATAATTCAAAAATGAAAAGTCAGTAAAATATCAGACTTGGTATTTAAGGTTGGTAAATATCCTCCAAATATACCACACGAAGATTTTAAGGAAAATCTTCCCAACCCACACTAGCCTTTATATGGAAAAGATTTCGAGAATTTTGATTTTCTTAAAATGGCTCTAACGATTTTGATTAAAACACTGTGTATAAAAGATATTTACATGACAAATAGCACGTATATCTTGAATTTTCTGAGAATAGTCCTTGAAGGCTCATCATTCTGTAAAACTGATAGGCTGTAAGGGAGGGGGGGGGAGAATTATTACACAAAAAATGTAGAACTCGTTAAAACACAGAATATGTAACATACATTTTTTGTGGAGTTGACCAGTTCCGAGATGTTCCTTGTTATGGTTCAATTACTTAAACTTTTCTCATACGGATATTGGTCATTTCCTGTTCCTGCAAAGAAACTATTTTCAATCAGATAGCAACCAGCTTTTGAAACATTTGACTATCGCTTTAGCCTAGTATACTCCCTTATTTCCTTTCTACTTACAATGAAACAAGTATTAAGACCACTTCTGCTAATTTGTATCTCGATTAGCATAAGGTGGATAGAAGAAAATGCTTTTTAACAATAATTGTTACAGGGATCTGGAGAAAGTCACATGAATAGAACACATCAGATTTTTGTCATTGTTGAAGCTTCATGCCGCGGGACTAGTACCTAGGATAGCCGAGAATGCCAACGGAAATCCTAAAACGCGGTTAACAGAGGCAACAATTGGTGCTTCAAGTATGGAGAGCGGACTGACAACCCGTTCCTAAAAAGCATTGTTATATTTCCTGTAAAACAGATAAAGCTGGACAGATCAACAGGCAGATTTTGGCTTTGGAAAAAAGAACAACTGTCAAGAGACTTTGGGTAGCAAGGAAACATTTCGAATTCCTAAATCTCTTATCCATTTTATAAGAAGAACGTATTATTCCAAGGCATATGTTAAAAGTTGGGAACCAAGTATCATCGGGTATCAAAAGAGCTGTGGGATGCCACCAATACTGTTCAGATATCTTTAGAGTACGTATATATAAATCATGTTCAGGAATTGTAGTGAATATCAATGCTCACTTAGTGCTGCTGAATTTATTATTTTCAGATGACCAGATCGAAATAGAACAGGATAAAGGTGACCATAATACTTGGTCCGTAAACTATTGGATGTATTTGAAGTAGGTGGCTTGAAAGTAAGTGTAATTAAAACAGGAGTGTATGGTAGTTGGATGACACTCGAATATTTACACATTGATAATTAAATATATTGGGAATTTAAGCATCTGGTTCTATTACCGATAAATCCGATAGTAGTGAAAAATATATTAATAGAGAAAAGTGTACAAGAAAATCGATTAGATCCTAAACAGTGTTCTGTGTAGTAGGAACTTCGTTAGAAAGAATCTGATGTGTTCCACTTACATGCCTTTCTACATAAACCATTGTTACAAAATATATTCTTTTATCTACATCATGGTAACCTAAATAAATATTAGCACACTTTTTTTTATTGCTCGCTTCTTGTAAGTAGAAGTGTACCAAGGGAATACACTAGTCTAAAGCGATAGTGATATTTTTGAAGGATCGCCGTATGGCCAGGAGTAAAACAAAATATATATGAAACGAAATGTGACTTTACGTTTGAGATAAGTTTAGCTTAAAATTGAAACGAATAACAAGAAATGATCCGGAAACGGTTAACTCTTAAAAAATGTATGTGGCATAAATTGTGTATCTTAACGAGTTCATTGGTATATTTTTTTGTATTGTAAGCTTTTCTTCATCTCTTACGGCTTACCACCTATTCAAGAACTATCCAAAATGAAGAGGTCTTCAGTAGCTATTCCCAGAAAATTCAAGATATACATTTGGTGAAAGTATCTTAACCACATAGTATTTCAATCAATGTTAGTCATTTTTTAAAAATAAACATTTACCAAAAATGTCCCATGTAAAGAGTAGTTGGGGTGGGGGATTTTGCTGAAAATCTTTGTGTCGTATCTTTGAAAGATACTAAACTTAAATACCAAGTTTGGTATTTTGTTTTTGACTTATGTTGGTCAAACACACACACACACGCGCGCGCGCGTACCTTCTTCTAAATTTGTTTTGCTTTGATTCAGAGGTTCTCAAAATGTGTTTATGATGACATTTCAGTAACGATTTTTTCTGAAATGCAATACCTTGTTTACCTATTATGTATTGTACAGTCGTGCTAGAGAAAATAAAAAAACTCCATATTTTAAAAGCAATAATAGAAACCTTAGTAATATGTGGTTCTGAATGCTGGACAATAAATGAAAATCTACAAAGGAAAAGTGTTAGTCTCAGAAATGGATGGCTTTCGATGAAGTATGGGAATATCCCAATTATAGTACTATATGAGGAATGTTTACATTAGTTAAGAAATGGATGCAGATAACATTTATAAGGAGAAAATATAAAAGAAGACCCTGCAATAGTATGGGCATGTCTGAGGAGCGGTGGCCCAAACGTACCCCTAACTGGATTGTTACAGGCAGAAGGAAGCGTGGGAGAACTAAAAGACATAATACAGCAGCAATGGTTGAAGAGGGGAATTAGGATATCTGGAGAACAGGAATCAACGGTGAATTGCTGTAAAGTGGAAGCCTGATAAATTCGTAGTAAAGTTTGTTTAATTTTATGAATCCCTACAACTTTCTCATAACCTGTTGTAGCACAATGCTTTGTTATGTAATTATTAAGAAAGTGCTTTAATGCCTCTGAAGAATCTGGTCCATTTATTTTCTTTATGTGATGGATTTCTTTCGGGTGCTTGAGCCACAATTTCGATCAAATGAAACTAGTATGATCTGTGTATCCCTTATAGTTGCAGCCCATAGTCAGAGAAGACTGTAGGATGAAATGCCATCTTTGTACTGAAACAAATTTTATGAGATATCCCAGTCCAACGCCATTGTGTAACAGACGATTATAAAGGAAGGGGATGAATGAAGACCTTATTTTGACGATACAGCGCTCTGTCTTTAGACAGGAAGAGACGTCGATTAACATTGACGAACAAAGAGTATGACTAAAAGCGTCATCGTGCCGTTGAATTTACAAAAAACTAAACATGAATGGAATGACGAAATCAAAATAATGGTTGTGCACTGATATTAGAAAACAATGAGGTAACTTGAGAGTTCAAAAGACAGAACTATCTTAATTTGACAAACTTTGACAGAAATCTTGAAAAATAGCAAAAGCAAATTTTGGATTTTAGGCCAAAATTAGGACAAATCTGCGCCTACAAAAGCACGAATTAGGTCATATTGGAGGAAAGAAAACGAATGTTTTTGAAGTACACATGTCTGATGCAAATATTTCTTCTTCTTCCTTCATGGATTAGGCATTTACTTATTCCAGGCTCGCATTTATCAAAGCCATCTTTTTTGGGTCGTTCAATGATCTTCGTTCTCTAAGTTTGTAACAAAAGCCTGTTTTGGTATTCTTCCTTCTGGCATGCTCTGGAGATGTTCAACCCATCTGTTTCTATATTATATAATTTCCTCTTATAGTGATTGTACTTTCAGGTCTCATTTCTAATATCGTCGTTGGTTTTATGAAACCTCCTATGTGATAAAATTGGCCTCATTCGAAATTGTGGTATCATTGCATTTCGCTTCCCAAGGCATTGTAGTGTGTTTTTGGATAAAAGGATATGTTGAGTTCTAAATCGCTTTCAAAGTTATATACCCTATGTATTAGGGAGAAAGTCTACCCCCTATTTGACAGGGAAATAAGGTTAGGAATCCCAATTTTTGCGATATATGACCTCTAAAATGTCTAGCAAACGGAATTTTTTTTCAAACTTGATCATACTGCTGATTCTGAAATACTGCAACAAAAGAGGTTGAGATCTATCGCCGGTGCAATCTCTGGTGCACGAGCCTTACAGTCAACAAGTGCCTATTACAAAATCTACAACATACCATAGTACAGAAAAAAAAAGTTTTCTCTGATAGCATTTGTTTTAAAATGGGCACAAAATTCGTTTTTATCTTTTGTTTGAATAGTCATAATCAGGGCCTACTATGTTTTGGGTTAGAAATAATAGTGCTAGCTTGAGATTTTACTTGTCTGAGGAATTCTTGTGACTTAACACAAGTAAAGATATATTTACCACAAAATCACGTGCATATGCAGTCACATTTGAAAATGGGTGATAACATTTATAATCGATACATAAATATCACATTAGTTCGTATTATAGCTTTGTAGTATTATTGCAATATATAAATAGCAACACAATGTGCTCATAGTTTACTGAATCATCTATTTGTCAGCACAAAACATGTTTTCTAAATTCTACGCATTCCAAATCAGCAGTTTGATACCCCCTCTATAACAATTATTAATTCAAGTCAAATTTATTTCAGTAGACCGGGTAATAGTCAATAAATTCAAAATTGAATTATTTTTCTATATGTGAATTTATCTGAAAATAATTTGAAAATACCATAATATATTGAGAAAGAATTGTTTTTCCTTTCTCCTGAAAAATTTAATTTTATTACATAGGAGATTAAAAAGAAAAAGAAACAGCGAAGATATGTTCCTCTTTCGTATAGCCCTTCACTGATCCTAAAAACTTCTTTTCAGCTGCTTGTATCTCTTTTATCCTTCATTACAGTGCATGGTTGTAGGTTCTTCAATAGTTCTGCAGATTGCTTAATAATTTTGTATTTCTTTTGTTTATATACTGTTGTGAAATTGCATATAAAACTTATATAACTAAATTTTTACGACATTTATTTTGGAACATATCTTAAGATATGTTTTTCTTAGGTGTAATGACAGAATATAAGTGACAAAATGGAATCTATGTATCATAATGTAGAAAAAGAAATTTGGACCGTAAACAGGGAGAAACAAAGTCGAAAAAGCAGTAACATGCTATATGATACTGTCACTCATTTGCCGAACGCACCGAAGCAATACGCCGAACAACGCTATGATGTGCAGATACTATCGAACGAGCGACTCAAATGAGTATAGCATATTTCCCATGAGACGGCATAGGTAGCAGAAGCTCGACCATAGTTCTATATCCGTTACTGCATGTTGAATGAGTTGGGTTCGAAGAACGACAAGTTTCATTTTGTACCATATGAAAAGAACGGTTTGAATGAATGTATGACTTCTCAGCATTTCATATATTGTTTGTGCTTCGATGAAAAGTTTTCAGCGATACCTCCCCTTTTTACCTTCTCTACCGAGTAGTGTGTACGTACATATTAAGTGGAGAAGGTATTACATTCTACCCAAAAAATTTACACCGAGATTTCACTGGAAATATAAGTTTTGAGAACTCCATAATCAAAAAAATATAAAAAGCTCCGTATATGTGTACAAGAGGCATAATACAAAAATGCCATATTTGGTATTTAAGTATTAAAATCTACCATATAAAGTATTTCAGGTGGTGCCTTGGCCGAGTGGTTCGACCGCTCGCCTCCCACCTAGGCGACCCGGGTCCGATCGCAAGCGCCCACATGTAGGATTTGAAGTGAACGAAGTGGCACCTGGGCGAATTTTTTCTGGGTCCTCCGGCTTCCCCCGCCATTCATTCCACTAAATTGCTCCATCATAACCTTTCCTATCATCCATTTCGCTTGCATTTCATATCATCCACTTCCTCATGCTCATACTGGCTTCCATTCCAGGTTCTCCAATCTGTGGTTACGTGTTGTTGGCTTCCCGACAGGTTTCTGACCCCGAGTCATCCGCCTGCAAGTCCTAGGGGATGCTAGTCCCAAATATAGGGAGGGTAAGTCGACTACTAAGTATTTCAGAGAGAGGGTCTCGCGTGGATTAGACTAGGAGCATGGAGGAGCACGAAAATTTCTGACGAGAATGGTACGAGAATCTGTCCCATTTGCGAGGAGGAAGAGTCGTGGACTCACATCTTGGCAAGATGTAGGGGTACGGAGGAATGGCGGGAAAAATATTTGCCGCGATTCTTTACTACTGCAATGTAGGGCTAGAAGCATGTTGGACGCTACTGGCATACACGGAAAACATGGATGGGCTAATCAAATTTATACTTAAGGCAAGACAGCTGAGATCTGAGGATGATGCCAATAGAGAAGGGGCAAGGGGCGAGGAATAAGATTAACTAAACAAAAGTGACTACTATGTTCTCATATATTTATTTATTTATTTTTATGTAATACTTAGGTCAGTGTTGTGCCATGGTTTTATATATGGTGTATATATTATGTGTATATATTTCTTTTAGTGTAATTATCTATTATAAGAGGGTGCATTTATGAAGCTGTACTTTCTGCTGCACATTTAAATTGCTATATTTGAATATCTTTTTATTTTTATTTTCGGGTTCACTCTAATTCTTTATTGTTGTTTTAATATTGCTTCTGACTGTGTATTACCTTTGTCTTGCTATTTTCGTGTTTACTCTTTTAATTTGTTGTTGTTGTTTTAATATTGTTTGTAAGGGGTACTACAAAAGCACGTACGGTCTGTGGACCCGTGTGATTGTTGAAAATCTATGTATGATATTGCTATGTCAATAAATACACTTATTCATTCATTCATTCATTCACACTAAGTATTTCAACTTGGTACTTCAGTTAGTAACATCCAAGGCTGCCACCCAAAGACTTTCAAGAAATTCCTCCAACCCAAACTACCCTTACATGGAAAAATGTTCACAATTTGATTTTTCAAAATGGTTCTAACGATTTTGATTAAAATACAGTATAAAAGATATTTACCTGACAAAGCCTTATCGAAAGCCTTCTTCATCCTGAATTACTTTTTTATTACTGGTTAACCATAAGGTATACACAAAAACTTACAACACAAAAAATTTAGATCAGTCAAAATACACTATGTCTTTTACAATTTTGCTATGTAGATATTCCTTCATATTGATTTTAAATTTCAAAACTTAGATTTTCCTTTAATTGGAAGTCGTTATTCAAATTTTTCATCCCGGTCATGTAAAGTAAATGTAATTTTAACTGCATCACATAGCGATCTTCTTTTAAAAGAGTTGACTATCACTTTAGGCTACTGTAGGAACGTATTTCCCTTCTACTTACAAGGAGCTATGCAGTACAGCAATTTATTCTATTTTCATATCAATTAACTCGAACTAGAGAAGAAGAATATACTTCTGTAGGAATAATTTGTTGTGGAATAGACATAGAAAGTAATGTATGTGAAATAAATCACATGTTTTTTCTAACTTACAAATCCACCGAGCTCTTAATAATTTTTACTCTCTCTATCACGTATGTGCAAAGTACATGGTAGGTAGATAAGGTTATTGCATTTCATCCAAAAATTCGAAACCGAGGTTTCACCGGAAATTCGTGCTTTGTAACTCCTGAGCACAAAACAACAAAGCCAAAATAAAGTCCGCGCGGGACGCGCGTGTCAAGAGCAAAAAAAAAAACAAAAAAAAAAAAACGAAAAGTCGTTTAAATACTAAACTTGGAATTCACGTTCAGTATCTTCCAAAGAATCCACAGTAAATGTTTCAGGAAAATCCTCCCACCTACAATTCCCACCTACAATTTTATTGTATTCCGTTGTATCCTACGTTCCTTTACACGAGACATGTCTCAAAATGTTCGATTTTCTAAGAAAAGGCTCTGACAACTTTGTTTAAAATACCACATGTTTAAGGTATTTCATGAGAAACGAAATGTATACCTTGAATTCTCTGGGAATAGTCTCTGAAGACCTCTTCGTTCTGGATTATTTAGAGTTCGTTAAAATATACAATTTGTATAATATATGTTTTGTAGAGATATTCCTTGCTAGTGGTTTCAGTTTTAAAGTAATAAAACATTTATCATATGGGAAATCATCTTTCGTTTTACACGTCTTTTGTTTTACTCATGGTTCCAAAGAGAAGCTAATTTAATTTTCTTTACATAGCGACCAGCTTTTAAAAGAGTTGAGTGCCACTTTAGTCTATTCCAATTTACTTAAAATAACGCTAGTAATAAGACAATTTCTGTTAATGTTTTTCTTGATGAGCGTGATATAGATAAAATAATAATCTTATATAAGAAGTTTGTTTGCAGAAGATGTAGAGAAAGTCATGTGAATGGAACATCAGGTTTTATTGAACTGTAGAGTAACTGTGCAGTCAAATTCAGAGCGCAAACGCTTTTTATTGAAATAAACTTTTTACAATGGCATGGTTATATGCTTTTATTCATCCTCTATCCAGTGATATTCTTTTGGTATTTTATCAAATATTATACGAGACTCTCTAAATGGCAGCTCGATTTCGAAAGCTAGTACTGTAAAATACTATAATTTTTATTGTAATTGTGCGGCTTTAACGCAAGCTAAATATAGTAAGATATTTGATTACACTGCTGTAGCAAATGCTTGCCAATACGTGTGTAAACAAACGCTGTATTCATCTATTGAAAAGGAATGTTTACATGGAAAATCCTGATAAACTTCAACAAAAGAGTATAAAGCTCAACCTTGCATGGATTACTGTGCAGTAAGGGGTATATGAATCGTAAGGAATGATAAATGAGAAGATGGTTCTGAAGGGAGAGGGAGCCCTACTATATTGTAGTGGTTGGGGAAAAGATTTCCATTGTAGTGGACGAGTTGTATTCGGAAACAGCAATGGCAGGGATTGCTCAGAAGGATTTGATGTGATCATGAAGTAAAGCTGGAAGTGTTTCAAGTACAGTGGGATCAAAACGAAGGGATCCTCGGGTAAAATTAAAATGAAAGATCTCCAGAATAAAGCTACCAACCAAAAATTTTTGAAATAGCTGTAAACTGTTCATAGCCACATCAAAGTTATTGTGATTGCCATTTCCCTATATTTATAATAATGATGAAGATTCACTATGGACAAATGTCACTTGGACAATTGCAGAAAATTTTGGGATAAACACATTAAAAAAAACTTTTCTAATGTGTTCAATTCACATGATTTCCTCTATCCGTTCTGCAACCAAACTTTCATGCAAAATATTATTTTACTTATATCATACTGATCGAAATAAAATTAGCATAAATGGTTTCATTACTAAGTTCTTTATCAGAAAGTAAATAAGGGAATACACTAGGCTAAAACGATAAGTCAAATGTTTTAAAAGCTGTCTATCGCTAAATGATTGTCTTTGAAATCCGCTTGTTTGCATGGCCAGCAGTAATACGAAAGAAACACCCACAACTTCCTGTTTGAGAAAAGTGTAAGTATTTTAAAATTGAAAGCAATATCAAGGAATGTCTCGGAAACGGTTAGCTCTACAACAAAAATGTAAAGGATATAAATTGTGTTTTGACGAGATCTACATTTTTGTATAGTAAACTTGTGGTTATCTCTACGGTTTACCAGTTATACATAAAATCGTACGAAAGAAAGGGGATATTTTTTCATTTTTGAGAAAATAAAAATTTTAGAAAAATCTTCAAAGCAAAAGTTAATAGGGGTGTGGAAATTTTCTTGAAAATCTTCGTGTCGCATCCTTTGAATATACTTAAAAGCCAAGTTTAGTATGTAACTGACTCTTCATTTTTTAGCTATGCTGCTCACAGATACATTTTTCTAAACATTTTCTCAAAACATGCATTTCTGGATTTATGGTGAACTCTGGGTATGGAATTTTTAGGTGAAATACAATACCTTTTCTATATACTATGCACAGTATAATACATACAAGGGAAAGTAAAAAAAACAAAAAAAAAAAAAAAACGAATACGTTGTTTCCTAACAAAATAACTCAATTATTAGAAATAACATTTAAGGTTTGGTTTTTAGCCTTCCGGCTGAATTTGATATAATATTTGTTTTAACGTTTATAATCAGATTCTTTAACGTTTTCAGTAAAGGCATTTACAATTATGAGTGTTCTAAATACTATTCAGTCATGTGCATAAAACTTGCGGCCTCAAAGTGTTCCCAAAGAGACATTATGATTTTACTTCTGTATACATCATTGCCCATTATAAAGTTTGTGAGTTACAAAGTTTTAAAGATGACATCATATCAACTTTAGAACCAGTACGTTTACAACTAAACCATCCTAACAATCAACCGGGAAAAGAGACGCCAAAATGTTTGATTAGCAATGTGTGACTCAGAAGGCGTCACCTTCCCTACCTCTCTACCGCAGTTCAAGCCACATTCACGTGTCGCTTTGTCTCCAAGCAACATGGTGTTATGCCATACGATTAGCTGACGTCAGTTCAACTCTGTCTCTTTAACCTGATTTGAGTCCTGTTCATTGTCGATTAATTTCCGAGCAACATGGTGGAATACAAGCAGACCGGTCCTTCCGTATGGCGAAGCCCAAGGTAACTGGATCGATTGTGGCTACTGTAGCTAAAACATCTTCAGCATTCTTAAAATATGATATTTTAAGTAACGTCGTTAACCGTTTTTAGACAAAAAATACGTAAATCGGGAAGGAGATTCTCTTGAAACCCTCCTTGTGGCATCCTTGGAAGCCTAAACGGGCCGGTCGCCATGGCCGCGCTCGTTAAAGTGCCTCGCTTTGGTGCTTCGTGGCGCAGGGGATCGTGGGTTAGAGTCTCGCCTTGAGCATAGCTATTTGTGTGTTTGAAAGTGTATAATGTGTGTGTATTAAAAGTAAAAATCTAACGGTAGTCAAATAGCGGAAATTATAAAAAAATTGACAAAAGAAGAAAAAGAAAAAGGAATATAGCGCCGGAGTTCTGACAAGGCTCCGGAACTGTACTTTAATTAAAAAAAACGGAATGTGTTTTGAACACTGAATCTGGTAGAATATTAAATTTGAATACATGTGTAATATATTGCATTTATTTTACAACAAAAAGACTACATTAAAGCAAAAGGAATTGAACTTACAAGTAGATTTGAACCAGGTCTCCGTCCATTTGCTCTAACCGCTGAACTTTAAATAAGTCGCCATTGGGGTCATGTCAACTAAAAATAAAATGAGTCGGTTATGTGCACGTTAGCATAGTAGTTCAGCGGTTGGAGCAATTGGACGGAGACCGGAAATCCGTGGTTCAAATCTCGACTATAACGTTGAATTTTTTAGTCTGAATCTAATATTGAAACTGCAATCTAGCACATGGGCAGTGTGGAAGAAACAATTAATTAGCAATATATTTTTTAATTTTATTCTTTCGAACTAAAATAATGTAGGAGACTATATGGCCATCTTGCTCCATTCCACAGATAAGTGCGTGGCGCCGTGGGTGATGGTTAGATCGCTTGCCTCCCATCTAGGTGGCCTGGGTTCAATCCCCAGCGCCCGCATATGGGATTCGAGGGCGTCTGGGTGGGTTTTCTCCGGGTGCCCGCCACTCATTCCACCAATTGCTCCGTCATCACCTTTCCTATCATCAATTCGCTTACATTTCATATCATTCACATCCTCATGCTTATGCCTAGCTACGGGAGACCCTCATAACAGGTTCTCTTTCTGTGGTTTTGTGCCGTTGGCTCCCCGACAGGTTTCTGACCCCTAGGCATTGGCTTGTAAGTCCTTGGGGGGCGCAGGACCGAAGCCTTCCGTACCCAGGTAAGCTTAGCAGGTAACAACCACCAATTTCCCCCCGAAACCGGTGTAATTAGCCAGCAGGTGGGGTGAAATGGGTATGCCTAATTTTTTCCTTGATTTCTTTCAGTGTACGGCAAATTAGTTCACAGTTAATGTTTTCCGAAGAGACTGAAATTACGACGAGTAGGACAGGAGGGAAAAGTCTACTTCAGAACGGTTACACTTTCGGATTCCAGAACTGTTTAAAAAGTGGGGTATCGCGATGGACGTGCAATGTTAAAAGTTGCAAAAGTTGTATTAAAACCTTTTCCATTGAAGAAATAGATGTCCTGGACATTCAAGAGGACCATAATTACGCGGCACCACCTCGTGACAAAATTCATAGACAGAAAGTACTTTGTGATCTGAAAAGAAAAGCTACGGAAGATATATGTGAAAGGCCATCAAAACTAATATACCAGCAACTGAAGAGAGAAAACTCGGAAGAAGTAACAATTGTAATATCTTAAGCTAGAAGTATATAAAGCTTCATTAAATATTATAAACACCAAACTGCAACTGTTTTTCTTTTGGTACTAGAGCCGTGTTTCTTTCTTCTTTTATTTTTTATTAATATTTATTTTTAGTCGCTTTGACTC
Source organism: Hymenopus coronatus (assembly GCA_030762935.1). Classification (NCBI taxonomy): domain Eukaryota; kingdom Metazoa; phylum Arthropoda; class Insecta; order Mantodea; family Hymenopodidae; genus Hymenopus; species Hymenopus coronatus. The sequence continues at coordinate 65,450,408 of CM060898.1, read as the reverse complement.
CCGTGTTTCTTTGTTATTAATCATAAACGCAAAAAAGTAACATCTTCCACTATACGTATGTAAATCTTCATCAAATATTATAAACACCAAACTGGAACTGTTTTTCTTGTGGTTCTAGAGCCGTGTTTCTATGTTATTAATCATAAACGCAAAATAATGTAACATCTTCCACTAGAAGTATGTAAGCTTCATCAAATATTATAAAGACCAAACTGCAATGTTACCCGTTTCCACCGGGCGGCTATCTGCTTTGGGGAAGCTTGGGGGCTATGTAATTAGGGACCTTTAAGTGTCCGGGAGGCTTCGGGGCTATTTTTCTGACCGCGGGAGGCTTCGGTACCGCACTGTCCTCGCGGGATGTCAGTTCTACTAATAGGGGGAGGGTAAACCGATTACGAAACGAAACCCAGACATAAGAGACACTGGCATTTAAAAGAGAAACCGCTTATTTCATCGTGTGGAACATTTTGCAATTACAAAAGCATTTTAAATGTAAATTCTTGAAAATTAAAGAGAAATATTTTATAATGAAGTTTAAATGTGTTTCTAGTTCAAGTTAAATTTTCAGTCAAATACTGAAAACCACAGAAAATAATATTCCCTTAAATCGGAGTTTCTTACACTCGTGCAACTTTTCAATCGTAAGATTATGAATAACTCTTTAACCTAACCCAATTACTTGTCACAAAGGATTAAAATGTTTCGCAAGTATACTGTACTTTAACATACTCCTGTTATTTGATGCTTTTTGGTCGCTGACGCAAATTAATATTAAGTCCAGCTTAACGTGGCTACGAACGATATATGCAATTATAAATGTTTACATTCAGCTCCCCTTTGAAGCTGTAGGTTTAATAATATCAACAGTATTAAGAGACAAAACTGAAATAATATATACAAAGCCACCGCCACAGCCCCCTCTAGCGTAGGTGAATTTGTTGGAAAGGATGTTATGAAATACAGACTGCAGAGAGGAAGTTTTTTCCTGACAGCAAGAATTACAGAGAGAGAATTTAGTGGAATGAAAACGAGGTCGGGAATACGTGGGAGTAAATGTGGTTAAAAATAAAATACAAGGGCTCTTTTTCCATATCTTCAATAACCTCTGGAGTCTGAAAACTTCGCCTGCGATCATCAGTATACATATACTTTATCATGTCAACTTGTTCTACCGGTTAATGTACGTTTGGAAATTATTTTATCTGAGACTAAAATATTTTGCCAACAGAAATAATATATTACCTTATACTAAACTATACTCTTATGGTTTGTTAAAGTTCTGTTTGTAAGTTACTTAATATACATTGCCACACAGCTGCCTTTCTCTTATTGCTCTTCTATAAACTATTCTTACAAACTGTTACTCCTCTATTTAATTTCTTCAATTCTGTTTATTTTGCGTCGCTTTAACAACTTGGTTATATCACGACGGAGTTTTTCGGCAAGATACCTCGTTGAGGGTAAGTGGTGGACAATAGCCTTTTAAGGTCCTATCCCCGAACGATACTTACTTTCGTTTCGGTGGCCGTCCAGTCTAGCTGTTTTCCATTCGTAGTCAGATAGAAAAGTACAGCTAGCCTTTAAGGTCTCATCGCCTCACACTATTCCTAACACATAGCTCCGCGACAAGATGTGTTTAGGAAACCCTCCAGTCTACCGCTTTGACCATTATCTATTTATCTTCAGTTTTACTATTTTTTAGACTCACGGTAAACATTTTGGGTCGTGGTATTAAATATCCAAACCGACATTTATCTTGGCGATCTTAGAAACCACGAAAAATGCCCAGCTATTTAGGTCGGACATGGAATTTGAACTCAGGACCTCCAGAATGCGAGACAAAGACACTACCGCCTGAGGTATCCCGCTCGGTTTCATCAACGTTTTTAATATAATAAACATCTAAATTTATTTTAAATAATCCACATACTTTAGTTGTACAAAACAGTAGGTACAGCAGAGGACAGAATTTTAAAGAAGGTTTTTCTATGTGATGGTTCTGAAATTACATTCTCTTTGCATGATCAAGGGGGAACAATGAATAACGACCTTCCGTTTAAGAAAATTAGAAGTGCTTGAAAATGCAGCCCATTAACAAGGAATATTCTTGAGTATTTAACTTAAAAATCGACAAAGTGTATGCTACGAGCATAATGATATCCACACATTTTCTGTCGTAAGATTTGGTCCTATCTCTTATTGTTTAACTGTTATGCAAGCTTTATTCAGAATGAAGAGAATTTCAGTGGTTATACATAAACATCCGGTATGTTATTCAAAATCTTTAAAACCATGTTTTTAAATTTTTCCATTTAAAGAATAATTTGATTCGTAGGTTTTGTTGAAAATCTTCATTTCGTATCCTTGCAAGATGCTAAATTGAAATGCTACTTATTTAATCAAGACACTAACTTTCTTTTCCTCTAAAAATCCCTTTTGGATTCCAAGATTCTCATACTGTAAAACGTGGGTATCAAAGAATATGGCCTACATCTTATACCTGCAGAATGGGAGGTGAATACCTACTAATAATTTGATGTTTAGCAGAGACAATGCGTATAACATAAGCGTATCTCATTTTTTTCCCCGCTTACTAATCTCATCGTCATAAATGAAGTACAAATTTCAGGATCTAAATCGTTTTGACCGGTCCTGATCCATGTCTTTGCTATATTTACATACATCCTCCACTGTAATCTGGCAGGGCAGAGGAGGATCAAGTGTGATGTGTTACATAAACAACCGAATGTCTAAGAGAAGAAAAATAGCCATTCTAAAAGCATCGTTAATTTTTTCTCATGAAGATAACTTTGGAAAGTAGCGAAAAACTTCAAAAACTGAATTGTCATATTCTCCTGATACACTGATTCAAGTACTTGCTCTTATTTCATCTCCCATCCTGTATCTGACCTTGAGACGTTTATCTGCCGAATAATAATGGGAAGTATAAGAATTATATAGGCATGCAGCTGACTAAAGACATATGGGTGCGACTGCGTGTAATTGATAAATAAATGTAAAAAAAAAAATATATATAGTATAACTTTCTTTGCTTATTCTGCAACACACTGCTTATAAAAATTCGGATATCTACATTCACATGACTTTCTCTACATCTTTGTAACATATTATTTTGAAAAGCTTATTCTTCTATCTACTTCATGCTAATCGAGATAAACATTAAAAGAAATGTTCTTCCTTTAAGTATAAGGAAAACAAGGGAATACACTGGGATAAAGCTATAGTCAAATCTTTTAAAAGCCGGTGGTCTTGTGGTTGAAATCCACTTCTTTGCATTCCCAGGAGTTTATCTTTTCACACACAGGATTTTTTCAAGTATTTTAAAACTGAATCCAATAACAAGGAATATTTAAAAACGATATATTCCACGAAAAAATGCATATGCTATAAATTGTGATTTAACGAGATCTACATTTTTGTGTAATAACTTTTTATCCATTTGTTACGATTTACCACATGCAAAATTCAGTTAAAGTCATCAAGAATTAATAAATACTAAGAGGCTATTACCAGAAAATTCAATATATACATTTTGTTTCTAAAGTAAATATCTTTAATATACAGTATTTTAATCAAAATCGTTAGCAATTTTGTTTTTGAAAATCAAAATATTCTAAATCTTTTCCATGTAAAGGGTGGTTAGAGGTGGGAAGATTTTCCTCAAAATTTTCGTTTCGTATCTTTGGAAGATACGTAAGTACCAAATTTGGCATTTCACCGCCTTTTTGGACCCTTTTCTAAAAAGGGTTTTTTTTTTTGGATATAGGGAACCCTAAAACGTGTATTCCCGGTGAAATCTCTCTATCGAGTTTTTGGGTGGAGTGCAAACATGGTCTTACGCACCATGTACTATGTAGAGAAAGTATACACTTATACTTTTATTTTACGCTAGTTGAGATAAACATAAACAGAAACAGTCATATATATTTCGTTGTAGGCGCAGGTAAATAAGAGAATACACTAGGCTCAAGTGAGTCAAAATACTTTAAGACTTAGTAGCCATGTAATCACATGTTGAAACTCAGTTAACTCAATAACGAGCAATATATCCGAAATGGTTAAGTCCAGAAAAATAAATTTGATATAAACAGATAAATTGTGTGTGTGCGTGTCTGTGTATGTGTGTGTGTGTGAGCGCGCACGCGTAACGAAGTCTACATTTGAAGGGGACGATGGTCCAGTATCTGCAGTTTTTTTCGATATTTTCTAAAGCTATGCTCATGAAGATAATCACGATGCTTTTAGGATGGCTGTTATCCCTATCTCATATGTTCGGTTGTTTACTAAAGGTCACACAGTTGACTGTCCTCTGCCATCTGCCCTTTGGCCTATCTGACTATAGGTGGAGTAATGTATGTAAACATAGCAGAGACAGCTCAGGGCCGTTCAAAATATCTAAGACCCTAAAATTCGTGCACCTAGCACGACATGCTATTATTAAGCGCACAAAATGAGATATGTTTTAAGTATTGTTCTCTGCTAAATATCAAATTATTTGTACTTATTTATCTCCCACCCTGTGTATTTTATTTATTAGTGTGACTCATAAATAAGTTTGCCTAGTGACACAGAATAATATATATAGATAGTGGTTTTTACAAAAAAAAATGTTACAAGTGAGTATTACAAAAAATATTTAGCATAAAATATAATAATTATATAAAATTAAACTATGAGAACAAATTTTAACAAAGATTGTAAAATATGTGCAACAACAATAAAAGTTATAACAACAAAAGAGAAAAACTACAAAAACAATGCGATTTATAAACCATAATACATTTCACGTTCTGTTTAAACCATACAGATTATTTCGAAAAATGACTATGGGATATTTTATGATGTTTTCTGTGATTGTTCCACAGTTCTGTTAATTTTATACTTTGCCCTCCATTTCACAAACATATTTATAATTGTTCCTCGAGATCTAAAAATACAGGCCTACTATAGTTATTTTTCTGAGATTGTATTATTATTTAAAATATGGTATGGTGGGCTCACATGTTTTCTGTTTTTCTAGATTAACTTCTTGAGTTTGGTCTTTATTCAGTTCAAAGCGGATGGTTGGGCCTATTATCTCTGCTTCTGATAAATTCTAAACTATTTTATTTAAACTTATCCTGTTAGCACATTATCTTAGTTCCAGAAGGAATTGCGTCTGTTCCAACCCGCAATCGAAGTGAGAAGAGGCGCAGATTACCAGTATTAGCGGATGACATTTTAAAATTTCAGAGCACGTGTACGCCGGCTGATGTAGGACGACAACCCCGGAGGTAGCAGCGCGATCCATCACTGAGAAGGAAACAAATCCGCTTATCGAGAAGATGACGACGTTCTGGCGTGCTAAGAACAAAAGCTCACAACTCGAGACGGCAACAATGGAAACAGCTCCTGACGTCGCACGAGAGATCGACGTGACGAACGGAATTATTCTTGCAGTATCCCGGAAATTAAACCCGCTTCAGCTACAGGAACGTGTGCAACCACCGTGGTTTTTCGCCTTCTTTTCTGGCCTCAAGGCTTTCTTCTTGAGTACACGGCTTGTGTCGCTAACAAAACTTCCGTCTAGCCGATAGCTAGACTCTTGTGGTATAACATGTGTTCTTCATCTGGAGATTTACATCATCCGCGGTCTAAAAATGTTACACAACGCTCTTGTATTGACAGGGGCAACACATCTGGTATAGGTCGCGCACTAGTTCTTGACGAATAACATTATTAAATGAGAGATTCGATGCGAGTGACTTGTTCATCTTTACTGTGTGTTCTGGAAATCATAAGGAAACAGAGACGTTTGTTATTGAAACATGAACTATTTGCTAACCTGTTTATTAAGGGTAGGCTACCTCACTGCGTCTTCGCTGAAGGTCATTCGTCTAGAAGGCATGAGCAGCATATATTTGGGTCGTGAGGCTAGATTACTTTATTTTCACTCACTGCGGATATCAAATGCTGCTGTCGCTCTGTACCCTCTATAAACTTTGTGTTTTCTCTAACACTTGCTTTAAAACCAAAAATAAAATAAATACATAACTAAACTGCTGTACCTGCTCTGAAAGCAAACTATTCTTACAAAAATATATTCCATCTACATCATACTAATCAAGATAAACATTACTATCAGAAATTGTCTTCCTAATAAATAGAAGGTAAGTAAGGGAACACACTAGGCTAACAAAACATTCAAATTTTTAAGAAGCTATCGCTCTGTGAAACAATTGAAAATACGGTATCTTTGCGTGGCTGGGAGTAAAACAAAAGAGGTATGAAACGAAAAATGACTTTTGAGAAAAATTTAAGTAGTTTAAAATTGAAACTAATAACAAGGCTCATCTTGGAAACGGTTAACTTAACAAAAAATATGCATCACATAAATTGCGTATTATAACGACAACTGTACTTTTTGTGTAGTAAATATTTATCGATCTTTTACGTTTTACTGGTTATATAACAGTCGTCCAGAATGAAGAGGTTTTCAGAGGATATTGTCAGAAAATTAAAGATACATATTTCGTTTGTAATGAAATATATTAAACATATGGTATTTTAATAAAAATCATTAGAGGCATTTTTGAGAAAATCTAAATTTTCGAAAAATGTTCCATGTAAGGCACAGTTAGGATGGGGTGATTTTCCAGCAAATATTTGTGGAAGATACTGAACTTAATATCAAGTTTGACTTTTAACGGATTTTCCGTTTTTGAGCTAAGCTGCCCACACACACACACACACACACACACACACACGAACATTTTTTAAAAAGCCTTTTTAAGGGGGGACTCAGCGGGTCTTAAAATATGTATTTCTGGTGAAATTTTGATCCAATTTTTGGGTGGAATACAATACCTTCTCTACCTATTATATGAATAGTATGTGTAAATAAAGGGACTAGGCATCACAATTTCATTTTAAATATATTTTGAGATGCTAAAATAAAAAAAACATCTGCTGTTACATTCACATGCCTTTTCTATCGGTTCTGCGACAAGCTATTCTCTAAAAAGTGAATTAGTTTACTATGATTGAGCTAAGTAGTTGAAACTGTTTAGCCCGGGCCTTAAAGTACTTGCGATATTGTAGGTCACCATTTGTGGTTTGTTGGGAAAAACTGGAACCAGTTGAAGAATTTAATGTCGTCTCGGCATTTTGCCATGGTAGCTCAGGGCTAAGACGGTGACCAGGAGATCGTGGTTCAAATCCCGGATAGAGCATTGAGTTTTTCAGTCTGACTCTACCTTTCTTATTCTTACAAAGGATTATTCTTGTATATATTTCATGCTAATCGAGATAAACTTGAGCAGAAATGGTCTTAAAACTGATATCCTTGCAAGTGTCTACAAGGAAATAAGAGAATACACTAGGCAGAGCATTTAAGAGTTGGTCACTATGGCATTGAACTTACATTCTTTTTGCATGTTCATGAGCAAAATATGTAATATTTCTGTTATAAAAATATTTAATGTTCCTAATTTTAAAAGTGATTGGCTTTTTAGAATATGACTAAAATAAGGGTTTTAACTTTTTGTGTTTTCTTTACTTTGTCTTTTATTTTGTGAACATTAATATCTACCTTATATAAGAGGATTATATACTTTTAATTTGGAACTTTTTTTTTTAAAAAATGACAACTTCCATTTGAGAAAAAACAAAGTATTAAGTATTGGAAATTTTAAGCAAATATGTGGAGTACCTCCGAAACATTAACTCCACAAAGATGTATTTGACGTAAACTGTGTGCTTTAATAAGACACATTTGTGCAGTTAAAAGTGTATTTATATCTTACGTTAACCAGTTATATAACAGACATTCAGAAAGTAGAGAGCTTCAGAGGCTATTCATTTTATTTGTCATGAGAATATATTTGTACGCTGTACTTTAATCAAAATCATTAGTGAGTTTTGAAAAATTCTTAATTTATAAAACTTGTCCATGTAGAGGATAGTCTGGGGTGGGAGGAATTAGTTGAAAATCTTCATGTCGTACCTTTAGAAGATTTTGAGCTTAATACCAAATTTGGTTTTTAAGCGGTTTTCGTTTTTGAGTTATGCTGTTCACAAACAGAGACAGACAGAGACACACACACACACACACACAGACTTTTTCTAAACGTGTTTTTTAGTAAAATCTCGTCATCAAATTTTTTGGGTTAGAATGCAATACCTTCTCTACCTACTTTGTAAGCTGTACGTGGCAGAAAGTAAAAATAATTAAGGAAAAGAGAGTGAATGTGTATGTCTGAGAGATAGCTTAGGTAACTTAAAAGTTGAAAGTTGGATAAAGACGAACTTGCATTTTATTAAGTTTGATTTTTCAAATTTTATGTTGCGATTCGCTACAGTGAATTTATTTTTCCTTCTCCAAACAGCAGGGACTCCTGAACGAGAAGCGAGTTCTTTTCTAGGATATTCCCATTGCTGGAAAATTCCAGGGACGTACACTAAAATTAGGCCTCAGACATTGTTTCCAAAATTTCATCATAAATATAATTTACTTTCAAGTAGGTATCATCAATGACCATCATCGTTAAGCACACTAAAAATCACCGTATAGTATCTAGTAGTTTTTTGGGAGTTAAAAGAAGATTTTCTTTCACGTTAATGTTATATTTAAGAATATTTCAGGTTTTAATAGGTGGGAAATTTTATTTATTATTTTATCTTTCTTGTCTTCAAAGAGCTTTATAACTGTCGACCCAGACAATTTTATAAATTATAATCCATGATCAGTCGTGACATTCCTAGAATGCGACACATGCGTTTCATATGTTTTAATTCCCAAAACCGGATCTGGCGATTTGGATTATAATACCAGTTGTAAGTATGAGACATTTATATCCTAAAATGCACATCCTAAATTTATAGCATCAGATCGTCATATTCTTAATTCAGAATGAACTTTGGATAATTCTGTAGTACTGGTAGACTTCTAGATGTGCACACGAACTTACTAAAATGTAGATCTTCTTAAAAATAAAATTTCAAACATTTTTTTTGTGGCAGTAGTCATTTCAGAGTTATTCGCTGGTGTTAAAAGTTACGTGACTTAGTCAGCTTACCCTCCCCGTATGCAGGACTGACACACCCCTAGGACTTACAAGCGCAAGCTTTAGGGGTCAGAAGCCTGCCGGGGATCCAACACAGAATGAAGCACATGGAACGAGTGCTCGGCCCGTAGCCAGGCATGAGCCTGAAAAAGGTGATGATGGAGCAAATTAGTGGAGTGAGTGGCGAGGGGAACCGGAGAACCCGGAGAAAAGCCCTCAGATGGCGTTTCATCCACCCAAATGCCACACGTGGGCGCTTGGGGTCAAACCCAGCCGCCTAGGTGGCAGCCGAGCGGTCTAATCACTCTGCCTGGTGTTAAAAGTATATTTAAACCAATATCATTGCTATCAATTGGTTCTTACGATTTCATGGAAGGAATGGAATAAAAAATTTAATCAAGGCGGAAAAAAATTATCCCCAATAAATGAAGATTACAATAATAACTGAAACAAATAAGGGTAATGCGTGGAAGATCGTAGACGATCAGGTAGTAATTATTGCAAAATCAAGAATATGAGCTATAGAACCTAATTGATTTTGCTTTCTAAATGAACATAAAACTGCTTTGGATTCTAGCATTTGATGCACATCCGCCATCGAAAAAAAAAAAAAAGAAGAAAAAAAAAAAAAGAAATCGCTATGCAAAGACCACCAATAAACTTGGCTTGCTAGAATCAGGTAAGGGTGGGCTCTTATATGATAGGAGCTGGTTTACTAAACCTTTATCAACTTAACACACAGGTCATAATATTTTCACTAGACTGGACACATAAATCGCAAAATACCACAAACCTCCCATTATTGAAAACTAAACGAATTATATATTTGTTATGTGTTTTATTTATGTGATTAATTACGAAACTAATTAAATTTGATCACTCTCGGTTATATTTTAATTGAAATATTTTAGTAAACGATAGATGTTTGTGCCATAGCTTTATTTACTGCCCTCCCGTAGATTCCTTTTAATCATGCACCTGTTTAATAAAGTTCATAAAGCCCTGTGCTGAGCGCCTGTAGCTCTTGGCAGGTTTTTTGCTCCGCATCTGTTTTCGTGCTTGCCTCGGCAGCGCCAGATATAGTGTTTGTGTTTTTTTTTTTTAGAATAACCACCTGTGGTTTCAGCGAACAATAATTCAGCGTAGCGGTAGGGAAATTTAGATCGCCGTGCAATTAAGTAGAGTGCCAACTTCATTTATTTCTTGTCGGCTCCTGGTTTCCTGTATCTTGCACCCGAATTAATATTGCATCTCAGTTTCAGCAAAGCAAAGGCGAGTTTTATATAGAAATAATGGTATTCAGCCTCCCACGAAATATCTCTCAAAAACACACGCACCATTCTAGCAGCTATACACCCAAACTACCTAAATACTAATTTAAAACTTCATGCTTGGTAGTAAGAAGCTGCACTGCACGTGATGTATACACACAAACGTGAATGTTCAAACACAGTTTCAGAAAACTAATCAATAGAGCTTGGGCTCGCATAACCTTGCATTAAAAATTGTTTTCTACCAGAAACATCTGACTACTAATTATTATTCCCACAAACATTTATTTCTGTATCTGTTTTGAAATAAAATTTCATTTCATAGTTGACTTAGTGGAAGAAATGATTAATTAACAATTTCATTACACATTTACGCACTTCGTTTAGATATAAGTAGAGTAAAACACACTATACCTATTTCATTTTAACAGCGAATTGCTTTAGAATGAAAAGGTGGAGTTTTGTGTCGTAATATTACAAGGGATAATCAGAAACTAAGGCTAAAAACCTACAATAAAAAGAGTATAGCTATTTTATTTCGTACAACCAACACACTATCAGATAATACATGTATTATATTATTTTTTCACATACTCTTCATATCGATTGAAGCACTTATCGCTTCGTGGGATGAGTTTGGTAAAAATTCTGTCCTTGCGTGATCAGCTACGTTGTCGTGAAGTGTTACCATTCCTCAATGAACCGAATCGTTGGCCTCCTAGGTGTTCCTGTAAGCGAGGAAAAAGATGAAAGTCGCTTAGAGCGAGATCCGCGCTGTAGGGAGGGTGGTGGATGATAGCCCAGCGTGAAGGAATATGACAACCTCTATTAGAAGTCCTGGCCGTTTACTCATAATTGCTTTTCGCAATCGTGTCATGGTCTCGTAGTAATCGGTAAGCGGTCACTGTGTGCCCTCTTCCAAGAACTTAACGAGTATGACACTCGCGCTGTCCCAAAACACTGTGGTCATCACATTCCCAGCAGATGACGCCACCTTAAACTTCGTTGTCTTTGGAGAAGAGGAGTATTTTTACTCCAGTGACGACCGCTTACTGCTAGGGGTATAGTGGTGGCTCATGTTTCGCCACCCCTGACATTGCAGGGAAGAAAACATTTCCTTCCGTGGAGAACCGTTGCAAAAGTTGTATTGGTTGGACAGCTTTCTTGGAACCAATTGGGAAAAGACTTTCCGGTACTGCAGAATATTGTAAACCATGTGATGAATGCTTCCAAAATAAATTCTCAGCTCTGCCACCATATGTCGTAAAGCGATCCTCCTGTTTTCCTGAATCAGCTCCTGCCCACGAGCTATATTCAAATCTGTGGATGCTGTGCTGGGTCGACCACTGCGATTCTCGTTAGTGACGTTTTCTCTTCCGACCGCTGAGATCATTCTGCGGCAAGCTGGCGAGACATTGCAATCTCTCCATTAACCTCTACCAGCTGTCAGTCAATGTCCGTCGCGGTTACATGAATTGCCCACAGAAATCGAATACTGAGTGGATTTCTTCCCGAGACTAGTTTTTCAAACGAGTCGCTGTAGCGCTGTAGGTGACAGATGGATGAAACTCATTACAGTTGCCAACGTTATGCATTAGAATTACCGCAGACTACTAAGTTCACTGCGAAAGACGAAACATCAAGAATATGTGCCTTGTAGCTTTAGTTTCTGATCATCCCTCGTAAATATCCAGACCGGCTTTTACCTTGACGACTGAGAGAACAAAAAATTCTAGCCAAACTGGTCGGCTCATGGGATTAGGAACCAAGGGTTCCCGAAAGCAGACCATAAATGATGCCGCCTATGACATCCCATTCGGTATAAGTTTTTGTCACTTCCCTTGTCAGCAAATTACTTGCTCGTCCTTTGGAATATCATAGATTTGTAATATGTCTCTTATGTTCTTGTTATTTCATTTACCAAGATAGTACGACTGTACTCATATCGAAAATACCTCAAAAGATTTTCCGAGTTAGTTATCTTTTGGGGTATAAAAATATGTTCACGCTCCAAATATAAGCTGCTGTTTCAACTTAAGGCACCATAGCACTTTTAACATGTGAAGAAGACTGCAAATATGTTTTACATGGTGCTAAACGAACTTGTGATACAATCATTACATCAACGCATTTACTTCTGGTTCACTTTCGTCCCTGCAAGACGCTAACCAGGACGGTCTTCCACGTGCATCCGGAACGCTAGGTTGTAGGTATCCATCTTCTGGTGTTCCAGTGTTTGCACCCTACATTTCCAGGTTCGATATCGGGTACTTAAGTTCAAAACAACAGCTTAGATTCGGAGCTTGGGCTTCTTATATCATGTAGATGATACAGAAAAACGTTTGATGTATTTAAGATACAATTATAAGGATAAGTAATTAAGATACAATTATTGCTATGATTTGGGTATATTGTTCTTTAAATATTATAATGTGTTTCAATTATTATTTAATTTTTGTAGCAATCTATACAAGAAGCTATACCAACAGTTTATAAGGTGAACATTTGATCATTACGTTATTCACAATAACAGGTCACAAGGATGAGGCAAGGATTTAACTACGTCATTAAAATCCCGGTCACAATGGTTAAGGTATTCACTCAAAACGTTTTTACAGTGTGTGGACTAGAGAACAAAGGAGTGTTTTTGGCGCAGTGATATGAGGATTCCCGAGGCAGCACTATCCATTGTGTGACACAGAATATAGCAACACAGGCAGAATTTTGATGCATCAGATTTGCATGAAGCTGCAATCTGCCCTCCTCTGCAAATTTCAATCAGGGGCCTACGTGACCCCTTTGTCAACAGCCGACAGTCATTTGCTATCCAGCTGTTTCTCAATTCACAGAAGATCCTGAGAATTTTCCTCCCCGCTTTCATATGGGCCTGGAAGTAGAGGCAATTTTGCTAGCCTAAAGTGGGCGTCTTCTGAACTGACTTTCTACATCTCTGTAACAAATTATTCACTTCATGCTAATCGAGATAAACATCAGTAGAAATGGTCTTATTACCTACTTCCTTGCAAGTAGAAAGGAAATAAGAGAGTACACTAGGGCAAAGCGATAAACAAATCTTTTAAAAGCTGGTTGTCATGTGATTGAAATTCCTTTGTTTGTATGGCCAGGAGTTCACCAATTCCCGAAGAAAAAATGTAAGTATTTTAAAGCTGAAACCAATAGCAATATCTGTTTCCCAAGAGGTAATGTTTACAATCGTTCCTCTCAGGTGAAATTGTTTCCTTACGCTTCCCTTGATTAATCTTGGCCACGCTATTTGTTTATCGGCCATTGCTTATGTGTCATACTTGAGTACATACCAACAGGATAATAAAATCAGGACTGGTGTGGAACACAACTGTTGAAAAGTTTACACCAACATTAAATAAACAAACATACCAAAAGACACTATAAGCATCGGCAGTGTTCGACACGCAATCAACAGCCTTGCCGTCTATATTTGTCGACGCCGTCATAAACGCAGAGAATGTGCTGGAACCTTACAGACAGCGCAAAGCGTTAAATTCATCTCTAATTGAAAATGACGGCATGGCTTTGTTTGGGAAAGTCTGCACATGAATTCTAAAGGAAAGCAGATCTGCCTGTCTAGCTTATGAATATCTGCTAGACGAAGCTGTCATGGTTTCCTGCTTGTCTTGCAAGAGCTAACTGATAGAACTCTGCATGGCTCTCGCAGTGGTCTCAGAATTCTCAATGGTAACACTACATCCAAACACGTAAGTTTAGTCTTTCACTTTCTATTATAACAATAATAAAATCTGATGTGTTCCATTTATATAACTTTCTCTACATCTCTGTAACAAATAAGCTTATTCTTCTCTCTAATGCAATCAATATAAACATAAGCAGAAATACTTTCTTGCAAGTAGAAGGGAAATATTGCAATACATTAGGCTAAATTGATAGTCAAATCTTTTAAAAGTTGGTTGCCAGGTTTGTTTGCATTGCCAGGTGTCGACAAATTCCCGTATCTGAAAATTTTATAAAACTGAAACCAATAACAATGGATATCTAAAAATGGCCAACTCCACGAAAAAAATGTATATCAAATAAATTGTGTGTTTTAATGAGGTCTATATTTTATGTTTAGTAAGTTTTTGACTAACTCTTACGGTTTAATAGTTAGCAAAATCCAGCAAAATTCATCTAGAATAAAGGTGTCTTCAGAAGCTATTCCAGAAAATTTAAGATATGTATTTTATTTGCCGTGTAAATATCTTTAATATACGGTATTTTAAAGAAAAACGTTCGAACCATTTTTGAGAAAATAAAAATTTTCGAACATTTTCCCATGAAATAGTTGTTTGGGGTGGGGAGATTTTCCACCAAAATCTTCGTGTCGCATCCTTGGAAGATGTTTTAACTTATATACCAAGTTTGGTATTTTAACAACTTTTCGTTTTTGAATTATCGTATTCACAGACACACACGAACCTTTTTCTAAAATACTTTTTACTTTCTCTACAAATACTATGTGCATAGTGTATAGAGAAGGAATTGCATTTCACCCAAAAATTCGATAACAAGATTTCACCGGAAATACATGTTTTGGATCCCCCTGCATCCAAAAGAAGGATTTTCGGAAAAAGGCCCCTGTGTGTGTGCGTCTGTGGACAACATAGCTGAAAAACGAAAAGACCATTGAATACAAAACTTGGTATTTAAGTTTGGTATATTCCAAGGATGCGACACGAAGATTTTCAAGACCCCCAACTACCCTTTAAATGGAACTTTTTTAGAATATTTTGATTTTCTCAAAAATGCTCTAACGATTTTGGTTAAAATATCGTATATTAAAGATATTTACCTGACAAATAACATGTATATCCCACATTTTCTAGGAATAGCCTCTGAAGAGTATCTGTTCTGTATGAATTTTACGGAATTTTGCTAAACCGTAAGAGATTAGACCAAAACTTACCACACAAAAAATCAGAGAACGTTAAAACACACAATTTATGTTATATACATTTTTTCGTGGAGTTTTTGAGATATTCCTTGTTTATGGTTTCAGCTTTGAAAAACTTGAGACTTCTCTCATACAGGAATTTGTCAACTCCTTTCCATACAAACAAAGGAACTTCAGTCACATAGCAACCGGCTTTTGACTATCACTTTAATCTATAGTTGTCCCTTATTTCGCTTCTACTTACAAGGAAGCAAGTAATAAGGCTATTTCTGCTAAGTTTTTCTCGATTTGCATGAAATAAATAGATGCATAAGATTCTTAACAATAACTTGTTTAAGAGATTCGGAGAAAGTCATGTGAATGGAACACAGGTTTTTTTTTTTTTTTTTTTTTTTTTTTTTTGATATAGTGGACCCTAAAACGTCTATCCCGGTGAAATCTCTGTATAGATTTTTTAGGTGGAATGCAGTGTCTTCTCTATACTTATATACATAGTATGTGTAGAGAAAGTATAAAAACAAAACGTCGTGAACACCTGACTTTCTCAACTCAAGTCTACCGAAATATTCTTACAAGCTTATTCTAATATCTCCTTCTTGATAATTGAGATAAAAACTTCTGTCGTATATCCACGCACTTCGTTTTAGGTTTATAAGAAATACAGCAGGCAGAAGCGAGTCAGATGTTTGCTTTTTCTATAGTACTATGTACACAGTTGGTAGAGGAGTATTTTATTTCACCCAAAAGTCGATATCAAGATTTCAACCGAAGTACGTTTTAATAGAAAAGCTGATGTGTTGCATACTACCTTACTTTATCTATTCTGTAACATACTATTCTTACAAAACCTCATGCTTCTAACTAGTTCATATTAATCAAGATAAACACTAGCAGAAATGGTGCTTTTACTTAGTTCCTTACAAGTAAAAGGGGAATAAGATAATATACTAGGCTAAAACCATATCAAATCATTTAAAAGCTGGTCGTTATGTAAAACAATTGGTATTCTGTTCTCTTTCGATGGTCAAGAGTACAAGAGAGATACGAAACAAAAGATGATTTCTCGTTTGAGAGGAAGTCTTTTAAAATTGAAACAAATAACAGGAAACATTTCTGATATGGTATATGACAAATTGTGTGTTTCAACAAATCTGCATTTTTTGTGAGGTAAGTTTTTGTCTATCTCTTACGGTTTACAATTTACGCAAAATTAATGCACAATGAGAAGCACTTCAGGCACTATTTCCAAGAAATTCAGGATGTACTTACATTTTATTTGCCATGTAAACATCTTTAATACAGGTTATTTTAATCCAAGTCATTATAACCATAATTTAGAAAATTAAAATTTCGAAAAAAGTTCCATACGAAGGGTAGTTTGGGTTGGGAGATTTTTCTGAAAATTGTCGCATCCTCGGAAAACACTAATTTTAAATTCTCAGTTTGGTATTTAACGTACTTTTCTTTTTTGAGTTATGCTGTCCAGACATACACACACACATCGACATTTTTTTAAAATATTATTCTCTTCTTTATTCTCTCTATCCTCAAAACATGTATTTCCTGTGAAATTTCCGTTTAATATTTTTGGATGGATACAATAGCTTCTCTACACACTATAGACATAGTACATGTAGAGAACGTAGAAAGAGCATTCTAAGAAAAGGTGCGCGTATGTACGCGCGCGTGTATGTATGTGTGCTTCAACAGTATAGCTCAAAAACGAAAAGTTGATTTAATACCAAACTTAATACTTAAGTTCAGCATGAAGCAACGGTCCAACACGAAGATTTTCAAGAAAATTCCCCCCCCCCCCCCCCCAACCTAAAAAAGAATCGAACATTTTGAGTTCTCAAAATTGGCTCAATTTTTTGCTTAAAATAGCACATATGCTATGAAATATTTTAAGCATAATAAAATGTAGGTATATCTGGAATTTGTTCAATAGCTTCTGAGCTCATGTTCACTTTGGATAACTTTTGCAATACTAGTAAGCCATAAGAGAGAGAAAGAGAGAGAGAGAGACAAAAACTTACTATACAAAAATATAGATCTTGTAACAACACTCAATTTTGCAATTTTTAACCATTTCTGCGATATTCTTTGTCATTGGTTTGAATTCGGCATTACTTGAAATTTTTCTCAAATGAGATGTGTTATTTCTTCTGGTCAAGTAAAGAGAATGGAATTTCTTAACCTTCTCGTAGCGACTTCTGCTAATACTTATTTTGATAAGCTTGAAGTAGGTTGAGACGTAACTCTTCTATATCCGCTTAAACCATCGAAATTATGTAGCTAACAATAATATGTAAAATAAAATGTATTGTGCAACGAACCGATAGTGATCCTTATACTTAATTAAATAGATAGCATTTGTATATAGTAATGTCTTATTATTCATAGTAAGGGGAATAAGTTTTGCTTTAACCATTATTTTATTTGTCAATATTTGTATTTTGTTAGTATTTTACACGCTAAGACGACAAGGGTTGAAACGTGGTTTTAACTGTAAATGCACAGATTTCCGTTAGCAAGACCTTGAAGTATTGTTAGTGGAGCTTTCAAACGGAAACATTCTAAACAGGTTATTGCCCATGTCATTTGTTTAACGTTGAGTGGCTTTAGGGAATAGAGGCATAAGTAAATGCAACCAATAGCAAGAATGGACGCTATGCATACAGAAGGATGTTTAAGTTTAAAATTCACAACCGTTTTGGGCAATTCTTCGCCATATTCCATGGGCGACACTATGTTGGTCGCTGAAACAAAATCGCGCCTTATTGCTCACCGCGGTTGAAACCAAGAAGTCATGGTTTTGCTTTCCCCAGATTTATAATCATCCCCCACATGTTTGCAGGTGTTACTTGGTTGTCAAGGTTAGGGTTTATACACTGTAATATTATACCATGCGATTTTCTTCAATAATATTTATGAACCAGTGATTATTGTTATTTTCTTACTACCTCTTATATTTCCTTCTGTACCACGCCCTGTACCGAGGAATTCATGTTCGCCGATGAAGAAGAAAAACCTGAGCTAACACCGGAGCAGCAAAGACATCAAAAGGTAGGGAAATGTCACTAGGTTCCACTCTAACCGGACCAACTGACCCACGGACCAATAACGCCGACGCTACTTTGTCATTACCATTTAAATAATATTCTGGTCAAAGCAAGGATAGTTTATTGCAGCATAGGTAGAAAAGTCAAGTGAATGTAGCACTTCAGAGTTTTAAACATATTCTTGCGAGGTTTATTTTTACTTTCTTTACATAGTACATGGTATATAGGTAGAGAAGATACCATCTTCAGGGCTATTCCCAGAGAATTCAAGATATAGATTTTATTTGCTATGCAAGTATCTTTAATATACGGTATTTTAAACCAAATCATTATACCCATTTTTGAGAAAATTAGTGTTTTAGAAATTTTAGCATATAAAGGGTAGTTTGGGATTGAGGGGGTACTAATAAACAATACCAAGTTTTGTATTTTACCGACATTTTTTGAGCTACCATGTTCACAGACAATGATGTCTAATGAAGAAAGAAGATGATGTATAAGTTAAGTTTTTTAAGGCAATGAATAAAGCAACCACAATAACTCCATGGCACGACAGCTCACGGGGAACCTTGGCCTACCGCCCGGCCGCTGCGTCCCCCATCTCGGTCCACTACAGACGTCATGGATGGGGTGCAGTATTGGAGGGTGAGACGTGGTCAGCGCCTCGAGTCCCCCCGGCCGGTTAATGCGGTCCTCATGACCTTAGTCGCTACTTCTCCATCAAGAGCTCCGCAATTGGCCCCCCAGGGACCTTACGAGGCTGAGTGCACCCCAGGCCAGGTCTCCCAGCGGGGGAAAAATCTCCACGCTGGTGCTGGGGATCGAACCCAGGTCTCCCGCTTGGTAAGTAGCAACGCTACCACCGCGCTAAGGAGACGACCAAGCAACCACAATATCCATGTTTAAATATTTAGATATCACAATTGGGTTCACTTATACAAATTTGCATATAAATCAGAACAAAACTGAAACGTAAGGATGAATTTCACGCTCAAAAGTGTACAACTGAAATAAAATCACATACAGAAAGGAGAACTAATGGCTAAAAGATAGCGCTTGGGTAATTCAATCATGCTGGTGGATTTTAAAATTCCGAACCGTGAGAAAAGAACGGTCAACGTTATTCACAAGTTTATAGAATATTTGAATGAGACTTAAACATCTTATGTGCTCCATTTACATGACTTTCTCTACATCTCTGCAACAAATTAATGTTAAAAAGCATATTCTTTTGTCTACTTTATGACAATCGTGTTAAACATTAGCAGAAACTGTCTTAATTACTTGCTTCCTTGTAAGTAGAAGAAACATAAGGGGGTATACTAGGCTAAAACGATAGTATAAATCCTTTAAACGCTGGTTGCCATGTGGCTCAAATCCGTTTCTATGCAGGGCCAGGAGTTTACAACTTTCTATGTATTTTGAATCTGAAACAAATAGCAAGGAAAATGTCAGAAATGGCCAGTTCCATGAAAAAACGTGTGACATAAATTCTATTTTTAACATGATCTACATATTCTGTGTAATAAGTTTTTATTTATCTCTTATAGTTTACTAGTTTCGCAAAATTCAGTAAAATTCCACCAGAATAAGGAGGTCTTAAGACTATTCCAAGAAAAATCAAGATATACATTTTATTTGGCTTGTAAATCTTTAATATACGGTATTTTAATAAAAATCGTTAGAGTCATTTTTACAAAATCAACATTTTTGATATGTAAAGATGTAAAGGATAGTTTTGGGGTGGGGGAATTTTTCTGGAAATCTTCGTGTCGTATCCCTGGAAGACACTAAACTTAAATACCAAGTTTGGTATTTTGCCGACTTTTCCTTTTTGAGTATCTGTTCACACACACACATAACTTTCTAAGAATGTATTTACGGTGAAATCTCGGTATCGAATTTTTGGGCGAAATGTAATACCTTCTCTATACACTATATACATAGTACGTGTGGAGAAAGTAAAAACAAAGTTGTGTTTTTTTTCACCGAAAAACTCAGTCACAGTGTCCCTTAATTATCTGGGAATCACTCCCTTTGCTTGTTCTCTTTTAGCGTTGTATCAAAAGGTTTCCATTGATGTTTGTTTGGTTCAAAAGTTTCACACAAACCATTATCAATATCTTCACAGCAACACTACGTTTAGAAGATGAGGGACATAAAGGAGAAAATGGATGAAAGAAGATGACCCTTCTTTCATTGTTAGGGCGCCATCAAGAGATCAGTTTACAAGTGGAAATTCCATTTCTTTAATGGAGGGATACTTGAGGCTCTGAGGATAGGAGACAGCAGAATAAAATGAAAAAGATGGAAGAAAATGGTCGGGTATGGTATTAATAAAGAAAGTCATCCGAGATTTTTGGGGCGCTCTATCAATATTTACTGAAGTGCCTAGGTGATATTGGAATAACTAGAAGATGAACTCGCAAGAGAAAAATTTACGAGCTAAGTTTAAACTTTTATAAAGTTGCCATTATAATAACGGCGCCTACGTAACGAAATGTTATTAATGAAGTAGTCATCTGAGACCTCTAGAGGGAAGAAGAAACATTTATCAAAGCACTTATGCTTAACGTATGAAGCCTATGATGTAGACTGGTTAGAGAGAAAAATTTATGTGCTAAACGTAACACTTGTGCTGATTAATTTACACCATACATAACGGTAGCGGAAATATTGCCGGTGGTTTAGGAGAGATTCCTATGCAGAGAAACAAATGACTAATAATATACACAGTTTCTTTTGAACTCGTATTTCAGCAGAAAAGTTCTTTGTGCACTTTTCGTGCAGACATAATTTACATATCATGATTTAAAAAATCTGATGTGTCCATTCACATGACTAACCCTATATCTCTGTAACAAATTATTGTTAATAAGCTTATTTTTTTATTTATTTCATGCTAATCGAGAAAAATTAGCAGAAGTAGTCTTATTTCATGCTTTATTGTCAATAGAATCAAAATAAGGCAGTAAGTACCATAGGTTAAAGTGAAAGCCAAAAGCTGGTTGCTATGTGATTGAAGTTCGTTTGTTTGTATGGACACGAGTTGGCAAATTCCTGTATGATAAAAGTATAAGTTTATCAAAGCTGAAAGCAAAAACAAGGAATATCTCAAAAACGATAAACTCCACGAAAAAAAGTATGTAACGTAAATTTGTGTTTTAACGTGCTCTACATTTTTTGTGTGTTAAGTTTTTGTCTATCTCTTATGGTTTAGTAGCTATGCAAAATTCATCCAGAATTAAGTAGTCTTCAGAGGCTATTTCCAGAAAATTCAACATATACACTTTATTTGTCAGGTAAATATCTTTAATATGAGATATTTTAATCAATATCGTTAGAGCCATTTTTATAAAGTCAAATATTCGAAAAAAGTTCCATGTAAAGGGTAGTTGGGAGTGGGGGTATTTTCTTGAAAATCTTCGTGTCGCATCCTTGGAAGATACCAAACCTAAACACCAAGTTTGGTTTTTAGCGGTCTTTTCCTTTTTGAGCTATGCTGCCCACAGACACACAGATAGACGGACGGACATTTTTATAAAAATGCTTTTTTTTTTGGATTCAGGAGGTCTCAAAACATGTATTTCCGGTGAAATCTCGGTATCGAATTTTTGGGTGCATTACAATACCTTCTCTATACACTATGTACATAGCACGTATAGAGAAAGTAAAAATGCATTCACGTGCATTTGTTCTGGATAACAAATACAATACAAAAGATTATTCTTTTGTTTATTCTTTTATCTACATCTTGCTAATCAAGATACACATTATTCAACGGTCTTATAACTTACTCCTTATAAGTAGAAAGTAAATAAGAGAATACACTAGGCTAAAGTGAGGGTCAAATCTTTTAAAAGTTTTAGCTATGCGATTGCATTGAAATTCCGTTCTCTTTCATTAGCCAGGAGTAAAACAAAACAGAAATGAAACCGATTAGGGCTTCCCGTTTGCGAACACTTTTAAGTATTGAAAATTGAAAACAATAAAAAGAAATATTTCTAAAATGGTTAATTCTTAAAAAAATAAAAACTATATGAAATAAATTGTGTGTTTTAATGAAATCTATATTTTTTGTAGTTAATATATCTGTTACGGTTTATCAGCTTTGCAAGTCATACAGAATAAGCTATTCTCAAGAAATTGAGTATATATATATATATAATTATTTTGATTATGTTACTTAAGAGCCATTGCATGTGTAAAAGATAGCTTGGGGTGGAGAACAGATTTTTCTGAAAATCTTAGTGTTGTATCCTTGGAAGATACTGAACTTAAATACCAAGTTTGGTAGTTGACGGACGTTTTTAATTATGCTATCCACGCACACACACGACTTTTAATAATTTTTTTTTTGGAATCAGGGGTCCGCATGTGTGTGTGTGTGTGTGTGTGTGTGTGTGTGTGTGTGTGTGTGTGTGTGTGTGTGTGTGATTTACCATATAATTCCCCCCGCATAAAAATTCCTGACTTACTGTAGGTATACAAGTTAACGACAATGCGGATACATAACATGTTTCAATGATAAAACGCCGCCGATATAACCATTGCAGTTAAGGCGGATAAATGGAACAATTAAACAAATTTCTCATTCACATGACTTCCCCTACCTATGCTACCACAAACCTTTTTTAAAAACCTTATTTTCCTGTCGACTTACGTATATCGATATAAACATTTGCAGAAATACTTTTATTACATACTTCCTTGTAGGTACGCGGGAATAAGTGAATACCCAGGCTAAAGCGATAGTCAAATATCTGTACTCGACTAAGAACAAGAAAAATGAGTAACGGTTTCCCATTTCACGTTACACTCCAGATAAAGGGTAGTTTGAATCACACACAAAAAAGGACCTTTTCCTAAAAATGCTGTTTTATTTTCTCTAGTACGTACGTACAATGTACATAGTAGGCAGAGAAAATATTGCATTCGATAAAAAATTGGATATCGACATTTCACTAAAAAAATATGTTTATAAAAAAGTCCTATGCATTTGTGTATGTGTGTGTGTTTGGACAGCATAATTCAAAAACGATAAATGCGGTAAATACCAAACTTGGTATTCAATTTTAGTATTTTCCAAGATTTTTAGGAAATTTCCCTACCCCAAACTACCCTTTACATGGGACATTTTTATCATCTCGAAAATGGCTATAACGATTTCTTATTAAAATGCTACATGCTTAAGATATTTTCATGTAACAGAGAAAGTTTATATTTTGAATTTTATGGAAGTAACCGTCATATATCCTTTCATTCTGCATGACTTTTGTAAACCCTACGATATAGAAAAAAACTTACTATACAAAAATATAGACACATTCTAATATTAATAAAGCTATTAATAAATGCTTACATTTATACGAAAATTAAGACTAAATTTTTTATACCCATTAGTGATTTTTGAGATATTCATTTTTATTGGTTTCATTTTTAAATTACATAAACTTTTCTCAAACGGGGGATATAAAACCTTCGTTTCATCTCTCTTTTGTTTTACTTCTGTCCCTGAACAAGAACCGAATTTCAATTGTTTCACGTAGGGACAGACTTTTTAGAGAATCAGGTAATAAGACAATTTAACGTTTATCTTGGTTAGCATAATGAGATTAAGGATTTCTCTTTTGTTTTCGGAACAGGTAAATAAAGTCATGTGAATAGAAAACATCAGATTGTTTACTTTCTCTACACGTATTATGTAAATTGTAGATAGAGAAGTTGGTGCATTTTACCCAAAAATTTGATGTCAATATTTCACCGGAAATATTTTAAGGTTCATTGATTCCAAAAAGAAAAAGAAAAACAATTAGAAAAAGGTCTGTGTGTGTTAGTCTCCCTCCCCCCTCCCAAAAAAATTAGTAGCGGTCGGAGAATCTAAAATGAAATCTAAAATATACCTAACGGAAGTTTGCAAGGCCGTTCAGTTTACCAGCTGTAAAAATATAATCTCTCACCAGTAGGCCATCACGAGCATCTAGGATTAAGGTGTCTTCTTTAGTATGGGCACTATGTGTTATTTGAAGCATAATTTTGTGGCTCATTCAGGGGATTTGGAGCGGATTGTATATGCATTAGTTGTACATGTGCTCGTATGGTGTGTTCGTATTATCTCATTTAGCCCGAGAGCAGAATTATACGACTGTAGAAAAATCCGATTGTATATTACTTTCTCTACACGTACTATGTACATAGTGTATAGAGAAGGTATTGCACTCCACCCAAAAATTCGATAGCGAGATTTCACTGGAAATACTTGTTTTGGGTCCCTCTGAATCCAAAAGAAGCATTTTTACAAAAATGTCCGTGTGTGTGTGTGTGTTCGTGTGTGTGTACAGCATAGCTCAAAAACGAAAAGACCGTTAAATACCAAACTTGGCATTTTAGTTTGGTATCTTCCAGGAATGCTACACGAAGATTTTTAGAAAAATCCCTCCACCGAAACTAATCTTTACATGAAACTTTTTTCGAAAATTTTGATTTTCTCAAAAACGACTAACAATTTTGATTAAAATATCATACATTAAAGATATTTACCTGACAAATAAAATGCACATCTTCAATTTTCTGGGAATAGCCTCTAAAGACTACTTTATTCTGGATGAATTTTACGGAATTTTGCATAACTGCTAAACCGTAAGAGATGGACAAAAACTTAACACACAAAAAATGTAGAGCACGTTAAAACACAGAATTTATGTTATACACTTTTTTCGTGGAATTGATTGTTTTTGAGATATTCATTATTTTTGATTTCAGCTTTGAAAAACTTATATTTTTCTCATACAGGAATTCGTTGACTCGAGTCCATACAAACAAAGGAACTTCAGTCACATAGCAACCAGATTTGACTATCACTTTAATCTATAGTACTTCCTTATTTCGCTTCTACTTACAAGGAAGCAAGTGATAATTTTTTCTTGATTAGCATAAAGTAAATAGAAGCATAAGCTTTTTAACAATAATTTTCTGCAGAGATGTAGAGAAAGTCATGTGAATGAAACTCATTAGACTTTATGTAGTGAAGCAGTAGAGTTAGATGTCCATCCTTGATGGCGTCAAAACATGCGAACACAAAGGAATTGGTAGCCCGAGTTGAGACACAATATTTATCTTTAAAACAAGAAATAACAAAACGCAAAAACAACAAAATACTTACGATATGGTATTAAAATCTTACGGAACTTAGGCTTATGCATCTGTGAAATTATATCATAAAATAAGTTTTTTCAAACTATTTTCCATACTCAAAATGTTCCACACGATGCAATTTTTAACTAATTCCCTTCAATATGTAATACTGCCTCGCAAAAGCACATTAACGAAAATGGTCAATTTACTTTTTCGAATAATGCCCAAATTTTGATAGATAAACAATTACATTATTAAAAGTAAACAATTTTCGGGACTATAAAAGAATAATTATTCTAAACAAGTTAGGGCTAATATAAGAATTACAATATGACAGATCTGTAAAGTCAGTTGTAAAACTGGATTATGTTATGTGAATATTTTTAAAAATGCATCACGTAGCTCTTTTTTTATTAGAACAATGAATTTAGACAGTAAAATTACAATATATATAACTATTCAAGGTAAAATTTTGATACATGGAAAAATTATTAATATTAATGTGAATAAAAAGTGGTATAAATTTCAGATTTACTGTAGATTTTCCAAATTTCACAGACACATCTGCCTAGGATTAATGCGATGTGTAAAATTTACGGTGTCCTTGAGATACATAAGCTGTATTTAATGTAATACATTTCGAAACTTAGATATAACACAGTCAAATATACAATATAAAAGAGGAGATCAACGAATATATGTGAAGTTCTTCTTCTTGGTATTAAGTGATACTTTAGAATATGTAATAGTTATTATTTTTCTTATATTGGTAGTGTTCGCATTCTTATGATGTTCGTCGACAGAGATATAAGATGGTCCTTCGATTATGTGTAGGCATTACATGGAATTAAATAATTAATCCTGTGAAATGAGACGGAGATTTGTATTTCAAGCTAGACAATGATTTTGGCTTTGTGTCCAAAGATATTGTGCTACATCCAATTACCCTTTACATGGAAAAAACTAGTAAAATATTTGATTTTTTCATAAATGGCTCTAAGGATTTTGATTTAAATACTGTATATTAAAGACATTTTTACATAACAAATAAAATGTATATCTGGAATTTCCTGGGAATAGTCTCTCTGAAGTCCTCTACATTCTAAATGGCTTTTGCATAACGGATAAACCGTAATAGATAGACAAAACCTTAAGTACTACACAATTTTGATGATTTCCTTTTACTTGATTTTCTCTACAGCTAACAAGTTATTGTTAATATGCGTATTCTTGTACTTCATGCTAATCGAGATAAACATTAGCATAAACGGTCTTTTTATTAATAAGGGAATAAGGGAATACACTAAACCGACAGTCAACTGGTTTAAAGTGCGGTTGGTATGGGATTGAGATACGTTTTGTTGTTGTTTTTTTTTTTGCGTGGCCAAGAGCTGACAAGTTCCCGTATGAGAAAAGTTTTAAAATTCCAAAAAATGAAACCAATAACAAGGAATATCTCAAAAATGGTCAACGGTCAGTATGTTACATAAATTCTATCTTTTAAGAGCTCTATATTTTTTGTTTGCCAGTTATGCAAAATTCCGTATAATTCATCCAGAATAAAGATGCCTTCAAAGGCTATTCCCAGAAAATTGAAGATATACATTTTATTTGTGATGTAACTATTTTTAAGATACACATTTTGGTGTTAGTCATTTTTAAGAAAATCAAAATTTTCGAAAATTCTTCCATGTAAAGGATACTTGGAGGTGGGGGAATTTGCTTGAAAATCTTCGTGTCGAAACCTTGGAAGATACAGAAATTAAATACGAAGTTAAATATTTAACTGACATTTCGTTTTTGAGCTATGCTGCCCACAAATACCCACACACACTTTGACTGACAGACAGTAAGACAGACACACACACTCACATGGACATTATTCTAAAAGTGCTTTTTCTGGATTCAGGTGGTCTCAAGACATACATTTCCGGTGAAATCTCGGTATCGAATTTTTGAGTGCAATACAGTACCTTCTCTATACACAATGTACATAGTATGTGTAGAGAAAGTAAACATGTAGATCTCGTTAGAACATACAATATATACGCTATACATTTTTCTGTGGAGATAACAGTTTTCGAGATATTTATTGTTTTCGTTTCAGTTTTAAAATAGTACAGCAAAAGGTTTCTTTTGTTTTACTCTTGGTCATGCAAAGAAGCGAATTTAAAACACAATCCCAGAGCAAGAGCTTTTAAAACATTTGTCTATCGATTTAGAAGAATGTATTCTCTTATTTCCCTTCTGCTTATGGGAAACCAGGTAATAGGGCAATTTCTGGTAATGCTTATCTCGATTAGCATGGAGTAGAACGAAGAATAAACTTTTGTAAGAAGTTTGTTTGTAGAACCGGCAGAAAAAATCATGGAATGAACACAATTTTTCATTTACCATTTAAAAGACATTTCGACTGAGAGAAAATTATAGAATTAATATCAAACATACATATCTGACATATAAACTGCAGTCATCTCCACCATTCTCTTGAGTGTCAACAGTAAATTTCGTTTCTTTAATTTTTGCTTTGTAGCTTCAATGCATTTTTATGATGAACCATATTATTAGCCTTTTAAGTAATTTGTGTCTTGAGTTCCCATGCTAGTAGCCATAATAGATCTCGTGTATTTTTGTTAGACTATTGTTACGTTTCCAATGCAATTAAGCTTATGATCTTTTTATATTATGTTTTCCCCATGTGGGAAGTAGAAAACAATAAAAACATCGTATTAATGAACAAAAGGTTGAGTAAATATTAAAAGCATTGATTTCCCAGTCGTCAAACAGCGTTTTTGTAGTTCACAATTTACTGTATGTTTTGTTGTACTAAGTAGCCACTATTTTACAATTAGTAATTGCGCTGAACAATGTAAATGCAAACAATAGGAATAGAATGCCCGTGTTAACAGACTTCCTCATGCGTGTTTTCGGCAATAGCTCATTGGCTCAGAATGCGAAATAGTAATCGCCCTCCGTGGTGTAATGGTTACCATGCTGACTTCATATAGCGGGTTCAAACCTGGCGGAGGACGACGGATTTTTTCGGGCGTAAAAATCCTTAGCATGGCTTCCTACTGAGCAGTATAGAATGGGACGCTGAGAACCACAGCACTTAAAGAGCGTCCATAAATAAAACGCCATTTTTTTTTTTTTTTTTTTTTTTTTTTGCGAAATAGTCATTGCAACTCTATAGTTCCGCATGGCTAGTTTGGGAGTAGCATGTGTGCCTCACATTCAAGAGGTTGAGAGTTCGAATCTCGCTTAGGGCGTGTTACCCGGAAGGGATTTTCCTTATCGTAAGAAACCGAATGTTGAGTAGCTTTAAGCTCCATAGACTCTGATATCATTTAAGCACCGCTTCACCGATTTCATTTATCGCTTGATGTGACCAACCAGAACGCCTCTCCCCAAAAATAGAATACTAAGCTTAGGGGAAAGTGGGAAAGGAAGGGAATTTTTGACTACAGTCGGTCAAAAATATAAAATTGCTCTTTATTGCAAATAGTTGTTGGAACATTTTGGTATCAATAGAGAATCAAAATGTTGCTGACACCCTTGTTTCGTGCTCTATAGTCATTTAAAAAAACGTGTTATACACTACTTCTTAGCAGACTATTTTATAAAGCGGAGGATTTCTTGAATAGTAATTGAAAATCAGATCTTAGATCAAGTTCAGCATTTCAGTTATTTAGGAATTCATATCAGTTTTAACCAGGATAGACATTAAATTATAGAAATATCAGAGTATGTATGATATTATAAGCAGAACATCAAGAAATAGACGAAGAGATACAAAAATACAATTTTGAAGGTGAGGGTTATACCTGTTTTAATATACGGCAGCGAAACCTGGGTGATGAGAATAGAGGACTGTAGACATGTACAGACTGCAAAAATGACTTTTTAAGGATCATTAAAAGGTTGCACTAAATTGGACAGAATTCCTAATGAAGTAATTAGACAATAATTGAACATTTTTGCACTAAAGGATAAACTAGAAGAATATAAACAATAATAGAAGGATCATCTGAAAAGAATGGAAGAATTAAGGATTTCAAAGATGGCCTTACAATATAAACCTATAGGAAAAAGGGACATAGGAAGGCCAGTTAAAATATAGAATTGAGGCCGGAATGGGTAGCAAAGGCCTCTGCCTTGAAAGGCAGAGGCAGAAAGTTTTCTTAAAAATATATGTTCACACTTTCAAAATGGTTCACTCGTCTCATTTTTATTTTCTCTATTAGTACATAGGTAGAGAAGTATTGCACTGCATTCAAATATTCTGTACAGATATTTGATCGGAAATGCACGTTTTAGGGCCCCCTGTATCAAAAAACGTTTTTAGAAAAAGGTCCGAGTGCCCTTCTGTGAACAGAACTCAAAAAAGAAAAGTTGGTAAATTACCAAACTTGATATTAACTTTAGTATCTTCCAAGGATGCGGGGAAAATACTTCTACCCCAAACTACCCTTTAAATAGACAACATTTTGAAAATTTTAATTTTCTCAAAAATGACTAACAATTTTAATTAAAACACCATATATTAAAGTTAATTATATGACAAATAAAATGTATATCTGGGATTTTCTGAAGATAGCCTCTAAAGACCTCCTTATTCTGGATAAATTTTGCATAACTAAGCGTAAGATACAGACAAAAACTTACTTTACAATTTAATACACACAATTACAATTTTTTGTGAAGTTTCCTATTTCCGAGATATCTCTTTCTATTGGTTTCAGTTTTAAAATGTTTTTCTTATACGGGAATATGTAAACTCCTGGCCATGCAAAGAAGTGAATTTCAACCACATGCAAAGGCTGATATTTAAAAGATTTGACAACGCTATTGTCAGCGTATTCTCTTACTTTCCTTCTTTTTACAAGGAAGCAAGTAATAAGACCATTTCTGCTGTTTATCCCGATTAATAGGGTGTAGATAGAAGAATATGCTTTTTAATAATAATTTGTTACAGAGATGTAGGAAAGTCATGTGAATGTAACTTACCAGAATTATAAATCAGCGTCTTTTCCCAAACGACATTTTTACATTCTAAAAATTTCCATGTGCCTCAGTTTTTGTTTAAATACAATCTAAATATTCTAGAATATGCAGAAGTATTTATTTTAATATTTCAAAATTATTCAAACACCGATAGTAAGATTCCAAAAAGAAAATATTATGAGAAAATTATTATCTTTAGATATTAAAATATCTTAACTTTAAAACAAAATATCATAAGTCGTAATTAAAATCCTCGAAATATCACCATGTAAATCTTTTGTGTGGGGTTCAAAACTACAGTTCAAAAATGCTAATAAATTTTCTCAAATTTTGATGCGTGTTGAACATTTTGATTATGCAAATACAATTTTGGTGAAATTTGGTATTCATATTAACATAACAGCAATGCAATATCAGTAAAAAGTTTCAGATATTACGATAGGTAAAAGTTCTCGGTAGGGAATATCTTAACTATTACATATACGTGACTTTCTCTAACAGTTAGTCATGAAATAATTATGTTAAAAAAAACTTATTCTATCTACTTTACGTTAATCGAAGTAAATACCTGCAGATTAACCTTTATTGCCTGTTTTCTTGTAGATGCAATGTGGCTTAAGCGATAGTCAAAGATTTAGAGAGTTGGTCTCTGCATAATGACTTTGAAATTCCGTTCACTTCTCTGACCAGGAGAAAAAACGAATATCGACTTTCCAGTTCAGAAAAGTATTGCAAAATTGAAACCACAAACAAGAAATTACTTACAAATTGTTAACTCAAAAAAACTACATTTGACAAAAATAGTGGTTTTGTGTGGTACGTTATCATCTATCACTTACGCTTTATAACTATGCAGATGTCATCCAGAATAAAGAGCACTTCACAGACTTTTCCCGGAAATGGCGGGAGATACATTCTATTGGTTATCAAAGCACTTTAAACATATCGTATTTTTATCAAAATAGTTACAGAAGTTTCTGAAAAATTGGAATATTTAGAACATTTATGTAAAGGGAGATTTAGGATGGGAGGTTATTCTTAAAACTCTTGTGCAGCATCTTAAGATGATGATATACCTAAATTACAGGCTTGGTATTTACTGAATATTTTGCTTTTGTGACATGCGCGCGCACGTATGCACGCACGCACGCAGCACACGGTGACACAAGCGCGCAGCGTTCAAAACCGTTATTTCTGGTGAAACCTCGATATGTTTCCTAGAATGCAATAGGTATTCCAACTTTGTATAAATACATGGGAAAATAATATATATCATACGGTCTTCGGTATAAACGCTAATAAGATTTTGTGCTATCAGCCTATACTCACGAAAAGCTTTGTGTCCATCAGCTACCTCATACTCATTGGCGTCTGTAGTTCACTTTCATTGGCAAAGATGGGAAAACAGTTATCTTTAGAACAAGTATATTTCAACGTTAATGTTATTTTTAAATATAAATTGGCCGCAGCGTTCGTGAAGCAGTAGTCTTGAAGTTCTTACACAAGCGCCTCCTTCCAGAACTTCAATTCACGAACTTGTTAATAAATTAAGGATTCCCAGTTCGGTGCAAGTAAGAAACACTGCAAAGCGTACAATAATAGCAGAAGAAAAATTATACTATCATTCACACATTGGAGGAGCTTAAGAAAAACGCACGAGAATTGCAGAACGTGGGGACTACTGGGCCTAATTAATAAAAATCTGATGTGTTCCATTCTCATGACTTTCTCTACCTCTCGGTAACAAGTTATTGTTAAAAAGCTTATTCTTCTATCTACTTCATGATGGTCGAGATAAACATTAGCATAAATTCTCTATTACTTGCTTCCTTGTAAGTAGAAGGAAAATAGAGAATACACTTGTCTAAATTAATAGTCGAATATTTTAAAAGCTGTTTGTCACGTGGTTAAAATCCGTTTCTTTGCATTTCCAGAAGTTGACAATTTCCCTATGTGAAAATCTAAAATATTGCAAAACTAAAACCAATATCTAAAAAATGATGAACTATACGAAAAAAATATAAGTGACATAAAGGCGAGTGTTAACAAGATCTACATCTTTGTGTAGTACATATGTATCTATCTCTTACGTGTACCAGTTATGCAACATTCAGAAAAATTCATCAAAAATAAAGAGGTCTTAATAGGCTATTTACAGAAAATTCAAAATATATATTTTATTTTTCATGTAAATAACTTTAATATACGGCATTTTAATCAAATGTAAGAACCATTTATCAGAAATTCAAGCTTTACGAAACTTTT
Organism: Hymenopus coronatus; assembly: GCA_030762935.1. Taxonomy (NCBI): domain Eukaryota; kingdom Metazoa; phylum Arthropoda; class Insecta; order Mantodea; family Hymenopodidae; genus Hymenopus; species Hymenopus coronatus. The sequence continues at coordinate 65,417,680 of CM060898.1, read as the reverse complement.
GCCATGTAAAAGGTAGTTTAGGGCGGGGTGGTGGATTATCCTCAAAATCTTCGAGTCGAATCCCTGGAAAACACTAAACTTAAATACAAAGTTTACTATTTTACTGACTTCTCGTTTTTGAGTTATTGGGTTCACAGATACAGGACACACAGCTGGACTTTTTTCTAAAAAAAAAATTCTTTTTATGGATTCAAATATATATTTTGGGTGAAATATCGCTATCGAATTTTTGGGTGGAACGCAATACCTTCCCTATACATTATGTATATAGTATGTGTACAGAAAGTAGAAAAAAAAAGTAGTTTGTCATTGAAATCTGCTTTATTGTTTGTTGAAATATTCTACTTTATTGTACTTCTATTTTCTGTATCATTCAGAATTGAGCACTTTTAATTCCTCAATTTTCGTAAAAACAAAAAGAAAAAGAAAAAACGGGCAGTCATTTGTTTCGAAGTGCATGGAATGCGAACAACTGTTTACGTTACGGCTTATATGCATAGATCTATATTTGTTAATTTTTACAATCATATACTTCTTTTGAAGCCCCACCATTGCATTTTTGAGCATATGTATGCAACAATCGACACGAGCTCTTCTTTTGAGATTGTGTCAAATTAAAGACAAAAAAAAAAAAAAAAAAAAAAAAAAAAACAGGACAAATATAATACAACAAATAATTAGACACCACAGGATTCATATGTTTGTATGTGGGATCCAGGCTGGTGGAACTAATACCTAGGGTTGAATGTATGTGGCAGGATGAACTTACTCCATTAGTTTCCACAACATCTATGTTTTCTGGCACAACAACTGTTTCTGCACAGTCTTCACGAATCTCGTCAGTTAAGGACGGCGGTCACGATTAAATTTGTTGCAGCAGCGTTTCACAGTGGCAAATGATAGAGCTTCATCGCCAAATGTAGTAGCCAGTTAGTAAACGTACTCTTATCTTGATAATCCCGCGTCGCCCTCCGTGGTGTAATGGTTACCATTGACGCAGGATTTAATGCCAAGTAAATTAAGTCAAGAGAAAATGGAACAATACTGCTCTAAAATAATGGCACAAAATAATAAAATACATTGTTTCGCAACGTAAGCTAAAGAATTGTAAAAATGGCAGCTTGACGTCATCGCCTCACGATGCGCACGAATATAGCCTAACAAGAAAATCATAATTAAAAGCAGTAATATGAGAGAAGAAGAATTATAATAAAGATGAAAGAGATACCGGATACTATTAATTGTTTATACCGGTAACAAAGCGTAAGAATAGAGTTAAACAAATATTTCTTTATGAAATGTTAGCTATTTATAAGAACATTTCCATGTAAATTATACAAATGCATTGATTTTAATTATTACGAAAGTATAAAAATGTATTATAAATTCGTATTTCACGAAATGGGAATAAAGAAATCTGCCGTTCTCATGGTGATGGACAGATTACAATGATATAAAACATTGATCTTCAAATTTTGTATATATGTAAACATTTTAATAAGCTTCCGGGATGCAGTCAATAAGATAGACGCCAGGAATACGGATGCCAGGTGATAATCTCGCAAATAGAGATCTCTAATACGGCTATTCAGTGTAAAATATAGTATTGTACTATTTAGGAACAAGAGCTTTATTGTAAGTACACATTATAATGTATATATTTGGCACATTTTCCTAAAAGATGGATTCTGTTCAAATAGTGTGCCTAATTCACCACATTGTTTCGACAAGTTAAGAAATAAAAGTTCATATATAACCAGAAATGTTCTAAATTAATTTTATTTATTAATACATCCTACCATCCAAGCATGAAGGTTAAGATTCTCGTACTCACCGACTGAAGCTAGCAGAATTAACAGAAAACGTGGCTAAGCTGTGCATAATAAGTAAATTCTCTGCCGATAATAACCTTGCAACTGCGCCAACAATTAAGTCTGGTGCAAATGTTATTTCCAGTTTTGCCAACAGCAAGAGTTACCAACTTCATATACAGCGGCAAATTTAAACCCGTAAAAAGGTTTAAAATACCACAGCACAGCAACTAGCAGCCCTGAAAACCACCACACCACAGCAGACGTTTTTCAAATCCGCCCCACCATGCTAACTTGATATACCCAAGGTCGCGGGTCCAAACTCGGCTGAGGACGATGGATTTTTTTCGGGTGTAAAAATCCTTAGCATGGCTTCCTTCGGAAGGGAAGTAAAGCCGTTGGTCGCGTGTCGTAGATTTACGGCACGTAAAAGAATCTCAAACCTGATAGAGAGGTCTCTGAGCAAAATTAAGCGGTATTTGACGCCCAAAATAGAATGGGACGCTGAGAACCATAGTAGTTAAAGAAAGCACATCAATAACACGCCATCTTTTTTTTTATAATCCTGTCGAAAATAACAGTAATAATAAATCACCGCAAGGACATTTGCACGAGTTAATTCCATCTTCTCGCTGAGACAGGATTTTAAAATCACTGTATACAACGCAAATAACGCTGTAGTGACAAAAAATCTGAAGTAGGTTAAGATCAACAATGTCACACTTTCCAGTGAAGACATCAGATGGCACCTCCAGCTATCAGTGTTTCCAAGGATCAAAATATAAATAGTGGCCCTTGTAATAAACATTCAGTAATAGCACTACAGAAATAAACCTTATCAATCCAAATGAGTTTACTCGGTTCAATACTTGCCTAGCTGTGGAAGTACAGCATTCACAGCATTACTAGGAGATAAGAGCTAATTTTATTAGATTTTGTGAACAGATTCACAGGAAGACAAATTTAAGAAGCGAAGAGGGCTGGCACAAGCGGCCGTGGAATGCTGTGCCACCCAGACCCAAACTCTGTGAGAGCGGTCAGGTTTATACCGAAGACCCTGTAAATTCCGTTCAATGCAGTAGGAATGACAAAAATCTGATGTGTTCCATTCACATGACTTTCTCTATCTCTCTGCAACAAATTATTATTGTTAACAAGTTCATACTTATATTTACTTCGTGCTAATCGAGAAAAAAATTAGCACAGCCTTATTACTTACTTCCTTGTTAGCAGAAGGGAAATAAGGGAGTACTACAGGCTAAACTAATAATCAAAAGCTGGTTGCTATGTGACTGAATTTTCTTTGTTTGTATTGACAAATTCCTGTATGAGAAAAGTATAAGTTTTTCATAGCTGAAAACAGAAACAAGGAATATGTCAAAAACGATCAACTCCACGAAAAAATGTATGTAAGATAAATTGTGCGTTTTAAGGTGCTTACATTTTTTGGTGTTGTAAGTTTTTCTCCATCTCTTACGGTTTAGCAGTTATGCAAAAATCCATAAAATTCATCCAGAATAAAGTAGTCTTCAGAGGCTATTCCCAGAAAATTCAAGATGCACATTTTATTAGTCGTGTAAATATCTTTAATATTCGAGTTATTAATCAAAATCGTTTGAGCCATTTTTGAGAAAATCAACATTTTCGAAAAATGTTCCATGTAAAGGGTAGTTGGGGGTGGGGGATTTTTCTCAAAAGCTTCGTGTCGCATCCCTGGAAGATACTAAACTTAAATACCAAGTTTGGTATTTTACAGACTTTTCAATTTTTAGTTATCGTGTTCACAGACACACGGACACAATGCTTTTTTTTTTAGATAAAGGGGACCCTAAAACATATATTTCCAGTGAAATCTCGGTATCGAATTTTTTGGTGGAGTGCAATACCTTCTCTATACACTATGTACACAGTGCGTAAAGAGGAAGTAAAAACTTATACCTTACTAAGAAGCTTAAGCCCAGGATACACTCCCGTGTTCGACAAAACCACAATGAGCATCTGTTAGGAGTTAACGCTCGTTCTATCGTGGTTTGATGCTACCTGGTGAATTTTGTGCTAATTATTTGATGCTAGAGCAAACTTGCTCACTGCAGGTTATCTGCCGCATCTGCTTTCTCACTCTTCTCCCACAAAATCCTTTTGGTTTTCAGATTTGAGAAATGAACATCGACAACAAGAACATAAGAAAACAGAGGGATCCAGTCGCATGAAAATGCGTAGGAAGGGTTCCTTACGTCCTACTATGATTACAAAACTGAAAGAACTTTTGTCAACTGACTCAGACAAATTTAATGAGCACGCCGCTATTCTTCGAGGTGGCAAGCGTCTTTGTCACACCTTCTCACGCAACAAGGTCTTGAGAAAAGTAGGAGTTCCTCAGGCACAAGCTACTGTTAACTTGAAAGTCTAACACAAACTTTTGTTTTCAGAGGCTGAGATTAAGAACCTCCACATATGCTCGTTTCTATTCAAGGCGGATCTTGCTGCTTACGTAAAGTGAGTAAGCCCTGTAAATTAATATTTTTAGACTTTGCGAATAATTTCGAAAATAAAATAAAGCTGGATGAAAATACCATCGTTAATAATCAAATAACAAATTTATTACATGCTATCAAGAGACATTATCGCTTATGAAGTAGGTCACATTTGTAAGCAATAGGATAGGTCACTTTGGGATCCCCATCACTTGAATAGGATTCTTTCTTAGTTCTTTCTACTACTTACCCTACTAAGTACAGGAAGTGTTGATTCCACCCAAAAATTCAACATCAAGATTTCATCGGAAATACACGTCGTGAGACTCCTGAAACAAAACCAAAAGAAACACAATTTTTAGAAAAAGGTACGTGTGTATCTACTATTATGATAATTAAAAATGATTAGAATAAGTGCAATAAACTTGTGGTAGGGCTAAAAGACGCATGTTTCACATTCAAGAGATCCTCAAAATCATCCGAGTCATAAGTAGTCTTGAGTAGGTAACTGCCCTTTGGCCATTTGCCTGGAAGCTGGGACAGGTTTGGATTAACGAACAAGGGAAACTCATTTTTTCTTGATAAGTACTTGCCAAGATCGCGTGTGTAAGCAACATACACCAGTGCTTTGTGCGCTATATACTCTCAAAATGTAGTAGCTTTCAATGTTTCATAAAATGCCTAAGAATGTTTCAGAGCTGTGACATCAAAGCTCGACCAGTTTAAGTATATATTTCCATTCCAATGTTTTCTACATTCTGCTCCATTTTGCGTCTTACTTGACAAAACTTACTACTTTTCCATTTCTTGAGAGCATCTACCCCCTTCATACACTAGATACACTTTATATACATTTTGAGCTTATAGTGTTCTCTCTTCTTGTCTTCTTCTGCTGTTACACTTTTCGTTGTGCCATTGCTCTCGTTATTACGTCTATCTCTTGTACTTCTTGTGTTTGATGTCCTGGGGGCGTTTGGTGAAGTTCTGTTGCTTGAGCAGTCGCCCTGGTGACATCCTGAATGTCGCATTTTCGTAGTTGGCTAACTTCTGGTGCTTGTGTGTGCAGTTGGTATAAATTCGCATTCCAACTTTAGAACGATAATCGAAATGCGCATGCAGTCCGTTGAAACCCAGACCTCAACGTATGGGAGCCAATTTGAGGCGGTAATCTCGACTGGAGGTGACGTGTGCCAAATTAGCAGTATGGGAGTTCTGAGGATGAATTTTGGATTTGATTCTAGCTCAGGATTGCATCCCTGTTCCCTCTTAGGGATGGTATAAAACAGGACTGTTGCGTTCTATTTTCCTTATTTAAACCCTTTATTCCAATCACTGTTCTGCCGTTAATGTCATCTCAACACACACTCAATGTCTAACGCACCGTCACTATAAGGACACGCGCCTGAGATTTCTAGCCCGTAATTTATTGGATATTTGTTAATAAACTGTCTTATATATTAGCAATTTCGTTTAAGTATGCATTTTTAATTACTTGACCATATTCTCCAACACACGTGTATTTACCAACTTTCCAGTTACGAGTGCAATGTCGGGATTTCCGACTGCGACTGGCTGACTTTCCAATAACAAGTGCTTTTCAAGATTTTACTTCAGAGTATTTGGCATTTTCATATTTGATTCTCGCTTTACCACGTGATTAATATTTCGTTTATCATTCGTCACTTGATATAGTTCTCTTTAAGAAGCAGCACGTCTGCATGCTCATTAAACTACAGTCACTTCGTTCCCAGTTTTCACTAAGTAACTGCAAATATTTCCCTGCGGGCGGCTTGACTAACCAATCCCTTCTACCTCGCCAGGGTTTAATACGAAATGTCGGTTAAATATCAAATTTGGTATTTAAGTTCAACATCTTCTAACGATGCGACACATATTTTCAGGATAATTCACCGACCCCATCTACCCTTTACATGGAACAATTTTCGAAAATTTAGATTTTCTCAAACATGGCTCAAACGATTTTGATTAAAATACAATATGATTAGTATATTTTTATGAAAAACGAAATGTATATCTTGAATTTTCTGGAAATAGTATTATTCTGGATGATTTCTGTATAACTGGTAAACCGTAAGAGATAAACAAAAACTTACTGTACAAAAAATGTAGATATCATGAAAGCACACAATTTATCTCATACATTTTTTGTAGTGTTATTCGTTACTTTTTGTCTCTTGTTTACTCCTTGCAAGCAGAGATAACCGAATTTCAATTGTTTCACATAACGACCTACAAAGAAGCAAGTAGACAATACCAATACTGCTAATGTTTATGTGGATTACTATTATGTGGATAAAAGAATGGTCTTTTGTATGAAAAGTTGTTTACGAAACAGCAAGGAGAAAGTAATACAATGAAGCATATCAGATTATTTATCTTTATCCAAGTGTTATACAAGACATTCGTTTAGTGTGTATTCTTTTGATAACTGTGTTACAAACACACTCTATTTAGCACACGCGTCTTCGAACAATTGCAGAATTCCAAAAATCCTGAGGTTTTTTACGTGCCTGGAGAGTTCAAAGAAACGGTCTTCATCAGCTGTATACTATGTGACAAAATGGATCGATCAGATACCGAGGGTGGGAGGAAGAGCTTCTATTACCTGTGTGTGAAAACAGATCGATACGGTGATGAACAGGAAGTAGAAGACTTCCAGGCTTAAATCAGCTTCGATTTATCTACTCGTAATGGCATGTTGAACAGATAAATCTATGACTTCGAAGTATATAATAATGGAGAACAATAATAACGTAAATTGTTTCTTCCACACCAATCGTAATTAGCACAGAAGTTGGAGAGGTAGATTCAGACTGAAAAATTCAATATCACAGCCGAGTTCTGGTTTCCGTCCAGCTGCTCTAACCGTTGATCTACAATGACAACATGCCGGCATGGCACTAAATTCTCCAGCTTCCTTACTTACTTGGTAGATAAGTGAAAAAGTGAGTAGAGTGAGTTGAGTGAATGAGTGAGTCCGGGGCAATGTGCTACACTCGACTGGTGTGGCACAAACAATTAAATTCACATGAATGGACCTATAGTTGGTCAATTATAAAACTCGGAACTCAAGTACTTAGGGCGAAAGACGCCTTTGAGGTATGACATCTCAAAATAATAATTTCAGATCTCCTTGTCGTTTACCACGAACAACACGAGTCAGTTGGAGGATTTAGTGCCGTGCCGGCATATTTCCTTAACAGCTCAGTGGTCAACGCAACTGGACGAAAACTAGGAGATTCCTGGTTTAAATTCCGGCTATGGCATTGAATTTTTCAGTCAGACTCTGCCCCGCCAAGCATAATGTACCCATTTGGAAAATAATTGAGAATGTTAATAAAATAAACACAAAAGATGAATCGGATTTGTGGATCTTGAAAATATTTCTGACATACACTGTTACAATTCTCTAGATTGCCTTCGAAAACTTACGGTTACCGAAGTAAAATCTCGCTGGGCTTTAGAACTTTGTCTCTTTCAGGTAACCACTGCAGATAATTAAGTGATTAAAATATTCGCTATATGAATTTACAGTTATCGTTCTTTTTTATTCTGTGAAGCAGATCTTTGTTTTATGCACGAGATACAATATTACCTGGAAAGTTAGATTTTTAAAATAAATCTGAGAAATTCACCATCAGAACCTGAATGCTGTTGCCAGTATTAGGATCCAAAGTTCCCAGTCTCCTTCCGGGTGCTCGAACCAATAAGCTACCATAGCAATATGCCGAAAGGACTTTAAATTTCTCAACTGACTCTACCTATTCAACCCATTTACCAAACACGACTTGTGTGAAAGAAAAATTAAAAATGATTAATCTAATAGTCGGTTAAACTATGAAGCCAGGGCCTTAAGACATTGTAAGTTGCCGTTGAGGTATGCCATTTCATGATAGTTTGAGATGTCCTTGTGGTTTATCGGAAAATATGCGAATCCATTAGGAATTTTAATGTTGTGTCACCACGTTGCCATGAAAGTTCCGCGAATATAGCAACCGGACACAAACCGGAAGATCCGTTGTTCAAATCCCGGCCTTGGTATTACATTATATAGTCTGACTTAACCTATCCAAATTCTGTTCTGCATACGGCTTGTGTAAAAAAATGAATTCATTTGTCGTTGTTCTTCACCCCAAGTTTTAGACATCAGCCTGTTCCGCTTTCCTAGTAAGTATTTCCATCTCTTTTGCCCTCTGCCCAAATCTCGCTTTCGTGTGGGTTTATAATTCATGTCAGTTTTTAATTGCTTCATTTATATAGCCTCCTTTAATATATATGGTTCTAAGGTTAAATTGAAAGCTCTGCTTTGAGAAACAACTGCTGGTGTTTTTCTTCCAAAACTGTGGGCTTGCATAACTTTGTTTTTTCAGTTCTTGAAGCTACTAAACACACTCATTCACTACCACATTCACAGTTTCAGATTCTGCGAGGAATGGGGAATAATTTTTGTTAAGAAAACTTCTCCACCCAGCCGGGAGTGAAAACCATAACCTTGGGTTGAAAAGCCAGAATGTTGACCACTTAATCTCATTCAGTGCCTCTTTTGGAAGTATCTGCATGCTATATCCAGTTGTAATTTCTCTAGCACATATGCCCAATGTACATAGTAGGTAGAGAAAGTATTGCATTTCATCCAGAAATTGGTACCAAGATTTCACGAGAAATACATGTTTTGAGGGCGCATAAATCCAAAACCGACACTTTTAGAATAACGTGTGTGTATGAGTGTGTGAACAGCTTATATCAAAACCAAAAAGTGATTAAATACCAAACTTGGTATATTTAAGTTTAGCGTCTTCCAAGGATGCGCAACGAAGACTTTTAAAGAAAATACTCTACTTCAAACTGCCTTAACATGGAACAATTTTCGAAAATGTTTGTTTTCTCAAAAATAGCTCTAACGATTTTGATTAAAATACCGTATATTAAAGATATTTATATGGAAAGCAAAATGTGAATTTTTTGGGATTAGCTTCATCATGGATGACTTTTGTATAACTGATAAACCGAAACATAGAGACAACACATTACATTTCATACCAAATACATTTTTTGTTTGTGGAGTGAACAATTTTTAGTTACTGGTTTCACTTTTAAAATACTTCAACTTTTCGCAAATGGAACTGTCATTCTTTATTTTCTTTCTCCTTGCTCCTGGTCACACAAAAGAACTGATTTCAAAGCGGATAGCTTTTCAAAAGATTTGAATATCGCTTTAGCTAATGCATTCGCTTATTTCCTTTGTAAGAATTATTCGTTGCAGAGTAGGTCAATAAATATATGTGAATGGAACACATCAGATGTTCCAATCCACCTTTATCTTTAAATAAATCATAATCAAATATACTAATATAATGTTGATTCAGCCCTGGACCAGTTCTGGAAGCAGTACACCTCCGATTCTAAGATGCATTTCATTGTAAGTTTTCATTGGCTACATAAGTTAAAGCCATACAGTATTCACCATATCACCCGCATTAATAGCTCAGATTCATTTAATAACATCAATGCAGGGCTATAGTGTCGATTCATAGAATTTTGTCGAAGTATTTTTCCGTGAACATTTGTCGCCAAAGGTTTTGTCTGCAAGGAAACGTCATGACAAAAGCTATTTTTGTGGAAACGGTCATTTTTCAGCAGTTTGCTACGCCTGACATGGGCGGCTTTTGAGGGTAACACAGCGGCCTTACTGCAGGATGTTCATTCTTTCACAAGATAACATAAAATATATTTTTCGAAGAAAAAAAGCTAAGAAATGTTTTGCCACACATTTCAACTGCAACAAATAGTGGGGTAGACATGGGTCATCTGCCGCTTGATAAATGGGAACGATAAATGTATAATCTACAAAAGCGACTAATACAAAAGGGAGTGGTAAGCAAACAGGACAAAATAATCAATAGTGAGTAACGCCCGCGCCACAGGCGGTGACAAAAGTGATACCCGAAATGAAATGATAGTTGTGGAGGAAACATTACAGTTCAGTTAAAAGAAACTTCACAGATTTTGTCTGAAGGAGATTTGGAAAACTCATCATGGAGGACTATCTTGATGGAATTTTAACCATAGACTTTCTATTCACAATTACAAAAAATAACGATCCTGGAGCGTGCCCATGGCAGAAAAAGGACTAAATATAGAATACAGTATCGCTCAAACGATACTCTTTATACTCTATTTCTATATATATTTACTCTATTTCAGTTAGTTTAAGTTTTATTAAGTATAAGTTGAGAATGTGCGATTGTGCAGAGTACTCTTCCATTAAAATTACTATAATTTTGCATTAGAAAAACTATTTAATGTTAAAATGGTCTCTGAGGCAACTTCATGGATTTGGAAAAACTGATTCCTCAAAGCTTATTTTCAAAAAGAAAGGCTTTAGCGGTAGTCTTTTGCACAATTCCTAAAAAGATTCCCAAGAAAACATTATAATAGGTAATTTTTTTAAAAGGCGAATGAAATTCAGGAATAACAACTACACGACAACCAAGTAGTTAAGAAATTTTCGTTTTTCATACACAAAAAAATCTATAGTAACATACTGTTATCGAATTATGGTTAGTTTTAAAAGTGACGTAAATTAGGTCTATTTTGATTTGGTCAATTCAAAATGTAAACAAAAATGCATATGTAAAAAAAAGATGCAGATATGTCAAGGAAAGAGTTACTATTACTAAAGTATTAGGACAGGGGTGCTGTGCATCTCCTACATCATATGAAATGTAATACTAAAACATGATAAACAAATGTTTTGAAGGACTGTTTAAATTTAATTATTGGCAAATTTTATTACTTTGGCACGGTAGGCCTTTGTCCTTTTACTGAATAGAAAAATCTGTAGAAGTTTGGTAAAGTAAGTATAAAGATCTTATGTGCTCAAATCGCATGACTTTCTCTAGGTATTACACAAACAAACTTTCCTTGAAAATGATTATTATTTTATCTACGTCATGCTAATCGAGATAAACATTAGTAGAAATGACCTTATTACTCGCTTGCTTATATGAGGAAGAGAAATAACCAAATATGATGAGTTACATCTATAATCAAATCTTTTAAATCTATTTCTATGTGAAATAATTAAAATATGGTTCCCTTTTTGCATTCAGTTTGAGAAAAGTAGTTTAAAATTGAAACCAATAATAAGGCATATCTTAGAAACTAATAACTGTACCAAAAATGTATATCACATAGATTGTCTTAATGAGTATCACATCTTTGTACAGTAAGTTTTTGTCTATCTCTTACAGTTTAACAGTTATTTAAAGTTAAACAACATTCATCTAGAATGAAGAGGTCTTCGAAGGCCATTCCCAAAAACTTCAAGATATAAATTTCGTTTATCACGGGGAATTTTCTTGAAAATATTCGTGCCACATCCCTGGAAGATACTGAACTTAAATACAAAATTTGTTATTTAACCACTTTTTGTTTTTCAGCTATGCTGCCCACAGACACACACAGGGATATGTTTCTAGAAATGATTATTTGGATTCAAAACATGTATTTCCAGTGTGAAATCTTGATGTCGAATTTTGGGTTGAATACAATACATGCTCTATCCACTATGTATATTAACTTATGGGGCTATTGAAAGTAAAATTATCAGAATTGTAACATGATCACTCATCAATATACTCCCTGCAATTTAAAGATGATCGGTTTATTCTGGCCCAAGAATATGAAGACGTAGAAGATCTTACAAGGAAATTGGTTCAAGAATAAAACAAATAGGGTTTAAAAGTAAATATGCATAACTCTAGATATACGCCATTGAAGATGGAAGACGAGATGGGGATAATTAAATACATAAGGGAATATAAATACCTGAGAGTAAATTTAAAAGAGAAGGAAAGGAGAAAAAAGACTATGCAACAAAGACAGTAAAAAAATGCAAATTAAAGGATAGCCAAAAGAATGATGGAATGGGTGCCACCAGAAAGGAGATTTAAAAGAAGACTGCACAGCACGTGTAATTGGAGGGGTAATGTATGGTTGGGAATTTGCGGGAGATTTTAGTTCAACAGGCAAGAATGAACAAAAGTGATGGGATGTTAAAACTCTGTGCCGGAAAAGTGTTGTAAAACCGGATATATTATATATGTATATATTTATTCAGTAGCCTGGAAGGCTATTCAGCAAAAATTTGCCTTAGGATGTTATGCAGTTCAATTTTCTGAAGTCAAACCACATAATGCTTTCACAGTCTCTCGGACGAAAAATAATGATATTTATTTATGCATTTGATTATAATGTAATATAACATTGAAAAAAGTGTCTTGCTCTTATGGAAACATATAGTTTTAAACTTACAGTCAGATCATTAATTTTATAATTAAAATACACTTTGAATATGGCTGTTGTTTAGTATGCACAAATTTCTAAGGGAAATTGATGAACTTTAAATACAAATTTTGCAGCAGATAAAATATACACTTTTGGCACCAGCTATATCGTCAAAAGCTTTGCTGAAAGGAAAAGAAAAAAATCTGATGTGATCCATTCACATGATTTTCTCTACATCTCTGCAACAAATTATTCTTAAAAACTTATGTTTCTATTTACTTCATGCTACTCGAGAAAAAATAGCAGAAATAGCCATATTACTTGTTTCCTTGTAAGTAGAAGCGAAATAAGGGAGTACCATAAGGTTAATGTGATAGTCAAAATCTTGTTGTTATGTGACTGAAGTTGCTTTGTTTGTATGGACAGGAGATGACAAATTCCTGCATGAGAAAAGTATGTTTTCAAAGCTGAAACCAAAAACAAGGAATATCTAAAAAACGATCAACTCCACGAAAAAATGTATATAACATAAATTGTGAGTTTTAACGTGCTCTGCATTTTTTGTGAGGTAAGCTTTTGTACGTCTCTTACGGTTTAGCAGTTATGCACAAGATCGTAAAATTCATCCAGAATGAAGTAGTCTTCAGCGGGTATTCCCAGAAAATTCAAGATATACAATTTATTTGGCATGTAAATATCTTAAATATAAGAGATTTTATTCAAAATCAGAGCCATTTTTGAGAAAATCAAAATTTTCGAAAAAAAATTCAATGTAAAGGGTAGTTGAGAATGGGTGGGATTTTCTTGAAAATATTCGTGTCGCATCCTTGGAAGATACTAAACTTAAATACCAGGTTTGGTATTTAACAATCTTTTCGTTTTTTGAGTTATGCTGTTCACAGACACATACACACACGGGCCTTTTCCTAAAAATATTTTTTTTTGGATTCAGGGGGACCCAAAACATGTATTTTCGGTGAAATCTCGGTACTAAATTTTTGAACGGAATGCAATAGCTTCTCTATACACTATGTATATAGTACGTGTAGAGAAAATAAAACACCTTCAGTTGGATTATTTAGCTTGAAGGCTTAACACGCTTTATGGCTTATGGTTTTAAGAACATAATGCTGCTTCATAAAAAGAAAAACAAAGGAAAGGTTTCCTTATAACTCTGTTCACGTTCCTGTTTTCTTGTAACACCGATCGTACGTGATATTTCCGGTAAAAGAGAGAGGCGACGGTAAAGTCTTTATACCCAAGACATGGCAGAAGTTTATCGTCAACCGACTTGGAAACGTGTGTACGTTAAAATAACTTGATCGCATGACAAGGTACGTCGCCGGAGGAAAGCTGAAAGTTCCGTGACATGGCCTGCATCGCATAAAGTAGAAAGTGCTCCTGCCGGGCTTCTAGCGTTCAGAATATATTCAGCTATTAGCTTCATGACGTTTCCGCAGGTGAAACTATACTACAGGAGCAAAACTTTCGGGAATTATGACAAGCGAAGGAGGTAGTGATATTTAAAGAATATAGTTACATAAAAAAATCTGACGTGTTCCATTCACATGACTTTCTCTACATCTCTGCAACAAATTATTGTTAAAAAGCTTATGCTTCTAATTACTTCATGATAATCGAGAAAAAAATAGCAGAAATAGTCTTATTACTTGCCTCCTTGTAAGTAGAAACGAAATAAGGGAGTAGCATAGGTTAAAGTGATAGTCAAAAGCTGGTTACTAAATGACTGAAGTTCCTTTGTTTGTATGGACAGGAGTTGACTAATTCCTGTATGAGGAAAGTATAAGTTTTTCAAAGCTGAAGCCAAAAACAAGGAATATCTAAAAAACAACCGAAAAAAATAGTATAACACAAATTCTGTGTTTTAATGTGCTCTACATTTCTTGTTTGGTAAGCTTTTGTCTATCTCTTACGGTTTACCAGTTACAGACAATTCCGTAAAATTCATCCAGAATAAATTAGTCTTCAGAGGCTATTCCCAGAAAATTGAAGACATACATATTATTTGTTAGGTATATATCTTTAATATACGATATTTTAATCAAAATCGTTAGAGCCATTTTTTAGAAAATCAAAATTTTCCAAATTTTTTTCACGTGAAGGGTAGTTGGGGTGGGTTAATTTCTTGAAAATATCAAATTGTGTCCTCAATAAGAGCGTCAAATGATCTTCAAAATCATTGGTATAGTAATTTTAGTGCTTTTTACTTTCTCTACATGTACTATGTACATAGGGTATAGAGAAGGTAATGTAATGGACCCAAAAATTCGATACCGAAATTTCTCCGGAAATACACGTTTTAGGCCCTCCTGAATCCAAATAAAAACATTTCTGGTAAAAGATCCGTGTGTGTGTGTGTGCGTGTGTGCGTGTTAGTGTGCACAGCATAGCTGAAAAACGAAAAGACCGTTAAATACCAAACTTGGTTTTTCAGTTTGGTATCTTCCAAGGATGCGACACGAAGTTTTTCAAGAAAATTCCCCCATCCCAATACCTTTAACATGGAACTTTTTTCGAAAATTTTGATTTTCTCAAAAATGGTTCCAATGATTTTGATTAAAACACTGTATATTAAAGATATTTACCAAACAAATAAAATGTATATCTTGAATTTTCTGGGAATAGCCTCTGAAGACTACTTTATTCTGAATGAATTTTACGGAATTTGCATAACTGCTAAACCGTAAGAGGACAAGAGCTTACCACACAAATATAGAGCACATTAAAACACACAGACTATGTCATAGATATTTTTTTCGTGGAGTTGATCGTATTTTAGATATTCCTTGTTATAGGTTTCAGCTTTAAAAAACATATACTTTTCTCATACAGGAGTTTGTCAACTTCTGTCCATACAAAGGGACTTCAGTCACATATCAACCAGCTTTTGACTATCACTTTAACTTATGGTACTCCCTTATTTCACTTCTACTTACAAGGAAGCTGTTAAAGACTATTTCTGACCATTTTTTCTCGATTAGCATGAGGCAAATAGAAGAATAAGTTTTTTAAGAATAATTTATTGCAGAGATGTAGAGACAGTCATGTGAATGGAACACATCAGGTTTTAGATCTATATTCCATGCTATAAATTATTTACCATTTATAATGTTCTGGTGGCGCCGTGGTTAGATCGCTCTGTTACGAGTGAGAGTGGCACGGGGTTTTGACCACCCCTACTCTCTACACTTCTGTGATAAATATTTGGGGATACATTAGGCTAAAGCGATAGTCAATAAATCTTCTAAAAGGTGGTTGCTACGTGGTTGAAATTCGTTTCTATGCATACCCTGGATTGAGAAGATGTGAGAAAATGTTAAGTATTTTAAAACAAGAAATATCTCAGAAATGGTAACGCCACTAATAGTTGTATGATATATGTACATCCTGTTATTTAACGCGATCTACATATTTTTAAGCAGTACGTAACCTTTCGTCTTTCTCTTCCGGTTTACAAGTTACGCGAGAGTCATCCGGAATGAACAGGTCTTTAAAAGCTATTCCCGGATAACTCAAGATATATATTTCATTTGTCACATCTTTAATATACGGTATTTTAATGAAAATCGTTACAGCCATGCTAGAGCAAATCACATCTTTTTCAATTTTTTCCATGTAAAGGATAGTGTGGAGTAGGGAGATTTTCCTCAAAATCTTCGTGCCGCATCCTTGGAAGATACTAAATTTAATATATCAACTTCGGTATTTTAACGCCAACTTTTCCTTTTTTGAGTTGTCACTGATACACACATATATGGACCTTTTTCTAAAAGTGTTTTTTATGGATACAAGGCACCCTAAAAGGTGTAAACTTGTACCGCATTTTTGAGTGGAGTGCAATACCTTTTCGTACAATGTAAGAAGTAGAGTAATTAAGACACTTTAAAAATGAATAGCTGTTTGATATCGATACATTTGTTCACGTATAATTATTCAATATTTAAGGGTGTATAGTTCTTTTATACATATCTTTAATAGCTTTAATATGCATTCTTAAATCTGTTATATTTATGTTTTTCACAAATTTATCCGTTCTATTAAAAGCCAGTTGCTGTCTATTGTAACTGATCTGAAGATCATAGAACTTATAAAACGCGTCGGCAGCTCTAAATTTTCATTAGTTTTAAGGGGACCGAATAGTTAGATCACTCGTCTCTCACGTACGTAGTCCAGGTTCAATATCAGAGACCATATGTAATATTTGTGGTGGACAGAGCGTTGTCGGGGCGGATTTTCTCCGGATTCTCGGTTTCCACCGCCAATCCTTCCATCAATTCCTCATTCCGAGTTCTTCATTCTATGATTAAAGGTTATTGGCTCCTTCACTGTCTTGTGACCCTAAACACCCATGTGCAAATCCTAAGAAGCCCAAGTCCATTATAAGGGGAGAATAAGCGACAAAGTACAATTAAATAATCTTATGGACTTTTACAAAAAGATATATATCAAGATGTCATTAAAATAAAGGAACTTTATTTCTGAACTTATGAGGATAAATGACAACCTGAATGTTTATCATTAATAACGGTGTATCTTTCTTCTGTATCATGATAAAAAGAACGTAAACGGGTCTAGATAATAGGGTGACACTTCTATAGAAATCAGAAAGAAACTTTGGCCTTGTTTTACCCTTCATTTAAGTGAAATATTCTTTCAGGTCACATGTCTAGAAAAACTAACGCTATTAGACATATTTTGAATCTCTCGAGCCTAATTTACGTACTAATATCAACATGCAATAAATGTGCAGGTATATTTAATATTTTATTTAAACCATTGAGGAAACGAATAATTGGTTAGAAATTTCCTTCAGCATTAACAAGAAAAAATCTGATTTCACTAACAGTCATAGAGAGCCATTAGAGTCACAATTATGTAATTACATAAAGTTTTGTGTATATACCTAAAATACTGTAAAGCCGCAGTCTGAAAAGGAAAGAAAGTAAAAGAAAAGAAGAAGGAAATGCACTGCTGGTGTTAGCACAGATTAAAAAAAACCTGTATCATAATCTTGAGCATTAAAACTGTAGAATTTCAAGTTCAGCGAATCTTAAGAAGTACAAATACAGGCCTTTATAAAATCGCTTATCATTTATGTTTAACAACACAATTTTTCTGTAGATAATCTAAAGAAAAATACATAATTGAAGAAAGAATAGCTTTAGTTTTCTACGGGCTGTGTGGAATGATGTATGATAAAACGCGGAGCAATTTCGCGCGCAAATTTTACAAACCGGATCTTAAAGGAGTGTCCTACCAAACACTCCATTAAGAACGTGGTGAAGAAATTCAAACCAACTGGTAGCATTACCGAGAACATAAACTGGGAGACCAATATTGCAGATGAAACTGTGTAAAAGATCCAGGAAGCCGCTACAGGTGGTCCCTCAGCATCAATCAGAAGAGTAAGCTGAGAATTTGGTATCGCACACACCACTATGTGGAAAACAGTACGATTCAAATTGAAAAACATGCCAACCACATCCAAATTGTTCCTAAACTTGAAGGTGAAGACAAGCTGTGCAATGACTTACTGAATGCTGTGAGAGGAAAGATGAGACTAGAACTTAGCTTCGCAGGGTCATCACGTTGAAATGTATTGAATTTGTGCTCAAAAAGTCTAAATCAGTGTTCATGTTGTTTACCGTCTTAAAATGTGTTAAAATTGAAAATGGTAAGTGACTTTATAAACACCCTGTATATTCAAGCATTGCTGTTTTCGGTATGTACATCGTAAAACAAGCCTAAATGAATGCCCAAATTAATGAATATTATATGATTTGATTGATAGGAAATTAATGAAGCATAATAATCAGATACATCAATGAAATGTCAATATCAGGAGCTGTTTCATATCCATCTATCAATCAACAAGGTCATAGTGTGAGCCTAGAGTTAAGTCTAGACTAGCTAAGGAAGCAACAATTCTCATTTTCTACCGTTTTTGGTTCGTTCTGATGCTCAAAAGAATAGGTATGTGTATCAACTGAATTTAGGCAGTTGATGGGGCCAAAGGAGGCTGCTAAGTATTGGCGACCGGTTAAAAAAATAGTTTTTAGTTTCCAGGGCTACAATATCAGCAGGGCAACAATCCATGGAATGAATAAGTCTAAAGTAGTATTTTCCGAAACATAATTCAACAAGCACTGTAATGAAAACCGAAATACACAGCCTCAAAAAGTTGTTTTTTGTAACAATGAATGTCTTTGATATCTAAGTGATTATTTTCGCCAACTATGTTCCCCCAAATAGTGTTTTGTATGAATTTAGATTACTCCGAGTAGCCCACCTACTGTTCATATGTAATTAGAACTGTAAGTATAAATATGTACAGCCAAAGGCATTAAAATACGATTGGCGCTGTGATTTTGCTGAAAATGTTAACGTTTGATCCCTTCAACCCTCAACTTTGTTCGACACTCCCTCAGAGCAGGTTGACTTCTATAAGCAGTGATTTAATTTAGTCTATCACATACACGAATTACCTTAGCATTAGAATTTCAGTATGTAGAGCAAAGAAAAGATTAACCTCATTTTGTAACACTCTGTGAGAGGGGTCGAGTATTTTCCAACCAAAATGTTTAGGGATCCCCAGTTTACAGCTCAGGACTTTATTTGTCGCAAGTTACGTTTTATTTTCAACCCCTCCCCTTCGCTAACGTGTCTGTCCAATATGCTTTTAAGAGCACAGCAAATAGGCGGAAATCATGGTCGGAGTCGGTGAAAAGACCCCGTCTTACAATATGTATTTCCAGGCGTATTTTTAATGTCCTTGAGTGTACCATGAACACATATTGTAGTTTAAACACTGAAGCTTGTAGATTGAGTACCTTATATTTAGCATAATTTTGATACAGCTCAAGCCATTTCCAATTAAGGTAATAAATCAAAATACATTTGGAAAATTTTAAATAATGAATTAGGGAAAGCCATTAGAAATGTGTGTTAGCTGATCGTGATTAATAACACTTCTGTTTCGTAAAAGCCATATATAACAGTTCCGTTTCAATCTTTCACATTTGGTAATAATGAACATAGCATTTAAAGATTAGGACTAGACACGGATTCTGAGGTAGAACCCTGAACTTAGGCTCTTGTGGCCTTTTGCCACTTATGTGTCCTCAGGGAGAAAGGGTTAAGGGAAGAGTGTCAATGGATGACCATAGCCGGATAACGATAGGCGCAAGCATGTATGGGGTCCCTATCAGCTAAATTTGGAACGCCACCAGAGGGCCTGTCCACAGGCCTCGAGCTTCCCGGTGAGCTTCCAGAGGAAGCCCTAAACCCCGAGAGGCGGGTCCCGACGGAGTATTCCCGAAGACGCCGTCAGGATAGTCTTTCTAATGCGTTTCCACCATCCAACCGTAACCCGCCAAACATCGTCGCCTGGTCTTTTAATCCTGAAATACTGCCAGGAAATTGTGGTAACAGGAAATGGTAGAAAAGAACATTCGGGGGATGTGGTGAATCTAAGAGGCTGGTGACCTGGAATATCCCTGAAAAAAAAACACGAGTCAAGTAAGCCAGCCACGAGAATAAAACCTGCGACCTACCGAATTTAGGCCAGAGATGAAACCGCCTAAGCAATCCTGTCCAGTGATGTCATATTAAAAATCTGATGTGTTCCATTCACATGACTTTCTCTACAACTCTGCAATAAACTATTTTTAAAAAGCTTATGCTTCTATTTATTTCCTGCTAATCGAGAAAAAAAAAAGCATAAATAGTCTTATTACTTGCTTCCTTGTAAGTAGAAGCGAAATAAAGGAGTACCATAGGTTAAAGTGATGGTCAAAAGCTGGTTGCTATGTGACTGAAGTTCCTTTGTTTGTATGAACACGTGTTCACAAATTCCTGTATGAGAAATGTATAAGTTTTTAATAGCTGAAACCGAAAACAAGGTATTTCTCAAAAACAATCAACTCAACGAAAAAAATGTATATAACATAAATTGTGTGTTTAAAAGTGTTCTACATTTGTTTTGTGGTAAGTTTTTGTCGTTCTCTTACGGTTTAGCAGTTATGCAAAATTCCGTAAAATTGACCCAGAATAAAGTAGTCTTCGGAGGTATTCCCAGAAAATTCAAAATATACATTTTATTTGTCAGGTAAATATATTTAATATACCATATTTTAATACAAATCGTCAGAGCTATTTTTTAGAACATCAAACTTTTCGAAAAAATGTCCATGTAAAGGGTAGTTTGGGATGGGGGGATTTTTCTCAAAATCTTCGTGTCGCATCCCTGGAAGATGCTAAACTTAAATGCCAAGTTTATTATTTTACCGAGTTTTCGTTTTTGTGTTATCGTGTTCACAGACACACGGACACACACGGACCTTTTTCTGAAAATACTTTTTTTGGATACAGGCGACCCTAAAACATATATTTCCCGGGCAATCTCGGTATCGAATTTTTTGGGAGTGCAATACCTTCTCAATACACTATGTATATAGTACGTATAAGTTCAAATGCGCCGAATCGAAAAACAAGTATTTTATCAATATTTAGAATTCATATTTTCTTATGAAAAAGTACATTTTTAATTTTTTACACTTTTTGTTCAAATTTCAGATGCGACATTTTGGCATTCGCGTAAACCCATACATACAAATGCAAAACACATTCAAAACTCCAAAACAGTACATCGCAATTTATTTAGCAATAGCTCAGATGGTTAAGATTAAATGAGCATGAATTAGAATAGCCAAGACTGCGTTAAATTCCAGAAAAGTTTCCATAAAATCTGCTCCCAAATACAGAAGAATAATAAGTAATAATCTCAAAATAAAAATCTAGCTCTCCGTTTGTGTTCCATAATAAATGTGTTAAAACAATTTGGACAGGCGAAGACCGAAAGGATAACAAATGACGAAATAAATGTAAATAGCGTGTTATTTATGGTCGCTCTTTAACTGATGTGGTTCTCAGCGGCCCATTCTAAATTGGGCGTGAAGGACTTCTTAATTTTGCTCAGAGGGCTCTCTATCAGACTTGAGGTTCTTTTATGTGCCGTAAATCTACAACACGGGACCAACGGCTTTACTTCCATTCCGAAGGAAGCCATGCTTAGGATTTTTACACCCGAAAAGGGCCGCGATCCCAAGCGACCGCATATGAGATTTGTGGTGGACAAAGCGGCGCAGAGCAGGGTTTCCTCCGGGTTCTCCGGTTTCCCCGCCATTACATTCCACCGGGGCTCCATCTTCATGTATCATCAGTGTCATCGCCTGCGGTGCCAGAGCAGTAAAAGCGGGCGTTAAACACTAAAAAAAAATCCGAAAAAAGCCATCATCCTCCGCCAGTTTTGAACCCACAACCTTGGGTATATGAAGTTATCATGGTAACCACCACACCACGGAAATGACGAAGGGGTGCAGTTGTTTGCCTAAAACAGATGCATGCCATGACAAAAAAACTCGCCATGTTTACATTGCCGACGCACACACAAGTGAAGAAATGGCGGAGTCCTACTGCAGACAGCTAGCTAACCTCAGTATGGGAAGAACAGGTAGCGCTCAAATCCCGCCCACAGCCTTCACTGATATTAGCACAAATTAGGGTAAAAATGCAAAAAAAAAATTAAAAGACAGTCCCCCCTGAATGGAGGACCTACACGTGGGTGTCGCCGGTCAGATGTCTGTCGAAGTGCCAACAACATTTAATCTTACATTGAAGAAACCAGAACGAGGGTCGTCCCTCAGCCAGGTATGAAAGTGAGGAAGTAGATTATATGAGTGACGGCGAAATGGATGATAGAAAAGTGAAATTAAAAATTCTGGAAATTATTTATTTCATTAATAAACTATGAATACTTTTACAATAACAATACATAATAAAATTATAATGTCTGTAATATACTTACATTTCTATTCAACTTAAAATGAGAATACAGAGCTCCACATAGTTTAACTTTTTAACATGGATGAAAATCAGTGAAATGCACAATAGAACGTCGTAATGTGGCATATTATTTCACGTAACTGGCAACGAAATAACTAAATGAGAAATCATGACAGTTAACCTTTTCACAAAACCCAAATGAATTTAAATATTCGTGTCACCAAGTAATCATGTCCACGTAACACAAAGGAGACCAGTTTAGTCCTTACGATAAAGAATTAACGGCGAATCACGACATATGAAAACACTTACCGCTCTCCTCTGAGAAGGCCTGTGGTGTAAAATCCCCTAACCTGAGACTGACTGAACAGACAGTTTTAACCTTTTTATCCTCTACCCCCAAATAAATGTAACTCACGTGGCGAAAGGTAACAAGTGTGGCGTAGAGTGTAAGAACAGTGTTGCCATATTATGTTGTATCAGAAAGGTACACTATAAGATCAGAAAGGAGTACAGTTATGATAATCATACTTCTAACACAATCTATTAAAGCAATACAAAATAACTCAGAGATTGGAATAAAGTAATGTAATAGGTACTATGTTAATGCCATATATGCAGTTTTATTTTAAATGTATACTTACTTAAACGAGAAGAGAATAGAATCAGAGAGAGGAATACGGAAACAAAATTATTTAAATAAAGGTAACATAAAAAAAATACAGTTTACATGTAACCAAGAATTGCTGCTACATGCAACAAATTATTTTAAAGTCTTAGAAACAGAAGCAAAGCAATGCTCTATGACGGTAAAAAGCATACAAGGGCTTAACTTGTTTAAAACAATAAAATAACAGAACACGCGTCACATTTTAATTGTTATGGTAAAATAAAAGGACGATCCCATTATTAAAAATCTGAGGTGTTCCATTCACATGACTTTCTCTACATATTTGTAACAAATTATTGTAAATAAGCTTATTCTTCTATCTAATTCATGGTAATCAAGATAAACATTAACAAAAACTGTCTTATTACTTAGTTCCTTATAAGTAGAAGGGAAATAAGGGAATATATTGGACTAAAGAGACAGTGAATTGTTTTAAAATGTAGTTGTTATGGAAATAAAATCCGTTTCTTTGCATGGGCAGAAGTTAAAAGATTCCCGCAAGAGAAATGTACAAGTATTTTAAAACTATAATAACAAGGAATATCTCGAAAACGGTCAACTCCACAAAAAAGTTAATGATATGACATACATTTTGTATTTTAACGAGATCTACATTTTTTGTGAAGTAAGTTTTTTCCTATCTTATGGTTATTACTTATGCCAAATTAAGCAAAATTCATCCAGAATAAAGAGGTGTTTAGAAGCTATTCCCAGAAAATTTAAGATACACATTTTATTTGTGATAGAAACGGCTGTAATATATGGCATTTTAATAAAAATCGTTAGAGCCATTTTAAAGAAAAACAAAATTTTTGGAAATATTTCCATGTAAAGGGTAGTTAGTAGTGGGGGGATTTTCTTGAAAATTTTCGTGTCGCATTCTTGGAAGATACCAAGCTTAAATACCAAGTTTGGTATTTAACCGTCTTTTCGTTTTTTGAGCAATGCTGTCCACAGACACACAGACAAGCAGAGAGACAGGCAGACACACAAACAAGGACCTGTTTCTGAAAATGTTTTTTTTTTTTTGGATTCAGGGGGTCCTAAAACATGTATTTACGGTGAAATCTCGACATCGAATTTTGGGTGTAATACAATACCTTCTCTATACACTATGTACATAATACGTGCAGAGAAAGCAAAAATATAGTTAGATGCAGATGTACAGATAGCACTGTATAAACCGCTTTCAGCAATAAACAACGTGGAGAAACATAGATGCATTAAACAACATAAATATGCAGCAGTGAAACTTAGACAAAACTAGAATTCTAACAAATAAAAGACTTTCAGCTGACATTTTTCTAAACGCTGCTGGTTACTAAAGAATGGGTCACAAACGACATATCTGTACAAAATCAGCAGACTCTAGATAGAAAGATGAAGGATTCCTTGAAATCTTGGGGAAAATATCCCTATCAGACCTAAAGGTCTCACAGGAAGGAGCAGAGGGGAAAGAAGTTGGTAATCAGACAGCTCCACAATACTTCATTTCATGCAGGAATTCACAAGCTGGGAGGTGAAAAAATGCAAATATTTGCAACAGGTTTGAGGACGATATGTTAATCCAGTATTTGCAGTTGTTTCACTATTTTCTAAAATTATGTTCATGAGCAAAATTTCTGATGTTATTCACCATCTCGCTTGTTTACATAAAAAGTTATACGGTTGACTCTCCTCTGCCCTTTTATAGGTGGCATGACGTATGTAAACGCCGCAGAAACATAGCTGAGAGCTAATCAAAACACACCAGTCTCTGAAATTTGTACTTCATTTGTGATAATGCTATAAGCAAGCGGACAAAATGAGATGTTCTTTTATTATAGGCATTTTTCTCTCCGACATATATAATTATTTGCACTTATTCACTTTCGATCCTGTATATGCGAGGTATATCGGCAATGTTGCAGCAGGCTAAGGTCTCAATTTAGAGACTTTATACGAAATCTGCCCACAGATTTTATTTAGTATAGCCTTCGATTACTCTTTACTAAGGATTTCTGCATTCTTATCTATTTATATTTTTTTGTACTTTCTCTACACGTACTATGTAGAGAAGGTATTGTTATGCACCAAAAAATTCGATACAAAGATTTCACTGGAAATGCATATTTTGAGACCCCCTGACTCCAAAAAAATGTATTCTTTGAAAAATGTCCGTGTGTGTGCGTCTGTGGACAGCATAGCTCAAAAACCAAACTTGGTATTTAGGTTTGTTATCTTCCAAAAATACGACACAAAGTTTTTCAAGAAAATCCCCCATCCCCAACTACCCTTTACATGGAACATGTCTCTAACGACTTTGATTAAAACATCGTGTATTAAAGATATTTACCTGACAAATAAAATGTGTATCTTGCATTTTCTGTGAATAGCCTCTGAAGACCACATTATTCTCGATGAATTTTGCGGAATTTTGCATAACTGCCAAACCGTAAGAGATGGATAAAAACTTACCACACAAAACATGTAGAACAGTTAAAACACACAATTTATGTTATATATTTTTTTCGTGGAGTTGATCGTTTTTTTAGATATTCCTTGTTATTGGTTTCAGCTTTGAAAACCAAACGTTTCTCATACATGAATTTGTTAACTCCTGTGCATACAAACAAAGGAACTTCAGTCACATGGTAACCAGCTTTTGACTATAACTTTAACCTATAGTTCTCCTTTATTTCACTTCTATTTACAAGAAAGCAAGCAATAAAACTATTTCTGCTAATTTTTTCTCGATTGGCTGAAGTAAATAGAAGCATCAGCTTTTTAATAATATTTTTGCAGGGCTGTAGAGAAAGTCCTGTGAATGGAATACATCAGTTTTTTTTAATTTAATATTACAAAAAGTTTACTATTTTGGAACTTGTTAACATTTTTTTCAGGGTTTCTATACATTTTAACATAAAGCTTTACTTCTAAATTAAAACCACAACATGAATAAAATCGTTAATCATATTGTTCAATGAATGATTGATTGCCATTAAAAACCGCTTTAGATCCCAGCAGAAATAGGAACAAATAAGGAGGAGAATAGCATATTTATACAACTACCTGGGGTGAAACTAAATTTATTCTGACATGTGTTGTAAAATAATGCTTGTTTTAAATCGAAAGCGTGATACACACCTAAAATGAAATACAGCATGGAGAAAATTTGAATCACACAACTAGAACCATTTTACCACTGGCATTTCACTCCATGTCTGCACCAGTGATTCAATACAGCTCTGCCAATTACCATAACTTTGAAAAACAAAATTACCTGGCAATATTAAATGTCAAAAAGGGGAACAGACAGCTACAGACGTTCAGCCCAGGTCACGTTATAAATGGTAGCAACATACACGTAAAATATTTAAAACTATAAAACACACACAGTGACTATAACACAAGTGGTGGTCAATTCAATTTCTGCCGGGGAGTTTTAAATTTTACAAAATTAAGCTCTTGCTCTAAATAGAGTGTGTAAAAGACATCCACATAGCTCTCAATTAAACTTCAGCATAAATACAATGTAGCATTTTTGGGGAGGATTTTGCTCGTGTAAGTCTATTTAGATATCAGAATATTGTAGAATATCCTATGTGAAGTAAGAGTTACTCCTATCTCTGAGCACTCAAGGTGTTAGTAGGAACAGGGGCAAAGCTGGTGCTCGCGCATGCGAGAGGGAAGCAGATGGTATCAGGTTTAAAGTGCAGGGGGTGTACTTTTGGAGAGATCGAGAGTTATAAATACATTCCTACACCAAGAGTGAGAGTTTTTACTATTAATTAGAGAAATTTTAAGAATGTATGGTTGTGGAGCTAAACGGGAGAAACCCCAAGGACAACCCAACTGGTACATTTTGAAGTCAACACTTTTAAATAAATACTCTGGTCCTTTTGTTGATGTCGTTCTGGAATACGTCTGACAATGTCAGCAGCTCAGATGGGAGAACCTTCCGTGACCTTGTTAACGAACGTTTTAGTTAAACCCATGCTTATGCCAGCATTGCTTTATGAGGACAGGATTATATCAGCATTTTAACATCTTGACACTAATATCGATTGCTGAAACTGGTGCAGCATTATCTCTTGCTAAAGGAAATGTAATTTATTCAACATAATCATTTAATACCCACAATGCCATGCCTTGCTTCCATTTTGATGAATAATTAACGTCTTTAGCAGGATAGGTCTATGAATGGGCAAAATGGTTGAAATGAAGGTCATATAGTTCGGGATCTCCAGAGCCTAGAGCTACCGATATTCGTTTTTTCAAGATAAAGAGGAATTCTGAAAAAAAAATATCTAGGAGACTCCCTCTAACTGAGCCGAACTCGAATCTCTTAAATGCGAGGCCGACACGCATCCTCCGTAACGCAGCTGTGCACAATGGTGGCTCACAAACAGTTTCCGCATCCAAGTTGCGTACTTCTGCACACATTGTACCCTATGTACTACAACATACTTTTAGCACACTTATTCTTCAACCAACTATTTCTATGAGAGCTTATTCTACTCTTCACTTCATACTAATAAAGATAAATATAATGATAACAGAAATGGTTTTATTACAGAGTTCCTTATGGGTAGACGAGAGCTAAAGAAATACACTAGGATAATTCTATAGTCAAACCTTTAGAAGTTGGTCAATATGTGATACAACTGAAATTCCCTTCTCTTTGCATGTTCAGAACGATAGAAGTGAATAATGAGTAAGATTTTAGGCATAGAACTATTTAAAATAAAATAACAAGGAATACATGGCCAAATCTCTACAAAAGAAATGCATGATTTATGATTTAACGAGTCTATCTCTTGCGGATTACTAATCATGCAAAAGTAGTTTTTGTCTATCTCTTGCGGATTACTAATCATGCAAAAGTAGTTTTTGTCTATCTCTTGCGGATTACTAATCATGCAAAAGTAGTTTTTGTCTATCTCTTGCGGATTACTAATCATGCAAAAGTAGTTTTTGTCTATCTCTTGCGGATTACTAATCATGCAAAAGTAGTTTTTGTCTATCTCTTGCGGATTACTAATCATGCAAAAGTAGTTTTTGTCTATCTCTTGCGGATTACTAATCATGCAAAAGTAGTTTTTGTCTATCTCTTGCGGATTACTAATCATGCAAAAGTAGTTTTTGTCTATCTCTTGCGGATTACTAATCATGCAAAAGTAGTTTTTGTCTATCTCTTGCGGATTACTAATCATACAAAAATGATTGAGAATAAAGAGATCTTCATAGTTCTACACTAAGTTTGATATTTAACTTTTTGTTTGTGAGCTACGCTGTCCTCTCCCCTCCCACCACACACACGATCTTTTTCTAAAAAGGTCTTTATTCCGAAATTCTCAAAACATAATTTTCCAGATGTCTTGATATGGAATTTTTGGGTGGAGTGCAACATGTACCTTCTCTGCCTAATTTGTAGCAAGTACATAGTACTTGACAGAGGAAGTAAAAATTATTATATCGCTTGTCAGATTATTTACTCTATATTACCAGAAATCAAAAATAAATCTTAAATGTTCAAATAAGAATATAATGCATGGTTTCGTGTAATGATGATTAGATTATGATGCTGATGATCACAGCTGGCTTTCCCACTCCTCATATCCCGTACTCCCGCACTAATGATAGGTTTTCTGTACTTCAGTTACTACGCAATTAGTAGAGCTTAGTTTTGGGTTCCGAGGTGCACACAATTACGAACACACAGAGCAGTCAGCGGCGTAAAGGGAATGTAGTGGGGAGGGAGTTTGTAGCGTAAGCATACATACGCTGAAGTATCTGTCCCAAAAGTAGCTCATTACATATTTCGATAGTATATGCATCGTTATAATTAATATTTTATAATATGATCAACAAATAAATGCGCCTTGTACTTATACAAATAAAATATAAACTTGATACAAAAAAAAGTCAGCATTGAAAAGACAATGAATATAAAACTACCAAACTCACCCAGAATACATTTCATGAATTACAAGATACATCTTAATGTATCGAAAGAAAAAGCTCTCTACCTGTCATTCAAAATGTGTATGAATCTTCCACATTAGTTCAGTGTCAAGCGTCTGTCCTTTCGTATTTTCTATATTTTTCAATCTGCGCTTGTTTCAGTTTCACTGGTGTATCTACTAGTGGCCGATCACCAAAGTGCCAGGAGATTCGAGCCCCACCTCGGGCATGGGTGTTTTCAAATGTGCATATGTCTGTGCATCTGTATGTAAAAGGGAAGCAAATAGGAAAACAACAAAAACACAGGGATAAATATAAAAAATAAGTAAAGAAGATAACAAAATAGCAGGAACTGAAGCAGGCCAGGCAGTGAGCAATGACAAGTTTCGAAGCTGTCTTTAGAGACCACACCTGCTACATCAAATCATAGTTATACTCTATTCACCGAACCTCAATCCGTCATTTCGCGACCCCGGATCGAGCTCTAATCATTAGCCTCAATAGTCTACATTCATTTGACAATATGGGGGTGCAGTTTCTTTATAAAAACGTATATTTTAATTAAATGTTATTTAAATACAAATTTGCTTGTAGGGTTTAAAATCATTCTAAAATTTCGTACACAATTGATTCCTCCTAGAATTTTTATTCACGATCTCGTGAATAAATTTGAGACCATTGGTTCAGTGAAAAACAAGACACAGCTATCCAGCGGGATGGTTCAGGCGTAACGTTTATGGTCCGCATTTGGGAGGTCCTGAATTCAAATCCCATGGGCCGAATGGGGTTGTTTCGTGGTTTCCCTCAGTCGCCGAGGTAAATACTGGATTGGATATACAATAACGCTCCTCAAAGTTCCACAATACTATACTGAAAATAGATTTTAATTGCAATTGCCCTACCATCTATCCACAGATAGTGAAAAAATACTGGACGCTTCCCTAACCTTACCTACCTAAGTGGTGAGAATGGTGTTAGGAGATGAGACCTTAGAAGGTTGGGTGCACTTTACTATCTGACTACAGATGACACTATTTGAATACAGTGGTAAGGTGGACTCGACGGCATCTGCTTGGCCATATGAATCAGGAATGATATCTTAAAAGGCTACTTCCACCACATACGAGGTGACTTAACCGAACCATCCGTTGCTAAAGCGATGTAAATTAAAATGTAATTAAAAAGGAAAATCTGACGTGTCCCATTCATAACACTTTCTCTACATCTTTGCAACACATTATTATTAAAAAGCTTATTATTCTATCTACATAAGTTTAATCGAGACAAACATAACAAAAATGATCTTGCCACTTGTTTCCTTATAAGTAGAAGGCAAATATTGAAATACACTAGGCTAAAGTGATAGTCAAATATTTTAAAAGCTTGTTGCTTGTAATTGAATTTCGTTTATTTGCAAAGCTGATTCCTGTTTTACCGAGATCTATTTTTAGTCAAATATTTTAAAAGCTTGTTGCTTGTAATTGAATTTCGTTTATTTGCAAAGCTGATTCCTGTTTTACCGAGATCTATTTTTGTGTAGGAAATTGTTTTCTATCTCTTTACTGTTTAACAGTTTCCCAATAGTCATTCAGAATGAGAGGGCTATTCCCACATAACTCGAGATATTTACTTTATTTTTCATATAAGTATCTCTAATATACGATATTTTAATTAAAATAATTAGAACAACTTTTTTAGAAAATCAAAATGATTGAAATGTTTTCTTGAAAATCGTTGTGTCGCATCCGCGGAAGATGCTAAACTTAAATTTGGTATTTAATCGACTTTTAGCTCATAAATGATCGTGCTCATACACACAAACACACACAATACCTTTTTCCAAAATCGCTTTTATACACGGGACCCAACAAGTGTATTTGTAGAGAAATCTCGGTGGAATTTTAAGGTGGAATGCTGGACCTTTTCTATCTATGTACTAAGTACTAAGTAGAGAAAGTAAAAGTTGGTTGCAATTGGTAAAACTCTTGAGGGTTCTTTAAGGTCACTGTCACAATAGAGGAACTTTAAAAAACTCATACGAAATAAATACGAATCGCTACGATGGATGAGCTAAATGTGTAAATCTACATGTATTTATTGGGTGTAATGCTTGTTTAGCTACGGAAGGGCAACACTTATAGCATTTACTGTGAGGTATGGGGTAATTTTGTTACAATTTATGTACAAGTTTTACAGGAATATAGATTTAAGAAGCAAAGGCAGAATGCTGGTACGATCGGCTGTAGACGAACACCCCGTGCAAGCTGTCAGGTTTTATAAAGAAGTCCATATATTAGCTCATGCCAAGGCTCATCTACTAAATTACTTTAATAATATACTTTCATTTTTTTAGTTGAAGAAAGCTCTTTTGTCCAATTAGGTACAACGCAATTGAGGTAAACTAGACACAGAACAGCATGTAGCATGTGGTTGGTAACATCCAGCGATGGGCTCAAAGAAACAGTACACAGAAACTAGAGAAAACAAGCACAGATAATACTTAATTTGTAATTCATAAATAGAACCTCAATTGTTTTGTTTATTTTTAGTGAACGCTTGTGTCAAAATGCGAAATATTATTTGTCTCTTGCTGTTTTGCTTATGCATCTATTTTATTTTGTGTTTTACATTTAAAATTAAAGGGTTTCACATAGTTGCTTTCATTCAGTATTAAATTTTGCAATGCGGTGACATAGTTATAGACCCGTATACTGTGAACGGCAACATTTTCATACTATCTACATTATTATAAAGCACTACTATTAATTTGACGAAATTACGGTTCAGCGTCTTAAAATATAAAGGATGGGGGATTTTTGTTTGTCTTAATTATCATATATGGTATTTAACCGACGTTTCATTTTCAGTTATGTTGCTCAAACACAAGGATGTTTTTCTAAAATGCTTTTTCCGATTCAGGGCACCTCAAAACATATATCGCCGGTAAAATCTCGAAAGCGCATTTTTGGGTAGAATAAAGTACTTTCTCTATCTGTTATGTACTTAGTACATGTAGAGAAAGTATAACTAAAATAGTTTCTACTTCTTGCCACCTTTAGTTTTTAATTATATAAAAAAAAAAAATAAAAAACTACAATGTTGCCTAGGAGTCACTCAGATAGTTATTTGGAAATGGTACGGCTTCCGATTATGAAGGTTAGAGTTACCTATAAAGGAGTGAGCACACAACCGCTCGCTCTCTCTCTCTCTCTCTCTCTCTCTCTCTCTCTCTCGCTTTATCCCTTGCCTCTCTCAATTCCAATGTTTCAGCGTAGCTAAACGGACTGTAAAATTGTAACTTCCGGTAGCTTCCAAAATCCGCAAAATAAATTTTTATCTTTGTTAGTCGTCGTACATTTCATTTTCCTCGTCTATAATACGGAACCAAAATGCCTTGCTCCCCAAGCATTTCAAGATTAAGAGCGATAAAAATTATTCTTTACTCGCATCGTATCGATCTAGCATCAGCATGCCATTCGGAGCTATTGAACCAAAAATAAAAACTGACAATAGATTCTTGTTACTCCATTTAAATGCACTCAGTTTTGATTCCAGAATTTTGTCATGCAAAATTCCCATACATTCCCTAGAAGCATTTACAGGCGCTGATAATTTTTTTTTGTTTTCGTTCTTTTTGTTTGAGCCGCTACTCTACTGTCCCTCCCAAACGTGAGCTCTGCAATACTGGACCTTCACGTCCATATATGTAAAGGACTGTATGCCGAAATTCATAAACTATACATTTTTCAATATAAAACCTTCATATGATTAGCTGCTTCAGTTACGATTTTTATTTTTGATGCCTTAATTGCTAAGTAGTTTTGTCATACATGTAACATTTAAAAGTGGTTTGTGGTTTTAGGCAGAAAGCATCAAAATGATCATAGGAACTTTTATTGTTTACGAAATCTGGTTTCTTTTGGGAGTAAAATAAACCCAACAGACCATATCTCATGAAAATCCTGAGGAAATTTATCAATTAAAGCTCATAATGATCATTCCAAAATTAAAACACGCCGAAACAAACCGTGAGCAAAAAACAATAAATGGTTATGTGCTTTGCATTAGAATGTCCATATATAATACGTTTAAAGGGCCTTTTCAATGTCAGAAAGTATCATACTATGTGTGACATATGCAAATTGTACGAATATTTTTTGAATAAAGGTGTCCGGTGCTGAAATTGGTGGTTTCAAATAATTAGCCGAACTCTTTTTCCTAATTTTTATAAAAAATTATAGTAGAAAATTAACATTTTTGGTCCTATATACATAACTTTCCACCAAAATAATCTTCAGGAAGAAAATCAGGTCTCATAAAGGAACCTTTAATATTTTAATTTTAGCAAACTATTCCTTGAATATCCTTCTTTAAAATCAAAGATTAAGTTTTGTATAGAATGAGAACCGTTCCTAGAAAGAAATAATAAAATATGTTACGTTTCATTTATCTAAAACCAATTATCTACTAAATTATTAAAATCCTAAATATAAAACCATACGTGATATCAAAAAGATGAATCAACAATCATACGGAAATTGTATACTATAACGTTTTAAGAAAATTAACAAATACTGCAATACAAGTGATATTTTAAAGTAAAAAACCTTAGAGAATAGGATTTCGAAACAAAGTAAAGTTTTAAAAGTTTCGTTATTTGGCAAAAATCCATTTTAATCCCCTGGAAACTTAAATAGTCAGAAGCAGAAAATGACATTGATTCCTTATCTACAATGTGCAAGGTTTTACATATTAAGATTATCAAAAGGTATTTATATTCTTCTGAATTTGATGGAAAATTGCACATTGAGCAACTTTAATATGTTTAAACGATTATTATATATGATATGAAATGGAAGTAGAGAAAGGAGTAGCTAAGAAGGATAAAAGGAACTTAAGGACTAAGCTGAAAATGAAAGAAACGTATTACCTACAATATAAGAGAAGCAGGAGAAAAAAAAAAAAAACATATATACTAGAAGGCAGAGAGAAAGGTGTACAGCGAAGGCAATTTAAAAGCGTACAAACACTGGTATAAATAAAAAAAGTTAGGAAACTGAATGCATGAAGAAATATAGGAAGGGAATAAATTTTAAGCAGAACCAAAATGAAAAGCTCACGTTGCACCCTGAATAACGTGATGTCGGCATTCCGCATAGCACACGTGGCAGAGAAGTTGCCTCATCCCTTGAGGGCACTGCGACAACTAATTATTATTCTGTCTCGCCTTCATGCTTCCTTCGTTGCTTCAAAAGCACGCGATCCTCTTCAATATTTATCAGCATAGGGGATGTTATCTTGGCATGTTCCGGATCACTACAATCAACACCACTCCTCCCTTTGTCATTTACCACAGACATGTTGCCTTTCTTCCCCTCAAACACTAATTTCCTTCTTTAAGCTTCAGAAACGAGCTACAAGTAACCGACTTAAGACATTATCGCATATTGGCAATGCTATACAAGAATGAGATAGTTACATTCACACGACTTGCTTATCCCCAATTGCTTATTAGTGCCTATAGACTCTATTCTTACGAAGTATTCTTTTTTAGTTACTTCATTTTATTCGAGTAACGAAACATTAGCAAAAAGTCCTATGTGTTCCATTCACATGACTTTGCCTCTATTTACTTCATTCTAATCGAGAAAAAAATAGCAGAAATAGTCCTATTACTTGCTTCCTTGTAAGTAGAAGCGAAATAAGGGAGTACCATTGGTTAAAGTGATAGTCAAAAGCTGGTTGGTATGTGACTGAAGTTCCTTTGTTTGTATGAACAGGAGTTGAAACATTTCTGTATGAGAAAAGTATAAGTTTTTTAAAGTTGAAGTCAGAAACAAGGAATAACTCAAAAACGATCAACTCCACGAAAAATATGTACCTAGTATGAACTATATGTTTTAACGTGCTCTATATTTTTATGTGGCAAGTTTTTGTCCACCTCTTACGGTTTAGCAGCTATACAAAATTCCGTAAAATCCATCCAGAATAAAGTAGTCTTCAGAGGCTGTTCCCAGAAAATTAAAGATATACATTTTATTTGTCAGGTAAATATCTTTAATATACGGTATTTTAATCAAAATCGTTAGAGCCATTTTCCATTTTCCATGTAAAGGGTAGTTTGGGATGGGGGATTTTTCTCAAAATCTTCGTGCCGTATCTCTGGAAGATACTAAACTTAAATATCAAGTTTGGTATTTTAGCGACTTTTGGTTTTTGAGTTATCGTGATCACAGACACACGGACACACACACGGACGCACGCACACACACACACACACACACGCGGCCTTTTTTTTTTTTTTTCCTGAAATCCTTTTTTTTTCGTTACAGGGGACCCTAAAACATATATTTCCGATGAAATCTCGGTATCGAATTTTTGGGTGGCGTGCAATCAATAATTTCTCTATACACTATGTGCATAGTACGTATAGAGAAGGTAATACATCATGCATTAAATATGGATATAAAGATAATATCGATAGTTCATAGCTGGTCCTAATATTCTACACCTTGTTTATGCAGCCACGAGAAGCAGCTGAAAATTAGATGGTATTTTGATCAAAATCGCTACAAGTTGATTATCACAAAATAAAGAATTACACAAAATATTCTATGTAAACGAGATTTGGAATGAGGGACTTTTTGTCGCATTATTGGAGAATAATATACATGCCAAGGTTGGCATAAGATAGGTATTTATCTAAGTTTTTGAATTATGCTGTTCACTGGATTTCTTCTAATTTTTGTTTTTGTTTTGGATCCAGGAGTACTCATGTCTACATTTCTGGTGAAATCGTAGTATTGAATGTTTGGTTTGTTCTCTAAATACTATGTGAACTACGGTACATAATTTGGCCCCATCCCTGAGATTGAATTAATGTCTTCTCTCCGTAAGCTTTCCTTCTTTAGATACCCAAATTTTGACACCGGTATGTGACTGGACTGAAAAACCATTCGGGGTACACATACGAACAAAAGAAGGATATAATAGTGGATTAGAAAGTTCGGATATTATCTTTCTGAAAGTGTTATGCTAATATTGGTAGGTGTACAAGCAATAGCTCAATCAATAAACCATCATTCGGCCTTATAGAAAGAGGGTGAAGACTTATTTGCATGTTATGTTAAACTGGATAACATTTATATGCAGGATTCCATTCGCATGACTTTCTGTACATCTCTATAATAAGTTATTGTTAAAACAAGTATTTATATCTACCTAGATAAACATTAGCAGAAATGGTCTTATTATTTGCTTCCTTGTAAATGGAAGGGAAATAAGGGAGTACCATATACTACAGATAGTCACATCTTTTAAAAGCTGACTGATTTTTAACAGACTTTTCGTTTAAGAGCTATGCTGCCTCCCCCATCCCCACACACACAGTAACCTTTTTCTAAAAAGGCTTTTTTTTCTTATTCAGGGGGTTTTAAAACATGCATTACAGGTGAAATCTCGAGATTACATTTTTGGGTGGAATACAATACCTTCTCTGTACATTAAGCATATAGTATGTGTACAGAAAATAAACATCATAACCAAAAACCTTAAGCAATAAACATGGCACGTATTTTGACGTCACATTTGCAGTATGCATTTAAGTTCTCAGATTTTTGATAAATATAACACAGTATATAATTAGTAATAGACAACGCCTTTGTTTGTAGAAAGAAAAAAATAAGTTTTACGTTCACATGTCTTTCTTTACGCATTCTTTAACAAACTAATATTTAAAAAGGCTTAATCTTTTAACTGTTCTTTCTACTTCATGCTAATCGAAATAGAAATTAACAGAAATAGTCTTATTACGTGCTTCTTTTGAGTAGAGGGAAATAGGGGTATAGACCTGGCTGTAGCGACAGTAAAATCCTTTTAAAGCTTGACGCTATATGATGCATTTTAAATTCGGATCCCTTTGGTTGGCCAGGAGTAAAACTAAAAAAAATTGGATGATGACTTCCTATTGAAGAAAAATATTGGAATATTTATACCGATAACCAGGAATATCTCTAAAATGTGTGCTTTAACTAGATCGAACTTTTCTGTGCAATTAGATTCTGTCTGTAATGGTTTACCAGTTATGTAACTGGCAACAAAAATGAAAAGTACCTCAGAGACTATTCTGAAAAAAAAATCAATATACCCTTTTAGTTTGTTGTAAAATACCTTAAAATATTTGGTGTTTTAATTAAAATCTTTAGCGTTATTTTAGAGAAAATTTCGAAAAAAGTTCCAGGTAAATGTTAGTTTGGTGTGTAGTGTTCTTTAAAATCGTCGTGTAGAATCCTTGGAAGATGCTGAATTTAAATATAAAATTTTATATTAACGGAATTTTTGGTTTTCAGTTATGGTGTTGACAGACACACACACACATAGACACACTACATACATGGATCTTTTTCTAAACTCTGATACGTTTCATCACATAACTTTCTCTACCTATTCTGCAATGAACTAGGTACTCTTGCAAAGGCGTTTTCTTCTATCTACGTACTTCATGCTAATTGAGATAAACATTAGCAGAAATGGTCTTATTACTTGATTGCTTGTGATTTCAAGAGATATAGGCTAAATTGATAGTCAAATCATAAGAACTGGCCACTATGTGACGACATTGACGTTATGTTCTCTATGCACGGCCAGGAGTAAAAAGAAATAATGAATCTGATGTTACGATTTTCTCTTCCCATTTTTCAACACACTGTTTTTTTAAAAAAGCTCCCTCTTCCATCTACTTTATCTAATCGAGATAAATAATTGTAGAAACGATTTACTTAAGTACTGTCGTATATATACTTGGGGAATGGTTAGGCGTAAGTCTAATCAAATATTTTAAGAGGCGTCGTTATATATGAGCTTTGAAATTCCCTTCTTTTTGCATGACCAAGAGTAAGAAAGAAAAAAAATTACAAATCGAAAAACACCTTCACACTTGTAAAAATGTAATTATTGGCACATTTATACCAGTATCAAGGAATACCTAGGACATTTTCACCTCCACTGAAATCAGATCTATCTATATTGTGCAGTAAAAGTTTGACTGTCTCTTGTAGTTTGCCAGCCATTGCAATGTCATCCAGAATAAGGTAATTTTCAGAGATTATTCCCAAAAAAGGTAAGATATGCGTTTAATTTGCAATGAAAATTAATGGTATTTTAATAAAACTATTAAAGGCAGAAAATCAACATTTTCAAAAACATTCCATGTGAAAGGTAGTTTAAGGTAGGTAGAACTTTCTTGAAATATAGAGAAGTTAAATGCTAATTTTGGTATTTTATGTTTTAATTGTACTGTATGCAAACCTATTTTTTCTGAAACTGTTTATTTTATTCAGGGACCTCAAAACATGTTTCCGCTTAAGTATCAACATTGATATTTTGGGAAAATACTACTTACTGGACGTAACAGAGAAACCATTTTTTCTATCCTGGGAACCTCAAAACTTATATTTCCAGTGAAATATTGGTAAAGAACATTTGGGTGGAATTTTATTATAGGTACAGGACCCCGAGTCATTCTCCTTGGAAGTCAACAAGTGGGAAACGATGCACGAAAAATGTGCTTGCGAGTCATTGCCCCCGGAGTATGCAACGAGAAAGAATCAGTTATCACTAGAACCTTGGACGAGAAGAAGCCAGCTAGAAGATATTAGAAGTCGGTTGAGCAAGAGACCGTCTAGGTGGGGTATCTTACGGGTTTCAAAATTTCTGGGTGGACATGTTTTCGGGCTTAGCTTTAATATTAAGAAATTGGTGCCCGCTCCTTTGTTCTAAATATTTAATTTTGGAAGACTACTCTTGTGGGAAAACTAGATTAAAACGTGTTAAGAAAGCAAAAAAAGAATTTTTAGATTAAGTAGCCATTTTATGTGAACAAAATCTTACAGGTCTGTAAATTTTTGTAATTGTTATTTTATCTTTACTTCCCATGTGGAAGCTTGATATATGATATTAATTTAATTAATACTTCTTTTATAATATATATGAAATACTTTACTCCAGATTTTTAAATATTGACGGAAACTAGTTCTTTCCATCATTTCTATAACGCAAAAGGTCTGCTTTGTAATTGCACTCATTTAACGATCTATGGTAGTGCTATTGAAGTGTTACGAATTGCAAGCAAAACCTAACAATACATTGTTGCCGTTTATATATGTAATAAAGAAATTAAAAACTGAGCACATACAATAAATTATTGCAATAATAATGAACACAATTGTTACATACTATTGTTTGCATATTATATGTTTTGTTACTATTGTTATTAACAAGATATTAATGGACTTATCCATCTTCACCTCGGTGTTTTTTGTGGCCGAAGCCGTAAAAACAAAATATTTTATTTCAAGAAAAATCTTATACCATAGACGTGGATTATGACAAATGGAAAAATTAAAGTCCGCGTCATTGATAAAGGTAAAGAGAAGGAAAGAGAAGAGAAACATCGCAAGTAGTGGTACGGGTTCTCTTAGTCTTTTATAAAAATTGGATATAAAGTTACTGGACGGCCTTTGCACTTGCGTTACTTCACGTTTTCATTCTAATCTAGCCAAAGATAAGCGGTCAGGCATTGTATTGAGTGTGTGACGCAGATACCATAATGCAATTGTTAATTATACATAGAGGCTATTTGAAGTAGAAACGTTAATTAAAACTGATGAAGTAATTAACTGCATAACAGTGATGCTCTTTCTGTGTTCCTATCATATTTCTCTCAGGCCATGGTAATTTTAAGGGTTCTGTTGGCATGGTTTCCCTTGATGGAAAATGTTGATTGACTGGAGAAATATATCTGAATGTTACACGAGGTTGTTTGCTACTTGTTGATCCGGCTTGATATTCTAAATTCCTTTTCGGCTCTCATTACGTTGGGTACTTGCAATGTGTTTAAGATTTATAACCTCGGGCTTATAAGTTGCAAAATTGTAATTTTGTATTTCTGCAGTGAGTATGATGTGACCATCATATTATGCCAGTTAGTTTTCATTATGTAATTTATTATTGGGGCAGCTCGTATTTGCTTTTTGTTCTTTTGACCGCTATAATTGATAATTATCCGCATAGAATTATGATTTTAATACGGCAACTATTTTAATACCGAGCACGATGAAGTCGCAGTAACCTAAGTGACTCCCATTCTAGAGGTCTCAGGTTCAACCTCCGGAGCCGACCAACTTTATTGAAGCATTATTCATACCTTTCCTTAGTGTCTTAAGCGATACCGGATTGCATAATTTGATC
Source organism: Hymenopus coronatus (assembly GCA_030762935.1). Classification (NCBI taxonomy): domain Eukaryota; kingdom Metazoa; phylum Arthropoda; class Insecta; order Mantodea; family Hymenopodidae; genus Hymenopus; species Hymenopus coronatus. The sequence goes on along the minus strand of CM060898.1, from coordinate 65,377,358 downwards.
CGTAAATTTTATTTCTTTCTTCACTATACTTTACTTCCTTCTTATTCACCACACTATGCATTGATCTGTTCAAGCATCCTAAACATGCTATATTCCAGAGTCTGCTTTGCTGCTCGACAAGCTTGGGACCCAAGCCATTGGCGTTTCGTTCTTGGGGGTGTAATTATTACAGAAAAAGCAGCAGAAGACTTTTTGCTGCACTTTTAAGGGTAATAACCATTTTTATAGGCACGCATGTAGCCGAGATTATTAAATATCGGGAGTCTTGGGGGTTCAAATACCACCAGGACCATCCTCTTTTCCAGCCTCAGCCCTCACAATAGCAAATGTTGAAGAGGTACCCTACACTTAATCCCCTGTACATGATGAAGTGTGTTTTTCATTACAAGAGTTTACAAAAAAATTTGATGTGTGCCATTCACATGACTTTCTCTATATCCCTGCAACAAGTTATTCTTAAAAAGCGCATACTTCTATTTACTTCACGCTTACCAGAAAAATTTAGCAGAAATAGTCTTATTACTTGCTTCCTTGTAAGTAGAAGCGAAATAAGGGACTACCATAGGTAAAAGTGATAGTCAAAAGCTGTTGCTATGTGACTGAAGTTCCTTTGTTTGTATGGACACGAGTTCACAAAGTCCTGCATATGAAAAGTATATAGCTGAAACCAAAAACAAGGAATATCTCAAAAACATTCAACTCCCCAAAAAGATGTATATAACATAAATTGCATGTTTTAAAGTGCTCTACATTTGTTGTGTGGTAAGTTTTTGTCCATCTCTTACGGTTTAACAGTCATGCTAAATACCGTAAAATTGACCCAGAATAAACTAATCTTCGGAGGCTATTCCCAGAAAATTCAAAATATTCATTTTATTTGTCAGGTAAATATCTTTAAGATACGATGTTTTAATCAAAATCGTTATCCATTTTTTAGAAAATCAAAATTTTCGAAAAAAGTTCCAGGTAGTTTGGGGTGGGGGATTCTTCTCAAAATCTTCGTGTCGCATCCCTGGAAGATACTAAACTTAAATACCAAGTTTGGTTTTTTGCCGACTTTTCGTTTTTGAGTTATCGTGTTCGCAGGCACACGGACACACGCACACACACACGGACCTTTTTCTGAAAATACTTTTTTTGGATACAGGGAACCCTAAAACATATATTTCCCGTGAAATATCGGTATCGAATTTTTTGTGGAGTGCAATACCTTCTCTAACACTATATACATAGTGCGTATAGAGAAAGTAAGAAGTATTTGACACGACTGCAAAAGTCTTGACAAGACCTGGTAATACTTGATCATGTAATTAACATGTAGCTAAATGTTGTGTTTCTGAACCCTTCAGAAACGTATTCTACTGTTTCTCGTCGAAAGTAACGGTATAATCATTTGAAATGAAAAAATGTTCCTTGCATAATTACACAGCGTTTTCACATATTATAAGCCATGAAATCAGATTACGACTGATTGTCATGGGACAGATAAGAAGGTGATTTTTTTTTCTTCCAACATGTTTAACAAGTGCTTATTCAATTTTTTATAATGCGAATGCGATTACTTCGCAAGTTATTTACATTTTAATAAGAGCGCGAGAGGGGTAGACGTTTGGTTTCACCGCAACATTTTTGCATTTTGCATTTAACGAATTATTGCTTTAAGAATTTGAAAGGACTATGTGATAAATGCGACAAAAATAGTAGTTGTTAGTGGATGGTGTACAGTAAAACTGTTTTACACACATTTTTGTGGGATACCATTATTACTGTGGTCGAAATCCTATATTATTTTGAGGCTGTTCAGTAAGAATTTCACTCTGGCCGCGGTCCGAGCGCTGCACAGAGCTAGTTCAGTGGTGGGGCTGCCACCTCTCTGCTCCTGAACTCGCAGATGCTTTTCGGGCACTTACTCTAGATGTGTTGCCTTCACCTCGACTTTTGAGTCGCGAAGACATAAGGAAAGAATTAGACATATTTTCCTTAAGATAAAATATACAAATAAATAGAAAAAAATGGAAAAGTCATTTACAAAGAATGGATAACTCTCGCATTCCATTTCAGTCATACAAATATAAACCTCTAGGCTACAGAACAATAGGAAGACCAGTTAAAAGATGGGAAGAAATATGAGACCGGCACAGGAGAATTCTCCTAAACCATGAAGAGTTTATGCTGATGATGACCATTATTACAGGATGTATGTACAGGAATAATAACTGCATTTGGATATGTGCGGTACTCCCGAGAAGTTTCAATTAAGGTAATAATTTGATTTCTTCTCACATGAAACCACCCTCTCCGCTTTTATTAATATGTATATAACTTGCAAAGTAATCGCCCTCGCGTTATAAACAATTGTATAAGCACTTGTTTTGACATTACAAACATGTTAGAAGAAAAACATTACATTTTTATCTGCTCCAAGGGAATGTTTGCTTGTGAGCAATAGAGTATGCGGACGAGTCGCTGAAGAGTGCGCACGATTGTCCGGGTCGCACGCGAGTATAAAAAATGGTGAAGCTAGAAGTATAAGGAACTCGAATTAGCTTGTTTAATAAAATGTAGCAAAGAAAAATGGGTAAATTTCAGGAGAGATTGGTGTGATGAATTCTAGTAATAGCAATATACTTCTGATGAAATGGAATCGAACCCGTGACCGGAGACAAGGCAAGCTTTGGAGCTAATGGTGGAAATACGGAGGGGTTGAAGAAACTGCAACAAATTGAGAAATTGAGAATATAGGGAATAGAGAGAAGATTAGAAGGGAAAAAATCCAGGATAATAATCGAAGAGGTAAAATCCTGTTGGCAAAGCTTCGGAGCAGAAATGGAAAAGGAGTTAAAAGAATGTCACAGAAGAGTAAAGGTCATAGAAAAGAAGGAAAAGTGAAAATTAAAATTCAACGTGATCATTTGCAGATTGAGAGAAAGAAATTCGAGAGCAGGGAATATGGAGTAGATATTTCAAGAAAATTCGAGCATCAAGTTTATTGGATGATAATGAAAAGAGGGCGAAGAATAGGAAGAGCGGAACAAGAGCGAGGCCGATAGTAATAAAACTAGCAACTATTAAGATGAAATGGACCATCATATAAGAAAACACAAAGACAAAACACTAGAATCCCACATTGTAAATATTCGCACTTCGCTGTATAAAGGTCTTAATCATTGTCGCATCTGACCGTTAAAAGCAAATAAGGACATGCTCTAAAAACTTTCAAAGTATTGAATGAAATTTGAACAGAAAAATTGTTAAGTTTTGAAAACAATTGTAAATTTGACAGAAATCAAACGTATACAAGGTGCGCTAGGCCTATGCCGCATTCTTTCCAATTTTCTATCCTGTTATTACAGTCAGGGAATAACCAAGAAAAGTGCGAAAATGCCAAGCATATCATTGCTCTTGCCCTCCCTCCCTCCCTCCAGACCAAAACGCACATTCCCGTAGATAAATGGAACATGCTGTTCATTCTTATTACAAAGCGACTATCATAAGGCTTCCCGTTCATTGCAGGAGAGGGTCATGTCAGCGACCATCTCCTTCTGCACTGACGACTGGACGCGGTACACCAAATCAGCGACGTGTACAGACAAGAGCTTTTGCTTCCCTAGAGTGTTTTTCCTTTAATGTTGTCAAAATCCCCCTTGCACACCAATCCAACCTCTTAGTGGATTGAACAAAGTGAGCGGAGAAAGTGTTGAAAAATAATAATTTTACTTTAGTGGCTAGAAGACACTCATTAACTGTATCCCTCTTACGAAAAAAATGTGCATGAAACCCTAATCAATGTACATAAGTTGTTTCTGGCTTAACAATGAAGGAAAGAGTGAGGGCATAATACAAAACACTATGTGGATGAAATTCCTTTGTATACATTGTCCTCTTTATTATATGTAATTTGAAATGAACAAAGAAAATGGAAAACAACCCGAAAACTATCCGTAGGAAGAAATATTATGGCAATTTTGGTATTACAAATAAAAGTAAAAAGTTATTTGTATGAAAAATTTTTACAAAAATGAACTAACTGAAATGAAATGTTTTTACAACGAGTAAAAATTTCTCATTAAAGAGTGACAAAACCTCTTTATGCCTACTCATTTTCCTTCAAAACTCTGATAATATAATTTGAGATGATCTTAATTACGAAGTAATTATGAAAAGTTAAATTCAGAATAAAAAAATCAGTGTCATAGTTTGGATTTGAACCACCCATCTTTGCCTACCGTACTACTGATGCATCAGCTGCGAGTTTCGTGTTAGAATATCAAACATTTTCCCAGCAAAACATGAGGCGTTCTCCAACTTCTCTGCCATGCTAACTTCATATACCCAAGATAGCGGGTTCAAACCCGGCGGAGGGCAATGGATTTTTCCGGGTGTAAAAATCCTTAGCATGGCTTCCTTCGGAAGGGAAGTAAAGCCGTTGGTCCCGCGTCGTAGATTTACGCCACGTAAAAGTACCTATAGCCTGATAGAAAGGCGTCTGAGCAAAATTAAGTGGCCATTCACGCCCGATTTAGAATGGGATGCTGAGAACCACAGCAGTTAAAGAGTGTCAATAAATAACATGCCCTTTTAATTTTTTTTCCAACTTCTCTTGGTCGGCCGCAGTAGCCGTGGTTGTTGGCGCGTTTGCGTTGGTGTTCTGCCGCGAAAGGGTCGTGGGTTTCATCCCACTACGGGCATAGACGTTTCGTGTCAACTGTTTCGGTGTTTGTGTACTTTCTCCTGATGGCCAGTGTGTGTGTAAAAAAGAAAACTTCTCGAGATAAGCTATCCCAATATCGACTTACGAGTGCACATCCACCATCACCATAAAAACATATGCCAATCAATCAAATGGAAACATGAATGTGGGAGGAGCTGCTTTAGTAATCCTTACCATCTTAACACAAAGCTTACTAATTCGGCTTTCCAGAGATTAACAATATATTTTCTGTTTAGTTGGTCAGCATTATTTATACATGTTTTTTATTTTAAATACTGATGGTGACAGTATTACAAAAGTATCTCTTGCTAACACACACTTAGGGGGAGAAACGGGAAAGACACAATATTTTTTTTCCATCACCGCTCATAGAATTTGCTTACTTTAAATATGAACTAAGATGTGCGACTGCCAGAAAATCAGTCCAATGGCAATGATATGTAAATGCAGATTCTCTGTGAAAAATTCGGACGCTGGTCGCATTATGACACACAAAACGCTCTCAACAGCAAAGTTCCTAATAATATGATCAACTTCAAGACATAGCAAAAGTGAAGCAATAATCTCCCATTATAACGCAGAAATTAAATTATCTGTTACAAAGAATCAACAGAGGATGTGCATTCTGAATCTAACAATAGTTATATTGTAAAAACTGAACAAATGAGTATATATATTCGCTCTCCATGGTGTAGTGGTTCTTATGCTAGCCCCTAATTTTTTGTGTTTTTTTTTTCCTTTTGTTTTAGTGTTTAACACCCACTTGAACTACTTGTGGCACCACAGGCGATGACACTGATGATACATGAATGAAGATGGAGCACCTGTGTAATGTGATGGCGGGGGAACCCGGAGGAAACCCGCCCGGTTCTACCACAAATCTCACATGCGGTCGCTTGGGATCGGCCCGTCTCGGTGGTCTAACCCCACTCGAAAGATGCTGAAGGTTGCAGGTGCAAACCCGGTGGAGGGTGGTGGATTTTTGCGGACGTAAAATCCTTAGCATGGCTTCTTTCGAAGGAACGTAAAACCGTTGATCCGTGTAATGTTTATTTGCAAGTAAAAGGACGCCATAACTTGAATGAAAAAGTCCCTGGACCATAGTTCCCATGATTTCAAAAACGAAAATACCCTTAAATACATGATATTTAAGTTTGGTACCTTCCATGGATGCGACACGAAGATCTTGGACTACCTTTCACAGAGAAAAACAATTCGAACATTTTGATTTTCTGAAAAATGGCTAACGATTCTATTAAAATACTATATATTACCTATAAGATATATACAAATCACAAATAAAATGTATATTTTGAATTTTTTGAAAAATTCTCAGAATACTTCTTTATTCTGGGCGAGTTTTGCAGAATTTTTTACAACGGTCAAACCGTAAGAGACAAAACACTTGATATACAAAAAAGTAGATCTTATTAAAACACATAATTTGTCATATAGAGTTGACTATTCTTGAAATATTCCTTACTGGTTTCAGTTCTAATCTACCTAATTTTTCCAGGACCATGCAAAGCGAACCGAATCTAAATTGTATCACATTATGACCAGCTTTTAAAAGATTTGACATAATGCATTAACATAAAACATTAGCATAATGTATTCCTTTAGTTCCCTTCTACTTACAATGAGACAATGTTTATCCGATTAGCGTGATGTACATAAAAGAATAATCTTTAGTAAGAAAAGCTTGTCTAGAGAAAGTTATGTGAATGGGACATATCAGGCGTTTTTCATGTATCAAAGGCAAATTCAATTTGGTTTGTTTACTGTGCATTACTTCTTGGCCAATCCTATAGCTAATAACACAATATCGATGTTTCCCGGTCGATTTTTGGGTCGCACCGACTGTTGAATCACTAATTACAAGGTTGAGAAGGGTAAAAAACCATTAAAACAGGTGAGCAAATAGCGATAGCGTAACCTCGAATCTGAGGTTTATCTTTAGCAACGCAGCCGCTAAGCTTTCACGTGCTTTGTGTTTTATATAGCGGTGGTTTCTTTCAGCAACACAAAGAACAAATGGAAAGGAAAATGATCCAATAGGATTGGAGCTCCAAGGCAAGGGGTTGGTTGTAATGTTACCCTTATCGCGAAGAGAGCGCCCCCATCATCATCACGCCCTGAGGGTAAATTGGCTAGTCCTCACGTACACTCTGATTACATCGGTCCCAAGCTATTTTTAGAAGCGGCAATCACAGGGCAAATGAAGCCCGGGCGATAACCTAATCCGTAACATTGCCATCAGACTTAATGGTTTTCTAAATATTGCCTAGATCCTCTTCGAGTATTTACTTTGTTGCTTAATATACAACAGCAAGTTCTACTCGTGGATGTCTTGGATAAATTCTGTTTCCAAACGCTGTTGCTGCAAATATTTCTTAAAATATTTAGCTTTTGTCATTATTAGAGACTGATAATGGGAGACAAAGACCAGATTCATAGTCCTTACTTAAGGGACACTTATACTCAAGTGTTAGTGCTGATTCTTCTTCACTCTGGTAACCAGAGGTATTTACTTGAGTGAGTATTGTTAACAAAAACTCTTTCTCCAACAAACACTCTTCCACAAACTAATTACAATTAGAATCTGCTCACAAATATCTTTCTTCAATGCTTTTGTAACAATTATGCCGCATTGTTTCTTTTCGACGTTTACCGCGGCAACGATTACTGCACGCTACAAATTTCCCGCCAAAACTCACTTGACTGCTGCTCGCGATGCATTCCCAGGAAAATAATTGAATCCTGGGCAAGACTTCTTTCCCCCTTTATACTTGTCGATCACGTGGCAGGATATTTTCAGAAACGGCCGCATGTACAAAACATCCGCAAGTGTCACAATCTCACTCAGGTATAACAATGCGGGATTCGGCGTCAAAGAACCTTCTGACAGCACACGTGTCCCCTCGCACAGGTGTAACAATCACAGCTTCGACGTAAAAAGAAATCGCTACCAGTACACGTGTCCACAGCAGGTGTAAAACTGGATGCGAAGAATCCTGGGGATCTTACTGACATCATTGTACACAGTGCCACTCCTTCCTTGCCCACTCACTTGTGCCTACTTAGCCGTTTACATGACGAATGACAACAGACAGTGACATTTCACTGAGGATGGCACACGAGAATGCGGGTACAAATGTTGCGTAGAATGCAAAATTTATTATTTCTCCGTTCACAGTGGTAAGAAGTGAATGTTTATTGTATTATAAGCAGTTTAACTAAGTAAAAACGTATAAGATGAGACGAAATCTAATTCTGTACTCGTTAATCAGCAGAGAAAGGACAAAGTTTCAGGTATAATTATAAAAAAGTGAACAATACTAAGAGTGAGAACGCTGTAGTTTAAATGCGTTAATACCATGTTTCTGTGACTACCATTAAGCCTGACATTGATACATTTGTTCGAGAAAAGATATCAGCATTCTACTTTATACCCCAAGAATTGTCGTAAAGCCTCATTTGAGGAAGAAGACTGCCAGACATATTTTATTACCCGGTCACTCGCCTTAAAAATTGGCTGGCTCCGCCACTGCTGTGCTTTACGTGACGAACATTAACTCCTAATAAAACTCCAGGTGGAGACATCACACTTCCCCTTCATTTACCAGCTCCGGCTTGTGCAAGTTGAATAACCCGCTCACTTCAAACCATTTAATACTTTAAGCAAGCATGGGTATATCCCTAATTTTTTATTTTCCGGAACAAGCACTGAGAGTGCTGAGACTTCTATGGTCATTGCTCTATTTCTATTCACTGGAAGTATAGTCTTATACGTGGGTTATGCTGCTCTATAGTTTTCATTAGTAGATTCAAATTTTGGTCTATCTTTGGTTTCCTCCCCCACACGAAAATGTGCTTGACACAACTGTAAAGAAGCAGGCAATGTTTTATAAGTCAATAATTAAGATTGAATCCACTTATGAAAAATAAAATCGCTTTTTTAATTCATCTGGATTGAAGTTTACATCAATGAATGTGTTATCCATTAATTATTATTTACTCATCGAAATCACCAACAGAGATTTGCTGGGGTGGGCTTTCTCCGGGTTCTCCGATTTCCCCCGCCATCGCATTCCACCGGTGCTCCATCTTCATTCATGTACCATCAGTGTCACCGCCTGCGGTGCCATAAGTAATTATAGTGGGCGTTAAACACAACCAAAAAAAAAAAAAAAGGAGATTTGCTGCGGTTCTTGGTCTTTTATTACCGTTTCTTTTAACATATCTACAGACTTATGTATAGGCAACAACTACAAAGAAGTCCGCCTGGGTAGTGTGTTGGTAGTGTGTCTGTTTCACATTCAAAAGGTGGCGAGTTCGAATCTCGTTTAGGGTGAGTTGCCTGGATAAGGGGTTTTTTCGGGGGTTTCCCTTATCATGAGAAGACGAATGTCGAGTAACTTTAAGCTCCATGCACCTCGAGATCATTTGAGCATCATTTATCATCCGATAAGACCAACCGGGTTAAAGGACGTTAAGCTACAAAAAAGTGGATATGGACAATGACACTGAAAGCGCTATTATTTACTGAGACTCTTCCCTTTTCTAACACGATAACGACGTTTCAAAAAGTCATGCTGCTGCGTTTGGTCGTACTCAGACAAACGAAAGTGACAGTTCATCTCTGCATATTGTCTGAAATATACCCACACGGTATACGGACAGTTAGGAATTGTTATCAACTTTATATACAGGAATGGAAAAAACAATCCGTGCATCCTTGTTTAAGTAACACATCTTTATTTATCAGAGCAAATAGTAAAAACTTCTGTGGCAAATTAATGATAGGGAATTTTATTCCAAAATTATCCATATAAAAATACTAAACAAACTCTTCTACGAAAAGCAAATTAAATAAATCTGTAATGTTCCATTCATATGACTTTCTCTAAAGCTCTGCAACAAATTATTGTTAATAAGCTTATTTACTTCATGCTAATCGAAACAAACATTGGCAGAAATGATCTTGTTACTTATTTCCTTGGAAATAGAAGGGAAATAAAAGAATACATTAGACTAAAGTTATAGTCAAATCTTTCAAAGGTTGGTTGATATGTGATTTAAGTTTCTTTTTTGTATGGCCAAGGGTTAACAAATTCCCGTTTGAGAAATAAGCGTTTTAAAACTGAAACTAATAACAACAAATATTTTTAAAACGGTCAATTCAATGAAAAAAGGTATGTAACAAACACTTTGCAGTACATTTCTCTCTCTCTCTCTGCTATTCATATAGAATTCAAAACATACATTTTATTTTTCGTGTAAATATCTTTAACATACGATATTTCAATCAAAATCGTTAAGGAGATTTTTTGAGAAAATCAAAATGTTCCTAACATTTTCCGTGTAAAAAGTAGTTGGGAGTGGAAGGATTTTCTTGGAAATCTTCGTTTCGCATCCTTGGAAGATAGTAAACTTAAATACCAAGTTTGATATTCAACGAACTTTTCGTTTTTGAGCTATGCTACCCACAGACACAAACACCGCCACACACACACACACACACACACACACACACACACAGACACTTTTCTAAAAACTCTCTTTTTTGATACAGGGGGTCTCAAAACATATATTTCCGGTGAAATCTCGGATCGAATTTTTGGATGAAATACAGTGCTTTGTATACATACTATGTTTATAGTACGTGTGGAAATAGTACCAGCTGGTCTCATGCAGCGAGGAAAAAGTATTCATTTTTTCAAAGAAATTGCAATTTATTACATTCTCTATCACTTCGGTTAACATATTAGGCATGATATGTTTGGCAGTCTCTGATGCAATATTTTGACTTTCTTTGTTGATATTGCTTCACAGCCGTCTTTCTTTGTATTTACCTTTTTCTTATCACTTCTTCAAGTGTACTCCAAAGTTCTTCAATTGGATGAAGCCAATGCGTTGTGTTGGTAAAGATAAAATGTTGGGTATGATGCGACCACAACCAAAACAATTTTCCGTTGTATGTTTAGGCCCTGCGCCATACGCCATTGTCTGTGCGCGAGTTATTGACATTTACTTTGCAAATTTTCCTTTAGAATATTTAAGCAATGAATTCTGTCCATTTTTACCTTCTATAGTCCATATCTACATGTACATAATGGATAGGGAAAGTATTACATTTCACCGAAATATTCAATGTTGAGATTTCACTGTAAGTTATGCTTTGAGGTCCCCTGAGTTCGAAACAAGTATTTTTAGAAAAAAATCCGTTTTTGTATGTGTGTGTGTCTGTGGACAGCATAGCTCAAAAACGGAATCGTCCCATCCCAAATTACCCTTTACATGGAAAATGTTTCTGAAAACTTTGTTTTTCTCAAAAATGGCTCTAACGATTTTGATTAAACTTCCGTATATTAAATATATTTACATCACAAATAAACTGTATATTTTGAATTTTCTAGGAATATCCTCTGAAGATCTCTTTATTCTGAATGAATTTTGCAGAAAGTTGCATAATGATTAAACTGTAAGTGTGTCTAACTTAGTGCGTCAAAAATGTATCTCGATAAAAGACACAATTTATGTCATACGTTTTCATGCAGAGCCGACCGTTTGAGATATTCCTTGTTATTCCTTATAATGAAAGTCATTTGACTATTACACATTAAATATATGTTTACCGAGCTTTAGTTTTGTAAATTTTAGAACAAATATGTATAAAGGCGAATGTGTACCAATGCAAAGAACAATGGAATCGTTTACTGCAATATTTCAACATTACGTCAGAAAAAGGAACAGAAGTTTCTTAATTCGGCATGCGGACTAAGAGGCTTATAAAAACATAACAGTTTATGAATATTTTAGGGCTTAATAGCACGCAACGTGTCGCGGGATAATATAAGACCCTTTAAATTTTTCCCGCACAATGTTCCTAGAAAGTTTTATGAGAGTTTAGATAGCCCAGCGCCCATTACCCTTTGTGCGGGCCATTAAAATATACCAGACAACTTTGTGTTCTTTCGCAATGCTTAAAATAAAAGGGCATACAAAGAGATGCGGAACATTTGTAAAGCCTTAGCTTTTTTATTTTCCCCCAGAAAAACTCCATTTAAAAACAATTCCTTTATGAAGTTTGAATGAAAAGGTTGGTTTCACAAACAGAACTACGTTGTGATTAAAAACTCCCACGTGAAGTTTTTGCACCCAGTATTTGATGCCCGTTTCAATCTCCACTTTTCCTTGTTTTCTTTTTCCAATCGACCGCCTGTTCTCAAGCTTTTTTAAATGTTTGTTTTTGGATCCTTAAACTATCCGATGACTAGAGAGGGTAAATAAGCTGAAGTATTGGAACTTGCTGAGGTTGAGACAATATTAAAAGCCAATCACCAGAGAAAATATTTAATTTATTTTATAAACGGTATGCGTGAAAATGTCGCGGTGGTAGCGGGAGACCTGGGTTCAATTCCCAGTACCGGCGTAGGGTTTCTCCCCTGCTGGAAGATCTGGATCAATTGAGGAGCTATTTGAGAAGTAGCGGCTCCAGGTCACGAGGACCGCATTAACCGGTCGCGGAGTGGGGGTTCGAGGCGCTGACCACGTCTTACACTCCAATACTGCACCCCATCCATGACGTATGTAATGGACCGAGATGGGGAACGCAGCGACCGGGCGGTAGGCCTTGTGAGCTGTCGTGCCATGGAGATATTATTATTATTATTATTATTATTATTATTATTATTATTATTATTATTATTATTATTATTATTATTATTATTATTATTATTATTATTATTATTATTATGTGTGTGTAAAAAGGCGCGCAAAGGCATTGAAGAGATGCCACACATCTACTTTAAGAAACCAAATATGGGTAAGTACTTCGTCAATAATGTAAATATAATATAGAAATAATATGAAGGAACAGAACATATACGAAAATGTTAATTATCCCTACGTCAATGTAAAATAGTGGAAGTATTAATAATTGTTCAGAAAATGTAATATCATTATATTTAAGTATGATGTTATTTTGTCATGAAAGAGAGCATGATAGGTAATAATATAGAGCGGGGAACATTATTGGCGAGAGTACGGGCTAAGCCTGACAGGTTATCCACGTAATCGATAAAAAAGCGTTATAAGACGTGCTGGAATGTTAAAAAGTGTCTTTCTTTATCTGCGCCACCAGGTTCGATGAATCTAGTTTACTGGGAACAAATTACTGGCTAAAACAATGATAAATACTTCTTATTATTATTTATTAAAATATTAACACAATTCCTATCTCCAATACCGAAACTTAAAATGAATGCAGGAGATTCTACGTTGATCACTGATGCTAATACGAGGCAAAAATAATACGCAAAAAAAAAAAAAAAAAAAGTTAGAACAACGACAGAGATAAGGATGGGTAAACTCAAATGTCCACACACCACAATTAGTGAGAGAAGGCAATTTATCTATTGTTCCTTTGTTTCACTTTTTTCCGCCCACGTGGCAAATTACTGGTTTTTACCAATAATGTTACTTTGTTTTCCTTTGCCGAAATCATTAAAGGTGTGGTACTGTGTAGTAATTTGTAAGACAGTTTTATGCAGAGCTCTGTTCTACTGATGCTGCTATGCAAAAATGCTGGTATGAAGAGCGCTGGTCAATAAAATATCAGGGCATGTACTGTCGTACATTCTATTAAATGCGATCATAATGATAAGGAGTAAAGCAGTACAACATATATACCATAATTATTATAAATGGTCATACAAATAATATTTACTTGTTTATGTGTAAACAGCAATCTTGAAAAATTTCATTCTGAAAATTCTGAACGGGTCCCGCCTACTCATTTTTTGGCTGATTTGTAAAGTGCATGCTGCTTGCGTCTACAGGTAAATATTCAGTGAACTTTAGTTTTTACGTTCCCCAGATGCACTCCTTATCGACATTTGTTTTTACTCTTCCTACCATATATGATACATAGAGAGCACTGTTTGTATTCTGAGCCTAATAATAAAACTGTAATTTGAAATTTAAAATTGCTATATTGTTTCTCGAAATATTCTCCTTTATGATCAATATATTTTTGAACACATCAACGGCTTCTTCTGCTGTCCACGCATTTTATTCTTGATGTTCCGGATGTTCTTTGGCTCCCAAAACAGAACATGAATGGCGGATGGGTCCTCAATTCAATTTTTTGTTTGCTCAATTAGTCGGTGTAAGACGAGATGTGTGAGCGTTCCATTGTCTTGATGAGCGATCCAACTGCAGTTGTTTGTTTTTCTTGTTTTACTTAAGACTTCCAGAAAACAAATGTTTATGTACCATTCAGAATTGTGCGCTTTACGTTTGCCTAAAAGCACTGTTGCCACATGATCATTTTGTTTCTTAAAAAAACAAAAACAGGCGATTGTTTCGAACTGATTCGAGTGCGAACGGCTTTTGTTGGATTTGGTTCATCTTGAAACACACATACAGTTGACTGCTCATTTACTATATACATGATTCGTCCCTTGATACAATTATATATACCAATCGACAATGAGTGGTTGTGTCAACTGTGTGGTATGCAACGAGAGAAAATACTTTTCTCGGCTCGGCTAAATCATCATGTAATATTTTATATATGCTGGTGGAACTAATTCCTAGGATTAACCATCTTTCAAAGTGTGTGACGTGACGATCTTGCACCATTAAGTGTCTGCACATCATCGTTTTCTGTCACAACTGATTTTAGACGACCTTCACCAATTTCATCAATGAGCAAACAGCGGCCACGATTAACTTGTTACCAGGTTTCACAGTGGCAAAGGATGATGGACGAAACTACATCGCCAAATGCTCATCAATTATCAATGCACCCTTGTCTTGATAATCCACGTCAAAAACCATAATAAATCACAAGTTAATTCCATATTTTCGCTGACACACTTTTAAAGTCACTGTAAATTACACAAATATTGCTCTATTGACAAAATATCTGAAAGTTAAGATCAACAATTCAATCTTTCCAGTGGAAACACCAGATGGTACCTACAGCGATCTGTGTTGCCAAGGCTCAAAAATATGAATAGTGGCCCTCGTACTGTGAACTAGTAGATAGAGAAGGTAGTATGCTCCACCCAAAATATTTATCTCGAGGTTTCACTGAAAATACAAGTTTTGAGGTGCCATGATTAAAAAAATTAGAATTAAGTACATATATGTGTGTCTGAACACCATAGCTCAAAAATGAAAATTTAATTAAATGCCAAACTTGATATTTAAACTCGCATTTTCAAAGATTGCGACACCAGGATTTTTAAGAGAATCTTCTCACCTCAAACTACCCTTTACCTGGAACATTTAATTTTCTAAAAATTACTAACCTTTTTGATTAAAATACATGTTTAAGATATTGTAATTATCAATGAAATGCATATCTTGATTTATGTCCCACAATTTTGTGTATTACACCTTTAAATTGTAGAATCCTTATAAAAAGAAGCAATTTTTATTAAAAATAAATACAAATGTAGTAATTGTTGCTTAGTTACAATATACGGTAAGAGCAAGTACTCAAATTTTAATATCAGAAATACGAAGGTTTAAATCCAGGAGACGTAGTAATAGGATATTGCAAAGAGAAAGGAAACATATCTAATTATTTGCACTCACATGAATTTCTCTAACCTTCTATTGTTTATTAGAATATAAATCTCTTTTTACGAAAGTTTGTTGAAATAGCTACAATACACATTTCGTTATAAATACAAAGAGAACAGTATAAATAACGCCAGGTGTTGAATATTTTACTGACCTTAAAATCCCACATTCTTTCCATGCTACCGCAAGAAATAGCTGCACATAGAAAGGACTTTGAAAGAATGGTCAACTATTGAACAATTCGAATCATTTACAACAGATATCTCGGAAACGGTAAGGCACAAAGATATATTTTGAATTAATTTGTTTTAAAAATATCAACATTTGGAGGTAGACGAGTACATTTTCGTCTATTGGTTAATACTTGTATTTACCGGTTATACAAAATTATACAAAAATCCTTCTGAACAAAGACTTCACATACCATTCCCAGAAAGTTGAAGATGTACATTATATTTATTATGTAAAATATCTTTATAATGTTACACCTTAATATGGGGTATTTTAATAAAAATCGTTATATGCTACAGTTTTTTTTATAACATTGAAAAAACATTAAAGGATGGTTTGGCGCGGGGAAAATTTGTGGGAAATGTTCGTGTCATATCATTGGTAATTACTGAACTTAAGTACCAAATTTTCTTAGCTGACTTTTCGTTCTTGAATTTTTTATTTTCACAGAACACACACACACGTGCGCGCGCGCGCGCACATCACACACGCGTGAGGGCTGTGACCTTGTTCTACAAATACCTTTTTTTTGGATTCAGGAAGTGTCTAAAGTGTATTTTTGTATGAAATATGATATCGAATTTTGGGTGCAGTGCAATATCGTCTCTATTTCTTATAAGGGTGATTCAAAAATACCTTTACAAAGATTGGGGACTGGTTCCTTACATCGAAACAAGAATAAATGTTCATATAAACAGATATCCCAAAACCCTTCGTTTTCGACTTATTGAGTTTTGTTAATAAAATATTTTAAAATGACACATTATTCTATTTTTGACATTGCCATCATGTTAGGCACCACTAATAGCAAATGCTCGAAATGTTCTCTTGCGTCTAGACCCGCATGCACTCGTTGAAGCGTGGAATGTCAAATACTCCCTATCGTGGTCGTACGGTTTCGCAGGCTTCCATAACAGACTTAAAAGTTTCTTCGTCCGGGATGTGTGCTGCATAAACCAATTGTATAAGAGCACGCAAATATAAAAATTTAAAGGATTGAGCTCAGGGGCACGTGCAGGCCTTGGGACTGATACTCCTCTACCTATCCGTCTGTCATGGTACATACCAGCCAGTACATCTTGATCAATGAGACTTAAATATGCTGGAGCCCCTTCATGTATTAATCACATGTTTCTTCTTATTTGCAGGGTACATCTTGTAGTAATCCTGCAAGAGCGTTCTGAAAGTAGTCAACAGTTGTAAGGCGTGCTGGGAGAATATATTACACAAACTGAGAAATGTAAACAAACAGCCATAGCAACACAAGGCTAATTCCTCATGGTAAAATGGGCCTTTTTTTTTTCAACCTCCGATAGGCTATAAAAAAAGAAGAGTTCAAAGAAAACAATTATTTTATTACTAAAAGTTTTGTACACTTATGGTTACTTTACAACATAATCACCGAAAAGATTGAGACATTTATCGTACCTGTGCACAAGCTTTGCAATACCCGCTTCAAAAAATGTTGCCGTCAATGATGTAGCCCGGAACCACTATAAATGCAGCTGTTTATTGTGAAACTTTACGATGTTTGCGGAGAGCCATTCAAAACAAACGAAGAGGAATGCTGACTTCAGGAATTGTGCTGATCCATGACAACGTTCGTCCACACACTGCTGGCACAACCCATCGGCTGGCTCCTGGAACAATTTCAATGGGGCATTTTTGATCATCCGTCGTACAGTCCTGACTTGGCACCCAGCGAGTTTCACATTTTCCCTGAACTGAAGACGTGGCTAGGAGGGCAGCACTTTCAAACCAACGAAGATCTTCAAAACAACGCTAATGCCATTTTAAATGATTGGCGACATTTTTTAAAGTGGGTATTGCAAAGCTTGTGCACAGGTACGATAAATGTCTCATCTTTTCGGTGATTATTTTGAAAAGTAACCATAAGTGTAAAACCTTTTAGTAATAAAATAAAATAAAATTATTTTATGAACTCATCTTTTATTTATACCCTATCGGAGGTTGAAAAAAAAAACCTCTTATGAATGAGTGGACAGATAAATGAAATTGAGACTCGGAAAGCCGTTGAACGTAAACTTTCATAATTAAGTTGATAGAGAGAAAACTAAACGTTTTAGAGCATATATTTTCCAGAACCTATTTTCTTGTTTGGATGTAAAGAATTCATTTCCAAAAGTTATAGAAGTATTTTTGGATCATCCTGTATATTGTATGGGTGAGAATCTAAAAGTAGAAGAAAGACGTTTAAGGTGGTATGAAAGTGCCATAAGAATGACAGAGAATGGAATACCAAAGAAGCCTTTAAATTATAGGCTAGAGATATATAGAGCGTGGGATGGAGTAAGAAGCATGGAAGAGAGAGAAGAAGATGCATTTGACAGAGATCTCTGTCGACAAATCACTGCGTGTTGAAGGGGAACCCCCGTCGTGTGGAATATTTCTAATAAAAATATTATTAACAAAAATAAAGAAAGTATTAAGCAGATATCTGTTTGGCCCTCTGTAAGGCCAAAACACTGTCACATTTCTGTGCCACAAGATATAAGTAGTAAATGTACCCAAAAAATTCACAACCGAGTTTTTACCAAATATACAGGTTTTGAGGTATCCATAAAATAACATTTTTAGTAAAAGGTCCTGAGTGTGTGTGTGTGTGTGTGTGTTTGAGTAAACAGCATAACTCGAAAACGAAAAGTCCGTTAAATGACAAACTTGGCATTTAAGTTTAGTATCCTGCAAAGATATGACGTGAAGTTTAAGAAGAAGAAAAAAAAACAATCCTAACTACCTTTAGTTGGAATTTTTTTGAAAATTTTGATTTTCTAAAATACTACTCCAACGAGTTTAATTAAAATTCCGTATATTAAAGCTGTGTACATTAAAATAATATGTTTATCTTGGATTTCATGGGAATAACCTCTAAGTCCTCTTCATTCAGAATACATTTTTATAACTGGTAAAACGAGAGAGAGAGAGAGAGAGAGAGAGAGAGAGAGAGAGAGAGACATACACAAATGTACTGTAAAAAAATTAGATCTCGTCAAAACACACCACTTATGTTATATATGCTTTTGTTGTGGAGCTATTTCGGATTTTTTTTTTTATTGTTTTAGCCCCCTTTAACATCAATGGTCATATCGGGGGCTGTGGCTTGTGAAAATTGTAGGTTCAGAACATTAGGTTTATATTACCAAACACACGCACACTTGCTCTCGCATTCATACTTCCAGACTTTATGGGGGATAGGGAATAATTCCGGTTAAAGAAAAATTCCCCGCCCCAGGCGGGAATCGAACCCGGACCTCCGGGTGAGAAGTCAGTTCGCTGACCACTCGACCACGGATGCAGTCATTATTTGTTATTGATTCAGTTTTAAAATACATATTCTTTTCTCGAACAGGCAACAGACCCTGTTTCTTTTGTTTCTCACCTAGCCCATCAAAGAAACGAATTTCAATGACATTCAATGACAGCGACCGCTTTTAAAACATTCGACTAGTGTATTTCCTTAAAGTAAATAAGTAATAAGGCCGTTCTGATAATGCTTATCTCCGCTAGCATGGAGTAAAAAAAAAAGTCTATTTCATTCATATGGCTTTCTCTACATCTCTGTAACAAATTATTGTTAAAAAGCTTATTCTTCTATCTACTTAATGATAAACGATGTTGTCTTTAGTACTTGCTTCCTTGTAAATAGATGGACAATAAAGGAAAAACTAGGCTAAGGCAATAATCATATATTTTGAACCCTGATTGTCATGTGGGTAATCCATTTCAACACCTATATTGCGTGGAGTTTACCATTTCCGTATCAAAAACGTTTTTAAAACTCAATTTTAAACTGATTTTATTTTAAAACAAACCAATAATAAGGAATATCTAAAAAGTGATAAACTCCATGAGAAACTATATATAACATACATTTGTGTTTTAATATCTACATTTTTCCTGTAGTAAATTTTTGTCTCTCTCTTGCGGTTTACTAGTTATGCCAAATTTAGCAAAATTCATCCAGCATAAAGAGATCTTTAGAGCCCATTTCCAGAAAATTGAAGATGTACATTTTATTTGACATGCAAATATATATAATATACAACAGTTTACTCAAAATCGTTACAGCTATCTTTTAGAAAAACAAAATTTTCCATGTAAAGGTTAGTTTAGGGTGAGAGGATTTCCTCAAAACTTTCGAGTCACATCCCTGGAAGATATTAAGCTTAAATATCAAGTTTTTGCATTTTATTCGTTTTTGAGCTATTATATTCATGGTCACAGACACACAAACGTACGACTGTTTTCTAAAAATGTTTTTATTATACAGGGGACCCTAAACTGTATTTCCGTAAAATCTCGTTATCGAATCTTGGGTGGAATATAATACGTTCTGTATACCTATGTACTTAGTACGCGTAGAAAAAGTAAAATCATCGGTTATAAGAAGTTGATTGCAGAGAGAGAGAACGTCATATGAATAGAGCTCATCAGATTTTTCTTCATATTTTCCTGTTTCTATTTATCAGCGTATCTCACTGTGTTGGCCTCTGTAGTAAGAATGGACGTAAAACAGTACACAAAAAGGAGCAAAGCTCATAATATATATTATAATCCCGTCTTACTAAAAAATTTAATATATTATCCCCTTTAGTCTTTGGTAGACGTAGAAGCTTGTAATTTTAAAAGAGTTTGTAAAAGGTGTATTAATAAGAAAAACTTAGTCCATCATAACTTAAAGTTTATTTCATATACGGGGACGCCTACTAAAAACACATGGAAGCTGTAGATCCGTACTTCAGTACAGATTGAATTTTGTATTCAGGGTATTAATATTCCATGCATAATAGATCCATCAAGACGTCTTTCATATGCAATGAAAAATGCATAAATTATCCAGGTCCTGATTTGCTCCACCCAGGAGAGAACTCCAGGAATCACTCGGAACAAATCCCACCAACTTTTTGAATACCTAATTTTCAATTCAAAGGAAATACCCTCTTAGTAACTTAGCTGAATATAATTAAAAATTGAAGAACTTTCAAAAAAGCAAAAGAAAAATCGCTAAATACGTAAAAAAAAGTAAAATACAAATCATTCCAAACAACGATGTCTGGATCGAGCATCAACAATAGCCCATTCTTTGAAAATATGCAGTGTTATCTAGCAACAAGCTCAAATTACCTTCTCTACGGTCTCTGTTCTGAAACAAACTATACTTACGAAAGACTATTCTTTTAACTGCATATATCGTGCTAATAAAGATAGAAGTAAGTAGTCTTATTTCTTGTTTCCTTGTAAACAATAAGAAAGTACGCATATATGGCAAAACTGAGATTTAAAATTTTCAAAAACTAATCGCTTTGTGAAAAAAAATTAAATTCGGTTCTCTGTGCAAGGTCAGGAATAAAACAAAAGAGACATGAAACGAAAGATTACTTCCCGTTTGAGAAAAGTTTGTAATTTAAAACAAACGAATAATAAGAACTCCAAAAAAGGCAACAAAAAATATCAAAGAAATGTCGAGATATATGTTTTTTTAGCAGTAACTTTTTCCTTATCTCTTACCACTTATCAGTTATACTGTCATACAAAATGAAGAGATCTTCAGAGGCTTTTCCAAAATTTCAAAGTATACAATGAATTTGTCACGAGATATATATTCATGTTATGAGTATATGACACATTAAAAAAAAAAAATGATTGAGCCATTTTTGAGAAAAAGAAAATTTTAGAAAAATTATCCACGTAAAATCTTCCTGTCACATCGCTATGAGATACGTCAATACCAACATGAACCTTTTTTCTAAAAATGTTTTTTTTATTCAGGGCGCCACAAAATGGCTATTTCCAGTGAAATCTCAGTATCAAAATTGTTGGTGGAATGCAATACCTTCTCTACCTACTATGTACGCACGTACGCAGTACTCGGTAGAGGAAGTAAATGTCTGATGTGTTTCATTCACATATTTTTCTCAAAAACAAAAAAAAAAACAAAAAAAAAAACAAACAAAAAAGAACAAAAACAAAAACAAAGCTGTTCTTACAAAAGATGCTCATATTTATATTATGCCAATCAGGATAAACATTAAGAAATGGATTCATTACTTAGTTCCTTATAAGGGAACAGAAATATACTCCAGGCTAAAGCGATAGTAAAATATTTTAAAAGCTGTGGCTATGCAATTGTCATTGTAATTTGGTTTATCCATGGCCAGGAGTTAAAGAAAAGAGAAATGAAACGGAGAAGGATTTCCTGTTCGGGGAATAGTTTTAACTATAACAATAACAGGAATATCTCGAAAATGGTTAGCTCTATAAATAAATATATGTGTTATTTATACGTTTTAATGAGATCTACATTTTTTGTGGAGTAAGTTTTTGCCTATTATTTATGTGTCATCTTCTATATACAAATCATTCGAATAAAGAGGACTTGAGGGGCCAAAAAATTCAGGATACATTTTAAACACCATGTAAACATCTTTAATATAGGGCAGTTTAATCAAAATAGTTTTTTTTTTTGTTGAGAAAATAGAATTTTTTTTTCAAAAATGCTCCATGTGAAGGGTAGCCTAAGTGTGTGGGAATTTTCCTGATGATCTTTGTGTCTTATTCTTGGAAAATTCTGAACTTATTTATCAAGTTTATTATTTAACCGACTTTGCGTTTTAAGTTATTTTGCGCGCACGCAAGTATGTGTACACTAACACACATATTACGCTATCATATACATATACAAACGTGCAAGAGAAAGTTATAATTATGTTTGCACAAACGCAGCAATTTATAAGATGACTGGAGGACATCCAGCAGTAAATGGGGTATATGCACAACAGAAGGGCACAAAGAAAAATTATGTGAAGTGCTCCACTCACATAGCATACTCTACATCTCTGTAAGAAATTATTCTTCTATTTTATGTTAATCGAGATAAATATTAACAGAAAAGGTTGTATTATTTAGTTCCTTAAGTAATGGAAACACTAGGCTAAACCGACAGCCAAATGCTTTAAAATATGGTTACTATGGGATTTCTTTGCGTGCTAGATGTTGACAAGTGTGCTTATGAAAAATCTGATGTGTTCCATTCACATGACTTTCTCTACATCTCTGTAACAAATTATTAAGAAGTTCATTCTTCTATCTACTTCATACCAATCGAGATACACATTAGCAAAAATTCTTTCTTGTAAGTAGAAGGTAAATAAGAGAATATACTAGGCTAAAACAATAGTCAAATCTTTTAAGATCTGATTGCCATGTGGATGAAGCCCGATTTTTTCATTGCCAGGAATTAACTTTTCACATAAGGGGCTTTTACAAGTATTTTAAAACTGAAGCCAATAACAATGAATACCACAAAAATGGTCAATTCCACAAAAAAATGTATATGACAAATGGTGTGTTTCATGAGATCTACATATTTTGTGTGGTAAGTTTTTGTCTACATCTTACGGCTTATTAGTTATTTAAAATCCAGCAAAATTCACCCAGAATATAGAGGGCTACAGAGGATATTCCCAAAAAATTCAAGATATGCATTTTATTTGTCGTGTAAATATATATTTTAATGTACGATATTTTAATCAAAATCGTTATAGCCGTTTTAAGAAACTCATCTTCAAAAAGCTTTCCATGTAAAGGGTAGTTAAAGGTGGGGGTATTTTCTTGAGGATCTTCACGAGGCATCCTTGGATGATACTGAACCTAAATATCACGCTTGGTATTTAACGGACTTTTCGTTTTTGAGCTATGAGGCCCAAAGACGCGCTCACACACACACACACACACACGCGCGCGCGCGCGCACACACTGACAGACAACACACGCGAAGACATTTTTCTAAAAATGTGTTTTTTGGATTGAGGTCTCAAAACATATATTTCCGTTGTAATCTCGGTATGGCATCACAAAACCTGCTCTATACACTATATACATAGTACGCATAGAGAAAGTAATAAGGTTACCAACGTATATTGTGAAAATCTAAAAAGTAAATGGATAAGTATAAGAAAAAACACCTGATTCTGGTAAAAGATTTTATCTCAAATCTGAGGAAACAGTCTATCTCCAAAATTATTGCCACTTTTGAAGAAAAGCATTTAATTAATGATGTAAAGGAGTTCGAGAATTTGTTAGTCAAATATTTTAAAATTTACCACTAATTTCTATAAAATAAAATATATTTACTTTCTCTATCACCTATACATATACAATGTATTAGTAGCTGGAGAAGGCACCTATTTTATCCCATCCAAAAATTCGATGTCCTGATTTGACCAGAAATATAATTTAGGTTCCTCGAGTCCAAAAAAAAAGCATTATTAGAGGAAGGTCCATGTACGTATGTATGTATGTGTGTGTGTGTGTGTTGACAACATAGCTCAAAAGCGAAAAGACCGTTAAATACCAAACTTGGTATTTATGCTTAGCATCTTCCAAGGATGCGAAACGAAGAATTTCAAGAAAATCCCTCCTCCATAAATTACCCTTTACATAAAAAAGTTTTAAAAATATTTTTCTCAAAAATGGCTGTAACGATTTGAATTAAAATAATATATATATATTAAATATATTTATGTCACAAATAAACTGTTTATTTTGAAATTTCTGGGAATAGCCTCCGAAAAACTCTTTATTCTGAACGAGTTTTCCAGATTTTTGCATAACTGGTAAACCGCAAGAGACAGTCAAAAGTGTTAATGTGCAAAAAATGCAGATCTCGTTAAAATGCATTATTTATACATTGTGTTTCTTTGTAGAGTTGACCGTTTCCGAGATTTTATTTTTAAGCAATTTTTCTCAAACGGGACCATGAAAAGCGAACCGAGTATCAATTGTTTCACATAGCGATCAGTTTTTAAAAGATTTGACTATCACTATAGCCTAGGGTGTTCTCTATTTCCCACCTACTTACAAGGAACCAATAATAAGACCATTTCTGCTAATGTTTACCTTGATTAACATGATGTAGATAAAAGAATAATCTTTTTTAACTATCATTGTTTAAGAATAGTTTATGTATGAAACAGCCATAAAAAGCTATTTAAATAGATTTTTAAAATATAAATGGAGTGTTAGAGGCAAAAGAAGTTTGGTTTTGTAATAATTAATCATAATTTGGTTTCACAAATTAGAGAAGAATTTCTAGGGAACAAAATATCGGTTCCAATCATTATATGGTTAGATTCAAATTTAATTTATGGATAATTAGAGAGAGCTTAAACCAAAAAAGGGGGAGGGATATCGTTTGTAAGAATACTTCGAGACTTGAGCATACGAAGATTATATAAGGAAAACTTGAAAGTAAAATTGAAAAAATGAACACAAAAAGAAAAAATATCGAAAAAGAATGGAATGGAATATTATAGCAGAGTCAATTAAGAAGGCAGCAGTTGGAGAAGAAGGGGCATGAAAATAGACATAACAAGGAAAATCGGATTAAGAATTTAGAATCAAGAAATTAAAGAAGTGATTGAAAAGAAAAAGGAGCCATACAGGAAATATTTACAAACCAAGACACCTGAATCAGAGCAAGAATATCATAAGCAAAGGTATACAAAATATAGTAATAAAAGCATATCAGAAATCGCGGGATAACTTTATGCATCAGATGGAACATAATTTGCATATAAGACAAACATTCGCACACAAAACAACTAAGTTTTTCCGAAAAATTTGAAGGAAATGCCCTGAATGTATAAAACATCACTACATTATGCATCTCACTATAATAATTTATGGTATAACGATTACATAAAAGATACAGTAGAATGTGATGATTCAATAGATAGAATTATGCTTCAGAAAATGAAAAAGAGAGAAGCACCTGGACTTGATGACAGGCACACTTTCAAAATATGAAGCAGAAGGATTTTACGATAGATTACTGGAATATATAAACCAGCGTTGGAGAGAGAAAAGTGTCTCAAAATTGTGGTATGAGGCTATTTTAATTTAAGACTGAGAAAGAAATATGCTCAAACTATGCTGGTATAGACCATTTTAAAATGCATGTAAATCATACACTAAATTAATAAATGCTCGCCTAGAAAGAATCCAAAATGGTTTCAGAAAAGGACGCAACTATATGGATACTCTGTTAAACAAAATAGTAGAAAAGAGAATAGAATTTTATTTGGAGACAAATATGTTTTTTTCTAGATCTAGATAAACCTTTTGACAGAGTAAATATAAATCAACTTACTCTACCAGTATCTAGCGATGACCTCCGGCCTGAGAATATCTTATATGGTTAGGACATTGTTTTTTATTCTGATATTTTACAACTACGGTACATAATTATCCCAAATAAAGTACAGTCAATGTATTCTTACAGAAAAAATTACATTTTCTAATTTTGGACAGAAATAGCTGATTTGAACAGTCGATAATGAAAACAAAACATACCACTACTTTCAATTAATACAATTAATTCTTTCTTCTACGTACTATGCACATAGTTTATATAAAAAGTATTGTATTGTACCAAAAATTCGATACCAGGATTTCTCCGGAAATACAGATTTTGAGACCTCTGATTTCACCCCCCCAACCTAATAAAAACATTTAGATAAAGGTCAATGTATGTGTATGTCTGTGGAAGCATGTCTCAAATACGAAAAGTTCGTTAAATACCAAACTTGATATTTCGGTTTAACATCTTCCAAGGATGCCGCACGAAGATTTTCAAGAAAGTACCCCCACCTTCAATCCCTTTACATGGACACATTTTCGATAATTTTGATTTTCTCTAAAATTGCTTTAACGATTTTAATTAAAATACCACATATTAAAGATATTTACATGACAAATAAAATGTATACCTTTAAGTTTCAGGGAATAGCCTCTGAAAAACGCTTTATTCACGATAAATTTTGTGGAATTTTACGTAACTAGTAAACAGACCAAAACTTACACAAAATGTAGATTTCATTAAAACACACCATTTACATAAAATGCATACGGTTTTTTTTTTTTTTTTTTTTTTTTTTTTTTTGAGCTGGCAGTTTCTGAGACACTGCTTGTTATTGGTATCAGATTTAAAATATTTATACTTTACTCATGCGGGAATTTGTCAGCTCTTAGGAATGTCAATCACATAGCATCGAGCTTTTAAAATACGAGTATCGCTTTAGTTTAGTATACTTACTCCCTTATTTGCCTTCTACTTACAAGGAGGCAAGTAATAAAACTATTTTACTAACGCTATCTTGAGTAACATGAAGTAGATAGAAGAATAAGCTTTTTAACAATAATTTGTAACAGAGATGTGGAGAAAATTATGTGGATGCAACACAAACTTTTTATAAATAAGCTTTTCAAAGTTTGGTGTTAAGTTTTTAACTTAATATGATCGTAAAACATGTTTAAGATCTGATAGTCTAACTCTGTTGTTTTTGTCACTGAGAGAAGCAGTTGGCCTCGCGTGGCCGAGTGGTTAGACCACTCGCCTCTCACCAAGACGTGGTTCGATCCCAAGCGAACGCATGAGAGATTTGTGGCGGACAAAGCGACGCAGGTGCCGGTATTCTCCGGGTTCTCCAGTTTCCCCCACCATTGCATTCCACCGGTGCTCCATCTTCATTCCATCTATCACCAATGTCATGGTGCCACAAATAGTAAAAGCGGGCGTTAAACACTACCAAAAAAAATAACCGTTAAATCCAATATTTAACCAGTTATAATGCAACCTACAGTTACACTGCATATTAGAGTACAGGTGAGCTATGTTGTCTCATACCTATGCTAATGCAATATGCCCGCTGCCTATCAGTATCCCAAAATCTGCATTCCGCCGCTCTAAAAGATCGAATTTATGATATGGTAGCCTATCCATTTCTACATAAATTCCAGGGAAATTCATTAAGAGATATTATTTCTGACCACTCCCCGCCCAGTAGAACTGACTTTTTTGTTTTTTGTTTTTATTTGCTTCAATCCAATCACAAAGGGACATAATAAAAATCTGAAATGTTCCATTCACATGACTTTCTCTACATGTCATTATTGTTAAAAATGTAGCCTTCCATCTACTACATGCTAATCGAGGTAAACATTATCAGAAAATGGCATTTTACTTCTTTTTTTTTGTAAATAGAAGAGAAAGAAGGGAAAATAAATAAAATGTAAATGGCGTGTTATTTATGGACGCCCTTTCACTATTATGGTTCTCAGAATCCCATTCTAAATTGGGCGTGAAAGACCCTTTAATTTTGCTCAGAGGCCTCTCTATCAGGCTTGAGGTTCTTTTACGTGCCGAAAATCTACGACACTGGACCAACGGCTTTACTTCCCTTCCGAAGGAAGCCATGCTAAGAATTTTTATATCCGAAAAAATCCATCGTCCTCCGCCGGGTTTGAACCCGCCACCTTGGGTACATAAAGTTAGCATGGTAACCATTACACCACGGAGAGCGACCCTAGGGGAGGGTTAGCCGATTTCGAAGTAACTGGTATAAATCTCAATCTCAGTGGTTTTTCAGAAGTAATGCAACAGACAAAAACAATAGTAAAATCTTTCAAAAGCTGCGGATGAAATGCGTTTCTTTACATTGCCAGGAGTTAAAATGTCCTTAGTTAAAAGTTGCCTAACAACTAATATATATATATATATATATATATATATATATATATATATATAAATGGTAGGTGCGCTCCATTAGTAATATAAAACTAATATACAAAAAATGTAAGGTATTTTAAACAAAATCATTAAGGGCATTTTTGGGAAAATCAAAAATTTAGAAATATTTTTCATGTAAAGGGTAGTTTATGGTGGAGGAATTTTTCTCGAAATATGTATGTTACATCCTTGGCAGATACTAAACCCAAATACCAAGTTTGATATTTTATCAACTTCACTTTTGAGTTATCGTGTCCACAAGCACGGTCACACACACACACACACCCACGCACGGACCGTTTTCTAAAAATAATTTTTTGTATATGGTACACTAAAACGTTATTTCCGGTGAAATCTCGGTATTCCATTTTTGGGTGGAATGCAATACCTTCTCTATACACTATGTACTATTTTTCTGCAGTCGGCTTATCCTTTCTTTATGTAGGACTGACACTTCTCTAGAACTTAAAAGCAGATACCTAAGGTTCAGAAACCTGTTCCGAGGAGCCAACGGCACGACAGCATAGAATGGAGAACCTGGAAGAAATGGTCGGTTCGATGCTAGTTGGTGGAATGGGTGGCGGGTAA
Source organism: Hymenopus coronatus (assembly GCA_030762935.1). Lineage (NCBI taxonomy): Eukaryota > Metazoa > Arthropoda > Insecta > Mantodea > Hymenopodidae > Hymenopus > Hymenopus coronatus. The sequence goes on along the minus strand of CM060898.1, from coordinate 65,348,640 downwards.
ATCGGAGGACCCGGTGAAATCCCACCCAGGCGCCACTCCGTTCATCACAAATCCCACAAACTGGCGCTTAGGATCGAACCCAGGCTGTCTAGGTAGGAGGCGAGCAGTGTAACCACTCGGCCACGGCATCGTCCTGTGCTATCCTTCACAAAAGTAAATACCCACCGTGCAATGGGTCACCTAATTCTCAGGCATTCTTGCATAGATGGCATGAGAATAAAATTTGCCGTATGCTTTTCTTTCCTCTGTGTTTAATTACGCATGGCAGCCATACGCTCAGTTCGCAGTTTTGGAAAGCAACATTTCAGCAATTATTGTAAACTAACGGGACATTTTTGCAAACTCAACTTCAATCAATACACTTGTAAAAATTGTGAAGTTATTGTGTTTTGATCAAGTAGTGAGCCCAAAGTAAAACGTTCCTAGTGTTGTGTGTTATGTTTCAAATATAAGTTTAACCAGCAGTCTATGGCTAGAATAGCGAAAGTGGTTAAAGCGTGTTTCTGCTGAATTAAACAGAAGTTGGGAGGTGGATCCAGTTCAGTGTAACGCTTGCTTATTTTGTTTTATTTTTAAATTTATTTTGGAAAATATTTATTTTCGTGACCTATATAAAATATAAATTTGACATATAAATTTGACAGATTAATGGAACCCCTTTCTGATAAAACTCCTCCCATAGAATAGCAAATTACTTTATTTCGCATAGCGCTGCAGCATTTATCGCCATCTTACGAACGCTGCAATATGACTGGGCTTTTCCAGCTATATATTTTATAAAATGCGAGTATAAATTGCAAATGCTGCATATAAAATAGAAAATTACTCGTAATTCAACTAGTAAATGTTCTTTCCAAAATCAATAGTTGCCTTTAAACACCCATAAAAATATCTGTCTATAATTCTCGAATATTTTCAAGTTAAAGGATTTATTTCAGCCAAGTTAAGTGCATGCTTATGTTAGCTTACAATTGATATAAGTAAACGTTTATATCTTCCTGTTGAAAGGTCTCTCTAGATAGGAAGAACATTTTAAATATAGAAGGTACAAAGATGAAAATAATTTCTTTAGAACTGTTGTCTGAACTCAGTACGATTACTTTCCTTTATATTTAATTATGCAGTAATGCGACACAATTTAAAACGGTATGTGGGAATAGGGCTCAAAGGTATCGCCAGCAAGTGAATTAAATATATTATATATCATAGGAAAGCATTTAATAGAATAAAAATTGTATTAATAGTCGCAAACAGCATTCCAAAAAGTAGCAAATATCAGCGAGTCAATTAATGTATTTTAAACAGAGCACAATACAGTTTGTTAATGTTATGTTTCAGAAAATAACCACACGGGAGGTGAGGATCGAATCACCACCTGCTGACACTTTCAAATTCACTGATAGCAACTCAACAACCTCGGCTATTTCTCAGTTGAATCACTCTGTTGCTAACTTTGCTGCAAACTTTCTAGCAAGCCGTTATATTCGTAGTACCTTGATAAATGGTACATATTTTGGTTTCTAGATATTAATTACATTTATTTAGAGAATAAAAATAGCAATTTATCTAGTGCAAATATGAATATTGCAGTCTTCAGTGTGGGGTGTAAGTTCCTTTAGATGATTTTGTTAATGAAGACGAAAGCTTAAAACGATAATAATAATTATTAAATGCTCCCGTTGATAGTCATTTGAAAATATTGGATTTGGAAATCTAACCAATATATTCAATGCCAGAACCGGGATACGCACCACGGATTCCCCGGTTCAAATCCCGACTATGGCATTGAATTTTTCAGTTTGATTCCACTTATTCAACTCAAGTGCTACACAAAACAATTTGCAAACAAATTGTGGAAAAACAATTTGCAAATATTGCCCTTCAAATTTATGTTCTTAGATGACGAAGGTTTGAATACTGAATACATGGCGATATTTGATATTTTAAACTTAAAAACATTATATATAGTAAGTATTATAGTTTAATTATTTTAAAATACATTAAAATATAAGACCGGTATTATATTAAAAATATCTCACTTGACTTTTACTGCTTATGCCCACTGCTAACAACTTTGTTATATAAAGGGGCCTAAGTTTAATGTTAAGATCTACAACCTTAAAATATTGTATATATGTGTGTATATATGTGTATATATAGCAGTTCTCAAAGTAAATTTTAAATAGTGATTACTCTTAAAACTACATATACAAGGTTTATATTTCAATTTACAGCGCTGAAGTACATGCAATAAATATTAATTTTCTATTTCACTTAATGTACAGTTGCTAAACATAAAAATAGGACACTTGACTTTTCAGTCCGTGTCATATCACTATATCATAGTCTATCTATTATTTATATAATAAGCCTTGAAAACAATTATTGCTTGGTATTTCCACTGGAAGTTCGACATTGTTGGTCTTAACCTACTTAGATATTTTATCAATAGAGCGACATTTGTGTTGTTTAAAACGACTTGTTTAATCGTAGCCGCCCGAGCCATTCGCTCACTGACGAAATTCGTGGTCATCCATACAGTTCTGTCACAGAACAATGATAATAGTGCCAGATCGTTATGCCACATTGTGAAAAAGGCAACCCTAGGCATTAGTGCCACCAACATATATAAAATATTGCACGATCATTTACCCATGAAAAAGGATTACTCTTGTTGGATCCCACATGCTATTACACGATCTAAAAGGATACTTGTGTCATTGGTGTACTCCAATGCTCAAGAAATACAATGGTGGAGCTTCAAAAGACTTATATAAAATTTGTAATAGATGACAAATCATGGATCTATGCATTTGAGCTGGAACGGAAATAGTTGTCGATTGTATGTGTGCTTCAAGATGTACTAAATCCAACAAAAGTTGTTTGCTTTCGAAACATGGTCGCCTGTTTTTTCAGTAAAACTGGTCAGATGGTAACAGTGCTTTTAGAGAAACGTAAAACGGTCTATTCTTAATGGTATACAACCATTTGTTTGCCAAATGGCTTCAGTGAAACAAGGAAAACAAACAAGTGCCGTCGGATCATCCATCAAGTCTAACAACCGACTGATTGAACACTCAAAAAATCGAATGTTGACTCATCCGACGTACAGTCCTAATCTGACACTAAATGACTTCTATTTTGTTCCCAAACATCAACAGAAACATGCGTTGCAAATAATTTTCATCGGCAGAAGAAGCCGTTAATGCGTTCAAAAGTCTTGTTTTGGAGGCGTATAAAGCAGATTGGGGAAAGTTCTATGGCAAATAGTTCGAAGCCACGCAAAACTGTATTGATCATGAAGGAGAATATATCGAGAAACAAAACAATTTTCAATGACACATTGCTGTTTCGTTATTATAGACTGAAAATATAAATAGTGGCCCTCGTACACTCTTATTACTACGAATAAACTACATTAATTCTTGCTGTACAGTTGAGGCAGATTAGTGTTTTTAATGAGTGAGACGGAAAACTTCCAAGAGATTGCAACATTTCTTTTAAACAAAAAAATAGGAAGTGAGATGGGTCAGGCTGTGACGTTCTGTGGCTTATATTCCTGTCTTCAGATCTCGTGGGCCGAACAATCTGGTTTTCTTCGCGGTTCGTCAAGATAAGTAACGAATTGGATATTTAATATCACGATCCAAAGTTCTGCCTTCAGTCTTAAACAATATAGTACGTATAACAAATAAAATCTGATTGTTGTTTAAAAGCTTATTCTTCTATTTTATTGGCCGATATAAGCATTAGCAGAAATGGTCTTATTACTTGCTTCCTTGTAAGTTGAAGGAAAATAAGGGACTATGCTAAAGCGACAGTCAACTGTTATAAAAACTGGTTGCTAAGGGATTGAAATCCATTTCCTTGCATGACCAAGAGTTGACAATTTTCCGTAAAAGTGAGACCAACAAAAGAGTTCTCGAAAAAATGTATATTACATAAATTGTGTGTTTGAATGAGATCCAGGTTTTTTGTTTAGTAAGGTTTTGTCTCTCTGTTGCGGCTTACCAGTTATGCAAAATTCAACAAAATTTATTCAGAATGAAGAGGTCTTCCGATGCTATTCCCACAAAGTTCAAGATATACATTTATTTGTCATATACACATCTTTAACATACGGTAAAATTGTTGGTCATGTCAGAGAAGATAAAACATTTTCAAAAATTTTTCCTTGTAAAGAGTATTTAATGGACTTTTAGTTTTTGAGCTATGCTACCCACCGACACACACACACACACACACACACACACCATAACCCTTTTTCTAAAAATGTTTTATTTATTCGGGGGGGGGGTTCTAAAACATGTATTGCCGGTGAAATCTTGGAACCGAATTTTTTTGATAGAATATAACAACTTCTCTATATACTATGTATACGGTACACGTAGAGAAAATAAAACAGATGGTAACTAGTGTTACACTGCCATCCATCTACATTCAGACAGTGAATGCAGCTAGACCGTCGAAACCCCAAAGCCGTATTATGCAAGTTGCTGAGCAAAGCGTATGGTGCATAGGACCTTGAAGGCAGGCTGTAACCGTCAAGTACAGATGGTTCCACCTGAGTACAGATACCGAGGAAGCACCATCTGCTTGACCAAAGCGAAGGTGGCGTGTGGAGAAATACCATGAAGCCCACTGTTCACCACATACAGATCAACGAGTATCAAGACAGAACCGTCGCTTTATGGTCTAGCATTTATAGCGCAGTTAAGTAAATTGAATAAAAATCATTTTCCACAATATTTATTTTCAGACAGCACGAAGGAAAATAATTCAAGAGCAAAAACGTGCTTATTCTACAGCATATGTACTTCTTGAGCATGCCTTGTAACAAAATATCTAAGTTACTAATGGGTAATCTGTTCATATCTCACGCAAAGGTACCATAAATGCGGTAACCTGACCGAGCACGTATGTATTTATTTCGCTGATAGAAATCTTCATCTGTTAGTTTGTCCTGAAAACTCAACACGCTCAAGTACGCAAATGCCTTCTACGTTCACTACTTTACTACGATCTACTTTATAAAATAAGTATGCTAAAGGGAAATGTTGGATCTGAAGTAAGCAGTCCTTTCTTATAAAATATTATGCAAGTTATTGACACCAAAAGGTATCTAAAGCAGTACTTCAAGACTTTATCATAATAAATATAATCCAATTTTTATCAATAAATTCGTGAGCAAGCTGTTGCTCGAGTTGTATTTGACAAGACTATTTCGTAAATAAAATAACAATGGTTAGCCTATATGGACAGGACAAATAATATTCCTAAAATCCCATTTATCTTGAAGTATATTTGCACCGAAATCACTGCAACTTCATGCCCATATCATAAATCATGGCCTCGTTGCTTACATAATTCGTTGAACTGGTTTCACACACACTGTTATTTTTAGTATTCTGCCATTATGTACGGGATACACTGATACCAGTATTATGAGCCAAACATTAATTCAAATGCACGTGCGTGTGATAAAAAAAGATTAAAATGCAGAGATAATTAGCTCCGATTGGTTGGAATTTTACGCGCCATTGTTCTGGGTTGGCCACTTTCTACGATCATGTGTCATTAACGAAATAGTTGTCCTAAAATTTAACTTAACCATATTCAGTAATTTGAGTAGACAGGTCATTATACAAGAAAGTATCAATAAAGAAAACGCTGTTCAAAGTAAAAATAGAGAAAACAAACTCGGTATATCTGTAAAGAAAGAAACCATTTAGCTAGAGACATACTAATTTGTTAAGTAAAATTTGCCCTGAAAGGTAACTACGTTTTACCTCTCTGTTCTAAAATGTGCATTAATACAAGAAATTATGCTGCCGAAAAAATATTTTATTTTAATATTTGGAGATGTGTAGATTTACAGTGCAACATAGCAGATGCACTTGCATATTTAAATTGTGTCATTAAATCTATACATTTTTTTTGTTAAATTAACATTCAAAATTACATATTGCATTCCAGTCCCATTCAGCATCATTATTATCTGATAAATTATAGCCAGAAAGTATTACCATTATACAATATAGAATCTTTTATCATAAACTGGAGCTAATTTGGCCCTTAGTGGGTTATTTTGACCCAACTTTAGAAAATATCTATAATGGTAACACTTCTCTGCTATAATTTATAAGATAAGAATGATGCTAAACGAGAGTTCAAAGCAATATTCTAATTTGAATGTTAATTTAACAAAAAAAAACAAAAAAAAAACGATCAAAATTATATTAAATCAAACTACATTTTTAGGAAGTATTTTTCATTTTGCTTGCACTTGAGCTATTGCATCCGTAAACTTTGCAAAATCCACGTTACACAAGGATAAAATTATACCAATTTTACACCTATTATGTGATATTTTTACATTGTTGCAGATCTCTTCAGTGGTTATTTAAATAACTTTTACTGTCGTGTTCCACACGATGCACTTTTTAAAATATTCACATCACAATTTCAACTTTTGTAGTTAGAGAGTTTACAAATAGATTTATTATAAATTACTTTATACACTAACATCTAATTGTTATACATAAATTACTGATTTTTACACTCTCCAAAACTCTTATTATAAGGATTATATTTATTTTAAATATAAAACGCATATGGTCATTTTTTATATAATTTTGAAAGGTAGTCCAAACGTTTTGAAACAAAGTAGTGTAAATTACGTTGTGGTGAGGAGTTTAGGTATGGGAAAATAATAAAAAGAAACTTTTTCGATAAAACAAAGTTTAAATTTCGAAAGCCTATTAATAAGCGCGTCCTTGTCTATTACTAGCTCAACTGCGCCAAGTGGAAAAAACATGGTGTGTTCCATTCACATGACCTTCTCTACCCGTTCTGAAAACAAACTAATCTTACAAAAGGAATTCTTTTATCTACATCTTACGAGTACTAATCGAGAAAATCATTAGCAGATATGGTGTTTCTACTTTATTCCTTTTAAGAAGAAGGTAACTATGCATAAAGCAATAGTTATTTCTTTTAAAAGCTGGTCACTATGTTCGTTATGCAAGACCAACAGAAATAAAAGCAAGATGTAAGGAAAGGTAACCCCGTTTGAGAAATAACTTAGTTTAAACTTGAAACCATAAACGGGGGATATATTTGTAAATAGTCAGTCTACAACAAAAACGTATATAACATAAATTTTGTGTTTTAACAGATCTACAGTTTTAGTTTAGTAAGTTTTGTCTATTTCTTACAGTCCTATGTAAAATTCAGCAAAGTCCAGGCAGAATTAACAGGTATTCAGAACCTATTGTCAGAAAATTCAAGATATACGTTTTATTTTTCATGTAAATATCTATAATATACGGTATTTTAATCAAAATCATTATGCTATTTTTTACTAAAATAAACTTTCATAAGTTTTTCCATATAAAGGGTAGTTTGGAGTGGGGGGGATTTTCTTTAAAATCTTCGTGTCGGCATTTTAATTTTTTAGCTGTGTCGTCCTTAGATATGGATATTTCTTAACTTTTTTGGGATTCAGGGGTCTCAAAACATATACTTTCGGTGAAATCTCGGTATCTAATTTTTGGTGGAATACAATACCTTCTCTTTCTACTGTGTACGTCGTAATATGCAATAGAGAATGTAAAATGCCGCTTTAGGTTTGAAATCATGCGATTTTATTGAACAGAAAAATAATTTCTCAAATTTTAACTATGTGTGATCAAATTTCACAGAGGCGTTTCTTTAGTGGATGAAGCATGTATTAAATATTAGGTATTTACACAGTGCTTACGAGTTCGTTGTCTTCTTAATATGCCCACTCGCGCGTACAAAGGGTGGTTAATTTCTTAGTTTGTAATAGTGCTTTTCTCTCCTCAAGGTTTCTCCTAGTCGGCGTCAGTTCTCTCTGTGTCCGGCCTGAAAAACAAATAGGGATATAATAAATAACCAATGGACGGTAGTATTACTATTTTGAAATAAAGGAGTGGGTCGCATACTGTCTCAAAGAATTTTAGTGCCTTTGGTACAAAAGTGAAGACCAAACAAATACAACCTTATTTGGCATGCTAGAGGAAGGAATGAAAGTTTATTTATTGTCGCTTCACTGGACTACAGCCACTATTACATATATCAGAGCTTTCATCAACGACGGAAGTTAAAACTGTTGCCGTTATCAAACGTGAATTACTAAACCATATTAAAACGGTGGTATAGTATGAAAATAAATGGTTAAAGTTGTAGTGCTACCCTTCGGCAGTTAGGGAATGTTAAGCACCCTCTCATCCAGTGGCTGAATTATGCTCGGGGGAAAAAGAGTTTGTATGTTTGTGGATGATACTTTACAGTACCAACATAAACAGTTCCGTTCCATTATGGACGAGTATATGTAAATTAACAAGTATTAGCTCAGAAATTTTTATTTGAAGCGCTGGCTTTAAAACATAGCTATTCTTCTTATATAGCACGGCATATCGGTTTTTGAGTGAACATCCTATAATAAATATTTGGCGACAGTGATGGAAGAAAAATATTGCACCATGTTATTCTCAAAAGCAACAGGTGCCTTTTAAATCACGTTGGATGTAATAATCTCGCCAATATCTACCTGGAAAGTCAGGGAAAACTCTTTACTACTTTCAATTTCCGTATCTTAAGCGTTTTCACTGTGCAGTTACGTTTATGGTCCGACATTTTATTTTCTTTTTACCTGTCTGTCTCTTTCCGCAATGTTATCCTTAGTGTATGTTGAATAGGTCATTTAATTTACCACGAATTAGCTGAATTATTAGGAAAACAGCGTGAAGTCTGGGATTTTTTGAGAGAATAAAAACTTAGCATTGAAGCCATTAGATCTGTCTTTTGTCTGTAAGCAGCATAATATAAAAAAAACCAACAAAAACACACAAACAAAGAATTCCGATAAATACCAAACCTGATATTTAAGTTAGGTATCTAAAAAAGGTACAAGATAATTCTCAAAAAAACCCCCTCCCCTAATCGAAGACATTTTTCGTTGTTTATCTTCTAAAGCTGATAACGATTTTGATTAAAATTCCATTTAATTAGCATAAAATAAATGAAATGTGCATCTGAAACTTTTTGGGAATGGCTTGTGAACTCCTCTTCATTTGAAATGAATTTTGTATAAATTGTATACTAGAAGAGATGTAGATAAATTACTACACTTTTTTTCTGAGGTTAGCCGTTTGTTATTGTTTTGTATTTAAAAATACGTCTACTGTTTTTATGGGATAAGCCGCTATTTTATTTTTGTCGTAACCATACAAAGAGCATGGAACTTCCAACCCATCACTAAATGGTACACTTTTGTAAAAAAACTGACTTTCGCTTTAGCCGCTGTATCCTTCCATATCTATACAGCAACCTAAACATCTTTCGCTTATGCTTTATTTGATCGATTTCGAATGTGGCTGAAAACTGGCTACAGGATACTTATCATTACTGGCGTAAGCAAACATAATTTTGTCATTAGTGTCTTACGGTTCCCTTCCGGAATGCAAATAAAACCATTATATATGTGGAATGAATTGACGTTATTAGGACCAAGTAATAAAGAACAAAATATATTTGATTGTTATATTGCATGCTTTTTTTATTCGATATTGCGGGGCACATTATTTGTTTTACGTTTAACGCCAATACCGTAATAGCACTCTTCGGTTTCAATGTCGTACTTGCTAGGCAACGTCTTCGCCTTATCTACGTCCTTCCATTTTTACTATTTTAAAATAATTAACTAAAAATAAGCCAACATTAATTTTGTCATAAGTGTCTTGCGGTTCCCTTCCGGAATGCAAATGAAACCATTATCTGTGTGGAATGAATTCACGTTATTAGGATCATGTAATAAATTAAAATAAATTTGATTGTTATATTGAATGCTTTTGTATTCGACATTGCGAGGCACGTTATTTACTCTACGTTTAATGTCAATACCCTTAGGGTACTCTTCGGATTCAATGTTGTGCTTGCTAGGCAACTTCTTCGCAAGTAATTAACTAAAAAGAATGACAAATTGACAGACTGAAACTTTACAATAAACACGCAGTAAACGTTGAAGCATTGTTACGTTGCAGGTATAAGCCCCAACATTTATAAAATCAAGCAAATATGTCGCTTCTAAAACACAATCAATCAATCTGTAGTGTTTTCTCCGAGGAAGAAAAGGTTTGATTTATTGGAAAGCCTTTCCTCTGATCGATGGCATCTAAAAGCGTTTGAATACTGGTGGCGAGTCCTGAAATGAGGGCGAGTTGTGAATCTGGTACTGCTGGAGGCAAATCGATGGAATCGTAATAACCGGGTGCAATGTAAACTTCTCTTAGCCCTCGGTGCAACTGCCTCAGCCGTTTTTAATTTCTCTGCAGCCTGTGTGGATAGAAATCTCGACAGGATGTTTGCACCGTCAACAACGCGCGATATAAAAGGGAAGAGTTTTGTGGCAAAGTAGCAAGGGTATTGTCTATTTCACGCAAGTATGTAACGGATATAACACACTACAAGCACCACACTCAGTTTTTATACGTTAGCAACAGGACTGTAAATGAACCACACGTTATGTTGGTTGTATACATTTTTCGAAACAGCCCTAATACATCCTATTTTAGCAAAATACATATAGAAACCCCAATGTTTTATTTAATTACAATAGCAGTTGATACTTTCGAGCAGCCCAATATATCCAAGATATTTCCAAGAAATCCCGGCTCATACAAATTTTACTTTGACGGGAAATATCTATTTAATTTGTTATATTATATTCTTTTATTTATTTTCAAATATTTATTTATAATATTTATTTATTGGGACGAAAAAACAGTAATGTTTAATACAATTGTCTGTAAATATATGACTCGCATAGTTATGCCAGTTTTGCTGCGTGGCACGAAAATCAACAATGAACAAATGAAGCCAAGATTATCGTATTATCTTCTGTAAACAGATGTGTCTCATATTACGTTATTCTACAACAAAATGGAGCCAAGATTAACTTTGAACAGCGGAAAGCACTTTTGAAGTGCTATTGGAAAGCCGGGAATGTTGAAGATCGACGGTAATGGAGGCGTGTGTACAGAACCGCCAACATTAACAATTGAATACAGTCGAGGGGAATTTGAGTATGTAATGTTGACAAAGGCAGATTTAGAAGACCTTGCACAGCAACAAACCCCGTGACCTTAGCTATGGTTTTGGAACATTTAGAGCGCTCACCGCAAAAATCTACAAAGCAATGTGCAGAGCGACTTCGGAACATGGTGCAAGAGGATGAGGTCTCAGTAGGGAAAGTTGTTTGGTCCAGTTAGGCACAATTTAGGTTCAACGGAATTGTTAACCGGCTTAACTCTTCTGCTGGTGTGCAAACAATCTACATATGCTTTTGTTTTGTTTTTTTGTTTTTTGGAAAAGGTTAATAGTTCACCTTGAATTAATGTTTGGAAAAATAACTAGCCAAGAGTATCCGAACATGTTACGCTCATCCATCTCACACGCCATTCAAACACACCATGGGAATGAGGAATCTTACTTCAATTGGATCGTCCACCACCACATTGCTACAGATATACACGTTACCCTGCCCATATGTAGCACTGGCACCCCTCTAGGACTTACAAGCGGATACCTAGGAGTCAGAAGCCTGTCGGGGAGCCAAAGACACGAAACCACAGAATGGAGAACCTGGAACGAGTGGTCCGTCCTATAGGAGGACATACCAATGTACATAGAATTAAATATCAAGCCACGCCCATGTATATAAATCAATATAAAGTAGAATTGTATATAATATTATAATACTAAGAAAATCAGTGTTAAAACCGTTAAGAATATTTAGCTGTAGAAAGATGTACAAAACCAAATTGTAACCTAGGTAATTAAGGAAGAGGCGAGCTAGCTTAATTCCGGGTAATGGTCCACTAACCTCCACTTACTAATGCGCACAGGATTAGGCTAAGTAACTACAAATAGAAAAGGAAAAATATAGGAAAGAAAAAGGCAAGAGTAGTGACTTGACTTCCAGGAAACAGAGAGAGTTGGAAAAATAGGAGAGAAATATGGGAAACACAGAGATGGAAGCATTGGGTTTTTCCAGACGGGCCACGAGGACGCAGCATTAACGAAATTTGGAGTAGCATACTTTCAAAGCAATGTGATGCAGATAAGGAACCAATCAAAGGTGGTGTTATATTTTGTGGCCCGAAGGTTGGGGTCACCCAGTGTTAGTATAAAAAAGGGAGCATGCCCCAGACTTGTACTATATATGTGTTTATTCTTCATTGTGATCAGAACCTATGTAAAACGACGAAGGCATGTCCACGTGCATATAGATTAGGCTCCTTGTTAACTTGTTTGGTGGGAATATTAATAATGAAAAATACTGTAAGGAAGAAGCTAGCCGCCGATTAAGGTTTTAAAATATCTTCATGAAGGGAGTAAATTAAAATATTAACGGTAATGCAGTGTTTATCAATTTGCCTCATCTACAAAAGTACTCTGAAATAATTAGCTAGGCAATATCAGGATTGGTGTATTCATCAGCTGCCGAGCCTAAAACGCCGGAGATCACATCACTACATTGGAGACCTTCCAGCATCAGAAGGACGCTTTTCCCCGCTACAGGCCCGTAGCCAGGCATGAGTGCGAGGAAGTGGATGCAAACGAAATGGATGATAGGAAAGGTGATGATGGAGCAATTGGTGGAATGAGTGGTGGGGCACCCGGAGTAAACCCGCCCAGACGCCGCTTCGTCCACCACAAATCCCACATGTGAGCGCTTGAGATCGAACCCGGGCAATCTACATGGGAGGCGAGCGGTTTAACCATTCAGCGAGATACACATGCGTACCTTTATGACATTTTTCTAGGGCACAGAATAGGATAAAGAGATGTTATTGAGTTTCCATCACGTTTTCCAGGTCAACTCTTTTGGACTTTTCCCTATGAGAAGCAAGGATATTGCATACGTAGAAAACCAACTATCCTGGTAAGCACTTCGGGAAGAAATTGAAACGGCATGTGCTGCAATCGCTAAGGATATTTTTGCATAAGTTGCTCGATGAGTAGTGCCACTTACACGGAGGTGTATCGACGCTGTTGTAACTGTTCAGTGCTCATCACTTTCGGTTTGCATGGATTCAGCTTTCGTTAATACAGCTTATACTTTGATACGCTTTATTGGCACCCCTTGTACAACTATGTGTGTTCTTACGTGCTCACATTAATTTCAGTGCCTGCTCTGCTGTATATATTTAATTAATGTTTATACTAGTTACAGTATTCTATTCCATCAAAAACCTCCATTCTGAAATTGCACTTGAAATTTGTTTTAAGGTCTTCTGAACACAAAAGAATAATTTTGTCCTTGTGTTTATTTTGTCCACATGTGTGTGTGTAAACGACGTTAACTCCGTTAAATACCACACTTGAAATGGAAGTTTATCCAAGGACACGATACGAAGATGCTAAACTTCCATAATCCTTTACCACAAATGATCCTTTACATTGAAGTGTTTGATTTCCTCAAACATCTGATGCGTTCTATTCACATGACTTTCTCTACATCTCTGCAACAAATTATTGTTAAAAAGATTATGCTTCTACTTACTTTATGATAACCCAGAAAAAATTAGAAGAAATAGTCTTATTACTTGTTTCCTTGTAAGTAGAAGCGAAATAAGGGAGTTCCATAGGTTAAAGTGATAGTCAAAAGTTAGTTACTATGTGAAAGTCATTTGTTTTTATGGACAGCAGTTGAATAATTCCTGTATGAGAAAAGTGTAAGTATTTCAAAGCTGAAACCAATAACAAGAAATATCTAAAAAACGATCAACTCCACGAAAAAAAATGTATGTAACATAAATTATGTGCTTTAACGTGCTCTACATGTTTTGTGTGGTAAGGTTTTGTCCATCTCTTAATTAACAGTTGTGCAACATTTCGTAAAATTCATCCAGAATAAAGTAATCTCCAGAGGTTATTCCCAGAAAATTATACATTTTATTTGTCAGGTAAATATCTTTAATATTCGATATTTTAATCAAAATCTTTAGATCCATTTTGAGAAAATAAACATTTTCGAAAAAAGTTCCATGTAAAGGGTAATTTGGGGTGGGGAATCTTTCTAAAAATCTTCGAGTCGCATCCCTGGAAGATACTAAACTTAAATGCGAAGTTTGTTATTTTACCGACTTTTCGTTTTTGAGTTATCGTGTTCACAGACACTCGGACACACACACGGATCTTTTTCTGAAGATTCCTTTCTTGGATATAGGGACCTTAAAACATATATTTCCGATGAAATCTCGGTATCGAAGTTTTGAGTGGAGTGCAAAATCTTCTCTGAACACTATGTACATAATACGTGTAGAGAAAGTAAAAATGGCTCTAACGGTTTTTATCTAAATACTACAATTCTAAAGTATTTTCATAAAAAATGAAATACATATCTTGAATTTTCTGGAAGACCTCTTCTGACCCCTCTGAAGATATCTTTATTCACATGTCTTTTGCATTACAGTTAGACAAAAGCAGACTGCTCAAAAATGCATATATTTTACATTACAACTTATGTCAAATACATTTTTGTGGAATTAACATTTTCGAGATACTACTTGTTAAGGGTTTGAATTTTGAAATTTTATACGTTTCTCAATTGGGAAGCTCTTATACATTTTTCTTTTGCTTTTTACTCCTGACCAAGCAAAGAAAACAATTTAAATATGATAATATAGGGCAAGCTTTTAAAGGGTTTAACTATCGCTCTAGCGTAATGTACCTCATTACTCTCCTTGTACCTAAAATTAAATAATAAAACAGATTTTCCTATTAAAAGATTACCTTTAGTTTGAATAGCTTGTTGCAAAATAAGTAGAGAAATCCGTTCGTGTTTAATATCAGATTTTTTATATTGGGAGTTGGGTAAGCTTTATGTCTATGCAGAATGGCTCTTTCAGATTTTATTGAGTGATTTATACTGTGAAAACATGCACCTTAAAATGATTACTGTATCGATTTTATGTGATGTACAGCCTAAGTATTTAAATTAACAAATCTGTATCGCAATATGGTTTAATAGAAATGTACTGATTGCTTTATAATTAATGCTGGAGTTCAACAATTATTCATTCTCAAGATGAGAATTACACACTTTTTTTTTTGAAAACTGCTTACAGAAAAATCTGATGTGTTCCATTCACAGGACATTCTGTATATCACTGCAACAAATTATTCTATTTACTTCATCTAGTGGAGCAAAAATTAGCACAAATACTCCTATTACTTGTTTCCTTGTTAGTAGAAATTGAAATGGCGTGTTATTTATGGACGCTCTTTATAACTGCTGTGGTCCTCAGCGTCCCATTCTAAATTGGGCGTGAAAGACCGCTTAATTTTGCTCAGAGGCCTCTCCTATCAGGCTTAAGGTTCTTTTACGTGCCGTAAATCTACGACATGGGACCCACGGCTTTACTTCCCTTCCGAAGGAAGCCATGCTCAGGATTTTTACACCCGAAAAAATCCATCGTCCTCCGCCGGGTTTGAACCCGCGACTTTGGGTATATGAAGTTAGCATGGTAATTGTTAGTAGAAGCGAAATAAGGAGTTACCATAGGTTAAAGTGATAATCAAAAGTTGCTTGATCTGCGACTGAAGTTCCCTTGTTTGTATAGACACGAATTCACAAAGTCCTGTTTGAGAAAAGTCTTTATAGTTGAAAAAAAAAACAAGAAATATCTCAAAAACAATCAACTCCGCGAAGAAAATGTATGTAACATAAATTGTGTGTTTTAAGGTGCTCTACATTTGTTGTGTGGTAAGTTTTTGTACATCTCTTACGGTTTAGCAATAATGCAAAATTCCGTAAAATTGACCGAGAATAAAATAGTCTTCAGAGGTTATTCCCAGAAAATTCAAAATATACATTTTAATTGCCAGGTAAATATCTTTAATATACGGTATTTTAATAAAAATCGTTAGAGCCATTTTTTAGAAATTTAAAATTTTCTAAAAAAGTTCCATGTAAAGGGTAGTTTGGAGTGGGGGAATTTTTCTCAAAATCTTCGTGTCGCATCCCTGGAAGATACTAAACTTAAATACCAAGTTTGGTATTTTACCGACTTTTCGTTTTTGAGTTATCGTGTTCACAGACACACAGACACATGGACACACACACACGTACCTTTTTCTGAAAATACTTATTTTGGATACAGGGGACCCTAAAACATATATTTCCGGTGAAATCTCGGTGTCGAATTTTTTTGGTGGAGTGCAATACCTTCTCTATATACTATATACATAGCTCGTATAGAGAAAGTAAAAAATAACATGAACTTAAATTAGTTAAATTATATATTCTCTCTAAGCAAACTGTCATTCACTAGCTGTCATCATTTGCACTGGCTATTCCAGCTTTGTTAAGGAAAATATTGGTAATTTTTAACAAAACACCCACTATAATTCTTTTTATAGAACAATGTCTTTATCCTATGACGGCTAGAAATAATCTTAATTATATCACTTTTAAATTTTTGCACACATTATATAGTTACTTGATCTAGAGGATTTTTAAATAATTTGTTTCCGGAATTTAATTTTTTTCTTTATTTACTCATATTCCAATGCTGTTGGTTAGTACGATGTTCACGTTATGAAAATTAAAATGTTACTTCTTACCCAAAAAACCATGCTATAAAAATCTATAGGTACCAATTTTGGATAAAGCATATATGTCCAAGATTAAAAATATACCATTTGGGATAAAATATATATTTTCAAAATTCAAATTTCATCAAGATTGAAAAAATTACTTTTCGGATACATTCCTGCATTCAAAAGATGTAGAATAATTGAGTTCTGTGCTTATTCGTTACGTGAGCAGATGCATTATTTAAAGTTTAAAAGCTACATTAAAAACTAGGCAACTAAGGAATTTTCATCTGGTATCTCTGAAACTTGGGGGTATTAATACTCGTATCATCAGATAATTTACAACTTAAAGAAATTCCCTATTCTAAACATTGTGGAAAGCTGCAATTATAATCCCTCCCCCTAAAATTAACGGAACTAATGAAATATACTGCGACAACTCTTCGGAAGAATGCTTTGATTAGTCCAGATTTGAGGAACTTGCTCTACTTGGAGCGTAAACATTGCCGCCCTTCCTTACGCACACCACAGTACCTATTTAGCTGTGTACATGACGATTAACAACAGGAAGTGGCAGTCAGCGTCGTATCATTGATGACGCACGAGAACGCTAGATAGAAATGTCGCGTAGAACGGGAAATTTATCATTTCTGCCTTCAGAATGGTAAAAGGTTGAATGTTTTGTTTGCTAAACAGTTGTGCTTTATGATCCATTATAACATCAGACGATAAATTAATTCTGCTTATGCTGATCAACATAGCTAAACTTTTAGTATGATTATAAAATATTGAATTCTACTGAGAGTGATACACGATCCAGTTTAAATGATGATACGTTTCTATCATTACTGCGCCTGCCTCTCTCTCTCTCTCTGTCTACCATTACCTGACATTGATAAACTGGTTCGTGAAAAAGTTGTCAGCTTTTAACTACACACCCAAAAAATTGTTTATGAAGTTTTATTTGAGGACGAAAGACTGCAAGACATATTTTAGTTCTCGGCCACTGTTGTAGTTTACATGCCGAACAACAGTCATAGAGCCGAACACCCAGGCGGAATAGAGACTTCAGAATTTGCCTCTGTTTACCAACGCCCTAGGGCTAGATAAGTCTCAGTGTTCCTCGACAACGTCGTTATCACAAAATACGAAGTATGTTTTAAGAATTATTGGATTTGCAAGAATGGAATAAACAAAAAGGAACTCTACATAGCAACAGTCATAATAGCAACTCCAGGCGAATAGAGAGACGTCGCACTTCCCCTCCGTTTACCAGCTCCTCAGGGCTGAATTAGTCTTTGCATTCCTGGACAACACTAATATCGTTAAATACGATGTGTTTTTAAAAATCGATGGACTTTGGACGAATGGTAAAATAACAAGGACTGCACCTCTATACATAAACTATGTAAAGAACAGAACCTTAGCATTTTCGTCGATGTTTTGTAATGCAAGGCAGGAATGCCTACTGAAAGTTGGCCAGAAAAAGAGGAAACAACACGACCTAGAAATGAAAATCCCTTGAATATGCTGCAAAGTATTAAACTTTCAGTACATATCCAGCAGTTATTGCAAACACGATTGAGCTGCAGAGAGAGTAAAAAGGATTTGGCTGATATTGGCCACCTGAGAATTCTGCAGGGAGCAAGATGCCCATATAGTTACAACAGTCACAAGAGAATAACCCAAAATTGGAAAAACATGGGGAAAATATCCCTATGTATCCACAAAATATGTTGGGCTGAAAATTTTACCTCATTTGGTATTGGATATAGAAACGTCAGCATAGAAAACCTTTCCTCTTAACACCTCATCCTTTATTAATTATTCACAAAAGGATTTATAAACGAGTAGTGTTGAGAAAGAAGGTTTGGTAGACAGGACCTTAAGATAAACTTTTGCATGTCCCATACACACAACTTTCTCTACCTATTCCGCCTCTCACCTAGACTGCTCGGATTCGATTCCAAGCGATCGCATGTGCGATTTGTAGTGGAAAAATGGCACAAGGGCGGATTTTCACCGGGTTCTCCGGTTTCCCCCGCGATCACATTCCACCGGTGCTCTATCTTCATTCCATGTATCATCACCTGCAGTGTCATAGTAGTAAACACGGGCATTAAACACTATAAAAATGTGCAACAAACTATTGTTACAAATAGATCATTCTACTCCAATGTAATCATCATAAAATTATCATCATAAAATCATGTAATGTTAACTAAACATTATTTGTATTTCTCACACGTAGTAGTGTATAGATAAGGTATTGTATTTCACCCAAAATGATGATACTGAGATTTCCCCGGAAATACATGTTTTGAGACTCATTGAGTTAAAAAAAAAAACTTTTAGGAAGAGGAAGCATAGTTCAAAAACGAAAACTCCGTTAAATACCAAAATTGGTTTTTAAGTTTAGTAGTTCCAAGGATACATGAAGATTTTCAAGAAAAGCTCCTCTCCCAAACTATCCTTTACATAGAAAATGTTTCGAAAATTTGATTTTCTGATTAAAATATCGTATACTAAACATGGTATGTTGCAGATAAAAGAATAATGTTTTGTATGAATAGTTTATATATGGAACAGCAAGAGAAAGCTATGTGAATGGAACACATCAGATTTTTTCATCAGATATTGTAAACTCCTGGCCATGCAAAGAAACAGGTTTAAACCACATGGCAACCAGCTTTTAAAATATTTGACTATCGCTTTAGCCTAGTTTATTCCCTTATTTCCTTACTGCTTACGAGGAAGCAAGTAATGAGAGCATAACTGCTATCATTTATCTCGATTAGTATGAAATAGATATAGGAATAAGCTTTTTAACAATAATTTGTTACAGAGATGTAGAAAAAGTCATGTGTATGGAACACTTTCTCTACACGCACTATGTGCATAGTGAATAGAGAAGATATTGCATTCCACCCAAAAATTCCATACCAAGATTTCACCGGACATACGCGTTTTAGAAAAAAAAAAAACACGAAAAAATCGGTAAACTACTAAACTTGGTATTTAAGTTTAGTATCTTCTAGGGTTACGTCACGAAGATTTTGAGAAAAATTCCCCCACGCCAAACTACTCTTTACATGGAAAAAATTTCGAAACTTCTGACTTTTTCAAAAATGGCTTTCATGATTTTGATTAAAATACCGTATATTAAAATATTTATATGCCAAGTAAAATTTATATCTGAAATTTTCTGGGAATAGCCTGTAAATACCTCTTTATTTCTTGTAACAAACTATTTTATCTATACGTACAAGTACAAAATAAAGTTCGCTTCCCTTGAGCAGTTGGAACAGCAGAAATCAAGTCCCGTGGACTATTCTCATGGCCAATGTAGACTCGAGATATTCATACAATAGTAATGGACTCGAGAGTATACAAGTCACGTAATGTGAGCGACATGAGGGCCAGGAAAGTGAGCGGAAATCTGAGTTGTGATGATAAACCAAGTGGTCCACGGGTCCCTGCATGTACTGGAGCGTGGTACAATCAATAATGCACCTGGCAGACCGCTCGAGTGAGAAGAGACGGGTTTCTCCCAGGGATAAAGCTACCCCTCGC
Source organism: Hymenopus coronatus (assembly GCA_030762935.1). Lineage (NCBI taxonomy): Eukaryota > Metazoa > Arthropoda > Insecta > Mantodea > Hymenopodidae > Hymenopus > Hymenopus coronatus. The sequence continues at coordinate 65,328,438 of CM060898.1, read as the reverse complement.
TCCGCTAACATAAGCTCGTCGTCTTCCCGAGATAAGATTCGCCTCAGTTCACCTCCAACCCGCCTCAAGGTGAGAATCTTTGCTCACTTCTTTAATTCTTCAATACCTTATTATGTTAAACTTATATTTAATACTTTTTTTTTTTTATTTATTAAAATACACTTCCGGAGTCTGGTCGGGACTCCAGCGCTGTATATCATTTTCCTCTTTTTGCTTTCTCTATACGCACTATGTACATAGTGTATAGAGAAGCTACTGTATTGCACCCAAAAATTCGATACCGAGATTTCACCGGAAATACATGTTTTAGAGCCCCCTGAAGTAAAAAAAAAAGCATTTTTATAAAGATGCTCCGAGTGTGTCTATCTGTGTGTGTGTACACGTGTGTGTCTGTGGGCAGCGTAGCTCAAAATAAAATACCAAACTTGGCATTTAAGTTCAGTATCTTCCAGGGATGAAACACGAAGATTTTCACTACCCTTTACATGGAAAATTTTTCGATAATTTTGATTTTATCAAAAATGGCTCAAACGATTTTGATTAAAATATCTTATATTAACAATGTTTGTATGACAAATAAAATGTATATCTTGAATTTTCTGGGAATACCCTCTGAAGACATCTTTATTCTGGATAAGTTTTGGGGGATTTTGCATAACCGGTAAACCGTAAGAGATAGACAAAAACTTGCTCTACAAAAAATGTAGAGCACGTTAACCACGCAATTTATGTTGTATACATTTTTTCGTGGAATTGTCCGTTTTTTAGATATTCATTGTTTAAAATACTTTAAAATACTTACTCTTTTCTCACAGGGAAATTTGTCAACTTCTGTCCATACAAACAAAGGAACTTTAAAGTCATAGTAACCAGATTTTAAAAGATTTGCTTATCGCTTTAGCCTATGGTACTCCCTTATTTCCCTTCAGCAAGTAATAAGAGCCTTTCTGCTAAGTTTTTCTCGATTGGCATTAAGTAAATAGAAGAATAAGCTTTTAAAATAGCTATAATTTATTGCAGAGGTGTCGAGAAAGTCATGTGAATGCAACATATCAGAGTTTATCATTTACTTTTTTTACTGTTGGATTACTGCTAGTACACACACAACAAACATGCCCAAGGCGGGACTCGAACACACGATCCCCTTCGCCACGAAGTACCAAAGCGAGGCGCTTTAGCGAGCGCGGCTATGGGGGCCGGTGATTTCTAGTCTGTCCCGTTAGCACAGTGTTAGTGCTCTTGCCTTGGCTTAGGGGACCCAGGTTCAATTCCCGGTGCCAACGTGAAGCCGAAAAAAATAAAATGGACTTTTGTTTATGGACGCTCTTTAACCACAGTCCTTCTCAGCGTCCTATTCCATATTGCGCGTGAAAGACCGTTTAATTTTGCTCGGAAGCCTGTTTATCGGGCTTGTGGTTCTTTTACTTGCCGTAAATCTACAACATGGGCCTTTACTTCCCTTCTGAAGGGAAGGATTTATACGCCCGAAAAAATCTATCGTCCTCCGTCGGGTTTGAACCCGCGACCTTGGGTATATGAGGCTAGCATGGTAACCATAAACAGAGTCGAAGGATGTGGTCATATCGGATGATGAATGAAACCGCTGAAATTATGCACAAATTATATTGGGATCAATGGAGCTTAAAGTTGTTCGACATTAGTCAAGATAAGGGAAAACCCTGAAAAAGCATTATCCAGGTAACTCATCCCCGGTGAGATTCGAACTAGAGACCTCTTGATTATGAGGCGGACCCTTAATTTTGCACAGAGGCCTATTTATCAGGCTTGATGTACTTTTAAATCTACAACTTGGGACCAACGCCTTTACTTCCCTTCCGAAGGAAGCCATCGTCCTCCACCGCGTTTGACCCTGCGACCTTGGGTATGTGGGGTAACCACTACACCACGGAGGGCGACCAACGGTGGTTTTCTCCCATAGGTAAGACTAAATGTGTGTGTCCTTTCATCACCTCCATCCCGCGGATCAGAAATGCTACCACCGCCGCGGTATCATCTATTGCCTATCCGCCGATATCGGGTTGTGGTCTCTCTCACAATTCCGTTCCGGACACTGTTGGACCTTGGGTTTGAATACGTGTCATCATTCATTACTAGCAAAAGCTTCGAGCCCGCCTCGGTAGTGTGCGGGTAGCATGTCCGTCTCACATTAAGAGGCCTGGATTTTCCCTGAGAAGACGAATGTCGAGTAACTTTAAGTTCCATGGAACCCGAGATGATTTGTGCATCATCTCAACGGTTCCATTCATAGCCCGAAATGACCGCACTCTTTGACTTAGTTCAAGACTAACACGCTAGCCTCTGGTTCTCAAGGTTGCGGGTTCAAACCCGGTGGATGACAATGGTTTTTTCGGGCGTAATAAAACACCTAGTTTTTTGATAGGAAAATAAAGCCGTTGGCCCAGTATCGTAGATTTACGTCCCATAAAAGAAACTCAAACCAGATAAAAAGGCATTACAACCAATATATTGGTTTATTCTAAAGTAGGTCCTCATTTTAAACAGCTGCATCTTCTTTATATATTAGCAGTTTATTTTATATTAATACCACTAATGTTTAGAAGCTTGGGTTTTTTGTTTTGTCGCCATGGTAGCTGTGTCATGCTTGTATAAACAAACATAAGATTATAGAAAGCAGTTGTAGGAGCAATAGCTTTACCTTTGCGCGTTGGAATTGGCCTCCTTCAGTGCTATTATGTGTGTAACCGACAATATGTACATGCACTGAGGAGACATCGAACATTAAATGGATTGAGAGGAGGGACCTGCTCTGCAAAATCATTTGCAAAGATGATGAACAAATTTGAGGAAACTAGTAATGGTGTACTTAGATGACATTTTCCGAAAAGTTGGCCTTGTACGTTCCCGGGCATAAACCTAGCTGACTATTGGCTATGGTTATCTAAAAGAAAAGGTATTTCTTACTAGATGCACCATTTGAGGAACTGAAACAGTCAATATTGGATACCATTAGAACATCTCTAGGAATGCACTTACTAATGCCGTTAATTGCATAAAAGAAACATCACTGTTTATTAAACAACACGGTCATATTTAATTGTATCTTGTTTTAATAAAATCCCATTTATTTACAATCAAATTGGAGTTTATTTTTTACAGTCTAAAAATTTGACTAAGTTATAATCATTTTAAACTGCAAACTCACTGTAGAATGGAATGCTAAGAGCCGCAATCGTTAAGAGCGTCCATAAATAAAATTCACTTTAAGGGGATAAGGTACTCTGAAATGGAAAAAAAAAAAAACCTTTTGTTTTAGACACTAATAAAACATCTTATTTATAATTTCAGAAAATGTATACTTTTGGGAGGTTAAGAGAACTTTAATCAATTTAAATATAATTTAAAGCTAGTCTGCATTTCTTTTAAACTGCTATGCAATGCCCCATTTTAGAACATTTGTATTTTTAAAATCAGTTTCTCAAAACAGCATTTTTGGATATTTATGTATATTTTTTCAGAAAGTACGAGAGCTGGAAAGCTGAAATTTTCAGCACATAGTTGAGCTTTTTGAAAACACAATCGTTATGTTATACTATATATTGATCATATTAAGAAAGCAACAACGTTGCAAATGTTCCACATTTTTACTTTTTGAATTCACAAATATATTTCTTTTTTAATTTATACTGAAATTGTATCATAGATAAAAATTGAGGTTCAGAAGATCGCTGATTACACTAAGAAAAATCATAAAAAGGTGTAATTATGTATTTCAAGCAGTATCAGAGAAAACGTTACATGAATTCACATGTTTTAAGACAAAGTTTTATTATTTTTCTGATGAATGGAATACTTTTTATACATTCAACCACATAACTATTAATGCAACAACCACTTGAAATAATTGCCATGATTTATAAAATAATTCATAACATTTCTGGAAAAACAATTGAATACTTTAAGAGCAGTGGTGTTTCAACTCACTTAAGGTGTAATTTTCGTATGTTTAGGCTACCTTGTCCCCTTAATTTAAACGTTGTGCTTAAGGTATTGCAAACCAGGTCTGAGATCTTTTCAAAAATGAACCAAATTTTCAAACTTAGGTGTTTACTATCTACGAAAGTATACTTTTTGTTGTTTGCATTCGATAATATTTAAAGCAGTATAGGCAATGTATCTGGACGTTATATCGACGAATAGTTAATATCACTAGTAGTAAATAATCTTGAACAACATTTATTATAAAAGCAAACTCATTTGACCAAGTTGGCTCAGTTTTTGGGGGAACTGTTGAATAAAAAGAAACAAAGGCTATTATATCAATAAATCAAACTAGCACCAAAAATAAAATATAATGTTCCAATGTCTTTATAATCATCATCGCTGCAGCCATTTTAGACAAGATAAAACATATTTTCGTTCATAATGCATTTGTAATAAACATATATTAAGTGTTAACTAAATTAATACTTACAACGAATTTGCGAGGGGTATTTTTAAAGTAAGGTCCGGTTTTAAATAAACTAGTCTTCAATGTTTGTAAAAAATTTATTTTTCAAAAGCTGTTTTGCCAGTTCTCAAGCTTTTTACCAGTTATCAATGTTTTTTTGAAAGCATTTTAGCACAGCACATGTTTTTTACTTCCGCCGTCAGTCCATCTAGGAAACATGTAGGCAGCTGTTTGAGTTCAAACTTTCTGTATTGAAAGTAAGATTTCTGAACAGACAACATCAATTTAACAATTGTTTTTTTGAAACAGAACGGACACCAATTGCCCCTGAAACAATTGATACCAATACATGTTTCCTTTTCTGACATCCTAAATGTTTGAGATAGAAACGACTAAAATGGGAGCTTAAATAATTGTGAAAACTTTGTAAAAAGGACTCGTAATTTATGAAGAATGAAATGAAATATTTAGTAGTCATTTTATTGCATAACGGACCTTACTTTAAAACATCTTTCATATATGATATAAGTAATTACTAATTAATTATAAGCGGCATTAGTTATTATTGTAAGTGAAGTATTAGATATTATAGATACGGTTTCAAGGGTTTTTATAGATGCTCTTCACTATGATTATTAGATATCACTGATGTCCCTCATGGGAAGTTAGAAGCTCTTCCAGATGTCGACTAGTGTCGAGGAATGGTTTCGTGTGCTGCCACCATTAATCCTACCACTTCTATCTCCTGCGGATAGTATTGGATTTATAGCCGGATAAAGTGGATCCGTAGATTTTGTTTCTTTCCTTTTTTTCCCCAGATTCACCTCTTCGAGTTGACCAGCATGCTTTTGAAACCTGACTATTGGGTCTACAAAAAATCCTATTGAATTTTTGTTTAGAAAAGGCGATGATGTCTATTCTGTATAAATCGGCAACGGTTAGTTCACGAACCTCCTAATGTACGTTGAATTACTTCGTTTTTATTTCTTTTGAGAAATGTGTTAAAATTTAACATGGTATGCTGCAAACTGGGTTTTTAAGGTAATAAAACATATATATGTATTATTTGCCGATGATCAGTGCACTATACGACAACATCAAGATGATGATGTGTTTATGACATGCAAACTTGGGGATATTTTTGAGCAAGAGAGATTGAAATTAAACATTGAAAAGACAAAATACGCGGCGGAAGGACCTGGAGAAAAATATTAAAAATAAAATGACAATATCGTATAAAAAGTTAACGACTATAAATATCTTGGATCTATGACTGACAAATCTGGCACAAAGGAAAAAGACAACGTTAATAGAATCGCCTTGCAAAATGAGCAATTAAATTGTTGAATGCGCGATTTTGGAACTGACCTGAAAAGAAAAAGAAAATTTAACATAACAAAGGCAACAGTAGAAAATATTTTAACACATGAAGGAGAAAGTTTAACTATAAAGGAAAAATGTGAAGAAAAAAGAATACTGGCGACAGAAATGGATGAATTGAAAAGCAACATGAGAATATCAAGAATTCGACATATCAGGAGGTTGGAAATGTATGAGAAAGAGACGGCGATAGTCGATAATCAAGAACATGGGCAGAAAAAGAGAATTAAGGAAGAAGATTGCCACATAGTGTTATTAACCGGGAGAAGAAACCAAGGAAGGGCACGCTTGACATGGAGTGATGAAGTCAATAACGCTATACAGAGAAGAGGACTGAAAGAAGGCCAATAGTAGGATAGAACTTGAAATATAATAAGAAGTAAGGCAACCACTGAAAAATGGAAAGCTTGTAAAAATAAAATAAACTTATTTTGAGGTTTAGATCAAACAGAATGATGTGGCGTGTGTTTATCAGTAGATCATCCAAGGGACAAGGTCCCAGGACAGTAATGAAGCCAGCTAGCTTACCCGATATTGCACGGTAAGCTTTTGACGAATTAATTCCACATACCTCTCTCTCTCTTGAACACGTATTGTAAAATAATATTAAGAGGATTTTAATAATTAATCCTCTTCTTTATCCCATATAATATAATTGTTGAAAATAGCAGCTAAAAACTCCAATATTTATGCAGAGTTTTATATACTTGCTTAAGAATATTCAAAGGCTTTCACTAAGCATATGCGCTTCATGTGATATCAGCCATATATCCCACCTGTATGAAATTGTAAAATGAAAAACCGCAATTTAATATTAGTCTAACGTAAAAAATGAATTACTGCAGTGTTCACTTGTATTTATGTAATTTATGAGTTATAGTAATTGTTATTATAAATTACTAGTGCACGAAAAAAATTTACAGCAGGATGACATTAAGCACACTGCTACAAATAACTCGCAGAATCTGACAAACCTTTGATAAAAATCTGATGTGTTCCATTCACATGAATTTCTCTACATTTCTGCAACAAATTATTGTTAAAAAGCTTATGCTTCTTTTTACTTCATGCTAATCAAGAACAAATTAGCAGAAATAGTCTTATTATTTGCTTCCTTGCAAGTAAAAACGAAATAAGGGAGTACTATAGGTTAAAGTGATAGTCAAAAGCTGGTTGCTATGCAACTGAAGCTCCTTTGTTTGTATGGGCGGGAGTTGAAAAATTCCTGTATGAGAAAATAATGTTTTTATAGCTGAAATCAAAAACAAGGAATATCTCAAAAACGATCAACTGCACGAAAAAAATGTACATAACATAAATTGTGTATTTATTTTAACTATACATTTTTGTGTAGTAAGTCATTGTCCATCTCTTACGGTTTAGCAGTTATACACATTTCCGTTTATCTTATCCAGAATAAAGTAAGCTTCAGAGGCTATTCCCAGAAAATTGAAGATATACATTTTATTTGTCAGGTAAATATCTTTTAATATACGATATATTAATAAAAATCGTTAGAGCCATTTTTGAGAAAATAACAATTTTCAAAAGAAGTTCCATGTAAAGGGTATTTTGGGGGGATTTTTCTCAAAATCTTCGTGTCGCATTCCTGGAAGACACTGAACTTAAATACCAAGTTTGGTATTTAACCGACTTTTCGTTTCTCAGTTGTCGTGTTCACGGACACACTGACACAAGGATACACGGAGTTTTTCTGAAAATGCTTTTTTTTGGATACAGGGGACCCTAAAACATTTATTTCAGATGAAATCTCGGTATCGAAGTTTTGGGTGCAGTGCAATATGTTCTCTATACACTATGTACATAGTAGTATAGAGAAAGTAAAAATCGCATTTCAAATATTACCAACGCCCGTTTAGATTCATTTCTGCTGAGTGACAAACTATCCCACAGAAGTAGGCAGTTTCAGAAGCTGGGTAGCAACGGTGCTTCTAAATTTAAGACGACCGGCAGGTCTTGTCATAGTTATTAGCGTTATGTGAGCGCTTCCCCCAACTTGCTGAAACCAAACACTGCAGGGCATCAGGAAGTTATCAGCTTGACAGTAAATGCCGATACCTTGATTACTTTCAGAAATGTTTCGTCCTAACATGAGCGATGAAACATTACACCATTCGCAACTACATGAAGAGGCACTTTCCTCAGGTGTCCAGTCATTGTAGCTTTTACTGCTCCCTTAGCCGGCGAAATGAAAGCGAGCTTAGTTTTTACTTTCTCTACACGTAGATACTATGTACATAGTGTATAGACAAGGTATTGCTCTACAGCCCAAAATTCGATACCGAGATTTCACTGGAAGTATATGTTTTAAGTCCCCCTGTATCCAAAAATATATGCATTTTCAGAAAAAGGTGTGTGCATGTTTGTCAGTGTGTCTGTGAGCACGATAACTCAAAAACGAAAAGTTGGTAAAATACCAAACTTGGTATTTAAGTTCAGTATCTTCCAGGGATACGACACGAATATTTTCGAGAAAAATTACCAAGTGTACAGTACATGACCGAGAGACGGACCGTGCGACTGATAGCCAAGTGTTCAGTACATGACCGAGACGCGGGCCGTGCGCCTGACGGCCAAATTTTGTAACATTCTTACTGTAGTCCGGTGTATAAATCAGTAGAATTAGAAGGTTGTTTATACACTGTAGTGTATGGGGTTAGCTAGTGTGAATATATTTATTGTTTGTGGTCGTTAATGGTAGTTAATAGAAACGTTTGTTAGTGACGGTTTAGGTAATTAGGTTAATTGAAATAGAACGCCAATTGGAACGTCCAATTACTGCCGTGATTTAGCTCTTCCAGCATCGTGGCTCCGTCCACAGCAATGGAAGGAAGCTATCCACATGAGTCCGCGCATGGGGTAACTAGTTAACAGTCCTTGGGGAGTCCCCGCATGGTGAAGACCAGGCTTGACGCTAGGTGCTATGGTCAACAGCCACCAGTGTATAGGCACTGAATTGTGTCCTTTCTCTAATTTAAAATGTTATCATTTTCGTGTATTCCTAATCACCACTAAAATCTCGGTATCTCTGATTCGCAAAGCATGCCGCTCGCCATTACGCTTATGTTGCGTAGAGAATTCTGTTCCAGTTGTTGTGGTTGTTATATAGGGTCTAACGCCACTCATATTAGGGACATTACAATACCGACCGAGTACAAATAGTACCATCTGAGTACAGCTGCTAAAAAGTAGTCAAGCTGGATGGCGCAACTGCACCCTGCTTGGCCCTAAACGAATTTGGTATAGACACACGGAAAGGACTATGAAGACTGCTGTCCACCATACTGATGAAACTAGTATCACGAACAATTCCGTTTCAGTATGACCGAGCAGTTAAAACGACGTTAAATAAATATATACTTTTAAAAAATGTGTAAAACTAACATGTTATAAAGAAATTTTGAGCTACAACGTATGAAATTTAAAAACACAAGTGCTAGCATTTTAATTGTTTCCAAACACTTCGAAGCAATTCACAAAATTTGTAAAATGAGCTACAAGTCAACTTCCAAGCCTGGATAGCACTATACTTACAATGCCACTTGAAAACTGATCAAGTACAGCCTACGTCTCTCTCATATAGTGTAATTACTGTGGTAGTTAAATAAGAACTGCTTTGTTGCCAAAAAAGAGCATGGATAAAAACAAAATAAATAAAACACTGACCATAATAAAGTCAAAAAGGTTATACGCTTCACCATTTCCGAATGAAACCTGTCAAGTTGAACTTATTGAATTCTTCACAACTTTGGTCGGCCTGACACTCGAGCATTCTACCGAGCAAAACGTTTGTGGAAAAGTACAGGGACTACATGAGAGTAATATCGAGTTTACAGATGATCCTCTCACAGATGATATTATTTAACTGGAAAGAAATATCAATATTCTGCATTTTCCTTGATGATGATTGGGGTTTAAGGGCGCTCAACTGTTAGATTGTTAGCGCCCTTAGAAATAAAATAGGCAGTGCATATCAATAAAAACAGTCTAAAACATGAGTAGTTAAAATAATTAAAACTATAGATAAAATAGTGTAAAAACAATAAAACCAGACCTGGTAATAACCTAAAAGCCAGTCTGAAATTAAAGGAGCGAGTGTCAATTAACTTAAAACAAAGCAACATTAATCGCGTCTAATATAATAGAACTAAAAGCTACAGCTAGCCTTCCAGGGACATCTACCTAGCGAAATAAAAAATCACAATAAAATCAGATCCTTAATGGAAATCGAAGCTGGGATAAAAATTTAAAAATCTGAGATATCGCTCCAGTATCATCTGCCAAGATGTTGGAAATGTTGGCCGGCAGTTGGAGAGCGACTTAGTTGTTTCAGAGAAGCGCACTCCAACAAGACAAAGGCGCTGCACAAAGCGGACACACAGGAGCAGATTCTCTCTTAAAAATGTCAGTGGCCGATTCGTAAGCGAGCTAAATACACCTCCTCTCGACGGGATAAACGAGGAGAGGTTACCCAGTTCACAGAAAGTTTTTCACTTCTAGGAGCTTGTTGCCACGGAGAGCTGACCACTCTGCACGCCAGCATGAAAGTAACTGTCTCCGATTATGTAACGTTAAAAAATTGTGTTATTCATTTACATATACATAAAAACTAATTTACTTCACTTTATCTATAATGAAATAAATTGTGTTTTGTAATGTGTAATTATTTATCTATTTCCACGATTTATCAATTTAGCAAAATGTGTCTGAGGTTTTACCGTCACTCTTCAAATATTAACCAACAAAAAGAAAGTAAAGATCATGTAAGATTTAAATATTAAAATTCAAATGCCAGGCGTGATTAGTTTCGATGTATGCAATAATAAGTATATGTTAAAGTTAAGAGGATTTAATATGGTTCATGCACATACGTACAACACAATAGATAAGTTAGGTTATCGCCACTAAACCCAGAAAATTTAACGTTTCTCCATAAGAGTCATTTATGTTTCCAAAGTATGCATCGCAGGTGAAAAACATTCAATATGTTCCATTCAGACAACTTTCTCGATTTGCTCTCCTAACAAACTTCATAAAAAAGATTATTTTTCTATCTACTTCATGCTAAATGAGATAAATATTAGCTGAATGGGCGTATTACTTAGTTTCTAATAAGTAGAAGGAAATGCACTAGGCTAAATCTATAGTACATCTTTTAAAATCTGTCGCAATGCGATTGTCTTTAAAATTCGCTTCTTTCCATGGCCAGTATTAAATCAAAAGAAGCCCTAACCACTTCCTGTTTGAGAAAAGTGTATCTTAAAATTGAAACAAGGAAAATCTCTGAAATGGTTAGCTCTACAAAAAATGCATATAACATAAATTGTGTTTTAACGAGAACTACAAGATTTATGTATAAGTTTTTGTCTATTATAATTTACCAGTTATGTAAAAGTCATTGAGAAAGAAGAGAACTTCAGGGGCTATTTTCAAGAATTCCAGAGTTTTGAGTTGTGCTGTCCACAGACACACACAGGAACTTTTTTCTAAAAATGCCTTTTTTGGATTCAGGGGGTCACAAAACATGTATTTCCGGTGAAATCTTCGTAACTATCGAATTATTGGGTGCATTACAATACCTTCTATATACACTATGTACATATTACGTGTAGAGAAAGTAAAAATCAAGTGGTGTCTGATTAAGCGAACGAGATGGCCAAGAAAACGGATGTTCTCTTCCTGAAATGTTCGACGGAGGTTTTCACGAACAATAGGCACAAGGTAGAATTTGGAATGACAATATGTTGAACATAAAGTGGGGTATGTTCAAAATCGGGGAGTATCTTCTCTCAGCAAAACAATGTACGCAAATGCGGTTAAACGGAGAGGAAGAGATACGGGCCTGCTGAGTAATCATTGACTATAACCGGCCACAAATTCACCGCAAATCTCTGTTGACGCTCCGTCACAATGTAGTGTGGGAATTCTCATCGGCACATAAATCACTATTCGGCACTCCGTGTCTGGTTACACACCGAGGAAAGTTACATTCGACAACATAGGGCTGCAGTCACCATACGACGGTAGCTATGAAATCAGTGCAAATCAAGGTACAGTGTACTTCCTATTATTCGTGTTCGGATTATGCGGTTTGCAAATTATCCTTTTTGCGGATCATCCATGAATCAAAATATATAAGCATTAAATTGCGAGTTTCTAGATTATTCGTGCTTCTTCTCCCCGACATTACCCCGAATAATCGAGAGTATATTGTATATTCATGAACGAATCGCATGAATCGTGTCAATCTTGGTGTGAATCGTCGTTCAAAAATAATCGTATGAATCGAAAAAGAATAGCATGAATCGTGTCTATGATTTATAACCATTTATTTTATTGTGAGAAAATAAATATCGCTGAGTATATATATATATATATATATAATACACATAAGAAAACGAGCACTTCCGATCATTGCCGAAGCCACCACGTGCGTCTTCATTGATTAGGGACTTGTAATTGCACATGTGAAAGCAACCATAAGGATTTACAACTGTTTATATATATTGCAACTGCTATTGGTGACTTTGTCCTAAATATTATCTTAAATAGTAAGTGACAAAATAGCGTCGGCGTTATTGTGTGGGTCAGTTGGTCCGATTATGGTGGAACCTCGTGACACTTCCCTACCTTTTGATGTCTTTGCTGCTCCGGTTTTAGCTCAGGTGGTACCTCCTCATCGGCGAACATTAATTACTCGGTACAGGGTGTGGTACAGAAGGAAATACAAAAAGGTAGTGAATGAAAATATCAGTAATCACTGGTTCGTAAGTATTATTGAAGAAAATTTGAATGGTATAATGTTACACGGTATAAACCCTAACCCTTCTCAACCAAGTGACACCTGCAAACATGTGGGTGACGATTACAAATCTAGGGAAAGCAAAACCATGAATTCTTTGTTTCAACCGCGGTGAGCATTTTGGCGCGATTTTGCTTCAGCGACCGACATAGTGTCACCCATGGAATCTGGCGTAGAACTGCCCAAAACGGTTGTGATTTTAAACTTAGCTTCCTTTCTGTATAAATAGCGTCCCTTCTTGCTATTGGTTGCATGTGCTTATGCCTCTATTCCTTAAAGTCACTCAACGTTATACAAAAGACAGGGCAATAATATTTTAGATGTTTACTTTTGAAAGCTCAACTCACAATACATCAAGGTCTTGCTAGTGGAAAACTGAGCTTTTACAGTTAAAACCACGTTTTCTTAGCGTGTAAAATATTGACAAAATAAAAATACTCACAAGTAAAATAATGGTTAAAGCAATGCTTATTACCCCTTACTATGATTAATACTACATTACTATATAAAAAGGCTATCTGTTTAATTAAGTATAATGATCAACATCGGTAATACAGATCGTTGCGCAATAGAGCTTATTTCTACATGTTATTGTTAGTTACATAATTACGTGGATATTGAAGAGTTACTGTCAGTACATTAGAAAAATATATAATTTAATAAACAAAATTTTACGACAAATAAAGCAATAATGCTCCAACATAATAGGTATAGAAACAAACTTTCTAACACATTAAAATTACCTCGAATATTCCTGAAGAAAATAATAATTTTTCTGGGTACTAGTGTTGCCTTATAATGATGTAGTTATAAAAATTACATGACTTAGTGGCGCGCAACCGCGACAGTGATGAATAATAATTACTCTGCCATGCAGTCGAAACTTAGGTGTCAATTTTAGATTTAAACAAACTTTTTATGTTTTTTTTTTTTCAAGTAATGCAGGAAATTTTACTAAATATGTTTGCAATAGATGTAAAAGAGTAGGACGTTTGTATATAAATTACTGTTTTATGTAAAAGCGCTACCATATGACTATCATCCCCGTGTACAATATAAGTCAATCCCAGAGAAGATGTGGCGACGATTAATGAATCGTATGAATCGATTACTGAAAATGAATCGCTTCGACCCAACTCTGTGCTGATTGAAGGCTCAGCACACATGCGAGCAAGATGTTCATCCATAGCGATACTCCCTGCTAACGTTTCCTCTACAACTGTATTGTGCTACTACTTGGATTGTTTCCCTTAAGGGACACCGGGAGTTAAGTTTCAAATTTCTATATTTTTGAATAGATATTTCTGAAAATGTTACTGCGATTGTATTGCTGTTATGTAATATGAATACTAAATGCCATTCAAATTGGAATAAATATTTCAGAGCATAAATGTCATAAATGTAATGCAAATATCAATCAAAATGCTCAACGAACGTTAACACTTGAGAAAATTGGTTAGGAAAATTTAAATTACAGCTTTAAACAACACACAAAAACGTAAGCCACGGAGGTCCTGGGTTCGATTCCCGGCTGGGGCGGAAATTTTTCTTTAACCAGAATTACTCCCTATCCCACACAGAGTCTGGAAGTATGCATGCGAGAGTGAATGTGTGTGTTTGAGGAAAATAAAACGATTTAAGCCCAACGTAAAGAACCTACCCACAGACGAGCTGTTTCCTATGGAAAGCCGCGGTATCAGCTTACATGTTGAAGGGGGCTGATTTGTTCCATTCACATGATTTTCTCTACATCTCTGTAACAAATTATTGTTAGCAAGTTTATTATTCTATTTATTTAATGCTAAAACATTACCGTCTTATTACTTAGTTCCGTTAGAAGTAGAAGGGAAATAAGGGAATACATTAGGCTAAACCAACAGTCAAAAGTTTTAAAATTGACAAGTTCCCGTGTGAGAGAAGTTGAAGTATTTTAAAACTGAAATCAATAACAAGTAATATCTCGAAAACGGCCAACTCCACGAAAAAAGCGTATATGACGTATTCTTTATTTATCGTGATCTACATTTCTGTGTAGTAAGTTTTCGTCTATCTCTTACGGTTTACCAAATGTGCAAAATGCAATATCATCCAGAATAAAGAGGCTTACATTTTAGATAAAGAGATATACATTTTATTTGGCCCGTAAATATCTTAAATTTAAGAGATTTTAATCAAAATCTATGGGGGCATTTTTGAGAAGATAAACATTTTCAAAATATGTTCCATGTAAAGGGTAGTTTGGGGTGGGAAGATACCAAGCTTAAATACGAAGTGTGGTATTTGACGGTTTATTCGTTTTTGAGCTATGCTGTCCACAGTGGATTCAGGTGGTCCTAAAGCATGCATTTCCGGTGAAATCTTGGTATCAAAATTGTGGGTAGAATACAATACCTTTTCTATACACTAGGTACATAGTTCGTATAGGGAAAGTAAAAACGAAGAAATACAGCACAACATCTATCCGAAGCACACTAACGTTGCCCTTACTCTCTACTCAAACTGGAAGCAGACTAACTGTATCATAACGTCCTCCGATGAGATCAAAAGCGGAACTAGATAGGCGCAATTGAAAATATATATAGCCCTCGACGTATCAAACGGGCTGTGGATCGATAGCAGCAACCTCTATGGCATAAACAGACCGAAATATAGACATGGCAGAATATCCTGCTGGGTTTATCATTTAGTAGGATACAAAGAGATTTTTCTGTTAATATTTTAAATCGATGCACGAGAGTGCGGAGTGCAGTTGTTGGTTCCCATTCGCGAGGAAGGACGAACGGATGAAAATGAGATGAGGCTGTGATTAAACAAAGCACTAGGCTTTCGGTGGCTTTTGAAAGAATAGCTTTGTGACCAACTCTTAATGAAAGCTGGTGAATCGGAATTAAAGAACTCAACAAATAACAGCATTCAACTTCACAAATATTTCTGCTCTATAAATAGACGAACAAAATTACTCTGCTGTAGGCTTTATTTTTCTAAATAAATAATAAAACCATCATTAGAGCAATCTACTTCTGTTTTTAGAAAAAATGGCGCTATGTGTGGTATGTATGTGCGTGTGTGTGTGTGTGTAGACCTCATAGCTCAAAAACGATATGTCCGTTAAATACCAAACGGGGTATTAAAGTTCAATGTCTTCCAAGGATGCGGCACGAAGATTTTCAAGAAAATTCCCCCACCACCATTTACCCTTTACATGGAAAAATTTTTGAAAGTCTTGATTTTCTCACAAATTTGCAAAACGATTTTGATTAAAATATCGCATATTAAAGATATTGACATGGCAAACAAAATGTGTATCTAGAATATTCTGGGAATAGCCATTGAAGACTACTTTATTCTGGATGAATTTTATGGAATTTTGTGTAACTGGTAAATCATTAGGGATAGACCAAAACTTACTTAACAAAAAACGTAGTTCTGGTTAAAACACTCAATTATATATACATATAAAATATTCCTATTGGTTTCGGTTTTAAAAAATCTGATGTGTTCCATTCACATGACTTTCTCCACATCTCTGCAACAAATTATTGTTAAAAAGTTTATGCTTCTACTTACTTCATTCTAATCGAGAAAAAAATAGCAGATAGCCTTCCTTTTAAGTAGAAGTGAAATAAGGGACCACCATAGATTAAATTGATAGTCAAAAGCTGGCTGCTAGGTGATTAAAGTCCCTTTGTTTATATGGACAGAAGTTGACAAATTCCTGCATGAGAAAAGTGTATTTCAAAGCTGAAACTAATAACTAAAAAACGATCAACTCCACGAAAAAAAATCTATATAACACAAATTGTGTGTTTTAAAATGTGGTAAGTTTTTGCCCGTCTCTTACGGTTTAGCAGTTATGCAAATTTCCGTAAAATTCATCCAGAATAAAGTAGTCTTCAGAGGCTATTCCCAGAAAATTCAAGATACACATTTAATTTGTCAGGTAAATGACTTTAATATAAGCTATTTAATCAAAATCGTTAGCGCCATTTTTGAGAAAATCAAAATTTTCGAAGAGAGTTGGGGGTGGGGGATTTTCTTGAAAATGTTTGTGTCGGAAGATACGACTTAATTACCAAGTTTGGTATTCAACGGTCTTTTCGTTTTTCAGCTATGCTGTTTAAACACACACACATACACACACACACACGAACTTTTTTTTTTAATATGCTTCTTTTTTATTCAGGGGGACCCAAAACATGTATTTTCGGTGAAATCTCGGTATCGAATTTTTGGGTGGAATGCAATACCTTCTCTATACAGTATATACATGGTACGTGTAGAGAAAGTAAATACTTATACTTTTCTTTTACGAGAACCTGTCAACTCCCGGCCACGCAAAGAAACGTATTTCAATCCCAGAGCAACCATATTTTAAAACATTTGACTGTCAGTTTAGCCTTATTTGCCTTCTACGTATAAGGACCTACGTAATAAGGCCATTTCTAACGTTTATCTCTATTAGCCTGAAGTAGATAGAAGAATAAGCTTATTAACAATAATGTGTTGCAGAGATGAAGAGAAGGTGATGTGAATGGAAATATCAGTTATTACTTTTGTATCGTTTTATTTTATGTGAAGTTTTAATGGGGTGCATAACTGAAAATTATCTTTTTTTGAGCAACATGGTTTAGGTTTTACTGAAATACATCTTAAACTCACTATCCACTATCATCCAAATTTTTAAACAAATCTTGTTTTTATCACCACTACTGACAATGAGTAGAGTGGTTTGAGAGAATATATTGTGCATTAGTCGAGCCCAGGGACCTGTTTCTCAATATTCATAATTTACACATTAACAATGTATAAATGAAGAATTTACAAATAACAATGGAAAGATTACAAATGCTTGTCAGCTCTATTTCACAATTAAAGTGAGCTTGTAAAGTTCGAGGAACTTTACATTTGTAAATTGTATATATTGATTTGTAAACATAGGTATTCATTGTGATATATTTCAGTTTCAAAGCGTTACATTAAAGAGTTAAGTTATAACTCCATGTGTCTAGCACGTTAGATAAGTGTATGTGTGTGTGTATTTAATCTGAAATGCACTACAGCTAGTTAATTGACTTGAAGATTCAAAGATATCAAATATTAAAGACACGAATTTACAAGGTCTCATTGATGACCTGTTCCTTGATTGGCTATGGAAGGATGTGTATTAGTACATCGTTAATTGTTAGATTTATCTGTGAATAAATACTCTATGCACTAGATACTGTAGCCTTAGAAACCCCATGCACAAAATTGACAGCTGTTGTTTTGAGGTTAGGTCCCCACTTTTGCCTGTTGCATGCTGAAAGTGATGGCCATGTCTGACAATAACAACTGTATTGCAAAAGAAGTCATCCGATACCTCTCATTGTATATTCATAAAGAGATATAACGCCATTATAATGTTTATTATGTTGTCTAACTTCCGTTACATGTACTTGATAATTATCTGAATCATTGCAACTGCTATTAACTAGTACTTCATTACATGTTCAGAGATATATTTCTGTGTACTTAATAATATACTTTGTTGTGTGTTTTTGCTCACAAATATTAAGATATATTACTCTAGAGATCTTAAGTCATTTTTAGATAAACTGCTTACTTTACAAATGAAAAATAAAAATGTGTGGAATTACTATTTTATAGTGCATCAAAATACTTGCAAACTCTATTAAATTTCACTTGTAAATATTTGAGGTTGTTTATAAACTTCAGCTTTACAAACCTTCATTGTAAAACAGATTTTTACAAATTGCAAACAAAGCTTGCAATTAACAAAGCTTGTAAACATTTTGAAACAGGTTCCAGTTGGATATATGGAGCAAAAATTTGGGGTAACGAGGAAGCGTTGGAAAGATTGAATTTAGTATTGATAACATTTACAAGCTAATTATAGAAGTCCTGCAGTATTCAGTTAATGCAGGAGCAATGGAAAAATTAGAAATGGTTAGTGTAAGAGGTCAGATAATGAAAAGGGTACTCGAGTACTTATTTCACATTCAGTAACTGCTAGAATCAATATTCTGAAAGTATGTGTAAGGTTCCAAGAGAGTTGTTTGGAAAGTAATGTGAGGTTTGGGTAAGATTAAGGAACAATTGATCAAGAACGGTTTGGGAGATGTGTGGTACCGAATGGGGTATTCCATTAGGGAGAAAAGCAAGAGAGAGATTGGAGGATATGGACAGACAAAATCTACGGGCATAGACGAGAGAGAAAAAATCGTTTAAAGGTATAATAAAGTGAAGGAAAATCTAGGAAAGGAAGAATATCTTAAAGTTAGCAGCAGAAAGTAGAGATGGGGGTGACATGATTCTGACAGGGATATGGAAGCTGAAAGTTTTGAGAGGAGGAGAGACGCAGGGACTATGTCAAATTATTAGGGAGGGAGAGGAGGAGGAGGAGGAGGAGGAGGAGGAGGAGGAGGATGAACTGCATATAATGTTTAAATGAAAGAAACGAATGGAGAGTGGAGTTGATTCAACTGTAGTGATTAGGGAGAGATAAAGGCGATATTCAAGGATCAAGGGCAGCTTAGAAATTTAGTTAAATTCTTATAGAAAGTTTATATAAAATGGACAATAATAATTAGTGACAACACATTGTGAACTAATCTTAATCTACAGATAATACAGTGATTAAGTATAGGTATTTGTAAAGTGGAGGTTAGTGGCATACCTGATAATGACCTGGGCCACAGGAGGTTGCCACATTTGTATTGAACTAAGCACTCAAATAAATTATCTGTTATCTTTTTTGCCTTTAATTATGATGGCCATGGTTTCAATCGATATTTACTTGCAGTCATATAGGAACAAGCAGGATATTAAGGCGACAGTAAAAACAGTTAAACTCTACAGGCTGACTCTGATAGTGCACTCTTTCTCTAAGACAAAAGCCGCCAACTGGTTGCCCTTTGAGAAAGGAGAGAGAGAGCAAATTTTCTCTAAACTCCAGCGAACGGAATGGTGCGCACTGCTTAAAAAAACTGCTCGGAAAGCAAGAACAAATAATTCCTTCGGTGCTGTGGCAGTTTGCAACATTTTGCGTTTTCTATTTTTCAAAGGTAAATGAACCTGTTATAGGTTTATGATTGATAGATCACCAATTGTCCTATTATGTCTCTTGCAATGGTATTTATACTTCGGATATGTACATATACGTACCTATTTCCACAGATATTGTGATAATTCGTTGTCGTAACATAAATCATTGCATAAATAATAAGAATTGTTGTATTAATATAATAAAATAACAAGCTCCCTAACCTGGTTAATACCACTGCAATCGCATTGTAACATCAACAGTATGAGAATTAGTTTATAATGAAAAGCTTTCTCATTTATATCACTGGAAATGAAGAGGCAGTTTGATAATTAACTGGTACCTAACGTCTAACTACGTGTACTTTAATTGACCTCTTTTTTCAATTTAAACACACTTTAGGATTTATTATTTTATCCCCTTTATTTCTAAAAGAACTTTACATTTTAGGAAATCTAGATAACTTTACACCAGTTAACCCTCCTTGGTAAGTGTCGTAGTCTCTTACTTGGGCTGCGTAATGACGCTGTAAATTGAATTTACTGAGCATAGAAGTTAGCCGCAAACTGAACACTTATTTCACCTCTTTCTATAAATAAGCAAAAATTCCTCTAAGGCAGGCAAAAACATAAAAGTGGATGAATTGCATATCAGTTTGCTTGCTGTCCTGGACATAAAACACAAACGGCACACTGTACAAGAAAGAGAATCCTTGCCGTCACATGTTCCACGGCATACACGGAGAAAACCTGCTTGGTGGGGCACAAAATCAAGCGAGTTGGTGGCACCTGTTCTAAGAGCTAACAAGAAACAAAGGTATACTCTAAAAGGCATCGCATAAAATATTAGAAACATTAAAGAACATAAGAAAATATCCCTAAGCAGCTCAAATTACACAAAATATGTTTCAGTAACATTGTAACAACCTTTTTCGCTAGTTCTAGTTTCGTGACCATAAAAAAAAAAATATATATAAAAACCAACAAGATTGAAGAGGACTGTTCTATATAGTAAATCGAAATTTAGCAAATGTGTCTTATGTTTTTAATACCTATATCTGTCGTTAATCTTTATTAGATGTTTTATTAATATTTATATCTTTAATCTTTTAAATTTCGATATAACCAAAGATTTATAGTCCATTTTAATATACTCTCATACACAAGTAACAATTAATAAAATTACAACAATCCAAATCGGGCCATGAACGGAGCTTATAGGTGCCTATATCGTACGACTAATTTCCATAATTAACAATGTACAACTTTACTATGCTTCGAAGTATTATATGACTTATTGCCGAATGAAAAAATCTGTCTTGTTACACTCACATGACTTTCTCTATCTCTTCTGCAACAAACTGTTCTTACAAATACTTATTTTCTATTTAGCAACATATATAGGTATAAACATTTGCAGAAATTCTTTTATTACATGCCTTCTTACAAATACGCGGGAATAAGTAAAACAATAGGTTGAAGCAAGAGCTCGCAGTCGTTATGCATTGTAATTCCGTTTTCTTTACTTGACGATTTTCCATTTGAGAAATGAACAAGTATTTTAAAATTGAAACCAATAACTAGGAATATTTCGGAAACGATCAACTCTACAAAAATATGTATTGGATATGAATTATGTGCTTCAAAGATATCTATATTTTTGTATGGTAAACTTTCTTCATCTCTTATGGTTTACGAGCACTGTAAAGGTCAACCAGAATGAACAGTACTTCAAGTGGCTATTTCCAAAAAATTCAAGATATGTTTATTCTAAATGGAATCTATAACAAACTATTACTAATGATCGGGAAGATGTGTTTTATATGCATAAAATCATTTAAAAGAAAGTGTCACTACGAAATATGGTTACATAATAGAAATGCAAGAAATTACTATTTGTAGTATTATTATTACTATTATTAATTATTTTTATTATTATGGCGTTGACTAATATTAGAACATATAATAACATGTGGCATTATCATGATAAACACTGACCTATTTTAAAGTCACCAACAGGAGCAATATAAAATTTGTTACACGAGTTCCTATACAAAACAACTAATAGACTCTTATTTAGCTATAAACTATAGTCGTTTTTATAAACTGAGTATTGAATATCACTGCTTGAACATCAGTATTGTACCGATATACAATGTCTAGAAATAATGTTAACGAACATTTCAAAACTAAACGCTTTAAGCCATTCATAGATGCCATTTTAAACTAACTTTCAAACTTTAAGAGCCTTTAACAACAACCTGGTCTTTGTTTTGCGCGCGTTGCCTGTAGAGTAGCAACTACGATCACGAAAAGTCCTAGCAATGGTAGCAATTTCTTTCAAAATATCTGAATGCAAGAGAGAACAGGTCATTCCAGCTTGGCTGAGCAACAAAGGAGCAACAATTACCTCGCGACTCTCAGGAGTCTACCAGCAGCATGCAATACAGTGCATCATTGAGGTGTCACAGCCAAATCAAGTGTTGGAAATCAACTGGAAGGATGCAAGTATTGTGGCATGAATAAATTTTACCCAGTGATGTATTGGCTAACACATTTCACCTTCAATTCTGCTCCGAGTTTTGTGGTTGAATACGTGCGTGTACTCCGACTCAAAGGAGTCTAAGTGGAACGTCTACTCCAGAACATAATACCGTTTCAAAAGAAGTAACATTTTCTCCGTGTGCTTCAATAGAACTCTGTAATTAGGAGACTTTAGGATCCAGATTTAAAATCCACAGATATAGATTTTGTGTTATAAATAAAAGATAGTGTAAAATGCTTTGGATTCAAATACGTGCATTAGATATCAATGCTAAATGTTATTAGTTCTTCCTTTTAATTATCAACACAAATAACTTTAAATAAAAAAAAAAAACTATGCAATACTATGTAAAATTGCTATGGACACATTTCTAGAACCAAATAAAAAACACAGAAACTGGGGAGGGTGAAATAAAAATTGTGCAAATGAAATTACCCAGCAGTATAGAGAAAATTTAAAAAAAAATTATATTAAGTATGTCCGATGAAGAATAAACAGAATGATATTTAGCTCAGACACTAAGGTCGTCTCCTTAGCGCGGTGGTAGCGCAGCTGCTTGCCAAGCGGGAGACCTGGATTCGATTCCCAGTACCGGGGTGGGGATTTTTTCTCCCGCTGGGAGACCTGGACCGGGGTGCACTCAGCCTCATGAGGTCCCTGGGGGCGCCAATTGAGGAACTACTTGATGGAGAAGTAGCGACTCCAGGTCATGAGGACCGCATTAACCGACCGGGAGGGATTCGAGGCGCTGACCACGTCTTACCCTCCAATACTGCACCCCATCGAGACGGGATGGGGGACGCAGCGGTCGGGCGGTAGGCCAAGGTTCCTTGTGAGCTGTCGTGCCATGGAGTTATTATTACTAAGGTAGAAGAAACATGGGAAGATCACTGACGAGAAACCGCGACAAACTGAAAAGTCTTATCTCTGTGGCTGATGACGCAGAAAATATCGATTGTCTATATATCCTTCCAGTTACATAATTCAATATTGGTATAACTTAAGAAGAGGAGATATGAAGGAATAAACTAGGCTAAAGCGATAGTCATATCTAGAGACCGGGAGATCCGTGGTTCAAATCCCGGCTAGTTGAGTCTGACTCTACCTATACGCGACTTCTGTGAAAAAACAATTAAATCAACTAGATTTAACTAGATTCATTTTGAATAAACTATAATTTGAATTATAAATGTTAAAATGAAATGTGTTTAAGCGATAAAGGACTATACAGTACAAAAATAAGCTATGTATTTCATACTAATCCAAACACACTTGTTTTTCTAATATTGGGAAATGGAATGTAAAGATATCCACAAAAATATCACATTACTGGCAGATGATCAAAGGAACCTGGACACTTGTGGCATCTCATTGACAAACGTCCCAGAGAGGAATAGCCGCGTTAGCACGCCCACTGAACCACAAAACGACCGACACTGCTCTCAACATGAATAATTATAGAGCGATGCTCGACTGTCAACCATTTTAATTTTCTCGTCTGTGTACCTATATCCCGCAATCTCATTACTCGCACACACCGTTTCTCCACTACAAATCTGTTTAAATATATGAAACTGCAGCTTTTACACGTCCCAATCAAATCGCTACATATTACATTTTAGTGAAAAAGCAACGATAAATCATTATACTGGTCAACATAGCGGAATTATTTTATTATTTGTTTATCATTGCTTTATTTGTATATCCCCTTTAACTATCGAGAGCTTTGGCTTATAAAACAATTCATATGTTAGTAACAACGCTTTGAAACAACTTCTACTGGTCCCATATAATAATTTGGGATCTCGTGTGGTACACGAAAAAACCTCATGTGTCCCATTCACATGACTTTCTCTACATCTCGCAACAAATTATTGTTAAGAAGCTTATGGTTCCATTTATTTCATTCTAATCGAGAAAAAATTAGCAGAAATAGTCTTATTTCTTGCTTCCTTGTATGTAAACGTGCAATAAGGGAGTTCATTAAGTTAAAGCGATAGTCAAAAGCTGATTGCTATGTGACTGAAGTTCCATTGTTTGTATGGACAGGAGTCTACAAATTCCTGTATGAGAAAAGTAAGTTTTTCAAAGCTGAAACTAAAAACAAGGTGTATCTTAAAATCGACCAACTCCACGAAAAAAAGTATATAACATAAACTGTGAGTTTTAACGTGCTTTACATTTTTGGTATGGTCAGTTTTTGTCTATTTCTTACGGTTTAGATTTTATGCAAAATTCCGTAAAATTCATCCAGAATAAAGTAGTCTTCAGAGGCTTTTCCCGGAAAATTCAAGATATACATTTCATTTGTCATGTAAATATCTTTAATATACGATATTTTAATCAAAATCATTACAGCCATTTTTGAGAAAATCAACATTTTCGAAAAAAGTTATACGTAAAGGGTAGTTAGGGTTGGGGGCATTTTCTTGAACATCTTCGTGTCGCATCCTTGGAAGATGCCAAATACCAAGTTTGGTATTTAACGGTATTTACGTTTTTGAGCTATGCTGCGCACACACACACACACACACACACATACACACATACGGACCTTTTCCCAAAAATGCTTGTTAAGGGGGATTCAGGGGGACCCAAAACATGTATTTCCGTTGAAATCTCGGTATCGAAATTTTGGGTGCATTACAAAACCTTCTCTATACATTATGTACATAGTACGTGTAGAGAAAGTAAAAACGCGAGTAAGAAGGGAAATTTAATGCTGTGTCGGCATATTTCCATGACAGCTTGGTGGTTAGAGAAACTGGACGGAAACCCGGAGATCCGTGGTTCAAATCCCGGCTATGATATTGCACGTTTCAGTCTGACTACCTTTCTAACTTTGTACAAAGACATTAAATATACGACTGGCGCTATGATTTAGCAGAAAATGTGAACGTGTGACGGGGACTCGGGCCTTTTCACGAATTTCATTGGTGCCATTCTGGTACAAGTCACGTGAGTAAGAAAAGGCAATATAATTGGGCAATCTACCCTTTCATCCTTCAAACCCGCTTGACGCTCCCTCGAACAGGTGGATTTGTGTGACAGTGAACGAACTACTTTGGCATTATAAACTCAGTATGTAGCGCAGAGAAACGATTAGTCTAATTTTGTAACACCCAGTGAGAGGGATGGAGTATTGTATACCAGAAAGTTTAGGGATCACCAATTCGCAACTCCGAGCTTTATGAAGTTATATTTCATGTTAATCTACTTCCCTTCGGTAACGTGACCTGTCCAATACGCTTTTAAGAGTACAGCAAACATGTGTAAGACATGAGCGGAGAAAGCGAAAAGACCCCGTTTTACGATAAGTACTTCCAGGCGTATTTTAATGTCTTTGAGTATATTATACACGGAATAATTAATTCGCAATAAATGATCTAATATTTGGCTAAGCTATGAATTCCAGAACTTGAAGTACTTACGAGAATTCAAATCGCCATTGAGCTCTGTAGTCTCAAAATTATTTAAGCTCTTCATATGGTTCACCAGGAAAAACACGAATCAGTTGAGGAATTTAATGTGTGCATGAATGCCATGGTAGCTCAATGTTTGGAGCAACTGGAGGAAAAAAGACCTGTGGCTCAAATCCTGGCTACGGCATTGGATTTTTCAGTCTGCCTTTACCTCCTGTCTTACATACGGCTTATGTAGAAGAAACAATTAATTCATAGCTCATATGTTAACCCTAGTTTATTTTTATTAGATTAATTTATATCATTAAACACTCGCATGTTCACTATAACTTGCATACTCCCAGATTCTGAGTAGGATGGACAAATTCCTCCTCCCAGTCAGAAATCGAACCCGGGATCTCCGGGTGAGAAGTCAGCTCACTGAGACAGTCTGGAATTATTTTTGATCTCGTAGACTAGAAGTAGATACGTGTTATTCATTTATCTGTAAGGTTTACGCTCTTATAACTATAGGATGACACGTTCACATTTCCCTTATCTTATTAATTCATGTAACTATTTAATATTAACTTAGGCGTTAAAATACATGGAGACGGAGGTGGGAAAACAAAAGAAACTAGCTTGACAAAAGGAAAAGGAGCCATGACAGCAATTAAAAGTTATAAGTACAGAGTACCGAAAATTGGGGTTTAGTGGTTGGAAGGGAAGTATTGTAGGAGAGAAGAAAATAATCACTACACATTTTGGAAAATAATACGGAAGAGATTTGAAGACATAGAAATCCAAATACTTTTTTTATGGGATAAAGGAATAGACGCCTCTGGAATATTATATATCCATGAACGAAACATAGGAAAGTGAGACATGTGTTCATAGGTAAATAGCAAACTAAGGAAGTGAATAGTATGGTTAAGAACGAGAGTTTGGGAATTAAGAAAGAAAAGAAAAGGCATGCCACAGAGTCAGTGTCCAATTAGTGGAGGCAAGGAAGATCTAGAGCATATAGTATTTGAATGCCAAGGAACGGATTTACGGAGGGAAGAATTCCGGGAGCAGAAATGAGGCAAGATGGATATTATCTCGTAACAGCATTAAGGGGAGCTTTTAGAAATGACGGAAGCTTAGGTCATTTTAAGCACATTTAAGAAAGCATGGAACTGGCTAATTGAATTAGAGTTAACAATTCTGTTAGCTATTATTGTTTTGATAGTTTTAAGGAATTAAAATGTGTGTTGATATAATAATTATGTGAGTTGTAACGGCATTCAATGTGCTTTGTGATTGGTTGCACGTGTTCGCTATTGGCTAACCACGTGTTCTGACGCTACATTACTTTTAAGTTCACGACTAAAGTTATCTTTCTTTAAGTGTAAATATTTCTATTGTCCAGGGCTATACGTCGCTTCGCTCATGAGACATTATATATAATCAACAAGAATATGGTAATTCCGTCCTGAAATTTTCTTCTTTTTATCTCAGGTCGATTTGTCTTGGAGCACGCTGAAATAAGGAATACCTGCTTCCTACTGAAATAACGGTATATCACTTTTTAGTTTATACTTGTGTACATTCTAAATATTAAACCAATTAATATCTAGCTTGATATGCCAGATTACAAACATTGCACGAGAAATACTTTCACTCATCGCCGCGTGTGTGTGCGCAAATGTCACCCTTTTCGTACTCTAAAAAAAATATTACCCATCATGCAGCGCTTTAGAGAACAAATGATCTCGTTTTGTTTCTAACTCCACTTATATATATATATTAGTTACATTTGTTTTCATAAGTTATTTGTTTGTAAGCATTTTCTGGTTTTAAACTAAACCAGTTCTTTAAGCATTGTTGACTAAATTCACATCGTTTCCTTGCAGTAACCAAGTGTAAGCGCACTCACTAGCCGATCATTGTTGACCTTCTCTTACGACATTTTACAAGCCCTTAATTAACTAATACATTAATTCTGCACACATTTTATTAACATTATTCATATTTAAATAAACATTATTCATGTTTTATAAATATTTTCTCAGAGTGGGTATGACAAGCTGGGCTGAATGTCCGTCATACTTAAGTATGCATTAGCTTAATACAATTAAAAAACAATTGTGTTGCGATCACATGACTTTCTCTACCTGTTCTGCAAACAAACTAAACTTACAAAAGATTATTCTTCTGACTAGATCATGTTAAACAGGTTAAACATTACTATTCAGTTCCGCATAAGTGGAAAAAAAGGATATCGCAGGCTAAAGCGATATTTAAATCCTTTAAAAACCGATCGTTATGTGAACAATTAAAATTAGGTTCGTATTGCATTTCACAAAAAAAAAAATGAAAGAAAAGTGGCCCTGTTTGAGAAGATGCGTATTTAAAATTGCAACCATTAACAGCTCAAGTCTCCAACAACAAAAAAAAAAAAAAAGTATGACATAAATCTTGTGCTTTAACGATATATACATTTTTGTGTAATAAGTTTTTGTGTATCTCTTACGGTTTGCCAGTTACGTAAAATTCAGCTAAATTCATTCAGAATAAAGAGGTCTTTAGAGGCTAATCCCAGGAAATTTAAGATATATACATGGTTACTACAAAAGAAATAGACAACTTCAACTGCCTGTAAAACAAAAACTATTAGAAATAGCAACCTAATCATTTTGGAGGTCTGTTGAGAAACTCAAAGTTTCGTTTGTTACTATTGGTAACGCTGTAGTGTTTTGTTTGTTGTTGCAGAAGCTGAAATGGCGGAAAATCCTGTGGAAAAGGCATATTGCGTGTTGGAATTTGCTAGAACGCAATCAGCAACTGTTGTCCAACGACATTTTAAAACACGTTAAAACACGTGAAATCTTGGTATCGAATTTTTGGGTGCAATATAATACTTTCTCTATACACTATGTACATTGTGCATGTAAAGAAAGTAAAAATGTAACTACGGTACGGAATTAGCTGAAATACCCTTTACAACCGGATGGAACCATGTAAACAGATTTAGACAGACAGAAGTGGCACGGGTCTTTAGCGTAGCAATTATTCAGCAACTAAGAACAGCTTGAGAATCTGCTCTCCGGTGTGGTGGCAACAACATCCAGCCGTTACGGTTACATGCTAACCTGAGGCCTGAATGAAGTAAGAGGATTTAGTCTTAGAAGTGCAGTCAGAAACTGCAGAATATGACCACTTGTGCCAACCCAGTAAATTGAGAGTAATGGCGGCTGATAAAATTAAAATGAATCTTAGGCCCTCGCCTCCCATCAGTCTAAATGGCTCAGTTGGTCTGTGCGCGACGTTATGAGCTCGACTTCTACTCAGTGAAGGACAGCCTCAACTAATTTGATTCATATATCTTGGCATGTAACAGGAGCAATTGCCTATAGACAAAGCGAGAATGGTTATGGTATTGCCTGCAGCAACGTAGATAAACAAACGGTACTCCTTTTCATTGCTATTCACTTTTCTCTCAAATTGTTGCTAAATCATGTTCTATTAATTTCATTTTAATGCAGATAAACATTTGTAAAAATAATTTTATTACATATATCGTGTCAGGTACAGTAAAAATAGGTGGGGTTCAGTAGGTTTAAGCAAATATTTTAATAGCTGGCGCTATATGAACGCTTTCAAATTCTGCCCTCTACTAGTGACGAGGTGAAAAGAAGGAAATAAACTAATAACGACTCTCCGTTTGAGAGCAGTATAGGAAAATTCAAATCCATAAGAAACATGTCTCGGAAATGACTAACCGCACAAAAAATGTGTTTGTCACAAATAGTGTGGAAAAAAGTTGTAAGACTTTGTCTATCTCTTACAAGGGCCCGCGCCGTGGCCTTTCACCTAGACGGCCCGGGTTCTATCCAAAGAGACAGCATGTCAGATTTATGGAGGTCAAGGCGGTGCAGGGGTGGGTTTTCTCCGGTACTCCATCTTCATTCCATGTATCACCTGCGGTGCCAAAATTAGTAAAAGCGGGCATTAAACGCTATCATAAAAATCTCTAATGATTCACCAGTTATATAAAAATCATCTAGAAGGAAGAAGACTTCACTTATGGAAATATTTTAAATATCGATGTTTAATCATAATTGAGAAAATCAAAGTTTTTGAAGCATTTTTCATGAAAATATCACTTTGTTATGGGGGATTTTCTTGAAAATCTTTATATCGACTTTCGTGTTGAGGCCAAGCAAATAAAAACGAACCCAGTGTGGTATGTAAACACGTACAAGAATGTACGAAGTACGAGGTGATTTGTTATCTATGACGTCCTTATGTCCAGTACAGTTCAAACTTATTTCCTTCGTACTGGCTTTATTGATTAAAAAGCCTTATGGCTCATAACGTATGCCCGTTTTGTCTTTAATATTTATTTATTCGGCATGGAAGCTGAAACTGAAATTAATATAAGATATAGCATGGTTCAAATTACGGCGCAAAAACTTTAGGAGCGTCTCAGAAGAGTCAAAACGCAACAACTATGGTCTATGACAGGTATTGGCAAGCCGCGTCACTGCAGGAGAAAGATAATAGACGAAACATGGCTACCTGTCTGTCGATTCTTAGTTTTGAAAGCTAGAAATGCTTATTATTCAAGGTGTGCATTAAATTTACAAAACAAAACCGAGTGCTTTATTTATTATTATCCATACAATAAAGGGTTTAAATTCAAAATATCTTATATTTATCAAAATGAAGAAATCATTATAAAAAAACTCAGGGAAAATGAACTAGCAATTTTTAATACGTTGGGTTTTATAAAAAAAAGTTCTCTACATCTCTGTTATAAGGGTATACTAGGCTGAACCGACAGTCAAATATTTTAAAATGTGGTTGCTATGGGATTGAAATCCGTTTCTTTGCGTGTACAGTTGTATTGACAAGTTCCCGTATTTGAAACAAACCAATAACAAGGAATATCTCAAAAAACGATCAACTCTACGAGAAAGATGTGTATAACATAAATTGTGTGTTTTAACATGCTCCACATGTTTTGTTAGCAAGTTCTTGTCTATCACTTACGGTTTACCAGTCATAAAAATTCTCCAAAATGTATCCAGAATAAAAACGTCTTCAGAGGCAATTCCTAGAAAATTCAAGATATACATTTTATTTGTCATGTAAGTATCTTTAATATACTATATTTTAATCAAAATTTCTAGAGGAATTTTTGAGAAATTCAAAATTTTCGAAAAATGTTTCATGTAAAGGATAGTTGGGGGGATCTTCTTGTAAATCTTCGTGTCGCATCCCTGGAAGATAGCAAACATAAATAAAAAGTTTGATATTTAACGGTATTTACGTTTTTGAGTTATGCCGTCCACACACACACACACACACACACACACACACACACACACACACAGGGACATTTTTATAAAAACGCTTTTTTGGGGGGATTTAGGGGGACCCTTGAATTCCCTGTGAAATCTCGGTATCGAATTTTTGGGTGCAATACAGTACCTTCTCTATACACTATGTACATGGTAAGTGTAGAGAAAGTAAAGTAAAAATTCTCTAGGGTACCCAGTGAAGGGCGGGTTTCACACCTAACACTAAGCATGCCAGGGGACAATAGTACAGGGTAGAATAAACACAGAGGAGAAGGCTGGCATCCACGGTTAGGACGATCAAGAAAAGGGGTAGTTAAGAGCAGTGATGAGGTGATAAGTTGTGGAAATAATACTACTCTTGCGGTAGAACCCAGAGTCGTTACTTATAACAAAGCCTTCCGTTCCGTTGCAAACGAGGTTGGTTGAGAGTTACTTGTTTGTTTACAGAATCACCGATTGGGAGGGCGACAGACCGGTACAGTCTGGTGAAAGTTACTAGCTAATGCTGATAGGGCCCTTAAGATTTATTTTCCCGTTGTTTCTAAGGTATTTGTTGTTTCCACATAGGTAATTAGAATATAATTTATTTGTGTAAGTCCAAATTTCATTAAACTAGAACAAGACCTCTATTCGCAGTAAAATAAATAAATAATTTTCTCTTCTGAATCTCGTGTAACTACCTCACTTTAAAAGCTACATTGAGTAATGATATATTGTGTTAGTGTGACGTGAAAAGCGTTTTCAGTCATCAATGCCCATAATGTGACTGGTGCAAGTCAGAAGTCTTGTGTATTTATATTCGCTGCCCAAAATTCCCTTATAACACACATTGTTGCATTTCCAAGATTTTTATGCTTCATATTGTCAGCGTGTTGTCTTCTGTTGCAATGTCTCTGCATTAAATATTTCGGTTCCTATTTTATATCTATGACATGCAACATACAATGCAAGTCATCCTCCTGACTGGAAACTTTTTCCACACCAAAATCTGTTATGTATATCTTCGACATATTTGACACGTCACATATCTGCAAAGAATCGATGCCTGTTTATGAAATCTCTAGGAAAGGCTGACTACTATGTTAATTAAGAAGTGAATATATGTTTTATGTTTGAATTTAACGTAAATTCTTACAGTAAACATCCAGTTCTGTTACTCAACGAACATTTTGAAATGTATACAGAGGTAAAGCGACGTTCCCCTAATTACAACTTATAAGGTGACACGACTGTACCACCCCTACCTGACGTGTGCAACGTCACAAATCCTCTATGCAAACATAACCAAATTTACGACCTCATGTAACAGGGATCGAAGTATACCTTATAACATAGAGATGAGCTTCAGCAAAGTTACCGAGAGTAGAGATGAAGCTCTTTAACACTCACCTGGAACTTGTATGCTTGACGATAAGTGGTAAAAGTTGAACTAGCGCTCATATCGGAGCTGCTGACGTTCGACAGCCTGATGTGTTATGCGATCGAGGTTCGAGAAAGAAGAGACCTCTCTGACCTGATTTCCTAACTTAAATAATTACAGCCATCCTTGCTTCAGCTTGTTGCAATTAGATTATTATTTTGTTGTATACTACTAGCTAGTGATACCACCGTACTTCCTTCTTTATAAAATATTGAATTCATTAAAAAATGGCCATCAGGCACCATCTTGCTTCAAAGGCCAGTAGTTTGCAATTTGCAACTAGCAATACTATCCCATGCTTTTCATGTCATATTCGTTTTGAGGAGATCTAGATTTTTGTATAGTAAGTTTTTGTCTATCTCTTGTGGTTTATCACTTATGCGGAAGTAATTGTGAATGAAAACCCTCAGAGGCTTTACACGGGATATTAAAGATACACATTTTGTCATGTAAATATCTTACATAAATAGAATCACTAAATTATAAACTAACCAAACCCCCTTGTCGAGCCTCTCTCCACTGCGCGAGAGATCTGAGAGTCGCCGAGAAAGTGGTGCCGGCAAAGGCGCACTGGAATCCTTACCTAAAATAAATGCTGAAAATATGAACCATCTGCTCTCAAACATGCAGTACAATAAGATAAAGATGTTCTCGCTCATTCAACTAATCTCAGTGTAATCTACAGAAACTTAGAAATAACATCATGCAAGGCATCTAAAGGGTTTCTGCTGCTAAGTTTAGACCAATGAGCGAGAATATTTTCGCAAATTATTCTGCTCCGTAGGAGCAGAAGGTCAACATTTTTGTAAATTTTCTTAAGACACGTATTTTAGAGCGCCTTTGTCGGCACCACTTTCCCGGCGACTTCTTGGATATATCTCGCGCAGTAGAGAGAGGCTGCAACAGGAGCTACTTTATAATTTAAAGACTCTTTATTTATGGTATTATAATTAAAATAAAACCATTTTTTAGAAAATCAAAATTTTCGAACAATTTTCCACGTAAAGTTTAGTTTCAGATACTGAGATGGAAAATACTGAGCTTAAATATCAGTTTTGTATTTAAACTACTTTTCATTTTTGAGTTAACCTGTTTACAGATATCGCACATTCATCTTTTCTAAGAACTTTTTTTTTATTCATTTTTATTCAGCGGACCCTAAAGGTATCCATGAAAATTCGTTATCGAATGTTTGCGTGGAATGCTATAACTTTTCTAGCTGTGTTCTTTGTACGAAATATGGTGTCTTTAAAGGACACAATTTATCTGAAATTACTTTTTTGTGACATAAGCCATTTGCAAAATATGTTAATTGCTCAATGCCGTTGTCATTCTTTTAAAATTCTGTCAAGTTATAGTTCGATTGTATGGAGTTTTACTTATACAGTACTTAAAACATTTGACTGTCACTATTTTCTTTGTATTTATACCGAAATGTGAAATATAGTTACTTATTCAAATGGTACTCTCATATAAAATAAAGTTATTAAATGTAAGACATCAGAATTTTAAGTTGTGTTTTTCATTTTAATATTGCCACACTGTATTGAAAATTAGAATGTATCAGGTAATAGCGGATGGTATTGATTTGCTGTTCTGTCTGAATAATCCCCTAACAGAGTATACATGGAGCTACTCAGTTTTAATATTTATGTTGTGTGTACGCTGGCGCAGCAAACAGCAGCTATGAGCTGCAGGCGATATTTGTAGATAGATTGAAGCAACACAGATTTTGTTTTCCGTTGCTCTGTTTGGAAATGAGAAACGCTATTCAAGAGCAGAAAGAGGTAATCTAGACTCTCAGCAATCGATATATCTCGTCCTCAATGCTGCTGCTGTTACATTTTCATCCTTGCTGACTTGACGTAAAACATATTTCAGCACTTGTTAATTTTAATGAGCAGCGTGATCCAATCCAATCTGATTAGGTTCGCTGAAGAATTGAGCGGAAACGGAACGCGATGCCATTAGCAAATTCAGTCTACGCTCATAATGAGGTCACTATCATTTCCAGTACTCGAAGTGCTTTTTCATTTTATTTTAATTCTCTTCTCGCACTTTTGCTTTTAAGTTGTTCCCTACGTTATCTATTATAGACTTTCTCCTATTCTAATGTTTTGGTTTTTACTTTCTCTACACTACAATGCGTATAGAGAACATATTTGTATTCCACCCAAAAATTCGATACCGAGATCACCGGAAATACGATTTTATATATACAGGATTATTAGAAACAGGTCCATGTTTATGTGCGCGTGTCCTTGAACACGATAACTCAAAAACGAAAAGTCAGTAAAATACCAAACTTGGTATTTAAGTTCAGTACTTTCCAAAGATGCGAGACGAAGATTTTGAAAAAAATCCTCCCACCACAAACCATTCTTTATATGGAAAATTTTGCTTTTATCATAAAAGACTCAAACGATTTTGAATACAATATCGCGTATTAAAGATATTTACATGAAAAATAAAATAATTTTCTAGGAATAGGCTCTGAAGACTTGTTTGTTCTGATGAATGTTGCTGAATTTTGCGTAACTAATAAACGGTACTACACAAAAATGTAGTTCTCGTTAAAACAAATAATTTATGCTATTTAAAACTTTTTCGTAGAGTTACCTATTTATGAGATATTCCACATTATTGGTTTCAGCTTTAAAATTCTTAAAACTTTTCACAAACGGGAATTTGTGAACTCTGGCAATGCCAAGAAACGGATTTCATCCACACGGCAAGCAACTTTTAAAACATTTGACTATCGCTTTAGCCTGGTATATTCCTTTATTTCCCTTATTTTTACCGAAAATCACGTAATAAGACCATTCCTGTTAATGTTTATCTCGATTGATATTAAGTAGATGGTAAAATAAGCTTTTTAACAATAATCTGTTACCGAGATGTTGAGAAAGTTATGTGAATGAAATACACTTTTTCTTTTAATGCAGTAATGAATGTACAATTCCATGCAAGAATTTTGGAAGGTAAGGAGAACCACAGCTTCACCTGGTATTTAAATACTCTGCTATGTTGTAAAAACAATGTTATTTATGGATAAATTTGGAATACTATTGGTGAATAAAGTAGTAGAACAAGTAACGTATTTTAAGTGCATTGTATGTGTTATTACATGAACAGATAAAGATATAAAAAACAAAATATCTAAATTCTAGGCACAATGTGAGACCATTAAAATAATTTCAGGCCAGAAAACAAGAAATCAATCAAAAATTAAACTATATAAGACAATGGATTTTTCTTTTTTGGTGCATGGAAGTGAATCCTGGAGAGTAAAATCAAAAGAAAGAAGTAGAATGTAAGTAACAGGGATGCTATTTTTGTGGAATGTAAAAGAATGTACACGAACAGATAGAATCCGAAATTAGCAAATAAGAGAAGAATTAGATAAATAGGTTAGAAGACAAAATTTAAATAACAAGAAATAGACTTCACACTTAATGAGGATGATGATGAAAGGATACCAAGAAAAACCTTCCAGCACAACCGAAGAGGAATAAAAGACGTTTGCTGACCCTGTAAAAGATGGCACCACAGATTACTTCGTCTAAATCATGTGTAAGAAGACGAATGTTCTGTTACTCCTTGCTAACCTTACTCCAAGGATCATAATGTGTGTCTTAGCAGAGTTTCCACGTCTCTTTGAGCTCTTTTATGGTCAATGGTCTCATTTGTATTTATTATAGATTTAAAGTGGCATGTCTATAATAATTTTAATGATTACCAATAACAATTTAATTATCTTCTTCACTTAACGGCATGGCACAATCCTCGTTCCGTCTCACAATTTTTCCTTCTACTGGTAGTAATAAATAAATAATAATAGTAATAATAGTAGTAGTAGCAGTAGTAAATCAGTCATAATAAAGTAAGTCCGTTAAAGAGCATCCTTTCATCAATCTAAGGAATTCATTTCAGATTACTGTATTTTGTTTCTGTCGCTTTTTTATTCACCCAGCTTCACTTTTCTACATTAAAGCCAATGTCTTACACCGGATCTTTATATTTATTCGGTCTTTAACACCAATAGATTTAAATGCATGGCGTCATTATTAGCTCAGTGAGCCCCTTGTCAGGAAGGGGAGGTGCGGAATTGAACCTTGGACAATATGCATTGCCGACTTTGTAAACAGGTTGATGTAGTGGAGGTTACAGAACTGCTTATCATCAGGATATGTTGTGCTTTCTTTTCTAGCGAGATGGAAGTGACCACCGATTACAGAATTTGCATGGTTGAGTGCTACTGTAAAACTGGAAGGCTACGTTACATATCAGCATAAATACTGCATTAGCGAGTTTACAGGACGGAAGCGAATGTTACAAATGTAAATATTGGGAACA
Organism: Hymenopus coronatus; assembly: GCA_030762935.1. Lineage (NCBI taxonomy): Eukaryota > Metazoa > Arthropoda > Insecta > Mantodea > Hymenopodidae > Hymenopus > Hymenopus coronatus. The sequence continues at coordinate 65,291,695 of CM060898.1, read as the reverse complement.
TAGTACGATGTAAATCCTATTTAATTAGCGTGATCTCAAAATTGGTATCTACACCCCTTCTACTCATCGTTTGCTAGTTTTTTATAGTGTTTAAAGCCCACTTTTACTACTTGTGGCACCGCAGGCAATAACATTGATGATGAATGGAATGAAAATGGCGCACCGGTTGAATGCGATGGCGGAGGAAGCCGCAGAACCCGAATAAGAACCCGACCCTGCGTAAAATTCTTTAGCATAGCTTCCTTCATAAGCTAAGTAAAACCAATGGTCTGGTACATTACGCACGTAAATGAACCTCAAGGCTGATAAAGAGCAAAATTAAGCGCAATTTCACGCCCAACATGGAATTGATGAGAATCACGGTAGTTAAAGCGAGTATAAATAAAGCTTATTTCCATTTTCATTAATCCTCGGCAAGAGGCAATGTGTGATCAACTCGCTACCTAGTAATGACGTCATGCGCGGGCAAACCACTGGCGGCATAGACCTGATAAATCTGTAGATACAATTCTAATTTGAATCGAGTTTTTTTATCGTACCTGATCTCTCAGTTTTCGTCGAATTTATATTAAAATCTATGATACATTTTCTTCATTACGTCACCATTAAAATATATATCACACCCAAAATAAGTGAACATTGAAAATTGTACTATTGGTCGATTCTCAGTATCTAAACACTGATGAGATACTTTAACACTATTGATTAACTATTCATTAAGCTCATTAAAACGAGTGAATCAAATTGTTCGATACCTCCCACACCCTATTCCCCCAGTAGCTGAAAAATTAAAATGTATAAATGAGAGGCGTTCAGAGGCGTCTATCAACTCCTGATTCGCTAAATTTAACGAAAGACGATTCCAGAAACAAAACCATTTTCAAATTTTATTCGCAACAATTTACAGAACTTTCTGCTCCCTATATCAGTAGTACATATAGGATGGCTAAATTTAATAGCTACTACTACAGGGAATTAGGGTTATAGGCAGATATATGTCCATATTCTTAACATCACTTCCTCATCCCATGGTCTGTCGACACTTTAAATTAGGGTGAGAGGCTTCCGGTCCGGTATGGTCTTTTCTTAAAGCTGCCTCAGAAATCTGCAAAAAAAGGTGATTCCAATGTACTTATTTATTCACTAATAGCTTTATACCGGATGAGTGCAGTGGAATAGATAAGCAAAGTCTTATTTCTTGGAAAAAGGCTCAAGATTCTGGACAGACAATATTTTGACAACTGATACCTTAATATGTATACATTTCAGTGTATTAGTTATTCTAACAGTTTTGTCACTTGACTCTTTATCCAGATTTGCTCTTTGGTCATTTTGTGGATTAAAATTTACTTTTACTTCTACTTCAGTATTTATTTTTATTCAGTTTTGTGAATTCTTAATTAACTCCATTTCTATTTTATGTATTCCAAAATAATGTATTTTATGTACCTTGATTTTATCAATATTTAAGAGTTGCTAATGTCATGGATTTATACAATGTTATTGTAGAGCGTTCGCGAACTCTGCTTTACAAGTGTTCATTATTTAGCTGAATTAATGTATTTTCACATGTATATATATCCCATTTTATATATAAATGTTTTAACCATGCATATTCTCTTGAAGTATGGCTTGTTTTATGGGAAAACATTTTCGTTTCATATTTCTTAGCAGTCATGCTTAAACAGTGAGCAGCAGATTCTGTAAATTATCTTCGTTTGTGGCAAATAAAACTTCGTGGTCTTTAAGCACCACATTTGTTGTTTCATAACTGCTACATTGTTGTCCTCCTTCACTCTATTTTAAACAGTATATAGTCCCAATGTGGATATAAATGCTAGAATTTGAATTATTTATTATAAATTATTAGACCTTCAAATTAGAAATCAAAATAATGTGCGTTTATAAAAAATAACATTTTATTTTCCATATTTCTGTACCTATTCCCACTTAATCCACCCCTGCCAACTAACTCTTAGTATGTCTGTTAACCTTAAAAAGGCCATTTGTGAATGTTCAAATAAGTGTTCAAATAAGTATTCAAACAAAATCATTCAGTTGAACATCCGAAGTATTAATTATAAATAGCTGGTATTTTAAATACAAACAGAGTGGGAACGATAAATGCATAACTATTGAGTAACAGTCATTTATTAGCTGTATTAAACTAAAAAATATGACTTTTGTTTTATCATAGCAGTCGTGCTATCTTAAGTTTGCTGTAAAACCCCCTTGAATTTTTATCATGTAACAATAATTTCTCCTACCTTCAGTACTGCTGCATACGATGAAAATACTTACATTAGTCCTTTACGAGTCATCACAATCTGTTTTGACGAACACACACCACTACATTTGAAGGCCACAACTTGTGGCCGAGTACAGTATACTTTGTATATCCCTTAAACCCCTTTAACACATGCAACTTATATTACCGGCGTGTCATGCACGTTTATGACGTGTAACTTCAAGAAATAGACCGTGATCAGGAACATCCTGTATTTTGGTATGAAACAAACGGCAGCAGAGATGCAAAAATAAACTGTGTTCGTCAATTCTATTATTATTTCTATTATTATTAATTATTATTATTATTTTTATTATTTTTATTATTATTATTACTATTATTATTGCATTTTTGGGCAGAAGAAAGTTGCATTGATGTTAATGTTAAGATCTTGAGTCGATGTAAATGCTGCAGCATTTAGAGAGTTATGGGTAACCTTAAGAAATGTGGTGATGTGAGTGGAAATTCCACAGCACACGGAGTGAAATACAGCTAAGTTTGCTTTCAGACGGAATTTTCAACATAAGTTTCCTGGCAAGAAATAATTCTGAGGTGATACAGGAAAAGAATAAGAGTTCCAAGAAAATGGAACACACTCCTGTGTTTTTATTATTACTGCCTATTTAAAATAGTTGCACATTTCACTCATATAATTTACATTATGGAAAAATAACTTAGTCGTACGTGTAACATTAAGCTCCACCCTAACCCTAGTTTGTCTTGCACGAGCACAAAATAACACATGAAGGAAAGAAAAATACTCATGTGCTGGGTTATCTTGCGCCTTAAGTTCTGGTTTGTTTTTCTGAATAATACATTATGGCCAGGTAAAAGTAAAACAGAGTGAGTCGCCAAGCCAAAGTATTGAAGAAACATTGTTTATTGAGTCACCTAAATTACCTTCATTCACAACTCAGTTAACGCTGCATGTTATAAGCGTAACGTCACTCATTCTCCCATTGATTTTCACGTTTTCAATTTGAAAGCAAACTACTGAAAAGTATCACCTTAAAGTTTACACTGACGGAAGTAAAACAGATCAAGGAATAGGAGCTGGGGTGGTGATTCACAAGAACAAGAGATATTTCATCAGCTGCAGTAAAGCTAAGCAAACACTGCTCTACCAACCAAGCAGAAAACTAGAAGTTTTAAAAGCACTGTAAACAATAGAGCATGTAGAAATAACAAATGTTAACGAGAAAAAAGTAGTAATTTACTCCTAAGGTAAAAATCACACTACAAGCATACATAACAGTAAAAATCACAACCGGGCCGTTTCCTTAGCGTGGTGCTTACTAAGCGGGAGACCTGGGCTCGATTCCTGGTAGCGATGTGGGACTTTTTCCCCCGGTTGGAGACCTGACCCGGGGTGCACGCAAACTCGTGAGGTCCTGGGAGGGGGGGGTCAATTCAGGAGCTACGTGATGGAGAAGTAGCGGCTCCAGGTCATGAGGACCGCATTAACCGGCCGGTTCGAGGCGCTGACCATTTCTCACCCTCCAATACAGCACCCTATCTATGACATCTGTCATGGACCGAGATGGGGGACTCAGCTGCCGGGCGGTAGGCCAAGGTTCCTTGTGAGCTGTCGTGCCATAGAGTTATTATATTATAAAAATCACAAACTCTTGATAGAAACTATACGAAATAACCTAACCTGGATAACAAATATAATTGATAAAAGCATACAGAGGAATAGACGGTAATAAAATTGCAGATAAAGTTACAAAACTAGCAACAGCAAATGACAGAAACAGAAAGTTATAACTGAATACCAAAAAGCGCAATAAGGAAACAATTATGACAATAAACGTTAAGAATATTGGAAATTGGATGGGAAAATACAACAAAAGGACAGAAGAAACAATATTATACTACGATAGCAAAATGACTAGAACGAAGAATCAAAATAAGCACAAATCACACCACTATGCTAACAGAACACGGAAGATTCAGGACGTACTATTATAGATTCCATGTAACCGACAACGCGACTTCCTCCTGTAGAAGAGCAAACCAAACAACAAATCATATATGACTGCAACATGTTGAACAACCAAAGGAAAAAGCTTAGGAAAAATAAGATATAAAGGAGAAAAATGGCCTGAAAGTAAACCAATACTAGTAGGAACGTCTATAAAACATTAAGCTTAGGACATAAATAATAAAGGAGGAAAATGGCCAGAAAGTAAGCCAGCACTAGCAGGAACGTTTATAAAATACTAAGCTGAGAACAAAAATAAGGAAGAAAGGAGGAAAATGGCCAGAAAGTAAGCCAGCACTAGCAGGAAAGTTTATAAAATATTAAGCTTAGAACAAAAATAAGGAAGAAAGGAGGAAAATGGCCAGAAAGTAAGCCAGCACTAGTAGGAAAGTTTATAAAATATTAAGCTTAGGACAAAAATAAGGAAGAAAGGAGGAAAATGGCCAGAAAGTAAGCCAGCACTAGTAAGAAAGTTTTTAAAATATTAAGCTTAGGACAAAAATAAGGAAGAAAGGAGGAAAATGGCCAGAACGTAAACCAGCACTAGTAGGAAAGTTTATAAAATATTAAGCCTAGGATAAAAATAAGGAAGAAAGGAGGAAAATGGCCGGAAAGTAAACCAACACTAGTAGGAAAGTTTATAATATATTAAGCTTAGAACACAAATAATAAAGAAAGGAGGAAAATGGCCAGAAAGTAACCAAGCACTAGTAGGAAAGTTTATAAAATATTAAGCTTAGGACAAAAATAAGGAAGAAAGGAGGAAAATGGCCAGAAAGTAGGCCAGCACTAATTGGAAAGTTTATAAAATATTAACCCTAGGATAAAAATAAGGAAGAAGGGAGGAAAATGGCCAGAAAGTAAACCAGCACTTGTAGGAAAGTTTTTAAAATAATAAGCTTAGAACAAAAAAATAAAGAAAGGAGGAAAATGGCCAGAAAGTAAGCCAGCACTAGCAGGAACGTTTATAAAATATTAAGCTGAGAACAAAAATAAGGAAGAAAGGAGGAAAATGGCCAGAAAGTAAGCCAGCACTAGCAGTAAAGTTTATAAAATATTAAGCTTAGAACAAAAATAAGGAAGAAAGGAGGAAAATGGCCAGAAAGTAAGCCAGCACTAGTAGGAGAGTTTATAAAATATTAAGCTTAGGACAAAAATAAGAAAGAAAGGAGGAAAATGGCCAGAAAGTAAGCCAGCACTAGTAAGAAAGTTTTTAAAATATTAAGCTTAGGACAAAATTAATAAAGAAAGGAGGAAAATGGCCAGAACGTAAACCAGCACTAGTAGGAAAGTTTATAAAATATTAAGCCTAGGATAAAAATAAGGAAGAAAGGAGGAAAATGGCCAGAAAGTAAACCAACACTAGTAGGAAAGTTTATAAAATATTAAGCTTAGAACAAAAATAATAAAGAAAGGAGGAAAATGGCCAGAGAATAAGCCAGCACTAGTAGGAAAGTTTATAAAATATTAAGCTTAGGACAAAAATAAGGAAGAAAGGAGGAAAATGGCCAGAAAGTAAACCAGCACTTGTAGGAAAGTTTATAAAATATTAAGCCTAGGATAAAAATAAGGAAGAAAGGAGGAAAATGGCCAGAAAGTAAACCAGCACTTGTAGGAAAGTTTTTAAAATAATAAGCTTCGAACAAAAATAATAAACAAAGGAGGAAAATGGCCAGAAAGTAAGCCAGCACTAGTAGGAAAGTATATAAAATATAAAGCTTAGGACAAAAATAAGGAAGAAAGGAGGCAAATAGCCAGAAAGTAAACCAGCACTAGTAAGAAAGTTTATAAAATATTACGCTTAGAACAAAAATAATAAATAAAGGAGGAAAATGGCCAGAAAGTTAACAAGCACTAGTAGGAAAGTTTATAAAATATTAAGCTTAGAACAAAAATAATAAAGAAAGGAGGAAATTTGACAGAAAATAAGCCAGCACTAATAGGAAAGTTGATAAAATATTAAGCTTAGAACAAAAATAATAAATAAAGGAGGAAAATGGCCAGAAAGTAAGCCAGCACTAATAGGAAAGTACATAAAATATAAAGCTTAGGACAAAAATAAGGGAGAAAGGAGGAAAATGGCCAGAAAGTAAGCCAGCACTAGCAGGAAAGTTTATAAAAATATTAAGCTTAGAACAAAAATAATAAAGAAAGTATGAAAATGTCCCGAAAGTAAACCAGCACTATAAGTAGGAAAGTTTATAAAATGTTAAGCCTAGGATAAAAATAAGGGAGAAAGGAGGAAAATGGCCAGAAAGTAAGCCAGCACTAGCAGGAAAGTTTATAAAATATTAAGCTGAGAACAAAAATAAGGAAGAAAGGAGGAAAATGGCCAGAAAGTAAGCCAGCACTAGCAGTAAAGTTTATAAAATATTAAGCTTAGAACAAAAATAAGGAAGAAAGGAGGAAAATGGCCAGAAAGTAAGCCAGCACTAGTAGGAAAGTTTATAAAATATTAAGCTTAGGACAAAAATAAGAAAGAAAGATGGAAAATAGCCAGAAAGTAAGCCAGCACTAGTAAGAAAGTTTTTAAAATATTAAGCTTAGGACAAAAATAAGGAAGAAAGGAGGAAAATGGCCAGAACGTAAACCAGCACTAGTAGGAAAGTTTATAAAATATTAAGCCTAGGATAAAAATAAGGAAGAAAGGAGGAAAATGGCCAGAAAGTAAACCAGCACTAGTAGGAAAGTTTATAAAATATTAAGCTTAGAACAAAAATAATAAAGAAAGGAGGAAAATGGCCAGAGAGTAAGCCAGCACTAGTAGGAAAGTTTATAAAATATTAAGCTTAGGACAAAAATAAGGAAGAAAGGAGGAAAATGGCCAGAAAGTAAACCAGCACTTGTAGGAAAGTTTATAAAATATTAAGCCTAGGATAAAAATAAGGAAGAAAGGAGGAAAATGGCCAGAAAGTAAACCAGCACTTGTAGGAAAGTTTTTAAAATAATAAGCTTCGAACAAAAATAATAAACAAAGGAGGAAAATGGCCAGAAAGTAAGCCAGCACTAGTAGGAAAGTATATAAAATATAAAGCTTAGGACAAAAATAAGGAAGAAAGGAGGAAAATAGCCAGAAATTAAACCAGCACTAGTAAGAAAGTTTATAAAATATTACGCTTAGAACAAAAATAATAAATAAAGGAGGAAAATGGCCAGAAAGTTAACAAGCACTAGTAGGAAAGTTTATAAAATATCAAGCTTAGAACAAAAATAATAAAGAAAGGAGGAAAATTGACAGAAAATAAGCCAGCACTAATAGGAAAGTTGATAAAATATTAAGCTTAGAACAAAAATAATAAATAAAGGAGGAAAATGGCCAGAAAGTAAGCCAGCACTAATAGGAAAGTACATAAAATATAAAGCTTAGGACAAAAATAAGGGAGAAAGGAGGAAAATGGCCAGAAAGTAAGCCAGGACTAGCAGGAAAGTTTATAAAATATTAAGCTTAGAACAAAAATAATAAAGAAAGTATGAAAATGTCCCGAAAGTAAACCAGCACTAGTAGTAGGAAAGTTTATAAAATGTTAAGCCTAGGATAAAAATAAGGGAGAAAGGAGGAAAATGGCCAGAAAGTAAGCCAGCACTAGCAGGAAAGTTTATAAAATATTAGCTTAGAACAAAAATAATAAATAAAGGAGGAAAATAGCCAGAAAGTAAACCAGCACTAGTAGGAAAGTTTATAAAATATTAAGCTTAGAACAAAAATAATAAAGAAAGGAGGAAAATGGCCAGAAAAAGAGCCAGCACTAATAGGAAAGTTGGTAAAATATTAAGCTTAGGACAAAATTAATAAAGAAAGGTGGAAAATGGCCAGAACGTAAGCCAGCACTAATAGGAAAGTTGGTAAAATATTAAGCTTAGGACAAAAATAGTAAAGAAAGGAGGAAAATGACCAGAAAGTAAGCCAGGACTAATAGGAAAGTATATAAAATATTAAACTTAGGACAAAAATAAGGAAGAAAGGAGGAAAATGGCCTTAAAGTAAACCAGCACTAGGAATAAAGTTTATAAAATATTACGCTTAGAACAAAAATAATAAAGAAAGGAGGAATATGACCAGAAAGTAAACCATAACTAGTAGGAAAGTTTACAAGATTTTAAGCCTAGGATAATAATAAGGAAGAAAGGTGGAAAATGGCCAGAAAGTAAGCCAGCACTAGTAGGAAAGTTTATAAAATATTAAGCTTAGAACAAAAATAATAAAGAAAGGAGGAAAATGGCCAGAAAGTAAGCCAGCACTAATAGGAAAGTTGGTAAAATATTAAGCTTAGGACAAAAATAATAAAGAAAGGAAGAAAATGGCCAGAAAGTAAGCCAGCACTAACATGAAAGTTGGTAAAATATTAAGCTTAGGACAAAAATAATAAAGAAAGGAAGAAAATGGCCAGAAAGTAAGCCAGCACTAATAGGAAAGTTGGTAAAATATTAAGCTTAGGACAAAAATAATAAAGAAAGGAGGGAAATGGCCAGAAAGTAAGCCAGCACTAATAGGAAAGTTTATAAAATAATAAGCTTAGGACAAAAATAATAAAGAAAGGAGAAAAATGCCCAGAAAGGAAGCCAGCACTAGCAGGAACGTTCATAAAATATTAAGCGTAGGATAAAAATAAGGAAAAAGGAGGAAAATGGCCAAAAAGTAAGCCAGCACCAGTAGGAAAGTTTATAAAATATTAAGCTTAGAACAAAAATAATAAAGAAAGGAGGAAAATGGCCAGAAAGTAAGCCAGCACTAATAGGAAAGTATATTAAATATTAAGCTTACAACAAAAATAATAAAGAGAGGAGGAAAATGGCCAGAAAGTAAGCCAGCACTAATAGGAAAGTATATAAAATATTAAACTTAGGACAAAAATAAGGAAGAAAGGAGGAAAATGGCCTTAAAGTAAACCAGCACTAGGAATATAGTTTATAAAATATTACGCTTAGAACAAAAATAATAAAGAAAGGAGGAATATGACCAGAAAGTAAACCATAACTAGTAGGAAAGTTTAAAGATTTTAAGCCTAGGATAATAATAACGAAGAAAGTTGGAAAATGGCCAGAAAGTAAGCCAGCACTAGCAGGAAAGATTATAAAATATTAAGCTTAGAACAAAAATAATAAAGAAAGGAGGAAAATGGCCAGAAATTAAGCCAGCACTAATAGGAAAGTTGGTAAAATATTAAGCTTAGGACAAAAATAATAAAGAAAGGAAGAAAATGGCCAGAAAGTAAGCCAGCACTAATATGAAAGTTGGTAAAATATTAAGCTTAGGACAAAAATAATAAAGAAAGGAGGAAAATGGCCAGAAAGTACGCCAGCACTAATAGGAAAGTTTATAAAATATTAAGCTTAGCACAAATATAATAAAGAAAGGAGAAAAATGGCCAGAAAGTAAGCCAGCACTAGTTGGACAGTTTATAAAATATTAAGCTTAGGAAAAACATAAGGAAGAAAGGAGGGAAATGGCCAGAAAGTAAGCCAGCACTAATAGGAAAGTTTATAAAATATTAAGCTTAGGACAAAAATAATAAAGAAAGGAGAAAAATAGCCAGAAAGTAAGCCAGCACTAGCAGGAACGTTCATAAAATATTAAGCGTAGGATAAAAATAAGGAAAAAGGAGGAAAATGGCCAAAAAGTAAGCCAGCACTAGTAGGAAAGTTTATAAAATATTAAGCCTAGGATAAAAATAAGGACGAAAGGAGGAAAATGGCCAGAAAGTAAACCAGCACTGGTAGGAAAGTTTATAAAATATTAAGCTTAGAACAAAAATAATAAAGAAAGGAGGAAGATGGCCAGAAAGTAAGCATGAACTAGTAGGAAAGTTTATAAAATATTAAGCTTAGGACAAAAATAAGGAAGAAAGGAGGAAAATGGCCAGAAAGTAAGCCAGCACTAGTAAGAAAGTTTTTAAAATATTAAGCTTAGGACAAAAATAAGGAAGAAAGGAGGAAAATGGCCAGAAATTAAACCAGCACTAGTAGGAAAGTTTATAAAATATAAAGCCTAGGATAAAAATAAGGAAGAAAGGAGGAAAATGGCCAGAAAGTAAACCAGCACTAGTAGGAAAGTTTATAAAATATTAAGCTTAGAACAAGAATAATAAAGAAAGGAGGAAAATGGCCAGAAAGTAAGCCAGCACTAGTAGGAAAGTTTATAAAATATTAAGCTTAGGACAAAAATAAGGAAAAAAGGAGGAAAATGGCCAGAAAGTAAGCCAGCACTAATAGGAAAGTTTATAAAATATTAAGCTTAGAACAAAAATAAGGAAGAAAGGAGGAAAATGGCCAGAAAGTAAGCCAGCACTAGTAGGAAAGTTTATAAAACATTAAGCCTAGGATAAAAATAAGGAAGAAAGGAGGAAAATGGCCAGAAAGTAAACCAGCACTAGTAAGAAAGTTTATAAAATATTTATCAGAATATGTGAATGCAATTAACATAGTGTACAATATCTAAAATAAAAGAAATGACAGCTACACATGAACCAAAAACAAACAGATTAGTGAAATATATAAAAAAGCATATAGGAAAATTAATGTTGAAACACAGCAAATCAGGCAAGTGATTATACCAATGTAATTGAACACGTGAAGGTATTTAAAAAAAACTGATGTGTTCCATTCACATGACTTTCTCTACATTTCTGCAACAAATTATGGTTACAAAATTTGTTTCTGCTATCTACTTCATGGTAATCAAAAAACAGCAGAGGCAGTCTAATTACTTAGTTCCTTATATGAGAAAAGCAAGTATTTTAAAACTGAAACCATAACTCGGAACATCTCGAAAAGGTAAACTCCAGGAAAAAAGATCTGATGTGTTAAACTCGCATGCATTTTTCTAGCTGCCTTTGAAACTTCTTAGAAAAGATTATTTTTCTTTCTACACAATGCTAATGTACATAAACATTAGTAGAATGTTCTTATTTCTTAGTTCCTTATAAGTAGAAGGAACCTACGGGATTGCACTAGGCTGAAGTGATACTCAATTGTTTTAAAAGCTGTCGTTATGCAACCATAATTGTACACCATTTCTTTGCTTGGCCAGGAAAAATACAAAAGAAAAACGTACACTCCGTGTCTGAGAGAAGTACTTTACAATTGAAACCGCTAGCAAGAAATATTTTCGGAAACGGCCGTGACGAACATAAATTGTGTGTTTGGATGATATCTACGGTATTTGTGCAGCAAATTTTTGTCTATCTCTTATGGTTTACCAGTTAAACAAAATTCGGCAAAATTAATCCAGGATAAAGAGATCTTCAGAGCTCTTCCCAGAAAATTCAAGATATACGTTTTATTTGGGATGTAAATATCTTTAATATGCGGTATTTTAATTAAAATCGTTACAACTATTTTTGAGAAAATCAAATTTTCTAAAATGTTTCTATCTAAAGGGTAGACAGAGTTGGGGGAGGGAGATTTTCTTGATAATCTTCGTGTCGCATCTTTGCGATATACTAAACCTAAATACTAAGTTTGGTATTTAATGGTCTTTAAGTTTTGAGCTATGCTGTTCACACATATACACACATACACAAGGACCTTTTTCTAATAATGCTTTTTACGGACACAAGGGGCCCTAAAACATATATTTCCGCTGAAATCTGTACATCGGATTTTTGGATGGGATACAATACCTTCTCTGTCCACTATGTATATTGTACATATGGGCTAAGGAAAGTAAAAATGACATAAATGGGGGGGGGGGTTAATGAGATCTACGTTTTATTTTATTTATTTTGTTAAGAAAGTTTTGTCTTATCTCTTACGGTTTGCCAGTCATGCAAAACCCAGCAACTTCATCCAGGATAAAGAGGTCTTCAAAAAATTCAAGATATACAATTTATTTGCAATATCTTTAATATACGATATTTTAATCAAAATCATTAGAGCCATTTTTCAGAAAATCAAAATTTTAAAAAAAAATTTCCATATAAAGGGTAGCGTTTGAATCAAAATCTTCGTGTGGCATCCTTGGAAGACACTGAATTTAAATACCAAGTTCGGTATTTTACTGACTTTTGTTTTTGAGTTATACTGTTCACACGTACACACATTGACCTTTTTCTAAAACTGCCTTTTTTTGGATGCAGGGGATATAATACAGAAGGGGAAGTAAAAATGTAAAAGTATCGAAAGTTTACCTCAAAGATTAGCCCTACTTAGATACCATCGAGTATCCAGAGTATCGAGGACCCATCCCTAACGTAAATGTTGTAATCTTGCATATCTCCGTAGTTTCCAAAAATAAATTATAAATTTACCCGCTAAAATGCAGCAGTGCCTCCTTTCCTGAGGTTTGCTTGAAAACCAAAGCTCTCTGGCACTAGAGCTAGTTAGAGTAAGAGGCCTGTGGAAGTACACGAAATAATCCCAGCTTTACTGCATTACATTAGCCCGCGCCCTGTGTTGCTCCATCTTCTTACAGCATCTCAAAGCATTATCTTTCTCTCTGCATATCCACATGTGTGTTTGCATTTTATGGAGTACGCTACGCTTGTATAAACAGCATACAACCTGCTACCAGAATGGAAACAAAGCGTGCAAACACAATTACCATTTTCTTGTTCCACATGAAAAGTAACTAACTTCAATGAGGAACAAAAGCTTTCCTGAAACAGATTTTTAGATGTTGCTCATTATATGGAGCATGATTTAACCTCATTCAATTGCCCAAAGGATTTTGTTCATGCTTTCTCCACCAGTCTTTTTAATGTTTTTTCTCTTCTATTGTATCTGCTTCGCTTGTTTGCTTTTCAAATTTTTTGATACTAAGTGCTATTGCAGCACTTATCAACTTTCTCTCTTTTAGTCTTTCAAATTAACAACATTAATAATCTAATTTAAACAAGGTCATCTTGAGAGACATTTTATAATTTTTGGAACTATGGGAAAATAACAGACTGTGTTTTAAAAATTTGACGTGCTCCAATTACATGACTCTCTCTACATCTCTAACAAATTATTGTTAAACAGCTTATTTTTCTATCTATTTATGCTAATCCAGATAAACATTAACAGAAATTATCATATTACTTGCCTCCATGTTAGTAGAAGGTAAATAAGGAAATACACTAAACTAAACCAATAGTCAAATCATTTAAAAGTTGGTTGCTATGTTATTGAAATTCGGTTATTTGCATCACCAGAATTTATACATTTCCGTGTGAGAAAACTTTTATGTATTTTAAAAGTGAAAGCAATAACAAATGGCCAACTCCATGAAAAAATGTAACGGTGTTTTTTTCGGGTTCTCCGGTTTCCCCCGCCATTGCATTCCATCGGTTGCCAGAAGCAATTTAGTACGCAATTTGCGGTCCTCAAATCGCTTGAAAAGTCCTTAGTACAGTTTTCGAAACAGTAGGGAGAAGAGAGTCTGAAGCAGGCAAAAGCATCGCACCGATTAATCCCTTGAGTAAAGCCACAGTGGATTTTTCAGAAAGCTATGAAGTCCAGAACAAGCAAAGCTGTATCATTATACGTATTACTTTTACAAAGCTTGCTTTCATCACGGTTGTCAGATTTGAGCTACTTAGAAACGGATTCCGCGATCTATTTTTAAGGAATTGTAAGTATCCTCATTTGGGTGACTATATCTGGACTCTGATTTATTTGGGGTACATTAACAATTTCCTGGTGTTTGGCTAGCCACTAGTTTACTGATCCAAAATGGAGGTTTCTAGTTGTATATGTACTGATAAGTCCATGAGTAATGTGGCTAAATTTCAGCTAAATACCATCGAAGACCATTTCGGGAATTAGGAACGTACAAATGAACGGAACAGATCATAAGTTCTGTATACTGTACACACTGGCTTGCTCATAGTTCTAACGCTAATTTCTGCCTAGGCCACAAAAGCCCGCTACTATATCAATAAATTGTTTTATTATCTTATCAATCCAAAAAATTTCCCATTACAGCTGCCCACGACAGATCTGTGATTTCTCACAAAATTGTCTTTACCGATCGCTGCGAAAGTGGGGGCTGTCAAAGGCAAATCGGTAACAGTTTATGGCAACTCTTTGACAAACTTCGACTGCAGTATTTTTCTAGACATATTTTCAAGTTACTTTCATGAAGTGAAATAGTAAAGCCATAGAAGCTGACATGTAAAACTCAGAAAACAATTTTGAGTCCTAAAGAGGACTTAAGTGTTTAAGAAATTTTGGAAAAGAGTGGAGGGAGGTATTGTCAATTACAGCACAGATTAGAGGAGACAGTTGACATTAAAATAAGCTGCCTGAACATTGACAAGTGAAGTGGCAGCTACTTTTGCAAATTTGTTGCTCTACGCGAGTGCACAAGCTGTCAGTCCTCGTTGTTACCCTTTATCGTGTTGTAGACACTTTCTTGTGGCAGGACGCCACTGTCATTGCCTAAGAACCACCACCACTTTCAGTATTCCTAATACCAAAATGTACGTTGACAGTAGTAGGTTTTTGATGCCCTACTAAAACCTAAATCTACAAACAATTTCCTATAAGTCAGTTGAGGAATTTTTTATGTAGGCATGTTGCCTTTGTATCTCAGTGGTCAGAGCAACCGGCTAGAGACTGGAATATGCTCCTGTCCTACACACCTATAATGTGAACAAAAAAATTAATGCCCTATAAATGTTTTTTATTCAGAGGGTCTCAAAAACATGCATTTCTGGTGAAATCTTGGTATAGCAGTTTTGGGTGGCCAACAATACCTTCTCTTCGCCCGCCTCGGTAGTGTAGAGGTCTCCTGACATTCAAGAGGCACGAGTGAATCTCGCTTAAGGTGAGTTACCCGGATGAGGTTTTTCTATCGGGATTTTCCTCTATCTTGAATTTCGAGTAACTAAGCTCCTCGGACCCCAAGATCATTTTATAATCATTTTACCAATTATCTTCATCGTTCGATATGACCAACCTAGTCAAAGGACGATAAGCCCAAAAAACGAGCAAACACACGTTCTCTATCTACTATGTACATTCTAGTAAATGCCTAGACTATTTTAAAATGCATACATTTCAGTAAAACTCCCTAAAGTAAAACTGCATAAATATCCAATCAGAAATCCTAAATCCTAAAATGTGCCATATTATATAAAATTAGCAAACAATACCAACAATTACTCTAATAAATGCGGATAGCTTAACTCTTTTTAATCTGAAATAAATGCAACTCATGAGTTACCAAACAAAGGATGCAGCGTCATCGAAATCCTCGCCCTAGTAATCACCACCCGCTAAATGTTATTACATTCTCTCCACGCATATCGACAGGTCAGTTGTAACATAACTAATGGAAATGCCTTCCGCCATTTGTTCTGATGAGTGTATTGGTTTGGTTGTTTCCAATATACCAGGCGAGCCCGCCACACGTTTGTTTTCTAGTGGTTTGTAAACCCAAATTACTACTTAAAATCAAATTGTCGGTCCCTAACACTGGAGCACATAAGTCTGTGTTTAGAAATTCAGGTGAACTAAATGAATACATTCGTAGTGCAGGGTATATTATGTGCGCATCTTATCTTGGGCGCTAGACTTACGGGATAGCGAAAACCAGGGAGAAGAAGAGAGTAGTCTTTCCGCAGTGTTATCAACCAGTGTTATTCTTCGAGGCCCTCAGTTATTATAGTGAATAGCTTACCTAATTTACCACGAACAGTTGAATCATTAAACGAAATACAGCATACGTGTATCAGGTGACCCAAATGCGCCATATTTCACGTGTGCATATAAATCTTCGTATGTTATAAAATTACAGAACTCGACGGCGCCTACAATCTACCTACAATGATGAGGAAAGCATTTCTATTATCTTCTGTGATAGTGGTAAATAATTATTATCAATTACAGTTCAGCTCATCTTCATTCCAACAATAATTAGCGGGATCCGTTGCCAACTGAAAGGTCATGAGCGAATGTGCTAATGTATTCACCTCACTGCGGAGACACATTTGGGACAACCCTTACTATAAAATGAATATTATTGTCGCTATCGCAACATTGTATTAATTAATTTGTTTATACCTATAATAATAATTTTAGAGCTAAAAATTTAATTTACATTTTTACTTTCTCTTGCACATATGTGAAGAGCACATAAAGTAAAGAAGGTATTGTCTTCCATCCAAAAATCGATACAAAGATATCACCAGATTTGTGTTTTGAGGCTCCATCTAAAAACATTTTAAGAAAAAGGACCCTGTGTGTATGTGCGTGTCTGTGGACAGCATATCTCAAAAACGAAATATCGGTTAAATACCAAACTTGGTATTTAAGTTCAGTGTTTCTAAGAATGGTCAGAAAGGTTTTCAGGAAAATCCCTCCACTCTAAACTATTCTTTACTTGGAATATTTTTCAAACGACTTTCTAAAAAATAGCTCTAGCGACTTCTACCTACAAGCATGTAGATATAGTTGAAATGAAATGCTCAATTTATGTCATATATATATATATATATATTATTGTAGAGTTAACCGTTTCGCAGATATTGCTTCTTATTGGTTTCAGTTTTAAGCTATTATTTTATTCTTGGCAAAGAGAAGCGAATTTTAATTGTTTCACAAAGAAAGTGAAACAATTTTGTATGGAGATAAAATTACCATTAATTTTATTGTATTTTATTTAGAATATATTAATTTCTAGTGTATTTTCTCATCCTACTGCGTCGGTTGTTTCCAAATCGATTGGTATCACGAGTGGGAGATATCTCATGGCTGGGGAGGTCTCCAAATCTGTCAACTCCAGACTTTTTTCTTTGCGGTTACCTCAAAGAAAAGGTTCACTTCCGAAGGTTCCATATTATTCCTGATTTGAAGATGACAATCCAAGAAGAGATTTGTGTCATTCCCAGCGTGTTATGGGAAACTTCAGAGAGCGCTTGCGGCAATGCATAAACGCTGATTGACTTATTTCCGAGATGTTATATTCAAGAAATAGAGTTCCAATAGTCATGGAAATTCATGTACATCTCACTGCTAAAATAAAATGCGTTTTAGTTGTGCTTATGTTCTGGCATTCGTCTTTTCATTTTGTACTATATTCCGAGGCCCACCGTGTATAAGACAATTTATGCTGATATTTAACTCTATTAGCATTATGTAGATAAAAGAAATAATAGTTTGTTTGCAGAATAGGTGGAATAAGTCATATGAATGGAACACATTGGATGTTTACAGGTTAGAAATCCTGGTGTATGTTTTTCTGGAATAATTCTGGCTACAAAGAGATTTAGCATACCTTCTTTTACTCTTATATTACGTCACGGGTATTTCTGTATGTTGTATCCAGACACGCTGATAATATTACGGACATCTCAATTTCCAAGTAGAGCAGCACTTGAACGCCCGATCATTCGCAACGATTCACCCTCTTTTTACACGTCTGAAAACTCAACCCTAGATCGAGCAAAACATCGTATGTAGGACGGGCGACGCGGCGCCAGCTTGTGAACAAGCGACTGACAATAGCTTAGTGCTTTTGGTCAACTGTCATAGAACGACGGGATACCTCTAATGCACATACTTCATTAGAAGGCGAAACTCCAAACAATACCATGTGAACAAATTTAATGCAGTCTCCGATTAATTACTTTCTCTATATGTACTATGTACATAGTATATAGAGACGGTATTGTATTGCACCCAAAAATTCGATACCGAGATTTCACGGAAATATATGTTTTGAGACCCCCTGAAACCAAAACGTGCATTTTTAGAAAAACGTATGTTTGTGTCTATGGGCAGCATAGCTCAAAAATGAAAAGACCGTTAAAAACCAAACTTGGTATTTACATTTGGTATCTTCCAAGGATGCAACACGAAGATTTTCAAGAAAATCCCTCCTTTACATGGAAAAAATTCGAAAATTTTGATTTTCTAAAAAATGGCTGTAACGATTTTGATTAAAATCTCGTAAATTTAAGGTATTTACTTGACAAATAAAATGTATATCTTGAATTTTCTAGGAATAGCCTCTGAAGACTACTTTATTCTGGATGAATTTTACGGATTTTTGCATAACTACTAAACCGTAAGAGATGGACAAAAACTTACCACACAGAAAATGTAGAGCACAATTTATGTTATATACATTTTTTTCGTGGAGTTGATCGTTTTCAAGATATCCCTTTTTTGTTTTCAGCTATGAAAAGCTTATACTTTTCTCATATAGGAATTTGTCAACCCCTGTCTATATAAACAAGGAGCTTCAGTCGCATAGCAACCAGCTATGGAACACATCAGACTTTTTTTCCTGTTTCGTCTTTTTATTCCTTGCATACTGGATGTAAACATAGATATGAGCCGTTTTATAGCTGAGAAGGGCTGTTTGCTTCTTTAATTCTTTATGTTCCAGATTTTTTATGTTTCTGGAGTATAAGAATAGTAACATACTAGACTATTTTTATTACATTTAAAATTCTCTTTTAAATAAGAACCCAGATATTTTCACTTCACAAATTATAAATGGCATGTTCTTAGATCTTTAAAAATGTTAAGTTTAGAACTACAAACTATAACGCTTCGTACCTAAAATTAATACTATTTTGCCCAAAATACATTAGGCACTATGTCCGTTTAAATGTATTTTCCTGTGCATATCACGTATAACAAATATAGGGCTATTCTAAATTGAGTGCCCAATTTAAAACGGTAATAAATTTGCCATAATTTTAGATTCTAAAAAAATAAAAACAGCATTTCTATCGTTAAGTAACAGAATTTTATTATAGCAAGATATAATAGAATTTGACCGCCTCGTGTTATTCAATAAGCAATAGTCTTTCTTCTATACTATAAACGCATTAGAAGGCGCATTCCTAGGGATGTTCTCAATGGTATCCGATATTGACTGTTTCAATTCTTCACGTGTAGAGGGGTTTGGTAAGAAATAGCTTTTCTTTAAGATAACCCCATAATCAGTAGTCACCTTGATTTATGTCCTGGGACTTAACAGGCCAACAGTTCAGAAAATGTCGACTTATTAGTTGCGTAAAGTGTTTCTTGATAGTGCATGTGGGAAGGAGCTCCGTCTTGCATGAAGACGTTTTCGAGTTCATATTTTTGTAACGCTGGTATTGCAACATTTTAAAAGATTGCTGCCTGTTTACCGTCAGTGTTTTTGTTTGTCCATTTTCAATTTCTTCTTAGAAATATGGTCCTATAATGAAATGTGATGTAACTTCGACAATGACCTAGAGATCATGTAATCCTATATTGTGTTAGGATTATGTGCATCCAATATCCTGCAATTATGCTCACACCTCCGTTTAATTCAAAATGTGCCTCATCCGTCCACAAGATATGGTCTACACGCTCAAAGTTCATCTCAATTTGTGCTAACATTTGCAAAGCAAAGGTAACAGAGATCGGCTATCTTGATCTTTGAGTTCAAAACGCATTTCCATTTTGTAAGGATAGAAGTGTCTCCTCAGTCACACTGTTGAATAATTTGTGTTTAGACGTTTTGCAACTTTATTAGCACTACAATCATTATATTCTGAATTTGCATTAATTTCCTAAACTAGAGCAGCAGACAACTCGTGTTGCATTAATGTTAGCCTATCTGAAGTCTTTCTGTATATAAGTGAAGCAGTTTCCCTCACATTTCACTATCTAATATGTAAAGGAGAGGTGACATTATTATGTAAAGAAAAAGTATTAATATTTATTAGGTAAAACATAAGTATGATCATCTAATATATATAAAAAGATAAGCTGTTTCAAAATTGGAACTTATTTTAGAATAACCCTATAAATAGCAGAGAATTTTTCCGTATTCAAAGCTTTCAAAATGCTCCAGTGCATTTATATAACAAATTATCACTTTAAAATAACTTAAGAGGTAGGTATATATAAAACAGAAAGTACCTTTTCATGCTATGTCACAGGATTATTCTTTTAACATTTGTGAACAGAAAAGTTTAATGTATGCCATGAACGAAATGCTTTAAATAAGAAAAACTGGCATTATATGCGTGAACTGATAAAACTGAATAAAGCATAATAAACGAATATCTTTACAGCAAATTTACTTACTACCTCCAAAATTAAATCTTCCTGAGGATGCCTGTTCTTAGTCCCAAAACATACAGATCTGGGTTACAATAAATATATCATCGTATTAAAACTATAATCAATTAATATATCTATATATATATTTATTCTTAGTATTCTTAACAAATTTCCGCGACGTTTTTCCAGAGAGTCTACCACTGATTCAACATTATTTTCTTTAGTTTCTCATCAATACTTTACATAAGTCATAACATGACCTCAATATTACTGAACTTTGTGAGCGGGCTTCCGCGTGTATTCAAATGCAGTTCTCTTCAAGATCAAGAGTAATATTTTTATACTCGATTAATATTCCATTTTTCTGTCATACGTGTTTTCCACCCATCTTTTAATAACGCTATATAACATAAAAAGTACCGTATTTGTGTTTTCAAACATTGGACACTTTTCTAAATTTTGCTGTTTCAATTTTCGCCCAGGCATATCCTTCTCGATTTGTTTTGTTCCAAAGTTCTGTATAATATATTCTCTAGTAAATATATAGTAGCTGGAAAGGTGTTGCATTCCAACCAAAAATTTGATACCAAGATATTTCACAGCAACGATGCCTTTTGGAGTCTTTGAAAAAGAGAAACACACACAGTGTGTAGGTCAATGAACAGCTTAACTCAGAGAAGAAAATTCCTTTAAATACCAAAGTTGGTATTTAATATCAGCATCTTTGAGGATTTGACACGAAGATTTTACCTACCCCAAATACCCTTTCCATTGAATATTTTTCGAAAACTTTCATTTCTCAAAAACGGTTAACGATTTTGATTAAGCTACCATATGTTTAAGCTATTTTAGTGAAACCTGAAATTATTTTGACTATTCTGAACATAGCCTCTGAAGTCCTATTTCTTCCTGGACGACCTTTGCAATCTGGTAAACCTAAGAGACAGACAAAACATTACCGCACAACAAATTAAAATCTCGTCAAAACAAACACATTATGTCATAAAAGTTTTGATGGAGTTAACCATTTCCGAGATATTCTTTGCTCTGACTGTAAATATTCTAACACTACTCAAACTGAAAGTGGTTATTCGTTTTTACTTTGTTTTACTCCGGTCATACAATCCATTGCATAGTGACCAGCTATTAAAATATTTTACTGTTTATTTAGCCTAGTGATTTCTTTAATTCCCTTTTACTTAAAATAAACCAAGTTTTAAGAACTATATACTAATTTTATCTCGATTAGTATGAATTAGGTATTATAATAATTTTTTGTAACAATAGTTTGTTACAGAATAAGTAGACAAAGTCATGTGAATGTGATAATCCGAGTTTTTTCTATGCTTCACACTAATTTTATTTTATGATAAAAGTTTACAGAATTATTTTAGGATAATAGTAAACGATTTTCTTCTGCCAATAACTGCCAATATGCTCAAGCCACTGTGCATGCTGACTAATAGTTCCGAGGGAGCACATCTCCCCCTGGAGAGTATTTGGTTTATAAGGAACTTGAAGAAAAATTAAAAGAAATTAATCATAATTAATGCGTGCTTTCTGACATTGGTAATCCATAAATTTATATTCCAAATGCATATTATTTTAATAACACATATATTCACATAATATAGAACGTACTGGAGTTTAATATATATTCTTTGTTTCTGCTTACTTATAATTTATTGAACCTTATGCCTTATGCCAAGGGATCCATATTAGTTTTGTCAAATGAAATTTAACATATGGAAATCATTTTCACTTTTTCTAGCACATTTGTGCATACAATGCGCATAGTATACAGAGAAGGTACCCATCCAAATATTCGATGTCGAGATTTCACCAGAACTGTATGTTTTAAGGTACCCTGATTCCAAAAAGGCATTATAAGAAAAATGTGCTTGCGCGTGCGTGTGCGTGCGTGTGCGTGCGTGTGCGTGTGTGGACAGCATAGCTCAAAAACGAAATACCAAATTTGAAGTTAAGTATCTTCCAAGAATGCAACACAAAATTTTCAATAACAATTCCCCCACCACAATCTGCCTTTATGTGGAAAATTTTTCAAAATGTTTATTTTCTCAAAAATGACGCTAACGATTTTGATTAAAATGACGTAGGTATATTAAAAATCAAAATTAAAGTGTATGTTTTGAATTTTCTGGGAATAGCCTCTGAAGAGCTCTTTATTCTGGACGAGTTTTGCAGAATTTTGCGCAACGGTTAATCCGCAAGAAACAAACTTGCTCCACAAAAAATGCAGATTTCGTTAAAACACACAATCTATATCATATATGTTTTTCTTATACAGTTGACCGTTTTCTCCTTGTTTCGTTTCGTAATCGGCTTACCCTCCCCGCATTTGTAGGACTGACAACCCCCAGGACCTACAAGCCAATGCCTAGGGGCAGGAAACCTGTTACAGCGGTCGGTCCGTAGGCAAATATGAGGAAGTGGATGACATGAAATATAAGCAAAATTTATGATTTGAAAGGGGATGATATAGCAATTGGCGGACTGAGTGTCGGGGGAAATCGGAGGACTCTGAGAAAACCCTCCCGGACACCGCCACGAATCCCACATGTGGGCACTTGGGATCGAACCTGGCCCGCCCAGATGGGAGGCGAGCGGTCTAACCACTCACACATTGCGCCGCCTATTCCTTGTTATTGGTTTTAATTTTAATCTACCTAACTTTTCTTAAATGGGACCATGCAAAGTGAACCGAACCTCAATTGTTTCCCATAGCAACCAGCCTTTAAAGAAATTGACTGTCGCTTTAGCCTGGTGCATTTCCAATTTTTCTTCTACTTACAAGGAGGCATGTAATAATATACATTCTTAAAATGTTTATCTAGATAAGCATGACGTAGATAAGAGAATAATATTTTGTACTAATAGTTTGTGTATGGAACAGCTAGAGAAAGTTACGTGAATGGAACACATCAGATTTTTATTACTGGTATTTTATTTCTGGTGAATTTTATCGTTAATTTTCTTTACTTATTACTATTTTGTAAGAGAATATACTGATGCCAGTGTGGCTTGAACTTGTATGGACCTGGGCGGTTGAAGAGAGAAAGAGACGGTGAAGTGCTTTCACCGAACTTAAAAGTTTCAAAATCACTATCACTATCACGAA
Organism: Hymenopus coronatus; assembly: GCA_030762935.1. Taxonomy (NCBI): domain Eukaryota; kingdom Metazoa; phylum Arthropoda; class Insecta; order Mantodea; family Hymenopodidae; genus Hymenopus; species Hymenopus coronatus. The sequence continues at coordinate 65,268,313 of CM060898.1, read as the reverse complement.
ATAATTATATTTATCCATGTCTCTCTCTCTCTCTCTCTCTCTCTCAATCTCTTAAAATATCAGTGGTTATATATCAGCAAGCACGTTTGCAACAGTGAGTGCGTTAATGGTGCGGCTTAAAGAGATGGTAAACCAGTGTGTACTACAGGTGAGATTGTGACGGCAGTTGTATCGCACAGTAAGTACTACTACTGCAAGCGATTAGAGAGGTCTTGTGTTCAACGCCCTTGGGAGTGAAGGGGAAGAAAGAATTAGCTAAATTGCGAGATGTGAAATGACAGCGAGACTGAAATCTAGTTACGTAACATGAAAATAAATTGCTGAAAATTCTTATGCATTTGAATTCAAATTGTTTTTAAAAGCTTTGAAAAGAAATATGTGAAAACTGTTTAAAATAACATTTAAAACTTCCATTCATCATTTAGAATGAAGTAGTAGCTAGTTTTATGTTGAAAGCTTGTTAATATATAATTATTTTTATGTATCTCAGGCTTTAATTTTTGTTAAATTTGGACTGTAACAATTGCAAGAATGCTTGAGGCTAAAACATGTTTAAAAGCCACGAGGGTGGAGCGTCGTAACTACAGCGCTTGTAAACGGGAGTGCTTGCTGAGAAAGTTTGGGAATCACTAGGCCAGATTGAGTATTCTAATAACGGGCTCTGCTTCTCTTTCCTGTGTGGTATTTTTGCGCAGGAAAGCTATTAGTGCAGCGTAAGGCTGCTCAGAAATTAAACGTCGCATTTTCAACTAGTCGCCCACTAAATTTCCTCCTACTTCCCAGAATATTTTACCACTTCTCTTTCGTAAAGGATACACCAGTAACAAGCTTGGGTGTTGCAGCTTGGCTGCTATACCAAGATATACAGATTAATATCTCGCCTACTGCCTGAGCTATCTAGTTATTTAGAATGTTTAATACTATATTGTCATGACAGTGTGCAAGCTGTAAAGGAGGGAATAGTTCTTGTAATAAATGACACAATAATTAAGAGTGTGGAATAATCAAAATACTTTGGTTCTATAATTGAACAGTTCAGCACAAGCGAAAAGGATATAGTATTAAAATTGATCATGGGGTAAAAACAATAAAACCCCTAAATGGCTCTCTTTGGAGTAGATATTTGACTAAATAAATTAAATTAAATGTACTAAAAATATTTTAAAGTATCTTAACATGTGGCGCACCTTGAACTGTGCAAGATAAATTGAAGGCAGCAGTATGGCCACAGGAGTGGATGTCTGAGAAGAAGTATGAGAGTATAAAGAGTGCAATATTAGGGTCGGCTGATAAGTCCCGGGCTTCTTAATGAAAACATCATTTAACAAGCTTTTTTTTTTTTGCTTTATTTCTCAACATAATCTCCAGAAAGGCTAATACATTTGTCATATCGGTGTTCTAATTTAAATAAACCATCTTTGTAGCGCGATTTATGAAGGTCCTCAAAATGGCTGTTTACCCTATCAATGACCTCGTTGCTGTGAAATCTTCGTCCTCCAAGAAATTTTTGGAGGTTTGGGAACAGGTGGTAGTCACTGGGTGCTAGATCTGGCGAATAGAGTTCAAACAAGTCCAACTTTAATTCGCACTGAACGATGGGCCGGAGCATTGCCGTGAGGAAACATGATTTTTATTCTGCCAAATGAGGTATTTTTCTTTTTAACTCATCACTGAAACATTGCAGTAAGCTTGCGTAATAATCGCCAGTGATATTTTACTCCTTTTCAAGTGATCAACAGAAATAATTCCCTGTGCAGCCCAGAAAATACTCGCCATAACCTTGTTAGCTGACAAAATTTACTTTACATTTTTTGGAGTTGGTTCATCTGGCGCAAGCCACTGTTTTGACGGTGATTTAATTTATTGAGTGCAGTGATATATCCAAGTCCATCCATGGTAATAAGCCGTCTCAAAAATTCACTGGGATTTTTTCATTCTTAACAGAAACAGTTTTTCTTTGCAACTTTTAATTAGGTGTCAAAAAACGCGGCACCCATTTTGCACAAACCTTGTGAAGGCCCAAAACATCACTTAACATATTATCTGCACGTTTTTTTTTTTTATATGTATACAACCTCTTATATCTCAAATAACTTTAATCTGCGGTATTCCAATACCAAATGATGGATTTTTTCAATGATCTATGGAGTTGTCATTTCTACTGAGCGTTCAGGGTGAGGCTCATCATTAGTGCTAGTACATCCACTTTAAACTCTGCAATCCCCTTTTAATTATTGAATATGAAGGGGCAGAATCTTTCAATATACTGTCCATTTCCTGCTTGATTTCTTTAGGCGTTAAGCCTTTCAAATAGAAGTATTTAATTGCTGCTCATTTTCGTAAAAATTCTAAACTTATATTGTTTAAAATGCTGTCATTCGAAAACTAAACAAGATATTGACTGTAACTAGGGATACATATATACCTGGTAACTCGAAGTTGCTATATACGTATCACCAGTGGATAATCTTGCCCTACACTCCTCATTCAGTATGCATGAAGTGACAGGGCCCATTTTATGAAATATATAATATAAATATATATGTGCACTTCTAGCTTAGTGTCGCTTTTTAGCATTTTTTTCTAAATTCCGAAAACAGACAGAGGTGAATATTGAAAGAATGGCTTCTTATCCCCCTTACTAAAGGAAATCGCTAATCGTAAGTTAGGTAAGGTACTCATATTAATAAACATTTAAATCAGTTCATTAGACACACTTCATAGCTAACTAGGGGTTGATCATTGTCCTTATCTGAGGGACACTTATACTCAACTCATTAATTACTCATCTGTGAATGCAGATTCATCCTCACTTTGATAGAAAAATTTACTTGAGTATGACATTAGTTTAAAGCGATTGGCCACTATCTGTATAACCACTAACCTGCCATGGACAGATTTAGGTAGTCGATAATTTTGTCTTTTCCGGAACAGACGTAACTCTGAACCTAGAGGCTAGTGAGTCGTGCAGTTATTGCTTTATTTACTGGAGCTAGTCTTCCTCGTGGACACTGCTTTGTAGTGATCATATATGGATCTTAGTTGTTTCTAAAGGAGTGAACGCTATTGTGTAGAGAAACACATCCACATTTTGGAAAATTTGAAGTAGGAATATATTGATGTTAAAAATAATAAATCTACTAGGGAAATAGTAACAAGAGTAAATAATTAAAGTTCCATTAAACTCTTGTGTTAAACTTATTAACTAAGTAATAGCTAACCTCATACCAACAGAGGTTAAGAAATACTAAAGAAAACCTCTAAAACCTATATTATCCTAAAACGCATAAAAATAACAGTAGGTATGAGATCTATTATCAATAATAAAAGTTCTCACTCAAAAAGTTTGAAACTGAGTATATAAAGCTCAATACAGTTAGTAAGTAAAATTTACATTCCGCACTTACAGAAAAAACATCACTGTCTATAAATGCACCAATTGAAAAATTACCAAACTTGTTAGAATAATGGTTATCTTCCATTTCAGTTGAGGAAAATATAATTAGAGAATTAATCACTTTAATTGCTTGCTGTAATAAAGAGTTTTTCAACTTTGATAATACATTTTACAAACGCACACAGGGATTAGCTATGGGAAACCTTTTGTCATCTTTTTAGCAGATTTGTGTATGAGATTTTGGGAAATGAAAATTACTAAAGAACATTCAGGCATTCTCAAAATATGGCACAGATATATAAGTGTTAGCCATTATGCTTAACAAAGCCATAGATTAATCTTTTAATATTTTAAATATTCAGGACGAGAACATTAAGACCACTTTGGAAATTGAAAAGAATGTTATTCTTCCATTTTTGGATTTAAAAATATTTAGAAAACATAATGTGCTACAATTTGGCATTTACATAAAACCTACTCATGTAGATAATTGTATAAGAATAATATGTGCAGTCCAAAAAAAATATCCAAATTCAATATATATAATCAATATATTTTTAACAAGTAGAATATTAAAAAGAATTAAACATCAAAAAAAGAATGGATTCACAAATCAATTCATAACATATTTAAAATCAAGAAAAACAACAATAGAAAAAATAAGACAGTTTATTAAAACCAATAAAAATTGTAATTACATTTTTATATTTTGTATTATCATTCAGAATTATTTCCAGTTTTCCATAAATTGTTTGAATTGCCTCAGACATAATTACCAACAGACGTAGTTTAAAAAAGTACGCTAAATAAGTCACTTAATAAAACTATAGATATGTTAAATAAATCTGAAATTTATCAAAAAAGTTTTAATGATTGTGAAAATATTTACATTGGTAGAACTAAAATAAATTTAAAAACACGTTTAAAAGAATATCAAAGAAATATCAGTTGAAATAGTTGGAAAATCAGCAGTAGGTAACCATTTTTTGGAATTATAATCATGAAATTGGACAAGAAATCATATTAAAAGCTATCAATATTCCACCAGAGTTAGATATCTGGGAAAAAACCCTTTATCCATAGCAAGAACAGTAATGTGGCCAATTTTAAAATACCACCAGCTGACGTCATTTTAAGATTAATACAACCTTAAAGTCAAGCAAAAGACTTAAAATTAGCAAATTACAACCTCCGAGATGTGCAACCAGAGGTAGCCAAAATGGCGATGTTATTGAAGTGTAGCCACTACCACCTGAGATCCTCCCAATCGGAGCGGAACCTGTTATAAGTCCAGGAAACACGTCTACCTCAGACTTGCAATCCTGCTGGAAGATGACAGTGAAGATTATCCAAGCGCGTCCAGGAAACCACCACCAAAATCTTGTGAATAATAGACGGCTAAAAATATACAATTTGAAAACTTCACTTTTAACATTGGTTTTACACATACTACTTCAATATACAGCAAGAGTTCAATTCGCAAGAACTTAAAAATATATTTATGAATTGTAAACATGAAATGTTAAATATATTATTTAACATTTATAAAGGCAACTTGACGTGCTCTTCATTACGTCTTCCAGTATATACTATTTTTAATATTCCTACCTTGAGTTTGATCGTTGCTCCACGTGGATGGTGGGGAAATTTTTCAGCCAGGTACTCCATCTCCGTCGAGCTGTCCCCCTCTCACTCATTCTCTCTCTCTGCCTCTGCGTTAGCTCCATGATATACTCAATGTGAGCCAACGTCTCAATGTTCCTGTAAAGGGACGACTCAGTGATCCCAGGTTAAGGGACAAGAAAACCGTGTTATACTCCGTGAAACTTGAAGTGGCATTTCTAGGGCATAAAAAGTATCACGTTTAATTTTACTAATCAAGGAGTTAGTAACTTAAGGAGATAATAAACTGATTTAATCAGGTTTTACAATTTTAGCTCCAGAAACTTTAAATAGTATCATTAGAAGGCTGTTGAAAATAGTGTTTTAAGTCTTGGACAAATTGGTTAACAAGCAACACTTAAATTATACTTAGCTTCTTACATGATTTCCACGAAAACAGTCGCAGCTGGAGTTCCAAGCCAACACCACGGCAGCACCATCGAAGATGTTCGACGCAGATCGAACGAAATGTATGGAAGTTCGAAGATGGATTCCATTGGACCACGGCCAGCAAGCCCAGATACTTGCTCAGTAACCATGGACACCGGCCGTGAAAGACTTCGTTGTTTTAAGAACAAGAAGTGGTTGGAGTTTAAATTTCGAAGCACGGCCAAATGAGCAATAGTCAAGTTCTAGTAGAAATAAAAGTAGCCAATAGAATAAGATTTGATTGCCGGAAGAAGTATCTCAAAGGTTGCCAAGATTATGCAAGACAACATTTGCGAGAACCAAGACTCACTCCGACACCTTCGGTCATTCTGTTGCTCTAGATGAGCATTGTGTGTAATGAAACAAAACTTGACATGGATATAACGTTATTCACTTATGTTAGTGTGGTAGAGAAATCAAAGCAACTAGTGTTACTCATAAAACGCAATATTAGTGTGAGGAAAGTGTAATTAAATGAGCAAAGTAACAAGAAATCGCCACTGTGATAGATCCGCAAAGTAAAGAAGTAGGCATCTAAAGAACCGTCTAAAGCACTCTCGAACTGATATGAGCGAAGGGGTCAGGAAGGATGGCACAGTGATTCATTCTCCTCCGTGTAAATGATTGTCGCATGCCACAATGGCAAACAAGATAGACAGACTCCGGCGCGACCTGAAAGCACGTGATTCATCTATTCAAGTGCAGGCCCGAAGAAGTAAAATTGCAGTTACCTAATACAGATGTGTATTCTACACAGAGAATTAAGTTGCTTGTTAAATGCGTAGAAAAGATGCAGTTAAAGCATGAAGCTATTCAACGTTAGCCATGTTTAGGGCTACCATTGCTGATTTACGCTGCAGCCCATCTCGTTAGCCATGTATGCTACCATGTCACGACGTAATGTACTATTTGTAAACATAAGGTCTTCCTGATCTGCATCTAATGATTTTTTATTTACTTCGGTGAATTGATTTTCTTGGATGAGTCCATGAATATGTGCTGGTAAGGATTATATAAACCAACGAAATAACTAAATACGAGTTAAAATTATTATATGAATATTAACTCCTAATAAGCCGGTTATATAATTTTTATTTATGGTTTCCTTTCTTTAATAATTACAGGTGTAGGTGTATATACAGAAATTTATGAAATAAATAATCATCGCGTAGATTACAGTGTTAATATACTTCAATTTAGAGAAACTTTGCTCACAAATGTTTGTGGCACCAAACACTGCAATTAAATATGATAAAAATTATTGAAATTTGGGAAATGAAACCTTAAGTTATGATTTAAGTATCTCCCAAACCTCTGACTTTAAATTATTTTATGTTCGTACAATTTTATAGATAAATTAATACGATTTGTAGTGCATGCGCAGCCTCTGAAAATTATATGAAAAGGAAACTTCCAGCTTTTCGAGGCTGAAATTCACTAGCTAAGCGATTTCTGCCCTTCGTACCTCACAAGAGTTACCTTTGGACATGCCTAGTCTATAGTAATCGGAGAATAGCAGTCGCGTCAACGAAGAACTAAGGTAGAAAAGTAGTTTCGTCTCAAAACAGAGAATCCTAATAGAACATTTTTTTACGATCCTTGACTACACTACAACGTTTACCCGCGGTTAAGTAATTTAATTTATCTTTTAACTTCTTAAATAAGTAATAATTAAATTTTCTGGAGCTAAGCAACAAGACCATCGGGAACATACCCACACCTTTATATAAAAACAAATAGGTCGTTTTAAAGGTTTGGTTGAAATACCTAAGTGGTAAAGCACAATATATCACTTTTGTACTCGTATTACATTCTCACTAATAAGAAAGTATATTATAGTATTAACAATGTTTTCAATAAAGAAAACCATGAAGAAAGAAAATAGTTTAAACACTTGAACGGAACGACTTAGTTTTTGATAGCATAACCTACGTACAATAACAATGTTGTAGGTACCGAAAGAAATTAAGAAATGATGTACAAATTGTTTACTATTCATTTTGCAACATATCGATATTAGCATTCGAGAGTGATGTTTTAAAGTAAATTAGTAGTAGTCTGTTTACTCCGGGAAAGCTAAGAATCTTGATGAAGACACGCCTTCGAATTGTGTTTCGTCAACGAATTTATCCCATTTCATTTCTTCCCTGCCAGCTTGCACCGTGTTTCACCAAGTCACCTCGGCCTGTTTCTTCACTTACTTGGGCCTTAAATGCTTCTTCGTCTTCTTCTTCCACCGCAACGTAGGCTATGTAGCGCGTCCCGACTCAAGAGTACTCTCCCATCCAGTTCTAGTCCTAGGTTTATAATTTAATGCATGTTTTGTTATTCTATTGTCATGTGGAAACACTGGTATTTAATGTCGTTTATCTTCTCCTCTAATTTATATATATTTAACTTTTCCCATATTCGTGTATTAGGTTTATGATCTTTTAATGTACGAGGGTCGACTGATAAGTCCCGGGCCTCACACAGATATGGAACCACTATGCCAGTTAGACGGTAGCTTCGTATAAATTAACTCTAGACTAGCTTGTATCCATAGTTATAGGCCAATAGCTTGTTTAGTTTTGGAATGACAGTATTATCAAACAAGACAACTTTAAAGTTTTCGCGAAAATGGAGGATTTGGAAAACGAGCGGTGATTAAATACTTCCATTAGAAAGGCTTAACGCCAAAAGAAATCAAGGAGGAAATGGACAGTACATTAAAATACTCTGCCCCTTCATATTCAATGATTAAAAGGTGGGCTGCAGAGTTTAAAATGGGACCTAAGAGCACTAGTGATGAGCCTCGCTCTGGCCGCCCTGTAGAAGTGACAACGCCAGAGATCATTTAAAAGATTCATCGTTTAGTACTAGAAGATCAGAGATTAAAGTTGTTTGAGATAGCAGAGGTTGTATATTAAAAAAAAAAAACGTGCAGGTAATACTTTAAGTAATGTTTTGGGCTTTCACAAGGTCTGTGTAAGATTGGTGCCGCGTTTGTTGCACAGAAAAAAGTGTTTCAGTTAAGAATGTGGAGCTCTACTGTAAAAATCCCAGTGAAGTTTTGATACAGCTTATTACCATGGACGAAACTTGGATACATCACTACACTCCAGAGAGTAAATCACACGTAAAGCAGTGGATTGCGCCAGGTGAACCAACTTTGAAAAAGGCAAAGTCATTTTTGCCAGTTAACAAGGTAATGGCAGTGTTTTCTGGGATACACAGGGCTCCAGCTCATTGTTCAGTCATTACAAAGGGAAAAATGTGTGCATTAAAGTTGAAATTGCTGGAACATCCACTCAGACTACTACCTGTTCCCAAACTTCAAAAGACGAAGACTTCACAGCAACGAGGAGATCATTGGTGCGGTAAACAGCTATTTTGAGGACCTTGATAATTCGCACTACAGAGATGGTTTAATTAAATTAGAACACTGATATGACAAATGCATTAGCCTTTCTGGAGATTATGTTGAGAAATAAAGGAAAAAAAAAATAAATGCTGTCTTCATTTAGAGGCCCGTTAATTATTAGCCGGCCTTGATATTCTAAGAAATTTCATCTCGAATGTTTCTAATCTTCTGTTTGCTCTGCATAAGATCCAGTTTTCATTGCATATAAAAGCACAAGTATTGTCAGCACCTTAAAAATTTTTACAATTGTTTCCTTTTTGGTTTTATTTCTTAACGTTCTTTGTATAGTTCCACACATATGGCGTAACTTACTTAATTTTTTGCATGTATTTTTCTTGTTCATAAGCTATCCATCACCCCAAGTAATTAAAATGTTTATTTGTTCTATTATTTCACCGTATATTATTATTTTGACCATATCAAGAACTTAGTTTATTCATTTATAGCTATTTATAGATTATATTTCTCAAGCACCTGTTGCCATTTGTATACTGCATTTTGGAATTCATCTTCTGTAGTACGTCAGCAAATAAGATTGTGTTTACAAATATGTTACTTGTGCTAGGATCAAGCCTTATCTGTCTTTTGTCATTACAGCAGCGTCAATAAATATACATATAGTGAACAAAGTGGGAGACAGTCAGCATCCTTGTTGTACTCCAAGATTAGTGGTTACTTCTTTTCCTTTGGGTTTAAGACTTATTTTTGTATTATTGTATAGTAAATAGTAATTGAATTTTCCAGATGTGGATATCCTTTTTTTTTTCTTTCATTATTTTTCGCAATTTCATTTTCCTCTTAATACATTGACGAAAGCCTTTTTAAAATCAGAAATAGCATGTGTGTTTTTATGTTATATTCTCTTCTGAATGACGAATATACAGTTTGCGCCAAGATCTTCCTCTGTTAAATCCATACTGGTTTATTTAATTGCCACCTCTATTATTACATTTCATCTTCTTGTTATTAATCCACCGTAGATTTTATATGCTTAATTTAATAAACTTATGCCTCGATAATTACGGCACTGTTTTCTGTTACCTATTTTGGAAATTGAGCATATTTTGGTTCCTTTCCATGAGCTTGGCATTTTTAATGTTCTCCAGTATGTATTCATGATTTCTAAATATCTTATTTTTGCTTCATATGATGCATATTTAAATAAGTCTATATTTATATTATCCGTCCCTGGACTTTTCCTATTTTTCACCTTGATATTGTTCTCTTCAAGCCATCAAATGTAAGTTGATTATTTCTATCACTATTTTCATTGCATTACTTTCATTTTCTCCTCATTATTTGTCCGCATGTTTTTGTAATATTCCAACCATTTATATTCTGACATATTTATTTTTGCTGTGTTTTTGCTTCTCTTCTTTTGTAATATTACCGCCTTTTTCCTTAGTGCATGAACAATCCATTTCCACTTTCTGAATTTAATTTCTTTGCAGGTTCTCCTTCTGATCTGCTTTATTCCACAAATCTAGATTTGATATCTTCCGAGAATACAAAATTCCCGTATTATTTTTTCAGATATATTTTCATAAAAAATGCAATTTTTTCTATTTATTTTGTTTCCTCCCATGTTTGAAACATATATTATCACAATGTGTTTTTTTAAATTTGTGTTGAATAACCGGAATAGAGTTGTAATGAAACTCTTTTATTTCGACAATAGATTTCAATATATGAAGACATTTCTTGCCTTCTTAATTCTTTCATTAGCACTCTCTTCTGAACGCCCTTGCTTTGAGATTATACTGTTGAGATATGAAAATTCCTCTACTTGTTTAATTAATGTCTGTCCCAATACAAAATCAGAATCCACGATATATTGCAGACTAAACAGTGATCGTAATTTACTGGCATCGTTACAAATTAAGACACCTGAAATTTGATACTGAGTGGGCATAACGTTTCCGTTAAGACTCCCCATATCTTTAATTCCACACTATGCATATAAAACTTCTCCCACCTAGCCCTTGTATGCTGTCTAAAAATTCCCACCTCATTTGGCGCTGCTATATGCGTAATTCTACATCTGCATTTTTGTCCGTATCCCGTATTTTTTAAGCACCATTTTCTTGTAAATACTCAAACTGCCGTGGTGTATTACTAAGTTCACTTTTCTTTACGCTACGTTATTTAATAACTTGACAAAGGAGATTTCATTCTCCAGAAAAAAGGAATCACCAGCTACTTGCCTAGTGGTTAAAATGCAAACTATATTAACAAATATTTCTAACTATATATCCTTTTTTTCTTGTAAATCTAGCCAAAATCGAGCCTTGGCTTCTCTAAGATATTGCTTCCATTCTTCGCTATTTAACTCCAATGTTTTGCTCTACTGAGTAGTCTGTCCACTTTAAGAACTTGGGCATCTACATCTTGTTCCTTCAGCCTTAATACATAACGTGCCCAATGCAGTCTTAATTCAACTAGAGATTGATTTATTTATGTTTTTCTCTTAATTTAGGAGGCTATTAAATTTTATTCTATTCCTTCAAGCCGTTTGCATATATTTAATTATATATATATATATATATAGCTATATTTATTCATTGCAGCCAGAATTCTCCTTAGTATATTTCTTTCAAAAATAATTAACGCACTTTCTATTTTGTTTGTCATTACTCATGTTTCTTAAACTTATATTGGAATTGTGTAAATAATTTTTCCCACTCAAACGTGTGTAGGAGAAGAGTTAGATAGGTCGAGTCAGACTGAAAAGTTCAATGCCATAGCGGGGATTGAACCACAGATCTTCCAGTCTCTAGCCGGTTGCTCCAACCACTGAGCTACCATTCAAAATGCCGACACGCCATTAATTTCCTGAACTGACTTTCATGTTTCTCGGTAAACATCAAGGTGATCTCAAATTATTTTTGCGACAGTCCCCAATGTGGACTTACAATGTCTTTGTGTATTTTAAGTCCCAGGCTTCATAATTTAACTAACTTATAGTTCAATTAGTATATTGTAGAATTGTACTTATATTAGTTTATATAACCGTTATCCTTGTTCGTCTATTCATATCTTTACTCATAGACACGATCCTGCAATAAATTAAAACATTAAACCACATTTATTATTGTTTTATTTGATTGTTGTGCATGATTATTCAGATCACTCCTATATGATAGTATTAACATTTTAGTATTCTCTGTGTTTATAGCCAATTTTATTGTAACTTTATTGAAGAGCTAGGAAAGTATAAGTACTTCGATCCCAAACGACCGCAAGAGAGATTTGTGGTGGACAAAGCGGCAGAGGTGGGTTTTCTTCGGTTTACCCCGCCATTACATTCCACCGGTGCTCCATCTTCATTCCATGTATCATCAGTGTCATCGCCTGCGTGCCATAGCGGGCGTTAAGCACTATAAAAAAATGTATATAACAAATTGTGTGTTTTAACGTGCTCTACATTTTTTGTGTGTTAGGTTTTTATCCATCTCTTACGGTTTAGTAGTTATGCAAAAATCATCCATAATAAAGTAGTCTTCGGAGACTACTACCAGAAAAGTCAAAATATACATTTTATTTGTCAGGTAAATATCTTTAATATATGATATTTTAATCAAAATCGTTAGAGCCATTTTTAGAAAATAAAACTTTTCGAAAAAAGTTCCATGTATAGTTTGGGGTGAGGGGATTTTTCTCAAAATCTTCGTGTCACATCCCTGGTATTTTACCGACTTTTCGTTTTTGAGTTATCGTGTTCACACGGACACACATACATGGACCTTTTTCTGAAAATACTTTTTTTTGGATACAGGGGACCCTAAAACATATATTTTCCGGTGAAATTTCGGTATCGAATTTTTTGGTGGACTGCAATATCTTCTCTATACACTATGTACATGGTACGTATAGAGAAAATAATGATAGGAAAGCATGAGCTAGAACCAGTTTTGACTTACTATGATGTTTGTATCAGCATGTTAGAACATTAGCTACATGGATTTGTGAGGCATAAATACAACCTTTTTTATGCTTAATTTCCGTATTACACTCTTATTGCTGATATTAATACTCAGATAATATGCATAAACTCTTTTAATTATTTTACCGATAATATGGAGAATATATTCATTATATCAATATCCATTTCATCAAAACTTTCCATAATATATCAGGACAAATTGTAACACCTAACCGCTTGAAGCACTCTTTAAAAATATTTAGGTTACGTCATATAATTACCATCCATTCAATCAGGTGGTCCCTGAACTACCCATACTTCCTTCAGTGTTGAATATGAACTTCTAACTGCGGTTTAAAATTTATTTATTGCAACCTAAGAGTTCTTGAGTGATTTAAACGGAAACTGATCCTATTATGTGCACTTAAACGTTTGCATTAGTATAAGATATTATAATACTGCTAAATTATTTTCCATTGAGATTTTTGTTCACATTAGATATTTTCTACTCTTTTACTTGGTTGTTCCATTCGGCTGAATAAGAAAGATGATGATGATGATGATGATAATGTTTAAGGGCGCTCAACTGCCTAGGTCATTAGCGCCCTTATAATTAAAGCTTGGTAATAGTCAGTAAGAAAACATCATTGCAAAATAAAACACAGGTAAAAGTAGAGCTAAAAGAGCATAAAACCGAAGTAAAAGAACTGCCCAGCCCTGTAACCCGAGCTGGAGATAAAACTCCTTCTAAAATCAACACATTGAAACTAAAAGGACTAGTTAAGAATTAAAAAATCTGCTACCACACTAAAACCGCAAGGTAAAAGAAACTTTTGCTAAAAATCTAAAAACCCTGTCCACTGCTCTTGGGTCTTCGGTTAGGGCCTCGGCAAGAGAGGCCGGCATGCCAATAGATGACCGAATGTGTGTCAGGTGACCACAATCCAGCAACACATGACGAAATGACTGTGCCTCCTCACAGAGCGCACAGACAGGAGCAGGTTCGCGTTTAAAAAGGTAATTGCGAGTAAAAATACAGTGGCCGAGTATCGAGTACGAATGCTGAGATTATAAGCACGCATAAGAATTTCTAAGCATCAAATCTACAGCGGAAACAACTGAAATCTACTAGACTATAGGCGGGAATGTCGTTAAGAAATTATCGCCTCCAATGTCGCTCGTACAGTCTTTTGGAGTTTGCAGACACCAATCAAATCGGTTTTTACTGGACTAAGTGATTCTTTGCCGTTGCTGTTCTGCATTCTTTGTAATTATAATGTTTTTAATGTAGATAACTTGCGTAAAAATTCCTCTACCTGATTATGATCAACGGCGTTTCCTCCGCGAAAACCCAGCTAGGAGGACTAGGGGTGTTCAAAAGAATCTGCTTTACTTAGCCACACCTTCCATAATGTAAAACATCCAACTCTCTGGTTCTCTCACAACTGATTAGAATGCACTTGCAAATAACTGTCTTTCTTCAATGCTTTCGTAACCATTCTGCCCTGTAGTTGCTGCGACGACAACAACGCTACGAATTTCCCGTCGAAAGTGAACCATGGGCCGGGCTTCGTTCCTCTTTTAATACCTGTTGATCACTTGTCAGGAAACTTCCAGAAACAGTCGAAGGTCCAAACCACCGCACGTGTCACAAATTCATTCAAGTGAAACAATGCGTAACTCCTCCGGCACACGTGACCACTAGCGCAGGTAAAACATTGGATGCTAACAATTACCTACATCTTACGAAGCAGGCGTTCACACACGTTCGTCTGCAGGGCGTGGTGACAATAATTTATGAGAGAAGTCGTCCCGGAGTTGGATTTTGGAGTATTCTTCTTCTCCTGATATAGCTATTTCGATAAAATGTCAGTTGCAATGGATGGAGGAAGTAAGGCAATTCATACAAAAGTTTTAAATTTTAACATAGTGTACAAAATGTCTTTATTGACTGAACAATTAGTTATATATAAATATTTTAAAACACTTCTGCAAAAAGTTCACTAGTCTCTTAGACATTTTACAGTTGCACGCTATCCATGGCTCGCGCACCAGTGCGCGCTAAAACTGCAGCCACTCACGACTCAGTACAATTCACAACATCGCAATGTAATTGCGTCATAAGAGCTTCCCGGAAGCTTCTAGAAACCGAAGCTTGGAAAATAATCGAAGGCGGCGTCGCCGAAGGTTCCTGTTACATCCTTTTCCGTGTTGTTTACACGTCTCAACTGTATGACTCACACTCCAGCTCTCGCCGCGAACTGAGAGCGGTCAGTTATATGGACGGCATTCACAATAGAATACTTTTAAACTACATTATAGCAGAACATGCAGGAGTTTAGTGAAAGATGACAAATGACACAGTTTTATTACTTCTGATTGTTTTAACCGTATGCATCTATCACCACCCTACCCCGTTTCGGTCAAGAAACAGAACTATAGAAAGATCTAGGTTAAACCGATCTGAATAAACAGTAGAGAAATATTGGTTTAGCCCTTCAGAAATGCCATTTATTAGTATCTTACCTAATTAAATTCACCTTGTGGAAAAGTCTTGTCATTCACTATTCTTACTCGTTTATGTGCGTCGCTCCGTTCGAGAAGTAGCACATCCAAGTTATAAATCAGCGTCATGCAATACTGAAGTTGGCGAATGTACCCAAACCACGAGAGTTACTGGAGAATGTCGCGCCGCCATTTGGAATTTAAGTCTTTGAATCAAAGCTCGGTTCCGCGTTTCATCTGTGGCATGTAGACCGCTAAAAATTTCTGAATCTGGCCTGATCAAAGGTAAATTGGCTTCGCTTCAATGCCGTTTGTTCTGGAGTCTGAAACTTTAAAGGCAAATAATCAGCCAGCCTTTGAGAAGATATGGCTTCAGTAAGGATTCAGTTGACGATAGTCACGTACATCCTATCTCGTAAGTTCCTCGTTTGAGTATTCCATAACTTAGCTCTGATGCTATAGTTTGTTGCACTGTGTTTATATGACATTTGTATAGCCACTCTTATCAAGCTCAGTTTATTAACTTTCAAGTAGTGCAGATGTGAACATATTCTGAAGTCTTCAGTTACTGAGCGAGAGGCTCCAAAAACAAAAGTGATCCCTATAGGGACGTGAAGTTGTTAATGAAATCCATAATCTCCAAGCGCCAATCCTCTCCGTTCTCTTACTACTTGATTGCTAAGTTAGTTATTTAAAAATATAGATAACAATAATCATAATTAAACAAACATGAGGTTACAGTAAATTTATAACTTTGCTTTTAATCTTCCAGATTAATATCACTGTAATTATGCAACAAGATCAAAAATAGCCTTCACTAAGACTATCTGCTGTTTAGTTATTAGTTTAGCTCATATCTAAGTGCTTATAGGTAGCTCAAGATGTTCCAGCTTCAATGGGATTGTAGTAAGCTATCCTGCTATTGGTTATTTTCATCAATCTCAGCAGATTTTATCAAGAGAGAGTATTTTAAAACCTCCCTTCTTGTTTAAAGCGAATGCGATATCGCTCATTGGTTCATTTCTATTTTCTCTACTGTTTTACTTGCAGTTTGTGCTGAATTTTAGGAATACCTTTCCTCATTCCTCAATATCCACAACAGATTTTTATATTTACTTCTACACTTACAGACCTATAAAGGAATATTTTTATGTAATAATAACAAAGCATTAAATCTTTCATTATTTATTAATATTAGATAATACCGACTTATACAATAAAATATATCATGTTTCTTGTAATTAAGTATTAAGACATTTATTGCAGTAATATTTTATACCTCATTAGCTACACACGAATCATAATTGGGGTTACCAGTTCTTCCGCCTAAATCGCACTGTACAGAATTGAAGCTTTAATAACGGTATGATACCCTGAAATACATGATCACAAACTTTTGTACAGGCTCCTCGTTCGTTCTAGACGAACGACCTTTAGCAAAGATACAGTGAGCTAGCCTACCCTTGATAAACAGGCAAGCAAATAGTTTATATTACAATAACAAACCGCTCTGCTTGCTTATGATTGTGACTTGGGGACACTCCGCTACAGTTGATGCAAAGTGTTTTGCGTTACGGGTTTATGCTATTACCAGTTTTTTTAACGAGAGCTGCTCAGTTATATGAAAATGACGACAGTTTAAAAGAAAGAGATGAGGGAGCAATGTGTGGAATAGACGAACTACAAGAAAATTAGATGTAAAGTATAGTGTAAGCAGTAACCGAGGTTGAGAGTGAGTACGTATGACCGTCTTCACTGGAAGTGTGATATTGGCTTTGTCTTGACTATACTACTGTAGCGCTGAAACACGAGAATGACGTACACAACATCTGACTACCGCTCCTGATTCCGAGTACCATTGCTCAAGTAAAGATGAACGACTCGCATCTGACCTCTCATTTAAAATGTCATTCGTGAAGAACTGGCGCGCCACATGAATATATGATGTCCTCCTGTAATCTTAAAATGTGTATTGATAGTAAATAGTTTTGATTTACCGAAAATATTCCCCGAATTTAGCCGCTTTAAACATAATATTTAATTACACAATATTTCTATCTCGCTCACTTGTTAAACTTTCTCCTCCTGTTATGATTTCCCCTCCACAAGTACAAAATCACTCACGAGGGTAAATGCAATCTTCCACGCAGCTGGTAGATAACGCGCACCCTTCAATCTGTTTATCATTATATGGTCCATGGCTAATGACGCCATTCGCTGATTACCTTAAACCATCTGGAACTGTAGGATCTGCTTCTAGTTAAGCAGAGGAAGTATTATGTTCGACCCAAAAATTTGATATCAAGATTTCACCGGAAATACGCGTTTTGAGACATTTAACCGGATTTTCGTTTGAAATATGCTGTTTACAAACTCACACATACACAAACACACACGCACGCGCGCTGATGTTTTCCAAAAAAACGTCTTTTTTGGATTCAGAGATCCTCAAAACTGTATTTCCGGTGAAATATCGGTATCGAACAGTACCTTCTGTATCCACTATGTACATTGTACATTCGTGATAGAAAAAGTAAAAGAATTTGCAGAAAAAAGTCCGTATGCATGTAAAATGAAAAGTTGGCTAACGAATTGGCACAGGATTACATTTGGAAATTTCCCCTCTCCATACTATAATTTACATAGAAAAATGTTTGTTACTTTTTATTTTCTTAAAAGTGGCTAACAATTTTGATTGATATACCATATTTTTATGATGCACATTTAATCTTCTATGCCAATCTTCATTGGAAGTACCTTTTTTAAAATTGATAAACCGTAAGATAAAACAAAATCATATTACACAAAAAACTATATCATTAAATCACCAAGTCAAAATATTTTTGTTGCATAAACCTTTTCGGGGATATTTTTACAATTGTTTTAAATTTCAAATATCCATGTTTTTTATGAAATTAGAAGTCTTTTTAGTTTGTTTTTTCTTGTAATGATGTAAGGAGAGCATAATTTCAAAACCTCGCATAGGGCATCGCTCCTACATGATTTTAACTATCGCTTAAGGCTGCTGTATTTACCTAAGGTCCTTATGGAATTAAGTAGAACATGTAAAGTCAATCTATTTTCTATATACTCATATGAATTAATTAAAATTACAAGATTTTATTATCAACTCTAAATTTTGTTTTTATTTTATCTTTGCCTCCATTTTGGATAATGTATATTTCCACTAGGAATATGTAAATAAAATAAGCTTTTATGTAAACAGTTTGTTGAAAATAGAGAAACGCGCTTGAACGAAACAATGGACTTTTATATATTGAAGGCAAACCATGTAAGTTTAAAATTAGACGAAAGTAAAGTGTTGTTTACATGGATGTAGAAACCTGATGAAAAATATACCAGTATTTTGATGCAACAGAATGGGCCACACTTTCTGCACAAATCTGTATAACGATAGGGAGACAAAGCAAAATTCTAGAACTGAAATTTCGGGTAAACGGATCAGAATCTCATTGCATATCGGACAGCATATGTAGGTCAGCAGTTTATAATTAAATTAAGGTCGATCGTTCGCTTTGGGATATTGTGCCCGAGATAGGCAGCTTGATTTCAAGGCCCGGAAGCTAGAAATGCGCAATCTCCAGATTTCGTGTTTGTTAGTATTGATGTAATAATTAAACAAGGGCTATGCTAGTAATGCCATTAATGTCGAGAGGGAGTTCGTGTAACGAGCTGGAGATGCATTGATTGTGACATGAGCGAGTAATTGCGCGACAAATATATTTCCCAATTTGCGTGCCATACCGCAATACGATCGCTTTAACAGCTGCGATAATCATAAACATAAAACTTGTCCGCAATAATAGTCCATGGTTATTTCGCCGTTTATCTCGTGTACGATACCAGCATACAGAAGGTTTGTTATACAGAAAATTAATGTTTGACAGTAAAAGATATCTTTGCTCTTCTACACAATTTATTATCCAGTCTCTGGTAACATTGAGAAGTGCGTCAAAGTGCGTGGCAGATTAAGCACGGCAACACGACCAAATGGGCCCCAGATTCTGATGACGTCTCATTTTCTAACTGCTGCACCATAGGCATTGCTAACGTGATTACTAACTTGCATAAAATATGGTCCATCATGGAACGGGGCTGTTTATGTTAGTACTGAAAAAAATTATGTGACTGTGCTCATAAATCTAGCCCAGGCACACACAAATTAAAGGAACAGAAATGAAGGAGCAATAACTCACTCCACTCACTGTGAAGCATTGGCGCATGCGATGCGACGTAATGGGATGTTTGTAAACACAAGGCGTTCCCCATTTGCATCAAGCGTCTTGAAAGAAAAAACAAAAGATATAAAAATGAATGTGTTTACATTATAGAAAGTATAAATAATAGACAATTTAAAACAGTAACAAGTAATATCTCGAAAATAGCTATTTCCACAAAAATCTTTAATGATATTAATTTTATGTAGTAACATTTTGTGTATCTCCTACGCATTAGCAATTATGCAAAGTCGTCCAGAATGTAGAGGATTTCAGAAGCTTTTCCCAGAAGATTCACGATATTTGTGATGAAAATATCAAACATTGGTACTTCACTCTCAAAATCATCAGAGCCATTTTTGAAATATCAAAATGTTCCATAAACCCTCCATATAAAGGTTAGTTTAGGATGTAGGATTCTCTTTAAAATCTTTGTGTCGCCTCCTTAAAAGATGTTGAACAAAAATACTAGGTTTTGTATTTAACATACATACCACCCACCACTGTACTTATGTATAGCAGTATTGCCGGCCCCCTTGGCCGCGCTCGGCAAAGTGCTTCGCTTTGATGCTTCGCGTGGCGCACGGGATCGAAGGTTCGAGTCCCGCTTTGGGCATGGGTGTCCTGACAAACCTCCGGAACTGTTTTTAAAAAAATTAAAAAAAAAATAAAAAGAAAAGTATGTGTGACCTACTCTTCCTCTTCTTGACTGGAATAGCGACATTCTGACGTCAGTACTTCGCAAACGTTCCTTTTGGACTGTCCTAGCCCCTGGAGTGACATTGTATCTTACCTTCCGGAAAGTATGGCCGAGTTAACATTACAACTTTAGCCATATGTTTTCATGCTATATTATAATGCCCTCAATATTGGACTTTTGTTGATACACAGTAGCAGCAATAACTTTAACCTTCGTCTCCAGGTCGGAGATGAAAGCTCATATATGTAAATCTCGTACCTGTCATCCAGTTTAATCACAAATGCAAATAATAATTCTGCCTCCTCTACAAGACAGAATTATACTGTAATTGGTTTTGTGTACCAACGTACCGAAACCTTGCTCGCTATCCAAACCGCCCTCTTATTCAAAAACGGTTATACCTTTTCACTGATTTTATACCCTGAATTAGGTCAGCCACATAGAGAACTAGTTCAGACTTGGTGGAGCCAAAGCCTTATGGGGGAAACACTATTGCGACAGGAGAATGGTCCAATTTTATGCACTTTGGTGTACACAAACACTTATAATTCCGTATATACTTGTCCGTCTATTACTGACACTTCCTACACTACTTTTGATGATGGTCGCCTGGACGCGTTTCGGCAATCTTCAGTGTCATCTTCTAGCAGCTTTACAGACGTGTGTTTACTGGCTCTTATTATAATACTTCCTTATAATGCCTGCCAGATTGTGAAAATTAATATTTTATTGGTAATTTTATGTCACCCTATTTTAGAATTCTTATTCATTTTGCACATTAATTCAATTTCATAATGTTCAATTTATAAGTAATTTATGGTTAAGTAAATATTTCTCTATATTGACATTTGCAGCAGGGCTTTTTTTATATAAATACAGTTCCGGAAGCCAGTCATGACTCCGGCGCTGTATTCCTTTTTCTTCTTTTTTCAGTTTCCTACATTTCCTTGTTTAACCTATTAATGTTTAACGTTTTCCTTTTACATATACATACACAGATATATACAAACACAGAAACACCCATGCCCAAGGCGGGACTCGAACCCACGATCCCGTGCACCACGAGGTCCGGCAGGGATTTAAAGCGCGGGCTCACTTGTAGCAGTTGTGTACAATGATTCTACGTACCCGGTCCAGATCAGTCGGTAGAGCATTTCTTGAGAATTCCTATACTCAGGACGGGTACATGGTGCAGAGATTTACTTGTTGAATGGAATAACAATATATTTTCTTTTAAACAAAGCTCGCCTTTATAGTTTCAAATTTGAAAGAGAGCCTTCTTTCTTTTAAAACTGAAAATCATCTGTAATTTAACGATTATAGTCCCGACGAAACTGCTCTATTCCCTTCGAAAATATTCTCTTTATTATGTTTTTCCCTTGCATGCAATGTGCTTTCTTTCTAGCTTGAACTAATATGTTCCGGACAATAACTTCCTCAATTCTCCGGAAAAATCACTATCTCGTCGAAAATTATAGCTACTCTATTCTCCGACGTAATATTACTTCGAAGCACAAATTCTTTTATAGTATTAATCTTCTTGCCTGACGAGGAATGTTATCCCTCAGATTTAGTATCTCCAGGACTGCTACAAAGTCTGAAGGAGAATCGTAAAGCTTTCAAAATATTCCTTGGTCCTAAAAAATTCAGTTGCTTAAACAGGTTATTGATACAAAATTAAACAACCACATGAAACATCGACTGACGAAAACAAAACCGCAAGAAGTTCTATCTTCTCGAAGAAGTAACCAAGGAGTAATCACATAAAAACACAAACATGACGGGAAAAGAGTATTTTTACAAAGAAGGCTATAAAAATACAAATAAGTCATGAAATAAACATGGCTGTTGGTCCGCAATGCTAGGTCTTGCTTCACATTTTACATAATGTTAACTTTATAACAATCAAATGTCAAAATTTAACTAGAAAATTAGGAGCAACATTGTATGTAATTTATTCGCATTTTTGGAAAACATATATACTCTACAGAGGTAAGTTCCGACACAGTTCGTTCTTATTTACTGCACAGTTCAGTTCGTCTTTAGGCAGCAGTACATTCAGTTGTTCTCTACAGTCCGTCAGTCTTAGTGATTACATTACAGTTTCAGCTAGGATCTCAGAGAATTATAAAGTGTATATAAATTGTGAATATTATTGGTAAAAGTTTAAATAAAATACTTAAACTAAAGATACAACAGCGTTATCTCTGAACTAGTTCTTTTTACCATTCACGACTTTTTAAGAAATACTTCCTCAGCTGAAGAACCCAACTATCTGGAGTAAATATGAATAATACATTAAAATCATAAATAATAAGAGTGGTCGGAGATAAAAGTGCTGATAATACTGTATGAGTAACAAGCAGCATAAGGAATTTTAAGTCTGTGCTATTTATAATTGGATATACATCATAATATACAGAAATTCATTTCAAGGTATTTCATGACATGGTAATTGATGTCACTTGTCCAGCATCTGCACTTAGAAATCAGTCCGCCTATTACTTCGGCAGAGACATATGCTTGACTGTCGGAGAAGTTGCCTATAAGGCAAGGCGAAGAATCTGAGCATGAGAAGTGATATACCGTAGATTCCACACTAACTTATGTATTTTCGGACTACATCGAAGGTCCATGGAAGCTGTGTGGCTTACTTGTTACCATTGCTATCTTAATGCAACAAGAATATCAACAGCGTATGTTGTGGCTCGCTTCTGAGAGAATAAATACAAGCATTATCCACGAGGAGAAATGGACGTTGCTAGGATTATGTAAGAAAGATTAACATGTGTACTGAATACCTTGGGGAAACCTCCCAAATACTCACACGTATAGTGGAAAATGGGTTAAGTGGTTTCGTTGAAGTCAGGATGGTTTTCTAATAACGTCAGGCATATAAATGCCATGGTGCCCAATTGTTAAAACTCAATGAGAAATATTTCCATTAAACTCCTATTTATTACATAAGCAGTATTAATCAATAATCTTAAATAGATAGTTAAACATGATGTAGATACACTATAACGAGCAATAACAATATAGAATGAATGTTTAACAAGTAATGCTCTCAACAATAGTGCTTTAAAACATACAATTTATATTATATGCATTTTGATTGAACTCTACAACCAAAATGCATATAATGTAAATTGTATGTTTTAATGAGATCTACCATTTTTGTGTAGTAAGTTTTTGTTTATTTCTTTCAGTTTATAGTTATGCAAAATACAACAAAATTAATCCACAACGCCAGGTTTTCTCAGAAAATTTGAGATAGCTATTTTATTTTTGATGCAAATATCCTAATACATGGTGTTTTGTTCAAAATCCTTAGGACCATTTTTGAGAAAAACAAAATAATCAAAATCCTTTTTCATGTAAAGGATAGTTTCGGAGGGGATATTTTCTTGAAAATCTTCATATTACATCCTTAGAAGATACCAAAATTAAATACCAAGTTTGATACTTAATGGTCTTATAGTTTTTTTTTTATGTTGTCCACGTACACACACCCAGACACATAGAGGCCATTTTCTAAAATTGCTTTTTTTTTTTTATTATGGGAACCTGTAAACGTAAATTTCCGGTAAAAACTCTGTATTGAATTTTTGGTAAAACACAATACCTTCTCTATATCCAGTTTACATAAAGAAACTCACAGGTTAGTTATTATTTTAAGCCTTAAAACACTCCATACTGTATATTCGAAAATGTTGTTTACTTTTCATGCGAACATCATATTAATTTTTACTTTCTCTAGCCCGTATGTACAATACACATAGTGGATAGAGAAGGTGGTGTATTCCACACAAAAATATGACACGGAGATTTCACCAGCATTACATGTTTTTGGACGCCTTGAATGAAAAAAAAGCATTTTTAGAAACATCTGCCCCTTATATGGAACATTTTTAGAAAATTTTGATTTTCTCAAAAATGGCTCAAACTATTTTTATTATAATGTCATACCCTTAAGATATTTTCATGACAAACGAAATGTACATCTTGAATTGTCTTCACTCTCGATTACTTTTGTGTGACCTTTGTATAATTGGTAAACCCTAAGAGAGACAAAAACTTACTACACCAAAAGTGCAGAACTTACTAAAACACACAATTTATGGCATATACATTATTTGTACGATTAACCGTTTTCCTGATATTCCGAGTAATTGATTTCAGTTTTAAGGTCCAACAGGATAAATCTGTATTTGCATCTCTCTTTTGTTCACTCCCAGCAAGCAAAGTGAACCGAATTTCAATGATTTCATATAGCGACCGGCTTTTAAAAGAACTGACTATGGCTTTAGATTAATGTATTCCCTTAATTTCATTATACTTACGAAAAAGCAAGAAAAAAGACGAATTCTGGTATTTCTTACACTGATTAGCATGATGTATAAAAATAATAATCTTTTGTAAGGAAAGTTTGTTGTGGAACAGCTGGAGAAAGTCGTGTGAATGGAACTCATGAAATATTGCTTCAACTGTAATAGCTGGAGCCATTTTCTATGCTCAATAATTACGGACTGTATCGCGAGTTTATATAATGAAAACCAGACTGTTGTAGCTGTTCAATGAAAATGGATTTAAAAACTACCGTTTTTATTTAATTATGATGTGCTAGAAGGAGTAGCATAAATCACAGGCGGAAGTTTCGATTAACTCTAAGGCAGTTCCGAGGATATAAGGGATTGCTTACAGCTTATTTGGTTTGGAATGTCCCTAGAAACTTAATCCCTCTCCGGAACCCTCTTTAAGCCACACCCTCTTGTTCAGCTCCCTGCAATAAAAAGTTCTTATGTTGCACTAACATTATTTTCTCTACAACTCTTCCATAAAATATTCTTAAAAGCTTACACTTCTCATTTACACATTCTGTTGTACGATATGGTAGTTATAGCTTTTTAAAGAGCGTGATTGCTCTGAAGTTTCTTTGCTCTTTAAGAACACGAGTAAAAGAAATCTTATATGCTACATTCATATGACTTTCTCCACATTATTAAAAAGATTATTCTTCTATTACATTCTAATCAAGATGAAATTAGCAGAAATGATCTTTCACTTGCCTCCTTATAAAATAAAAGGGAAATAAGGGAATACACTAGAGTAAACCAATAGTCAAATCTTCTACAAGCTGGTCGCTATGAAATTGAAATTCGTTTCTTTGTATGACCAACAGTTGAAAAATTGTCAACTGAGAATAGTATGTGCTGAAACCAATAACAAGGAATATCTCAGAAACAGTCAGCTCTAAAAAACCCGTTTATGGCATAATCTTAAAAACTTGTAGCACAAAAATATAGATCCCATAGTATTTAAGATTATGTAAAATTCAGCAAAATTCATCCAGAATAAAGAGATATTCAGCGGCTATTTCCAACAAATTTGACATTCATTTTATTTGTCATATAAATATCTTTACTACACGGTATTATAAGCAAAATAGTTATTTTTTAGATAATCAATATTTTCGAAAACATTTCCATGTAAAGGGTAGTTTGGGTTGCAAGAATTCGGGAGATACTAAACATAAATATCAAGTTAGGTATTTAATGCAATTTTCGTTTTTGAGCTATGCTGTCCACATATGCACACACAAATACTTAGCTTTTTCTAAAACAGCTATATTTGGATTCAGGGGTCTCAAAACACATATTTTCAGTGAAATCTCGATTTCAAATTTCTGGATAAAATACAATACCTGCTCTATCTACTATGTACGTTGTACATATGCTCTAGAGAATGTAAAAAGGTGTAATGACTTGCAGTTTGAAACAGTGCAAGTATTTGCAAATTCAAACAGAATTCTTTGAATTGGTTAACTCTACAGAAATGGTTTGCATAAACTCTACAGAAATTGTTTTACTTTTTCTCAACTAATGTTATATAAAGATCAGTTACAATGGATAAAGTTCAGAGAGCCCCAGAAAATTGAATATTCACTTTTCTTTCGACATGTAAAAACAAACGATAGCATTTCATTCAAAATCGCATTTCTCAGAGTAAGTTTAAAAAAATGTCTATGTAAAGGGTAGTTTAGAATCGATGGATTTTCTTGAAACAATTCTTTGGACGATGCTTACCTAAATACCAAGTTTGGTATTCATCTCACATTTCGTTTGTGTGTTATGACAGATCCAGAGAACAAAATTGCCACTCCTTCCTTAGCCAATAAACTGTATCTCTTAGCAGTGTACTTAAAGAATAACAGTAGACAGCGGATAGACGGTAAGACGTTTCACTGACAGAAGTTATCACTATGGTAAAATATACGTGAAGTATTTTGCAACCAGTGTAACCATTAGAACAATGTTAATTACATGTCAGGAAGTACTGTAAAACAACAGGGAAACACGGTTTGCAACTTAACTAAATGTTGCCAGCCAATACATACCCCAAATTGAGAGATCATATGTTTGCAATGTTTGGTTTCACGTACATATCTGAGGATTTATTTTATACACTGAACTATAAATCACAGTTTAAATGATCATACCCCTCAACCAATACTTCGTCTGTATCTACAATTAAGCCTAACATTGATAAATAAGTGTCCGGAAATGTGTGTCAGCGTTCCACTCTACGGCTGAAAAAAGATTTGTAAATCTTCATTAGAGGAAAAACTTCAGTTACACATATTTTTACAGTTGACAACTCGCCTTTAAATTGATTACTTCCGTCTCTGCTGCACTTTACTTACCGAACAATACTCTTCTAACAACACGAGTGGAATGAGGAGACGTCACATTTTTCCTGCATTTACCAGCTCCCCAGAGTTAGGTTATGTTGCTCACCCATATAAAGACGTTTCTCAGAATATGATCTCTGTATTCACTAGACTCAAAACATGTGTTTTCGTCAAAATCACGATAGAGAATTTTTGGGTGGAACACAACTTCTCTATTTAGTAGGTATGTGGTGGAGAAAGAGCAACTCTGATGATTATATTCACACAACCTTCTCTACTCATAATAAATGCACATTCATAATTAATATTTTACCTCTTCTATTCACGGTACTTCATTTACGATATACCTTTTTAAGAGAAATCATTTCAAAGTAAGCAGTAAGTACTTAGCTATAACATGGTGTAGTGGTTCCTATGCCAAGATTGCAGATTTAAATTTGGCGGAGGTGCTTTTTTTTCTCGTAAAAATCCTTAGCGTGGTTTCCTTTGGAAGGAAGTAAAGTCTGTGGTCCGGTGTAATGCTTGCTTGCACGAAGAGCCACATATATTGACAGAAGCAGGCTCCTGGGCAAAACTCGTGATTTCATCTTGCAGTGCTATCTGTGGGAAACGAGATGATTCTTCGTCACCAAGACGCATAGCGGCGAACTCACGAACTATAAATTCATATCCGATCAAGAAAGCATCGTAACAATGCTCTGTGCTCCTCTTAATAAATACTACTTACGTACATACATCCTAAAATTCAAATGCTTTTTTGTGGACACATTATACAAAATTGTAGTGGTAGAGAAATTAATTGCTTCTACTGGTCGTAAGAGCAAGTTCTAAAGGAAGAAGAGATAATATTCCTAAATTTCAAAAGTTCAACCGTTAGACATGGCACTTATACAGTCTAATAATGCATAATGGAACACTTTGAAAACTACTAGCACACGAACCATATAATGGAATTAAATAAGCTATGCAGCTTTTTCAAAAGTAATTTTTGTCTTACTGTTATGTTTATCTGGTTATACAAACCTCAAAAAACGGGACTTAAGCGACTCTTCACATAAATTTCAGAATATGTATTTTATTCCTAACTGCAGTTTATTAAACATGTGATATTTAAACCAAAACAGTCAGACATTTTGGGGAAACAAAGCTTCACCATTTATCATGTAAAGCGGATTGTTCCAACCCGACCCGTCTGAGTCATAATACTCAAGCGTGCTCAAAGCAGACCTGAGAACTGGCTGGAGGAGAGCGTGGTAGTAAATATATCATTGAGCGAAGGTTACAGCACAATGTTTACTCTCCTGCCACTTCGTTGAAACTTTAAGCCGTGACAGTAGTTTCCCTCAGTTCCGAGCTATATTGTATACTGTGGCTATAAGTAACTTACCGTTCGATTTATGCGCACCAAAGCTGAAAAAGTCTGGAATGGAGACCATTTTGTATATAATCTTGTGGGTCGCATCCTTGGAATGACGATTTCTTATTTTTGAAATAAGCTTTGCGGATAGTTTTAAGATACCTTTGGTTAGGGGGTTAAGTATCATTAACATTCCGTTTAATTTCGATAATTCGGTATCTAACTTATGGACGAAACAACATCTACTATACCTACTGCATGGGGAAAGAAGCACAAATATTAAAAATTTGATAGTGTATTCACAAGATATTTTTCACTCTTTTATATACTATTCATTAAAACATTTATTTTTAAATCTACTCCTTGTCAATCAAGACACACTTTCATTACGAATTTACAGCAACCACAAAGCCGCTCCAACCTCATTTACAGCATTCACAAAGCGCATACATCCGCGCTCCACCTACCAACACTGCCACACACCACGAGCCCAGAAAGATGGAGTAATGACATGAAAGGGAAGGATGGAAATCGTAGAGAATGAGCACCCCAGCATTCGCCTAAGCTATAAGGGGAACCACGAGAAATACCAAGTCAGAGTGCGCAGTCGACGGGGATCGGAACCTCGACCTCCAGAATGTGAGTTGTACACATTACGGCGGCCTCACCTCGTTCGGTTATAGAGAAATCAAAATTCGTTACAGCTTTGCTGTATTTCTTCATTATTTATGCACATATTAAAAAAGCTTGTGTGTTTTAGTCTCTCCTCTTCCTATTCTGTAACAAATTATTATTACAAAAGCTTATTATACAATGTACTTAATACTGATCAAAAAAAAAATTATTATAAGCAGAAGGAAAATAAGGGGATATACTAGGCTAAAGCGATAGTCAAATCTTTTAAAAGCTTTTGCTATATGAAAATGAATTTTGAATCTCTTTACATGACCAGGAGTAAAAAAAAAAAAAAAAAATAGGAATGTCATATTATTAAGTATTTAAAATTGAAATCAAAAACAAGGACTATCTCAGAAACGGTTAACTCCTTACTTTTGACATAAATTGTGTGTTTTAAGGAGGTGTAATTTTTTTGTTTATTAAGCTTATGACTGCCTCTTACGGTTTACCAGTCATACAAAAGTTATCTAGAATGAAGAGGTATTCAGAGGCTATTCCTAGAAAATTAAAGATATGCATTTTATTTGCCGTGTAGATATTTTATAGTGGCATTTTAATCAAAATCGTTAGAACCATTTTTAAGAATATAAAACTTTCAACTTTTTTCTCATTTAAAGTGTAGTTTCAGGTGAAGGATTTTTTTTTTAAATCTTCATGTTGTATCCTTGTAGAACTTAATTGCTAAGTTTGGTGTTTAACTTATTTTTTGTTCTTGTGCTATTGCTTACAAACACAGACACGCTTTTTTGGAATCAGCAGACCTCAAAACATGTATTTATAGTGAAATTTCGACGTCGAATTTTTAGGTAGAAAAAATATACACAGACTACGGAGATCACCTGGATTTGCAATGGAATTGCAGAAGCAGATAATCTGGAAGTGCACAATTTAGAGTCTTGGCAGGGGATCTAAATAGAGCATCTCCGTTATTCGTAAAATGTGGTGAAAATTAGTTGCTTAGATGTAGGGTCTTGTTCATACAAACAACAATGAACAGCCGCTGCTATAGATCCAGATTGCACTCCCACGCAGAATACGGACCATCCATTACACAAACAATGCTCGCTGATGTTCAATCCAAGTAATGGCTGCACTAAATTGAAAGTTTTACGACAAACGCGCTGGCACATATGATTAATGGAAGTGGAGTTGGCAGTGCGCCTGAAATATGGAAGCGACCAGTTGTAAAGAACTCTTCAAAAGAACTGAGCGCTAACCGACATTCTTCATAAACATTTCCTAGATGCAAAACACGCTTCCGGGTAGAGCAACTAAATGTGCGTTTAGTTCCCTGGCTAAATGGAATTAAAGGAATCAATCAGAAACTGAAAATTGAACATTTAAAAAAAAAAAAAGTTTCGTGTATATATATGGTTTAGAGGTAACATGTTAGCCTTTAGTTCCCAAAGTCGCGGATTCAAACGCAGTGGGCAATGGCTTGTTTCTGGCGTAAAATTCTTTAGAATGATTTCCTTCGGAAGGGAATTAAAACCGTTGGTTCCGTGTCATAGATTTACGGTATGTAAAAGATTCTCCTTTCACCTACAATATTGAATGGAACTCAGAACCACAGCAGTTAAATGGCATCTATAAATAAAAACTTTATTTAATTTAATTGTATATAACATAAAAACGAAAAATCGGTAAAATATCAAACTTTGTATTTAAGTTTAGTATTTTCCAAGAACACGACACGAAGACTGAGAAAAATCTCCCCACTCCAAACTAACCTTTAGGTAAAAATTTAGAAGTTTTGATTTTCTAAAAAATGGTTCAACGGTTTAAATACCGTATATAAATGATATTTACTTTACAAAACAAAATGAATAGCTTGAATTTTCTCGGAATAGCCTCTGAATACCTCTTCACTCTGAATAAATTTTATGCAACTGATAAGCCATAGGACATAGACAAAAACTTACTGCATAAAAACTAACATCTCATTAAAGCACACAGTTTATGTCATTTACATTTTTGTTGTAGAGTTGACGTTTGCGAGATATTCCTTGTTATTGCTTTCAATTTTAAACTAAATAACTTTCTCAAACGTGAATTCTTCTCTCCTTTGTTTTACTTCTGTCTATGCAAAGCGAACTTAACTTCTATTGTGCACACAGCGACAACCTTTTACATGATTTGACTCTGGCTTTAGCCTAGTGTATTCTCTTAATTCCCATAGCTTAGAAAGAGGCAAGTGATAAGTTATTTTCTGCTAATAGAATAATTCTATAGTAACAAAGTATATTTTATAGAGAAAGTCCTGTGAATGGAGCACATCAGATTCTTTAATTTATCATACTGTAAAATCTTTATAATCTGAACAGCTATGGTTCAATGAAAGATTGTTCAATCTAACGGGGTGTCCAACAAAGAGGGCGTAAATTTGTTTTTCAATGGAAAAGTGATGAGTGTAGGCTACATGATCCCGGACTACCGTTTTATGTATCAAATGAAATACTATAAAAATGCAAAAAATAATATACTGTTTTACAGTTCTGTATATGTTAAATCAGAGTGCTGAAAGCGGTACATAAGTATGTATCTGACTTACCAATTGCCATTGCTTAAGTATTTTAAAGCTGAAACCAATAACAAGAAACATCTCAGCCAGCTCTGCAAGAAAGACGTATACGATATAAAATATGTATTTTAAGTTTTGTAAGTGTTTTAACTTAAGTTTTGTGTTGTAAGTTTTTGTATATCTCTTAAGTTTACCAGTTATGCAAAAATTCAGCGAAATGCATCCAGAATATCGAGGTCTTCAGAGACTATACACAGAAAATTCAAGATATAGATTTTATTTTTCATGTAAGTATGTATCTTATGATATTTTAATCAATATCATTGCAGCCATTTTTGAGAAAATCACATTTTTCAATTTTTTTTTTCCATGCAAAGGGTAGCTTGGGGTGTGTGGATTTTCTTGAAAATCTTTGCGTTGCATCCTCGGGAGATACTTAAATACCAAGTTTCGTTTTTGAACTATGTTTTTCACACACATACTCGCCCTGATATTTTTCTAAACATGTATTTTTTTTTTTTTTTTTTTTTTTTTTTGGATTTAGAGATATCAAAACTGTATTTCTTTTGAAATCTTGGTACCGAATATTTGTGAAAAATAAGGTGTTAAAAGACACTGATTGGTGTTTCTGAATTTTGACAATGGCCACTTTCTCAATAAAAGCTCAGTCATTTGGGTGTCTGCAATGTGACATAATTCTCCAATTCCTAAACTCATTTAAGAACTCGTTGGTGGCTGGGTGGATTTTCAGAAGCAGAAATCGCATCATGTTCATGAAGATATTTCTTGATTCTCCCTGAATGCTCAACTTTAACGGCACAATGGAACAAAAAGAGTACATGTTCCGGGAATTAGGAATACCAGCTCGCAAATGCAAAGAAAAACTTTTCTCATTAAACTGCGCTAATGCTTACAACATCACAGTAACTCTAAATGTGTACCTCACTCAAATTTAGTCGCAATACAGATACAAAGGGATCAAATGAGTAATTCCAGGAATGTAGAAATAGGTCTTCTCATTAAACAGAGCGAAATATTCTAATAAAGTAGGAAAGGTTGAATAAAATACTCC
This sequence comes from Hymenopus coronatus, assembly GCA_030762935.1. Classification (NCBI taxonomy): domain Eukaryota; kingdom Metazoa; phylum Arthropoda; class Insecta; order Mantodea; family Hymenopodidae; genus Hymenopus; species Hymenopus coronatus. The sequence continues at coordinate 65,235,738 of CM060898.1, read as the reverse complement.
AAGAGGCAGACACATACCAGAAATACATAAAGAATTGTCCAACATATCATAGATGTTCAAGATTCGGGGATGTCCAACGTCGGATATATTATGCATTCAAAGACGATAAAAATACGGTTGGCTCTGTGATTTTGCTGAAAATGTGAACGTTTGACGGGGACTCTGGTCTTACCACGATTCTCATTGGTTCCATTCTGGTACAACATGAGAAAAAGGTAAACCGATTGGGCAATCCAGCCTTTCACCCCTCAACCCCGCTCGACGCACCCTCAGAACAGGTTGACTTGTATAAGCAGTGTATTAGTTTAGTCGATCACCTTGGCATTAGAACTTCAGTATGTAGCACAGAGAAAATATTGATCCAATTTTGTATCACCCGGTGATAAGCGGTCGAGTATTGTCCAACCAGAAAGTTTGGGAATTACCAATTCTCAACTCAGAACTTCATTTGTCTCAAGTTACTTTCATGTTCCATCCGATTCTCTTCGGTAACGTGGCCTGTCCAATACGCTTTTAAGAGCAGAGCAGACAGGTGAGAGACATGGGCGGAGCAGGCTGAGTCTTACGATAAGTATTTTCAGACGTATTTTTAAGGTTTTTGAGTGTACATTAAAACATGGAGTTCTTCCGGATCCAAGAAAATACAGTCACGAAACTGCCGGATTGAGGTTTGGTGCACACAGAGTATAACCATGACATGGTTGAGTAGGTGGTCTCTTATCCCATTTTGAGACATGTTGCACTATCTAGCCTCGTTCAGTTCCTGCTGGTGGATACTTAAAGTTCTTCTTAATTGGAATTATTTTCTTAATTTTTTATGTTGAAATTGGCGAGCACCGCGAGTTGAAAAACATCGAAAATACGAAAGGGGAGCCTTCGGTACTGAACAAACTTGTGGATGATGCAAACATATTTTGAGTGACAGAGGGAGAGCCTTTTCTTTCGATACAGTAAAGATGTATCTTATAATTCACTGCAATAAATTCTGGGCCAGTTTGGTTGATTTATGTTTATTGTCTTTTCAGAGCTGTGCACATTATTACCCTGATTTTTTTGCATAACTGTTTATACTGTTATTTTTAGAAGTAGAAGGTGTTTGTACTTACTAATCATATTGTGAAATAACTGTTTTATTGTGTTACTTTATATATTAGTACGATTCACATAATATACTTACATTAAATAAGCTATTGTTGAGTAAATTATACATCAAGGTGTGCATGTTTAGGCTACAGACTCCCCTCACTACCCTCTTTATACTAGTGACTGCTCTGTGAGTTCGTAACTATGTGCGCTTCGGAACCGAGCTCTAGATATTAATATGCAGACACCAATAATGGAACTAAACGTTTATTTTATTCGGGCAATATCAAAGCTAGGAATTTTATTTATTAACACAATCATATCTTATTGAGGAGCTCAAATGTATATCTACATATGAAATAATCTTAAATATATTTTGAAAACTAATAAAAATTAATGCATTTTCCTCTTATATCAAAAGTATTCAACCACACAACTAAAGATAGTTAAGTTAGTTATCTGTCGTTTTACTTGTATGTTGGTCCTTAATCTTTAAGGCATGGTATATACATGCTTCCTGGCAAAGTCAGGACTTAATTGTTTTCATTCTTCTATAATTATCTTGAGGAATCTTGTGATAAACCGGTTGTTCAACCTATCTGTAATTAATTCCAGATGTTTTCAACAGAATTTACATCTGGGGACTGAGGTCAGGAATCCAGAATATGAGGGACATTATATGCACACATTCCAAAGCTTGACCATAATGTGCCGGGTGCTTGGGATCATTATTTTGCTGTAAGTAAAAACTTATAGCTAAACCTAGCTTCTCGGCACTCACTTTCACATTTTGTTTCAGTACGTTCAAATATACATACTTATCCGTGATCCTATCAATTATTACAAGCTTCTCCCACAATTTTTGAACTCATATACTCTCAAAATAAAACACTAGCTAGCCCGTGCAGTGTTGCCAGATTGGGCGAAAAGTCGCGGTTTGGGCTACTAAATGATCGATTTTCCTACCGATTTTTAATTGAGGCGATTTGCGAATTTTTGGACTACTTCTGAAATCATGAAAATAATTTAAATGTATTCCTATTGTACATTATTCACAAATTAAGTATTATATTATGAGTAGAGTGTTGGTATGTTCGTCAAGTCACTACTGCTATGAAAATAGTGTAAACTACCTGCAATCAGTATTCATAGAGCAGAAATTAACCGCTATATTAGTTTCCTTGTTACCTTTTCATTGTTACGTCGCTACTAATGCAGTTGCACCGAGTTGAAGAGAACTGTTTGAATAAAATGCACCAGTTGAATGCAAATATGTCTTAATATTACATGCACGATATTAGTTTTTGAATAATACATTGATACTGTATCTGCATTTTAAATTCTACATATAGAGTAATTTGAGTAAATAAAGTATTAGGAATAGGAAAGTGGGGAAAATGTACATAAAAACCTTTAACAGAGTTGCATTTCTGCTTTGTGAAGGGTCCCGGGTTCGATTTCCGTCTGAGGGTGGGACATTTGCTCTAGCCGATTATTCCCTATTCCCCCAAGCCCGGAAATGTTGATGAGAGTGTGCGTAATCTAATGAATAAAACCCAAAGAGAAACAGGAACCAACTTAAACACTACACAAGGTAACTCCATTGCCGATAGGCAGTGTGTTCCAAAGAGAAATCCCGCAGATATGACTTTGCAGTTGTGAACCTGAAATAAATAAATGACCTTAGTATGTTTCTTGTGATATAACTTTGTTTTTTATTGTAAAGTTTACAACTGAGGGTCCAATGATCTGATAGTAAGAAACATGCAGTAAAAAACACAAACAAAATTCTAAACCAAATCTTAGAGACGTTTTTCAACCCCTTTAAGAAAACGTGAATGTGAAATTGGGCGATTTCAATATAATTTTGCGATTTTTAAAATAATTCTGGCGATATTTTGTGAAATGAATCTGACAACCCTGATTGTGGCTTACAGGTTCTTAACATCCCACTCTTTATTCTTCTGACATCATACCTTCACTCGGCTATCACTGTGGTACAAATTGAATTTTCTTTCTACAATACCCTATCCCAAACTCTTCACCTTGTCCAAAAAGCCCTTCGTTGGGGTACTCTGGCATTGAAAGCAGCACTACTCAGCATTCTGGCGACAGCTGGGACATGGACCGTTGTTCCTAGAGTTTCCTTTAAACAGTCAGTGATTCCCGGTGAATCTCTCTGCACCATTCTGATAATTGACTTCCTATCGCTACGGCTAAGCTTGCATGGGCGCCCTTGTCTTACGCTGCTGTCGACCGTTTTACGGATTCTTTTATCAGCAAGAACGACTTCTGCAAGCGTTTTTTCTTGGTTATAAAGGAAAAATGTAATTGTTTTTCACACAACCGTCTGTAGGATAAGAGTTGAATCGGTAGATTCAGACTGAAAAATTCAATGTCATAGCTGGGATTTGAACCACGAATCTCCCGTACTCCAGCCAGTTGCTCTGACCGCTGAGCTATCTTGGCAGCTTGCCAGTATTGCATTAAATTTCTCAACTGACTCAAAATTTTCCCAGTAAACCAGAAGATGATCTTAAATTATTTTGATATTAAATTAAATTATTTTTAACGACGCTGTCCTTGTCATAATCATATCAGCATCGCCGGTGTGACGGAATTCAGTCCCGCAGGAGTTCTTTAAAATGCCAGTAAATCTACTGACATGGGACTGTCGCTTTTAAGCACACTTAAAAACCATCGGTTTGGGCCAGGTTTAAATCCGCGACCATATGTTCAAAAGGCCAGCGCCTAACCAAATGAGCTACACAGATCGACTCAAATTATTTTGAGATGACATATCCCAAAGGCCACTTACAATGTCGTAAGTATTTGAAGTTCCGAGCTACATAGTCAATTGATTAATGTTAATTTGTTTTTTTCATACAGACCGTGTGTAGGACGTTGCTAGGTTAATAGCTGGTATGAGCTGAAGTTCTCAGAAACGATACATATCGGCAATGGGAGTCAATTAGCGAACCATTCGTTTATCTAGACAAGTAATCGATATTACATGCACCCAATACACCAAACTAATTATAGTAATTGGTCTACCCATTTATCCTGTTCTTAATCTGTTCTAGTTCTGTGAATCCCCGTGATGTATTTATTTCTGTAGTTCTCTGAATCCATTTCATTTCACTTTATAATTGAAAATATTACACGAGAGTTATCTCTGTTTCAACGCTCCCCATTAAACTTCCCTTACAAATCTTGAAGAACATCATTCCACCAAGCGATGACGTACTCATTTAAGAGTTGCAGAACTCCTACCTCCGAAGGTCACTTGCGGATGATGGCGGTGAAATGAGAGAACCTACACATGGATGCGTAGGCTTCCACGGCCTATGTTTTGATGCTTATTCATAGCTGCGACTAGGCACGGAAGTAAGGAAGAGCCAAACAACAACCTATAAAAACGAAACAGAAAACAAGAAAAGAAAAAAGAAAGCTTAAACCAACTCCAACACCACCAGAAAAAAGCAGCGCCAGCACCCACGCCGATTGGCGGAGAATTAGCCAGTCATAAGAGAGAGGGCGGGGCAACTATCCCCGCACCCCTGGTTTATAAACGAGAGAAACAAATCAAGATGTGCGTGCGTGTGAGTATGTGTATATATATATAAAACAGAATACCTCAAAATATGCACAAAAAGTGTGAAAAAAAACACGTCTTCAAACCGAACTGTTCTCGGGGTTGCAAACAGCGCCTCTGTATGGGTCAACATAAAAAAAACAAAAAACAAAAAAATTAAAAAAAAACACTACAAAATTCCTAAAAAAACTATAAATAACGTTAAACTAATGCCTGAAAACCATGTTCCATGAACCGGCACAGGACATAGAAAGCATAATAAATAACCTTGAACCTTGAGGATCACACAAGAGGCTATGAAGAAGCTCATGACCAGATGAACTAAACGTCGGCAACCCCACGCAAGATGACGCGGTCTTCCCCAGAAGCTAAGAATGTGCATCGAGAGAATCTACAGTTTTTTTACCATCGATTTCGAACCACGTGGACTAGATGGTGCTTTACGAACTACAGAATACCTACATAGTTCTTAAAAACGCCGTTCAAAAGCCAATAATGGAAATACGGACTCCTATAGTCATGAGCGAAACCACTGAGCTAGCCCGGCTAGTTCAAAGTTATTTTATGGGAAGTCAGTTAATAGGTGCAGGTGATCAAATCCTGATAGCATGAAAGGATACTGTCTTTTCACTCAACAACTCTATTTTTTCCACAAACTGATTACAATGAGATACTGCTCACAAATAGCTGACGATCTTCAAAGATTTAGTAAAAACTCTACCGTCTTGTGTCCTTTCGACGTTGGCTACGGTGACGACTACTATAGCTCGCTGAAACTGACTCTCCTTCCCCTTTTTACATCTCTCGGATAGGTGGCACAACATTTCTAAGAGAGTCGCACGTGCATAACACCGCAGGTGCCACAATTCACCAGGTGTAACAGTACGGTCAAAAGAACTTGCCGCCGGCACACGTGTCCACTAACACAGGTGTAACAATGATGCCAATAATTAACTATGACTTACGAAACAAGCTGTTCACATACGCTCGGTGATTACGGTTGCAGGGCGTAGTCACATCATTTTAATGTCTTCAAGTAATAAGTTGTACAATCTTGAACCATTTACTAAATATGTTATTGCTCGTTGAAGTGTCCGATTTCTTAACTTTGGTTATCCTTTTGTATCAGTTAACTTTAAACGCGCTTCTATTCAAGTCCACATTCTTCGTGCCTCTGTGGAGGATAGGTTTCCCTGCTCCAGAGGGCATTCGAATCCGTACCCGGATCGCTGATTATTCGACATCTAGCATTATTTGCTATGAGACAAATACCCGAAATACGGTTACCTGATGTTTCTGCTTCAGGGAATTATTGTTCCAGAAATACACAAGCTTAAATTTCCGTTTATTACATATGCTATTGAATATCAGACGAGGACAGAAAATAGCTTTCGGGACTGAATGTGTTTGCTACCTGTAAAGCAGGGAACATTAACATTGTAACTATGGCAACAGCACCAAATAACAAAATATTACACTATTCATGGAAAATGGTGCATTTGGCTCTACATTTTATAATCAAACAGAGAGAATGTAACTTATTTTCCCGACGCCAGAAAGAACCAGACAGCATTAAATTAAAAAAATCTGATATGTTCCATTCACATGACTTTTTCTACATCTATTTAGCAAATTATTGCTAAAAATCTTATTCCTCTATCTATTACATGATAATCGAGATAATCATTAGCAGGAATTTTCCTTATTACTTGGTCCCTTCGAAGTAAAAAGGATATAAGATGATACACAGGCTAAACGGACAGGCTCGTCTTTTAAACGCCGATCATTATGTGAAACAATTGAAATTCCAAGCTCTTTGTAGGATAAACAAACGAGAAACAAGAAGAAAGATGTTTCCCCATTTGAGAAAAGTTTAAGTGACTAAAACTAAAACCAATAATCCGGAATATCTCGAAAGCGGTTAACTATATACAAAAAATGTAACATAAATTGTGTGTTTTAATGAGATCTACATTTTGTGTGTAGTAAGATTTTGTTTATCTCTTACAGTTTGCCAGTTCTACAAAAGTCATCCAGAATGAAGAGGTCTTCAGAGGATATTCCCAGAAAATTCGTTTGTCGTAAAAATATCTTAAACATAAAGTATTTTAATCAAAATCGTTACAGCCAGTTTTGAGAAAATCAAATATTCGGAAAATGTTCCATATAAAGAGAGTTAGGGGAGGGTGGGAGGAAATTTCCTGAAAATCTTCGTGTGGCATCCTTGGAAGATACCAAACTTAAATACCAAGTTTGGTATTTTCGTTTTTGAGCTATGCTGCTCACAGACACACATACGCACGGACATTTTTCTAAAAAGTTATTATTTGGATACAAAACATGTATATCCAGTGGAATCTTTGTATCGAAGTTCTGGGTATAATACAATACCTTCTCTATACACTATGGATATAGTACGTGTTGAGAAATTAATAATGTGTTCCGCTCATAAGACTGTCTACTTACTCTGTAAAAACTATTCTTGCCAAAGCTTTTCCTTCTTCTATTACATGCTAATAACAGAAATATTAAACAGAAATGGTCTTATAGGTTCCCTATAAGTAGAAGGGAAATAAGCGAATACACAAGGCTAAAGTGATAGTCGAATCCTTAATAGCTGATTCTTTTGAACTTAAAATTATGATGTCGTTACACGGTAAGCATTAAAACAAAATAAACATGAATGACAAATGCCCGTTTGAGAAAAGTTTAACTATTTTACAGCCGGTCCCTATGGCCAACGTTGGAGCTTCGTGGCACAGGGGACCGCATGTTCGACTCCCGCCTTGGGTATGTGTGTTTTTGTTGTGTTCTGTTCCCCTGTTTACTAATTAGGTCACGCTTGTAGGCCAATGTGTGTGTAAGAAATATTTTATAATTGAAAATTGCAAGGAATATCGCGATAAGAATCAATTGCAAAAAGCAAAATCTGATGTGTTCCATTCACATGACTTTCTCTACATCTCTGCAACAAATTATTGTTAAAAAGCTTATTCTTCTATTTACTTCAAGCTAATCAGACAAAATTAGCAGGAAAGTCTTATTACTTCCTTCCTTGTAAGTAGAAGCAAAATAAGGGAATACCATAAGTTAAAGTGATAGTCAAAATCTGGTTGCTATGTGACTGAAGTTCCTTTGTTTGTATGCACAGAAGTTGACAAATTCCTGTATGAGAAAAGTATAAGATTTTAAAGGTGAAACCAAAAACAAGGAATATCTACAAAAATATCAACTCCAGGAAAAAAATGCAAATAACATAAATTGTGTGTTTTTAGGTGCTCTACATTTTTTGTGAAGTTTTTGTCCATTTCTCACGGTTTAGCAGCTATGCAAAATTCCGTAAAATTCATCATGAATAAAGTAGTCTTCAAAGGTATTCCCAGAAAATTCAAGATATACATTTCATTTGTCGGGTAAACATCTTTAATATACGATATTTTAATCAAAATCGTTTGAGCCATTTTTGAGAAAATCAAAATTTTCGAAAAACGTTCCACGTAAACGGTAGTTTGGGGTGAGAGAATTTTTCTGAAAATCTTCGTGTCGCATCTCTGGAACATACTAAACTTAAATACCATGTTTGGTATTTAACCGACTTTTCGTTTTTGAGTTATCGTGTTCTCAGACACATGTATCTTTTTCTGAAAATGTGTTCTTTTTTTTGGACAAAGGGGATCCTAAAACATATATTTCCGGTGAAATCTCGGTATCGAATTTCTATACACTATGTACATACTAGGTATAGAAAAAGTAAAAATGTATATGACAAATTGTATGTTTTAATGAGCTCTAATTTCCTTTGTAGCGATTTTTGGTTTGTCTCTTACAGTTCACCGGTTATGCAACAGTCATCTAAAATGAAGAGGTGTAAAGAGGGTATCCCTTGAAATTTCAACTTACATATTTTATTTCAGGGAACATAGCACTTCAGACCCGTCACAGAGCAGCACACGGTTTAAAAATCCTACAAACACCTTATCTGTAACGACATGAGTAAATGTGAATTGGAATTTATTCTGGATAATCAAGAGCTAAATAGTTTAATGTGCTGCTTTAAGAGCATCTATTAGACTAGTGTGTAGAGAAGACTATGTGAATACATCATTGCAGGGTTTCCTTTCATAACGATTTAATGTTTAGTAATTTATTTTGCATACGATGGTTTATTGTAGCATGAATGACACTTCGAGTTTTGGAAAATATCAGATAAATTAAATTCTTATTTTCGCAAATCCCAGTTACCAATTTCAGCATTTCACGTTGCTGGTCATTTTCACCCCCTTGCTCAGCCATTTTAACACACCGCCCACATGTCCATTTATTTTTTACTTAATCGATTTCACTCCACCCCTCTCTCTGATGTTATGGAAACAAATTACAAGCTATTCTAAATGCAAAGTGCTTCGTTCATGTGTGAAAATACGCACAAAAAGATCGTATCTGTAAGCTCTATTTTTCAATTCAGAGTGATTCTCGAACTGCATTTATCCCTTAGGGAAAACTTTTTTCTGGCGTAATCAAAACAAGCATAGTATAGTGCATTTCTATCAGCCGCTAGTGCAGAAGCCCTATTCATTCATGATGAGGCTTATTGTTTATTCAACCTAGGTTTTGTTGTATACTCTATACGCTCTTTGGATAGAAACAATGTATAAAATCTACTAACATTAAACAGCATTACCCAGATAACTTGATTAAATGGAGATAGAGCTGGGAGAACAAATTTGTGATGTGTTACCTGAACAGAACTTTCTCCACAACTATTGTGTATTACTTCCTTTACATGTAGACGACTATGCGATATAAACAGGCAGGAAATAGAATCTGAATGTAGAAACAAATCGTCATTGCATTTACAAAACGAAATAAAAATTGAGTGGGGTAAAGAAACAAATATTTTAAAATTGGGTATGAAACAAAGATCGGGAATAGCGTGGCTCAGGTTGATAGGATGGAAAACCCGTAAGGTAGTTGATGAAGCTGGTAGGCGGAGATCAGGAAGATTGGACGCATATTTTGGCAGATTGCGTGGAGATGGAGGATGCCAGGAAAAAATTATTGCCGGAAGTATTTTTAGCTTCAAACAGACGAAGGACAGCATTCTGGGATTTGATACTAAACAGCCAAAACAGAAGTACGTGCACTAAGAGATAAAATATTTGCGTAAATATTGTATAGACTTATTTGGTGTAGTTCTGAGTACAAGTGTGTGTGTGTGTGTGTGTGTGATCAGTGTTCTTTCTTTTATTGTTCTGTGGTACATTTGTCGCAGCGCGCGTGCGTGTGTGTATGTCTGTGTGTGTGTGTATTTCCAATGTTGTTAAGAGAGATAAAACATACATGTAGTTAATATTTTATACTCAAGTATTTTTCGACATGTACGGTCACCTGACCCATGCGACTGTGCGACGCAATTAGTGTATACTACTACCACGACCACGACCACGACCACGACCACTACCACTACCACTACCACTACCACTACCACTACTACTACTACTACTACTACTACTGCGTATATGTGTGTGTTTATGGGCAGCATTGCTTAAAAACAAAAAGTCCGTTAAAATCCAAACTTGATATCTCAGTTCAGTTTCTCCAAAGGATGAACACGAAGATATTGAACAATAACCCACCACTCCCAACTACCCTTTACTGTAAAAACATTATCAAATGTTAACTTTCTCAAAAATGGCTCTAACGGTTTTGATTAAAATCTCCTACATTTAAGCTATTTACTTGACAAAATGTATAACTTGAATTTTCTGGAAATAGTCTCTACGGCCCTCTTTATTCTGGATGGATTTTTTGAATTTTGCATAACTAGTACACCGTAAGAGATAAACAAAAACCCACTACACAAACAATAAAGCGCTCCTTAAAGCATACAATTTAGGTCATATACATTTTTTTCCTGGAGTTCACAGTTTTTCAAGAAATTCCTTGTTGTTGGTTTGTTTTAAAATACGGCCACGAAAAGAAACGGATTTCAATGTCATAGAAACCGCGTTTGTCATCATCTGTCGGCTTAGCCTAGTGTATTCCCTTATTTCCCTTCTGCTTATAAGGAACTAAAACGTATTATTTTCTCTACCATGTGCAATTAAATTAAACATAGTTGTACTGAGCTCTAGCCAAAATTTCGATTTCGAGATTTCACCGAAAATGTTTTGAGGCCACTGAATAAAAAAGAAGAAAAACAGTTATGGAAAAAGGGCCTGTGCGACTATGAAAAGTATAATTGAAAAAGGAAAAGTAGGTTAAATACCAAATTTGGAATTTAATTTTGCATCTACCAAGGATGATACACAAAGATTTTCACCCGCATGGTTAGTGTGGGGGTAGTGCGTCTATGCAACAGGTCGCGAGTTCGAATTTCACTAAGGGTGAGTTACCGGATAAGGTTTTCTGTCGGGGTTTTTCCCTATCCTGAGAAGACAAATGTCGAGTAACTTTAATCTCCATGGACCCCAGTATCATTTCAGCAGCATTTAATAAATTTCATTCATCGTCCAATATTATAACCAGCCAGGTTAAGTAATTTCGGGCTACAGAAAAATATTTGTACATACAGGTCATTTCAAAACGACACCAAACGAAGATAGCAGTCGATTACCTTACACTTTGGCTTGTCCGGAACTTGATGTCGCAACTTTCAAACTCTTCTGTTTAAAGTTTTATGTGGGTTTAAAAATCGCAAACAGCGATAGTTTATAGGTGTGCTTAAAAGACTCATCAGACTAAGCTATGTAATTATTTAGAGCATAAATCACAAGGTAAACATTAATTTCCTTGGCTACAACTTCATTAATATGACTGTCATAACCATGCAATAAGCCCAATTTAATTGTTTGCAGTGCTGCATGTGTATAACGCTGAGCCAAATGTACTGATTGATTTTTGAGTCTTGTGATAGGGTTTGAGATGGGATGAGTCACAGAGTTTAGTTAAGCTTTTATGCAAAAGTGAAATTGTATTCTTTTTCATCACACGATTTCATCGTTGAAATTAATGCCTAGGTATTTTATACATTCGTCTTTCTTTGTTAAAGGTACTACAATCGATCCACCTAAAAAGTTATTTCTACGAGAAAAAGAATACCATGTTTGATGCTTGGTTTGGTTAAGTCGAGTGTATTTTAAGCCCCACGAAACAAAGTTTGACTCCATTAAACTGGAGAGTGAATGCAAATCATCTGCACCTCGTGAAACCAAAAGAATATCAGCCAAACCTAGAGTTGATAACTTTGTGTTGGAACTTAAAGGAAATCCATACTCTAAAGACAATTCACTATCAATCGAATCATTTAATACATCACTTGTTGCCAAATCAGAGTATCGGTGAAAGTGGACCGCCTTGAGGGCTACATAATATTTGATAGATATAGATAGATATAGATTTATTTTCCCTTTTAATGGTTTTATTTGTACTTCTTTGTGAACTTCAAGGTTGATAATTTTCTTAAATTTTGATCAACTTTAGATAGTTTGTGCTGTATGTGTATACTGCACAGAATCAAAAGCTTTTGTCATGTACAATAATCCGATAAAATAATCTTATAAATTTAGATATGTTTAAATAATCATTTATGACTGTGTTGTTATAAGTACTGTGCATTGAAGTGACACCTGGCTGATGATCAGAAAATTCTGAGAAATTGCGTAATTTTTTATCCAAAACACTTTCATAAATCTTATAATTATTGAGCATATCCTGATGTGTCTGCAGTTCTTATGAGCATTTGTATCGCATACTTTATGCAACACGACGGTTCTTGCCCACATTTAAGTCAAGAAAATAGAAGCAAAACGAAGGATTACCATATCAAGTAAAGCAAGAAATTGAGCCGCTTTCAGGCGCTTAATACTCGCAGCATTACCTAATTTGATCCTGGAGCTCTATTTAGTTTAATTTTATATAAAGTAAAACTTTCTCTTTTAACCGTGGTTTAAAAATATCAGGCATATCATTGGAAGTAATCGAGGAACCGTCTGGAGTTGTTAAACCATCCAAGGTTAATTACAAGATAAGATAGTAAAATAAAAATCGGGTGCGTTTCGTTCACATGACTGTTTGTTCTGTAAACTATTGTTACAAAAGCTTATTCTTTTATCTGAATCGTGCTAATCAAAATAAACATTAGCAGAAACAGTACACTTCCTTGCAAGTAGAAGCGAACTACTGTAACACACTAGGCTAAAATGGTAGTCAACATTTTCAAAATTCGTCGATAGGAGATTGTCACTGAAATTGATTTCTCTTCCATGTCCAGGAGTAAAACAAAAAAATAAATGAAAGGTATGAGGATCTATTTTAATAAAATTTAAAGTATTTTAAAAATGAAACCATTACAGCGAATACCTCGGAAATGGTTAGTTCTTCTAATCCTCTGCAATGCATGATAAACTCACTACCTAGTATTGACGTCATGCTAGGACAAACGACTGGCGATAAAGGGCCAATAAATTTAAGTCTCTATATAAAACAGTAACTGAATGGGATAGAACACCTTGATAAATTCAGGGTTCAGAGTGGCAACATAAAGCGGAAATAAAAGCCATGAAATAATGCCACACATTCGCATACATTTTGCTACTCTTTCTCGTTTATTACTTTCTTAATTACTTAACTGTGTAAAAATACGAAAAAAACCTACTCAGAAATGAAACACTTCAATGACACTACAATTACTATTTAGGTTTACGAAATCAACAACAATTAATGACCCCAAACTATCCTCTAGATAAAAAGTTGTTCGGTATGTTTAGTTCCTGAAAAACATATCCATGACCTTTCTTATTATAATAATAATAATAATAATAATAATAATAATAATAATAATAATAATAATTAAAGCTTTTTCTAAGAGCAATTTAAATTTCTACTTGATTACAAATTCGGACCCAAATTAGTATTACTACTTTATGCTAATCTGCCGCATTTACTTTAAGAAGAGAGCTTTTCACCATTATAATGGTTTAAAATATAACTTGTTTTACAATCTATCAACACAGTGATCCTCTTAATCTCTCTAGTTTCAACAACAAAATGGATATCGATAAAGTTTTCGACAAGAAATAGTTGAAATGGAAGAAATTCGAGTCACGAAGAGTTATTTGTGAGACATAAAGACTGCGTTTACATTCAATATTGATAATGAATTAAAAATGCGTTTTTTACTTTCTCTACACGTACTATGTACATAGTGTATAGAGAAGGTATTGCACTCCACCCAAAAGTTCAATACCGAGGTTTCACCGGAAATATATGTTTTAGGGCCCCCTGTATCCAAAAAAAGCATTTCCACAAAAAGGTCCGTGAAAGAGAGCGAACATGATAACTCAAAAACGAAAAGTCGGTAAAATACCATACTTGGTATTTAAGTTTAGTATCTTCCAGGGCTGCTACACGAATATTTTGAGAAAAATCCCCCAATTCAAACTACTCTTTACATAGAACTATTTTCGAAATGTATGTTCTCAAAAATGGCTCTAATGATTTTGATTCAAATATCATATATTATAGATATTTACCTGACAAATAAAACGTATATCTTAAATTGTCTGGGAATAGCCTCTGAAGAGTACTTTAATCTGGACGAATTTTACGGAATGTTGCATAACTGCTAAACCGTAAAAGATGAAAAAAAAAACTTATCACACAAAACACGTAGAGCACTTTAAAACACACTTTATGTTAAATGCATTCTTTTTATGGAGTTGATCGTTTTTGAGATATTCCTTGTTTTTGGTTTCAGCTTTAAAATAAATTATATCTACCTTTCTCACACAGAACTTTGTCAACTGCTGTCCATACTAACAAAGAAATTTCATTCGCATAGCAAGCAGCCTTTGACTAGCAATTTAACCTATGGTACTCCCTTATTTCGCCTCTACTTACAAGGAATCAAGTAATAAGACTATTTGTGCTAATTTTTTATCGATTAGCATTAAGTAAAGAGAACAATAAGGTTTTTAACAATAATTTGTTGCAGAGAAAGTCATGTGAATGGAACACATCAGATTTTTCCAATAGAAACACGGTCGTTGGAGCATTGCTTCCAAAAGTTGAACCGTTATTGCTAACTAAAACAATCAGCTTTTCCAGTTTCAACTCTTACAACATCAGCCTTACGTCTTATTTTGTTGAGATTTTATGAAAGTTTCCAGCAAACTCGTTACAGCTGCAGTAGGTATAATTATCAGGTATTGCTATATTTCCACGAGCTTTAATATATAAAAATATTTTTCTGATCCAATTAATTAGTGACTAATTAAAACATCAAATAAAACCTAATTAACTTATGAAGCAGTTAATCTTAATTTTCAATCGCAGTAAGTGTCCACTTTTCTTCTCCTTTCCAATTTCAATATTACTAATGCATACAGCCGTCTTCGTTTTTCTTGATAGTGAAGTGCAGTTTTATTATGAACAATAGTGATCAGAAAAGCTGAAATACAATTACTGCTACAATCGTTTTGAGCTTTAACTTGTCAAGGTATTAAGTTCAATTTATTTTTTGAAAGAGTTATCTTTTATAGAGTAACTCGTAACAAAATATTGCTTTAGAGATTATTGTGAATACTATATTATCAAATAAATATTTTGTTAAGTATAATTTATCTATAAAGCTATTCTTAATAAACAAATAAGTCACAGATTATTGAATTCCGACTACGATCTTGAAAAAATCTGATGTGTTCTACCTGTCTTACAAAAAAAAAAAAAAAAAAATCTGACTACATCATGCTAAACGAGATAAGCATTAACAGAACTGGTCTTACTACTAGTTCCGTATGAACAGAAGGGAGATACCAGGCTAAAGTGATAGTGAAACATTTTAAAGGCCGGACGATGTGTGAACAATTGAAGTTCAGTTCTATCTCCATTTTCGTAAAAACAAAAGAGGGATGAATCAAAAGGTGGCCCAATTTGATATGTGTCGTTGACAATTTAAACTAATAACAAGGAATATTTTGAAAATGGCTAATTCTGCAACAAAAATGTATGACAAATTTGTGTTTAACGAGATCTACCTTTCTTGTACAGCAAGTTCCTGTCTTTCTCTTACGCTTTACCAGTAATGTAAAATTCAGCAAAATTCATCCAAAATGAACAGGTCTTCAGATGCTATTCCCAGAAAAGTCAGTGTATATATTTTATTTGTAATGTAGGTAAATAGCTTTCACAGATGGTACTTTAATCAAGAACGTTATCCATTTTTGAGAAAAATAAAATTTTCAAAAAATGTTTCATGTAAAGGGTTGTTTTGAGTGGGGGATTTTCTTTAAAATATTTGTGTTGGATCCTTGCAAGACGTCAAATACTGAACTTGATATTTAACGGACTTTTCATTCTTGAACTATGCTGTCCGAAGACACACACACACACGATATTTTTCTAAACTTTTTTGAACTCAAGGGACCTCCAAACATTTTCGGTGAAACCTCGGTATCGCATTTTTCAGTGGAATACAATAACTTCTCTGTACACTACACCTATACTTAGTATGTGTAGAGAAAGTAAAAATATCAAATTTTTAAGACATTTGCATGATGAAATGTATGGTTTGAATTTTTTGAGAACAGCATGTGAAATCCGCTTCGTTTTGAATACACTTTATACAATTTTGTGCGTCTGATAAACTGAGAAGAGTTGTACAAAATCTTGCTCACTAACCACTAAAGCACACTGTTTATTGAAATAATCTTTGTGGCATTAACCATTCCTTTCTTTGCATAAGATTGTTGATTCAATCACCTATGGCAACTAAACTACGTGATGGATATAACTGAAACTTTAACTGCCATCTATAAGAGACCACAGTTATTAAATACAAACTTTTTTCGATGCTACGAGTGTAATTTTTTTAATTTTCTCCTAAGGACTTGTAGGAGCACATACCACATGCTCACAAAATATATAAAAAACGAAATTGTATGTAGAATTGCTTACAGAAAGCAATGTAAAATAACTGAATATTTAGTGGTAGAAATATGCATAAAAGCAAGTTGTTGTAACTTAGGTAATTAATGCAAGGCGAGCTAGCTTAATTCCAGGTAACAGTTCACCAACCAACACTTGCTAATGAGCACAGGGTTTAGGCTAAAGAATTTAAGATATAAAAGAAAAGACATTACAAGGAGTGAGACAGGAATAGTGACTTGTCCACCAAGTAGCACAGGGAATTGGAGAAATAGACAAGAAAGTTAAAGTGAGAGAAAAGCGTTGGGTTTTCCCAAACGCATCATGTGGACTCTATGACTCGGCACAATTTATTTTCATAACTTGTGAGGGGATGCTAACAAAGAACCAATAAGAGATACTGTTACATTTTATGGCGCGAAAGTTACATTGTGTTGTACGCACGTCCACGGTTTTTAATGGGGGGAGCGATGTGCAGATGGTTAGATTAGGCTCCTGATTATTACTTTAAGTGGTCGGAAGATATTTATTTATAACATCTTTTGTAAGGAAACAAGCTAGCCGCCCGTTAAACCTGTGATACGATAAATTCAAGTTGTAAGGGAAAGTGCAGCGTATTTAATATTAGCCTCACACACAAACCCCTGAGATATTACCAATTAAGAGATTAGGATTGGAATCTTCTTCAACGCCGGAGCTGAGGACATTGCTGAAGGAGGCGACAGACTTACTGAACGCTTCTAGTATCTTAATATAAAAAAGAGACAGTGGTGAGAGCGATCCTGACATATGGAATCGAAACCAGAGCTGTCACAAAGAAAATAAATAAAAATAGGTATATCAAAGGAAATCAATGTTTTGATAGTGATAAGGAAGACTAGAGGTGATAGAATAAGAAATAAGTAAGGGATCAGTGTGAAACAATCCATATTAATAATGTTGTGAAAAGAATGAAAGATGATGAGTGGTAAAAATTTAAAAAATAGCCAGGGATTTGAAGTCAGTAGGAAGAAATATTAAAGGCCCAAGAAAATATGGAAATGAGATCTTTAGTTGACATCTAGTGATTCTAGGGATAAAGCGTGAGGTAAAAGCAGGCTTATAGCTTACTAAAAGATAAAGAATAAGAAGAAGAATCATGTGATGTGCGAATATAGAACCCGAAGTCTTATTCGCCTATTTGTGCAAAATGTAGTCTGAATCTGTGCAACAGGGTGGATTAGCATTCAATACTAACAAATAAAGCCACCGAGTTTGGAAAACGAATAGATAGGGAAACTCATGCGAATGTTATACATCTGATATTTTCTTTCTTTGTTACCATTTTCGTAAGACGCAGCAAACAAGTTCAGAGAGTAATAGCACATATCAATAGCCTTCCTTTTATGTTGAGATCGAGTAAAGCAGCTCATTCATAAACCCGTAAGAAATGCATACACTGTGCAAGGCTTTGATTTGCTTTATACCTTACGTCGTGTCAAATCCTTTTTGTGCTTTCCTTTTTTAAGATTTCCATTACAGAGAAGACGTGACATCAGAAGCGAAGGATATATTTTTCCCTTTGTGAAATATGCATCGGTGCGCAGTAAAACATTTATAAGATAACGTGAAACTTGTTGCAGGTTCTCGGGAGAGAACTTTGTGTCTAGTTTCGCTCTTAGTGGGGGAAGTTGGTGAACTCGATGTGCAGAGATAGAGAACTTCCAACTGTTGAGCCCTTTCGTGTTCTCATAGTTAAAATTTCAAAAGGCAAGACAGATTTCTTCGTGCCATGGAACCTCTTGCGGTTCCCTCTCTACGGACAGCGGCGGAAGTTCTCTGCAGCACATGTGTTACATTGTAGCAACGAGAGGAGGAAATTAAAATTTCACACCAAGTAGAAAAGGTTTAAAGCGAATGAGTGAGTGAAACTCCAGTTTTTACTTCCACTACAGGTACTATGTGCATAGTGTATAGAGAAAGCATTGCACTCCACCCAAAAGTTAAATTCCGAGATTTCACCAGAAAGACACGTTTTAGGGTCCAAAAAGAAACATTTCTGGAAAACGGTCCGTGAAAAAAATAACTCGAAAACGAAAATTCTGTAAAATACCAAACTTGGTATTTAAGTTTAGTATCTTCCAGGGATGCGACACGAAGATTTCGAGAAAAATCCCCACAAACTATCCCTTACTAGGAACTTTTTCGAAAATTTTGATTTTCTCAAAATGCCTCTAACGATTTTGATTAAAATGTCATATATTAAAGATACTTGCCTGGCAAATAAACTGTATATCTTGAATTTTGTGGACGAAGCCTTTGAAGTCAACTTTATTTTGGATGAATTTTACGGAATTTTGCATAAACGCTAAACCTTAAGAGATGGACAAAAACTTAGCACACTAAAATGTAGAGCACGTTAAAACACACAATTTAAGTTATGTACATTTTTTCGTGGAGTTGATTGTTTTTAAGATATTGCTTGTTTTTGGTTTCAGCTTTAAAAAACTTATACTTTTCTCATATAGGAATTTGTCAACACTTCTCCATACAAAGGAACTTTAGCCACATAGCAACAGCTTTTGACTATCACTTTATCTTATGGTACCCCCTTATTTCGTTTTTACTTACACGGAAGCAAGCCCGCCTGCGGTGCCATAAGAAGTTAAAACAGGCGTTAAACACTACCCAAAAAAAAAAAAAAAAAAGGAAGCACGACTATTTCTGCCAATCATTTCTCGATTAGCATGATGTAAATTAAATAGGAGTATGAGCTTTTAACAATAATAATATGTTGTAGAGATGTAGAGAAAGTCACGTGAATGGAACACATCAGATTTTTATCAGGTATGCAATCAGAAACACCACTTGAATTTGATTTAATTTTGTCTACAAAGACGCTCCCCACGAGCTTCAAATGGAACTAGTTTGTTTTCAAAATTCAACAGCATTAAATATTCTCAGAAAAAAATTGGGATTTATTTAAGTATGTTCCCAATGAAAAATTTCCCAAATTGGAAATTTTTCTGTAAAGCAAATAGCAATATTCTGGCGTTCAAGAAGTTTTTTTTTTTTGTTTTTTTTGTAGTGTTTGTAACATCCCATATAACATTCCCGTTGCTGAAGCCCCCGCCACTGATAGAAAGCGACGTCATATATAGAGAGGTATTTGCCTGCTGCTACCAAATAAATAGGTGGAGGTAAGTCTACCCTCCCCTCTCGCGCTATAGGTTGGGCACCACTGGGGTATGACTTGCCTTGGTTGAGGAGAATTGAGGTGTTGACTCCATCATCTTGTTTCGAAACAATTTATCAAGATATGAACCTTAAACTTTGAATAGTTCTGGTCAGAGCGACGAATGACGTGGAGTTTTAGCAATAGCCCTAGACAGACGCCGTCATAAAATTTCGAGGGGTTTATATGTTATTTCCCCGTTGCTAATACTTGCCGAAGATAGTATCCACTCTCAACCTGCCGGGGTAAAAAAACTGTGCGCACTTTCGCATTATCAACTAAGGGAGAAATGACCTGTGCGAACTTAGCAACACAAAGGCATATTACGCGTATAACCTACCAATTGCAATTCTATAAAATCATAATATTTAAAACTGTAAAAATACGGTCGTTACAGTAGCATTTGTAAGTACTTGTAGGTCATGAGAATTCAGAAGAGAAATCCTAATGTGTGAAGCATATTAGGCTTATACTTTGACAATTAGGAACTATTAAACTAATAGATGAATACATATTAAACGTGAGAAAAAATCTCTTTTGAATATATGAAATAAAGTATTGTCCAGTAAGTTCCGATTTTTGTTTAGGGTATTATTTTCATTTTTACTTTCTCTAGCAGGCATGCACAATGTACATAGTGGATAGAGAAGGTATTGTATTTCGCCCCAAAATTCGATATCCAAATTTCACCGGAAAGACATGCTTTGAAACCCCCTGAATCCAAAAACAAAAGCATTTTCGGAAACATGGCTGTGTGTGCGTGCGTGTGAGTATGTATGAGGTAACATAGCTCAAAAACGAAAAGTCGATTGAGTACTGTCGGCCCCCATGACCGCGCTCGCTAAAGTGCCTCGCTTTGGTGCTTCGCGGCGCACGGGATCGTGGGTTCGAGTCCCGCCTTGGGCATGGGCGTTTCAGTGTTTGTAAATGTGTATATGTCTGTGTATGATATGTAAAAAAAGAAAAAAAAAAGAAAAAGCCTTTGGAACGGTATTTTTATAAAAAAGAAAAAAAGTACCAAACTTAATATTTAAATTCAGTGTTTTCTAAGGATGCGACACGAAAATTTTTGATTTTACCCTTTACATGAAACATTTTTCGAAAATTTTGATTTTCTCAAACGATTTTGATTAAAATGCCATAAGCTGAACATATTTTCATCTCAAATGAAATGTATATCTTGAATTTTCTGGGAATAGAAGGTCAATCTGGATGACTTCTGTATAACTTGTAAACCGTAAAAAATAGACCAAAACTTGTCATCCAAAAAAGACGTAGATCTCGTTAAAATACACATTTTTTTTCTTTGCAGAGTTAGCCTTTTTAGAGATAGGTCGAGTTATTAGTTTACTTTTCTTCAATGCGAAATCAACTTTTTTCGTATCCTTTTTACTCTTAGGAAGCAAAGCGAACCGAATCTCAGCTGTTTAACATAGCGACCGGCTTTTAAAAAATCTGAACCATCCCTTTAGTTTTGTATTCCCTTATTTCTCTTCTACTTACAAACAAGAAATCAATAAAGCAATTCTGCAAATGGTCATCATGATTAGGTAAAAGAATAACCTTTTGTAAGAAAAGTTTTGTTTGCGGTACAGCTAGAGAAAATCATGTGAATAGAACACACAAGATTTTTCAAATATAAGACAACAAAAAATCTGATGCTGTATTGTTTGAGGGATCTACAAAAGCGTGAATAATCGTCTGGGACATTGAATTTAAATCGCTCAAATTATGGCTTAAAATGTCCATGGTCGGAGAGATATTGAGTTGGCATAAATTTCGGCACAAGTGTTTTGCTCTGGAGGCGATTCCGGATCTCAGGGGGAAAAATATGTTTCTTTTGTAACTTGTCCTTTCAGGATTGTGGTCCAGATGAGAAGCGTGAGGTTTTTAATTTCCTTCTCAGGTAACATACAGCTTCTTTTGCTAGTAAGGCTTCTTTCTCATTCCGATATTAATGGTAGGTCCAAGAACCCGGGGGATTATGATGATGATGGTTGGTGTTAAGGGGCGCTCGACTACTATGGCCATTAGCGCCCTTATAAAAACAAGTTCCAATAAAAATACCAGAGGTAAAAGACAACGTAAAAGACAACTAAAAAGGAGGGTCAGGTATAAAATCCAGATAAAAGTACTCGTGGCTAAGGCAACAGATGCATTTAAAACGGCTTTTGTTAACACGGCCAAATAGGGTCAAAACAGTTGACTAAAACCAGCCCTTTGGTTAAAAGTAACCAGTGGGAAACAAAACGCAAGAACTGTCGCTCCATTAAAACTGTCTGGATAGAATAAATAAAACCTAAACCCTTATTGCAAATGTCATCCGAGATAAAAACGATAAAATCTTCTCTACCGCTCTGTGGTCATCGGCAAGAACCTCCTTAAGGGAGGCCGCCAGCTGCAAGGATGAGCGAAGGAACCCGGGAGAGAAATATAATAAATGTTTCCAGTCACGAGTAAGCATAGCTAAGTGTCAAATTGATAACTACGCTTAGATTTGTCATTGTAAAATACGTTACAGAATTAATCTTTCCGTTAAAAACGGATGCATCAATTTTTACTTTCTCTAGTCCGTATGTACAATGTACATAGTCTATAGAGAAGGTAATGTACTCAAACATTCGATGTCGACGTTACATCAAAAATATGTTTTGAAGTCCCCTAGTCCGAAAAAAAGCTTTTTACAAAAAGGTCCGCGACTGTATCTGTGGAAAGCATAGCTCAACAACGAAAAGAACGCCAATTACCAAACTTGGTATTTTCGTTTAGTATCTTCCAAGGATGCAACACGAAGAAAATCCCCCAAAACAAACTACCATTTACATGGAAAATTTTCGAAAATTATGGTTTTAAAACTAATGTTTAAAATAGTTACATGACATAGAGAATTTATATCTTGAATTTTCTGGGAATAGCCTCTGAAGACCTCTTTATTCTGGATGAATTTTCCTGAATTATGCATTAACTGGTAAACCGTAAGAGACAGACAAAAACTTACTAAACAAAAACTGCATATCTCGTTAAAACACAATTTATGTCATATAAGTTGTTTTTTTTTCTTTTTCTGCAGTTGACCGTTTTACAGATATTCCGGCTTATTGGTTTCAGTTTAAGTTACTTTAACTTTTCTCAAACGGGAAGTATTCCTAGCAAGCAAAGAGGATCGATTTCAAATGTTTCACATATCGACAAGCTTTTAAAAGATTTGACTAGTATTTTGGCCTGTGCATTCTCTTATATCCCTTCTACTCGCGAAGAAGCAAGTAATAAGACCAATACTGGTCATGTTTATCTGGATTAGCTTGAAGATTATATGACAAGTTTGTTTGTCCAACAGCTGGATAAATTCTTGTGAATGGAACACATTAAGATCTTTCTGTGTGTTTTCGCTAGATCTTTCTGCTTCCGTTTCTTTCTTGTTATTGCTGCTTTATACGCTTCTGTGTTTGGTAGTGTAATCATGATATTCAAAACTCTGCATGCACATTCGAGCGCACTTTGATTTAAATAAATAATAGTTCATATGACATCTTCGTTATTAATGTAGGATAGGCAAGTGAGACGAGTATGTGTTGTTAAAATTCGAACAATAGTGGCGAACAATAAATATTTGGTTTCCTGGAACATTACCAAAGAACCAGATTTTTTACATCATTTATTGTGTTGCATTGACGTGGATTGCTTTCTTTACTCCTGCTTAGAAAAGCTATTCTTTTATCTACTTGTTAATCCAAATTCACTTTTATGTACAGTCCATTGTACGACATGGTATGCGCGGTGATATTCATGCTCTTTGTATGACTACAAGGAGCAAAATACAAATCTGATGTGTTCCATTCCATAGCTGTTACACAAACATTCCTTTCCAAAGATACTCCTTTCTCTAGGTCATGCTAATCGAGATAGACATTACCATAAATGGTCTTGTTACTTGCTTTCTAGTAAGTAAAAGGGAAATAAGGGAATACAGTAGGCTAAAGTTATAGTCATGCTGTTGATATGTAAAACAGTTGAAATATTATCTTTTAAATTCCCGCTGGGGAAAAATGGAAGTAGCTTAAAAGGACTAAATCTAATAATAAATGTATATAACAAATTGTTGACCTTAGTGAATACTACATTTTTGTGTGTTAAGTTTCTGTCTATCATTTATGATTTACCAGTTGTTTTAAATTCAGCAAATTTCATCCAGAATGAAGAAGTATTCAGATGCTACTTCCAGAAAATTCAGGAAATACATTTCGTTTGTCATAAAAATGCCTTAAATAAATGTGTTTTAATCAAAACTGTTAAAGCATTTTTGAGGAAATCAACAGTTTAGAAAAATATTCTATGTAAAGGGTAGTTGGGAGTGAGGGGATTTTCTCGAAAATCTTTGTGTTGCATCCTTGGTATATTGAACATAAATGGTTTGGTATTTAACGGAGTTTTCGTTTTTTTTTTTTTGTTGTTTTTTTTTTTTAGCTGTGCAGACACGGACATTTTTTCTTTTTTTCTTTTTTGATTCATGGAGCATCAAAACAAATTTCCGGTGAAGTCTTTGTATCTTTTGGATGGAATACAAAACTTTCTCTATCTACTATGTATGTGCTAGAGAAAGTAAAAGGAATAACGATTTTCTAGTCAGAAAAGTAAAAGTATGTGAAAATAAGATAGAATACTCGAAATGCTCAATTCCCCAAAGTCGACATAAATTGTGTATCTTAACTGCATTCATTTTTGTTTGTAAAACTTACTGCATATCCTGCCGTATAATAGACATTCACAATGAAGAGAAAGATTCAAGGTACCATTTTATTTGTCATGTGAATATCTTAAAATGCCCTGAGGTGGCAGCAGTATGACTGTGCGAAGTTACCCTTATCTCTTAATGGCCACGTGAACTAGTCCTCTCTCATTGGCTGCATGTTGTACGATTCAAATTACTTCCTTATTTCACATGAGCACTACGCTATTATATTCATAGAGAATTGTCAAGGTTACATATTCTACAAAAGCTTTAGCCTTAATTTACAGCAGCAAGCTAAGATTTTAGTATACAACATTATAACAATATTCAGACTTTATTTATAATGTGTTGAATAAGTGAATATATATAGCAATATTCTATCCCAAATATTGGTGATGGAAAGATATTTGGCATAAGTTGAGATGTTGTTTTAAATTCTCTCTCTCAATAGCATATATTTTTGGCAAAAAAAAAAAAAAAGAGTAAATGGACGGCATGTTGAAAAGAATTTAGACAAGATCAGAATGCCTCATCTGAATTAATTATTTTAAAATGTTTAAAGTATGATTTGAATTTTCCATGCTCAGTCATGAATTGGGTTAATTGGAAAGGAACTTCATAGTGTTCAACATTAAGTCTATCTTCAATTGTTGGATAAAACACTGATTTTGTGGGTTGTCCATTATTACTATTTGTCCTTAATACAATCCATTCATCTAACATCTTCATTTAAATGTTATTGGATATTGGTATGTGAAGGTACGGCTGTTTTTGCCAACAGATCTGCTCTCTCGTTACCTTCATTCCCTGTGTGACCTCAAATCCATTCTTAATATGGTCCTCCTAATACCAACGTCAATTGGATGAATCCGCAAATGTTTCTTGAGAACGATAAAATGTACGTGTACTACCGTGACTTTCAAATGGGATGAGGTCTCTCTTTGAGCACCACCAGGCCGGCAGCCAACCGGAGTGCTGCTGTGATGACATACTGCATTCCCGCTTAACTGGGGAGTAACGCGCTAAATGATTCCGTCTCTCATAAATGCTACTTGCGCTAAGACAAAATATTCCAATTTTGCAAAAATCACAAGAAAGATAGGGAGTAATATCTGTAGCAGAACCGCAAAAAACACATATTTTTAACTCAAATAGTTTTCATAATGCACATGAATAGACATACCCATGATTTATATATTTCACAAAATCAGATAAGCACTGTAATGAGCATTATTATTGGTATGTATATATATGTATGTGTGCATGTTCTACTATATATGCGCATACATGTGTAATTACACAGAAATTGATTGACATGTCGGTACTAAAAGAATTATTACATTTATTACGCTTAGCAAGCTCTTAAAGTCTAGAGACAGCGAACACACTCTTGTTAGGTGTAGAATGCTGCGTGAGCTATCTCGAAATATGTCTCAAAATTAGGACTAGTGTTTATTTAATCCTAGAGCAGTGTTTCCCAACTTTTTGAAGTTCACGGCACCCTTGGGAATAGCATTAAACACCAGGGGCACCCTTCCTTGAATTAAAAGAAAATTAAGCTTAATATGTTAATTTATTGAAATATTATATAATAACGTACACCATAACATAATACAGTAAACTTTATTACAATCACTGAGTAAAAATACATCAATAAATTTTGTTCGATTAATGATTATGTGAAACTTGTGATTGATGCTTAGAGCACAGATATGTGATGTCGGGTCTTACAGTTGACAGTGAAACACGCAAATCATCCTCAAGGTTATTCAGTCTATTTCTTGCTTTGCATTTTACTGTCACCATGGCAGAGAAGGCTTGCTCGCATAGATAGGATGTTGAAAAGGGCAAAAGTGCGTTAATTGCTTTCTTCATTAGGTTAGGGTACTCCTCTCTCCGTTGAAGCCAAAAACTAGCCACCGACGCCTCACTCTTGGTGAGCTTACCTTTGAGTGTGGAATCAGCGCAAAGATCAATAAATTCATCTCGTTCGCAAGCAGTGAAATCTATTTCCTCTGTACTATCTACGAAATCAAATGGTGAAAATCCAGTCGAGATTCGTAGTGGAAATAGTTGGAAAGTACGCATCTATTGCATCTTGCAATCTTGATAAGTGATCACAAATGCGGTCTTTCAGTTTACCCAGATCTTTATCTCCTGCCACATTAAGAAGAGATGGAAAGTTCGACAAATCTCCTTTTTGAACTGCAGACTTCCAAGAACTAAGTTTTATTTTAAAACCTTTCATTTTATTGGTTGAGGAGATTATTGTTTCATGTCGACCCTGCATCGAAACATTCAGTTTATTCAGCTTATGAAAAATATCTGCCAGATACGACAGTTCAAAACACCAAGAATTACTTAGTAAGAGCTCATGAAATGTGTCTTGATTTTCATCCTTAAAAAACGTTTTTAGCTGTTCTTTAAGTTCGAGAAACCGGTTCAATACACGACCCCGCGACAACCACCTTACTTCTGTGTGAAGTAACAAAGAGGTATGAGCTGCATCCGTTGCGCGACATAACTGTTCAAAAATTCTGCACTTTAAAGGTCGAGACCTCATATAGTTCACCATTTTCACAACTTGGTTAAACACTTCAGCAAAATCTTCATTGCACACTTTCACGACTAATGCCTCTCTATGCAGAAAACAGTGAGTTATAATAATGGATGGATTTTCATTGAGAGCTCTGGCAGTAAAACCTTTAATTTTCCCAGATATAGATGGTGCACCATCTGTACATATACCACAACAGTCTTTCCATGAAAGATCATGGTCATTGAGATAGGAATCAATAGAAACGAAAATATCATGGCCTGTGTTGGTAGTCTCAAGCGGTCTACAGAGCAGAGACTGTTCACTAATATCTTTTTCATCAATATATCTGATAAAACCAAGGAGTTGCGGTTTGTCACCAATATCGAGACTCTCATTTACTTGCAAAGCAAATGTTCTATAAGTTTTATTTTCTCCGTGACTTGTTCGTTGATATTGCATGACATTTCAGATATCCTGCGACTGATTGTGTTGTTGGACAGAGGAACTTTCGAAATTTGATTAGCTGCTGCTTCGCCAAGTATTGTTGAAACTATAACTTGACATGCAGGGCCAATGATTTCCTCTCCAAGAGTATGAGGTTTCTTTTTTTTAGCTATCAGTTCTGCTACTTTAAATGAGGCTTCAAGAGCAGTATCACCTTTGGTCATTCTCTTTACCATTCGCACAGCTGTTTTCTTCTCCCCTTCTACTATATGTGAAAAATACATTACACTTTTCTGTGACACATTAGGATGCTTTGTTGTAAAATCCCGCTTCAGTTTGCTAGGTACCATGGCCTCGTTGGTAAGTGTTTCGCCACAAACTAAACACACAGGGATAGGGTTTTCCTCGTTGTTATTCCACTTAATTCCATACGCTAAGTAACTGTCCTGGCATGTTCTTTTCTTTCGTTTGTCTTCTTTATGTGGTGAATTCGACGGTCCGGGAAAAACTGTAAGATTTGGCTTCTTAAAGCAAGCAGTAGGAGCCGACTGTTCACTTTCACTATCCTGGCGTTTACGTTTAACAATGAACGTATCCATAGCTAAACACTGTGAATCAACGCGAGGAAGACAACTGAAAGCGCCAAGCGGCGTACACTTTTATATATTCATGTCGAAGTCTCGGGAATGTTCGTGAGGAAGCGAGTAGTCTCGGGAATGTTCGGCAGGGTATAGCTGTAATGCCATCTGTGGGATACTAGTATAACTGAATTATTGAAATGAATCGACCACTATCACCATCTGCCGTGCATGAGAGTAATTGATTTGACTTATTTTATTTCAAGACCTTACAAGACTTAAGGCTTCAGTAGAAGGTATTTTTTTTTTATCTCAATATCTCGTGGCACCCCTTAGCCAATCACACGGCACCCTAGGGTGCCGGGGCACACCGGTTGGGAACCGTTGTCCCAGAGCCTTCAGAGTTAAAGTTATTTTCAGTTTTAGCCAGGAATAGAGCAAGTGCAATGGCTTTTAGTGGTGAATTTAGTGGCGAATCTAAAAGACTCGAGGTACTGCGAAGCCAGACTCGAAGTATTATTTTTGGGATCTACACGGACTTTAAAAAATGCAACGATGACGAATTATAGTCTCTTGACGTAACTGTCTCTTGACGTACATTGGATTAAAAGAGCAGGTAATTCATAAACTATAATAATATATCATTTAATAAAACGTGTACATAATATGCAAATATGTATGTTCCAATTTTAAATTTAAAAACTGAAAAATTATAGAATAATCAGTTATGGTTTCCTCACGTCGACCAGGCAGATTTGCACGCTTAGTGTGCGAGAGAGAGAGAGAGAAATATGAAAAGAGTGGGGATAGCAACGCAGAGCACGATAGCGCATCTCATTCATGGCAGAGTAGAACTCTTCCCATTTGAAAAACATTATAGGCATATTTCTATTGAACTGCGTTCTTAAGCGCTAGTAATTCTGCTTGAAAGATGGTGCATACTAGCGAGAGTTTGATTTATTAATGTGATAATTCTGAGTTTTCATCATAAATTACAACAGTGCAACCGACCATAAGGTTTCGAGTTAAAACGAGAACCATAAGTGTAAATATGAAATTCGTGTTTCTTAGGGCAGTCTTTTTGTACAGGGCAAAATTCAAGCCTTGGATATCTAGACCTCAAGAAGTGAGCAAATATTTCAACTTCATGGATGAAATTCAAGCACAGACGCAATATAAGCGCAAGAGTTTGGAATCAGGTTATTTAATGTAGGCATTCACATAGAAACACGCAAGACGCAACGCAAGAGCTTGCAAACTCCAAACTTCAAACTTCTGCTTCTCTTCTCTATGCATTATCTATGAAATGAACATCACACGATTGCACCACAAGATTTTACAGGACCTGCTGTAATGCATGATTTTGTATTTGGCCGTGCCGCACAATCTTTAATCTCTCTCAAGAGGTTATGACAGTCTCCTTGAGAATCCCTCTTTGATTTAATGGATGCAACTACCATCTGTGTACAGATTTATTAGTTCTCATAAATCGAAGACGCAGAGAGATAATTCTTAGTTTATTAACTAAGTAGCTTTATCACTCAGTACAGTCTCTATACTTGTGCTATTTTCGGTAATTCTGCACAACGGCTCTATTAATTCTGCTATCTGCAAAACTGAAACTACCATGTTGGTATGTATAGCAGCCTAATAGTAAATAAAATTGATATATGCGGATTGTGGTGAAAATAAGTCATTTAAAATCGGTTAATAAATAGAAGGTGCAGAATTACCCTAATTACGTATAATTTGGCGGGTATTGAATTCACAGTTTTTACTGGATCTTATTTGTAGAATTTCTATGTGTTGTATTGAATGCACGGCCTTTGCTAGATCTGAATTGAAGACTTGCTATTTATTAGCCGATTTTAAATTACCTTTCATCACAATCTACACATTTCACTTTTATTTCCTCCTATAGATACCCCGACGTATCTCCGTTCATTAGTATCGGTAGAATTAATAGAGCCGTTGTGCAGATTATTTTCAATAATTTTGAATGAGCAATTATTGTGACGTCACTGCCGCGTGCGTCAGCTGTTGGTATGTAATGTATTTATTTTGTAAAAGATGGAGTGAATTTTCTTATGTGGTATTGTTGGTTGAGTTATTCAGCTTGTAACTTGCGGAAAGCTTGGAAGACATTCCCATGTAACTTGCGGATCTAGAAACCCGTGACAACTTCTTGCTTTGCGCTTACGATTGCATTGTGAATGGTGGTTCCTTGCGTCTGCGCTTATGCTATGTTACGTCTGCGCTTGCATCTCATTGTGAATGTAGCATTAAAGAGTAGGCGGCTCTTTTTACTTGATATATCCCGTTTAAGTGAAGGCATATCAAATCAAATATATCATATAACAGAGCTAATGCATCTGGAATGCATGTAAATTATTATAATGAAATAGCTAGAAGAATTTTTACTTTTTCTACACGTACTATGTACATAGTGTATAGAGAAGGTATTGTATTGCACCCAAAAATTCGATACCAAGATTTCACCGGAAACACATGTTTTGGATTCCCCTGAATCCAAAAAGAGCATTTTTGCCAAAAGGTCCGTGTGTGTGTGTCTGTGGACAGCACAGCTCAAAAACGAAAAGACCGTTGAATACCAAACTTGGTATTTAAGTTTGGAATCTTCCTAGGATGCGACACGAAGATTTTCAAGGAAATCTCCTCACCCCCAACTACCCTTTACATGGAACCTTTTTCGAAAATTTTGTTTTTCTTAAAAATGGCTCTAACAATTTTGATTAAAATATCGTATATTAAAGATATTTACCTGACAAATAAAATATGTATGTTGAATTTTCTGGGAATATCCTCTGAAGACTACTTTATTCTGGATGAATTTCACGAATTTTGCAAAACTGCTAAACATCGGTAAGGAAGGGATGAATTGGATCGGTAAGGCGTAAGAGAACGGCAAAAACTTAACACACAATTTATGTTATATACATTTTTTTTGTAGAGTTGATCGTTTTTGACATATTCCTTGTTTTTTGGTTTCAGCTATGAGAAACTTATACTTTTCTCATACAGGAATTTGTCAACTCCTGTCCATACAAAGGAACTTCAGTCACATAGCAACCAGTTTTTGAATATTAATTTAGCCTATAGTACACCCTTATTTCCCTTCTGCTTACAAGGAAGCAAGTAATAAGACTATTTGTGCTAATTTTTTCTCCATTAGTATGAAATAAATAGGAGCATAAGCTTTTAAACAATAATTTGTTGCAGAGAAGTAGAAAAAGTCATGTGAATGGAACACATCAGAATTTTTATATCATGTTCATCTATCATAACAAAGTGTTAATATCGCTTTTATCATCTATCCTTGCTTGTTTATTACCATTCAAAAGTGTGTACATTAGTTAATATGGGGAAATATGAAGATAGTACAGTGTGGAAGAATACATCTTTGCGCAGGGGAAGATTATAAGAAACAACGATTAGCCGCTTGAGCATTTCTGGCTGGATCTTTAGAACCAATGACCCATTCTGGTGCGTCTACCCGCAGATCTGTTAATTTAATTTCGGCAGGTTTGTCTTTCGAGAACATTCCTATGATTGTAATATATATTATATAACATTTTAATTAAGAAGTTAGTAAATAGGATTGTAGCGAGTTGTGATATATGTGTTCAAGAGGAAATTGAAAGGGACAATACAAAAAATATAATAAGTTATTTAGATTCGTAGTAATGAATATTTATTATTTTAAGGAAGCTACTGGATTCCAGAAGCTATATGATTAGAAATGCATTAATGCATGAATTCAATAGAACTAGATTTTTTTGCTGAATTCCAGTGATTTGTGTTAATGTAAGTGTTTAGTTTTATTTTTCTGTGGATTAATGGATTAAAATTATGTATTTTGAATTTCAATAAAAGGAATAAGTTTGAAATATACGTCGCGACATAGGAAACAAGTCAGAATGCAAGATTCAGACTTAAATACATATATATTCCGTTATGCATGCTGAAGCCACAGCACGGATACTGCGAAACCGAGGTGAAGCAAAGTCAATCAAAGAGACGTAGAGTTTAGTCGACAGCTGAGGGAATTTGAGTTCAGTTGAGCTTCTAGCGAGGAATTAAAGTTGTTTCGTAGCAATTGTTACAGTATTTTGGTTGCATCAGAGCGCTGATTAGAGAATCATCACAAATAGATTGTACACCAGGAGGGTCATCTATGCCTAATTATTTTTTGAGATAAGCAACACTTCATTCTTTGAAAGCAACAAGGTCGAAATTACCGTGTTTGTCGACTTTTAGTAACCATGCAAATCTAGCCTGCTGTTCATTGGAAAATAGACCTTAGCAGCAATAGTTTACATCTGCTCCAAAAGTAAGCGCTTCATTCCTGTTACAGTACATGTTATACCAATAGGATTGTTGCCATAGGTTCTGCAATGTAAATTATGATAAATGAAGGTTAAACGAATAGCTTAAACTACAAAAAGGAGTCACACAAAAGTTATAAAAAGATCAGAAGCGGAGAGGGAGACATGTGCGACACTATACCTACAAGTTTTAACGGAGAAAAGAGGCGCAATGATTGTAGCTCAACTGGTTAATTTCATGTTCCCTCATCACCTCAATGCGTGTCATTGGTTCGGGTGCATTTATTTTCTTTTTTATGTATTATCCATCAAAGTGCAAAGTTAGTTCAGTGTTTGTCACTCAATTTTAGGTGTAAACAAAAAGGTATAGGAATGAAGAGCAACCGACAGTTCATTTTACGTGTTCTTAAGTTTTCGATCCTTAATTTTCATTCTAATTATTTTGAAAAAGAAACTTCAGTAAACTTCTAGATATGCCCATTAGACTTGTAAACTTGTAGGTATGCGCTAAGGTTATGGGCTGTGAACCTAACAGCCCATCAGATAGGCAGACTCAGTCGGTCGTGAACTCACGATGTATTCCAGTGATGAGTGCGTTGACATGTTACTTAATTTAGGGGGAAGCTCAACGGAACCCATTACAGGCTAAATGCCTGTATGAAAATCGATTTCCAGAGAGACGACAGCCTCCACTCAACACTTTTCAGAATGCTGAACGACGTTTGCGTATAACAGGAGCATTTGAAAAGACAGGTTCTGTTAGAGAGGCACCAGTTACCTCTGGGTACAATAAAGATATGATTTTAGACACTGTCTTAAATAATCTCCACATTAGCACGCGGGCACTGGCACAAGACACAAACATCAGTAGGTCATCAGTTATGCGAATACTGCGTAACAATACATTTCACCCTTACCGCTTACAGGAACTCGGAGGTCGTGACTTTGAAGCTCGAGTAAATTTCTGCTAGTGGGCATTACGCAGTTTGAACTGTGATGCAGTCTTTTTATCCAAAGTTCTGTTTTCATAACAATGGTACTGTGATTCGTCACAACATACATTACTGGCGTGTCGATATCCCTCACAGACAGGTTTCAAGAGCAGTGGGGAATTAATGTATGATGTGGTACTTTGGGTGATCATCACATGTTTTCGAAGGTCACCTTACGGGAGCACACTACCTCCACTTCCTCCAAAGCATCTCCCTCCATTGTTAGAGCATGTACCGTTAAGTGAAAGATTATGAATGTGGTTTCAGCATGATGGTGCTCTACCGCCCAGTGCAGGATCGTCGTAAATTATCTTCACGGCACACATCCTCAAGATGGATAGGCAGACGAGGACCTGTCTCGTGGCCTGCCAGATCTCCTGATCTAATGCCGCTTGATTACTTCCTATGGGGTCATTTAAAACAAACTGTGCACAGCCAACAGCCCCATACGTTAATCATCTTCAGCAATAATCAGAGGCCTACAGGCCCATCACACTCCAGATATTACTATGTACCAGGTTGTCATTGCAACATCGCGCACAGCTCTGCATCAACGTAGGAGGTCATCATTTCGAACAGTTGCTGAGCTAAATGAAGAAGTTTCATCCCTAAGTTTCATGTCGGAAACAATTTTTCTAGTTTTTCTAGTGGATATTGAGAAGTTTATTAAGTCATGGTGATTAAACCTAGTTTTTTTTTCAACTGAAAGTATTGCTGAATACCTATGCATTTGGCAGTTTGTGATTCTAAACCTAGATATTTTGTTTATTTTTCGTTTTAGAGACATCCTGAAAATTTGGATCTGGTTCTGTAGTATTATCTGAAATACCTATGTTAGTTTTAAAGCATTGAAATAATACCTGCACATTTATAAGAAACTGAATGAGTGTGCCTCAGAATGTTCGGTTTTCTTTCATGTTTCCTGTAACTGGACTGATAAAGTTGGAATAAACATAAATAAAGGAAACAACAATTAAACAAATAAGCAAGCTAAAAATGTTCCGATGTCTATCTAGCTTTGTGTCAAATCAGGAAGAAAGAAAGCGAAGGAATTGTTAGCGTTTGGACAAGATTCGAACCTGAATCGAGCATCTTGGAACCCATATTAACACCGGTCGTTAAACCAAAAATACGCTACTGTTTAGCTATAACTTGCAGTGCCATGCTGATATGCATAAAATGGATCTCGGGAAACGATGCTTTCAGGTTATGCGGGTTGCATAAAACCACAATTAGGAACAGGTGAGCCACTTTGTATAAGAATCCCAATTCTTTATATAAATGATCACAATTTCGTTTGTATAATAATGAAGTATCGTCAATTTTGCAATCCTGCAGAATCGTTTTATAGCGCGGCCATTCACAACCCATAGGTTGTAAAATGTATGGCACATTAAAAGTTTAACCAGCTGAACAAAATAAAAGCCAAGTGGTACATTGTGTGCCGTTTTTAACTGCCGAATGTCAAAACGTTTTGCACTGCGTATTAGTAGTCATGCTACTATACTCTTTTTAGCTATAACAATAGGCTGACACGGTTAACCGCAGCTCTAAAAGTACTTGCTACTCACTGGAGAGGGAGAGAGATAGAAATATCATAGCTGTGTTAGCTTCAACCATGTCGTACGAATTTTACCTTCCAGCTCCCGCAGTGTTAAACATGTTCATTTTGTGACAGTCTCTAAAGTGTTTGCACTAGTTTAACTTTGGAGTCTTTACTTCATAGATGCCAGTGGATGTGGTTCATGAAAAGAACTTTAAAAACGGTAATAAGTGGTAGCTGTATCACTTCAGTTCACATTTCCCTCAACTTACGCTCTTTTACGTGCTTTTGCCTTAGAGCTATCTCTTTTCTCTTTCCGTTTTGATTGCGGTAATTAATGGCTAATGGAGATTCTTAAAGCGGTGACGGAATTCAAAGAAAGAGGAGATATTACGTTAATTAGCCTGAGTAAAAGTTGTCCCAGTCAAAACCACGTGTAGAGTAATAAATTGGTAGTGAACTTCGTAAGATATAGCATTTTCTTAATGAACGGAAAAATAAGATAAAAGGCAACTTTTCCTAATACCACCGTGAACTATTTGAGAACCATGCACCAACTTTCTAGCAATTTTTAACACGCCTAAAGCTGAACTATACTGCAAACAAAAACCGCAGAATGTAACTATTATTTTAATTCGAAACCATGTTAAAAAGCGTAACACGCTTCAGACTGAATTTTAGTTCAGTGTAAATACACCCAGTGGCTCTTTAAGTCCTAATGAATCTTTTTAAATTTGGAACATTAACTTGCGAGATATCTTGTTGAAAGTTATACCAGTTACACAATAATAGTGATATGTTTACCATGTATCTACAATTCAGCTTGCATTGTTTCAAATAATTTTACTGTCTAAAGCCATTGTTGTAATAAAACTGAGCCATGTGATAGATTTTTTAACGTATTCACACCAAAAATTCAAGTTTGACAGTAAATAAATTTAAAAATAGATCTATCATATTTTTATATTAACCGTACGTTTTCGTACTCTTCTAAAATCTTGAGGTTTCAAAATGTAATAATTTATCTCTCAAAATTGGAGCATTATCGGAAACGTCTAAGACTGTATTTCTGAAAAGTGGTATTAAATGTTAAAATAAGTTAATACAAATTTATATCTAGAGGAGCACAAAATTTAAATTTGGATGTGTCTATTAATAAGCATACCCCTGCCTATTTGTGGCTTCTTATTTGGCAGTTAAAGTACTCAAGAGGGGAAAAAATGATATATTTTTCTTAAAGTTTAGAATTGATGTTATTTATTATGAAAAAATTGTAATCTTTCACAATTGTTAAATTTACATATGCATCACCTTAAACGTAAGGGATATGTAGGAATCCGTAAGCGCTTACTACATCCCGACATCCTTGAATCCCGTCAGGCCCACTATACAGCGTTTACTTTCACTACTATGTACAATCGGGCACCCCCCTCCCCCCCGCCAAAAAAAAAGACCGTTCCCCATTTATTCTTTATTTAATGTTGGCAGACCTCTTGTTAGTGTTCCACACCTATGCGATGTGTTTATCTGTATTGGTTTGAACAAAGTAGTGGTGATGGGTGGGAAACTAAATAATTTTACTTGGAAAGCACTCCCTAAACACACTCTAGATGTGCGCGTCTTATATTAGTTTGATGTTAAAAGTATAGTACTCAACTTTAACCAACGAATAGTGATTAGCTTCCGGCTCAGGAACAAAATATAAGGGTATGTAAAGTAAATATTATGCGGTGTGGTTGGATGAAATTCCCTTAAATACATTATCAGTTTTAATATTATATCCATTTGAAGGTGACAACAAACCGAATATGAAGAGCCAACGGGAAGATTGATGAGATGTCATTTGGAATCAGTTTTTCAGGAGTGTACGTTTGAAACTCTATAATTTTACCAGCAATGCACTCGCTAAATGCACACTCCCATATTGGTTTTATGTTAAAAGCTTGGCACTCAAACTTTAACCAATGAACAGTGGTCGGTTTGAAGTTCATAAGCGAAGGAAAATATGAGTGCATTTTTATGCTTAAATCTACCTAATTAAAAAATCAATTTATAAAAATTATAATTTATTCCAATGAATAAAATTGTTCCTAGGATAGGCAAAG
This sequence comes from Hymenopus coronatus, assembly GCA_030762935.1. Lineage (NCBI taxonomy): Eukaryota > Metazoa > Arthropoda > Insecta > Mantodea > Hymenopodidae > Hymenopus > Hymenopus coronatus. The sequence goes on along the minus strand of CM060898.1, from coordinate 65,198,645 downwards.
TAAATATGTGGAGTGGTTTGATAACATTGCCCTAAACATTATCTTTATTAGTATGTCATTTAAAAGGAACAAAAGGGATAGGCAAATCGAATATGACTGTCCTTTTTGAGTAGGTTTGTAGCGCTGCGAGAGCTGCGGATCTATGCGGAGTATCTCAAAGGCAGCGACACACTGATGAAGGCAGTGCCACAAAGGGAGTTACTGAACAAGTTCGGCATTAAGAAAAAGCAAACCAGTTTTCTAATAAGCTCAGTTATACTCAACTGTAACATGCAAAACGAAAAACGCTTCAAAAAGTTGCAAAGCATCGCATTTTCACAATGAAAAGAATTGGCAGCATATTCCTTTTCTTGTAAAACTTTGATTATACAACTATTTACAATAATATTACTTCCGAATAATTATGCAAAGTAATCACAATAAAAGATTAACGCCATTCTCTGTGTTCTATTTGAACTAGTATGACGTATTAACAAGTAATGAATTTCTCGATGCGACTCAATTTTTTCCAGTAAAGTAAAATGCGTCCTTAACTTCTCTCGAGATAATACACCCAATATCGACTTTCATATACTTTCATTCTGATTCTACATTTTCAGCCTCAGAAAAACCATTAAAAACTGAATGTATTATGTTTTCTCAACGAATCTAAAGCTGTCCTGGATTACTACCACTACTTGTAGTGCGCATCCGCCATTATAAAAAACATACCAATCAATTGCTTTGCTGCTGGAGTCTGAATGTGGGAGGAGCTGCTTTATTAAATCCTTAATAGCTTAACACACAGCTCATAATATCGGCACGTTCTCTGCACCGCACTATACATACGAATAGTATGGAGAGCAATTATTGCATTTCACTCAAAAATTCGATACCGGGATTTTACGCATATGAAATAAAATAGTTTGTGTGTTGGGTGCTAAATACATTAATGTTTATAGTAAATAATTTGTATGAAATTAATTTATAAAGCGGTAGGAAATGTTAAGAAATAATGTTATTTAAAATTAGCCATTATTACATTATTAATTGGATAAAGTTAAGCACTTGACAACCAAAATGTAAATCTAGAATTTTCTGAGAATAGCCTATGAAGACCTCTTCATTCATGGTGGCTTTTGTATAATTCGTAAACTGTAAGAGATAGGCAAATAGTTACCACAAAAAGATAGATCACATTAAAACACATAATTGATGTCATATACATTTATTGTAGAACTAACCGTTTCCGAGATTTTCATTGTTATTGTTACAAATACTTTTCTCAAACGGGAAGTCAACTTTCTTTTCATCTCTTTTTTTGTTTATTGTTTCATTTATATAGCCCCCTTTAACATCTAAGGCCATATCAGGGGCTTTGCACTTGAAACAACTCATTGACTGTATGTTTAAATAATTTTTATTTTCCTTAAATACACACAAACACATTTACTCTCACATACATACTTCCAGACTCCGTAGGGGATAGGGAATAATTCCGGATAAAGAAAACTTCCCCGCCCCAGCCGGGAATCAAACCCGGTACCTCCGGGTGAGAAGTCAGATCTCTGATCACTCAACCACGGAGGCAGTCTTTTCATCTCTTTTATTTTACTCCCGGGAATGAAAAAGAGTACCGTATTTCAATTGTTTCGCATAGCGGGGATTTGACTGTAGCTTTGGCCCAGTGTATTCTCTCATTTCCCTTATCTTTACATGGAAGCAAGTGATAAGACCAATATTCTGCTAAACTTTATCTTGATTATCGTAATGTAGATAAAATAACCTTTTGAAGTAAGATGTGTCTGTGGAATACATCAGAGATTTGCTTCCACATTTCTTCTGAATCTCTGCAATCGAAAATTATCTATACTTAAAAAGCATCACCCCAAGTGTTTAAGCCATTTCATATGAAAAACAACAAGGAAAAAACTGGACTTGCAAATAAATAAAATCCTTCCCTTCATGATGAAAAGAGAGGGAGAGGTACAACAATCGAGGGGACATTTCAACCAGCAAAATGCGGAAATAATGTCAAGGACTGAAAATTCCGAACGGAGCATGACATTTAGTTTTCTTGTTAAAGGACGGGAACGGCTCGGAATGAGTGACGTAATTGGATTTTTAAAATTACTAGTACAAACTAACCAGAAGAGCAAGCATTCATTGACAATAAATGCTTAACTCAATTATTCGCTCCAAATGAGTTTACCCTCTTCCCCACACCATAAACACAAAGCCGCCACACTGTGAAGACACAGTTTGTCATTTCTCTCCTCACTGTGACAGGCAGCTTTTTGTCTGAAGTTTGAACATTACAAAAACAGATTCAAGCGATCTAGAATGGTTCAGGTGCATAGTGACTGAAAATGGTATACTGTAATACAAATACAATCAACGCATTATTGGAGGACAAGAAGAGATTCAGAACACCGAGTTTAAATTATCGAAAGAATATTTAACTCTAAAGATATCAGCTTAAAGCACACTAAATTATTTAACAACAATTCTATTCACTAATAATCAAATATTATTGGTAGAATCAGAAGATAATCTACAAATACTTCAATATGTTAAATTCTGTGTCAATATATGAAAATGCCATCTGGAAAAACAAAGGCAATGATGATGTGGTGAAGAAATCAAAGAAGAGCGAAAATATTAAGAGAAAACGAGCTTGAAGAACAGGTAATGTTCGTTTATGTATTTAGGGTGCCAAGTATAGAACACATAAACGCACCTGGAAGTAAATATGATAAAATATAATACATTAAATAGCTATATAAAAGCATTTTGGTAAGAATATGAGTGAGGAAACCAAACAAATAGTAGGTATATTGCAGTATAAGTGTGGGAAGTCTACTATTGCAGAATCCAGGAAAACTTTGAAAATACTTAACTTCGCTTTGTCTTTTCAATGCAAGAGATTCTGCAATACAATGAATACATGTGCGTTGCATATTACATTCTGGACGTTGAGTATTAATGCTAATTAAACTATAGTTAGACTGCCTCCGTGGTCGAGCGAGCAGACTTCTCACCCGGAGGTCCCGGGTTCGATTCTTGGCGGGGCGTGGAATTTTTCTTTAATCAGAATTATTCCCTATCTCCCACAGGGTCTGGAAGTATGTATGTGACAGTGAATGTGTGTTTGAGAAAAACAAAACGTAAAAGAACCTACAGACAACGAGTTGGTTCAAGTGCAAAGCCCCCGATATGCACTTAGATGTTAAAGGAGGCTATAAAATGAAACAATAATAAAAAAAGAGATAAGTTAGTGTATACTACATTGAAAAAATAATTAAATAACTGTTTTACTTCCCGCACGTGTACTTTTTGAGTCCATATCACTGTTCTTTTTTTTTTTTTTTTTTTTTCTATAGCAAATAGGTTAGATGTGGAAATGTTAGCTGACGTCCAGTAACAGTAACACCGGTAAGTAATAGTAATTAGTCACACCGCCCAAAATAGTATACAGTGTATTCTCCAAACAACCTTGAAGTACGGTTCAGAAAGAAAGAATCAGATATCAAGATTTTCGTGCAGAATTTGGGGAAATGAATATAGTGGATGAAATGTATAATTACTAAAAGAAACGTAAATAACATGTTATAAGAATGCCGCCTTACAAATTCCCTGTGCTTTATACACCTTACTATCAGCAGAGACTGTGAATGAGTCGCGGTCATTGCGAGGGGTAAAACCAAGGTCGCTCTTACCCAGTATTCCACTGGCGGGTTTAACTTGAAATAGCCTCGTTAAGTTCTGCAACTCTTTTAACGCACTTAGGAATATCTGTCAGTTGGGCCACCTGGTATAGACTGGATGACGATGTTGAAAGATAACATTTACTCAATTGTCGTGACAGATGGATAGCAACACGCAGTGTTATCTGGACGAGTCTATTTCAGAGCAGTTGGCAATTGGAAAGGAGGTCAGCACAATCACATTTCAGTTGCGAGCAACTAAACAAGTGCAGAGCTTCCTATTTGTAAGCTTATACGAATGACCATTGTGGTGATAGATACATTATCCCCACTCATCTCTAAAGCGCAGGATTTCTGTCAGGACAAACAGCTCTTGGTTCCACTAGCAAGTCACCAACACGGTGACCCCAACATTGTTAAATAACTGGTGACAGTGATTAATTGCAAGCACGAACATGTATTTAAAAAAATAACTGGAACGCATACTTAGTGGCTGCTTGAATTAAATCATTACAAATAAGTTAATATCCGAAAGATTTAAATGGTAATAATCAACTATATAGTTTACATTCAATAAAAATACCCCAATGATAAAAATATAAACAACTAGAGGATTAAATTATTCATTTACACACGTGTAGTAAAGTAGACACACCATGAGAGTGGGTCTACTTACGAGCACTGAATGTAGAAAATTAATCTTTCCAGAATGACAGCATGAACGATAAGTGGGCTAAAAACACTATTGCCCAAGAAATTTACCTTCGCGACACATAAATGAAAATGCAGAATGATATTGCATAAATATTAGTAGTGTTGCGCATTCATATTTTGAAACAAAGGAGTTGATTGGTGTTTTTCTAAATGAAGGTGTTAACATTTCTTCACCAGTTCAGGAGATTTGCTTCAAACACATTTGATGAGAACGAGGCAGTGTAACAGCATTTGAACGAATGCTTTCGGGCCTATTTCAATCAATTCGTAACATTATGGAAGCTATCCTCGCAGTAAGGAGGCTAAAGTTAGTGACGAGGCTTCTTCGTCTGATCTAAAACTAGAAGATTCAATATACATAGTTCATGCACATATGCGTAGTAATAAGGCAAAACATGCGGACGGGTCACACTACCAAAACTTCTTATAGAAAAATGTACTTTCCTCCGTTACAGCATGAACGAGAAGTGAAAAACTGTTGCCATAGAAGTATATTATTGTTACATGAAAATGCAAAATGCTATTATTAGTAATGTTGCGTTTTCATATTTCAAAACGTTGGAGTTCATTAATGCTTTTATACATTACAACTGTTAAAATGTTTCGCAAGTTCAGGAGCTTTATTTCAAACACGTCTGATGAGAATGATGCAGTGAGCAGCATTTGAATGAATCCTTCCAGCCTATCTGCTGCAGTTAGTTAATAACACTATGGGAGCTATTCCCGCAATAAGGAACCTAGCGTTAGTGACGAGGCGCCTTGCACAGCGTCGTTCATATTAGCACTTCAGTTTATGATCTGTGAACTAATTATCTTTAATGAGTGATAATGTCCGTGTGAACGCTTCAAAGATCTCAATGTTCATAACATCCACATGCCAACAAAGATCCCTTCCTAACTGGGTCTCTTGGAGCGGTGCGATTAATTTTCGTCATCATAATAGGAAACGAGGAGCACTTCTATCTTGATATATAACGATGTTCCTTGTAAACGACAATTTATTGGCTATCTTAGTGATTCAATTATCAAAGAAGCTAGACAATTTAAATAATTACCGATTATGGCTAATCAGTGAATCAGTTTATAAGAATGAAGTGGTTCGAAAAGCACTTAGGATGTGAGATAGTGTATTTAACATTCAATTAGACTCTTTCCTGATTTATTTGATACAAAAATAATCAATTATTTTGCGATATAGAGGATTCCTGGTCCAGTGCTCGATTTATGGGAAGACATTCACGCCCATTAGGAATAGATAAACTTTTTAAAAATTAGAAAATCTGATTTTTTCCATTTACACAGCTTTCTTTACAAACTATTGTTATGTGGTAATCGAGATAAACACTAGCAGAAATGGTTAGCTTCTGGTAATCAGAAGGGGAATAAGGTAAAATTCACTAGGCTAAAGAGAGAGTCAATTTTTTTAAAAAACCGATCGTTATGTGAAACATTGAATTTCGACTCGCTTTGCACAACCAGGAGTAAAACAAAAGAGATGAAACGAAATATGACCTCCCACGAGGAATTTTAAAATAATTTAAAATAACTTCTGTTTTACTATCTACATAATTTTTGTAGTAAGTTTTCTAACTTACCGTTTACCAGTTCCAGAATGAAGAGGCATTTGGAAGCTATTCCAAATGATATAATATACATTTCATTTGCATGAGAATGTCTTAAATGTATGTATTATATTCAAAATTATTAGAACAATTTTTGAGAAAGGAATATTTTAGAAAAATATTCCATGTGAAGGGAATTTTGTGGTAGGGGACTTATTTAAAAATCTTCGTGTCGTATTTTTGGCAGATACTGAACTTAAATATCAATTTTTGTACTTAACTGATCTTTCGTTTTTCAGTCCATTTGTGTATTCACAGATACACACAGGATCTTAAAACACAGATCTTAAAACATGCACAAAATTTTCAATGAAATTTCGATACAGAGTTTTTAGGTCAAATACAATACCTTCTCGACCTATGAGCTGTATATGAAGTAGAGATGGTAAAAAGTGATCGAATACACTTATTGAAAAATGAAATAGATATTCCTCGAAATGGTAATCTGTTTACTTCTAAAATGTTCCTAAGAGGTTATTGCTTCCTGTACGAGTAAACATGGGATAGCGTCTTGTTTAAGGATGCCCATCTGTGGAAAACCTAAAATCTACAACACTACTTTGATTGATTTGAAACTTTAACACAACAATTGCAGTATAAAGAATAGTTTACATGCTGATTTTCAGACTTTTTTTCAAAGTAGTTCCTGTGATAATATATTTAGAGCATTTTATTGTCATTTAATTAAATAATTCCACACGACGCAATTTCAGTTACAGAAGTATAATACTCTGCAGTTATACTGATAAATACAGTATTAGTAAATTGATGGATGCAATTTTTATCTGACTATTAGTTTAGGAGAAAAAAAATGTAATTGTCATTTTATTAATTTTTTATTTTTGCTATGGTAATATGAAGTTTATTATTTAATTACACAAGCACTGGTGATATTAGAAAAACACCATCTCAAATTTTCTTCTGTACTATTTTTATCCAAGCATAAAGAGTTTCAAGCTTGTGTTTCGAAAACTGCATCGTGTGCAACAATTTGAAGTATTGAAAGCGCTGAAAAATAAAAACACGAGAAAATAGGTTTTAAGGTTTAACATACAATTTAACACTTTTTCTTTGTAAGTCTTAGAACTTCATATTCTGCTGCAGCAATTTTAAACCATAAATATCTGTGAGCTCTCACGGACTGTTTACACAAATTCCGAGTAATATATAAAGCAAAGAAAAACTGCAAGTCATTACAGTGAAATTTCGGTACAGAGTTTCTATGGGCTATGTATGAAGTAGAGATGGTAAAAAGTGATCGAATGCACTTATTGAAAATCAATCGATATTCCTCGAAATGGTAATCTGGTTACTTATAAAATATCCCTAGGAGGATATGTACGAGGAGACGTGGATAGCGTCTTGTTTAAGGGTACAGTGAACTACATACTTGGAAGCAAGGTTATTGCTAGCAAGAATTTCTGTCAGCAATCAAGCATCCAGCTGTATGGGAAACAGCAGGCAATTCTCCGTCTGGATTTATAGCAGCAGCAGCCCGCATGTTACGTGAGCAGCTGCATTATAGAAGAGGCTTAGACCTCCCACCTGCCCTTTGTTGTGCAACTCTGCATCTCGCGTCTATCCATAGATATTTTATAAACCTGTTCTCGGACACAAGGCAGTATTGGAATTACGCTTTTTACTTCCTCTACACCTACTATGTACAATCTACAAGATGATATACTCCAGGCAAAAATTTGATATCGAGATTTCACCATTGATATGTTTCGAGGTCTACTGAATTCAGAAAAGTATTTTTAGAAAAAAAAATCATCTGTGTCCCATTCACATGACTCTCTCTACATCTCTACAAAACATATTATTAAAAAGCTTATTCTTCTGTTTACTGCATGCTAATCCAGAAAAAATTAGCAGAAATAGTGTTATTCCTTGCTTCCTTGTAAGTAGAAGCGATATAAGGTTAAAGTGATAGTCAAAATCTGGTTGCTATTAGACTGAAGTTCCTTTGTCTGTATGGACACAAGTTGACAAGTTTTAACGTGCTCTACAGTTTTGTGTAATAAGTTTTTGTCCATCTCTTACGGTTTAGCAATTATGAAAAATTCCGTAAAATTCATCCAGAATAAAGTAGTCTTCACAAGCTATTCCGAGAAAATTCAAGATATACATTTTATTTGTCAGCTAAAAATCATTAATACACGATATTTTAAACAAAATCGTTAGTCATTTTTTAGAAGATCCAAAGTTTCGAGATAAGTTCCATGTAAAAGGTAGTTGGGAGGGGGATTTTCTTGAAAATATTCGTGTTGCAATCTTGGAAGATACCAAACCTAAATACAAAGTTTGGTTTTTAACGGACTTTTCGTCTTTGAGCTATACTGCCCTCAGCCACACACACACACGGACATTTTTCTAAAAATGCTTTTTTTGGATTCAGGGGGTCCCAAAACATGTATTGCCGGTGAAAGCTTGGTATCAAATTTTTTGGTGCATTACAATACCTTCTCTATACACTATCTACACAGTACGTGTAGAGAAAGTAAAAATATGCTATATACCATTTACATGATTTCTCTACAGCTCTGTAACAAATTATTTGTGAAAAAAACTTCTATCTATTTCATGCTATTCGAGATAAAATTGGTATAGATTGTCTATACCAATAAGTAGAAGGGAAATAAGAAAGAGCCATGGGCTAAAGAGATAGTAAACTCCTTTAAAAGCTGGTTGCTACGTTATTGAAATTCCTTTGTTTTTATGGCCAGGAGTTGACTATTCTGTATGACAAAAGTATTTTAAATATAAAATAAGGAACATCTTAGAAACGGTAAGCCCTACTAAAAAATTATGCCTGATATAAATAAGTCTTTTTAAGAGATTTACATTTTTGTGTAGTAATTTTTGTCCATCTCTTACTGTTTACCAGTGATGTAAAATTCATCAGAATTAATCCAGAATAAAGAGGATCTCAGAGGCTATTCGCAGAAAGTTCAAGATATACGTTTGATTTGTTATGTAAATATATTTAAATAGTTACATCCCTTTTTGAGAAAATCAAAATTTTCGAAAATTTTTCCACGCACAAGTTGGTAGTTTGGGGTGACGGATTTTCTTTAAAATCTTCGTGTCGCATCCTTGGGACATACTAAACTTAAGGCTTTTTTGAGTTATCGTGTTCACAGACACACGTACACACACGAAGATATAGGAGGCCTTAAAGTCTGCATTTCCGATTAAATCTCGGTATCGAATTTTTGGGTGGAGTGCATTAACTTCTCTATGTACAAGGTACTATGTGGAAAAAATAAAAAAATCCAGTTTGTATTCTGTGAACTCAAAAACGATAGGCCCGTTAAATACCAAATTTCGTTTTCAAGTTCAATATCTTTCAAGAATTGTAAAATGAAAGGAAATTCCCCCGATCTAAACTACATTTTACATGGAACATTTTTCGAGAATGTTTATTTTCTGAAAATAGCTCGTAACGATTTTGATTAAAAATATTTAGGACAGCTTCATCACAAATAAAATATACACACTGAATTTTCTAGGAATAGTCTCTAAAGCCTATTCATTCTGGACGACGTTTATGTAACCTGAAAATTGTAGGACATAGACAAAAGATTACTGTTTAAAAAAGTAGGTCTCGAGAAGACGCAATTTATGAAATTCATTTTTTAAAATGACTGTTTCTAAGATTCCTCATTATTGGTTTCAATTTTACAACATTTAAAAGTTTCCCAACTGGAAAATTGTTATTTGTTTTCTTTTTCCTGGTCAAGTAGTCCATGAAGGAATTATTTTGTAAATTCATTTATCAATATAATAAACTCACCTCTTTTATTTCTTGAATAATTTTCATCCCAATTATAATGTGGAGATAGCAGTTGAGATCCTGTCCTTGTTTCAGGCGACTCATTAATCCCTGAATATCCGCGGTGAGGGATTTGAAGTTGCGTGGAAATGAAATTAAAAACGTGGAAACTTGCATTAACTACCGCGGCTATATTGGAATTTTCCTACCACTAACGTAACGGTAAATTGTGCTTCGTTCCGCAACAATTAATTTGAATGATAACGCGGAGTTTTGAGAGCTGTACACTGGATAGCCGAGCATGGTTAGCAAGTGGACAGTTACATCTAACAGCGGTGAAGATTACAGCAGGCTTGTGGTTAATTAACAAAGCACGATTCATGCGGACCATGATTAGCAAATGAAAGGAAACCGAGCGATCAACCTCCACACTTGCAAATGTCCCTTCCGTAGGAATTGCATCACAAAAGCAGGTTATAGCATGTGTTATTAACATATGTATAACGCAATTTATGTGATTGTGCTCTCCAAATCGACAGTTAGCAACGTGTTTGAGTTTCAAAGCGCTGATACCTCTCTTTTGGTATTTTGTAATTTGGTTCCAAATATTGCATCGTCAGGTATGAGTAAACAGGATAAAGGACAAGCTATAAACAAACGTAACTTGTCAAGGATTTGTAACATTCTGCTGGTAGTTGATTGACAAGCAAATCTTTCTAAAAGCACCACATAAGCCCACAGAATATAAATATGAATCGTTAATGTGGTAAAATGAGTATTTAACGTAATTATTTTACCACACACAGAAGTTTTTAGACAAGGCAGTTTAAACACAGAGCATTAGATATTTAATTTAATCTAATATGATTTAATTTTAGTGCCAGAAACTCAAAGTGATGTAACAATATTGATCTGTAAAGGTATAAAACTTTCAATGTAACATAAAAATGATTAAATGGCTACACAAAACTATAAATAATAAAATACTACATCGGTATTTCTAAAATAAATAGTAAATGTTATACATCAGGAAATAAAGCAAAATATTAAATAGTAATATTGCTGAGCCGTCAAGAGCAGCATTTGGAATATTGACTTCTGAAGATCATGGATGTCCAGAACTGAGCGAGAAATTTTGCTGTTGTTCCTCTTGCTTCTGTTATTAAGCCCTCGCAGTCTTATTCCCTCATAGGTGAAGTCAGATATCATTTTGCCTCAAAAGCTACTGTCGTATCAAATATAAAACCAAAACACCTTATTTAAATAAAACTTTAGCAACACAAGATCGGTTTGTGAAGGGTGTTTTGAAAAAGGCAAAGGCCTAATCTACAAATAAAAATACTAAATTAATCTAGATATATGGTTACAAATGGAATTTTGAGCGAATTTTATTTAAATATAAGAAATAGTATTTAACGAAACATCCTATAAGAGTACCCGAGTCGCCAGAGTTTTGGAATTCTTAGAGTAGACGTCTACAAAACTGTACTCGCGAATACAGCCCCTGAATGAGCGTAGGATGGTGTGGGCTATAACGTAACGTTACAGTCCATTCAGCCTTTCCCTGAGACGTATAGTTGTGGACTGTGTGTCAAGTGAAATGGCTCCTTCAAATCATAAGAATCCATGGAAACGTGTAGTCCATTTAACGGGAGGACCAATATTTCCTTACTATTTCTGATGAAAATGTAAGGCGCCTTATTTGTTCCAATAGTTAACGGGGACATATAAGGCTAATGTAACACGTCATTATATCACGTGTCGCAAAGATCACGTGAATATTACAGGCAAGTAATTTTAAGAAAATTAATCATCAAGTGTAGTAGGTACACTGATTATCATGGTCGCGCTATGGCCGAGTAGTTAGACCACTCGCCTTTCACCTAGACAGCACAGGTTCGATCCCAAGCGACCGCATGTCAGATTTGTGGTGGACAAAGCGGCGCAGGGGCGGGTTTTCTTCGGGTTCTCCGGTTTCCCCCGCCATCGCATTCTACCGGTGCTCTATCCTCATTCCATGTATCACCAGTGTCATCGCCTGCGGTGCCACAAGTAGTAAAAGCGGGCGTTAAACACTATCCAAAAAACCTACCCTAAACCTAACTACCTAAATTTTTATTATTATTATTATTATTATTATTATTATTATTATTATTATTATTATTATTATTATTATTATTATTATTATTATTATTATTAGCAGCAATAGTAGTAGTAGTAGTAGTAGTAGTAGCAGTAGTAAGAGAAGATTATTACTATAAGCATTATTACTATCATCTTTATTAACATTATCATCTATCATTAAATGCTATATAGTAGGTATAATTTAATAAATTCGAGTTTTAAATATACTTTAGAAGCTATCGTAAACGGAAGCTCAATATTTTCTTAGGTGTAAAAATGTGATAATGGATAAAAGTGTATAGTTCATAATGTAGGAATGAAACCGGCAATACAGCTCCACGGACTGTAGAATTTTTCAAAAGTGAAAACGCTAAAATCGCATTCACGATCTCGGATACCAGATACAAATCTATGTGTGCAGTTAAAAATATTCGCATGTGAGAGTTTTTTGTTGTTTTTTTTTTTTTCCTTGATAGTGTTTAACGCCCGCTTTAACTACTTATGGCACCGCAAGCGATGACACTATGGTACACGAATAAAGATGGAGCACCAGTGGAATGCGATGGCGGAGGAAATCGAATGGGGAGAGGCGAGTGGACTAACCACTGGGTCACGGCGCGGCCCCATGTGGCAGTGAAGTATATTTGAATACTCGTGTCATAATTCCTCTACCAAATTTATTCTTCACTGTGACCTGTGGCAGGTATTTATAGTACTGTCCCTTACTGTCAACTGCCCCCAATACCTTTGTAGTACGGTACAGTATCTTTGATGACGTAGCCTTTGGAGACGTCTCTAAGAGTTACCCTGCTGCTCGCCACTGCGTCATACGGTCTCGGAATAATCGTCGGCTTCGTCAACAAGATCAGAGCAGATCCCGCCTGGGTGGTGAGGTGGTAGAATGTCTGCCTCATTCAATAGGTCACGTGTTCGAATCTCGCTTAGGGTGAGTTTTTTTTTTTTTTTTAGGGGAGACTATATCGAGTAGCTTTAAGCTCCAATGGACCCCGAGATCATTTGAGCATCATTTCACTAATTTCATTTATCATCCGATATGACCAACCAGGTTAAAGGACGTTAAGCTACAAAAAAAAAAAAGTAGAAAGAAGCTCTAGCCGAAAATAAAAAGATACTCAACCAATATCACCTAGTCATTTAAGTCAGAAGCTCCCACGCCAAGGTAACCTTGTCACTTTGTTAATCCCACAATCGAGATCTTTATTTCTTTGTTTACACCAAGTCTTCTTCTTTCAAGGTTTAGGTGTTATAATAATCTGTTCCAGTCTCTATCAGATCTATCTAGATCTCTCTTTGCAATCTGCCGATAATTCACTTGTTTCTATGAGGTATTTTCTGTCATTTGGTCAACATGTTCCTTCCATTTCATTCTATATTCTTCTGTCTTATAATTAATTGAAAATGATTAATCTGATGTTATTCTTTTTAATTGTTTAATACCTTATTTTGTCCATTTTAGTGCATCTCCTTGCATATATCTTGAACTTTATTTTTGCTGTTTGTATACGTGATTTATTTTTTGTCCATGATTCGGAACCATATACAGGGGAAAGTACATCCTTAACTTTATAGAAGTTAATCTATTTCTCTTGTTTTTCTTTCCAAAGTACTTCCACCTTCTCCATGGATAGCTTAAAATCTATAAGAGCCATCCAGGATGTGACAGACGATTTGGCATGACTAAACAATAACGAACGTTATCAACACAAAACTTTATTTGCAAAGCTACAGTATCTTACTCTATTTTTAACGTAATCGTCATTGCTATCCAGGTATTTATTGTCACGTGGCACCGGTTTTTCAAAGCAGATGTTAAACTCTTCCCCCGCTAAAGATATCAGCTAAAATATTACTGTCACTTTGAGTCTTCATCGGTTGGGAAATATTTTCCATCCAAAAAGTCATATCCAAAGTGAAACAGCGGTTTTTCTTAATTCTTTTATCCACATTTGCTTTCAACTTCTCCATAACGATTGATGAACTTCCACTCCGCTCTTTATCGTACACCTTAATTACTCGTAAATTATGCGCCATTTCTTCACTGAAGATTCTTCATTGCGTTATCACAATACATTTTCGTTATTTGGCTATAAAATTCGATTGGCTGAACACTTTTTATTCAGAAAAACGAATAAGTTCTTTGGCGGTATAAAAGTACAAATCGGCATTGAAAAACTTACATGATAAATGTCTTCACAGAATGGTGATTACATTGAGAAAGAGTAAAGTAGTGTAATTTTGTAAATAAATGTTTGTGTTGATACCTTTCGTTACCATTTAGTTATGCCAAATTGTCGGTCACTTTTTGAATGACCCTTGCATTAACCTTTTCCTCAATTTCTTTATCAAGACTTGAAACTAATTTGTCCAATTCAATCGAAGTGGGATATTCGTTCTAAAATGTTCTCATTTAATATTATTTTGGATCTGATCAGATTTTTCTCTTTAGAAGTCCGTATTTTTGTATTATTTGTAAAAATAGTTACATTTTAGTGTGTTGGGTTTTTGCATAATCTATAAACTACTCTTTGTAAATTATCTTCTGTTTCCTGTATAGGTATATGGTCATCAGCATATAATAGATCCTATTTTAGTTGGAAACTGTATTTCACTTTCCACTTCACAACTAGCTGTCAATTTATACAATAAACAGATTGCATTTGTTGTTAAAAGTTTGAATTTTGGGTTGATTTTCTTTTTCTTTTTTTTTCTTAGGAGGGGGAGGAAGGGCCATTGCTTAATTTTACTTAATCATCCCTCATCAATCAAGGATCCTTCTCGAATCCTTTGGTTTATTTAAATTTCATCTGACATTTTCTAACCTGAACTAATAACTATTTTCGTATTCACATGTAAACACTTTATAGTATTAATAAGGTTTAGGGAAACTTCTTATACATCAGATATTATAATTGTAAATACTAAAAATGTTCAATTTAGCGATTTTTGAACTTGACATCGCAAACGGATAAAGACGAATGTCAGTTAACCTAAGCTACACGAGCTTGGCTTAAATATCATGCCGCATGTAAATCTAATAATCATGGTGATAATGTAACAGGCTTAAACTACTTATACCAGGAGGCATTTCCTGTATATTGTAATCCATATGTGTGCTATTAGTGTTCTAATATATCATTGTATACTGCAAGTTTATAAGAGTATAAGATACTTTATGTGTTCACTGCAAGAACTAGGCAGTTCTGCGATCTAAAATAAAAAGCAAATAAACAAATATGCTGTGTTCCATTCACCTGAATCTTCACACCTCTGCTACAAATTATTGTTGAAAACCTTATTCAACTTCATAATAATCGAGATAAACTTTAGCAGAAATTATCTTATTACTTGCTTTCTTGTAAGGAGAAGGGAAATAAGAGAATACACTAAAAAGGGACACTCAATTGTTTTTATCTGATTTGTGGCATTCACATAACGTTCTCAGCCTGTTCTGCAGAAAATCTATTACACATATCATGCTAAACAGAACTGGTCTTACTACTTAGTTCCTAATAAGCAGATAAGGGAATACACCACGATAAAACGATAGTTAAATATGTCAACAATTAAATTTTGGTTTACTTTTTATTTCTAGAAAAATAAGAGGTGAAACGAAAGCTGGCCCTGTTTGAGAAGATGCGTAGTTAAAAATTAAAACCTATAACAAGGAATATATTAGAAACGGTCAACTCTGCAACAAAAATGTTTATGACATAAATTAAGTGTTTTAACGAGTTTTAACTTTTTTGTATAATAAGCTTTTGTTTATCTCTTACATGTTACGCAAAATTCAACAAAATGTATCCAAAATGAACTAGTCTCTAGAATCTACTCCCAGAAAATTCAGAATATACATTTTATTTGTGATGTAAATAGCTTACTATACAGGTGCGCAAAATTCACTGGACAGTTGGTTAAAAGAAAACGAAAGTACCAGCAAGACGTAGTAGTGTAGGAAGTTTTAGCCCGTTAAGTTATTACCACTTCAAAGATGCAGATGGAAAACAGTTTGAATATAAAAATAGTTATAAGTACTGTTTGTATTTGGAATGAAACAAATTCAATCTTTGCCTAGAGTCCAGTGACTTTTGCTGCCCCTATACGGTATGTTAATCAAAATCGTTATAGTCATTTCCGAAAAAACCAGCATTTTCAAACATTTTTCCACGTATAGAGTAGTTTGGGGTGGGGGGAATTCTCTTGAAACTCTTTGTGTCGCATTCTTGGAAGATAGCAAACTTAAATACTAAGTTTGGTATTTAATTTCCTTTTAGGTTTTGAGCTATGCTGTTCAGTCTCACTCACAAACACACAGGTTTTTTTTTTTTCTACAAATGTTTTTTTTTAATTTTTAAGAGGAATACAATACCATTTCTATACACTGTGCATACATAGTACGTGTAGAGAAAGTAAAACTGTAACACTCGACAAAGAAACTGCAATTTGAAAGGATTTCTGGACTGGTTATTCCTTTACAAGGCAGCAGAGTACCTATAAGCACAAGTAGCATAGCTATGATTGTTCAAATCCAGTATTAGCCCGTAAGGACCATAGAATTTAAGACAAATATGAAACACTAAGTTTTCAGCACGCGCATGCACTTAATGATATCTTTAATAATTTTTACAGCATCTGAAACACTGCCACTCTATCGCCCGTAAAGGGTTTCCAGAATTGGAGCTTTGAAGCTTAATAGAGAATTTTCGCGCCCGTTAAGTTAAATATTTCCTTTCCTTAAGCAAAGACGCAAGTAAAATGAACGTGATGACTGCAAAATATATTTTCTTCTTATATAAACTGCGAGTTTACTTCGGTAATGCTTGGAAGGATTTTTGTTTTCCTTAGCTTTCATTGTTACAGCGTGCTGTCAACTTCTATATATTTGAAGCTATTCCTTAATTTACATAAATCATTGATTATTTATTAATCATTACTTTACTGGATGATTTTAATGGTTTTGAAGATACTACATTAGCTGTTATACCAATAAAGAACAAAATAAATTCAAAGTTTTAACACCACCTGAAAAAATCGCTTCAAAAATAGTTGAGTGAATTATTACAGCTTACTAAATCTGTTATTTACATTTCATTAAACAATCTATAAAGTAATATACTTATTACTTTATATTGACTTATCTTGATCCTTTACTGCACGATGACAATAAGTTGTGTGTTTCCTCTCGCAAACCTTACTCAGAATAAAGCTCTAATTACTGCCATTTTCTGAGGGATTATTTGCTAACATTTCATGGAAAAGAAGACATTGTGTTAACTTCTAGTATACTGGTACTTGTTTACAAACGAGTGGAGAGGGGAGAGGCAGAAGTCCCGTGCACTACTGAGTTTGTACTATAGTTATAGATTGCTACAGAAGCCAAGTATAAATTCTGTTTTATTACAAAGTAATGTAAACAAAATAATAAATATGTACTGTGGTAGATAAAACAAGTTTTATACGTGATTTAAATGCGTGGACAATTGAAGGGCTGAGAACCATAGTAGGCCATCTCAAAATTGAGCTGTTGCCATCTGTCGGTATCATTTATGGTTATACATCTTATATTGCAGTTATATCTTATAACTGGGCCGTGTCCAGCATCTCCCGTTTACAAATAGAGCTTCAAAATATCGGCCTAAATGAAACTACAAATTCTGTTAGGGTCAGAGTGGTCCTAATCCATGCAGAAAATCACGCTACCGCATATGCTGATTTTATATCCATGCTACCATGTATTCCTCCAGTGAATCATAATTTTTACAAGAGTTTGCGTGTGCAAGTCAATTATGATGATCAGCAGGACATTGATTAGATGTAAGGAACTGGTCCAGTTACATTTCTTTAGGCTGGGCCAAATCCAAGCAAAGGAAAATAGGTCCCAATAAATAAATGTAGAACCTAATTTTGCATAAAGCCACATTAATGTTATACCAATATAAGATAGAATATACATTCTAGATTGCTGTGGCATTTAGTTGTTATGTATAACTTTGCTCAATAAATTATGATATTGAAAAAACATTGACCTTCCATTTCTCCATTTTTAAAAAATCTGATGTAATCCATTCACATAACTTTCTCTATATCTCTGCATCAAATTTGTGTTAAAAAGTTTCTGCTTCTATTTACTTCATGCTAAGTTAGAAACAATTAGCATAAATATTCTTATTACTTGCTTCCCTGTAAGTAGAAGCGAAATAAGGGAGTAACATAGGTTAAAGTAATAGCAAAAGATGGTTGCTATGTGAGGTTCCTTTGTTTGTATGTATGGACAGGAGTTGACAAATTCCTGTATAAGAAAAGTATAAGCTTTTTAAGGCTGAAACAAAAATCAAGGAATATCTAAAAAAACAATCAACTCCACGAAAAAAATGTATATAACATAAATTGTGTGTTTTAATGTGCTCTACATTTTTTGTGTGGTAAGTTTTTGTCTATCTTTTACGGTTTACCATTTACACAAAATTCCATAAAATTCATCCAGAATAAAATAGTTTTCAGAGGCTATTCCCAGAAAATTCAAGATATACATATTATTTGTCAAGTATATATCTTTAATATATGGCATTCTTATCAAAATCGTTACAGCCATTTTTTAGAGAATCAAAATTTTCGAACATTTTTCCATGTAAAGGGTAATTAAGGGTGGGGGATTTTCTTGAAAATCTTCGTGTTGCATTCTTGGAAGATACTGAACTTAAATACCAAGTTTGGTATTTAACGGTTTTTTCGTTTTTGAGCTATGCTGCCCACAGACACACACAAAACATTTATTTCCGGTGAAATCTCGGAATCGAATGGGTCTATTCACTATATATATAGTACGTATAAAGTAAAAATGGTTCTTGGCCCATTATGGTTCTCAACCCTTCAATTATTGCACTGGATTAGAGCATATTTTCTGAATGTATCAAAAGAAGTCTTCTCGGGACCTCGTATCTTCAGAACAGGCTGTACAAGTTCTGGTCGCTTGCTTGGTGTGAATGGGCGGCGACTTGTGGGGGGGATCTCAGTGAAACCTTATGCGAGTTCCCAATCAGAATGCTACCAAACCGCAACCTTGTCCTAATCATCACTCATTGTAAATGGTAATATGGTAGTAACCATTTACATGTAGAACACAGTTGCTTGAATGGCCACATTACTTTTATTCTCTCTACAAGGTTGTGAACTCCATCCAAAAAGTCGATACTGAGATTTTTCAGAAAATTTACCTTTTAGGGTCCCCTGTATCCCAAAAAAAGCACTTTAAGAAAAGGGTATGTGTATGCGTTTGTCTGTGACAACTAAAGAAACGAAAAGTAAGCAGAATCCAAATTTGGTATTTAAGTGCATCATCTTCCAGGAATGCAACACGAAGATTTTGATAAAAATGCCCCCGCTTCAAACTATAGTTTATTTGGAAAAATTACGTAAATTTTGATTTTCTCAAAAATTCCTAACAATTTTGATTAAAATACCGTACATTGAATATATTTACATGACAAATAAACTGTGTTTCTTGAATTTTCTGGAAATAATGTTTGAAGACCTCTTTATAAAGTTTTGCATAACTGTTAAATTTGTAAAAGATGGACAAAAACTTACTACACAAAAAATGTTCCTTATAACACACAATGTATGTCATATGCACTTTTTCGTGGAGTTGACCATTTCCGAGATATTGCTCGTTATTTATTTTATTTCTAAAATACTTACACCTTTCTCATACGGGAATTTGTAGTCTCCTGGTCATGCAAAGACACGGATTTCAACCACATGGCAAGCAGCTTTTTAAAGATTTGACATATTTTTAGCTTGGTTTACTCCCTTATTTTCCTTCTGCCTATAAGGAAGCAAGTAATAAATGCAATGTTTGCTAATCTTTATCTTGATTACTATTAAGTAGATAGAAGAATAAGCTTTTTAAAAATAAATGCTACCGAGATGTAGAGAAAGTCATATGAATGTACACATCAGATGTTTAAAAACACAGCTGGTCGTTCCGTAAAACACATCCTTATGCAAACGGTTTCTAATTGGATGTGAAATTAATTACGTTAGATTAACGTTTAATGCAAATTTCTGATAGTTTGGAAAACCCAATATTGTTAAAATTACTCTGGGGTTTCGGATATTCTGACCATGCAGCCTTGATTTCTACTCCTGAAAGTCTGATAAAGCTGAGCTTGCCAAATGCAGATGATTTTGGTGATTACGTGGTACACATCACATTACCAACCCTTGCCGTAACATTCATTTCGTATTGCCAGCTTAAACATGAGAACTTTTATTCATAGGAACGATATGAAGCAATGAGTCGGCTTCCTCCCACTTCATTTGATTCAGGTCAGTGTTCTGTTCCGCGAAAACGCTAATTCCTAGGATCGTAGCTGTGCACAAACATTGCCAATCGACTTGACGCGCGCCTTTGATGGGATAATTAACAATAATTGATGGTGTGACGTCACGACGTAATTACCGTTTCATCTCATTACTTGCAACTGTCCACAGCCACTCAGGTCGGCGTCGGCGATATTGCTCACTAAATCATTTCAACAGTTTCCGGTGTTCATTAACACTTCCCTAACACCGCCATGACAGTCTCATACATTTCCCTGCTTGCCTGCGAGGGGCAAGTACACAGACTCCAGCTCACCTCTCGAACTCTGTAAAATTGGTCCATCATTCTCGTTTACAGTTCAAAATACGTTGCTGTCTAACTGCAACGGGAACTAAAGCTGAAACCCTTGGGAACGCCCTCTGTTGCCGTAAACCATTTCAGCCATTTTTGTTATCATTGTTAAACTTTTCACATTCTTTTGAAGGCCCACGCTTTACCTCAGACATGTCCAAAGGTAACTCTTGCGAATTAGTGACGTCACAACGTCATTTTCCCCGCCTCCAGTCAAAGAGGGAAGTGCGGTAAATTGCACATACTGTCAAACATACGCACAGTGGTATGTGTGAACAGCGTAACCCAAAAACGGAACTTGGTTAAGTACAAAACTTAGTGATTATGTTTAGTATCTTTCAGGAATGTGACACTAACATTTTCAAAGAAATTTACATGGAAGAGTATTCAATACTTGGTTTTCTCATAAATGGCTTAAACGATTTTGATTAAAATACAGTATGTTAAGGTAATTTCATCACAAGTAAAATATTTTAAACATCTATAAACAACCTCAGAAATGCTCTTCATTTTGAATGAATTTTGTGTTACAACTGGTAAACTGTAAGACATAAACAAAATATTACTGCACAGTACATGTAGATCAGTTCAAAACACACTCTTTATGCCCAATGCGCCGGTCCCCATGGCCACGCTTGCTAAGGCGTCTCGCTTTGGTGGTTCGTGGGCAGGGGATCCTGGGTTCGAGTCCCGCCTTGGGCATGGGTGTTATATGTTTGTGCAATGTGTATATGTTTGTGTAAAGGAACAGTAAAACCAGTAATCATACAGGGGGAATTAAATAGAGGGTACAACAACAAAATACCATCTGTGGAGTGAGCCATTTTTGTGAATTCCTTGTTATTGGTTTCAGTTTTCTAAAACTTATAGTTCTCTCAAAAGGGAAGTCGTCTTTATTTTTTTTTCTTTCAAGAGATCTAGATGATGAAGACCTTAGTGTTTACAAACATTCCATTACGTCGCATGGTGGAACGCGCCAATACTTCACACGAGATGAGTTACTGCGCCCACAGCTTTCCCTAGGTCTTTCAATTTGGTCATGCCTGATCTACTTTTGTTGAAGAATGGGAAGACGAGATAAGAAAGAAGAATACAGCAAAGGGGCGCTGTGCAGTGATATAGTATTCAGGCTGGTTTAGAAATGCCCAATCCCCTATTTATCCCATTGTTTCACAGGCTCAAATTGTGGTAGCCAGGGCATTAGGGCGTTTGGGGAAATATAAAAGCTGATCATTTGCCTAAAAACGATGCTACGGCACCCTATAGTTGCCCCTGGACCTGTGGTTATAATCACTACACGTACTTCAAAACTTCGTTAAATCAAGGATTAGGGAAAAATATAACCTATCACGTCGTCCTCCATGGTGTAATGGTTACCATGCTAACTTCATATACCCAAGGTCGCGGGTTCATACCCGGCGGAGGACGATGGCTTTTTTCGGGCGTAAAAATCCGTAGCATGGCTTCCTTCGGAAGGGAAGTAAAGCTGTTGTTCCCATGTCGTAGATTTGCGGCACGTAAAAGAACCTCAAGCCTGACAGAGAGGCCTCTGAGCAAAATTAAGCGGTCTTTCACGCCCAATATAGAATGGGACGCTGAGAAACATAGCAGTTAAAGAGCGCCCATAAATAGCACGCCATTTATTTATAACCTATCATGGATAAAGACAACCCCAGGAAACTGATCTTAGATCTATGCAGCACTCTTTTCTCATCTCTTCTGATATTAAATAGTTGAGAAACAAAGTAAATAGATGCATTAGTTTCTGAACGTGGTGACTTCGGAAACATCTACATAAAGTAGCACTCTACAAGGACAAACCCAGGTGCATAAAGTGTAAAAAGAATACCCATTAATAAAGAGACATATTCTTTCTAAAACTGGTAAAGATCTAGGAAAGGATGTTCAAAATTGAAGCCAGAATACTACAACTAGTTCAGGGAATAGTTTTTTTTTTCTTGTTTTGGTTTTAACATCCTTTAATCTGGTAGGACTCATCAGAGGATAAATGAAATATATGAAATGAAGCTCTATGGAACTTAAGTTACCGGCATTTGTCTTCTCAGAAAAAAGTCGTATTCAGTAACTCACCCTAATCGTAGGTTATGAACTATACATGCTACCCCCACGCTACAAAAGTGGGTCTAAAAAGGAGGGGATTAAGCTCGAAATATCACTACATACATGGTACGGTTGTACTATGCACATAGTTTACCTTAGAGAAGGTAATGTATTCCAATCAAAATTCGATGTCGATGTCGAGATTTATTCGGAAGTGTACATTTTTTTAATCCAAAAAAGTATTTTAAGCAAATGTACATATTTATCTGTGCATAGATTAATTAAAAAACTAAAAGATTGTAAAATCTCAAACTTGATATTTAAGTTTAATATTTCTCAAGGATATGACACAGGATTTTCAAGAAAATCCTTTCACCTCAAACTACCCTTTACATGGTAAAAAAAATGTTTAATCTGGCTCCAATGATTTAGATTAAAATGCCACATTTAAATATATTTACGTCAAAATAAAATGTAAATCTTGAATTTTCTGGGAATAGCTCCTAAGACTTGTTAATTTGGGATGAATTTGCTAAATGTTGCATAACTGGTAAACCGTAAGAAACAGAAAATTACTACACAAATATGTAGACCTCATTAAAACACAATTTATATCAAACATTAACTTTTCTCAAATGGGGTCTCCTTTCGTTTCTTCTTTCTTTGTTTTACTGCTGGCAATGCAGGGCGAATCGACCAGCTTTTAAAAGATTTGACTATCGCTTTTGCCTAGTGTATTCCCTAATTTCTCTTCTACTTACAAGGAAGCAAGTAATAATACAATATATGCTAATGTTTACCTCGATTGGCATGATGTAGATAAAATATCAGTGGGTACCACCTCATCCTCTAATAATGTCTACTTCAGAAGTCTTGATATTGAACTCTCATAGCTACAAACTGGAGGAACTGAAGCTGTGTGTGGGAGCTAATAGATACTGCTACTGTTTCAACTTTCTTTCTCTCAAGTTATCTCATACTGATTTTAATGATTAGTAGTACACACAAGTTCTCACCGATTGCCCTAACATATCAATAACTTCGAGTCTTTTCGAGTTAGCGACGTGAGCACATTTCCTCTGAAGATGTCCCTCACAGACAGGGACGAAACGTTAGGTAGAAATATTTTAACTAAACATATTTTAACCTACAGACCACGGCAAAATAGCCCGAAAATTTTAAATTTTAAAACTATGGACACCGGCCGTGAAAGCTTACGCATATATATCAATAACTGCATATACAATAAATATGTACCTAGTTACACAAAATTACAACGTCCCTTCAGTTACTTATTGCTTTTACTTTCACTGATAGCTCCAAACTTTGCTCGTGTGGTAAGCCATAAAACTCTTGATACGGAGGGTAGTAATATTAAAAATGTGAAGAGAAAGAAAATACTTTTACATAGCGCATTATCATAAACGTTAGAAATTTTAGGTGAAAAAGTTTGCTCAAAAGGGTGCACCAATTAGTTAGAAAGGGTGCAAATTTTAAATATAGATATTCATTACAGAAAACACTAAAGCCAGTTGCATTAATCAAAAGATATTCCTAAAATGGCGTAGAACATTTACGTATGAAAATTTATTTCACAAATATTTAATTTAATGTACCATAAGGGTCCATCAATTGTGGTGTCATATGTAGTAAGAATGGTGATTAAACAACGATAACATTTAAAGTAGGAGTTGAACTTTCCTGACAACGTATTAACCCTAAATATCCTCGCACTTTTTGACTCCAACGTTTCGAAGTTATGCACCATTACCCTGAAGACGAATATTTAGAGATGGTAAAATTTATTTGTTGCAACATACTTGATATCAGGGTCTTGGTTAAGCTCTTCTGCAGCTTTCAGTTGCATCCACTAAGCAGGGTATTTATTTTATACATAATTTATTTTATCGTGTATTTTATTTTCAATTTTAATTGTTATGGAAAATCTGGAAAAGGAGAAATAAGAGGGATACAAGAGCAAAACGAACGCTGAAGATTAAAAAATCTGATGTGCTCCATTCACATAACTTTCTCTACAACTCTGCAAAAATTATTGTTGAAAAGCTTATTCTTCTATTTACTTAATTCTAATCGAGAAAAAGCTAGCAGAGATGGTCTCATTACTTGTTTCCTTGTAAGGAAAAAGAAAACATGGGAGTACCTTAGGTTGAAAGCTGGTTGCTATGTGACTGAGGTTCCTTTGTTTGTATGGACAGGGGTTAAAAATTCCTGTATGAGAAAAAGTATAAGTTTTTTAAAGCTGAAACCAATAACAAGGAATATCTCAAAAACGATTTCCTCCACGAAAAAATGTATGACAAAAGTTGTGTGTTTTATCGTGATCTACATTTCTTGTGTAGTATGTTTCTGAATAATCCCTTACGGTTTACCAGTTATGCAAAATTCAATCAAAATCAACCAGAATATATAAGTCTTTAGAGGCTATTCTCAGAAAAATCAAGACATATATTTTATTTTGCGTGTAAATATCTTAAATATAAGGGATTTTAATCAACATTGTTAGAGCCATTTTTGAGAAAATCAAAATTTTCAAATTTTTTTCATGTAAAGGGTAGTTTGGGGTAAGCGAATTTTCTTGAAAATCTTCGTGTCACATCCTTGGAAGATACAAACCTTAAATACCAAGTTTGGTATTTAACGTTCTTTTCGTTTTTGAGTTATGCTGCTCAGAGACACTGACACACACAGCAACACACATTTTTCTAAAGGTGCTTTTTTGGATTCAGAGGGTTTCAAAACATGCATTTTCGATGAAATCTCGGTATAGAATTTTGGTGCAAAACAATACTTTCTCTATACACTACATATATAGTACGTGTAGAGAAAGAAAAAAATCTGATGTGTTCCATTCACATAACTTTCTCAACACCACTATAGTAAATTATTGTTAAAAAGCATATTCTCCTATCTACTTTATGATAATTGAGATAAACATTAGCAGAAATTGTCTTAATTACTTGGTTCCTTGTTAGTCGGAGGGAAATAAGAGAACACACTGGCCTAAAACGATAGCCAAACCTTTTAAAAGCTGGTTATCAGGAGTTTACAAGTATTGAAGTATTTGAATCTGACAAAAAAATAACAAGGAATATCTCAGAAATGGTCAAATACACGAAAATACATATATGACATAAATTCTGTGTTTTAACGTGATCTACATTTTTTGTGTAATAAGTCTTTGTCTATCTCTTATGGTTTACCAGTTAAGCAAACTTTAGCAAAATACAATCAGAATAAAGAGGCCTTTAGAGGCTATTCCCAGAAAATTTCAGATATACATTTTATTTTGCATGTAAATATCTCAAATATAAGATTTTAATCAAAATCGTTAGAGCCATTTTTGATAGAATTAAAATTTTCAATTTTTTTCCATTTAAAGGATGGTTTGGAGTGGGGAGATTTTCTTGAAAATCTTCGTGTCGTATCCTTGGAAGATACCAATTTAAATACCAAGTTTGGTATTTAACGGTTTTTTCGTTTTTGAGTTATGCTACCCACAGACAGACACACACACACACACACACACACACAAACACACACACCATTTTTCTAAAACTGTTTTATTTTATTTAGAAAATCTCAAAACATGTATTTCCGATGAAATCTCGGTATCGACTTTTTGGGTGTAATGCAATACCTTCTCTATACACTACATAGTACGTATAGAGAAAGTAAAAAAGGTGCAAAAAGTACTCACACTGGAAAATAGGTGCAGAGAGGTGCAACCAAAGTACAATTAGGAATGTTTACTTCATTTTTCATTTTCATAGTTCTGAATATCAAAACAAAATTAATATACAGGGTCAAAACTGATTATCACACTACTTTGATTTTCATTTGGAACAAACAATATTAAGGAAAGAAACGACAGATTAGAGATGGGCCAGTAGACAACTTTTACCCACTGTTATGTGTGGATGACCAAGTAATAATTACACAAGAGTATGGAGAATGAAGCTTATCTTTAGAAAGTTACTGGAAGAATATGATAAATGTAGTCTGAAAATAAAACGACTTTAAAATTTGACAGCAAGACATCTGATGATAGCGGAGTGATCCTCGATCCTACTGTTCGCTTTGAGTCCCACTGTGAACAACATGAAGAAGTGGACACAGCAAAAAAGGCAATTTATTAATCTACCATTCCCTTTTACAAGGACAAATATAATCTTAAGAATATATCAAGTCACCAATTAATGATAGGGGCAGAGGGACAGTACCCCCAAAAAATATACCAATTTTGGGTAGATTATGGTCTGGATAAACGCCTAATGCATACAATAGCAATCATGGCAATCAGAGGATGAATTCTCATCCTGAGAAATTATTTGTATTCATTTTAATGCTGATGCTATGTAAATACATAAATTTTGTTAAGTAATTTTGAAACTAATAATGTAGTTCTAATTTTATATGTTACCTGTACTAAGCTATACAATTTATTTTTATCATTGTAAATTATTTTTAAAAATGTTAATTGTGTAGTTATACTTTGTCTACATGGCAGCCCCCAACTGAGGAAAGTAATTATTATTAATTATTAGTATTATGATAATAATGATAATAATAATAATAATAACAATGAAAACAATGATAATCGCAACGCTTTAAAATGGCGACTAAGTATGTTTTACACCTGCCCTAGGAAAATAAAGCTTGCAAATATATAATTTAAAGCGTGTGCATTTTTCTTGAAAAATAAAAAACTGGACTTTTGTTACTAAATCGCTAGAATTTCACTTCTGAGCCCCCTTAAACAAGTGGCCTGTAGTATATTTATAACAGTTACATCTCTGCAAGCAGGAATGTCCCTTCGGCCAATTAATGCCGATTGCTAGTTAGGTATTTGTGCGAAACTTTCCGTGTCCAACAGGTACCTCGTAGACATGCAAATTGGATGGTGTGAGAGAAAGTGTTAATCTGGCGTAGAGGTAACTCTAAGCCATTTAAACCGGACTCTGCATTCTCCACAACATTTCTATTATGCCATTGTAAATGTAGACTAGAATGAATATAGGAACGGGTAAAAAGTCAGTGAAAGTGCTGCCTTCTATTGGTTTATATTTATGGTGAGGTCGAACATTGTTCCTTCAGGCCATAAATATGCTGAAGTAAAATAAATATAGTTACTTTATCCTTCAGTGGAACGAAACTAATGTATAATTGAAATTTCTAACAAAGAGTTAAGTTACTTGTCTGTTGACTTCGTAAAATTTATTTCTGCAATTTTATTTTCAGTCAGTCATAGTAGGTAAAATATTAAAGTAAGCTACATTCTACTTAATATTTACTTATTTATTTTAAGTATTTAATGTCTCATTTAACAGCTCAGATCTGAACACAAAAAATGGATGAAATGATGTAATAATAAGCCTGGAGTTCATATATCTGCTCTCCCCGGTAAAAATGAAAACAAAGAAAGCGGGGGAAAAGAAAAGAAAACAAATTTATCCAAGCAATTACAAGGCAGAAAGAAATATAAATTATTATTTCGGCGAGGTAAAAGTATAGTAATAGTTCCAAAATGTAAATGGCCTGTTATTTATGGACGCTCTTTAACTACTGTGGTTCTCGCCGTCCCATTCTAAATTGGGTGTGAAAGACCGCTTAATTTTGCTCAGAGGCCTCTCTATCAGGCTTGAGGTTCTTTTACGCGTCGTAAATATACGACACGGAACCCACGGCTTTACTTCCCTTCCGAAGGAAACCATGCTAAGGATTTCTATTATCAGGTAAATTGGTTTATCTGATAAAAGGTAAAACTGTTTTCGACCAATAATATTCCCTTTCCAATTATACAATGGATTTTCTCATGCGATTAGTGCGAGGAATAACTTGCTACTGAATAAACAAGATACATTTCAATAATTTTATTTGATTCACGATCTTTCAGGTACGAAACTTCAATGAAGTTAACACTTTAATAATATAATAAATTACAATACACCCTATCGATATAACTTATAACTCGATGGAATTTTTCTCAATTTTTTTCTCCAGTTATTCACTTCCATTCCTTTACAAACCATTTCCTTATTTGACACATTATAGGTTCAATTATGTCCACTAATTTAACACTTATCATTTTAAGTGAATGTATTTCTTTAAGAGATTAGTTATTCTATAAATATACGTGATATGCCATCGTGATATTCAACGAAATTACACTTATGTTCATTACTTATTCTTGTTACCTTTTCATCTCTAAGCAAACTTTTTCAAACAGACAGAAGACAATATAGTCCTAATTCATGTGTTCTTTCCTTAAGGAAACAAGCTAATAAACATTTATATACATTCATTCATCGTTTATACTCAGATCTTCCTTTTTAACCACTAATACTACAAATTACATTATAATTACATAAATTGCACGGTTACACAATAACATTCCGTTGCAATGGGAATTTGTCACTACTTTTTCTTTTGACTTACTCCTAGCCATTTGATTCATACCTATAGCAACCAGTTTTTAAACACTTGCTTTAGTCTAGTGTGTACTCTTATTTTCCTTCTACATATATAATGAAGTAATAAGATGATTTATGCTATTTGCACATGGATTAACATGAAGTAGATAGAAGAATTAGCTTTTTGTAACAATTATTCGTTACAGAATTGATAGAATAAGGCATGTGAATGGAAATTTTAAAATTTTAATTTAGATAATTTGATTCGTTTTCCAGTGCTCAGTATATTGTTTCGCTAATTATCTGGATGTTTTCCAAGCAAGAAGAGGCTTCAATAACTGATTGAGTGTGTGCTTCATTTAAGAACTTAAATTATACGCCTTCATATTTTTTTGCGGGATAAAATACTCCAAAACCTGATATTTTGCTATCTGCGCCACAATGTTAAACGGGTAGAAGTTGGAAAAATCTGGGAGTGTAAATGACATTTCAATATTTCTGTCGGCCAGGCAGAATAATTTTCAGGGCAAGGAAACCAATTTGAACTATTCGCGTCATTCACACTCCCAAGAGTCACGAGTTCTGAAGAGGATTCCAGAGATTTAAAGAAAAACGTTGGTTGTATGAGACAGACATTTCCTCTTTCTATTTCTAAAATGAAGTTTCCTGGTTGCTAAGTCAGACGTTGAAAGAAACTATATTTTACGCTACTTACGTACTGTATGTAGTGGAAATATCAAGATTTCGCCGGAAGTGTGTGTGTGTGTTCTGATGTAAGGGTTACTTTGCAGTTTTATTTTAAGTATAACAAGTTTGGAAAAATATAAAAGAAAATATAAATAAAAATTAAAAAATAAAAACATTATAAAAATAGAAAATAACGATGGAAATAAATAATTTAAAAACAGAAAGAACCAAGCAGAAAATAAAGATTAAATTAACAAATGAATGAATGAAATATTTTTAAAAATGTCTTTTAAAGATAAATAGTAGTAAATTGTAACTAATAAGTTATTAAATGTTTTATTTAAGATTTTTAATATTTTAAATTGTGTAAATTAAAGTAAAAAACATCATTTAACAATTTCAGAATAAACATTTTAATTAATTAATAATATAATAAAATGTGTGTGTTTGAAGAGTAGTTTATATATTTATTTGTCTACCTCTTAACCGTTTTTTCAATAACATAAAATTATACATAATTTATTCTGAACGAAGAGGACCTCATAGGCTTTTCACAAAAAATCCAAGAAACACATTTATTAAGTCACTTAAATATCTTAAATATGTAATACCTTTATCAAAATCTTTCAGAAGTCCATTCAGAAAACATAAAAAAATACCGAAGAGTTTGTAATAAATAGGGTAGTTTTGAATGAGTATTCTTGAAAATCTACCTGGCGTATTTTGAGAAATTAACATTATAAGTTTGGCTTTAATCAAATTTTGCGAGTTTTTCTCTCACATATATATTTTTTGGAACAAATTTGTATTTATTCAAAGGACTTCAAAAGGGGTATTTCGTATTAAATTATAACATAAAATGTTAATATATAATGAATGTTCTGTATTCATCTTATGTAGACGGTATACAAAGTACAATGCATCAACGCTGTATAATTTTTGTGTAAAACAAAATATTAATATGAAACGAAACTTTTCCAATAATAGTTACAAACATTAAGTGTTGATTTTATCTATGATTTCCAGCGTGCTGATGAGCAAAATTGACATCAAGTTGCCTGGTTAGCCTGCACAGCGCTCTCTACTGGGATGGAGCTGTATTCATTTCCGGAAGAGAAACCTATCACAACGATCTCTACCTAGAAACAGCAAACTCTACATAGAATGAGCGGTAATGGTTTGGGAAAGCAAACCACAGCGCTCTGGATGTGGTTGTGTTGCTAACTACAGTTTGTGAGGAATAAGTTTAGAATTCTACCTGCTCCACTAAAACGGTCAATTGTGTCATTCACGTGCCAGCTAACAATAGATCGAGCAGAGAGCTGCACTCGTGTCAGTCAAAGTAGGGCCGGTAAAACAAGCACCCGCAGTGTGAAATGATTACTTCTACTATCACCTCTTCCTTTCTCTTTTCACCTAGCAGAGAAGCGGAGAGGTTACGTGTGTAACAGTGGCGGTTGTTCTTGAAGAACAAAAAAATAGTTCTTTTCCCAGTCCCGATTAAACAATCGCCGTTCACTCATATTGCACACGTAACCAAGTAATGATTAAAAGATTAAATTACCTTAGAGATAACAGCATTTTTTTTTTCAGAATTCTTATCGAAAAAGAAGATTGTGGCGTCGATGTTGGAGTAAGATTAGTTCTGGATGTAGACGTTTATAAATTAGGTCTGTTCGACCTTTAAAATCTTACATGATCTGAGTTTAAACCGGCGTAAGTACTGAATGAACCTGGTTCTTTGGCTCTAAGTGACTGTTGAAAGAGAGTAGTGGGGACGAAAGGGAGGGTGTTAACATCTCTTTCACTTTCCTTGCCAGGCCTGGTCTAAAGCCACATTCACAATGACCTACAAGCGCAGATGTAACGCAGCATAAGCGCAAGTGCGAGGGAAGATCATTTGCAATACAGTCGTAAGCGTAATTGGCACGGATTTCTAGATCTGTAAATTACATGTAAATATCTTCCAAACGCAGTTTCAATTTATGTATTTGCTTATTTTAGTGTTCAACGCCCGCTATTACTACTATGGCCTGATGATACATGGAATGAAGATGAAGCACCGGTGGAATGTTATGGCGAAGGAAATTGGAGAACCCGAAGAAACCCCTGCGCCGCTTTGTCCACCACAAATCCAAACATGCGGTGGCTTAGGATCGGACCCGGGCCGCCTAAGTTAATCTAACCACTCGGCCACGGCACGACCAGCTACAAATTGAATAACATGACCACAAATTATATATAAGCAAATTCACTAAATCTTTTTTAAACGAATAAATTGATTATAAAATTACATAAATAAAGTGGCATCACAATAATTGTTTGAAAATAATGAAAATTGAAAATAATGCAAGCATTGAGACTGTATAAAGTGATAAACCTGCACATTTAATAAAATGTGGATTCTGTCCTTGCGCCTTACGATTTATGAGTGCCAAGAAATCTAGACTCGCAAGGAGACTTGAGAAAGATAAGAGATGGTGCGGTATGGCCAAAGAGAAGAACATTTAAGTAAAGTAGACTGTAAAATCTCACATTGCGATCGTCTGTTGTCGATCAGCTGGCAATACAGAATTCTTTCTTTGTGTGAGCAGTTAAGTATAAAGTTTGGAATTTTCCAAACGTTGCGTTGCAATACATTAGTGTCTCTTGCACGTATCTATAAATGCTCACATTGAATAACGTTGGTACAATTCTTGCGCTTAAGTTGCGTATACGCTTACGCCTCATTGAGAATGGGGTATAACGCCCGAGGTTGCCGTTGTCAGCCATTGTTAATTTATCTTTCAGTATACTGTTTTGTATCAGTACTATAGGAGTGTGTTACATTTATTTATGTTGGGTTTGAGTTTCTTTCTTCACTTTCTCCACAATGTACATAGTACGCTCAGAAGATATTGCATTCCATCTATAATGTGATATCGAGTTTTCACTGAAAATACATATTTTGAGGACCCCTAAGTAAAAAGCATAGTAGAATAAAGTAAATTTTGTGTGTGTGTGTGTGTGTGTGCGCGCGCATCATAGTTCAAAAACGAACACTAAGTTAAACACAAATATTGGTATTAAAATGCAGTAGCTTCCAAGGATACGACTCGAAGATTTTCAGAAAAATACCCCATCCCCAACTGTACAGTTGCCCTCTGTGGTGCAATGGTTACCATGATGACTTCATATACCAAAGGTCGCGGGTTCAAACCTGGCGGAGGATGATAGGTTTTTTTGGGTGTAAAAATCCTTAGCATGGCTTCCTTCGGAAGGGAAGTAAAGCCGTTGGTCCCGTGTCGTAGATTTAAGCCACGTAAAAGAACCTTAAGCCTGATAGAGAGGCCTCTGAGCAAAATTAGGCGGTCTTTGACGCCTAAGTTAATATGAGACGCTGAGAACTACAATAGTTAAAGAGCGTCCATAAATAACACGCCGTTTGCATTTCCCAGCTGTACAGTACATGGACATTTTTCAAAATTTTAGATTTTTGTAAAAACTGACTAAATGTTAATAAAAT
This sequence comes from Hymenopus coronatus, assembly GCA_030762935.1. NCBI lineage: Eukaryota > Metazoa > Arthropoda > Insecta > Mantodea > Hymenopodidae > Hymenopus > Hymenopus coronatus. The sequence goes on along the minus strand of CM060898.1, from coordinate 65,165,348 downwards.
GTTGTATATTAACGAAGTTTATATGGGAAACAAGATGTATATCTCGAGTTTCTTGGAAATAGGCCTTGAAAATCTCTTCATTATGGTAAACCATAAGAAATGGACAAACACCACACAAAAAACCCCGATGTGATACACTTGCATGATTTTCTCTGGCCGTTTACAAACCTTTTACAAAAGATTATTCCTCTTTCTGCACCATCCTAATCGAAACAAGCATTCCAGAATGTTCATCAATATTGTTATTTAGTTGCTTATAAGCAGAAGAGAAATAAGCGAGTACACTAGGCTAAACAGACAATCAAATATGTCAGAAACTGTCGCTGTGGGATTGTTAATGAAATTTGTAGCCAGAAGTAAAACAAAAATTAATAATAATCTTTTGTAAGAAGTTTGTTTGCAGAACAGCTAGAAAAAATGTATATGAACGGGACGCATAGATTTCTTTAACTTAAACTGCCATGATTCTGTTCCACCTGCTCATTTCATAAAAATATCTTAATGGGGAAGAGAAGTGTTATTCTTCTTTTTTGTGATTTTGGTCAAAAAAGTCGATTTATGGATTTTTGGTCCAATTAGGTACATATTTGCAATATTTGATTCTACTATTGCGGATGTAACATGTGTTATGGAAGCCATTTTAAAGCGTTGCACTAGTTAAAAGACTATCTACGTCAAATATTAAAGACATTTTTCAAGGGCTTAAAATTATTTTCTCATATTCAAAATCTATCTTCTCCCACTAATGTACAACTAGAGCTATGAACACTTTTCCTATAGCTCTGCAGAAAATGTGTAACGAAATGCCTGTTTGGGATTTTGATATTTGTCAAATAAGTTTTGAGCAATGAATTAGTATAGTTATGCACTTTTTAGCAGTTTTTTCCACTTTGAGATTAAAATAATTTTTACTTTCTCCTCACGTACTAACTATATAGAAATTCGATACCGAATTTCATCGGAAATATAAGTTTTAGGTTCCCCTGTATAAAAAAAACATTTTTAGAAAAAGGTCCGTGTGTGTCCAAGGTGCCTGTGAACACCATAACTCAAAAACGTAAAGTCGGTAAAATATCAAACTTGGCACACAAGTTTAGTATCTTGAAAGGATGCGACAAGAAGATTTTAAGGAAAATCACCCCCTAATCCCAAACTACGCTTTACATGGAAAAATGTTCGAAAATGTTTATTTTCTCAAAAATTTTCTCTAACCAATTTGATTAAAATACTGTATATTAAAGATATTTATACGAAAAATAACTGTATATCTTGATTTTCTAAGAATAGCCTCTGAAGACCTCTTTATTCTGGATGAATTTTGCTCGATTTTGCATAACTGGTAAACCGTAAGAGATTTTTTCTTTTCTTTCTTTTTTTTTTTTTAGATATTCCTTATTATAGGATTAAGTTTTTAAATAGTTATACTTTTCACATATGGGGATTTATCAGCTCCCCGCAATGCAAAGGAACGGATTTCATACATGCGGCAGCCAGCTTTTAAAACATTTGACTGTGGTTTTAGCCTTGTGTATCCCATTATTTCCCTTCTACTTACAAGAAACATTCTGCTAATGTTTATCTCGATTAGATGAAGAGATAGAAGATTAATATGTTTAACAATAAGTTCCACAGAGATATAGAGAAAGACATGTGAATGGAACATATCAGATTTTACTTTCTCTACACGTACTGTGTACACAGTGTATAGAGAAGTTATTGTAATGCACCCAAAAACTCGATATCGAGATTTCACCGAAAATACATGTTTTGGGTTCCCCTGAATCCAAAAAAGCATTTTTGGAAAAAGATCCGTGTGTGTGCGTGTGTGCACATATGTGTGTGCGTGTGTGTGTGTGCGCGTGTGTGTGTGGACAGCATAGCTCAAAAACGAAAAGACCGTTAAATATTAAACTTGTTATTTAAGTTTGGTATCATGCAAGGATGCGACACGAAGATTTTCAAGAAAAAGCTCCCACCCCCAACTATTCCTTACATAGAACTTTTTTGAAAATTTTAACTGTCTCAAAAATGCCTCTAACGACTTTGATTAAAATAGCGTATATTAAAGATATTTACCTGAAAAATAAAATGCATATCTTGGATTTTCTGAGAATAGCCTCTGAAGACTACTTTATTCTAGATGAATTTTACGGAATTTTGCGTAACTGCTAAACCGTAAGGGATGGACAAAAACTTATTACGCAAAAAATGTAGAAAACATTAAAACACATAATCTAAGTTATACACATTTTTTCGAGGAATTGGTCGTTTGAGATATTATTTGTTTTTGGTTTCAGCTTTGAAAAACTTATACTTTTCTCATCCAGGAATTTGTCAACTCCTGTCCATACAAACAAAGGAGCTTCAGTGTTAGAGCAACCACTTTTGACTATTATTGTAACTTATGGTACTCCCCTATTACGCTCCTACTTACAAGGACGCAAGACTATTTCTGCTACTTTTTTACTTTCTCTATACCTGCTATGTACATAGTGTATAGAGAAGATATTGTAATGCACCCAAAATTTCGATATCGGGATTTCACCGTAAATACATGTTTTGCGACCTCCTGAAGCCAAAAAAAGAAGCATTTTTAGAAAAATGTCCGTGTGTGTGAGTGTGTTTGTGTGTGTGTGTGTCTTTGGGCAGCATAGCTCAAAAACAAAAAGTCCATTATAAACAAAACTTGGTATTTAGGTTTGGTATCCTCCAAGGATGCGACACGAAGATTTTTAAGAAAATCCCCCCCACTCCCAACTACCATTTACATGGAACTTTATTCGAAAATTTTGATTTTCTAAAAAATGGCTATCGATTTTGATTAAAATATTGTATATTAAAGATATTTACCTGACAAATAAAATTTATATTTTTAATTTTCTGGGAATAGCCTCTGAAGACTACTTTATTCTCAATTAGCATGAAGTAAAAAGAAGCATAAGCTTTTTAACAATAAGTTGTTGTAGACTTGCAGAGAAAGTCACGTAAATGGAACATACTAGATTTTTAATTTAAGCTAGTTAAATAGAATGAATTAATATATCTATAATGATATTTGATATCAACGTAACCTTGCTTTGTATCAACACACACGAGAATTGTTGAGGATGCACGCTGATTTTATCTCAGGAAGGAACTGTCTTAGCGGGTGGCACGTCACAATACCTTCTGGGAATACCCTTGAGACCCGGAGTCCTGATTGAGTTTGATGCCTTACCTCCCCTAATCCCAGCGTGACGAGGGTCGTGGTAGCTAATGACTCGCTCCCTCCCAGTTAACCTGAGGTAACGCTGAAAAATTTCATTAGTTCCAAGACACTGATGAAACCGAAATTTCCTCGCCAAGAGATTACCACAGAAAAGTAAAAGCTCTAAAAATGTTCCGAGGTATTTTCTGTAGTCACAGATAATGTGGCTTAATAAAACTCCTTGTTTTCCTTCTCCCCCTTCTATCATTTTGTTGTATATATTAAGGTGATTATCTGTTTAATTTATTATTTTTACTTTCTCAGCTAATATATTAGGAGAAGCAATGTATTTCAAACTAAAATTTTATATCAAGATTACACCGAAGCTATCTTTTGAGGTTCCCTTAATCCATAAAAGGTATCTGTATATAGGTACAGCATAACCCAAAAACGAAAAGTACGTTATATTCCAAACTTTGATATAAAGTCTAATATATTCCAAGGATGCAACTTAGTTACTAGAGATGATATATGGAATAAACAAATCACATAGAGTTCAAAACTACTCACGCACTACAAATGGAATTTCTCAGTTACAAAATTTCAGGAATTTAAAATGTTGGGAAGAAGGAGGTTGAGATATATTTAAATCATTACCTATGGATTAATTTTCCATTTTGAGATTATTTTCATCACATTTAATGACAATTTGGTTCCACGTAATATACGAGCACGTTTTCTCTAAAATGAATTATATTAAAACCTAGTATATTATTTGGTTCTTCTGTTAAGACTCCGTATACTCTTAGCAGCAGGCACTGATGGAATTGTTTGAATTAAAAAAACAGATTCAGATGAAAAAGGCCTTCCTTGTGTTTACAAGCATTCCATTACGTCGCATTGTAGCATGTCCGATGCTTCACACACAGTAGAAGAGTTATGCGACTTCCCCTCTGCTTCTTTAATTTGGATATTCCTGAACTATACAGTAAAAGGAATAAATATATGGAGCAGGTAAATGAAACATCTGCGGAGATGCTGCTTCTGAGAACTAATAGGAAGACATAATCAGGTAACAATTACTATCATTGTGCAGCCACGCATTCCCCCTTTCTGGATCGAAAGCTTTGACGACGTTACGAATTGGCAACAAAACAGTGGCACCCACCTCAAAACCCTCCAAGATGTCGTGGCGGTTATGTAAAAAATTGGTTGCTAAAGCATTCTCGAGAGAGATGTATTTTCTGGTGGATCAACTTTAAAAGCTAAGTAAAGGAGATTAACATACATGGTGTCGTGCTTAATTAAACCATCGTTGCTTCGCATTCAGAAACTTGAACTACCCTATTGTCTTGCGGCTGTAACCATCAGCTAGAAGGGCAACTGAAGTTGATGTGAGTTAACATATCCCTCGCAGTCTGTGTTTTATTTTTTATAGCTCTGTGGTTAGTCTGTAGGTAATAGTAACCATTAGCCTCAACATCTTTTGGACCTTTTCCACTCGGAAAGGTTCTAACTGTGTTGTTTTCCTAATGAAGTTTCTCTTTAGAATGACTGACAGGGTTGCCAGATTAGGCGTTATTTCGCCCTTTTTGCTACTACAAACAGGGAATTTGATTTACTGTTTTCAAAGAATTAAAATCACCTTTACTTGGATGATCCATATATGGCGTTTTGCAACACTAGTGAGAGGATAGTATAGTTTTCGGTAACGTTATTCACTACCTTAGTGGTAATATTTGCAAGATTATGGTTATAGCATGAGTGAATGTAGCACTTTTTTCTAAGATAATTTCAAGAGTATAATATTAAGATTATCTCATGATTTTTATGCAGTCTTACTATTATAAACAGATGAATTATGAGATTATTGGGCATCCACACTGACAAGCGAAAAAGTATTGAACTATTAATATTCAACTTTTATATTGTATTTTTCACTTTGACGCTACGTAACCAACTCCTGTCCTACAGATGACTTCTGTAAAAAAAGATTATGAAATTATAAATTATGGAATATATTTGTCCTTTAGGAAGTCGTCCCTTTCCGTAATCTGTAATATGAGGGTCCATTAAGTAAAAATAAACAATGTCTTACTCTCCCAACAAATGAAATTTAAACCCAAAATTGAATTTAAAGATTCTTTTGTAGAATAGCTTTGCTTCATATTATTAGAGTACTATTATCTACAACTACATAGATCCCATATATTTTATTTTTTAAATTAAATTTCTTAATACTTCACTTGAAATTATTGTTCCTAAGTACTTAATTGCGTGCTGCTGAATTTAATAATTGCCCTAGAGTATCTTCCGCTACGCCGTCGCTTCGCACTCCTCACATAGCAATGCGACTTCTACATTTTATTTAACGGAGAAAAAAATATCATTTTAAATATGCAGAAAGAAAAAAGCCTAAATGTTTTCTGGCTTTTCTACCAATGTATAGTATTTCCTTTGAAAAACTACACCGGTTTTAAATTATTTATATGTGGTGTTTAAAGTGAAGCAATAAAAACTGAAGTAGTTCACTAAAACGTTGATAATTCTAGCTTATACCAGTATTTTCCATCAAATAAAACCTCATTTATTGCTATTTTATGTATCCGTAGGAACGAATTTTTGTTTATAAGGAAATGCGAAATTTATTTAAATAAAAATAAATTTTTTATATGTATTTGACATGTTTAATGCAGTACAGGCTTATTTTTTGCGATTGTTTTTAGAATGTTGCATATTTCGGAGAATAATATATATTTATCTATAAATGATAAATACTTTTGTTTTGCACAGAAAAATGTACATGTTTTAAATTTACAAAAATAAAACTTAAATCCAATATTTACACGAAGGTATAAGTCGTGAAATAATGTCTAGAATTTCAACGAAAAGAAGGTAGCTGTTACAATACTTACAAGGTACAAAAATAAGCTGTTTTAAAAATTTCAGCTTGACAAAAGTTCCATATTATAATTTCTATCTGAAGACAATCCTGTAGTTCACTTTATTTTATTCAAAATTAACTGGCTGAGAGCCACATATGAAATATTAGAGAGTGGTCGCTTTAGAAGCAGAGTTGGAGAACACATGGATCCCAATGTTATAGTAGAATACAATTTAAAATTTGCTGTCGTATTACTTTAAATTGGACTCTATTATGGCAAAACAAATCGATTATTTAATAACAATATATTTGTATGAGCTTTTAAGATTATTTACTACATGAAGTATTGGTGATTTAAATAATTTATTGATAGCATTTAATCAACTAAATGTATTTAAAATTAGTTGTTCTTTCTTGTTTGTGCAAATAACCTGAACAGCTAAACCACGTTGACAATAGCTACAAATTAGTAGCAGCAATCGTGCTATTAAGCAAAAGTTGTCTTATTACGTTTTCTGTCAAAAATCCCTTTCATGCTGTATCAAATGCGATAGCGGGAGATTTTTTTCTGCGTTTAACTTAGTTGCAACAGACAACAGGAGAACTATGCAAAAAGAAAATGTCGCAATTTGTTGTTTCTTGCAGTTTGTAATATTTGATGTCATATTTGAGTCTGTGCACGATATTGTTTTGAAATAAAATGTTTTGGTTTAGGAAATAAGGAGGTTTAGCTTCAAGTTTAAGTAGCATTATTACTCTTTAATTTTTCCCAAAATTTAGCAAAAATTAACCAAATGTCTGTAAAATATTCTACCCAAAATACCACTAGTTAAAATTTCTAATACGAATTTTTAAAACAACTTGTCAACACAATGTTGCCTGTGCACACACGGAATCAATAAACCTTACTAATTACATGTAAAACATTTAAACACTAAATATTAAAATACTTAAGATTAGAATAGTTTAAAATATTTTCATGAAAAATGAAATTGTGTAAATGAAATATGTATACTAAACATTTTATTTACAGCCTGTGAAGTTTTCTTTCGAATGAATTTTGTAATATAACTGAAAAATCTCAAGTTAGACAACTTACCCAATGATATATAGTTTAAACTATATAACTTTTGGGTAGTAGTATTCATTGTTAAATCCTTACATTTTCTTATATTAAACTACCATGCGGTGAGTATTAAATTCCTTAAGCGACTAATTTTTCCTTTCTTTACACGTACTATGTACATAGTATATGTATAGACAAGGTATTGCATTTCAACCCAAAAAATTATATATATATATATATATATTTGTGTGTGTATATACAATGTCCGCTGAATCAAAAAAAAATCATTTTTACTCGTAGAGAAGAAGCTCCGCGCGCGCGTGTGCGTATGTGGTACACCTAAAAAATGAAAATACTGTTAGAGAACAAACTTGGTATTTGAATGTAATAATATCCAAAGATGCAACACGAAGATTTTTAAAGAGAAACCTCCCCACCCCAACAACCCTTTACATAGAACCTTTCTTGCAATTGTTTCTCTCAAAAATGGATAACGATGTTGATTAAATTACCGTATATTAAACATATTTTGATGAGAAATAAAGCTTATATCTTGAGTTTTCGGAAATAACCTCTTCTTTCTGGATGGATTTTGAATAGCTGGTAAACTGTAAGTGATACGATAGAAAAAAGTTTACTACAGAAAATATATAGAATTCGTTAAAATACACAACTTATATATATTATTATATTATATATATATATATATATATATTACTTAACTTGTTTTTGTTTGTTTCTTATTATGCATTTCAATTTTAAACTACTTAAAACTTTTCTCAAACGGTCATTTTTCATTGCAAATACGTTTTTTTTTTGTTTTTTTTTTTTTTTTTTTTTTTTTTGCTCCTGTCCTTGGAAAGAGATTCGAATTTCAATAACAAACGCATAGCGACGACTTTTAATACATTTGACTATCGCTTTACTGTAGTATATTTCCTTGTTTCTCTTCTACTTATATGGAATTAATAAGACCATTTCTGGTAATGTTTATCTTGATTAGCATACATAGATAAAAGAATAATATTTTGTATGAATAGTTTGTTTGTAGAATAGATAAAGTTATGTGAATGAAACACATTAGATATGTTTCAGCTTGGACTCTTTACTCACGAAATTATTGGTTTGTTTCTTAGATACATGACATTTTATGCGTGTCCTGCGATTCAGCAGTGAAGGAAAGAAAAGTCAAAACATGTCCATCGTTGAGGAAATGTAGACACTATTTTCTTAAATCAGCTATACAGAGCCATATACCTAAACAGCAACCCATTCCATTGCATAGCATATTCCGGACCGCCGTTGTTGCAAATTGTCCGTTTTCTGGTAGAACTAAATCGCCTTAGACAAATTGCTCTCTTGAGGTCTCCAGTTCAAGTTTACGAGCCGTGACGAGTTCCTATAGTCCTTTACATTTCTGTTCGTAACTTTGTAAAGCTGCGTTAAACTCTGTTGTTATTTAAGCCATTTACAAAGCTTCTCCTACCATCACTAGGATCTGTCCCAGTTAGAGACGAGGTGGCGCCGCGGTAACTGTGCGACTCGCAATTGGTAATCCCGGGTTCAATCACCGGCGACTTTCCGCTGTGACCATGGGATTTATCTGTTGCTTTCCACTAGCTGTCTAGATAAATAGTGATGTATAATTCTATTACGACTTCCTCTCCATTCAATTCCCCTTCATATCTTAGGTGTAATACAAGTTCGTAGTGCGGGCAGATGGCACAGATCCATGCTTAATGGAAAGATAACACCACCTCGTGGATTCTACGAGAGCTGTTAGGTCGCTTGATCGCCCTCTCTGTCGGCTCCAGCAATTAAATTGGTCATCGGACTTGGAGCTTGTTTTAATTGTTTCATATGTATAGCCCCTGTAATTCAATGATTATATCGGGGATTTTAACTTGTCGTAGCTCTGTCGTCTACCTTGGAGTCGGTCTGAATTAATGTCAGTGAAATACTTTAAAAATAAGTGTGTACATACCTCCTTGATATTCGGCGATGCACCGGATAAACTCATCAATATTTGAATATACAGAATCGACTCTACTTATGTTACATTGATTACCTTTAAATTTATTGATTTTGAAGAGAGATTATGTATTAATTTGATTTTAAATTTACTGAGGGGAAGAAGAATGACCTGGGTATGTCACACTGGGAAGACTCACAAAAATGACTACTTCACTTAGATTCCTCAAAATTGATGCTGTTTATTCATACTTATTAATATTGAGGCACTAATGCGTCGAGCGACTCCCAACATAGCTCTTGTAGATTTAGCAGTATATGCTTATAACTGGTGCTATTTCTTCTCTCTACAAAGTTTCTCATTGCCACGATCGTTAATAGTTATCGCTTACTTCACTGTTGCGGATATAAAACTTACACATCAACTAATGCTGCAACTGCACCTTTTTCGCGTAAGATTGTCACATAATCAACAACCAACAATATAAAACAGAACGTACATACAGCAGTCCGTTTTCTAGTGTGCACACTACTTTTATAGCTAATATATGCAAGCTTCGTGCTCATTTCTGATTGGTTACTAAATAGCACGAAAATATAATTATCAGGTGGTTAGTTTTGGTAGTTCATTGTATTTTATTCACGTGACCGCTCTTTATAATGAGAGAGTCGCGAACTACGAACTTTTAGGGAAAAAACCCTGTCTCTGAGAAACTCCCTGTTACTTAGACATTTAATGCGCCAAAAGCTTGCTTTTACAAAAGCATTTTTATTTCTGGATTGACAAAAGAAGTGACCTTGGCTGATACAATAACACATGGTTTGTTCTGCGATCTGCCAAGTCTTGTTTACTGAAGCAGATATATTTCCTGTACTAAACCTGTGAAAATTAATAATTAAAATAATGAAAAGCAAAACGTGCTAATAGAGATGCTTTTCACATACGGGAATTTGTCAACTCCTGGCAATGCAAAGAAACGGGATACAGCCACATGACAATCAGCTTTTAAAAGACTTGACTAATGTTTTAGCTTAGTTTATTCCTTTATTTCCCTTTTATTTACAAGAAAGCATATCTGTTAATGATCACCTCAATTATCGTGAAGTAGACAGAAGAATAAGCTTTTTAACAATAATTTGTTACAGAAATGTAACAGAAAGTCATGTGAATGAATATATATATATATATATTTGTATTCAGCTCGACTTTTAGTAGAAAACAGCCGCGAGTAATATATTGTTACTCAATTCTAAGTGTGTGATGGATCTAGCAGAGTGCAAAATTCCAGTTAATCTCAGTTTGTGAGCAAGAGAATTTTAATCTTAGTATGTGATTTTCTCAAGACTGGGGTCTTATATAAATTATAATACATTTTTAACTGAAATTGTTTTTTTTTTCTCTTGAAATGTTACGTAGCGTCTTTTTGGTGAGGCTCAATTTTTAACTTTCCTTAATTTGCTTTTAAGTACAATTAATGATCTAATTATGGCACGCCTGGGTAGTGTGGTGGTATCTGGTTCACACTCAATAGGTCGCGAGTTCGAATCTCGCTTAGGGCGAGTTACCCCAATAAGGATTTTTTCGGGGTTTTCCCTTATGCTGAGTAACTTTAAGCTCCATGGACCATTTAAGCATAATTTCACCAATTTCATTCATCGTCTGATGTAATCAACCAGGTTAAAGGACGTTAAACTTAAAAAAAAATCAAATTCCAACTTACAGAAGTGCAAGTTCTTTCTAGTGATGTAAACTTAATTACATTATATCACAGATTCATATGTTAAGGGCGGCGCCTTAGTTGATTGTTTAGAACCACTCGCCTCCCATCTTGGCGGCCTGGGTTCGATCCCAAGCGCCGTCATGTCGGATTTACGGCGGCTGGGCGGGTTTTCTTCGGGTCCTCCGGTTTCCCCAGCTACTCAGTACATCAATTTCTCCACCACCACCTTTCTAATCATCAATTTCGCTTACATTCCATATCGTTCAATTTTTCAGGGTCATGTGCGGCTACGGGCCGACCCCTCGTAACAGGTTCTCCATTCCGTGGTTTCGTGCCGTTGGCTACCCGACAGGCTTCTCACCCCTAGACCTACAAATACGGGGAGGGTAAGCTGATTACGAAACCAACATATGTTAAGGATGAGTACGATTTTACAAAGCGTATCTCCTCAGAATCGTTATTCTGACACCAACTCTTAACCGGATGTCGCTTCTATTAGCAAATGTTGTTATAACAGCTACGTTATCTTTATGCTAACATGAACATAGAATTACATAATTTGCTTTACAGTTACAATGCAATTTAACGTATTACATTTATGTATTACATTTGTTTTTCAGTTATACATATACAATATTAATTACTACTGTCTAAATTATATACGTTTTATAATATTTCATGGACTTGTAACCACATTATATCAACGTCCGGTTTACTTTTATAGCTTCAATTGTTTCTTTACATGTCTTTCAGAAATATTGTAGTGATGTCCTTAGGTTATACATGGGTTTTGTCAGCATTTTCTCTGATACATTAATAAACATATTACAGTCTTTTTAATACATTTCACAATAATACTTTCATATAATTACAGTTTCACGAACCACTATAAATATAGCGAAACAATTTTTTCCTATACGAGTATTTCACGAATGTTTTCACATCGATCCTTTTGACATCATTAAACAGTTTCTTTTGCAGTTTCAATATGCAGTTAAAGAGCTTAAGCAAACTCTGCGTCACGGGGCTTCCTATAATCCGGGTATTTTATTGTTCACTAAAGCTCAGATAAAGCAGTAATGGACAATCAACCTTTGCCATTTGAAGTAAGCAAAATTTGGCGAAAATACTTGATATATTGTTAATAGAAAATTCTAAATACTCCACTAAACATTGGATTATAACATTCTTTATGATATCAGAAACTAATACGCATTTTATTGTGTTATGCAACTATATAAAAATTTAAGCTATTATTTGCAAACTCGATGAACTGAATTATTGTTTTACTGAAACGAGGAATCGGTTATTGGCATTTCCTGAAATTATTATTTAAAACGTCTAAAAACATGCCTTTATGTTGGATTTTAACTTCTGCAGAGCAAATTCATGGGTGTTAAACATCAAACGAGTATTCATTAATGCTGTAAGAGTTCTTTTCATTTGATTGCTCCGCCTGTTTATAACATTATTTCCGCTAATTTATAACAAATATTTGCCTCGGCTTAGTTGCAGCTTAGATACATGTAGATACACAGTTTTGTGTTTATTTGCACTCACTGTATTTAAAGACAGTGGATGTCTGCTCACAAATTAGCAGCAGCAGCAGCAGCAGCAGCAGCAGCAGTAGTAGCAGTAGCAGCAGCAGTAGCAGTAGTAGTAGTAGCAGTAGTAGTAGTAGTGCTAGTCGTCGTAGTAGCAGCAGCAGCAGCAGCAGCAGTAGCAGTAGCAGTAGCAGTAGCAGCAGCAGTAGTAGTAGTAGTAGCAGTAGTAGTAGTGCTAGTCGTAGTAGTATTAATATTACTAGTCGTAATAGTACTGCTAGTCGTAGTGCTAGTCGTAGTAGTAGTAGTAGTAGTAGTGCTAGTCGTAGTAGTATTAATATTACTAGTCGTAATAGTACTGCTAGTCGTAGTGCTAGTCGTAGTAGTAGTAGTAATAGTAGTAGTAGTAGTAGTGCTAGTCGTAGTAGTATTAATATTACTAGTCGTAATAGTACTGCTAGTCGTAGTGCTAGTCGTAGTAGTAGTAGTAGTAGTAGTAGTAGTAGTAGTAGTAGTGCTAGTCGTAGTAGTATTAATATTACTAGTCGTAATAGTACTGCTAGTCGTAGTGCTAGTCGTAGTAGTAGTAGTAGTAGTAGTAGTAGTAGTAGTAGTAGTAGTAGTAGTGCTAGTCGTAGTAGTATTAATATTACTAGTCGTAATAGTACTGCTAGTCGTAGTGCTAGTCGTAGTAGTAGTAGTAGTAGTAGTAGTAGTAGTAGTAGTAGTAGTAGTAGTGCTAGTCGTAGTAGTATTAATATTACTAGTCGTAATAGTACTGCTAGTCGTAGTAGTATTAATATTACTAGTCGTAATAGTACTGCTAGCCGTAGTGCTAGTCGTAGTCGTAGTAGTAGTAGTAGTAGTAGTGCTAGTCGTAGTAGTATTAATATTACTAGTCGTAATAGTACTGCTAGTCGTAGTGCTAGTCGTAGTAGTAGTAGTAGTAGTAGTAGTAGTAGTAGTAGTAGTAGTAGTGCTAGTCGTAGTAGTATTAATATTACTAGTCGTAATAGTACTGCTAGTCGTAGTGCTAGTCGTAGTAGTAGTAGTAGTAGTAGTGCTAGTCGTAGCAATAGTGCTATTCGTAGCAGTGGTGCTATTCGTAGCAGTAGTGCTATTCGTAGCAATAGTGCTATTCGTAGCAATAGTGCTAGTCGTAGCAATAGTGCTAGTCGTAGCAATAGTGCTAGTCGTAGCAATAGTGCTAGTCGTAGCAATAGTGCTAGTCGTAGTAATAGTGCTAGTCGTAGTAATAGTGCTAGTCGTAGTAATAGTGCTAGTCGTAGTAATAGTGCTAGTCGTAGTAATAGTGCTAGTCGTAGTAATAGTGCTAGTCGTAGTAATAGTGCTAGTCGTAGTACTAATACTAGTAGTAGCAGCAGTAGTACCAGTAGTTACAGTAGTAACTATTAAGTTAACAATAATACACTATTTGCGTCACACAGTCGCATGGGTCGTGTGACTGTATATGCTGTATAAATATACTTGAATTTAAAATATTACCTATATATCTATTTTATATATCTTTACAACATTTGAAATACACATATACACGCTCTCGAGCGCTAAGACAACCAATAAAACAAAGAACACTACGATATCACTCACACACACGCACACACATACACCTACACACTTGCACTCTGCACTACACTACGTATTCATAACGTAGATTGCTCAAACACCAAATAAGTTTATTCAATCTTTTCACAAATATTTTATCTCTTAGTGCAGATACTTCCATTAAGTAGGACTTGGCTCCTTTCGTCTGTTTAAAATAAAATCCTAGAATGCTGACCTTCGTTCGTTAAAGCTAAAAATACTTCCAGCAATAATTTTTTCCTAACGCCCTCCATCTGCACGCAATCTGCCAAAATGTGTGTCCAATCTTCCTGATACCCGCATAATGAGCAACTCCTAACAGCTCCATCAACTACCACCCTCCCAACCTGAAGCACGCTATTCCCAACCTATGTTTCATACCCAATTCCAAAATGTATGTTTCTTTACCCCGCCCAATTTTTATTTCATTTTATAACTCCAATGACGATTTTTTCTACATTCAGATTCTATTTCGTGCCTGTTTATATCGCATAGTCCTCTTTTTACTTTATGCACGACGTTGTATCCGTTTTCGTTACCCCTTTGCCAAATATCGTTTAAGCCAATCTTTGATAATCCCGGTTGTAGCCCCGTCGCCCACCATTTTGGATGCTCTATGTTATTCATCTGATGCCGATAACACATTGCGCTAAGAGTTGTACTCACAAATACATATACACATTGATAATGTGCAACCTACAGCCCCGAACCGCTTGTCTCCCACGAGGATGACGCCAACAGGTAATTTTTCATTACTCTTATACCCGTAATTCCATGTGTCATAGCTAGTTATTTGTTTCTAAAGCATTAACTTTTCCTTCGATTACTTTAATAAGATTTGGCTGCCTTCCAACAAGGTAACATTAAATTACACAAGTTTGCTTTCTGTACACGTGCTATGTACATCCTGTATAGAGACGGGATTATATTCCACCCAAAAATTCTATACCAAGATTTCTCCGTTAAAAAAAAAATTATAAAAATGCCAGTGTGTGTGCATGTGTAAGCGTGCATGTCTGGACAGCATAGCACAGAAACGAAAAGTCCGTTAAATACCAAACTTGGTATTTAAGTTTAACATATTCCAAGGGTGTGACACAAAGATCCTCAAGAAAATCACCCGACTCAAACAACCCTTTGCGTAGAAAAATTTTCGAAAATTTTGATTTTCTAAAAAGATATCGTATATTAAAAATATGTACATACAAATAAAATGTATATTTTGTATTTTCTGGAAATAGCCTCTGAAGACCCGTTTACTCTGGATGACTTTTGCAAACTGATAAACCGTAGGATTTCCTTAAAACATTTCTTTGTAGAGCTAACCGTTTCTGATATACTCCTTGTTATTGTTTCAGTTTTAAAATACGTGTACTTTTTTCATACTATAGGAGGTTGCCAACTTCTTGCCATACAAACAAAGGAATTTTAATCACATAACAACCAGCTTTTAAAAGATTTGACTATCCCTTTAGCCTAGTGTATTTCCTTATTTCTCACTTACAAGGAAGAAAGCAATAAGACTATTTCAGCTTATTTTATCTCAAGTAACATGGAGTAGATAGAAGAATAAGCTTTCATCACTAATTTGTTACAGAGATATTGAGAATGTCGTGTGAATGGAACACAATCAGATTTTTCCAAATACACTAGTTTAAACATTTTTCATGGAATGTCAATTTGTTTCTGCGTTTATCCACGCATTGTTGGCGCCTATGTTTTGTGCATGCAGGTAACTGAAAATTTCAAGCGCCTTTCATAATTTTACAAAATTATAGTTACAATTGTTTATTGCAGTGAGTCGTTAATACTGACTGAATGCATCAAAACAACTTCCTAAATTTCCATTTCTTAAGCTTTCAATTGTTTCTGTTGAGATAGTACATGTCACGGGGCTAAAAGTTATCTAAAAGAGATATAAAGTATAGCCAATATAATATAAATTATACCATGAGGGGACAAATGTACATGGAAAATAGC
The DNA here is from genome assembly GCA_030762935.1 of Hymenopus coronatus. Lineage (NCBI taxonomy): Eukaryota > Metazoa > Arthropoda > Insecta > Mantodea > Hymenopodidae > Hymenopus > Hymenopus coronatus. Next base: position 65,149,390 of record CM060898.1, on the reverse strand, counting down.
TAGGGAAGAAATATTGTAAAACACATCTTCTTAGACCTGTTTTTCAAAACAGCTGTCACGAGCTGACTAGCGACCCAGGTAGGATAGTACCGTTAAGGGCAGGACATTGAACTGGAAGCTTCACTGCCCGAGGGTGGACATAGCAAGGAAAAAAATTCCTTGCTGGTCGAGCGACACTTGTGCACTAGCTATGGAACACACGCGGAGGTACATGTGATATTTGAGTCCGCAGGGGGAGTCGATTGGGCAAGATATGGCCGCGACGGAAATAGTGTTTATTTAATATGGTCGAATTCACAACCCGAAGAAATGCGCAGAGATAAGACTTGATAGCTGAGTCTACGGTAGAAATGAACGGGCTACAAACGGCCGCAATAAAGTATTTATTTGATGCACCAGAAGACGGTCAAAATGATAGGCGCGGTCGCGTAAAGCGTCGTTGAAAAGGGGAACGTTTAGGAATGCGTGTGTGTTCGACGTAGAACAGGCCGAACAAAATGAATAAACGAATTCAATAATAATCTGGAACGAGCAGAAAATCAGTTGTGTCTTACCTCAGCTGGGAAAGATTCCATGTCAAAAAAATTCTGAGCCAGGACACCCACATCTCTACACCATTCCTAAAGATTCTAAACTTGCACGCGGGATATGCACCCGGTACCCCCTATAATAGTTACCGCCGCATGTTATAGACCAACAAATCCTCAGTGGGAGATAATTTTGCTTAGCTTTCTCTATTCTCCCCCGCTATCCGTGGGCAAAAGATAAAGTGTGATGGTTAATAGGTCACACGACATTATCTATTGTCATTTATTTCATATCACACCTGGCAAAAAACCCCCAATAAAACGCTTTCTCATAGCTAACACAAAGCAGGGGGCTAAGACAACATCATAAGGATGACTCGAAGTTTCAAACACCATTACGAGAATAAGTGGATTGGATATGTGATCTAAAAATAATTTGAGATATTTTTGTGGTTTACCGGGAAAAACACTACCATTTTGGGAGTTAATGTCATGTCGGCATGTTGCCATAAAAGCTTCTTTTCTTCAAATTCATGTTATGACATTGAATTGTTCAGTACAACCTTTTGTCCCACGTACTATATAGAAAAAACAATTACCACCATTGACTTAATGTGGTTAAGCTGTGAAGCCTGGGACTTAAAAGTGATTGTGACTTAAAGTACTTGTAAGTCGTCGTTGCAAGCCACCAATAGTTTGAGTTCTTCTTGTGTTTCACTGCACAAAAATCTGACGTGTTCCATTCACTACCTCTTCTGCAAACAAACTATTCTTACAAAAGATTATTCTTATATCCGCATCATTCTGATCAAAATAAACATTACCAGAAATAATCTTATGGTAACTAAAAGTGATATAAGGGAATTAACTAAGCTAAAGCATAGTTAACTCTTTTAAAAGTTTATGTAATTGTCATTAGAATTCGGTCCGTTTCATTATCAGACGTAAAATAAAAAAGTATGAAACGGATAATAGCTTCTAATGAATTACAATAAATTTTATCTATAATATGGACAATTTCAGTCGACAGAGAGATTCTCCCGGATAAAGTGTGAAGAAAAACGAGGTTTATAACCTACGTAAAATAAAAATAAAAACGTATTTGTAAATACGTTGTTACTTACACTAAAATTATATTTTCCTCCTCATCGCTTTCTCAGCAGAAAATACACCATGTTCCTAGATCCGTTTGCTAGGAGAAAGCTTTCATGTGGCATTTGTGGCTCAAACTTTTTAGCAGTGCGTATATTGCGAAGTTTAGCTTGGGAGCCTCTTGGTTGTAAATGACATTTTAATAGCGCTGCTGGACTTAACTAGAACATTTATTCAAGGAAATGGACTGGAATGGTGAGCTGAGGTCATTACGCTTTACGGTCGATTGCATGACCAAGAACGAAATCGTGAGTTGCAGCAGATGCCATTTCTATTGGCCCACATCCCAGAGAGAGACAGAACAGGCCATGTTTCGCTTCTTGCACCGGTGACAAGTGAAGTACTGGGTCTCCATGGTTACCTGGATATATATAGCACGCCCCATCGATCTGGGGCACGGGGTTACCCCGTCTTTTTGACAGCCTCCACACGAGGGCAATGGTCAACACGATAAGCCCCCCTTTCGAATAAGATGAAAGTGCTACAAAGCATAATACCATCCTTGGGCATAGGCACTTTTATGCCGAGATCGTAAAGCTACTCCGGCATCTAATCAAAGTTTTGCTGCACAACAAATAAAAACCTAACGTGTTGCATTTACATTATTTTCTGGACCTATGTTGCAGCAAGAATTCTATTCTGTGATACGAAGATTTAAGAAACCCCCCTCCCCACGGCAAACTACCTAATGGAATATATTTTGAAAAGTTTGTTTTTTAACAAAAAAGGGCTCTAACGATTTCGATTTAAAACCCGTTTATTAAAGATACTTAAATAAAAAATAAAATGTGCATACTACATTCAGAAAGTTCCTGGAATGTGTAAATAACACACAAACAACTTATCATAAGGCAATTTACACAACATTTCCTTCAAAATAGTTCACTTCCGCAGTGACACACTTCGCCCCTGTGTGTAAAGAGACTGAAAGCACTCCCGTAAGCCATTTTCAGATACCTTGCTTAGTGCCCTTGTGGTATGTACAGCAAATTCTTCAGCGTTCGAAAAGCTTGACTGAAATGTTTATGCCATTCATAAACCTGAGATTTTTCAATGCTGCTTCACCATAAGCTCCCACCATTCTCAGTGTCTCTGAGGGAGATTTGTTTAAGAAAACACAAATCGTTATGTTCAAATGTTTCTCCGTTGCCGACATTATGAAATGCGATAAACGAACATGCATACACAACAAATAGTTGCCAAGCAAAGACAAAAATCATTATTTGCATAATAAATGAAATGAAGTATCGTCTATAACGTCAGCAGCAACACGTAAAAATAAAATATCCTTTTCTTTCGTTTACATTAAAGAGAGAATAAAAGATTCCGAGGACTTTTTGAATCTAGGGTTATATCGAATTTTCTGGGAGTAACCTCTGAAGTCGTCTTCATTCTGGATGACTTCTATATAAATGTTAAACCGTAAGAGATAGATATAAGCTTACTACACAAAAACTGTTGAGCACGTTAAAGCACACAATTTGTGTCATATACAATTTTTTCGTGGAGTTAACCATTTCTGAGGTGTTTAAAAAACTTTAAGTTTTCTCAAACGGGAATTTTTCAATTTCCAGCCGTGCAAAGAGAACGAATCTCAATCACATAGCAACCAGCTTTACAACGATATGACTATCGCTTTAGCCTAACGCGCTCCCTATTTCCCCCTCTAAGTAAGGAAGTAAGTAATAAGACCATTTCTGCTAATGTTTATCTCAATTGTCATGAAGTATACAGAAGAATAAGCTTTTGAACAATAATTTGTTACAGAAATGTAGAGAAATGTAACATCAGATTTTTAGGATATATTCCTCCAAATCTTTTCTACCTCAAAGAACAAATTTTAGAAAATAGATGTTTAAAAACTTTCCGGCGCGTCTCACCCTTGAAGAAATTCTGAATTCTTCTTACTGACATATTTCTGACACCTATTGCTTACAAGGAAAGCATAAAACTCTTCATTTCACCGTTACACATTTCAGACATTGAAGCTAAGGGCTGGAATATAGTGCAATATTGGGTACATTTTACATTGTCTCTCTAAAGTATCTGGAGGGGGGGGGGCGCAGCATGCACAGCTGTTCCAGGTACTCTGTCCACCGTTTCGACGGAAGTGTGGGAAAAAAAGAGACAAAAAATGTTCCATTCATAAGAGTATCTGTTCCGGGGACAAACACTAGCCCCACATAACCTAGATCAGCAAATGGCGTACTGAGATTTCAAAACGGGTAGTTTATACTCAGGCATTTTTCATTTCGCCGCAAAACTAAGATTACACAAAACGCACCAGGCAGTAAATTATGTGACTGGTTTATGGGAAAGCTGTTAGATGAAAAGAAAAAAACACTAATACACCGAAAAGGTTACATTAAGGTACCATTTATCTAAAAATGTGTATGTATACCCTTAACATCCTGTATATGGCATGCTCTTTAAGCTATTATATAATGCTTAATGTCATCTCTCAGAACTTCATCAAATTTGGTCACACAGAAAGAATTACAGTTATTACTGATGGCGAATGAACTTTTATAAAATTATAAAAGCACAATTCTGGGAACTTTTGGAACATACGCCCCTGAAGGTACACACTGAAAACTTAATCGGACTCTGGCCAAACGCTAAGAAGTAAACAAAGTTGGAATTGTCGATTTAACGAGGGGTTGTCGTGTGCCCTGGTTTGGTCACGCGAGCATTACTTGGCACAAGAGGCTATCAACTTGGGATTACCACATCTGCTGACATGCTGCCAGACACATTAATCACAGGTTACAAGCCGCCCCTTTTCGTCAACAAGGGCTGCGGTCTGGCTACTCGATACATCCCCTGTCACAAATAGTTTGAGGTTACAAGTTAAATGTTCGCGGTAACATAATGAAAGCACCCTTTACTCACTTTGTTAACTAGGTTCTTGAAGGAACATACAATTGCTGGCAACTTTGTTAGCGTATTAGTTACTAGCAGAACCATAACCCTGTAGGGGGGGGGGCCTATAGTTGACACGTACGTTTAGCCATGTTCTATATTCATTGATAAGAATTAATTTAATCGTATTTTCCAAACTACGATTTTAAATAGAGCCATAAACATTTCTGGACACACCTTCCTATCTAAAGTCGTCCTCCGTGTCTAGGGTAACATTGGGCGCAACAATTCTTAGCATGGCTTCTTTCGGAGGGGAAGCAAAGCCGTTGGTCCCGTGTCGTAGTTTGCAACACGTAAAAGAATCTAAAATCTGATAAAGAGCCCTCTAAGAAAAATTAAGCGGTTTTTCACGCCGAATATAGAACGGGACGCTGAGAACCACAGCAGCACGGCAATAAATAACGCTTAATTTAATTTTGCTATCCAAGATTCTCGTAACTGATTTAACCTATCCAATTTTTCCTCTCAATGTACGAGTCCCCACCACAGAATTGTGACAAACATAAGCTGCTATAGAGTGGTATTAAAAACAAACATATTGATGGTATGATTAAAATATTTATTAATATCGTTAAAATAGTTCAATGTTTTAATTGTATTTGCACAATTTTATGTATGTATATAATTAGTCAGCTTGCCCTGCTCAATGGCGCAGTGGGTTAGAGCACGGATTGGGCCCGGATTCGATCTCTCCCATTGGGGTGTGGATTTTAAATCCGGGATATAGGACCGGTGAAGAAAGTGAGGAGCTGCGATGGGATGCGTGATGCTGCCCCATCAGTTCGTTCATATCGGTCAAATCAGGTCTGGGAATTTGCTCACATCTGCTTAAACTCACATTTGGCACAAATGGTACATTTTGGCAAGTTTATTATATAGATTGTTTTTCGGAAGTTATTGATGTAAGGGTAACTGATTGTTACACTCTACCGATTTATGGGACTTGGGAAATGTTTTTGTCGCTTGGGGCAAACATACGGCTTCAAGTGCTGGATGGCATAATGATCTCATTGGTTAACCTTTGCGTCCAATGATATGAGACAATGGCATAGTCAATAATATCGAAGACTTGATCATGTGGTATTCTCATACGCTATTTTGACGGTTTTACATTTTTAACAAATCATAAGATAGCGTCTGGTTGTTTTCGTTGAGTTTTAGAGTATCGGGCAGAATATATTTTCAAGCGTAAATTTGACCCACTGCAATAAAGTGTGCATTTTTAGCAGCTGCGAATTGTATCAGACAAATTGTCAACGTAAGCTGGCACATTATTCTCAGTCTAACTCTGAATTAAGCAGACTCAAAAAGTAGCCTAATGTAAAGGGCATTAAGCTGCAAAGCGTAGCCGAGGAACTTTTTTATTTGTTTTTGTTTTTGTGTTGTAAGTAGAGGGCTGAAGCAGTTTGCGGCCGAAGGCTTAGCGGCAGAACAGAGTAGATTGGGTTTGTGAAACTAAACCCAAATAAACCTTGTGTTCGTAAGATCAAAATATGTAGTGTCCGTAAATTATTTCTAAGTGTTTTTTGACAAACCAATGTCATTTTGGGATTTCTCGCGGAAACAACTCTTAAAACTGTTCCAAAGTCAAATAATTACCTTTATTTTTTGTCAAATAGTGTTAAATACATTTTCACAAAGAAATTGAAGCGATTAGGTTTAAAAATCAAAGTAAGCTTGAACGGATAACTTTCAGTAGCCATTAGAAGCATTTGTAAATCTAAACAGAGGAACGAACTTCTTAAGCTAAATAAGAGATTTGGATCAAATAATTTTTGCGAGAATACCAATACGTGTAGAAAATTTGAAATATATACATGATAGGAGAGCGTATGAACAAAATTGTGCTTCATATACTATTATGGTAGTTGCAGTGGCGGCTGCTGTCTAAGAACACAAGGGCCATGAACATCCTAACTTTTGACACCTTGTGGATTGATTTTGTTATTTTTTCTTTCAGTACTATTAAACGTAACGTATATGTAGTAATTTAGAATCTACATCGTTTGAGTCTACCACGTTACCCCTCTAAACTCGATGAGATGTGGTAATATTTCCCCTAGCACATTATGGATTATGTACGTTTTAGAAGTTTTTGTTATCTGTCATGCCGCGTAACTGGTATAACGTAATTGTTTTGCGGGTGAAATATATATAGGACTTGTGCACAGCTGAATATGTGCACATCTTTACCACGTATCTCTCAACTATAAGTTCACGTCAATGCCACTAGATGGAAGTACAATGCAACTGTAGTTTCATTCGTGTAAGCTTCAATTTTGCGGAATGTGGGAACTCCCATTCGGTTTTCATCTTGGCATAAATCTCGCCAGATGGTAGCATGTTGAACGGTTATGCCAATTCTCTTATTATATGTACAGTAACATTCACATATAACGTTAGTATGATATGTTATAGTGATATGCTTATAGAAAAGCATATTTTATATAAAATATATTGTGGATTTTTGGAAGTATTTAGTATATTTGTATACTATATTATCACTATTATCATGCAATGTTCGGGATCCTATTTTAACAGCAAATGCATCTATTTAGTATAGTTTCTTTTATTTATAGTCAAGCATATTTAATGTAAAATACAGGGTGTTTCAAAACGACACCAAAACGAAGTTGTGGACCTTGTTGGTCATATCGTATGCGACACGTGAATATAATTTTCAGCTCTAAATTCGGCACATACAAAAACTGCCATAAAATCACCATGGATTAGGCAGTCGTACATAATCAAATGGCACGTGTCTGGCCCACTCCAAGAGAGAAGCCAGCGGTAGCAAAAGTCCCAGTCGCGTGGTGTAGGAGTGGTTTGATAGACACACCGGCGCGGCACGTGTCACCTTAGTAATGGTTGAGTTTTGTTATGTGTTTCGTATACCAAATTCTGAGGTTGTTTACGTGGCGTATGGCAACCGTTGTTCCTTCGCTGCCTAATCCCAAATGTGCGATTTTTAAACACACATAAACTTTAAATAGAAGAGTTTGAAAGTTGCGACGTCAAGTTTCGGATAAGTCAAAGTTTGGTGTCATTTTGAAACGGCTTGTATATTGTGGGTCTTTGGGTGTATTTAGTATATTGTATGCTATGTTATGAGTATTATACAATTTTCGGGATTCTATTTTAACAGCAAATGCACCTATTTAGAAGAGTTTTTTTTTATTTATAGTCATGTGGCCATATTGGTAAACGTTGTTATACTGCTATTTGGTATCAACCATTTCCATGAACGGGGTTTGATGCTAATTGTTTACATGTGCGGATGATGCAGTATGAAACAGCGACCAGTTATTTGGATAGTGTCAACCTGAATTCCGTTGAAATTAAGTGCCAACGAAGACTAAATTATCAGGATAACTCAACCCCAAAAGAACTAGGGCCTCCCAGAGCAGATTTGTTGATTGAAAAAGTGACAATCTAATAAATGCAACTACAAGCGGATATTCATCAAAGAACTGAAGGTAGAATAAACGTAACAAGTTGTGTGGGTACAACGAAAGAAATGCACTGTATTATTTGTTTTCCATTTTTGAATTTCAGCTCGGAGATTAATTCGAGTGTTACAGCACCACACATTTGTACGATAAAATAAAGAGGCACGAAACCTGCCATTCACACAACATGTCAACATTCAACTCTCAATGCTTAACAAAGTTAACATCAGTTCTCAGCTTGGAAACGTATACAGAGTCTGTGAGGACACACAACGAACAAGAGATAATAATAGATATTCTCCAGGATAACAGACTGCATACAATTTTACTTTTAAGTGAAGTATACGGATAAACAGGACATCTCACAAGAATAAGTAATGCAGTTTTATTTATTCAGAAAAAGAGGCTTGGTGAGTGCTAATAAATTAGTAATTTTAATATTTAACTGACGAATGAATGCAAACGGAGAGTAGCGAAAGCTTACACATTGCCCCGTTCTTGCCCTAAAATGAACTTAATTATGTACAGAACAATAACAACTTACAAAAACAAACCTCTCTTTTACACAAAACTTATGTAGGTACTATTATCACTATTGTTATTGCTGTTGTTGAGAGAAACTGCAACTGTGCCAATTCTTTTTAATCATGACTGTTATACAATGGATCTATTTTACATTTTCAGGTCCATCGGAATCTAAAGTTTTGTGAACGCACGAGCCGCCACTGGGTAGTTAGCATGAACTATTGGTTTCATATGGTGGGTGCGCCAATACTTCTCAACCATTGGGATACAGTAGCCCTCCGACACGCATTGTTTTACCTACGTACCTCGCGACTATCCTGTGTAGCAGGGCATTATTCCCAACAACTTCCATCGATTCCTTGGGACATTCTCAGGAGTTGACTCACTGAGAATAACTTGATGTACGAGTGCTCTTCAATACCACTTGAATGCACGACAGTCTCCGAACAACTTATTTCATATTGCTCACGGCGCTCCTACAGGCCACTCCAGCACCATCTAATGTTATTACCGTGCTACTGAAACGGTTAACATGCATTTGATCTTTATTAATAGAAACCTCTCAGATAATGCACGTGGGAAGTCGCTGACGTTTTTCAGTGCACCAATGAGCGCGTTACTTTAGCCAATGAATGCGTAGAAATTACAAATGACAGAAAGACGTTAACTATAAGTGGAGTAAAACACAACGTAGCTGTTTTCTCTCGTTTATGTAACTTTCTTGTGAACTTCACAGGTGCAAGTGTATTCCTAAATATGTGGAGGCCTCGGGATGTATCCAGCCTTGTTGCTATAAATAATGGTAGTCGTTAATAATCTAGCTAGTTTTCCTTACAAAAGGGATCCGATTAGACAGTTTTTTAGTGAAGTCAGGGTTCCGCTTTCGCACGTTAAATAAGAGGCGCGAGGATTGTGACATGGAGATATTGGTACTGGAACAGACTAAACTATTTCAGGCAGAAACGGTATCATTTAATTTACGCTATTCATGATGGTGTAAGAAAAGGTTGGGATGACAGCAGTTGCTCTTGCTGCCTTCCAGCCCGTGTCACGTGGAAAAAAGTAATGGTCTTACAAGCAAGCGGAAGCTAGGGCTGGATTGAGGGCTGTTTATATTTGGCTTCGGGAATCCTTTGCTGATTCACATCCCGAGATGAATGCTGAAATATTTGAAGCTTGGCTCCAGAACACACTTTTTAAAAGAGTATTATTGTACTAGAAAATTATAGTTATTATTGGCTTAAGATTAAAATTCCCACCATGTCCAGCAGAAAAGACGAAATGAACAGATTATCGAAGAACATAATTTAGTTTTATCCAGTCCAGTTTCTATAAAAACCGTGCTTTTGGAGAAAATTCGGGAAGCTAATATACTGAAAGTGTATACAATATACGAAATGACAAACATCTTGAGGTTACCACCATTTCACTGTTCTCAATTCGATTAAGCTGACATGGGCACGCCTTAAACATGCAATAAAAACGCGGAATGAGCCTCCTCCTATAAGTAACAGCATGAGCAAAGTGTTGAGAGAAAGTGTACGGATGCAGATTCGAGTGTATGAGAAAGAGGTGTTCAACACACCATACATCTAGAACGATAATTTTAACTACGGGCTATTTCACAAGACAATGCTTCGTTTATGATGATACATGTGATGAAAATGACAGTGATAGCGAGGAAGGCGAAAACGCAGCGTAATGCAAGTAGAAAATGTGGTTAGATATTATTAGCACGGTGTAGTACTCTCGTTGCACTTAAAAATGTAATCTATGAGTATAAAAGTATACTGGAAAGTATATAATAAGTGTTTAATACATATATAATCGTATTAGAATTAATAAAGAATATTGGAATACACATCTTATGTATTTATTATTCTGACCCTTTACTATTTCTCGTGTATAAAACAAGCAGAAGTCAAAGGCATAAAAATTGATAAATTTCCTATAAAACGAATATCCTGAAAATGTGTTACATCATTATTGACTTGGCACTCTAAAAATACATCTCCATGCGTGTAACGCTAGTTTACTTGGGGAAAACGTAACATTGTTGCCTTCTCTGTCACTGATAATCTTGTAAATAGTGGATATCAATGTACAAATCCGGCTATGATAGCAAATACAGCTCCTATAGAAAATACATAGTGGAAATGGGCCACAACATAAGTATTATGGAGAATAATATCAATAGCTGAATTGGCTAAAATTACTCCCACAATCTTATGGCAGCCTTTGAAGCCGACCACGTTCACCTTTTCAGTAGCATAGTAATAACATACGTTAAGGCTACCCCTTCTACCAATTTGTATTCCGATGACAGTTCTACACAAAGTAAAACAGACTTCTGCTCCAATCCTCATATAACTTTCTCAGTGAAATATACTTTTGATTTTACTCATTTTTGATCGTGTACAAATGATCCATCTGCGTAATTCCATAAAAACTGAATCAGTGCTTAGCCATACCGAGCTTGAAGAAACAAAATAAAAAGTGTAACAACGAATTTTAAATTTTAACATGCATTCATTTCAGTAATTTCACACGTAGTTAATTTGTTCACACACGTAGTTGTAAATGTGCAAGCCTCCTAAATATTTGAAAACAGCAAAATAAAGTGATTCGCTAAATAAATGCAACAATACACACATGTGCCCATCGGCTTCTAAATAGCAGCTATAGTGTTATTTACCAGCTGTAGAAAAACACATTTACATGTAGCATCAGTTTATTTTATTGTAAATATCTCTCGTGCTCAAAAAAATATATTACCTGTCAATGTATTCCATTTTCCATTCAATTCTTTCACAGGTTGCAAATCTGAAACATAAAATAGCAATGATAATTACACATTTGCACGTTTACATATCTAGCCTCTAGGGAAAACAGGTTTCCATTTCTATCTATCTCTCTCTCTCTCTCTCTCTCTCTCTCTCTCTCTCTACATTATTCAGACTATGAAATAGAGTTCTGCTGGGTCGAGTAAACATGCACAAAATAACAGATGGCGAATACAATCCGGGTGTACACTGATTGAATTTGACCGAGTGTAAGGAGCCATACACAACGAAAATTAAGCGTAAACAAACGCCGTAAAACTTAGATCCAAGTTTGCCGCGATATCGTCATTCTCATTGACAGTTATAAACTAAAGCAGTAACCAATGGCAAGAGAGCGTTACCCAGCTCAGCTAACATGGCGGCCTGTAAAGCGACCAGTGACAAAAGAGAAGTGTACACTAACGTGCATAAAAAGTGGTTCGTTCTACAAGAACGTATTAAGGTGACGTATCTGTAAATTTTGACCAAAAACTGCGATAAATTAAAAAATAAAATGTGTTACATTCACATATCTTTGTGTACAGATTTTATAAATGTTTGTTAAAAAGGTTATTGTTCTATCTGCTTCATGCTAATCGAGATAAAATTAGCAGAAATGCTCTTATTACTTTTCTCCTTGTAAGTAGAAGGGAAACATTCAAATCATTTAAAAGCTGGTTGCTGTGCGATTGAAATTCCTTGTGTGCATGGAGAGGAGTTGACAAATTCCCATACAACAAAAGAATGAGTATGTTAAATCTGGAACCAATAATAAGGAATATCTATGAAAGGCCCAGCTCTACAAAAACAAAAAGGTCTTTGACATAAATTGGATGTTTTAATGAGATACACATATGTTGTGCAGTAAGGCTTTTTTATTATATATTTTACTGTTTTCCTTTTATGCAAACTTTATTCAGAATAAAGTCTTTAGAGGCTATTCCCAGAAAATTCAGATATATATTTTACTTGTCATGTTAATATCTTTAATATACTAATCAAAATACTAGATGCCCCAGGTCGGTGCTCCATTTTAATTCCGTGTTTCACCAGTGTCACCACCTGTGGTGCCACAAGTAGTAAAAGCGGGCGTCACAAACTGCCAAAAAAATCAAAATCGTCAAATCCATTTTTGAAAAAATCAAAATTTTCGAAAATTTTTCGGTTTGAAGAATATTGAGGAGTTCTCTTGCGAATCTTCGTGTCGCATCCTTGGGAGCTACTTAAATACCAAGTTTGTTATTTAACGAGCTTTTTCGTTTTGGAGCTAAGTTGTTTACAGACACACAGACACTGATCGTTTACTAATATGAATTTTTAATTCGGGGTCTCAAAACATGTATTTCCGGTTAAATCTCGGTTACCAATTTTACGTGAAATACAATACCTGCTCTATACCTATATAATAGTACGTGTAGAGAAAGTAACATTTAATATTTTTCCAATAACAAAAATATGAATTTTATATTTTGAGAAAATATAGTTTTTCGCAATTGTCGCATTTGAACTGCCAGTTAACCGAAGCCATAAATGGATAGGAGCATGCATGGATATTAATGCATGCCGGACTCCAAATTCTTGATATCTTGAAGCTATTTTCCAACATTTCCCAAGCCCAAATTGTATTTTTATTAATTTATTTCAATGTTGCGTACAATGTAAGGTACACTAAAAGAAAATAACCGCATGCCTTTAGGAAAGAATGCTCCTATTTAGATAAATAAATTATTAAACTTTGAAAAAACAATTATATTGGAGGGCACAGTAAGTAATAATTTTTCTAAACAGTTAGAAATTTATAAAAGAAACCCCTGATAGCATAGATTTGTAAACTCATTTACTCAAACTTTCTGATGTGAATATTTTTAAACTCGCGTCGTGTGAAGCTTATTCATCAGATCAGTAAAACATTTTTATTTAAATAATCATGGAAGCTATCCTTTTGAAACATGACAAAAACATTATACTGTAAATTTCATTGGTATAAATTAGAACAGGGTTTTTGATTTTCCAAATTCATAGATACATTAGCTTAATTATTTTTTCTATGTAAAGTTTCTACCTTGAGATAATCAACACCGACTCTATCCAGCAAACATCAGCTCTGTGTGTGACTGGATTAAAAACAATTCAGGCAAACAAAAACAAACCAATGAACGACGTTATCTTCGATTTTATATGCTGGTATACGTCTATAAAAAATGTTTTCGCTTTTTTGATTGATAGATACAAGGCAATGAAACATACATTTGGCCTTCTAGAGGAAAGGCTGAAGATTATGTGCATGTGTTGTTAAACTGGACGACATTTATGTATAAGCTTTTATCAGAACAGTTAGATGAAGGTTGAAGTTATTGCAGCCCTAGAACGGCAATTAGAAAACTGAAAGTGTGAACATAAAAAAAGTAGCACAACATAAAAATACGAGTTCAATGGAATTAAAAGAATAAAAAACAAAACGTTCTTAACTAAATTATTATTTACAAGCAATTATTTTATATTTTCTTAAGTTGTACTACATATATTGTACCTACCTACCTATTACACAAGGTGAATAAGAGCAAAAATATTTGTATTAACGTTTGAAGACAATATGATGATCCAGTATTACTATCTCTGTCTCTGTCTCTCTCTCTCTCTCTCTCTCTCTCTCTCTCTCTCTATTTTTTGCTGTTTTTTAAAGTTATGTTCATGAGAAAAATTTCACGATGTTTTTAGGATAGTGGTTATTCCCTATCTTTGGTGTTTAATATTTACATAATAAGTCACACGGTTGTCTCTCCTTTGCCCTCTGCCCTGTCCGACAATAGATGGAGTGATGTATATAAACACGGCAGAAACATAGCTCAGGCCACTTCAGAAACATTAGATCTTGAAATTTGTGCATCATTTATCAGAATTCTAATGTTATGTGTACAAAATAAGATACGCTTGTGAATATGCATTATTCTGTACTAAACATCAAATTATTTGCACTTATATACTTACCTGTCTTCATAATATATTATACCATATTAGAAAATATTAATTTATATGTTATATTTATAATCTCTTATTATACTATTATTTTTATGCCAAAATACAACGAAGCGTTGGCTTAACGATACATTTGAAAAGTAGTCAATTTGCTTGTAATGTCACAATTTGGCAGTTCCCTTAATTTTCGGGCGGTATACTACCCTCCCAATCCAGTAGCTAGAACTATGCTCCAGCAACAGACTAAGTTCACATTGACAGAAGGCGGGACTATGTTTGCCATTACCGATATAACATCCGTTGTTTCAATTTGGACCACTTTATATGCGCGGAGATAGACATGTATCATAGTTAACAGATAGCTGCCCGGCTAAGGAGGAAAAGTCTTTAAAATGCGCCGCCTATATCAACTCGCTTTCCTGCGATGTTTATACATGACCCAATAATTCCTGGCCAGTGTATTAGCGAGCCAACACATTAAGTAAGAAATAACGTGATGATTACGTGATAAGAATAGCTTTCTTACGTTTGAAGTAAATATACATTTGAGAGCTTGGATTTTGCAAGCTGCTATGGTTACTTTTAAGACGTGGTTTTATGTTTATATTATTCATTGTGAACAATATATCATCTAGTTGTAAAATTTACGTTATGTTAACACTTAATTTTAATTGTAGATGAAGAGCCTTGGAGCCTGATGCGAATATGGGTACGTTTATTGCTTTCTCTATACACACTATGTTCATAGTGTATAGAGAAGGTATTGCACTCCACCCAAAAATTCGATACCGAAATTTCACTGAAAATATACAGGCTGTTTCAAAAATACGGGGCATAATTTCAGGTAGGTATTTCCCACATGAAGACAATCAAAATAGTTCATTATAACATGTGTCCGGAAATGCTTCATTTCCGAGTTATGGCCTTCACAACATTGGAATTCACTGGAACGTTTTTCTTTCCGCAGGTCTTTGCCGTCAAAGGAGACATTAGGAGGGCGCTCTGATAGTTCATTCTGAGGAAGGTTACATTCAGTGTTCTTTAGGCGTTAAAACTGTGCGACATATATTCAAATCAAGAGCTGGCAGAGATACACTTCATGTACGGTAAGGCGGACGGCAATGCTGCGCTGGCTCGTCGTTTGTACCAGGAGAGGTACCCACAGCGACAATGTCCAGATCGGAAGACATTTGTACGTCTCCATTCCCGTCTGTGCGAATATGGAACATTCACCTCTCCTGGTTTGGGAAGGGGACGACCAAGATCTTCAACTCCAGAAGTGCAGGAGGAGATTCTGGAGGCTGTGGACAGGTCTCCTATCAGCACACGACGGTTAGCGTTACAAGTCAATGTTCCTCATACGAGTGTCTGGAGACTGTTGAACGAGTATCAATTGTATCCTTATCATTTGCAACGTGTACAGGCCCTGTCACCAGCAGATTACCCTGCACGAGTTAGGTTCTGTCAGTGGTTCTTGCAGCAGTGTGGTGTAAATCCGAACTTTTCTGCCGTCGTATTATTTACAGTTGAAGCACAGTTCACAAGAGATGGCATAACAAATTTCCACAATCATCATGTATGGTCACATGAAAACCCGCGTGCAACTGTTGTATCTCATCACCAGGTGCGGTTCTCCCTCAACATGTGGGCCGGTATCATTGGTGATCGATTAGTTGGACCCCATGTACTTGTAAACAGACTTACGGGGCAGGCGTACACAAACATCTTGGAAAACACCATACCTGACGTTTTCGAAGACACTCCACTGATCAATCATCAACACATTCACTTCTTGCATGATGGCGCTCCTGCACACTTCAGTCTTACGGCTGCCGGTACTTGGATCGAAGGTTTCCTGATCGATGGATAGGTAGAGGTGGCCCAATTGCTTGGCCTCCACGCTCACCTGATCTGAACCCTCTCGATTTCTACTTGTGGGACCATTTAAAATCATTGATTTATTCGTCTCCGGTGCCGGATTTGGAATCCCTTCGGAATCGAATTGTGGCAAGTTGTGAAGACATACGCAATACTCCTGGAGTTTGGGATCGTGTTCGCAGGTCAATGAGACATCGATGTGAGGTCTGTATTCAAGCAGGAGGTGGACATTTTGAACATCTTCTGTAATGACAACAACCTGCGGAAAGAAAAACGTTCCAGTGAATTTCAATGTTGTGAAGGCCATAACTCGGAAATGAAGCATTTCCGGACACATGTTATAATGAACTAATTTGATTGTCTACATGTGGGAAATACATACCTGAGATTATGCCCCGTATTTTTGAAACAGCCTGTATGTTTTTATATAGTATCCAAAAAGAGAATTTTAGAAATAGGTCCATGTGTATGTGTGTATGTGTGTGTGTGTGTGTGTGTGTGTGTGTGTGTGTGTGCGCCCGTGTGTCTGTGATTACGATAACTGAAAAACGAAAAGTCGGTAAAATATCAAACTTGGTATTTAAGTTTAGTATCTTCCATAGGTGCCACACAAAAGATTTTGAGAAAAATCCCCCCCACCCCAAACTAAGTTTTACATGGAACTCTTTTCGAAAATTTTGATTTTTTTATAAATGGCTCTAAAGGTTTCGATTAAACTATCGTATATTAAAGATATTTACCTGTCAAATAAACTGTATATCCTGAATTTTCTGGGAATGACCTCTGAAGAATACTTTATTCTGGATGAATTTTACGGAATTTTGCATTACTACTAAACCGTAAGAGATGGACAAAAGCTTATCACACAAAAAAATGCAGAGCACGTTAAAACACACAATTTAATTTATATACACTTTTTTCGTGCAGTTGGTCGTTTTTGGGATATTCCTTGTTTTAGGTTTCAGCTTTGAAAAACTTGTACTTTCTCATACAGGAATTTGTCAACTCCTGTCCATACACACAGAAGAACTTCAGTGACATAGTTTTTGGGACTATCACTTTAACCTATGGTGCTCCCTTATTTTCCTTCTACTTACAAGGAAGCAAGTAATAGGACTATTGCTGCCAATTGTTTCTCGATTGGCATTAAGTAAATAGAGGCATAAGCTTTTTAAAAATAATTTTTGGCAGAGATGTAGAGAAAGTCATATGAATGAAAGACATCAGATTTTTTCCTTAATGACCATCACAGCAAGCTATGAATGCTGGCACTAACTTAATACATCTCTCGTGTTATTGAAAATCACTTGTATTACTTTACAATTAATAAAAGCTGCACATTTGTATTTAGTATAATTATTGTTAAAATCATATAAACTCTAATATTTTGCAGTAGCAGCATCACTAAAATTCAAAACTGCCGACACAACCTCACTCGCAATTTATGTCTCACCCAGAAGGCGCGAACACGAATACGCGCGCGCGCACACACACACACACACACACACACAGGTTGTTATTTAATTAAATAAAAATCGTCACAGATACGCACACAGATATATATGAGAGGGTCGGAGAGGAGTGATCCTGGAACTCTTCATAAGGGGCAAGGAAGCTGCTTTTAAGACTTTTATTTAATTAAATACCATTGGTGACAAACATTCAACAAGGAAGAATCCCTTTATCTCTCGAGAGCAATTCTGCAATTTACGTCGAGAGGGAGCAGTCTTTTCATTATTTCCCTTACCTCTACTTATGTCTTCAACCAGTCAGTCAGGCGGTGCCGTCTGCGTCAATGTATGTAATAACATTGTTAAATTTTCACTGTCATCTCTCAAAATTCTTACCGTCGCTTCACTTTCTTCACGGTGTGAAGTAAGTCGTCGCACTCTTTTTCAGATGTTCTTACTAGTTCTGGAGTTGAGCTGAATACCTCTTTAGTCCCTTAAAATAGAATCACCCGTTTCACGACAAAGCAGTCGTAACAAACTCCCGCTGAAAACACAATTTTTGTCGCATCAGAACGCACTCGTTAATTCGCTGATTCGCATATATAGCAATTGGAAATTTCCGTAGAACATTCTAGAGCGTTCTTGGGGCGGTGAAAAAAAATAACTTTCAGCAGATACTGGTTATCTGACATTATAGCTCTTTGGTGTTTTATTAGACAACAGCGCTACTTATCTTTATTTCTCTCCAACTGGCCGGCCCCAACTTCTAAAGCTTGCCCCGCTAACCACAATAATTCACTTTATTTCTGGGTGTTTTATGCAATTATTTCCAAGGAGAAGTGTGCTGGCAATGTATTGGTGTTGCGTGTAGTAACGTACGAGAAGGAAAATTGGGAAAGGGAGACGTGATAAGACAAATAGCGAAAAAAGGAGGAAATAATATGGTTAAGAACGGGCGTTTTGAGGTTAAGACTGATAAGAAAAGGCATCCTACAGAGTCAGTGTTCAATTTTTGGAGGAAAGGACTGTCCAATTTGTGGAGGGAATGTGTGTCCAATTTGTGGAGGGAAGGAAGATCTAGAGCACATACTATTTGAATGCCAAGGAACGGATTTATGGAGAGAAAAGTTCTTGGAACAAAAGTGGAAAAGCGTTAAAGGGAATTTTTAGAAAGGATGGTAGAAGTTTAGGTCAGTTTTTAAGCACAGGTCTGGACAAAGCGAATCAGATTCAACATAAGCTTCTGTTAGTTATTAATGCTTTGATAGTTTTAAGGAACTAAAATATGTAAATATGTAATTATGTTGAGTATGACGACCAGGAGCTTGGGCTGGAAACGCCCATCAAATATGAATTAGCTTAACACAAAAAAAAATAAAATAACAATTAAAAATGTACAACTTTGGTAATACAAATAAAACATTTAAATAAACTATTCATGCTACGAATGAATCACAATACATTTCTTTCCAATTTGTGGACGAACATTTATTTGTGGAACTGCATACACATTAGGAGTTTTCCTCGCACTATAATTGGTTCGGTTTGTGTTTGTCATCGTACTTTATCTGCAATATATTCTCCAAAGTGATCTTCCCAGAAAGTATTTAATAAAATAGTTCATAATGTTTGTTTTATAGCAGCTGAGAACTGTCCACGACCTGTGCATTCTTAGAGCCGTCCAAGTAAATTATTCAGTTACTCTGACATTCAAAAGGAACCCCTACAGAAACGTAGATTATGCACGGAGAAAGACGGATGTTTGAAGCTGAAATAGTGTTACAGTTCTGAGCATGCAAACAAGGTAGCCCCGGTATAGAGAAAGCTCGCCACTAGAGCCAGAAGCATCTTATTAAGCCAGAATCGGGAGGTCAAGCATCTGTTGAATGTCAGGCTGAACCGAGCACGTTTCATTATGAATTTGACACTTAAAATATGTTCTCCTCAAACATAACGAGGCTTCACTGCAACTAGAGAGGCAGCAACATTTGTTAAAACATAATCATAATAAATACATTAATAAGTCATCTATTGATGAACAATCTGATGTGTTAAATTTCCATGACTTTCCCTAACCTATATCGTTATTAGTGGCTATGCAAACTATGTTTACGAAAACCTATTTATATTTTCTCTAGCACGTATTTAATATGTAAGTAAAGTATTACATTCCACCTATAAATTCGATACCAAGATTTGACCGGAAATACGTGTTTTGAGATTCGCTAATTAAAACAAGTTTTTAGAAAAATGTTCATAGCATGCATAGCTGAAAAAAGTTGGAATTTAAGTTCAGTATATTCCAGGGATGCAACACAAAGATTTTGAAGAAAATTCCCCTCCTCTCAACTACCGTCTACATGATATATTTTTCGAAAATTTTAATTTTCTCAAAAATTTCTTAACGATTTTGATTAAAATGCTGTATGTTTAAGATATTTTCAAGACAAACAAAATATATAAATATAATTTGCTTGGGAATAGCCTATGAAGACCTCTTCATTCTGGATAACTTTTGTGTAAACCGTAAGACATAGATAAAAACAATATAGATCGCATTAAATGCACAATACACTTTTTTGTGGAGTTAACCGCTTCCAACATACCCCTTGTTATTGGTTTAAATGTTAAGCTATATAAACTTTTCTTAAACGGAAAGTCATCTTTCGTCGTTTGTTTTACTTCTTGCCATGCTAAGAGAGCTGAATTTCAATTGTTTCAGTCATCTGATGTTATTCTTCATATAGACTAGAAATTCAGTTGATAAAATCATTAGCGTAATAGCTTTTAAATATTTGAATATCGCGTTAATATGATGTTTTTCCTTAATTCCTTTCTGTTTACAAATAAGTAATAAAATAATTTCTATAATGTTTATCTCGAACAGCATGATATAATTTAATAAACAATACTTTCTAAAGCCCGCCTGCGTGAGTAGAATGATTGTAGTGTGTTTGCCTCACATTCAAAAGGTCGTGAGTTCCAATCTTGTTTAGGGTGAGTTACCCGGATAAGGTTTTTTTTTCTGGGGTTTTCCCTTATCCTGAGAAGACAAATGTTGAGTAACTTTAAGCTCCATGAACCTCGAGATCATTAGAGCGTCATTTCACCAATTTCATTCATCGTCCGATATGACCAACCAGGTTAAAGGACGTTAAAATAATAAGAAAAATGCTTTATAACGTTTGTTTCCGGAACAGGTAGAAAAAGTCATCTGAATGGAATACATAAGATTTTTCATCTTCTTTATTTTAATAGAGATTTCACAAATAGTGGCCTACAACTTTCGTCATAAACACAAAGACAACAGCAAACAACGTCGGCGAAGTGTTAGACAACTGTACATTATATACTGTGGTTAAAAGTCCAAACATTTGCTATGCAATTGTCAGAAAAGCTGAAAATTGACATGACTTTAAAAGGTATTACAAAGTATTGATCAATTCAAGCTATTAATAATAAACACCTCCGGAATGGCTCATGACATATTCCATAGTTTTAGAATAAATGAATTTTAAATATGTCTAGCACGAACAATGAACATGGTAGGTAGAGAATTAAAATTCCATTCTTCTTATACAACCATGATGAAAAATAATAACGATTTCCCATTTGTGAAAAGTATAAGCATTTGAATATTTAAGCCAGTAGCAATAAATGTTTAAGTCCACAGAAACGTATGTGACAAATTGTATGGTTCAATAAGATATACGTTTTTTGTGGGAGTAGCACTGTCTCCCTTATGGCTTATCAATTATGCAAAAGTAATCCAGAATGAAGACGACGTAAAAGCATTTTTTCAGATAATTCAAGATATACATTGCATTTTTCACGAAAACCCCTTTAACATGTTTTCTAATCAAAATTATAAGATCCATTTTTGAGAAAAACTTTTGGAAAAATGTTCCGTGTAAAAGGTAGTTTCACATGTTTTTCCTGAAAATCTTCGTGTTTCATTCTTGGAAGAAATATAACGTAATTACAAAGTTTGATATTTAACTGATTTTTTGCTTTTGAGTTACGCTGTTTCAGACAAACGAGCATTTTTATAAAAATCGGTTATGTTAAACCCGCATGGCTTTTCTAGCTGCTCTACAAACAAACTTCTTACAAAAGATTCTTCTTCTTTCTACATCCCGCTATCGAGATAAACGTTATTACTTTGTTCCTTATAAGTAGAAGGGAACTAAAGGAAAGCGCTATGCTAAAGTGATAGTCAAATGTTTAGAAAGCTGTCGTCATGCGATATTTGTTTAAATCGCTTCTTTGCTTTGCTAAGAGTAGAATAAAAATAAAGTATAAGTACTTTACAATTAAAGCCAATATTAAGGAATTTTTTGGAAACAGTTACCTCCACAACAAAATGTAAATGACAAGTGTGTGATTTGACGAGATCTACGCTTTTTGCATCAGTAAGTTTTTGTCTATCTCTTACGGTTTAGCACTTAAGCGAAAGTCTGCAAATTTCAGCCAGAATAAAGAGATCTTTAGAGGCTCTTTAATATACTGGATTTTTAATCAAAATCCTTAAGGCAATTTTTGAGAAAATAAAACTTTTCGAAAATTTTTCCATGTAAAGGGTATGGTGGTGGTGGGGGATATTCTTGAAAATCTTCGTGTCTTTTTCTTGGAAGATACCATAGCTTTTGAGCTATGCTGTCCACCCTCCATACACACACACAATTGGCCGCACCGTGGCCGAGTGTTTAGTCCACTCACCTCTCACCTAGACGACTCGGGTTTGATCCCAAGCGACCATATTTGAGATTTGTGATGGACAAAGTGGCGCTGGGGCGGGTTTTCTCCGGATTCTCTGGTTTCTCCCACCATCACATTCCACCGATATTCCATCTTCATTCCATGTATCATCAGTGTCACGCCTGCGGTGCCACAGGTAGTAAACGCAGGCGTTAAACACTATCAAAAGAACTACACACACATGGACCTTTTTCTAAAAATTATTTTTTAAGACTTGGTGACTATAAAATATATATATGGTGAAATAAAGATATATATAACATCGAAATCGAATTTTTGGGTGAAATACAATACTTTCCCTAAATATTTACTATATGAAACAGAAAAACTAAAACATTAAATACTACCGCTGCCGCGTGCTTTGCCGTAATCGGATTTAAGAACAGCGCTCAGTGTCGATAATTGTAACGAAAGTAAGAAGATTATAGAGTTATATTTATTATTAAAGCAACTGTCCGATTTTAAACAATTTTAGATGAAAGCTATAAGCCTCATGTTGTAGCTGTACACATTTTCTCTGAACTCATTACCCACAACACAGCTTATCTACAGCAAAAAAAACTTACATGTTACATTCATATGATCTTCTCTAGTCAGTTTTCAAAAGAAAATTCTTACTAAAGCTTATTATTTATGTACTTGTTGTTACTCCAAATAAACACACTGTATTACAGGATGCAGTAGCGAAGGCGATAATAATTACTTTCTCTACACGTACTAAGTACACAGTGTATGGAGAAGGTGTATTCCACCCAAAAATTTGATATAGAGATTTCACCGGAAATATTGCATTGAGACGAATAAATAAAAAAAAACTAATTTTAAGAAAAAGGTCAGTGTTGTGAGAGTGTGAGTGTGTGTGTGTGTGTGTGTGTGGGCAGCATAGCTCAAAAACGAAAATACCGTTGAATACCAAATTTGGTATTTATGATTAGCATTCCTTAATCATGCAACACACAGACTTTCAAGAAAATCCCCTACTCCAGACTACCTATGACATTGAAACATCTTTGAAAATCCTATTTTGAAATTGGCTAACGATTTTGATTAAAATGCCATACCTTAAAGATGTTTACATGACAAAATGTATACCTTGAATTTTCTGGGAATAGTCTCTGAAGAGCCTTTAGTCTGGATACATTTTGCATAACTGGTAAATCCATAATATACAAAAAATATAGATGTGGTTAAAACGCACAATTTATGTCATATTATACACATAGGTAATAAAATAATATATATTTGTAGAATTACCTGATCCGAGATATTCCTTGTTATTGATTTCAATTTTGTGCTACGTAAAACCTTTCTGAAACGGGAGGTCAGCTTTCGTTTCATCTCTCTTGTTTTACTCCTAGCCATACAAAGCGAACCGAATTTCAATTGTTTCATTTAGTAAACGAATTTTGAAACAATTTGACTATCCCGTTAGTCTAGTGTATTACCTTATTTCCCTTCTACTTACAAGGAAATAATACAACCATTTCTGCTAATGTTTATCTGGACGATCACGATATAAATAAAGCAATAGTCTTGTTGCAATAGTTTGTGAATGGAACACATCAAATTTTTCTAAAAGGGCCTTTGTGGTGACTTTGAAATTCCATACTATTAGCATGACCATGAGAAATAATTAACGACTTCCGAGTTGAGAAAAGTTTAAGTATTTAAAAACTCAAACCTATCACAAAGGTTACCTTCTAATTATTAACGAAAAAATCGCTGCATTCTTCGACGAGATCTGCAGTTTCTGTGCGCTAAAATTATATTTCTCCGCCGTGAATGAATAAGTATTTATTTACATAACAATATCATACATAGAATTTCAACACTCACACTGGTCCACAGACCGTACGTACTTTTGTAATACACACTAAAAGCAATATTAAAACAACACAGAATTAAAAGAGAAAACACGAAAATAAAAAAACAAAGGTAATACGCAATCAAAAACAATGTTAAAACAATAAAGAATTAAGAGTGAACACGAAAATAAAAATACAAAGATATTCAAATATAGCAATTTAAATTTACAGCACAGAGTACAACTTCATAAAATGTAGAGCACGTTAAAACACACAATCTATGTCATATACATTTTTTTCGTGGAGTCGATCGTTTTTAAGATATCCCTTGTTTTTTGGTTTCAGCTTTGAAAAACTTATACTTTTCTCATACAGAAATTTGTCAGCTCCTGTCCATGCAAACAAAGGAACTTCAGTCACATACTAACTGGCCCTTGACTATCACTTTAACCTTTCGCTTCTGGTTACAAGGAAGCAAGTAATAAGCCTATTTCTGCTAATTTTTTCTCGATTAGCATTGAAGTAAATAAAAACATAAGCTTTTAACAATAATTTGTTGCTGAGATGTAGAGAAAGCCATGTGAATGGGACACATCAGATTTTGTATAAACAGGAGACCACGAATCGTATATTTCCAGTAAAATCTCGGTATAGAATTTTTGGATGGAGTGCAATACCTTCTCTACCGATATACCATGTAGAGAAAATAAAGATATTTACTCTAATAGAGGATAACGACGATTACAGTAATAATCGAGTTGACAGCTCCGCTTTAGGGTAACAAGTTACAGCACTAGAACAATAAACGTGCAAACCGCGAACTAATGTGGATATGGTCAAACAAGCCCTACCGGAACTCAACTCATGAGATTGTTTGATTACTTCCGTTCGCTTTCGAAGGTCCGGTCCGGGCCCACTGTTGACATTCTCTCACTGATTGAAACTTAACACTTCATTAATGCTTTGCCACAAATTACTTTGTAAAACAAACTAGGGTTTAAACAGTTAATTACTGTTGCCAAAAAGTGTTGTTTATCCTTCTGTCTGCAAGACTGGCGACAGTGGACGCTGCACACCAGGGGTCGACAGTATGTTTCATTACTCGCCAAGTCCTCTGCTGCAAAGGTTGTATAAATGTGAACAAGTAAATAAATACAGAAAGCGCTGTTTATACTATTCCAAACTTTTCAAATTCATACGACTGTATTCTGGACCTAAAATTGTGCCATTTTTAGGAAGTGCCTAGTACCATCTAACACAAAACAATGATATGTCTATAAGTATTTATTGAACTTTTTCAGTCCTTTTTACTTGTTATAAACTAGAACTCTACCTTTGGTTTATCAAGCAAACTTTAATTTATCACAATCGACGTTTGGCTTTACAGGCCGCAAGAAAAGCAAATATCAAATACTTGAATTTATGGGCTTTTTGCCTCTTTCAGTTCTCTCCACTTCTTTCTGGGCCCACTAAGATCGCTTCTGCCAACAAGTTGGCAACTGAGCTTCTGTACTGGAGTGTGGTTTATATGAGTATCCATTGTCATCAGTTGCTAATGCCACTTCTGTCTATAAGAATCAATGATGTCAAGAAGATTGAACTGAACTCGTGCATTTCACCATTTTTCTTCGGGTCTTTCAACCTACAAACAAGTCATTCTTTTTTTATTTTATTGTTATCCGCATCACGTGTTAAATAATTGAATAGCAGTTGTCCGAAAATTTTGTTTCAAAACGTATTTCCCCTTTGTATTCTCTTCATAAGAGAGTTTGTTTCGTCTCGAGATTTTTTTCTCCTTGGTCACTAATAAAATTGGACATGTTATGTTTCTTCTTATATACTTAGTTAACATTAAAGCTATATTGTAAATGAACGTATTAATTCTAATTGTAATTGAGAATCTATGAACCTGAGCAGTTTTACCTACTTCATAGATTTTTAAATTTTACAAATTAAAAATTGCTTTTGTAATCTGTGTACTCTAGAGAGGTTCAAAACATGACCTGAAAAATGGATGCACTTTTGAGGAGTTTTTTTATATGAAATTATTTTTCAGCTCATGGATCAGGCCATCTTGAAGAGGATGTTGCTTCAAAATAATACAGAATCAATAGAACAATATGTTGGGGATTTCTGTAGTAATAGTAGTGGTTAAAATGCAAACAGTAATTATGTAGATGATGAAGGTAATCATAATTAGACTCAAAAAGTATATACTGTATTCAACAGAAGTTTGGCTTTTTTCAAACAATCTTTAAATAGTTCAGCAAATAGTTTGAAAAGTCGGACATCTAACATGCATTGCAATTCTTTATTTATAAACTTACTACAAAGTGTTTATATTAATTGCCCATTATTGGTTGCTGAATGACAAACTATGTCATGACCATGCGTGTGCTCCCTCTACACTCAGAACTTCTGGAGTGTAATGTTTATCTTTGAAAGCGCTTCCGAGTATAGACGATCAAAAGTTAGACCCTGGTGCCCACATCATTCTGTTTATTTGTACTATAAAATGTTAATAGTAGCTTGTTTGTTACCTATTCACTCTTAGGTTGACCCACGCCAAGACGCATCCACGTGACCAGCACACCGTGGCACACAAGCAGAAATGTGCGCAGGGTAGTAATCTCGTGATAATCTAAATTTCAGAATGAATTTATTCTTAAATGGTATACTTTCTATATAAATACCTACAAATCTAATTAACATGAGTTAAACAGAGCTACAAGTCCTAACAAGCTACTCTGATTAAAATCATAAAGGACGGTTGCTGTGAATTTGTTCTTGTACCGAGTTGATAAAGCATAAAACCATTGGCTACACAGTAGTGAAAAACAATAGTGTTGAATGCCTATTATACGTTTTGTGAGCAATATGCAACACTTCCCATAAAATGGTGGAATTAACTTCTAAGTTCACCGGTAACAGTATGAAATGCCCTCGTACATAAAGGGATTAAACGGGAAAAGTGGGTACAAACGATTAAAAAGAAAGCGTGTGAAGTACGCTGTGCAAGGATGCGACGATTTTGACAATTTCTTCTTGAAAAATGAGCGCCAATAGTTGATAAAGCTTGTTAATGCTTTAAACAGTTTCAGAAGAACTCCATTGTATAGGTCGTGAGGGTGAGACATGAACAAATATTGCGGATAGGGGAAGTTTCATTCCATCCCTCCCTCTCTGCAACGACTGAGTGGGATTATGAAGATGTCAGCTTGGCGAGAATTACACAACCACAACAACCTGCAGAGTTAAAAAAAAATATTGCAGTTCACATGAAAGTAATTGTTGGCATATAGCTATAACGAAATCACTTGGTTGTAAAACTAGTTTTTATTCCTATAATATAGGGTACTATATTATAATATGTCATTAACAATATGTAGAGCGTGAGAGAGTGTTTTGCTTGAAGGAACATCGACATGTTTAGTTTTGGTTGCCATCCAGGATATCACACAATGAATTGGCAACCAATTAATTGGCCAAAATTAATGTACTCATCACACGTTTCTACAGCTCCTCAATCCCGCTCATATACCATCATCTTTGTTCTCATAACCAAAATCGCTATTATATCGTCGGCATCACTGTCTGCTTCCAAATTAACAATAATCTGCTAGTGTTTATTTGCATAAACACTCAAGAATGCCGCACTAAAATTAGCGCTAGCGTACTTCACTCCTTCATGGGTAGAAACATTCTCACTTCTGCTTATACATGTTGACGCAACTTCTCCCCCACTATCAGCCCTTCAAGTAGAGAGTTGCCATTGCTCAGCTTACGGTTTTGCTCTTGTTCCGCCTCATGACCTCATATTTTGCGTGAATTGTGTATGAATCGGTCAAGAGTGACCAAAATTTAAGTTATCGCATACCTGTTCCTTTCTGTTCGTTTTTTAGAATCATTATGTTTGCAACCATTATTTTTGTTGTAAGTATTAATCTTTAACCAATAATAGATAATGCTTAAGTTGTCGGATTAAGGGCTCAATGCAATTTCATACCACGTATACTTCCACGTGGTCATGAACCTATGACAGTAATTTTGGCGCAAATAGCGGAAGGCTGCTATAGCTTGTGAAGTTAATTAAAAATATTACCATATTTCAATTCGCACAGCTCATACCTACAACCGATTCCCCCCTTCCCGCTTTAGCCAGCCACTAAGAAAGATGGGGATGGAAGAGAGTTTGCCATCACCGCTACATCTTTGTTATAGTACGCGCGTGCATGACTGAATGAAGGATTAAAACAAGTACCTGTTTTCCCAAGAGAGTGACAATAGTGTAAACAATTTACCTGCCGGCCCCCTAGGGGATTGCTATAGGAGAACTTAGGTGTTGGTACTGTTAAAATTTCTTTGTTTATAATTTTACTCTCGTAATAAACAATACACTAAGACTTTTGAGATCGGTCACTGCCGCTTGCAATGCAGTTTCTACAACCACTAAAAAAACTGATGCCATATGGTCATGCCGAAGAAGGGAGAATGATGTAATCGGCAACGCTCTGATCAGTTATTTCTTTTCCATGACAGTGTACGACTGCATTATAACGGTACACTGGTCGCCAGGGTTTTATTTTGGCGCCGATCAGCCTTATGGTGAATAGATAGCAGATCATTGATGTACTGGCCCTCTTCCTTTATTTCCCGGTCTCACCACGAGTATCAAGATTGTAAATGGAGGACTTCTGTTTCAGGCTTTTTGAAGAACACCAGGAGCTGCTCAACATGTTCGAAAAGTTCAAGGAGCTGAAGACGAAGGAGGAACAGGCCAACTCAATGGAGCTGGCTGAACACGCCAACACAGTGATGGCTACGCTGGATGAAGGCATCAAAGGGCTCGACAACCTGGACGCCTTCTTCGATTTCCTCACGCAGGTTGGCGCCTCGCATCATCGCATACCAGGCTTCAAGTCAGAGTACTTCTGGGTAAGTGCTTTACATATCAATTCAATAGCAGTATTTACATTAAGCCTATACACTGTTTTTCAAGAAATACTTCAAGCTGTATTGAACATCTCTCTTCTTATGCTAACACAGCGTCGCAACTTTTATTTTCCATTGATTCCTCCTTAGAGCAGGCGTTCCAACTGTACTCGTCTGAGTCATAGTATTCGTGCGTACTCAACTACAAATATCTGCACGGCTAGAGGGGAAGGTCATAACATAGTGCTTGCGCTTGCATTCCAGCACTTGATTCAGCCGTAATAATAGGTTGCCCTCAATGATAAAGCATATTGCTTACTGCAAGTATACCTGTGGTGAGTAACTCTTTGTCGCGCAGCCAAGCAGAATAGATTTGCGCATAAAGCTCAGCTTTAGTATAATCACATAGCTTTTTCTACCATTTTCTATACACAGCATTCATAAAATGTGTTTCTTTATCCATGTCACCTTATTCAAAACCATTTTTGTCTAGAAATGGATTAAAATCAAGCGCTAAACTTTGAAATGCTTTAATGCTTTGCATTTCAAAGTTTAGCATATTTTCTACTAGAACTAAATGTAAATGTTTTTCAAAAACACGTTCGGACACATCAAACACTTGGACACACTTTTTCACGGAGCAAACTATTTTTGTGAAAGTACTGACATCACCGGAAACAGAGTATTTTATTACTGTGTTTGATTGTACAAAGTATCATTTTTTTTATTCTAAAAAAATAAATAGTTTCATGAAAACCTCCCCTTGCTCCCAGAACATTGCTATTTTGCCTCAATTTTTAGAAATAAGCTCTAAACTTAAATACAAAGTTTCGTATTTTAACGACTGTTCGTTTCTGAGTTATCGCGTTCAAAGACTCATGGA
The DNA here is from genome assembly GCA_030762935.1 of Hymenopus coronatus. Classification (NCBI taxonomy): domain Eukaryota; kingdom Metazoa; phylum Arthropoda; class Insecta; order Mantodea; family Hymenopodidae; genus Hymenopus; species Hymenopus coronatus. The sequence continues at coordinate 65,119,310 of CM060898.1, read as the reverse complement.
CACACATACGGAACCTTTTTCCAAAAATGCTTTTTTTATACAGGGCACCCTAAAACGTATATTTCGGGTGAAATCTCGGTATTGAGTTTTTGGGTGGAATGCAATACTTCTCTATACACTATGTACATAGTACGTGTAGAGAACGTAAAAATGTATACCTTGAATTCTGCTGTGCTACAGGAATACCTCCGACATGAGGGTTAATTAAATGAAATAATTCCTCCATTGTAACTATAATAAAGTCGATGCCTTTGAACTGTTTTTTTTTTCCTTTCTTTCTTTCATGACTAATGCTCTTCCGCTCCTAAATGTGGCACTAACTCAGGAAATGGGATTCAGGGATAAAGGTTTTATGTGGTGGCTAACTCAGTATTAAACAGCAAGATAGGTTGGAGATATAGGATCTATGGAACATTAAGATTACCCTGTTGACGAGGCACGAGACATCTTGAGTTTATTTCCCTTTTAATAATTCAGGTGGAAACAAAAGTTAAAAACAGATTACAGAAGAAATTTATACACTTAATTTATCACAAACTCTCAAAATGAAAGTGATAACACAGCAAACGAACATCCGCACATAAGCAATTTTGTACGCTGATAGCTTATATGGCTTCACCAGTCATAGAAATTCTTAAACACAAAACTTTAAGGAATCCCACAAAATAAGAAGATTTTATTCTTACAGTGGTGATATTTGAAGTTCGAGGAAAGACTCCGCGATTTGTGTGCTGGGGCTATCTTTTATACTTGAGGGCTTAGGCGCTCAAATTGTTGTTCCTAATTTTCTCATTGGTCGATTCAAGACTTTTGAAATATGAAGTATTTTCCTTAGCGTAACCTTATTTGGTTCATTGACATTTAAATCAGTGACAAGAAATCAAAGAAAAAGCTTTTAGGTAGTTCACTGAGCCTCCTTAAATATCTTGTTTACGCTCTCATCTGCTATTTGGGAGCGTAAATAAAATATAATAAAGAGAGGTTATGTTCTTCAACTTTCTTCCCCTCTCTGTGTCATTTTCTACAAGCAGCTAGTCACGTAGGCTATAGCTAACAACATGTTTTCTCTTGCTGCGTATGAATTATTTAACTACCAGGAGATAGATCTATATTAAGTGATATTTAGTACAAGTAATTAGTAAAATAATTACAAGCAATAAAACCATGGATATTATCATTCGAGGCGGTAGAGGTATTATAACAAATCTGATGTGTTCCATTCACCTGACTTTCTCTACATATTTGTAACAAATTATTGTTAAAAAGTTTATTCTTCTATCTACATCGTGCTAATCGAGATAAACATTAGCAGAAATGCTTTCTTATAAGTAGAAGGGGAATAAGGGAATACATTAGGCTAAAACAATATTCAAATTTATTAAAAGCTGATTGCATTGTGGATGAAATGCGTTTCTTTGCATTGCCAGGAATTCACAATTTCTCGTATGTGAGAAGATTAAAAATCTATTTTAAAACTGAAACCAATAACAGGAATATCTCAAAATTGGTTCACTCTACGAAAAAAATGTGTATGACATAAATTGTGTTTAAACGAGATCTACAAAATTAACCTGAAAAACATTATCCATTAGCAATTATTAAAATAAAAGTTATATAAAATCCCCAAATATTTAATGTAATCAATCCTCTAATTATTTTTTCTGTAGTAAGTTTTTGTCTATCTCTTACGGTTTATTAGTTTTGCAAAATTCATTCAGAATGAAAGGTCTTCAGAGGTATTCCCAGAAAGTTCAAGATATAAATTATATTTGTTGTGTAAATATCTTTAATAAATGGTATTTTAATCAAATTCGTTAGAGCCATTTTTGAGAAACTTTTTCCATGTAAAGGGTAGTTTGGTGTGGGGTTATTTTCCTCAAAATATTCGTGCCACATCCTTGTAAAGATACTAATCTTATATACCAAGTTTGGTATTTTGGTGTTTTGTCGACTTTTCGGTTTTGAGTTATCGTGTTCACGGACACAAACACACGTGGACATTTTTCTAAAAATTATTTTTTATACAGGCGATCCTAAAAGTCTTTTTCCGGTGATATCTCGGTATCGAATTTATGGGTGGAATGCAATACCTTCTGTATACATTATGTGCATAGTACGTGTAGAGAAAGTAAACAAATCTCAACTTTATGGGAATGGCCTCTGAAGACCCCTTCATACTGGATGAATTTTGCATAGCTGGTAATTCTTAAGTGATTGACAAAAACTTACTATACAAAAATGTAGATCTTTCTAAAACACACAATTTATACACTTTTATAGAACTAACCGTTTCCGCATATTCCTTGTCATTGGTTTCAATCTTAAACTACCTAAACTGTTTTCAAACGGGAAGTGATATTTCGCTTCCTCTCTCTTCTGTTTTATTCCTGGCCATGCAAAGAGAACTGAACTTCAATTGTTGACAAAGCATCCAGCTTTTAAAGGATTTGGCTATCTCTCTAGCCTAGTATAGTCCCATGTGTCCTTTTTGCTTAGACGGAAGCAATTTCTGCTACTGTTGATCTCGATTTGCTGACGTAGATAAAAGTAGTATTGCAAGAATAATTTGTTTGAGAACAGGTAGAGAAAGTCATGTAAATGAAATATATTCGATTTTTTTGTTTTGTTTATATTTTCATGTTTTAAATAGCGGTCCTCAGAACATAGTTTTCTTTATAAATCTCAATAAATAGATTTCAAGTAGAATGAAATATTTCATTTACCGATTACTTGGTAGGTGCAAGAGAAAGTATAAATCTCAGAGAAAAAAATTGGTTTTAAATGCATGCATTGTTATCCAAAGACATCACAGCACTAGAGACGATAAAATGCTGCCAAAAAAAATCTTTGACATGGTGTAATTAGAGCTCAGAGAGAAAAAGAAGAATTTCCTAATAAAACGAAACAAAAAGGAATGCAAACATGTCGCTCAAAATACCAAGTATAATCATTCCTTAAGCTATGGAAGTCTATCCTCTCACCTTACATCCTTTATATCCTTTTCTTTTTAATTATTTATTTTGACCGATAAGCTAAAAGCTATACAGGTCATTATAATTTAAACATAAAATAACAAGTAAATAACATTGATATGGGTCATATGACACCATTAACATATGTACATTTTCTGAAAAGTATAGACGTTAAAGGATATTACAATGACTAGGATGAAGTTCATAACAAGCTTAGAAATGCAAAGTCCTGTATACCTGAAACTATTTAAATTTAACGTTCTGGAACTGGATAGGTCATATCTGACAGTGAATGAACGAATCGGTTTAAATTTAATGGGTCCCTAGATCTTAAGAGTTAGCCGACATTCTTCTTCTCAGGATAAGGGAAAAACTATGCTTGTAAACCATCCTGCCGAGATTAGAACTCTAGAATGCGAGGCAAACACCCTACCCCCCTCCAGATAAAGTTGGACTTTAAACTCTTTTGTGTGCATCACTGTGAAAACATGGCATTTAAAAATCTGGCGTGTTCCACTCACATGAGTCTCTCTTAACTATTCTGCAACAGATTCTTACAAAATCTGACCCTTCTTTCTACTTCGTACTAATCAAGATAAACAGAAAATAGCAGAAATGGTCGTATTATTGCTTCCTTATAAACACAAGGGAAATAAGGGAGAACACTAGGCTAAAGTGATATTCTAATGCTTTAAAACCTGTTGGCATATGATTTAAATTCGTTTCTTTGCATGGGCAGGAGCAGTAAGTTTTTATCTAGCTCTTACGGATTACCAGTAATGCAAAAGTCATCCAGAATGAACAGATCTTCAGAGGCTATTCCCAGAAAATTCACGATATACATTTTATTTGTCATGTAAATATCTTTAATAGGCAGCATTTAATCGAAATCCCTAGCAAGTTTTGAGAAAAACAAAATTTTCGAAATGCTTTTCCATGTAAAGGGTAGTTTGGGGAAGGGGGATTTTCCCCCAAATCCTCGTGTCGTATCCTGATATGAAATGGCGTTTTATTAAAGGACGCTTTTAACTGCTGTGGTTCTCAGCGTCCCATTCTACATTGGGCGTGAAAGACCGCTTAATTTTGCTCAGAGGCCTCTCTATCAGGCTTGAGGTTCTTTTATGTGCCGTAAATCTACGAAACGGGACCAACGGATTTACTTCTCTAGACCTGCCAAGGATTTTTACGCCCAAAAAGATCCATCGTCCTCCGCCGGGTGTCGCATCCTCGGAAGATACCAAAATCAAATATCAACTTTGGTACTTTACGGACTTTCCGTTTTTGAGCTAACGTGTTCACGAACACACACACAGGCACTGACTTTTTTCTAAAAATTCTTGGTCGTATTTTTTAGTGGAATGGAATACCTTCTCTACCTACTATGCACACTTAACAAACGTGTAAGAGAAAGTAAAAACAACATTTCTTAACATACCTAACCTAATTCTTAAAGCCTCAACCTCCAGAAAATATAGCCCTGCCAGTTTCAGATTTCTATTAAATTTTGCGAAAACCAAATTACCTGTGTTGTTTTGTTTCCTACTCTGCAGTGACATTTTTGTCTACCATCAGGCGACCGCAATGCGATTTTAGGGAAGCTGTACAACGTAGCTGTAGCCCTTTTGGTTTCCTTCATCTACCACTTAAATCAATTTAGTTACTTAGGTCTTGCAGAAGCCGTTGCGCTGTAATAAATCCACGGTGACATAGGAACCACAATTCGTGCTCTCAGCAACAGATCCTTTTTGGGAGGAAGCTTAATGACAGCACATTTCCACTCCTCTCTCTACTGCAGAGGTTGGTCACTCTGAAGCTAATTTAATTGCTGGACAAACATCAACCTATTCAGTGAGAGCCTCTCCATTGTCCGGCGTCCTCTGTGAATGCAGCGTTGTCAGATTTTGCGTAATTTCCTGTGATTTCTCTATGTCACCGACACTCTTTTTGTATTTTTCCGGCCCATATATTTAGAAACGTTTCTCTCATATTTTATTTCTCATTGTCATAGCAGTTATTTTTCGCGTATTGTCTGCTATCCTGTTATCCGGAATTTTATACACCAAAATGTGTCCTTAAAACGCCTGCATCCATTCATTTTTATTTTTATAGCACGTATGTGCAATGTACATAATAGATAAAGAGGGTATTGTATTCCCCATACATTCGATATCGAGATTTCACCGGAAATACACGTTTTAGGGTCTCCTGTTCAAAAAATTCGTTTTAATTTTTAGAAAAAGTTACGTGTGTATGCCTCCTTGTGTTTGCGAACACGATAACTGAAGAAGGAAAAGTCGGTAAAATACCAAACTACGTGTTCAAGTCTAATAACTATCTTCAAAGAACGCGACACGAAGAGTAAACTTGAATATTTGGAATCTCCCGCTGATTTTCGTATAACTTTCGTCGAGATACGCTAATTCCAAATAGTTTAAAAATAATGTTGAAAATAATCCTGCGTAGTAGTATTTTTTATAAATGTTGGGTGTACACATTTGGTAAAACATCAATACTTAACTTTGTAAATATTTATGTTAGAGAAGAGATCTTTTGCTTGTTTTGATCGGAAAGTTCTAATTTGGTTATTCAAAGCATTGGCATCCCGCTATTATGTTCCTGTGAGGGTTTCGAAGTACTGCGAAGCTGTGTTTGGAAAGTTAGGTTAGTTTACATTTTTTTTTTTTAATTTTATGTTTGATAGAAAATTCTGAAGAAGTAAAATGTTCTTACAAATGCCCCATTATCTCAGAAATTGACACCACGCATTTGCACCTAAATATACTATTTTAACGAAAACATTTTTGAGTATATGGATTAGCTTTTTAATTTAAAAATAACCATTTTTCAATAAAAGGTTAAGAGTTTTATTTAAAAACACTCATATCTATCCTTCTTATGAACAGAAGTATTCTATTTTTTCATCAAACAACAGTAACGTTGTTGCTGAATATACCTTGAAAGGTTTAGCTCTTTATCTTAAACATGTAGTTGCTGAGATAATGGGTCAAACTTTAACATAATTAACCCTTAACTTTAATTGTAAGGTTTACTACTCGAGGACTTGGAGTAGGGTGCCATAGTGACATCGTCAAGACGTTGGATCAGAGGCGGCGGGGACAAGGCTAAATTGGCAGTGTAGAATTTCACAGTGAAAACATTACTGCTGATGTCTTCAAATTAATTTTCTCGGAAGCAGCACATCTGCATATGTTTTCTTTACTTGATCTTATTTCTAAAGCTTCATGCAAATTTTTCGTGACTGCTTAATTCGTTTTCCACACCGAACGCATTCATATTGTGTTCGACTTACTTTCATTTTGCATACCTTGCACAGCGTTATGTTAGCGCTTTTCTTCATTGTGATGCGGTCTTGAGTTCATTGCAGAATTGTACGCAGAGGACATTGGAGGAAGGAAAAGAGTATTTCTTCAGAATTGCTATTGCTACGTACCTTTCTTTACTTGAAAAGTTAATTAAGTTTGTTGCAGTTTATTTATATTTCGGTGAAAGCGGTAATTTTGTAAATGTACAATAATGTTTATACGACCGTAAAGATTTAAAATGATATATAGTATGGAATTATAGGTGGCTAAAGTACGATAGCGAGTGTTGAAAATCCCACAAGCATAAAAATAACCCAACCTTCCACAAGTGGGTATATGATTTTAACTGCATACCCTAACAAAATTTCACGATAGTTTCGTTATAAATAAATAATTATTTTTAGTTTTAAGTTTTAGGCCCCGTATTGAGCCTACACATTAGAGTAACTTACACAGTACTCTTAAAGCGAAGTCCCTATTTAAAACAATGAATTTGAAATATGTGATTTACTTTCTCTACCACTAATATTGCATTTCTCCCAAAACAATACTTATCATTAATGTTATGTTGATTACTTATATATTTATTAAGACTGTGTTAATCTGGTTTTAAGTTTATTAATATCATTTAAATATGTTTATTCAAAATCTGTATTCAATTCCAATATAAAACAATGTTACTCATGTCACATATGCGCAATCAAAAATTCTAATAACTTAAAATAAATAATTAAAATTTCCTCCTATTCTTTTATTAATTAACATGTTCTGAACTCCCCTGAAGAAAATTTAAGAAAGGTTCGTGTATATGACTGAACAGTATAACTCAAAAACGAAATGGATAAATATCAATTTTAGTACTTAAATTCGGTACTCTTCAGAATGCGACAGGAAGATTTTTCAAGGAAATCTCGCAGCCACCAGCTATACTTAACGTGGAACGTTTTCAGACTTTTTTTTCTAAAAAATGGCTTATGATTTTGATTAAAATGTCATTGCTGTACTAATAAATATTTGTAGACGAAATTTAAGTTGGTTATAAGCCCAGGAACCACTCATTCGATTTCCCAGCTTATTTCAACGGAGTAATGTTTAGGTGTATTTTAATGCGTTAATCTATCATTGTTAAAAAATGATATGCTTTGTCGTAAATGTTAAGATTAAGGTGAAATTATTTTCTTCGATTTTCTAAAGCAAATAAATGGATTCTTCCCATTTTGTTTCTGCTTTATTTTTACTACTGGCTCATAGAAGAAACAGTAATGTCATCTTTTCGAGTACACTTTTCAGCATTTGAAGTTTTGTTAAGTTAAAATTAATGAAAATAGAATTGTACGCAATTTAGGATCTATAGCAATATAAACAATAGAGGATAAAAAGACGTACATAAATATCCGTGAGGAAATAAAAAAAAGATAAAGAGCATAGCAAAAAAAAAAAAAAACACCTAGAATAAATATCAAGCTAGAATTTATCAAAAGGAACATTGATTGAAAGAAACAAATTAAATAATTTTTGACAAAACTACACAAGTATTTTTACGAATATAACTTTCTTTACGCTCAATTTTTAAAATAACCTTCAGAGCTAATTATTTGAAAACTTTCACACCACAACAATTCATTGTCAGGACTTTGTCTCTATGTTATGGTTGTTTAAAACCAATAACTGGGAATTAATATTTCTTTCCAACTGTACGGAATACTATCATTTATGAAATATAAATATATCAATATTTTCTTTTATAAGCTGAAGCTGATTTATAGTTATTTAAGTTTGCAAAGCTTCAACAAAATGCATGACGTAGTTTGTAAAGTATTGGTACATATATTTTCAAAAATAAAACTATCTAATAACCAAGGGCTTATTATGAATGAAGCTTATTCATTCTGGCTTTAAAAAGCTGAACGGTAAAATGAATGACATTACTTCTATTCAGAACGTACACTATCCAAAATGGTGTCTTGTATGGCTTCTGTGATAAATCATTGCCAATATTAAGACATCTATGGTTAAGAAGGCGGGGGAGTCCTGATTTTGCTCCATTTCAACCAATTTCAGATATAAATTTGAAATAAAAGTTTTAGGCTCATATTATTTAAACATTGGAGAACAAAATGGAAGGGAAATATGAAAATAAATATTATAACTTATATCATCCGTTAAGAATGTCAAGCTGCTTTGCCTAAAGAAGAGAGCGGAAGTTTGCAATTTCTAATGCACACAATGTTGTAGCATACGTTCCATTTTTTACTGTTCCTAGAACATTTGTGATGTCATAATAGGTAAAGAAGCTATTATACTCACTCAAAATTTGTCTACGATTTCACCAAAATATGTATTGAGCATCCCTAAATTTAAAAATAAATAGTTTTTCGAAAAAGGGCTGTGTGCGCCTTTGGGCAGTACAACTTAAAACGAAAAGCCAGTTGAATATCAAACTAGCTGTTTAAGTTCACTATCTTCCAGTGATAGAACACAAAGATTTTCAGGCTAATTCCCACAACTTAAACTACCCTTTACAGGGATTATTTTTTTTAATTTTGAATGTTTCTCAAAAATGGCTCTTCCGATTTTCATTAACTTATCATATATTAACGCTATTTAGATGACATAATGTAATGTATGTCTTGAATTCTTTGGAGATAGCATCCTCTTCATTCTGGTTGACCTTTACACAATTTAGAAATATAAGATCAACAAAAATTGTAGATTTCGTTAAAAGATGAATGAATGTCAAATATATTTGTGTCGCTCTCCGTTTTCAAGATATTTTTCATTATTGGTTTAAACTTTTAATGCTCAAATAGGTTGACGTTATAGGTTTGTCTTGCTCCAGGTCAAACAAAGAGTTAAGTCAATCACATAGTGACAGCTTTTAAAAGATATGACTATCGCTTTAGCTTAGCTTGTTCCTTTATTCTTTTGTATTTGCAAGGATACATAATAAAAGCAAAAATTTATCTGAATTAACGTGAAGTTAATAGTTAAGAATAGGTAACCAAAAATTATTTTTGTAGAATAGGTAGAGGAAATCTTGTGAATAACACATCAGATTTTTGCTTTCTCTGCACGTACCAACTATGTACATAGTGTATAGAAAAGGTTTTGCATTTCACCCAAGAATTTAATACCGAGATTTCACCGCAAATTATATTTTGAGGTTCAGAGTCCAGCATTTTTAGAAAAAGGGTTGAGTAAGTGTGTGTAGCTCAAAAACTAATATACCGTTAAATACCAAACTTGGTGTTTAAGTTTGGTATATCTTCTAAGCATGCGACACGAAGGCTTTCAAGAAAATCCCCCTACCCCAAACCACCCTTTACATGGAAAATGTTTAAAAATTTTGTTTTTCTCAAAATTGCTCCAAGGATTTTGATTCAAATTCTGTGTGTTAAAGCTGTTTACATGACAAATAAAACGCATATCCTGAATTTTCTGCGAATAACTTCTGAAAACATGTTAATTCTGGGTGAATTTTGCACAACTGATAGACAACAACTTACTACACAAAAAATGATCTTGTTAAAATTCAAAATTTATGTCATATACATTATTGTTGAAGGTTGACCTTTCCGAGATATTCCTTGCTCTTGGTTTCAATTTTAAACTACGTATCTTCTCAAACGGTGTCATCTTTAGTTTCATTTCTCTTTTGTTTTCTTGGAAATCGAAGTTCAATTGTTCACATATCGACCAACTTTTAAAAGATATGACTATCGCTTTAGCCTGGCTTATCCCCTTATTTTTCTTCTGCTTATAAGGGACTAGTAAGATCAGAACTGTTAATGTTTATCATGAAAGAGACAAGAGTAGTTTGTGAGTAGTTGGCTTGCAGAATAGGTGAATGCAACGCATCACATTTTTCATACGTGAATTCCTCAAACCCTAGCAATATATAGAAATGGATTTCAACCACATGACAACCAGCTTTTAAAAGATTTGACTATCGCTTTAGTTTAGTGTATTCTGCTTACAAAGAAGCAAGAAATAAGACAATTTCTGCTAATGTATATCTCGATCAGCTTGAAGTAAATAGAAGAGGAAACTTTGAACAATCATTTATTACAGACATATAGAGAAAATCACGTGAATGGAACATATCAGATTTTTTGTCATAATAAACAAACTAATCGTAATATACAATTCTTAAGAACGATCTTCTATAATGATTCGAACAGTGGATTATCATCAAATGCATTTAAACTTCATTAAGTGTAGAGTATCCCGCCTGGAAAGTGTGGTGCTAGCGTATCTGCCTCACATTCAAAAGGACCCGAGTTCGAATCTCGCTTAGAGCGAGTTACCCGGATAAGGTTTTTTTCAGGGTTTTCCCTTATCCTGAGAAGACGAATGTCTAGTCTAGTAACTTTAAGCTCCATCGATCCCGAGATCATTTGAGCATCATTTCACCAATTTCGTTCATTGTCCGATATAATGTAAGAAAAAAAAGCTGATGTGTTCCATTTACATGACTTTCTCTACAGCTCTGTAACAAATTATTGTAAAAAAAACCTTATGCTTCTATTTACTTCATACTAATCTAAAAAAATTAGCAGAAATAGTCTTATTACTTGCTTCCTTGCGGGTAGAAGTGAAATAAGGGAGTACCATAGGTTAAAGTGATGGTCAAAAGCTGGTTGCTATGTGACTGAAGTTCCTTTGACAAATTCCTGTATGAGAAAAATAGTTTTTCAAAGCCGAAACCAAAAACAAGGCATATCTAAAAAACGATCAACTCCACGAAAAAATTATATATAACATAACTTGTGTGTTTTAATGCTCTCTACATGTTTTGTGTTGTAAATTTTTGTCCATCTCTTACGGTTTAGCAGTTATGCAAAATTCCGTAAAATTGATCCAGAATAAAGTAGTCTTCAGAAGCTATTCCCAGAAAATTCAAGATATACATTTTATTTTTCAGGTAAATATGATTAATATACGATATTTTAATCAAAATCGATAGAGCCATTTTTAAGAAAATCTGAATGTTCGATAAAAGTTCCATGTAAAGGGTATTTGGTGGTGGGGGGATTTTCTTGAAAATCTTCGTGTCGCATCCTTGGAAGATACCAAACTTAAATACCAAGTTTGGTACTCAACCGTCTTTTCGTTTATGAGGTATGTTGTCCATAGACACTCACAGGCACACGGATCTTTATCAAAAATGCTTTTTTTTTATTCAGGGGGACCCAAAATATGCATTTCTGATGAAATCTGGGTATCGAATTTTTGGGTGCAATACAATACCTTCTCTATACACTATGTGCATAGTACGTGTAGAGAAAGTAAAAAAGTATAGAGTTTATAAATACTCCAAGTTTCATCATCCACAGAATTTGGAATTACTTTAGTGTTACTCCAAATGAGGGGAAAACTCACGTTATTTCAAAACCTAATGATAATTTTTTCAGGTAAAAAGGAAACGGGTAAATATGTTTGTCAGACACAGCATCACATCGTTAATGTTTTAGCTTTGAGTGCGTGTGTCTAGTTTAAGAGCCACATAAAACACAACACCCAGCTGGACATAGCTGTTCCCCCCTCCCCCAAGGGCGGAGTTCCAAGAGTCTCTTAAAGTAATTGTAACAGGCAACTAAACTTTATCACCAGGACTCGGTTCATGACTCAAAAGGGTACACTAACCCTCATAAACAGTGGCCCATTCCTCTAGGTGGCAATAGTGTTTCCTCCCCCCATTTTTTGTGAAAAAAAAAATAGAGTTCCGGAGGCTTGTCTGGCCTCCGGCGCTGTATTCCTTTTTCCCATTTTTTCCCTAGTTTCCCTACATTACCTATGTTGACCTATTTGATTTACAGTTTGCTTGTTGCTTCCAAATATGTATACATACACACATTAACAAACACAAAAAACAGCGTGGCGAAGGGGATCGTGGGTTCGTGGGCATGGATGTTTGTGTGTGTCAATTTTTTATAGGGTGGGCCAACGCTGGCCTTTTTTAATTGTTTGTTTATATAGCACCCTCTAACATCTAAGGTCATATTGGAGGCTTTGCATTGGAAACAACTCATCTATAGGTGCTTTACGTTGGGTTTTAATAATTTTATTTTCTTCAAACACACACATTCAATCTCACAGACATACTTCCAGATTCTATGGGGAATAGGGAATAATTCTGGTTAAAGAAAAATTCCCTGTTCCAACCGGGAATCGAACCCGGGACCTCCAGGTAGCTCGCTGACCACTCGACCGCGGAGATCAATCTTCGTGAATTTCCTCTTCAAGTAATTAACTTTTGAATCTACCCGGCCAGTAGGACTTAAAGGACTGGTCCGAAGAATAATTTAGAGGCATTATAACCAAATACTGAACGATGTTATAATCGATGGGAAATAAGTAGTGGTTCAAATAATGCCTCTAAGCAAGTATTTTGTTACAATGGGTAGGTACAAAAGAAAGAGACAGAGTAATACGGTATAATTTGGGTGAAGGTGTGAAAAATTATTTGCATGTGTCATTAAGCTTAACCGCTTTTATATCAGAACTTTCATCAGCAATATGTAAAAGACAAAGAAATTTCCCTGTTTATTTCTACGTGTTATTCTATTTTGTTTCCTACTTAAATTCAACAAAGTATTGTAAAAATGTATAATGCTCTTTTCAGCAGTTTGGAACTTAGGCCATATTTTAGGGGAGTGAAAGCACTCAGCCAAGTTAGACTCAAGGAATAGAATAGCTAAGGCTAAGGGAGGGTGGGGCTGTCTTCGTCATCACCCTCCACCCCAAAAAAATCACCCGCATTCCTTATGGGCCACATATTATGCTCCTCGGTATACAAACATTTCATGTGCGCAAAAGCAAAAACTATTTTTACTTTCTCTACTGAAAGAGAAGGTATTGCATTCCACCCAAAAATTGATACCGATATTTCACCAGAAATACCCGTTTTAGGATTCCTGAAACCAAAAAGAAAATTAAAAAAAATTTAAAAACAAATGTGTGTGTGTGTGTGTGTGTGTGTGTGTGTGTGTGTGTGTGTGTGTGTGTGTGAACACGATAACTCAAAAACGAAACTCGGTAAAATACCAAACTGGAATTCCAGTTTAGTATGTTCCAGGGATGCGACACGAAGATTGAGAAAAATCCCTCTTCCTCAAACTTCTCTTTACATTCCTCAAAATACATCATATTAGAGATATTTATTTGACAAAATGTATATATTAAATTTTCTCGGAATAGCCTCTGAAGACCACCTTATTCTGAATGAATTTTACTGAATTTTATACAACTGGTAAACCGTAACATATAGACAAAATCTCGCTATTCCAAAATGTAGATCTCGTTAAAATGCACAATTTATGTCATACATTTTTTCGTGGAGTTGGTCATTTCCAGATATTGTTATTTGTTTGACATGGCAACCAACTTTTAATTTTGTTTTAGCCTTGTGTATTCCCTCATTTCCTTTCTGCTTACAACAGAACATTTCTTCTAATATTTATCTCAATTAGCATGAAATAGAAGCTTCAGCTTTTTAACAATAACACTGTTCAAAACATTTTTTTCAGGTGCAGAGATAAAATATGGGGAACCTAACTAATTTGAACTTGCTGATTCTGAAAATTCAGTTAGATTTTCGTCACCACCCTCCAATTTTTTGTTGCGGAGGTTTTTAAATGCCTCAATCTAAAAACAGAGACTAGAGGGGGTCTACAATAAGTGTATACAATATATAACATACTTAATGCCATAAAACTTACTCCACTGTCCTGGGCCAAATGTACATTTTTACAAGAAAATTGCAACATTCATTTGCTCGATGATGTTGATGGTGGAGGGTTGAGTCTTTTTGATGACAACTTCCTTCTGTGGGATATATATCTTTCACGCTTCAAAAACCAACAGTAGTCTCTTAACATTGAAGGGTTCCATCTAACTTTATAGCCGCTTTCCATTTGCAAAATGTCCTGGAGGAACCTTTCTCCATGTTCGTCACTAACCGCTCCCAAATTGGTAGGGAAGAAATCAAAATGAGAAAGAAGGTATGAAGAATGAATGTAATTTTTAGTGACATTCTGCAACCAAGATTTTTATAGTTCTCTAAAAGAGTTCCCACTAATATGTCACTGTTTTCTGCTCTTGTATTCCCGAGAAAACGTTCAACGACATCCTTAAAAGAACACCAAGCTGCAAGTTTTGACTTAATTTTTCTTCGAAGTTCTTATCATGCACTAACTTCCTAATTTGTGGCCCAATAAAAATCCCCTCTTTCAATTTGGTGTCACTTAGTTCAGGGAACACTTCACGTAGATACATGAAACCATTAGCATTTTTGTCCATTCCCTTAACAAATTTCATTAGGCCGAGCTTAATATGCAGTGGTAGAAGGAAAGTATTTTGAGAATCACATTTTCTCTCCCTGGAGCCAATTCCTCTCGTGGTGGCCACTGTTTAACTTACAATGTTTATCTGTTGCACAAAGACAAAGGAAACAACAATACTTTGTGAAAGCACTTTGGAGACCAGTTAGTAAAGATCACCTTAAGATCACCACATATTTTCCAATTTGCTTCCTTATACTTAATAGCCTCAAGTATCTCTGACAAATGTCCGTAGTTTTCTATCTAGTCACAGAGTACCCTACAGGTACAGATGGAAACGTATTACCATTATGCAATAGCACATCCTTGTCTTGGAAGCGTCAATAAACAAGCGCCACTCAGCAGCATCGTATGGTATGTTTAACTGTTTCGTTAATTCTACTACATCACTACACGCTCAAACCTTGCCCCCATGGGTAATATGTCATCAGATCTTTATTACTTGCCTAAAGGGAGCAATTTTTGTGTCTTCATGAAGTAAGTTCCATTCCTTAAGGCGTAAGATAAAATTTCTTCATGCTCCTTGGACAAGTATACATCACGAACTAGGTCATTCAAGTGTGTTTGTGTAATTAAATATATACTTTGTTCTTGAAAGTGATCGTCTTCACTTGATTGACCTTGTGCTTCCTCAGAGTTTGTAGATTCATGATCACAATTACGAACTTCTTCCCACAGTAGATGAGTTAGAACTGGCAGGTATTCACCATGGGGAACAGGTCTAATTGCTGAGGGTAAGTTAGGGTACTTAATATTCTTCTTACCCTTTGATGAAAAGCTAGTTACATTGGTCAAACAGAAGTAGCAATCATGAACATGATTTTGAAGCACTCACCAGATCATTGGAATGCCAAATGATAAGTGCCCATTTTTTCCTTTCAGCCATTGTGTTAGCTTAGAATTGCACCCAGTGCAAGTTATGTGAGGTGCCCAATCTTTATCCTCATCTTCCAGCTGGCATTTGAAGTATAAATGATACGACGTCTTCAGTATATTAGAAATTAGTCGTCTTTATTTCCTTGTCGTAAATTTACTACATATATAACAAATTGAATCGGGATGGTTTGTACATCCACGTTTTGATTTCTTCATATTATATTTTCAATGCCTACAAAACACTTTTATGTTACATATTGCATTTAAACAGTAGTTCACATTAAAGTTAAGAACAAAAAAGATCACAGCACTAACTTTCATCACACTCCTTTCAAACACAAAGAACTTAAAAATTATACAGTAAATTCAGCTATGTTATATAACTTGCACATCATAACTTTTAATTCTGACGAGGTGGAAATTTTATTATTCACATTTTATGTCACATTACAATATAGAATTAAGTTTTATATGTACTTTGTCTGCACCAAAACCACTGTTGACTAGTGTAATTTGTTAAAGAGATTTAGAGAAATTCATGTGAATGGAACACATTTTTTCACAAAAGCCGTGAGTACGAGTGTGTGTGTGTGTGTGTGTGTGTACACGAATATATTATATTCGACGCTTTATTATACGCTAATTTGTATGTTTATGAGAATTTACATTGCGTTTATCTTAATGAGAGATGAATGTTCCAGCCAGAAGCGCTAAGCATGTGTTACAGGTATTAGCTATAATAAAACCATAAGCTGTTTAATTATCTTATACATTTGCCTCACAATAAAACCGTAAAAACAAATGAAGTTGAACTTGGTAAGCTTGTCAGGGCTCTTTTCTTTTATGATGCATATCATACACACACTATACAACTCATATGCAAAGCGTTTATTTTGGTGCTTTCATGAAATTGTCATTCTAAATGAGGCAATTCTGTCTTAACTACACCCCAGGGAGTAGCGGTTTATCATAGAAGTATTCTCTGCGAGTTTAACGGTAAAATTCGTATACCGTCAGCTTCATCCGTGTCGTCTTTCCTAGAACATTACATTGTTAATAGCTTCAAAATGAGCCCATGTATAGAAGAATAGTACTCTTTGCTTTCTCTAAAGGTGCTATATACATGGTATATAGAGAATTCGATGTTGAGTTGTCACCGGAAACATGTTTTCAGGTCCCCGTGTCCAAAAATACATTTTTAGAAAAAGGTCCATGTGTCTCCGAACATGATAACTCAAAAACAGAGTCGGTTTTTATGTTGGTTTTTTGTTGTTTGTTTTTTGTGTGCAGGCGATGACACTGATGATACTTGGAACGAAGATGGAGCACGGTGGAATGCGATGGCGGGGGAAACCAGATAATACGGAACCCCGATGCCACTTTGTCCACCACAAATCCTACATGCGGTCACCTGTTATCTATTCAATCTTAGGTTGAAAACCGCCAAAACATATCCACGTAGTCAATGCACCGCGGTGCAACACAGCAGTAGTGCGTGCAAGAATGTAATCGCATACTAACAATCTAAATTACAAAATGAATTTATTCTTAAATGGTAAAATGTTCTATACAAATACCTAAGAGTTAAATTGACACCGTTTTGTACCGTTAACAAGTCACATCTACATGCTATTCAAATGAGTCACCTGATTTCCACAATATTTTTTTCACAGTAAATGGTTGGTTGCTCGTTGTTTAGGATCATGGAGGACGGTCGTCGTGCATTTCCTCTGCTTTTTCGTCGAGTTGCATAAAGCGTAAGGTTAGTAAACCGCCGACTAGTGGTGAAGAAACAAGAGAGTTGGATGCTTATTTTAAGTCTTGTGAGAAATATAGAACACTTCCCGTAAAAGAAGTGGTGAAGGTAACATGCGAGATGACCGGGTTTCAGCTACGAATATAAACAGTGTTACACTCGGGGAAAAAAGAAAGCCTGAGATATGCGCGATGCAAGAATGTGACGATTTAGTCAACAATGCAATTCGCGTAATAGTGAACAATTTCAAACAGTTGATAAGTGCTACATATAACTAAAGAAGAATTATTATTTTGAGAGATGGATAGTTAAAGTGACACCGTTTATGATAATCTGGTTATCAACCTTGGACTGAAAAGCAGCAGCATAAACAGCTCAGACGATGTTTCTGACCTGGATGGAATAGAGTGGTTTCCAAGGAGCGAATAAATGCATACTTATTTTTTTTCACTCGTGGTTTTAGAGTTAATTATTACATGTGCAACCATGTATTCTGTTATGACTATCAATTAAGTTTTTGTCTATTCCTTTCCAATTACCAGTAATGCAAAAGTCATTCAAAGTGAAGTGAAGTCTTTATAGGCTATTCCCAGATAACTCAAGATGTACATACATTGTCAACTAAATAGCTTAAAGATAATATTTTAATTAAAATCGTTAGAGCCGTTTATAAAAAGTAAAATTTTAGGAATATACTCCCTGTAAAGAGGAGTTGCGGATGGAAAGATTTTCCTAAAAATCTTCGTGTCGCTTCCTTAGAAGTTCCAAGCTTAATTATCAAGTTTGGTATACAACCGGTTTTTCGTTTTTGAGTTTTGTTTTCTCTCTCTCTCTCACATAAATAATTTATATAAATGATTTTGGATACGGGTGACCATAAAATGGGTATTTTCAAAGAAATCTCGGTATCGAATTTAAGGGTGAAATACAAAATCTTCTCTAAGTTCTATGTAGAGAAATTATTAAATGTTGCATGAATTTTTGCCGAGTAAGGAGACAAAATCGTTGAGCGTAACACAGAAACGTATTTTCCAGATTTTACGTTCTTAGCAATAAAATAATTTCTGTGCATTGAAAATGTTTGTTGCTAGTTATCGTTCTCTAACCTAGCCTAACGATTTATATTTCCTGTTCACATGGAGAATCTTCTGCTGAACAATTTCAATTTATACAATTCCAGTTGTGTCCCAATTCTTCAACATACTGTCTAAACGTTTCGGATATTGTAAAATATTCGAAACTGGAATTTTTACGTTCTACTTTGACCTAGTTTCATATCCGTACAAAGCACAATCAATATTATTTTTGGATCCTGAAAAGTTAAAAGGAGAATTTGTGTAATAATGAGTAAAGGTAGAAGATGTATTATTTTTCTAACAGATGAGCAGACTTGTTTAGTATTGTTAATTCAACTGAAAAGTATAAATCTTAATCATATATTTTTTATTAAAAATGTATAATCAACCTATTAATATAGTTATAATGCTAATAACATCATATCTATTCTTAACTTTAACTACAGTTGTTAAAATTATCAATATTTATAAAGGACCTCTACGACAAGTAAATTAATCTATAATACGTATAATTCACCCCTTAATTAAAATTTCCAATAACGCTTTAGTAGATTTACAAACACCTTCAAATATTTCATCCGCAGTGTGATGCGGGTCAGGGTAAACCGCCTTCGCTCTCCGACGATGCCCAACTTCCCATATCTTTTCGTGTGTTAAGAGTTGCAGAACTCAACGGGGCTATTTCAAGTTAAAACTGGTCAGTGAGGAACTGGCATGAGCGACCTTCGCTTTACACCTCTCAATGTGCTCGATCTGCACACCGCCTCCGCTGATAAGCAGGGGAGGGGGTAAACTGAAGCTTCGAATAACAGACAAATGACGTTTCATTGAGCACGGCTGGTTACAAATTTCGCATAGAGTATACTTATTTTAACGGAATTTACATTTTAAGTAAAAAGACTTGAACGTTAAAGGACGAGAACCCTGTGTAATAATTCAGTTAAGGCAAGTAATTGTTTACTAAGGGATGTGCTTTAGGAAATTGATTATTTGTGTGTTCAGAATGATAAAAACGCTGAATGTTTAGTGTTATAAACAAAAAAATAAATTTAAAAAAGTATAACATCATATGATAACTCTTCACATACTAATCAGCATGAAAATCTAAAATTTCAGTTACGGTTATAAAAATTGAACTACGCTAAGAGTGAATACGCTCCATTTTAAATGAAGATACTTTTCTATCAATGCTGAGTCTCTCTGTGCCTACCATTAAGCCTGACATTGATAAATTAGTGCTGTCGAGAAAAAATGTCAGTGTTCTATTCTACGTCCGAAAAAAGGTTTGTAAATCTCCATTTGAAGAAGAAAGATGAGGCGGGTTTATGTAGGGGTTGAAGGATTCCGCTCCTACGTTGTGATGCCTGGTTGTTCTGTGGTGGGTGTGCGACATATTTGGTGGTTCTGATTCTGCTGGTCCACCACATGTTCCTGCCTTTTATGCCCATTAGAAAAATTGGGTTGGCAGTATGAAAATTAGTCTTGTTAGCTTTCTGTCGCCAGAAATTCTGTTGGCTGTACTGCGTTTCCCAGGAGCTGTAATAGAGGAACTAAATGGGCAAATATTTGCTTGGTATTATTAATTCAATCCTGCAGAAAAAAAATTATAAAAATATATAAACATATTCAAGTAGTTTAAAGAAACCGAAATTCTAATTCTAATTCTAATTATGCATAATTAGGAGGATTACGTGCACTAGCACAAACAATTTCATATGAAGTAAGATTAGCTAATTATTGTATTCAGTTCTATTTTTAGCTGCGAACAGCAACATATAATGTATTGATATGGAATTATTAATGTGTATGTCCTGAAGGATCTAATAGAATGCTAAACTCCAACTAATCTCAGCTTGGTGAGTAAGAGAGATCCTTCATAAATTATAAGAAATATTTTAAGTGAAGTATTTCTTTGTTTATTACTTTCTATTACTTTTACATACTATATACAGTGCTTAGAGAGGATATCACATTCCACCCAAAACTGAGATGTCGATATTTCACCGGAAATAGATTGAGGTACCCTGAGTCCGAAAAAAAACATTTTAAAAAAATTCGTTTGTGTGTCTGTGTGTTGACAGCATAGCTCAAAAACAAAAAGTCTAAATGCCAAAATAGGTACTTAGTTTAGTATCTCTCAAGATGCCACACGAAGATTTTCAAGAAAATCCCTCCACACTCAGCTACCCTTTACATGGAAAAATGTTCGAAAATTGTGATTTTCTCAAAATGGTTCTAAATAGTTTGATTTAAATATCGTATATTCGTGGTGGATTCTTGGGAAATACTAAAATTAAATACCAAGTTTGTATTTTAGTTTTTGAGTTATGCTGTCCAAACAGACAGACACACACAACCTTTTTCTAAAATTGATTTTTTTAGGGGATTCAGAAGGTCTCAAAACATGTATTTCCGGTGAACATGGTATCGAATTTTTGGATGGAACAATACTTTCTCTAAGCACAGTAGGGAAAGTAAAAATGAATTCAAGATTGCATTGTCAAAGACAAATTTGGAGGGTTTCAAAAGATATTTCACTTGAATTTTCGAAACCGAATTTTTGAATGGAATAGAAATTCCCTTCCTTTAAACCAATAGATAAGTCGATGAAAATGACGATATTGTAGATGTACGCTGAAAACCGTAGACCAACTGAGAATATGCGCGTTGAAATGCATTTTTAAATCGCTCTTAAGAAAACTGTAGGCGTGTTTTTGCTGACTTAATCAGACACAGCAGCGTTGTTTAGTCAGGTGAGCAAACACAATTGGAAACGATTTAGCACGTCACAGCTTTCTTACGTCAAAACGGTTTTATCTCAGGCTTTAGAGGGGCATTTCTATGGGATATTGGCCATCACTCCTGCAGCTTTATTTTCTTTCCCTCCTTTTCAGCGTCCAGGGGGACTAACAAGATGGAAGGGGATGCTCTCTCCCCGTCTTCTGTTTTCTTTACAAGGAAAAAATATCTCGTGGCTCGTGTTTACCTATTTGACGCCTTGTCACCGACAAAACTCTCGTTTTACTATTTGAATCACAATTTTCTTAAAAGGATATTTGTCATATTGGTAAAACTTATCGGTAAAGACAAAAAAGCATCCAGCCAAGATAATTAAATCTAAAGTACATCTTTTAGTGGATAAAGTATTTTTCCCATCTAACAAATTATAAAAGTAAATTATTTTATCTTTTTATAAACTTTATCGATTGAAAACGCAACATCTGATTTAAAATACCCTCAAAAAACAGCGAATGAAATCAGTATTGCTTTTGTCTTGTGTAACGTCACGTAGACATATATTCGAAATCGTTAAGGACAATGTTTTGTTTTTAGGTATAACTTTCTTCGCTCAAATAATTTCAAAAACAGTTTGAATTACAGAGTTAATGAAAAAATTTAGCTTGTCCAACTCTTGTTCTTTCTTATCATGAAAGTTAAAAGTTAAGCAAGAAAACTACTTCTGCAATATGTACGATACAGATTACCCAGATTTTTTTTAATTTTTCTGCATTAGTCTTTTGCTGGATTAGCCATGATTGTATACATAGAGACTGGTCTAAATTTTCATTAATTATTGCATTTTTATTTTTAGTACGAATTGTTTGCGTCTGTACTATTTTTCAGTTAAGTAAGATGTGACTGATATTGCGGAAGTATGGAAGGCCTTTGCTAAACCCCCTGAAGGTGAAATGTTGGTTAGTCAAATTATGTGCTACGGTTTATTTTAGTGCATAAACAAGAAAAAGTTTGTTTCGTGACATCATTCCATAACATCCTCCCCACCCAGGTCGATTGGAATGTCCAGCTGTACAGAACGAGAAATAGTTAACTTTCTACTGTTCGTAGCACAACACTTCCGCTTCTGCCATCTCTTTCCTGATGCAGATTGACAATCGGTCTTCCTCCACACGTGGTGTGGGTGCATCTCGTCTTGCAGAAGAGCGAAGTCTCCAACTCTAAGGCTTGGCGAATCCTTCCTTGGCTGGGTACTTCGTGGAATCTTTTAAGAAGCAGACTCTGAACCAGATGGCAATGTATAGTTAGTCATTGTCCAACTAAAAATTGAACAGAACTCGGAGCTTCTGCACTTATATGCTGCTTTATTGCTCACTAAAATAATTGTCTTTAAACTTTGATCTAGTTGATGTTCCGTAACACTTTCCTTGCACAAACTTTTGTGCATCAAATCATTGGCTCGTTACGGGATGATGTTATGAAGTGGACTATCTTTATTGCCAAACTATTTGCAGATCCTATAGAGTATAAAAATGTGTAGATTATTTGAGCTAACAAGTAATTTAATGTATTGTAAAATGTATTTAATTGGGGTGATTAAAAGCTGAAAGAAGCTCTTGATGAATAACATATAATTTGTCTTTTAGGACATCAATATAGCAATCAGTAATAATTATTTATAATTTGTCGTATTACTCTGTCCTTGAGTTATTGTTATGTTTCAATAGCTTCTTGTTATTGGTTAAAGTATCCACTACGACTCTAAGGTTGGCAGACATGTTCTCACCAAAACAGTATTTGTGAGTTTCCTGACCCTTCTGGCAAGAACAGCGGGAGGTGAAACTCTAGACTTTTGTCATCGAGCCAGGTGACTCGGGCATTTCGTCAGATTGGGATTCGGGAGATCATGGGATCGATTCCAGTAGCCAACTTCTGACCCATGGGTTTTTCGGAGATTTTCCCGTGACACTAGATGAACTCTAGGGAGGTTTCTTCATTCCCCCAAACTTCATTTCATCTCCATTTCATCCAACCGTCTTTCAGGGTTGTAAATGTCGGCGGGGACTGCGATGGTGGCGCCCTTACGCGGTGGTGACTGCCCTCTGGAAATGCAGCTCTCGGCGGCGGGAGGCGTTGAAAACTGTCTGTAGACCCAGGGAATTTGGGGCGTCGGCTCCTAGTGTTCCCCGCATCGGGATGAAGATATGCTTGGAATGTTACGTATTATCCACGATGGCTCTTCCTCTGCCGTCCGGTTTCGGCAGCCCTTTGAAATTCCTTTCATCTCCCACAATAAGCCAATGGTTGCGGAATCCTCTCCGACATATCTCTCTCTCACTCACACACACACACACACACACACACACACACACACACAATGCCTTAGTCGAAGAAAAACTTGTTGCCTATATTATAACTTGGATAGGAATTGAGGGACCCTACCTACCTTAATAGACCTCAACATTCAAAGAAATGTTTCTGCAATCGATTTGCGAGGCATTGCTGCTCTACATTATTGATCATTGGGTGCAGAAGGTGGCGAGACTGGTTATGACTGCAGAAAGAACAATATTAACATTAACATTCTACATATAGTCCTAGATACCTTATTTCAATTGTATAGCTTATCCGAGAGCACGTCCAGATAATAATCGAGTCATATGCTAACACTGAAGCCGCGGAAGAAGCAGCAATACACCCTAATGCAATTAATTCCTTTTCCCACGTCTCCCCTACCATACCTGTCACAACTGGTTTCCAAATATATACATTACAAAACATCTGTAAAATAATTAGACTTACAGTTTTATCGCATAAGTATATTATAATTGCAGATAAAATGTACGAAACATCTTAAGTCCTATATGCTTCAAATATTACCACAGACATGAATAAAAATTAAAGTGGATATTTTAATACATTTTTCACCTAACCGTGCATGTGTCACACTTTTAGTGCATGCATGAGTGCATATTTTCGTATTTTATGCCGCCTGAAATCCTTGTCTCTAATGACATGTTTGTAGTCATGTTATAGATCTTAAAATCAACAAAACGTACTTTTTTACATAAGCGTGGTTCATAACCTAAATAGAAATTATACGTAAAGCTTTCGCTTCTCAGTCTAAAACTGAGCAATAACGACTCAAATTAATATAAAAAACGTCAATTTAGATATAGGAGGAAGTTTAAATCCAGGACTAATTGCAATTAAGGTTTTATAGTCCCCTTCCAAACACTCCACTCTGAAATTCAAACATCACCCCTAGATCATTATGCTTATATTCAAAGAGAATTGGTTTGTTAGTACATCTCACTCACTTTTTCCAATTTTTACTTTCTCTAGCACACATGTACTATGTATATAGCAGACAGACATTTGTATTCCACTCAAAAATTAGATTCTGATATTTCACGTAAATACATGTTTTGAGACCCCTGCAACAATACATGTAGAGACCCCTGCATATGTGTAGCATACTCAAAAACGAAAATTGGTTAAATACCAAACTTAAATAAGTTTGGTATTTTCCAAGGATGCCACACAAAGATTTTCAAGAATATTCCCCACCCCAACTAGCATTATATGGAACATTTTTTCGAAAAAAATGATTTTCTTAAAAATAGCTCCAACTATTTTGATTAAAATGCATATAGGTTTTAACATAGTTCCATGACTAACGATATGTATATATTGAATTTTCTGAGGGTGGTCTTTGAGGACCTATTCATTCTGGATGACTTTTGTATAACTATTGAAGCGTAAGAGATAGACAAAAGCTTACTACACAAAAAATGTAGATCTATTAAAATCACATAATCCGTCATATTCATTTTTTTTTGTACAGGTGACCATTTCAAGATATTTCGATTTATTGGTTTCAGTTTTAAGTTAATTTGAACTCAGGGACCTCAAAACTGTATTTCTGAAGAAATTAGAATTTTGAGTGCAGCACAATACCACTCTATTGTACAAACGTGCTAGAGAAGGTAAATTGGACAAAGCTACCCTGCCAAAATAATCTAATTTTTACTTAATTCTATTTTAAGTCTTTCAAAATATTGGTTTGATTATGCTTATTTTATAATTACTTTACTCATTCGAAGATTCCATTTGGCTACTTTCGAAAACATGAGTTTTAAGTATTATACGTTTTATATATGGCTATAGAATTCTCTCGCAATATTTTAGAAAGACAGGAAATGGGTTCACTAAGTGTTATAGCTTGCAAAATTACGAAATATTTTAGGTGCAAGCACAAACTTCGAGAATTTCTATTGTGTTTTAATGAGCAATAATTCATGTGAAATGTTTTCTCCATTCGCTTCCTCACAACGTAAATAACGTTCGGGGTTCGTGGTGTAGTAAAACTAAATGTAAATCAATTATGACAGATTACTAGCAGTGTATATATCTAAATTACTTTCAAAACAATGTTATTGTTTTTTTATATTCTGTGAGAGCATATTAACTTAGCTAACGAGTGTCTTCCGCCGTCAACTACCTGGTGCTTCGACAGACACTGATGAACTTTGCCCCGCATCTGCGCCCAGGACCGTAACTAACCTACACCAAAGATTTCTGTAGCGAAGAAAAGTCCGCCGCAAATACGTTTTATTTTCACTTACTTTACACGTACTGTGTACACAGTGTATAGAGATGGTATTGCATTCCACCTAAAAGCTCGATACCGAGATTTCATTAGAAATACAGGTATGTATAAGAAAAAAACATTTTTAGAAAAAGTTCCGTGCGGGTATGTATGACTGTGTGTCTGTGAACACGATAACTCGAAAACGAAAAGGCGGTAAAACACCAAATTTGGTACTTAAGTTTGGCATCTTCCAAGAAGACACGAAGATTCTGGAGGAAGATCCCCCCATCCCAAACTACCCTTTTCATGGAAAAAATGACAAAAGTTTGATTTTCTCAAAAATGGCTGTAAAGATTTTGATTAAAACGCCGTATATTAAACATATTTACATGATACATAAAATATATATCTTGAATTTACTGGGAATAATCTCCAAAGATCTCTTTATTTTGGATGAATTATACCGATTTTGATTAAAATACGGTATATTAAAGCTATTTACACCACAAATAAAGTGCATTTCTCGAATTTTCTGGGAATAGCTTCTGAAGAACTGTTCATTCTGGATATATTTTGTTGAGTTTGCATAAATGGTAAACCGTAACAGATTCACAAAAGTTTGCTGCCCAAAAATATCTCGTTAAAACACACAATTTATGTCATGTACAGTTTTGTTGCAGCGTTGACAGTTTCCCAGATATCCTTTGTTATTGATTTCAATAATAAAATTGCATCTTCTCAAAGGTTCCACTCTTCATTTTATCTTTCCTTTATTTTCCTGGAAATGTAAAGTGAACCGCACTTCAATTGTTCCCATATCGAACGACTTAAATTATTTGATTATCGCTTTATCCTGGCATATTCCCTCATTTCTCTTCTACTTATAAGGAACTAAGTAGAAGACCAATTATGTAAATGTTTATGTCATTTAACATGATTAATAGAAGAATTATATCTTGTAAGAATAGTTTGTTTGCAGAACAGGTTTAGAAAATCTTGTGAATACAACGCCAGAGAATTTTTTTTCTTTTTTATGTACGATGCATACGTGAAAACTGAATCACGTATAGACATGTGTGTAGACAATTTCAGCAGCAATTTCCTGGTTATTCAGTTCCGGGTGGAGACACCGAGATGTTTGGTCAATAAATCTAGGACAATGGAATCGCTAAAAGAAAGAAGTGAAAACATGTTTTGAGGAAACGCTAGAAATTGGTGCTGCATTCAAACACTCACCTAAAAACCTTTCAGCAGTGTGGCAAAGCAAGTGGGTGTTTCAGAAGCCTTTGCTCGTGCACCTATCAAGTGTTAGAAAATTACATCCTAATGTGAGTATACTGTGGAATTTATGTATATCACGTAAGAACTTATTCGTGTGAATGGAAATTTCATCCGATGATGTCAAAAATGTCTTTGCTCAGATGAACACTATCCTCAACAATAGTTATATCAAGGTTAGTACTCGTCAATATATGTTACTAACAATCATGAGAAGAGCTCAGTTTTTGGTTCCGGAGCGCACACAGAATAGTCAACGGTATAAAGAGAGGTTAGTAAGGAGTGGTTTGTAGTGTAAACATACACAAATTGAGGTATAATCCGTTCCAAAAATAGCTCGTTACATGTATTGGCATTATATGCACCGTTCTAATTCATAACGTAACGCAATAAAACGATTATTTAATAATATAATCAGCACATAGAAACTCCTTGTATTTTTATAAACAGAAGTATGAAGCTTGAAACAAAAAGTTCAGGATAGTAATCTGCAAAGTTTTGAAACTCAACCAAACTCGCTCAGAATTCAATGCAGATACATCTTTGCTGTTTCGAAAGAGAAGACTCTCCTCCTGTCTGGGCCGCGCCTCTCACCTAAATGGCTTGGGTTCAATCCCAAGCGACCGAACGTGAGATTTGTGGTGGACAAAACGGCGCAGGGGCGGGTTTTCTCCGGCCCCCCCTGCCATAACATTCCACCGGTACTCCAACTTCGTTCCATGTATCACCAGTATCTCTCCTGCGGTGCCACAGGTAATAAAAGCGGGCGTTAAACACTACCAAAAAAACAAAAAAATCAAATCCTCCTGCCTCTCAAAATATGTTGACACCTTTGTTCAGTGTCGAAGGCCTACCCTTTCGTATTTTCGACATGTTTCAATCTACACTCTTTCAGTGTTCACTGGTTTATCTACTAGCACGAACTGAGCGAGGCCAGGCAGAGAGCAATTCTTTACAGTGCAACACGTTTCGAAACGGGCTCTACTCCATCACGTATGTGTGCGCCAAACCTTATCCGGCATTTTCGTGATCCCGGACAAAGCTCTACTCATGGGTAAGTAACACGGAAATTACGGGACAGAAAATCCCACAGTGTAGTAGACTGTGTGCGGAACTTGCATTCGTGCGATCCACTTCCTTAGCATAAAACGAAGGCACTGTATGATTTATGTCGTTGCATATATACGATACCTACTCCGAATCATTAAGCATCAACACTTGCCACTAGAGGGTTGAATTCAAATTGGCTCATCAGGATGGATTCACATTCAGTGTCGCTAGAGGAACAGTACATAAGCTCGCTTGAATCAGCTGCATTATGACATTTCTTGCGCGAGAACAAGGATAAAAATAATGGTATATTTCGCTGTAGCACACAATTGACGCCACAAAGTCACTCACTGTCGCAAACTTGATATCACGTCAGAATCGCACTCACCAACTGCTCCACTGCGAGAAACCTCGGCCATATAGCAGTCTATCTCCCAGAGTTCCAAAACGTTCTAAGGGCATTTCCTTATACTTCTCTCTCTTAACTGCAACAAAACAGTTTCTTATATAATCATTTATCTTTATATATTCGAAGAGAATTGTCAAATTTATATCATCATTACCTATGAATTAAATATATTACATAAAGAAGTTGATGCATCTGGAATATATGTAAATTCTTATCAGCAAATAAGGAAAATAATATTCTGTTAAATACCAAATTTGATATTTAAGTTCAGAATCTGACACAAAGTTTTTCAAGAAAATCCCCTACAACTACTCTTTACCTAAAAAAAAGTTAAAAAATGTTTATCTCAAAAATGGCTAAAGATTTTTATTAAAATATTTTATACTTAAGATATTTATATGATAAATAAAATGTATATCTTGAATTTTCTGGGAATAGCCTCTGAAGACCTCTTTATTCTGGATGATTTTTTTGTTTTGAGTTTTGCATAACTAGTAAACCGTAAGAGATAATAGACAAAAACTACTACACAAAAATGTAGTTGCTAACACAGACAATTTATGTCATACACATTTTTTTCCTTAAGTTATTATTTTCGTGATTATGCTTGTTCCTGGTTTCAGTTTTAAAATACTTAAAACATTTTCTGATACGGGAACCTGTCAACTCCTGGCCATACAGAGAAAGGGATTTATTTCCCAGAGCAAACATTTAACTGTCGGTTTAGCCTGTAAATAAATAAGATCGTTTCTACTAATGTTTATCTCGATTAGCACGAAGGAGATAGAAAAATAAACTTGTGAATAATAATTTGTTAGACATAATAGAGAAAGTCATGAGAATGGAGCGCATCAGACTTTTTTTGTGGAAAAAGTCCATGTGTGTGTTTCCGCAGACAACACAACTCAAAAGTTAAAAGACCGTTATGGTATTTAAGTTTAGTACTTTCCAAGGATGCGACACCAAGATTTTCAGGAAAATCCCCCTCACCCAAATTACGCTTTTAATGTTAAAATGTTAGAAAACTTGGTTTTTCTCAAAAATGTTTCTAATGTTTTTGATTAAAAACTGTATAATAAAACTATTTACATCGAAAATAAAACGTATACCTTGAATTTTCTGGGAATAGCTGCTGAAGACTGTTCATTTGCTGATTTTTGCATAACTGGTAAACCGTAAGAGATACACAAAAACTTACTACACAAAAATGTAGATCTCATTAAAACACAATTGGTCATATACATTTTTGTTGCAGAGTTGACCGTTTCCGAGATATTCCTTTTTATTAACTTCAATTGTAAACTACGCATCTTCTCAAACGGCGCACCCTTCTTTTCTTTTTGTTTTTCTGGAAATGCAAACCAAACCGAACTTCAATTGTTCACATATCGATCGCCATTTAAAAGATTTCACTATCGCTTTAATCTGGTATACACATTTTCCCTTCTACTTATAAGGAACCAAGTAGTAAGACCAATTGTGTTAATGGTTATCTCTTTTAACATGAAAAATAATATTTTATAAGAATGTTTTGTTTGCAGAACAGGTAGAAGAAAGTCATCTGAATGCACATCATATTTCTACTTTATTTAAGGTTCATTTGACACAATTATAATATGTTTTCGTAAATTATGAACTCTGCCTACCATTGCAATGTGTACGTACATTACACATCAATGTAGAATACACTGTATTTTAGAAAAAACTTCGAGGGGCATGGAGAAGTGTTTGGTGCTATTGTTGTTTATAGTTTTCCATTGCATTTATATGCTAATCGTGCATTATATTTATTTTATTTGTCAGTACGAATAAAGCATGATGTAACGCAGCAAAACAGGAACAGCTCGTTATATAATACAAAGAAAAAAGACAACATAAAATGAAAGTATGTATAAAGGCTTGAACGTTCAACTCCCTCATCTTGACCCAATGCCCACACCCTTACCATAGCGCTAAATATGGGGCTGTCCCATAAGTACCCGAGGTGACATATAGATAGCGATTGTTGTTTCAAACAACAACAATGGTAAAAAGAACCTTAGAAATAAATTTGAAGTTTAACGATTTTACATTGTTTAGCATTTGTTTGGCAACTATCATTAGTGAATGCTCTCAGTGAATTTGGATAAAACTGGTCATTGTTATGTGATACAATATGAGGTACGTCCAGAAAATAAGTTCCATTTGGTAATAAAATTAAATTGTGTACAGATACAGAATAATTACTTATTGCACAAAATTCTACAACTCTTCAACTAATTTTGCACTTAACTGCCGAAATTTTGCAGGCATTTGTCATAGCAAGTTTTTGTATACTTTCTTCATAGAAGTTTGCCGCCTGTGTCTTCAAAAAGTTGGAAACATTTTCTTTCAGCTCTTCGTCATTGTTGAAGTGTTGACCGCCAGGAAAAGACTTGAGGTGTAAGAACAGATGAAAGTCACTAGGAGCGATGTCAGGGCTGTACGGAGGATGGTCAAACACGTCCCAGCCAAATCCCTGTAGGAGGTTTTTCGTCACATTTGCAGTGTGTGGTCGTGCGTTGTCGTGAAGAAAAACAACACCTTTTGACAGCAATCCGCGGCGCTTATTCTGTATTGCGCGGCGCAATTTCCTAAGTGTCTCGCAATAAACATCTGCTTTGATTGTTTTGACCACGCGGTAAGAAATCAATGAGTAAGATGTCTTTCCAGTCCCAGAACACTGTGCACATCATTTTTCGAGGTGTCAAGATTTGTTTCGGCTTAACCTTTGCTGTGGATGAAGTGTGCTTCCATTCCATTGATTGCCGCTTACTTTCAGGGGTGTCGTAAGAAACCCAAGTCTCATCTCATGTGACTATCTGTCAGAAATTCTTCGCCGTCTTCATCATAACGGGCTAAAAACTGAAGTGCACTGCCCATCTGTTTTGTTTTGTGTTGCTCAGTAAGAATCTTTGGTACCCAACATGAGCAAAGTTTACAAAATTTCAGTTTTTCGGTAACAATTTCATGAATTAGTGATCGTGAGCTTTGGGGAAATTCCATAGCGAGAGCACTAATTGTAAACTTGCGGTTTTCCTGGATCTTGTCATCAATCGCGTGAACCAGTTCTTCTGTAACCAAATATGGACGCCCACTTCGTTCTTCATCGTGCACTTCACTACGTCCTTCATTGAACTGTCGGACCCATATTCTCATCATTGAATCACTCATCGCATTTTGTCCGTAAACTTCGCAAATTTGCCGATAACTTTCAATTGGTTTCACTTTCCTAGCATTCAGAAAACGAATCACAGATCTGATTTCACAAGCGCCGGGATTTTCAATCAACACCGACATTGTAAACAAGCACAACAAAGCGTATGTGGCTGACAGCGATCTCAAAATGGCGCACGTTTCTTCTCCTTGATACAGAGCGTCTACCACGCATGTGCGGAACTGCGATCGCAGCGCTGCAGCGGAGATAAGTTGAAACGGAACTTGCTTTCTGGACGTACCTCGTATTTTCACTTCAAAAGGTCTTAGTCCAACTAATATTAAAGCTCAGCTAGGTTCTACTTTAAGAGAATCTACTCCTTCGTTTACAACAGTGAAATATTTGGTGGTAGAGTTTAAGCGGGGCCGTATGAGCTGCCAAGGCGAACATCACAGTGGTCGACCAAATGAGGTTACTAGTCCAGAAACTGTAAAGAAAGTCCACAAAATGGTATGGGATGACCGTCGACTGAAAGTGCGCGAACTGAATAGACATTGCAGGTTTTTCAGAAAGTTCTGTACATCGCCTACTGACTGAAAATTTGGATATGAGAAAAATGTGTACAAGGTGGGTGCCGCGTTTGTTCACAACAGAACAAAAACAGCGTGGTGGGGATGTTTCAAACGAGTATTTGGCAACGTTTCGCTGCTATAAAGCAGAGTTTTTGCGCCAATTCATAACAATGGATGAATCCTGGGTCCACACTTCACACTTGAGACGAAGGAACAATCAAAACAGTGGATTGGAAGGGAAGAATCGACTCCAAAATGGTGAAGACATTTCCATCTGCAGGCAAGCTCATGTCAGTTTTCTGGGATGCACGAAGATAATTTTCAATATTCATCTCAAAAAAAAAAAAAAAAAAAAAAAAAAAAAAAAAAAGGAAAATAAATCAATGGCGAATATTATGCGAACTTGTTACAGCGTTTGAGTGATGAAATCAAGCAAAAGCGGCCGCATTTGGTGAAAAAGAAAATTTTATTTCATGGAGACAATGTACCGGTTCACGTCCATTATCGCCACGTCCAAAATCAATGAGTTAAATTTCTAATTGCTTTCTAATGCACTCTATTCGCCAGGTTTAGCCCCCTCTGATTACTTTCTGCTTCCAAACTTGAAGAAATGGCTTGGTGGTAAAAGATTTTCCAACAATGAAGAGGTGGAGTCTGCAATTGATGGCTTTCTCGCAGATCTCAATAGTTCTCATTATAAACACGATACAGAAGCTATTGAAATTCGCTGGGAAAAGTGTATCGAGATAAAAGGAGAGTATGTAGAAAAATAAATATGTTTTTCTCCAAAATGTGTGCTTTCTTTTGTTACGTCAGCCTGGGACAGCCCTCGTAATGCTACTGTGTCTACACTCTCCGAAATGCGAGTGTTCGCATCACGGTCCACTACGGTTTGATCAGTGACGTTCTAACCCTTAGTACATTTTATGCTGTAGCTAAGAATTTAGCACTCATTGCCCATAGGTTCCTTGTCTCAAAATGTTTAGCTTGGACCCCATAGAATCCTGTCAATTTGTGCGGTCGAATTTTGGGACACCTGTACGTGTATATATATAACATCAAATGTGATTATATATCAACAATATGTATTCCGTAACTATCCATGCATACTAATTCTCTGTAACACAAAGACAGGATAATACATACTCCATTAATTTTCCTTTAATCATTTGTGCGATGGAGTAGAAGGTCTGCATTTTAAAATGCCATGTAATTTTACAGCTCATTAAATTGTCTATACATATAGTAAACCCTAGTCTTTTAAACGAGTCTCTGTTTTAAAGCCCTGAATTTTTCATCTGTAAACGAAACGCCTATTTTTTTCCCCTTTTTGTTTGTTTTAATACGCTGCTTACTCCTCTTCTTTTCATGTAAATGCACTGATTGTTTCAAAATGTTTTAAAAAGTCATTTTTACTCGACGCTAGGTTCCACTGCATCTATTCTTCCTAAAGACTGCATGAACTTCATCAAAGGGATTTGCTCAGGTTCAGATGTTTGTGGTAGACCAGAAACGGGGAGATGGAGAGAGGGGAGGATAGCCGTTAGCTGAATTAGCGTCGGTTGTAACGATGCTTGGGGATTATGTGTGTCGAAATATTGCGTTTGTGGGAAGATATCTCCCGGTTTGCTTTCTCCCCAGAGAAATCTGCCGCCAGGTCGAAACATCCGTTACTGATGGTTGCTCTCAAACGTTTATTTTCTGAACGAGAACACAGTCCTGCTTTAACTGCGGAGATACTACCTATTTATCTGTCTATTCTACTCTATCCTAAAGCGAAAAAAATTGATGTGTTACACTCTCATGACTTTCTCTAGCTGTTTTACAAACTTCTTACAAAAGATTATTCTTCTTTCTACACATGCTAATCGAAATATCTATAGCAGAATGCTCTTATTACTTAGTTTCTTATAAGTAGAAAGGAACTAAAGGAATGCACTAGGCTAAAGTGATAGTCAAATGTTTTAAAAGCTATCGTTATGCGATTGTCATTGTAAATCGCTTTACTTGGTCAGGAGTAGAACAAAAGAAAAACGAACACTTCGGTGTCTGAGAAAAGTATAAGTACTTCACAATTAAAACCAATAACAAGGAACATCTCGGAAACGGTTACCCCCACAACAAAAACGTAAAGGACATAAATTGTATGTTTTGACAAGATCTACATTATATGCTTAATAAGTTTTTGTCTATCTCCTACGGTTTAGTAGTTAAGCAAAATTCGGCAAAATTCATCCCGAATAAAGAGGTCTTTAGAAGCTACTCCCAGAAAATTCAAAATATACATTTTATTTTGTGGTAAATATCTTTAACATAGGGTTTTAATCAAAATCGTTTGACATTTTTTTATAAATTCAAAATTTTCGAAGGTTTTTCCAAGTAAAGGGTAGTTTGTGGTGGGGGGATTTTCTTGAGAAACCTTCGTGTCGCATCCTTGGAAGATACCAAACCTAAATACCAAGTTTGGTATTTAACGGTCTTTTCGGTTTTCAGCTATACAGTCCACACAGACGGACGTTTTTCTAAAAATACTTTTTTTGGATTCAGCGGTTCCTAAAACATGTATTTCCGGTGAAATCACGGTATCGAATTTTAAATGGAATATAATACTTCCTCAAAGCACTATGTGCATAGTAGGTGTAGTGAAAGTAAAAAATGACTCAGTTGGTGAACTTAATGTCGTTTCGGCATTTTGCTATAACAGCACAGTATGTAAAGCAGTCGGACGGAAATGGGGAAGATCCGTGGTTCAAATCCCCCCAATGACATTGGAATTTTCAATCTGATTTTACCTTTCCGACTTTAGAGCCTATTTACGCAACATTAAAGATACGCGTTTTAACACCAAAGCTGAAAGATATTTCATTTTAACCAAAATTGGAAGAGCTACTTTTGAGAAAATAAAAAATAACGAATTTTCTTTGTAAGGCAAAGTTCGGAATGAAGACGTTAATTTTTTATTCAAAAGATATAAAAACTTACACTTATAGGGAAATTCCTTGCACAGTTTTGGTTATGAGATATAGGAAGAACTGGTGAGGGGAGGTTAATAAGGATGCACTGAGGGTACTTGGTGAAGTGGTTTACCATGCTAACCTCAAAAACCCGAGATGGCAAGTTCAAACTTTGCGGAAGGTAATGGTTTTTTTTCGGACATTCTTAGCAGGACTTTCGGAAGTGACGCAAATCCGGTGGTCCCGTGTAATGTTTATTTGCACGTAAAAGAACCTCATAGCTTGAAATAAGAGGATTCCTGGGGAAAATTCCGCCACTTTGCGTCCGCAAATCGTGATTTAGTCCTAC
The DNA here is from genome assembly GCA_030762935.1 of Hymenopus coronatus. Taxonomy (NCBI): domain Eukaryota; kingdom Metazoa; phylum Arthropoda; class Insecta; order Mantodea; family Hymenopodidae; genus Hymenopus; species Hymenopus coronatus. Next base: position 65,083,848 of record CM060898.1, on the reverse strand, counting down.
AGTGTCATCTGTGGGCGAAGAGCTGACTTCTCGTCACCATGACGCGACGAACTCGCGAACTACAAATTCAATTCCGATCAAGGAAACACTGTAATGATGCCCTCTGCTTCACTTATGAGCTGCAGGAAACAACGAGTATTGGTGGCGAGGGGAGGTGGAAACGATTGTGACCTTGCATTGCTGTCTGTAAACAAATGTGATGAACAGTTGAAGCCATAAACCCAGCTTCGAAAGCAGGTAGATCAAAATTAAGGAGCATCGGAAGAAAGCAATTCATGTTCAGTTATGGTTATTGCAGTATTAAAGTAATGCAAGGTAAACTGTGGAAAATCCAGAATATGTAAAACAGTTTATTAAAATTTATACCGGTTGTACACAAGAAGCTATATTTTTGGCATGTATCAACATACATATTTACATGATTACAGTCTGATTTTACACATTGATGCATATCCTGAATTCTTCTCTAGAATCCTTTTTAATTTTTGTCACTCTTTCTTTAACATTTCCAGCTTATGCTTTACTCAATTATAATAATAAAATTAGATTGCTTCCAGAGCTTCTGGTATTTGTATGTAAACTTTTGTTAACACATGTCATTGCAGTCGCAATGTTACTGAAATGCATGAAATATATTAGAACTAAATGGCAAAATTATTTCCTTCATTGCGTCATAAAGATTAACTGTTTTAATTATTTTGTCGTAAAGTTGGCGTTAGTGTCCTGCAGTACATATCGACTGTAGTCATGATGGTTTCACAGTTTGTGCTGAAATTAATCCTGACCAATTCCGCCATGAACGATACATTAAGTGTGGTGATTCCGGTGTGTGATTTTTTTTTACTTTTGGCATATTGCCACAGTTCTCTACTGGTTTTTATGTAGCGAATAAATGGAGCAATCGCAACGAAACCGGATGTTGTGGAGGGAAGGGGAGACGAATGTTCGACAAAGTAGCTGACGTAACCTATAAATCCTGCGGTAACACGATTCCTCTGTTACGGGTAGCTAGAGGAAATACTGAGGAAAATAGGAATGGGAGACACATTGAGGAAGGGAGAAGGAAAAGATAAAGTATTGTGGAAATCGGTGGCAAATAGACATAGATAAATAAGAACTATCGGGAGAGCTACGACAAATTATCGCTTTGGTTATACCGAAAAATAAAGAAAGAATGGTTAATATGGGTATGCAGATATATGTAATAAACGAAAGAGGGAAAGATTAGCGTGGATGAGGACAGGAGCAATACTTTTGAAAGGGATAAGAGGCAATGAATTAGAACGTAGTATTTTGTATGGTGAGCTTGATAGTTTTGATCACTATTTAATTGAATGAAAAGAGATAAGTTTGAGGAAGGAAAAATTCGGAACGCAATGGAACGATATGTCAGAAGAGATAGTAGGTTTTGAAAGGGATGAGAGGCAACGAATTAGAACGTAGTATTTTTTGTGGGGAGCATGATAGTTTTCTTCATTATTTAACTGAATGTAAAGAGTTAAGTTTGGGGAAGGAAATTTCGGAACACAGTGGAACAACATTATCAGGAGAGATAATAGCGATAAAAGTTTCAATATCAAGGGAAAGACAAGATCTAAAGAAATAGGGCAGTATTTGGGAAAGGTAAAAGAAAAGTGGGTAAGAAAAATGAGAACAGTAGAGAATTAACAGAGGACGGGGGTATAATAGATAGCAAAAACAAAAACCAGTATGCTAAGCGGATGGAGCACTTAAGTGGCATACAAATGTATTTGTACACCAGGATAGTGCCTATCTAAATGGTTTGATTAACAGGACACGCTTTTGTACATAATTGAAAATGTAACCTAACTACAATAAAGCATCATCATCATTATCACTATCATTATTATTATAATAATTATTATTATCAATATTATTATTATTAAGTATGGCAGAGTCTATTATAGAACAGAGACCTGGACCATGAACAGGAATGATAAAAGAAAAATCTGATGTGTTCCATAACATGTCTAATTCTTCTATCTACTTCATGCTAATCGAGATAAACATTAGCTGGCTTCCTTGTAAGTGGAAGAGAAAACAAGGGAATACACTAAGACAAAGCAATAGTCAACTCTTTTAACAGCTGATTGACATGTCTTTGAAATAATTTCTTTTCAAGGTCAGGAGTTGTCACATTCCATAGGAGAAATGTTCAAGTAGCTTAAAACTGAAACCAATAATAGGGAATATCTCGTAAGAGGATAACTCCACTAAAAATATATATATGATACAAATTGTGTGCTTTAGCGAGGTCTACATTGTGTAGTATTTTTGTCTGTCTCCTACGTTTACAAGTTATGCAAAATTCATCCAGAATAAAGAAGTCTTCAGAGGCTATTCACAGAAAATTCAAGCGACATTATTTTATCAATTAAGTATCTTTAATGTGCGGTATTTTAATCAATATCATTAGAGCCGCTTTTGAGAAAATAAAAGTTTTCGAAAATTTTCCATGTAAACTAAAGTTCAAGGTGGGGGGATTTTTCTAAAAATCTTCATGCCACATCCTTGGGAGATACTAAACTTAAATACCAAGTTTCGTATTTTACCGTCTTTTCCTTTTTGAGTTATCGTGTTCACAGACTCAAATACTAAATATACTAAAATGTGCATTTTCGGTGAAATTTCAGCATCTACTTTTTTTGTGGAATGCCATCCAAACTTATCTGCCAATGTTACCATGTACTCTGTAGAGAAAGTAAAATTTGAAACGGCCGAAATGAAATTTTTGGGATACGCGACTGGTTATAAACTTAAGGATCACATTAAAAGTTAAACAATAAGAGAAACATTTTACAATATAAACCAAATGGTACCATAAATGTTGGAAGACCATAAAGACTGAGAAGATTCCTTTTGAGCCAAAACAGGGTTATTTTGCATATCTATTTATTATTATTATTATTATTATTATTATTATTATTATTATTATTATTATTATTATTATTATTATTATTATTATTATTATTATTATCTGTTAAGAACAAACATGATAAAATTGAAGACAAAACCTAGCAACATCATAAATGCAGATTCATAGATTCCAAACGCCTCAGGTGAGGGCTAAATAAGGAAGAGAAAGAACACTGAAGTTTAATTAGTAAGTTAAGGCGAGATTGCCTTTTTTATAAGTTACTAGTTCAATCTGCAAAGAACATCACTTAGATCCCCTCCCATAGACGAGGAACAAGAGTATATCCAGGATCCTAGCCTGAGGTATAGATTGTTAATTAGTATCTGCAGTTTGTTTGTTTGCTATAAATTGAGCAAGCTCGCTTAACTTTTATGTTCTTTAGAAACAAGCGGCCCGGCTGTCTTTTCAATCACGGCTTACATCAAACATCGATCCGGTCGTTTTGTCCTGTTTCTGAATTCATATTATGTAAGCATTTTCCGGTTTGGTTTTATCGCTCGTAAAAAGAGTTGTAAAGAGATGCAGTCCGTTCTTTATAGACTTTATGTAATACAAAATTTGGTTTAGCTCCCCAACCTACATATCCCGTTTTTGTAACGCGCCTTTCATCTGTCTTTTTATGTACATCAGCAGGATTACGTAAGCTCTAGACAGCTGACAAAAGAACGCTGTTTCACCGCTGCTATGACAGTTCTAATTCAGCATCATTAGTCTGCTAGACAAAGCTCAAAGTTGCCTTTCATGTTTGAGATTCTCATTTCTAAGACTCGTGACAGATTAACGGTAAAACTAATGATACTGAGTAATATCTAGTTCCTATTTATATTTAAAAACTTTAATTATTATACTAACGTTGCCTAGCATTACATGAAGTAACTTTTGCTACAGTATTTGTTTACGCAATGCTATCAATCTATAACTGGCTTGTTTTGAAAAATCAATGACATAAAAGTTGCAATATCTTAGAGAGAGAAGATGGAAGCATTTTGCGATCTTCTTTGCCCTGAGCAACATTATTAAATATAGAATAATTATGATTTTAAGTAAAAATTATTTATCATGTTTTGCTGATAATAGGCTACATCACAGTACTAACACCTTCTCAAGACTCTCCCAGGAAGGGAATGTAAGTAAGTGGCTGTCATCTTTACCGTTACAATACGTCAGATAATAAATGAAATGCAGCGAGAGAAGGTAACCCATTTAATAACATTGTGGCATAGCGGCTATGGCCCAAGCCTATCGAGAGATTTGCACTTGGCAGTTGGACAGAGATAAGTTACTGTGGTAATGCTCACGCCGTGTCGGGAGATAAGCAGAATGTTCTGGAAGTTTCCCTTCTCACCTCTTCTAAACCCTGCCTCTTTTGACCCTGCGCTGAAAATGCATTCATTCTTCCTTTTCCTTTCCTCTGATTGGGCAAATAGTGAAAAACTAGAGCAAAACCTGTAAATGTCTTTAAAAGCGATATAAACATGATAAATGAACGTGTTTTCGTAACCCTGCAATACAGTTTTTAACGGATTTTTCGTGTTTTTTTTAGCTATGCTGCGTGCGCACACCATTTGTTAGGTGGTAGGGATCCTAGTGGCTGTAGAGCTTCCTAAAGTGAAGTTTTTCGTTCAGAACTTTGCTCACTGCTGTCGAATTAATAACCGGGCTTCTGGAGTCCAATTTGAACGAGTATCGTCGCAATCGCTCCATTTCGCACTTTCATCCATTTTTGCTGTAGCCTGCCGTTCTGCGTGGGTCTCCATCTTTGAGAAACCCCTTCCTCTTCTAAACTCTGGAAACCATTGATATGTCGTGAATTGCAAAGAGTTAAGGTCCCCAAATAACCGAAGCAATCTTTCAAGGTATTTCATGTCTCTTTCACTTTCTCTCCCCCTCTCGCGCTCGCTGAAGTGTTGGTTGGATATTATTGGAGCACATCTAGGCTTGTACACATTACCAACAGAACTTCAATCTGGCTTGAAGACTTAATTTGGCTCACTGTTGCCCATCCTCAAAACTTTCAAAGCGATGCTCATAACTTGACTTTAGTGTGAGTGTGGGTGTGTGTGTTTGTGTGTGTGTGTCTCTCTCTCTCTCTCTCTCTCTCTCTCTCTCTCTCTAAAGTGTTTTGGACATTGTTGGATCGCACCCAGTGTTGCACACATTACCAACTGAACTTCAATCTGGCTTGAAGACCTGATTTGGCTCATTGTTGCCCATTCTCATAATTTTCAAAGCGACCCTCGTAACAACTTGATTTTGTCTATTTCAAAACAGCAAATATTGTGGCTGATGTGTTTTAACGCTAGAAGTAACTCGTTTGTCAATGGGCTACCTGCAAGAGGCGAAGTCAAAACTTTTGAATCACATTGACTAGCCCACCTTCCAATACTTCAACCAATCGCAGCAGAACTAATTGAAAGTATCTGTTGCTGACCCACAATCTCACACCGAATTTAATATCGAAACAGGTTGTTTTTATTCCTCTCAGAATTTTATAGCAATTTAGTTTATATTTCAGCATTATAATACTTTGGTCAAGTATAAAGTAATAAACAAACAAATAGCTGTTCTAAAAAGATAAAAAGTAATGTTGCATTTGCCTCTTGCCATGTGCTCAGGGATCAGTCAGTAGCTTCATCTATATCTGCATCAGAATTCACTATTAAACCCGCTGTTCCTCGCCTAGCATTACTTGGTCTGAACATGAATTGTGTACCATACATTTATGTTGATTGAGATTGTAGTTTCGAGACGGCTTATCCATCCATTGCTCAGCTTAAAGAGAATGGGAATGGACGGACTTTCCAAACAATAACAGTTTGTATAGTTAACAAGGCGATGTGCTTTTGAAATAAAGTGTGTGGGAGAGAACTTCTATGGGACAATGGTCAGTCCTCTGGCGTTTGATTTCTACATTATTGTTCTCAGTTGTGGTAAACTCTGCCTTCAAAATCTGTAACGTAACTGCTGTGTGCAATGACGCAGTTTTACAACGATTTTGCATGAAAAAAGTAGTTCATTGTGTGTTCAACTTATACAATTGTTAATAATAATTGTTTCTTCCACACTAGCCGTGTGTAAAACAGGAGTTACAAAGGTAGAGTTAGACTGAAAATTTTATTTTTTACTTTTTCTACACATACTATGTACAAAATGTATAGAGAAGGTATTATATACACACAAAAATTCTATACCGAGATTTTACCGGAAATAAATATTTTGGGACCTCCTGAATGCGGGAAAAAAAAACAAAAAAAAAACGTGTTTACTCTCTCTCCAAGTAGGTACTAAGTACATAGTGTACAGAGGTCAAATTGCATTCCACACAAAAATTCGATACCGAGATTTCACCGAAAAAACACGTTTTAGGGTTCCTGTATCTAAAAAAATCGGATGTGCTCCATTCACATGACTTTCTCTACGGCTCTGCAAAAATCGAGAAAAAATTAGTAGAAATAGTCATTACTTTCTTCCATGCCAAGTAGAAGAGAAATAAGAGAGCAGCATAGGCTGCAGTATTAGTCAAAAGTTGGTTACTATGTGACTAAAGTTCCTTGTTTGTATGGACAGGAGTTGACAAATTCCCGTATGAGAAAAATATATTTTTTTTAAAGCTGAAACCAATAACAAGGAATATCTAAAAACGATCCGCTCCACGAAAAAATGTATATAACATAACATAAATTGTGTGTTTTAAATTGATCTACATTTTCTGCTAAGTGAGCTTTTGTTTATCTCTTATGGTTAGCCAGTTATGCAAAATTCCGTAAAATTTATCCAGAATAAAGTAGTCTCCGAGGCTATTCTCAGAAAATTTAAGTAACACATTTTATTTGTCATGTAAATATCTAATATACGATATTTTGATCAAAATCTTTAGCCATTTTTGAGAAAATCAAAATCTTCGTATATTTTTCCATGTAAAGGGTAGTTGGGGTGGGGGGAAGGATTTTCTTAAAAATCTTCGTGTCGCATCCTTGGAAGATACTGAACATAAATACCAAGCTATGCACACACACACACACACACAGATCTTTTTCCAAAAATGCCTTTTTTTGGATTCATGGGGACCCAAAACCTATATTTCCGGTGAAATCTCGGTATAGAATTTTTGGGTGCATTACAATACTTTCTCTATACACAAAGTACATATTACGTGTAGAGAAAGTAAAAAAAAACATTTTTGAAAAAGGTCCGAGTGAGTGAGTGCGTGTGAGAGAAAGAGAGAGAGAGAGAGAAAGATGGAGAGAGAGATCATGATAACTCAAAAACGAAAAGTCGGTAAAAAACCAAACTAGGTATTAAAATTTAGAATCTTCCAGGGATGCGACACGAATATTTTCAGAAAAGTTTCCCCCGCCCCAAACTGACTTTATATAGACAATTTTTCGAAAGTGTTCAAGTGACACGTGACTCGAAACGCCGCCAAAACGATGGAAATTAACCAATGGGGACAATCCAACAACACAAGACACACAACTATACAACCCAGATGTTTACACGATCTAGACAGTTCTCGGAGGAGGAACCTGAGGCACAATATGTGAAAATCTTCCTGTGTTATTCGTCTTAAGTTTAATGCCACCTAACCAGAGAATGTTATAGTTAAGTGCATAGTTAATTGAAAACTAGCAGCAGAAAGTATGTAGGTCAGTGCTTGTGAATTAATAAATTGATACCTGCAGTTAAAGTAATAAACGTCCAGATTTTGAAGCAGGAATGAACAGTGTTTTACTTGAATGAATGAATGAATGAATGAATAAGTGTATTTATTGACATAACAATATCATACATTGATCTTCAACAATCGCACGGGTCCACAGATCGTACGTACTTTAATACACACTAAAAAGCAATATTAAAATAACAACAAAGAATTTGGGGTGGTTGGAAGGTCCTCGGTGGTGATGTAAGCTGTGGATTGTTTTAAATCTGTTTTTAACTAGTTTGAATTTGCCGCTGTATAAGGAGTTGGTAGCTCTTACTGTTGGCCACACTGTAATTGGCTAGTGCGCCAGACTTAATTGTTAGAGCCGTTAAGTTCATTTATGGGCAGCGGATTACTTATTGTATACTGCTTTGCCACGTTTTCTGTATTTTTCAGTCAGCGAGTACTGATTTTAACCCCCATGCTTGGATGGTAGGATATGATAATATATGACATTAAATTTAAAAGATTTTTTGATATAGTTGAACTTTTATTTGTTAACTGTTCGAAACAATGTGATGCGTTAAGGCACGCTATTAGAACAGAATCCTCTGTTTAGAAAACTCTTTCACATATATGCAATACAATATGTACTTACAATCAATCTCTTCTTGTTAAATAATACAATGCTATAATTTTTACTTAATCGTCACATAAGAGGTCTCGATTGGCGAGATTTTCTCTTTACGTCCTTATCCCTGGCGTCTATCTTATTGACTGCGTCCCGGAAGCTTATTAACATTTTACACATATACACAATAGTTGAAGGTCAATGTTTTTATACATTGTAATCTGTCCATCTCCATGAAAACAACAGATTTCCTTATTTACATTTCGTGAAATACTAATTTATAGTACATTTTTATACATTCATAATGATTTAAAACTAATGCATTTATATAATTTGCATGAAAATGATCTTAAACATAGTTAATATTTCATAAACAATATTTTGTTTCATTCTATTCTTATGCTTTGTTACCGGTATAAACAATTTATAGCATCCGGTATCTGTTCACTTTTATTATTCTTCTCCTTCTCCCATATTACTGCTTTTAATTATATTTTATTTTCTAAGCACCAATTCATAGCTATATATTATGCATTATAATATGATGTATACCTTGTATAGCCTTGGCTATGTTAATTTCCTAAAAGCACGCCATTTCAGGCTAATTACGTGCGTATCGTGAGGCGATGACGTCACGCTGCCATTTTATACATATAATTCTTGTCTTACACTGCGAAACATTATATTTTATTATTTTATAGCATTCTTTTAGGGCGGTATTGTTCCATTTTGTCTTGACTTGATTTACTCAGCATTAAATCCTGCGTCAAATTAAAAGAGTAAACACGAAAATAAAAAGACAAAGGTAATATACAAAAAGCAATATTAAAACAACAGCAAAGAATTAAAAGAGTAAACACGAAAATATAAATACAAAGATATTCAAAGACAGCAATTTAAATTTACAGCACAGAGTACACCTTCATAAATGTACCCTCTTATAATAGATAAATACACTTAAAAGAAATATGTACACAATATATAAAACCAGAACACAAGTGACCTAAGCATGACATAAAATATATGTATGTAAAACACTGTAGCCACTTTTGTTTAGTTGTTCTTATCCCCCCCAGCCTTCTCTATTGGCAGCCTTCTCAGATCTCAGTTGTCTTGCCTTAAGTATAAATTTACCTAAAGCATGTTTTTACTTAATAAGTGTTCTATTATTCCTTACTCATGTCGCACCCCGAGTGAGTCGCACCAGTGCTCTGCTGAATGTAATTTAATGACAGACTAATAGCCGAGGACCAATACGAAATATATTACTACACTTAAGGACGCAACAAATATAACAACGACGAGAAGCGCTACAATTGGTTGGATGAACATGCACCTCAGTTTTGCATAAATGGGCATGAGGACAGCAGTCGGATGGTAAGCCCAAACTCCAAACAGGCTCTAGCACCATAACATACACAAGAGTAGTTTGTTTCTAGGATAAAGGCGAAAGTTGTCGAATTAAAAAGATGCTTTGATGCGTTGGGTCGTCTCCTTAGTGCGTAGTAACGCTGCTGGTTGCCAAGCGGGAGACCTGGGTTCGATTCCCAGTACCAGCGAGGGATTTTTTCCCGCGCTGGGAGACCTAGACCGGAGTGCACTCAGCCTCGTGGTCCAATTGAGGAGCTACTTAATGGAGAAGTAGCGGCTCCAGGTCGTGAAGACCGCATTAACTGGCCGGGGGGGGGCGTCAAAGCGCTGACTGTCTCTCACCCCCCAATATTGCACCCCAATGGACCGAGATAAGCGCAGCAGCCCGGTGGTAGGCCAAGGCTCTTAGTGATTTTGTAAATGATGTAAAGACTTATTACTTTCTCTAGGCCGTATGTTCAATATATATAGTGGATAGAGAGGGTATTTAATTCCACCCGAAATTGATACCGAGATGTCACAGGAAATATATGTTTTGAGGTCACCTGAGTCCGAAAAAATCATTTTCAGAAAAAAGTCCGTGTGTTTGTCTGTGGACAGCATAGCTCAAAATACCAAACTTGGTATTTAAGTACAGCATCTTCAAAGACGCAATACGAAGATTTTCAAGAAAATCTAACCCCTCTCACCAATTCAACTACGCATAACATGCAACATTTTTCGAAAATTGAGTTTGCTTAAGCCTACTGCTTTACTGAGAGATGCTGTTTTATTGACTTCCGTGTACTGAAACACACCACGTATTTTCTGTTAGTGTTCTGGGACTGTTTAGTTAGTGTTCCTAAAGATGGCTTGCTTCCTTCTTCTCTTCCTTCACTTGCTGCTCCACTAGCGACACTAGAAGTAGCAGCAGCATTATTACTGGCACCACTAGGCTTTTCACTATGAGGATAACTAGCTGGATTATTAACACTATTACTAATATTTCTAGCATCGCAGCTAGATACGTCCCAAGGCCTCAACATTTAAGAATATTCAGTGAATACCACTTACACCTGTGAAGTTTACAAGAAAACTACACACGAAGGAGATGAACGAGAGAGAACAGCGAAGACGTTGCACCACTGTGATTTACTCCACGTGTAGTTACCATCTGTCGTTTGTCATTCTTTGGCTGAAGTGGCACACTCATTGGTGCACTGCAAAACGTCTGCGACTTCCCAGAATAATTAGTGCGTAATTTGAAAAGTTTCTATTAACGACAAAGTGCATGTTAACCATTTTAGTAGCACGATTAATATCTACATGTAGGTGTAATATACAAAGCATGCTGACATGATAAAAGAAGCATGAGATCAGAATTCTCTCTCTCTCTCTCTCTCTGCCGCTCGTTCTGCTGTCACCTAATTGAAGTCTGTGACTCTCAGAAATTCATTTTGTGTTAGTTTTCAACTTTAACACCGGCCCTAGGCACAACGAAGGATAGAACGCCGGATCTCTGCTGTCAACCAGGTAATTAAATTTATTCTGTGAGAAGTAATATAGCATGATAGCGTAGAATACCTCCTAGAGAAATTAAAGTAAATATTGGAGCCATATTGCAAGTCTAACTGCCGCCCCACAACATAATTTTTCTTTGACAGTCCCCATCCGACTTAAACATGTAAAAACCGAGCTATTCTCCCGTCCTCGTCACTTCCTGTCACCCTTAGCAGAGATGCCTTCGTGACATCTGGGGCGCCGCCGTTCCAAATATAAGCAGACTCACAATATCTGACACTAGACACTAATAGGAGCAAACGTTTTTACATATGAATGGCGAGCATATTACAAAAAAAAAAAAAATACTCACGTGTTCCATTCATATGACTTTCTCTACCTGTTCTGTAAACCAACATACAAAACAGTTTTTACTTTCTCTACACGTACTACGTACATAGTGTGTAGAGAAGGTATTGAATTGCACCAAAAATTCGATAAGAAGATTTCACTGGAAATACATGTTTTGGGTCTCCCTGAATCCCCCCCCAAAAAAAGGATTTTTGGAAAAAGGTCCGCGTGTGTGTGCGTGAGCGTGTCTGTGGTGGGTGTTGGTGGGTGTGGGTGTGTGTGTGTGTGTGTGTGGGTGTGTCTGTAGACAGCATAGCTCAAAAACGAAAAGACCGTTAAATGCCAAGCTTGGTATTTAATTTTGGCATCTTCCAAGGATGCAACACGAAGATTTTCAAGAAAATCCCCCACCCAAAACTACCCTTTACCTGGAAAAATTTCAAAAATGTTTGTTTTCTCAAAAATGGCTCAAACGATTTTGCTTAAAATCTCATATTTAACACATTTACATTCCAAAAAATGTATATCTTGAATTTTCTGGAAACATTCTCTAAATAGATGGATGATTTTTATTGGATTTTGCATAACCATGAGAGATAGACAAAACCTTACCTCACAAACAATGTAGATCACGATAAAACACAGAATTTATGTCATACATTTTTTTCGTGAAGATGATCGTTTTTTTAGATATTCCTTGTTATTGATTTCAGCTTTAAAAATGTAATACTTTTCTCATACAGGAATTTGTTAACTCCTGTCCCTACAAACAAAGAAACTTCACTCACATAGCTACCAGCTTTCGACTATCACTTTAACCTATGGTACTCCCTTATTTCCCTCCTACTTACAGGAACCAAGTAATAAGCCTATTTCTGCTATATTTTTCTCGATTAGCATGAAGTAAATAGAAGCATAAGCTTTTTAACAATTTGTTGCAGAGATGTAGAAAAAGTCATGTGAGTGTAACACACATTTTTTATATAGAACATGCTTATCGCCATAAACGCTAGCTTATTGCTAGCTTCCTTTGAAGTAAAAGGAAAATAAGTGAATGCATTAGGCTAAAGCAACAGTGAAGTCTTTAAAAGCTTGTCAACAACTATATGTTCGGCTCACTTTGCATGACCAAAAGTAAATATATAAGAAGGATGAAACAAAAGATGACTTCTCGTTTGAGAACAGTTACGTAGTTTAAAATTGAAACCAATAACAAGGAATGTCTCAAAAACCGTCAACTCTACAAAAATCTGTGTATGATAAATTATGCGTTTTAACGATATTTATATTTTTTGTGCGGTCAGTTTCTCTCTCTCTCTCTCTCTCTCTCTCTCTATCTCTCTCTCTCGCTCTCTCTCTCTCTCTCTCTCTCGCTCTCTCTCTCATAGTTTACCAGTTTCTCAAAATTCATTCAGAATGAAGATGTCTTCATAGGCAGAAAATTCAAGATAAACATTTTATTCATGATATAAATATTTTTAATATTTTTTTTTTAGTAGTCGACTTACCCTCCCCGTATTTAGGACTAACATACCCCTAGGATTTACAAGCGGATATCCAGGGGTCAGAAACCTGCCACGGCACGAAACCACAGAATGGAGAACCTGAAACGAGTGGTCGGTTCGTAGCTAGGCATGAGTGTGAGTAAGTGATGATATGAAAGACAAACAAAATGGATAATAGGGAGGGTGATGATTGAGCAGTTGGTGGAATGAGTGATGGTGGAAACCGTAGGACCCGGATAAAACCCGCCAGATGCCGCTTCGTCCACCACAAATGCCACATGCAGGTGCTTGGGTTTAAATCTGGGCTGCCTAGGCGGAGGGTGAGCAGTCTATCCATCCAACCATGGCGCCGCCATCTTAAATATATGCTGTTTTAATCAAAATCGTTAGACCCATGTTCAGAATTTTTCGAAAATTTGTCGATGTAAAGGACAGTTTAGGACGGGGGTTATTTTCTTAAACATTTTCGTGGCACATTTTGAAAATAATAGAATTAAATACCAAATTTGGCATTTAAGGGTCTTTTATTTTTTTCCACAAACAAACATACATACACACAGACTGAAACAGCATGCTTTTTTTGGACTCAGAGCACCTCAATACATATTTCCAGTGAAATATTTGGTATACATTTTTGGACGGAATACAATACTTTTTCGATATAATATGTACATAAGTACGTAAGAGAAAGTAAAACAAGAATTTTATGTGGTGAATCTATTTCTTCTATTTTACATTTAAAAATACTGTATTACATTTACTTGGCTTCTCTCATACCTGTCGTTTATTTTTTTTTCTGCAATAAATTAACTTTAGTAATTATTTTCCTAGGTACTTCATGTTAAATGAGCTAAAAATTATCAAAATTGTTTCATTTAGAGATCGGTGTAGTACAGTGGGTAAACAGAATATTGGAGCAATATTAAAATTGTATCTTTTTTTTTCTTTTCGGTAATTTTAGCGCATTTTGGATGGTCACATCGGATGGTGAATGAATGTAATGTATGAAATGAAGCTCAAATGAGCCCGGCCTTCTAAGGATGAGGGAATAGACAATTTACCCTAACCGTGATTCGAACTCGGGAGCTCTTGACTGTGAGGCAGACATGCACCTGCTTCGAGAGATCCCAACTTCAAACCTCTGTTACGGTGAGTTCAAAACTTTAAAAGCGGTCTTTATGCTCTGGCTTTAATTATACTCTCATGACATCACGAGAAACAAAGCAATATACACTAAAAATCTAAAAAACTACTAAGTCATGTTAGAAAACTCAAACCAGGTGCAACGAATATTTCGTAAATAATTAATTCCAAACAAATGGGCTTTAATTGTGAGCTTTATGCAGATCACTTTTTTTTTTTTTTTTTTATATTTTGTCTACAAATTATGGTTTAAGAATTACACAAATTATAAAATACTATAACGTAGCGGATATAGCCAACTTATCGTAAGCAAGACGACCAAACTCGGTGAGAATCCCAATTCTAGAAGATTTTCTCCTCAGCCAAAGAACGTTCCAGAATCACGTATAATTGCAGAGTGAGTGGTTGAAGTAGCGAGCTCTTTATGTGTCACAAGTGCTGGTTATGCTGTGTTCTACTAGTGAGGTTGTGACCATAGCAAGCGCTGCTACTGCAGCGGTTAGAGAAGTCCTGTGTTCGATATACCAATGAGAGAAGTGACAAATTAAAATTGAATGAATTAACAATATTAATTCAGAATCAAGAGCGCTTCAAATGAAGTCACATAAAATCGATATATGTATATATATGTATATACCTGCTACTATTCTTAATAAAAACAAAATCGTTTATCTTACTTGAAAAATAAATAACAAAAATGTTTCATGTAAAAAACCATTTGGCGTGGAGAGAGAGTTTCTTTAAAATCTGTGGTGTAGTGGTTACCATGCTAACTTCATATACCCAAGGTCGTGGTTTCAAACTCGGCGGAAGACGATGGACTTTTTTCGGGCATAAAAATCCTTAGCATGGTTTCCTTCGGAAAGGAAGTAAAGCCGTTGGTCCCGTGTCGTAGATTTACGGCACGTAAAAGAACCTTAAGCCTGAAAGAGAGGCCTTTGAACAAAACTTAAACGGTAGTTAACGCCCAGTATTGAATGGGACGCTGAGAACCACAGCAGTTAAAGAGCGTCCATAAATGAAACCCCATTTCCATTTCTTTAAAATCTTCATTACATAACTTTGGAGACAGTGAACTTTTGAAGTTTGATATTCCGGTTTGTCTGTCGCTCATGGACAACAAAATGTTTCGAAAAGTGCCGCATTTCATGTATTAGTGCCCTTCATCACATATGACTTATCTGATCACTGGAACCATTTCTTTTAGACTGTCAACAGTATTTTTGTTAAAACAGAACTTCAGTGTAGCCAACTCTTTGTCAACGACGAACAAGTAAATATCAGATATTTACAGCTGAATAAATCCCTGTGAAACGCAAGAGAAACAGAGCTAGAAAGCCTCGTTCTTATTGCAGCTTCACTGAGAAATAAATATATTTATCAAACTGAAGCTCAGCGAGGCAGTGAAGAGAGCCGCCTTCTGAAAATCTATTGTCTTTCTCACTGCTTCAAGCAAGTAAACACATTTCTCGACGCCTTTCCTTCCATTCTATCCGTGGCTTTTAATAATATTTTCCTTTATCTGCTGCTTCTACAGTCATCTCCTTTATTTCCAACCGCCCGAAAATTCATACACGAGGGAAAATTACTTGAACACAACATTGCGTATGATATGCTGCTTCCAAAACTTGTTAGTCCAAGATGTCACGTTGAAGGTTATATTCCTCAATGATGGAGGTCACGGCGAAGGAGTATGATGAAGAAAGTTTCCAGTAACTTTATGACTGCACTTCGTGAATGGGAGAAGTTGCCTTGTACGCTTTAAAGAGCATTTTGAGTTCTACTTTTCCCCCCCCCTTTCTTTTATATTCCCTAGGCTTGTAACGGACTCGGTTTTCTGAAGTTAGTTATACAAAGGTGGGGCACACCGCAATAAACAAAAGGACTTACTAACGGAACCTAACGAAGTTTCCTGGACCGTGTTTCGGCATGCTGAACTACGACTGCCGAATATCTCAAGGGAGCTGTAAGTTCACCTCTGCCCTTTCCTCTGGCAGAACACGGCAATTCTACACAGTTAAAAGAACATTTCTTCTGCAAGGACCTCCAGAAACCTCTTCGCGACTTCATGTCCGCTACAAGGTGTTAAGAACTACAACTGATCACTCTGCTCTCTTTAGAATCTAATATACAGAGATTTTATTTCAAAACGGCCCAGTCTAAATAACCATTTAAATTAAGTTTAAGCAAAACACACGTGAACTTAAATTTTGAAGTTTAAAACTACATGTTAGGTTACAGCCCCTCACTGCCAGCTACCCCCATTTTCTTACGTACATGTCCCATACACTCCAACATTACCATTTATGCATTTAAACCACATGGCTTTAAGGCTACTACTTCATTAAATGCCAGTGCTTATTTTTTACAAGAAACTTAAACTTCAAATGTTGGGTAAATTCATAAATTGAATACAGCGTTTGCTACATATACAGCAGCAGAATTAGAGATGAGACCATAAAAGGGGTGTAATCAGTTGTAAAAGCTTAAATATCTACTTTCAAAGGGCACTTCCAGTTGGAGTTTTGTGGACTTCAGAATACTAACCTTAAAATCAGAGTAAAAATCTATAAAAACAAATTTCGAAAATCTTGACTCCTAACAAGGTATTCGGTCCCATTCAGTTAGTGAGCAGGAATGTTAATTTAGTTCCAAAGCAACAGAACAAAACTGGAGCTAATTTCTTACGTTGCTCCTTGAAAAATAATATGAAAATAACACTGAATTAAACCAGAGAGCACAGAAGATGGACCACAAGTTATTCGCCCACCGGCAGAACATTGCCAATACTACACAAGAAATGTAGCTCTCGTTAAACCATTTTCCAGATGTTACTTATTTTTGGTTTCAGTTTTAAAATACTTAAGCTTCCCACACGAGAATTTTTCAACTGCTGGCCATGCCAAAAATGAAGTTCAATCACATGGCAACCAGTTTTTAAAATATTTGACTGTCGTTTAGCCTATATATCTCGTTATTTTCCTTCTACTTACAAGTAATAAGACCTATTTGCCTGTGTGTATCTCGATTAACATGAAGTAGATAGAATAATGGGCTTCTTAGCAATAATTTGTTACAGAGATTCAAGTCCTGTGGATGAAACATCAGTTTTACATTCTCTAGACGTAGCATGTACATGGTGTATAGAGAAAGTATTGTACTGCATTCAAAGATTCGTAACAGTAATTTTACCGGAAATAAACGTTTTGGGTCCCCCTGAATCCAAAAAAAAAAAGGATTTTAGAAAAATCTCGTGTGTGTGGGGGGGGGGAGGGGGGGGATAGCTTAGCTCAAAAATGAAAAGACCGTTAAATACCAGCTTTGGATATTAAATTTGGTATCTTTCAAGGATGCGACACGAAGATCTTTAAGAAAATCCCGCCACCCTAAACTACCATTTACATGGAACATTTTTCGAAATTTTTGATTTTCTCAAAAACTGCTCTAACGATTTTGACTAGAATGCCTTGATAGTGATAAAATACCCTAGTCTTGAAGACCTATTCATTCTGGATGACTTTTATATAATTGGAAAACTAAAAGGTGTACAAAACCTTACTACACAAAAAATGCAAACCTCATTAAAACATACAATTTATGTCATTTACAGTTTTGTAAAGTTAACCATTTTCGAGATATTTCGGATTATTGGTTTCATTTTTGTCACTTCAAACTTTACTCAAACGGGAAGACATATTTCTTCTGGTTTTTCGTTTAATTATTCCTGGCAAGCAAAGAGTTTGGATTTTCAATTGTTTCACATATCAACCGGGTTTTATAGGATGAGATTATCGCTTTAGCTGTGCATTTTCTTATTTCACTTCTACTTACAAGGAAGCTAGTAATAAGACTAATTCTGCTTATTTTTATCTTGATTAGCATTATGTAGATAACAGATTAATGCTTTGAATAAAAGGTTTGTTTACGATAAGCTAGAGGATGTGCGAATGGAACAAGTTAGATTTTTACTTTCTCTACACGTACTATGTACATAATGTATAGAGAAGGTAGAGATTTCACCGCAGATAAATGTTTTGGGCCCCCCTGAATAAAAAAAAAAACATTTTCAAAAAAAGGTCCGTGTGTGTGCGTGTGCGTGGACAGCATAGCTCAAAAACGAAAAGACTGTTAAATATCAAACTTGGTATTTAAGATTGATATTTTCCAAGGATGCGGCACGAAGATTTTCAAGAAAATCTCCCCACCAACTACCCTTTACATCAACTACCCTTTTTCGAAAATTTTGATTTTCTCAAAAATGACACTAGTTTGATTAAAGATATTTACCTGACAAATAAAATGTATATCTTGGATTTTCTAGGAATAGCCTCTGAAGACTATTTTATTCTGAATCAATTTTACTGAATGTTGTATTAAATCTAAACGTAAGAGATGGACAACTTGTTACACAAAAATGAAGGGCACTTTAAAACACACAATTTATGTTATATACATTTTTTTCGTGGAGTTGATCGTTTTTTAGGTATTCCTTGTTTTTGGTTTCAACTTTGAAAAACTTGTATTTTTCTCATACAGTAATTTGTTAATTCGTGTCCATACACACAAAGGAACTTCAGTCACATAGTAACCAGCTCTTAAGTATCACTTGAACCTATGGTACTCCCTTATTTAGCTTCTACTTACAAGGAACCAAGTAATAAGACTATTTCTGCTAATTTTTTGTCGATTAGCATGAAGTAAATAGAAACATAAGTTTTTAACAATAATTTCTTACAAAGATGTAGAGAAAGGCATGTGAATGGAACACATCAGTTTTATACTTTCCGTAGCCTCGTATGTACAATGTATATAGGAATAGAGAAGTATTGTATTCCAAAAATTTGATGTCGAGATTTCACCGGAAATACATGTTTTAGGGCCCCCTGAGTCCAAAAAAGAAAGGATTTTCAGAAACAGATCCGTGTGTGTGTGTCTGTGTGTGTGTGTCTGTGTGTGTGTGTGTGTGGGGGGGGGGGCTTTGGATAGCATAGCTCAAAAACGAAAAGACGGTTGAATACCAAATTTGGTATTTAATCTTCCAGGGATGCGATACAAAGATTGTCAAGAAAACCCCCACCCCTAACTACATGGCAAAATTTTCGAAAATTTTGTTTTTCTAAACAATTTTGAGTAAAATACTACATATTAAAGCCATTCTATCACAAATAAAATGTATAGCTTGAATTTTGTTCCTAAAGACCTGTTTATGCTGAATGAATTTTGCTTAATTTGACATAACTAGTAAACCGTAAGAGATAGACAAAAACTTACTGCACAAAAACTGTAGCTCTTGTTAAAATACACAAGTTATGTCATATACATTTTTTTTCGTGGAGCTTACCGTTTTCGAGGTATTCCTTGTTATTAGTTTCAGTTGTGAAGTACTTACACTTTTCTCAGACGGGCGTGTCCATTTTTCTTTTGATCTACTCCTGGCCAGGCAAAGAAGCGATTTACAATGAAAATCGCATACAGACAGCTTTTAAAACATTTGACTATCACTTTAACGTAGTGCATTCCCTTAGTTCCAGTCTATTTATTAGGATCTAAGTAATAACATCCTGCTAATGTTTTTCTCGATTAGCGTGGTGTTGAAAGAAGAATTATCTTTTGTAAGAAGATTGTAGAGTAGCTAGAGAAAGTCATGTGAGTGTAACGCATCAAATCTTTGTTGTTACATTGCAAGCAAAAAGTTCTATGGATCCCTTTTCCCCAATAACAGCATCACCAGTTTCTGGTAAAGCATAACGCTAATGGTTTCTTTTGACGCGTTTGTCACGCTGATGCCATTTACTAGACATGCTATCGCGAAATTAAATAACGCCTTATGCTCTGACGCCGCATAAGATGTGCTCACAGAGACGTAAATGAATATTAAGGAAGGGCTGCCTCCTAGAGTCATTTGCGGCGCCTGTTTTATGGCGTACGCACTCTCTCTTCAAAGTTTGCTTTCCAAACAGCGGCGAATAGGAGTGGGTAAAGACAGAATATCCTTCAACAGCTCAAACGAGAATGCGAAATTAACAAGCTCTGTTAATTAAATTGTTTGAAAGTTGCAGGCTTGTCTCGTATAAAGTAAAGTCACACTCAAAAAATCAAATGTGTCCCATTCACATGGCTTTCTCTACACCTCTGCAACAAATTATTATTAAAAAGCTTATACTTCTATTTACTTCATGCTAATCAAGAAACAATTAGCAAAAATATACTTATTACTTTCTTCCATAAGTAGCAGCGAAATAAAGTAGTACCATAGGTTAAAGTGATAGTCAAAAGCTGGTTGCTATGTGACAAGTTCCTTTGTATGGACAGGAGTTGATAAATTCCTGCATGAGAAAAAATTAGTTTTTTAAAGCTGAAACCCATAACGAGGAATATATAAA
Source organism: Hymenopus coronatus (assembly GCA_030762935.1). Classification (NCBI taxonomy): domain Eukaryota; kingdom Metazoa; phylum Arthropoda; class Insecta; order Mantodea; family Hymenopodidae; genus Hymenopus; species Hymenopus coronatus. Next base: position 65,063,402 of record CM060898.1, on the reverse strand, counting down.
AAACAATCAACTCCACGAATAAAAAATGTATGTACATAAATTGTGTGTAACTTATCGTGATCTACATGTTTTGTGTACTAAGTTTTTGTCTATCTCTTACGGTTTACCAGTTATGCAAAATTCAATAAAAACCATCCAAAATAAAGAGATCTTAGAGGCCATTCTCAGAAACTTCAAGATATACATTTTATTTGGCATGTAAATATCTTAAATTTAAGATATTTTAACCAAAATCGTTACAGTCATTTTTGGGAAAATCATTTTTTTTTTTTTAAATCTTCGTGTCGCATCCTTGGAAGATACCAAACTTAAATACCAAGCTTGGTATTTAACAGTCTTTTCGTTTTTTGAGGTATGCCATCCACAGCCACACACATCCACACACTCGGACCTTTTTCCAAAAATGATTTTTGGATACAGGGGCACTCAAAACATGTATTTCCGGCGAAATCTAGGCATCGAATTTTTGGGTGGAATATAATACCTTCTCTATACACTATGTGCATAGTACGTGTAGAGAAAGTAAAAAACATATCTATTCCGTTCACATAATTTTCATTACTTGTTCTGCAAATAAACTATTCTTATAAAAGACTATTCTTCTAATCGAGATGGAGAATGCATTTATTTCTTACCTTTTTGTAAGTAGAAGAAAAATAAGGGAATACATTAGGCTGAATAAACAGTCAATATTTTAAAAGCTGTCGCTATGTGACGATATTGAAATTCGCTTCTGTTTACATGGTCAGGAGTAAATTAAGAGAGATGGAACTAATTACTGTTTCCCGTCGGATGAAAGCTTAAGTATTTCAAACTAAAACGAATAACAAGGAATAACTCGGAAACGTTTAGCTCTGTGTGCGACATATAGTGTGTTTTTACGAGGTTTCTGCCACATACCTGAAAGGTACTAAACTTAAACACCAAGTTTGGTATGTAACCGTCTTTTTATTTCGCTATGGAGATGCTTTTCACACACATACACACAGAATTTTTTCTAACAGTCCATTCTTGTATTCAGAGGTTCTCAAAACATTTCCGGTGCGATGACATTTCGGTATAAAATTTTTGAGTGGAATGCAATGGTTTCTCTACCTACTATTTACATTTTACATGCGTGCTAGAGAAAGTAAACACCGCAAAATGCTTTGGTACACCTACATGACTTTCTCCAATCCTTTTTCACGTATTATTCTTACAGCAGCTTATTCAGCTACATTTTTTTTTTTTTGAATACGGATTTACAGGATTTGTTTTTAGTGCAACAAGCGATGGTCAGAGTTTTGAAAAGTGGATCATTTGTGCTGAATGGCAAAAGTAATTGAATATTTTGATTACTGTGATAATTTTAAGGGGAAAAGATAGTATCTTAAATTTGGAAAATTTTCTTTAGCATTTTGTTGTACCCGCAACATTTTGTACGCTGCTGCTGCGATACAAAAGCAAACAAATGCGAGTACTTCGCTAATATTGCCATATAACTGTAGTATCTCTCTTTGACGAAATAAAACCACTTAAAAAATTAGGCAGGAAATCCCTCCGCGCACTTCTTTCGCAAGCATACACTCCGCGATCGTTTTTATCATACTATCACCTTACAGCTTATTAAATGTCGTTCGTTTTAGATCTACCGAGGCGGCTTTCTTAACTTTTATCTTTCAGATTAAGAATCTGTGCATCAATTTTGCAGCTAGTAATAGGAGCATTACTAGCACTAAAGATAGGTTCCTGCTGGTTATTGCAAACCACAATACAGTGTATCCATTAAACCAGTATATTTCGAACTGGTATTACGTGGTTTTGAATAGTCTTATTTGGGTGAAATTGGTGACATTTAATGGTCACCACGACTAATGCTGCAGAGATCAAGGTGATATCCCCATTCACACCACACATGCTCCAACATATGTACCTGAAGAATTGGATTGGATGGCAGCACTAATGCAGCTGCACTTATGCACTGATTGCAGTTTGTAGCGGTGAAACTACAATAGATAAGTAGGATTTGGTGGACAATGTAACGGACAGACTTCTTAGGACTACCTACAATTGCTCCACAATTCCTGCATTGACAAATAGTCTTGGCTGCATATGTTATCATTTCCTTGATAACATATGCAGCCAAGATCCAAAAATCACCATATCACTTCAAAATTGAGTGTGTGTATACGTTGCGAAACCTTCGTCCAAAAGCACGCTGAACTTACAGAAGACTCTGCGCTATGAAATTTCAAAACACACCAACTACTTTTTGTGGGCTCGCCAAATGCAGTTCATTATCCATATTTCATAGTTAAAAGGAACCTCTTAGGTTTTCCTTAAATCTCATTATTAATTATGTATTTATATTCTAATATTCTCCGACATCAAAAAGCGCGTAATGTTGATCGGTCATTTTATATTAATTATTATATAAAATGATAGGAAAAAATAGAAATTACAATGAATTTGGATCCTTTATTATTTTTTTTCAATTAAATGTTTAAATTCTTCATTGAGTTTATTAATAATTAAGTTTCATAATACTGTTCTTCGGGAAGGGATAAGTCATATTGATATTTATTATTAACTTTAATTGTAGTTGTTAAAATTATTAATATTTATAAAGGGACCTGGTACCTTAGCAATTCGACTAGCCGCTAACATAATTGCAGGTCACCTTTTAATAACACTATTTGGAAATACTGGCAGAACAATAACAATCTTAAAACTATAAAAACGCTTAAAACTTCTTTAACAATAATACTATTTTAAAAGAAAGCATTCACATGTATCCTGCCTGCTAATTATCCAACAATGAACCCATTTCCAGTAATCACAAACGTGAGCGAGTTTAGTTTCCACGTTTCATTCCCATGATCCCGTTCATCCGTTGTTGACGAGCACAAAAATATTAAGATTTTTTTTTCCTTTGAGAATGTCACCAACGTCATTTAAATACAATTGTCCAAAGGGAAGTGGTTCCAGTTTGGAGTATGACAGTAATTTATGATCTCTGTGTATTCTTCCTCTCAACGTGTTTTGACTACAACGTTACACAATACCAAATGGAGCCTAACAGCAAGTTACTAAAGCTTAACTAGAAGTTACAGAATAGTTGTAATATTTGGATGTAGTACCTCAATGATGAAATGACAAAAACGCTCGCATAGGAAAATTTCACTTCAGCTTATAAAGTATGTTTTATATTAAAAACGGCTACCTTTTACAACTTAAATGCTAATAAACACTAATATTACACTCTGCGCATCACGTAGAATCACATCCAAAGTAGTATTTATAAACTCCTATCACTTTTTACTTTCTTTCTTCTTACCTGTATAGGTAGACGTAGTATTGTATTCCATCCAAAAATTCGATTTTACCACAATTAAATGTCATTGACTCCAGAAAAGCATATGATTCTTATATGATCCATCCACATGATATTCTCTATCCATTTTAATAAATTATTCTTATAAAGCTTCTTCAATCTATTACATTCTAATTAGGATAAACATTAACATAAATTGATTTGTTGCTCATTTTTCTTGTACATACAAGAGAAACAAAGGAATAGGCTAGGGTAAAGCAATAGTCAAATGTTTTAAAAGTTGGACCAAAATTGATCACTGAAATTTGGTTCTTTGTTTCAATAAAAACGAGCAATGACTTTCTATTTGAGAAAACATAGATGTGGGAAAATATCTTAGAAACGTTAACTCCACATGAAACAAGTTTTGATCTTTTTTAAAAAAAACTTCCATGTAAAGGAATATTTGGAGTGAGATGCCATACCTCAATGTCCTAAATAGTGTCCATTTGGAGATCTTCCAAGCATGTAGGGGTTTAGAAGGGGGAGGAGGTAGTGGTTTACCAAGTTTGAAACGTGTATAACACGAGCTCAATATACTGTGCACACTTTCCCGCAATAAAGTTTACTCAAGAGATAAGCGATCCCACTCCCTAGCTAAACGGTCGCTGAACAGACACTGTTCAAGTCCCAGACTAACTATTGGTTCAGTCAATGATAAACAATTATTCTTGTACACAAGCTGGCTGTAGGACTCCCTGGTTCAAATCCTGGCTATCACATTAAATGTTCAGTCTGCTTATATTTGTCCAACCGTTTTCTACACAAGGCTGGTGAGAAAAAATGATTTACATATAAAAATATTCCAAATCTTCATATATAGGTATTCTGTAAATAATTGGACGTTGATTACCAAAGGTCTCATTTTCACCAATGCTAAACTTGAAGAAGGCAAGTTTTAAGTTTTGTGTTGAAATATGGTTTTCATTTGACATGTATTGAGGAAGGCGTACATGTTTTAGGAGAAAATGGCTGCTTTGCCAACCAATCATAGTGATTCATCGGGTATTTAGACGGCATGTCTTGTGTGATGTTCTCGATGGCTGCGGTAATACGCCTTCTCAATTCCGCCTACGTCGCAGCAAGTGAAGGGTTCTAAATATTGTCCTTAATATAATCCTAGAAGTAGAAATCGCACACTGTTAAGATCAGTGAAAGGGTGCTCATGTGCAGAGGGTGTTGTCTGCGGCCTTTGTAAGACCAGTCCATCTTCCTATAAGGTGTCTATTGATGTACCAACGACCTCCGTATGCCATTGAGAGGAACTCCGTCTTGTAAAATAAACCCCAGCTCGCTTTTTATGTGAGTTTTGGCATCAACAACTTCTATCATAAATATAAAATTCTCACAAATCGCTAGACTGGATCATAGGCTACAGCTGTATGGGAATAATTTCATTCTCTTCCGTACAATCTTCCATTCTGCTGATGTTAGCTTTTACATCTGTTGATTTGCTCTTCGCTCTGATATTTTAGGTCTCGTATAAAGCTTTCACGGACTATCAATTGTGTCTTTATTTATACTTGGCCTTCCTGCGCATCCCTTCCTTTGATGACAGATGCATCCTCTGACGTGAATATGTCTCGATAAATGACGCGGAAGATGCAGGACGTCTAAACCACATCTAAACGTCTGGCAAACCACTGCAATACTTTCGCGAATTCAATCACATATTTCTCAAAAAATAATTTACACGTGTTATTATCTGTTTTTACACAAGCCTTGCGTAGGACAAGTTGAACAAGTAGAGCCATGATGAAAAATGCAATGTCATAGCCGGGATTTTAACCACGGATCTCCCGGGTTCCTATCCAGTTGCTCTAGCCAGTGAGCTATCATGGCAATAACCCTGCCCAGCACTAAATTCCCCAATTGACTTGCATGTTTCACAGTAAACCACAAGGTGATCTCAGAATATTTCGAGATGAATACCCCAACGTCGTAAGTACCTTTCCTTGTGACTTACCGGGAAACCTGATAGTCACTTGGAAAACTTAATGTGTTGGCATGTTGCCATGGTAGCTCAGTGGTTAGAGTAATTGGCTACAGACAGGCAGACCGTGGTTCATATTCAAGACTTCAAACTTCCCTCCTTCAAATATTGGAACGACAATTTATTTATACAAAGTATTTGTAAATATATAACCTTATGGAATTTTCCAGTAATGTATAGATCATGGTTTAAAACATCAAGTACGAGACAAGTTAGTCTACTACAAGTCATGTCAGCTACATCATTGAAGAAGCCTTTAATCAAAACGCACACGCACGCTAGCTGTTACATATTATACGCACATCCAACAGCTTCAGCCAATTACCTCGACACTTCAATGGCGCCATAGAAGCAAGTCTGAGGAATTAATTTTAAAAGATAGAGCATCCAGTGATTACGTGGAGTGGAATTAAAAGGAAAAATTAGAACGCTTCCAGACTAACAGGATGTCGCCTGTCCTCCCCGCTCGCTCCCCGATAAAATTAATTTCCTTGCATCTCCACGTCTTAGCAATACAAATCAGCTCCACAAAGCTACCTACATAAGCCTCTTTAGAAGTTAAATCTCAGCTATTCAAAGACGGAACACTCATCCTTCAAAACTTTCTCCATTGCGACGACAATTTTGCAATGTACAGGTACAACGAAATGCACGTAACATTTTTAATACTGACAAACATACCAAGACATCCAAATCTGGTGTGTTCCATTCACATTACTTTCTCTACCTATTCTTACAAAAAAGATTAGTTTATTTACATCATGCTACTCGATATAAACATTGGCAGAAATTGACTTCTTACTTGCTTCCTTGTAACTAGAAGCGAAATAAGGGAATACACTAGGCCAAAACAAGCTGATCGATGTGAGAACAATTGAAATTTTGTTCGCATTGCACTGCCAGTAAATGAAAAGTAACCCTGTTTGAGAAAAAGTTAAAACTGAAACAAATAAAAGGAATATCTCGGAAACTGCAACTCTGCACAAGAAATGTATATTACATAAGTTGTGTGATTTAACGAGTGTGATTGAGCAGTAAGTTTTTGTATATTTCCTCGGTTTATCAGGTATGTAAAATTTAGCAAAATGTATCCAGAATGAATACGTCTTAGAAAGTTTTCCCAGAACATTCAACATACACGTTTTATTTGTGATGTAAATACCTAATATAAGGCATTTTAAACAAAATCGTTAGCAAAAATGGTCTTATTACTAGAGCTCGTCCGGGGTCACGAAATTTCCAGATTGAGGTTCGGTACAAACAGAGTATTACTATGAAGTGATGGAGTAGGCGTAGTGCCTACAGTCAGTTTTGAAACGTATTGCAATATCTAGCATTCCACACTGCTTAGCCTCGTTCAGTTCCTGCTAGTAGATAAACCAGTGAACACTGCATGAGAGCGCAGATTGAAAATACGGAAGGATAGGCGTTTTACACTGAGCAAATTTCTGGATGATTCAAACATATATTTAGTGCCAGCAGGAGAGCCTTTTCTTTCGATATAGCAAAGACGTATGTATCTTAATTCACTGCAATTAATTCTGAGTGAGTTTGGTTGATTTATGTTCATTGTTTTTTCAAGCTCCGCGCATTACTATCTGAAATTTTTGTATCAAGCTGTATAATTTTATTTGTGAAAGTACAATGCCTTTTTATTTACTAATTATATTATATGCTAATTTTTTGTTGTGTTACTTTATGAAATACGGCGAAGCAAATATTATGAATACATGTAATCAGTTTTTTTCTGGAACAGATTATACCTCAACATGTGCATATTTACACTACAAATCCTCTCCACTGCCCTTTCTTTATACCCTTGACTGCTCTGCGTGTTCGTAACTGTGTGCGCGTAACCCAAAACCGAGCCCTACTTATTTGGTGCTTCCTTATTTGTAGAAAGTAAATAAGGAAATACACTAGGCTAAACCGATAGACAATTTTTTAAAAGCTATCGGTATGCAATAAGCATTGGCCGGAAGTAAAAAAAGATACATAAAACGGGTGAGGGCTTGTCGTTTCAAAAAAGTTCAAATATTTTAAAATTGTAGCCAATAACAGAATATTTCTGAAATGATTAACTCTACGAAAATGTATATAACAAATTGGGTGTTTTCACGAGATGTAGTAATAGTTTGTCAATCTCTTACTAGTTATGTAGGCCATTCAGAATAAAGAGGACTTCAGGGGCTATTTCCAAGAAATTCAGAATATATATTTTCATTGTGTCACATTCTTGTAAGATACTGCATTTAAATACCAGTTTGCTATTTAACTTCACTTTTTCGTTTTCTAGTTATGCTATCGACCGACACCCCACCATACATACACCTTTTTATAAAGATACTATTTTCTGGATTCAGGGGTCCTCAAAACATTTCCAGTGAAATCTCAGAATAGAACTTCATCATCATCATGGATTAGAAGAATTCTCCTGTTCCTGCCTCATATTTCTTCCCATCTTTTAACTGGTCTTCCTATTCTGTAGCCTAGAGGTTTATATTTGTATGACTGAAATGGAATGCGAGAGTTATCCATTCTTTGTAAATGGCTTTTCCATTTTTCTCTATTTATTTGTATCCTTTCTTTTAAGGAAAAAATGTAATTCTTTCCTTATGTCTTCATTTCTAATATAATCTTGTCTGGATTGTGGAATTTATGGATGGTTTCTATGCACATTGTATTGATGTGTTCCATTCATGTGTTTCTCTGGCTGTTCCGCAAACAAATTTTTCTTACAATATGCTAATCGTGGCAAATACTAGCAGAATTTGCCTTATTACGTGCTTTCTTGTAAGAATTAGAGAAATATAAGATTGTCTCATCAGTTCATTCCCTTTTCACTACATTTAAATCACAAAGAACGCCTAGCTTTTGGCAGTGGTAATATTGTAACCAATGAAGTTATACTGAGGAGTGATTATTGCTATTTGAAAACTTGCAAACTTAGAACGCCTGGGAACACTTCTCACCCGCAGCACAGCTACGACAGAGTAGTTGCCGAACTTTCCGTTTATAAACTTTAAACACAAGACCATTCAAAATATAAATAAATAAGAAAGTAGGCTTGGTAAACAAACCATTTCCTGCAGAATACACCAATATCATTTTTCTAGAAGCTTAGAAATTCTATTTTTCCAAAATGTGGGGGTTTTCTGGTTGCTGCACTCTTCAAGGTTCAGTGTGTAGTCCTCCAAGGAAGAGAGACCATAGCATTCAAGAAATTCTGCAGGAATGGAATAGATGAAATTCGGATGGGGAAGTGTCTGGAGGATACGGTGGTTGAGATAAACACATCTCACTCAAAATTATGCAACTTTTTGACGGGTCACCATTTGTTACTAGTCAACCTGTGGTATTACATTCATTCCATTCATTTCCCGCTTGCCCCGGCATTTAGCAGCTCTAATTGCAGGGCATGGAGGCCACGCCAAATACTGAATATGAGAACTCAAAAGTCATGCATAGATTTGCTACTTGTATTGTACCTATCTGTGGCATTAAATTCATTTCATTCTTTATTACAATTTTCACAAACAGCAGTGTGCCTACAAGAACGCAGGTAATAAGGCAATTTGCTAATGTTAATCTCAAGTAGCATGACGTAGATAACTTTCTTGCAAAGGATTATTTGGTTTGCAGAACAGTAGAGAAAGTCATGTAACTGGAACATAGTAAATTTTCATTTGTAAATCAGAAGGATTTGTAGTTTCGGTAATCTAGATAAGAAATGCTTTAATGGAAACGAGTACTAGTTATTGTTGTCCTTAAAACATTATTACAGGTGGTCGGTCTTGTGGTGTTGTCTGGTAACATTAAGATTCCGCCGGGTTATCCTGAAGTGCAGAATGCTAGCTCGAAGTTCAGACTTCTCATATTCGTTGTTGGGATCCTTAATATCTAGCTACTCTTATCTGTGTTTGGTAATGAGAACTGAATAATGTATCGTGTTACTGCTTACCTGGATTTATTCAACAATAATGTAGCTTCTAGCCAGTTACATATTTACTTATTCGGGCTACTTCACACAATTTACCAAATTATATAGGGTGATTTTCTTTTACAAAGATTGGGAACTGGTTCCTTACATCGAAATAGGTTAAATTTTTCATATAAACAGAGTCCTAAACCCCTTCGTTTTCTAATTTTTGAGATTCACAATTTTTTATTCAAAACACTTTAAAGCGACCCATTATTATATTTTTGGCGTTGCTAGCTTGTTACCAGGTGTACAATACATCACTCATAGTTAATGCTCAAAATGCCCTCTTATTGCCTCTAGATTCGCATGCACTCCTCAAAGCATGAACCGTCAAACACTACCTGTCGGTAAGGTATGGTTTCAGAGTATTCCATGGCACAAAGATTAAGAGTTTCTTCATCCTGGAAGTCTGCTGTATAAACCAATTGTTTAAGGTGGTAAACATCCAAAGGATTGAGATCGGGGGAACGTACAGGCCCTGGGACTGGTTCTCCTTTACCTTTCCATCTGTCATTGTAGATACCGCCCATTGCATCTCAAACCACGAGACTAAAACGTGCTAGAGCTCCATCATGCAAAAACCACGTCCTATTAAGGGTACATCATCTAGTAAGTTTGGGAGAGTGTTCTGAATGAAGTCCCTAAAGACAAAACCTATAAGGCGTGCTAGAAGAATGCATTTGACAAATGTAAATAAGCAGCCATGGCAATCAAAACCAACGCCGAAGGGTAAATGGGTAAAGCCTTCTATGAATGAGTGCATACATAAATGAAGTTGTTGGGTTGGACCTGGGAAGCCGCTGAGAGTGAAGTCTAATTTATAAATTGACAAGGCGAATACGAAAAATTTTAGATCAAGTGTTTATATGTTTTGTTTCGATGTAAGAAATTCATCTCCGAACGTTTTAAAATGTATATTTAATCATCTGTATGTTTCCCATTGAATCTCTGATACCCTAGAGACGTTAACTTGAATCTACATGCGCTTTTCCTTGGAAAAATTAGACTGTTTTGGGAACTCGAGAGCTCTCTCTCTCTTCTTTTTCTAATATTGAAATATGTTTATCCTACTCTCTCAAATCACTGTTTATCATAAAACCTGTGTCCTTCAGATGCATATTTAACCCAATCTCCAGCTACTCCAGTATGATTCTGTTACTAATCATCTTCCTTTATTAGTCAGTCTCCTGTACAAAGTTGACCCGTTACAACATCAGTTTTGCATGAATATATAATACTCTCTTATTATACGAATTATTTACAAAATTGTTTACTTCTTTGTGTTTTTTCTTTAATCTCCATTTTTCTAATTTACGCTTTTTTTAACGGATACATCGCCAGACGAAAAGACATGGTAATTAAGTAAATGTTAATCAAATGACATCTATAAATATGTCGTCACAATGAAAATAAGTTATTAATAAAATTGTAACTTATAATTACTGTGGTTGAATGATATGTGTTACTTTAAATTGGGTTAACTGTAAGAAAAGTTTAGAATGAAAGTGATATAGACTGTCTGTGGAAGAGGCTAAAGCTGACCGAGAAGGTTTTCTTGGTAGTTCATCTAGGAATCACTGAGGGGGCAGTTGATAAAGTCAGAACAGGATATTTTTCTTTTAAGGGGCAGTACAGATTCATGGGAACTTCCTGATAATGGTTTAACGTTAGTTTAAAACGAGGCAATCAGAGGTTAGAATTTGGAAAATAGTAAATTAGTAATAGTACATAGAAATTAAAGAATAAGAATCTAAGTTTTAGGGCTGTTTAACCATGACAAACATGATGGATGGACCCAATTTACGGGGCACTGGAAATAACAAATGATAGGGGCCGCGAAACGAAGTTTAACCATAAGATTTACGCGGTAGACAAATATACACAGATTGTCCCAGAATTCAAACGCACAAATTGGCAGGATTGTAGAAGGGGCCCAGATCAAAATGTTTGAGATATGGAACCTATGGGCTATGGCTTCTAAATTCTTTGTTACAGCTTAACATGCATTATGGGTTAGCACGCCACTGATCAAACTGCACCATGAACTGGACACCCAATTTCAGAGAGCGTAGATGTAGTGGCATTATTTAGCGCGCGTGGGCATGTTGAGGGAGTTGAGTCTTTCCATAACTTTGACATTTGGCAAAATGGACAAAAGGTTCCCTATCTCAAACTGTTTATGTAAGTCTCTTCTACAATCCTGCAAATTTGTGCGGTTGAATTCTGGGGCACAATGTGTATGGAAATTCTGTTTAGCGGAAGTAGGAAGTAAACATGGTTTTTTTTATTCGTAGATAAAATAAAAACAATTAACGCGTCCGTTGGTAAAACACAAGGAACCTACAGCCAGCTTTCAAGTTCCACATTGTTCCTATATTGTTTTTGTACGGGTTTTGAATTTTACACGTGTAAACTGTTAAAGTGTCTGGAACCCAAGTTTCGTTTATCATCTGTGAACAAGTGTGATTCTTTCACCTTAGCAGTAGCACCCCCTGCTAAAGTTATGTTCCACTGACCGAGCAGTATCAAAACGGAAGTTTTCTCAAGCCGAGGCAAGAGAAACTTCAACTAACTAATATACGTGTGACCAGAAAATTTAAATACAATATACTCATTTTTACTTTCTCTATACGTTCTATGTACATAGTGTATAGAGAAAGTATTGCACTCCACCCAAAAATTCGATACCGAGATTTCACCGAAAATATATGTGTTATGGTCCCCTTTATCTAAAAAAAGCATTTTCGGAAGAAGGTAGGTGTGGGTGTGGGTGTGTGTGTGTGTGTGTGTGTGGGTGTGTGTCTTTGAACACGATAACTCAAAAACAAAAAGTCAGTAAAATACCAAACTTGGTATTTAAGTTTAGTATCTTCCAGGGATGCGACACGAAGATTTTGAGGAACATTTCTTTACGCCCAACTACTCTTCATATGGAACTTTTTTCGAAAATTTTAATTTTCTCAAAAATGGGTAACGATTTAATTAAAATATCGTATATTAAAGCTATTTACCTGACAAATATGTATATCTTGATTTTCAGGGAATATCCTCTGAAAAGTACTTTATTCTGGATGAATTTTACAGAATTTTGAATAACTGCTAAACCGTAAGAGATGGACAAAAATTTACTACACGAAAAATGTAGAGCAATTTAAAACACACAATTTATGTTATATAAACATTTTTCGAGGAGTTCATCGTTTTTTAGACATTCCTTGTTTTTTGGTTTCTGCTTTGAAAAACAAACTTTTCTCATACACGAATTTGTCAACTGCTGTCCATACAAATAAAGGAACTTCAGCGACATAGGAAGCAAGTAATAAGTCTATTTCTGCTAATTTTTTTTCTGATTAGCATGAAGTAAATAGAAAAATAAGCTTTTTAAGAATAATTTGCTGCAGATATGTAGAGAAAGTCAAGTGACTGCTACACATCAGATTTTTAATACTTATCTTTAAAGCTCTCGCCACACCTATGTTATCATTTTTACTTTAATTCGTTCCTTACTTATTATTTACGTTGACATGTTATAAAATACACACATTACTTTCTCTAGAATGTATTACATGAGCATAGTAGATAGAGGATGTATTGTATACCACCCAAAACATCGATACCGAGATCTCACGAAAATACACATTTTGAGGACACCTGAATCTAGAAAAAGCTTTCTATAAAAAGATTCACACTTGCGCGCTTGTGTGTGTGTGTGTGTGTGCAGCATAACCGAAAAACGAGAGGCTGAATTGAATACTAAACTTGGTATTTAGATTAAGTATTTTCCAAGGATGCTCTAGGAAGGTTTTCAGGAAAATCCAGTCACCTTTGTAGCCATCTTCATTCTGAATGACTTTTGCAATCCCAGTAAACCGTAATAGGCTGTAATCCACAAAAAATTGATCTCCTAAAGATATAAAATTTGTCACATTTTTTTCAATGAATCAATTATTTCACATAACGAAGAACTTTTAAAAAAAATCTGATGTGTTCCATTCATATAACTTTCTCTATCTCTCTGTAACAAATTATTGTTAATAAGCTTATTCCTTTATTTCATGTTAATCGAGAAAAATTAGCAGAAATAGTCTTATTTCTTGCTTTATTGCAAGTAGGAGCGAAATAAGGGAGCACCATAGGTTAAAGTGAAAGCCAAAAGCTGGTTGCTATGTGACTGAAGTTCGTTTGTATGGACACGAGTTGGCAAATTCCTGTATGAGAAAAGTATAAGTTTTTCAAGGCTGAAACCAAAAACAAGGAATACCTCAAAAATGATCAACTCCACGAAAAAAATGTATATAACAAATTGTTTGTTTTAACGCGCTCTACATTTTTTGTGTGTTAAGTTTCTGCCCATCTCTTACGGTTTAATAGTTATGCAAAATTCATCCAGAATAAAGTAGTCTTCAGAGGCTATTCCCAGAAAATGCAAGATATACACTTTATTTGTCAGGTAAATATCTTTAATATACGATATTTTAATCAAAATCTTTAGAGCCATTTGAGAAAATCAAATTTTTCGACAAAAGTTCCATGTAAAGGGTAGTTGGGAATGGGGGATTTTCTCGAAAATCTTCGTGTGCATCCTTGGAAGATACCAAACCTAAATATCAAGTTTGATTTTTAACGAACTTTTCGAGGCAGAGACACACACACGGACATTTTTCTAAAAATGCTTTTTTTTTTTATTCAGGAGGTCTCAAAACATGTATTTCCGGTGAAATCTCGGTATCAAATTTTTGGGTGCATTACAATACCTTCTCTATACACTATATACATAGCACATATAGAGAAAGTAAAAACTGACTATCGCTCTATAGCCTAGTGTATATCCTTATTGCCCTTCCAGTTACAAGGAAGGGAGTAATAAGACGATTTCCGCTAATATTTATCTCAGTTTCGATTAAGGAGATAGAAGAACAGGCTTTTGTAAGAAAAATTTGAAACGCAAGTCATGTCAAAAGAACATATCACATTCCTACTTTCTCTAGCCGTATTGACAATATAAATACTCGATAGAGAAGGTATCGTATTCCACCCAGAATTCTATTGAGATTTCACCAGAAATATGCGTTTCGAGGTCCCCTGAATCCGTAAAAAGCATTTTTAGAAAAAGGTCCGCATGTATGTATGTGTGTGTCTGTGGACATCATAGTTCAAAAACGAGAACACCGTTAAATACCAAACTTATCTCAACACAAACTACCCTTTTCATGGAGAACTTTCGAAAATTTTTATTTTCTCATAAATAATTCAAAGGATTTTGATTAAATTACCGTATATTAAAGATGTTTACATCCCAAATAAAATTTATATCTTGAATTTTCTCGGAATAGCCTCTGAAGACCTCTTAACAATGGATGAACTTTGCCGAATTTTGCTTAACTGCTAAACCTTAAGAGATAGACAAAATCTTATTTCACAAAAGATGTAGATCTCGTCACAACACGCAATTTGTGTTATTTACATTTTATGTAGAGGTAACCGCTTCCAAGACATTCCTTTTTATTGGTTTCAAATGTAAAGTAATTTCCTGGGATAGGAAGAGTCCGTTTTTCTGTTGTACTTCTGGCCAAGCAAAGAAGCGATTTGCAATGACAAACGCATAACAACAGCTTTTAGAACATTTTACTGTCGGTTTAGCCTAGTGTATTCCCTTAGCTCCCTCTTCCTTAAAAGGAACTGAGTAATAAGAACATTCTGCTAATAGTTATCTCGAAGTATGGTGTATAAAGAAGAAGAATCTTTTATAAAGTTTGTAGAACAGCTAGAGAAATTCATGTGAGAGTAACACATCAGAATTTTTTTTTATTTGGATAGACCTTTCCCTATAGTCTAACGAAAAATAAACCAGAAAAAATGTGCTGTGGATATGGAGGTGATCTGGTAAAAAGTGAGTGACCGTTACATAGGGTCGGAGGTTAAAAGTGGGGGAAAATATCACGACCTAATAAATGTATGTTCTCGTGTGTCCTTTTTCGCCATTTTTCAGGAGAGTGATATTTATTCGCACGGATCGTCGAGTAACTTACTGATGCTAATGGTTTCACGGCAGCCAGGAAAGAGTCAAGATTACATAAATAAAAACGATGTCGCGGCAGTAAGCTCATAACTTTTAGTAGCAAAAACTTCCGATAGCAGATGGAGTACGGGACGATGAAATATTCGTGTCACGCACTCTCAAAGAGCCCTACAACATTACAAACCCGGGTCTCGTCCCGTACTGGTGGCCCTCTGAACGACCGTTGTCGCTCGCGCGTGGAGTAAAAGATTCATGGGATAAACCAACGTTAATGGAAAATACGTCCTCAAACCTGACTTGCGAGAAGGGCTTCTTTCTTGCGGGACACGAGAAACGACATTTATGTTGATATATTCGGAGCTAGTGAGCAACAGAGTAGTGATTTCGAACCAAATGAAGGCAATATTTTAAGGGGAGTCGAAATTTGATTTTCATAATTTTTTTCCATTTTTACTTTCTCTATACGTGCTATGTACATAGTGTATAGAGAAGGTATTGCACTCCACCAAAAATTTCGATATCGAGATTTCACCGGAAATATATGTTTTAGGGTCCCCTGTATCCAAAAAAAGTATTTTCAGAAAAAGGTTTGTGTGTATGTCCATGTGTCGGTGTGTCAGTGTGTCCGTGAACATAACTCAAAAACGAAAAGCCGTTAAAATACCAAATTTGGTATTTAAGTTTAGTATCTTTCAGGGATGCGACACGAAGATTTTGAGAAAAATTCCCGTACTCCGAACTACCCTTTACAAGGACATTTTATCGAAGATTTTGATTTTCTAAAAACTGGCTCTTACGATTTTGTTTAAAATGTCGTATATTAAAGATATTTAGCTGACAAATAAAATGTATATTTTGAATTTTCTGGGAATAGCCTCTGAAGACTACTTTATTCTGGGTCAATTTTACGGAATTTTGCATAACTGCTAAACCGTAAGAGATGGACAAAAACTTACCGCACAACAAATGTAGAGCATCTTAAAACACACAATTTGTTATATACATTTTCTTCGTGGAGTTGATTGTTTGAGATATTCCTTGTTTTTGGTTTCAGCTATAAAACTTATACTTTTCTCATACAGGACTTTGTGAACTCGTGTCCATACAAACAAAGGAACTTCAGTCGCAGAGCAACCAGCTTTTGACTATCACTTTAACCTATGGTACCCACTTATTTCGCTTCTACTAGCAAGGAAGCAAGTAATAGACTATTTCTGCTAATTTTTACTCCATTAGGTGAAGGAAATGGAATAATTTGTTGCAGTGTTATAGAGAAAGTCATGTGAATGGAACACATCACATTTTTATGTTTTAATTGCATACGGATATATGGAATCTCCCGCTCTTTTTGGTATAACTTTCATAAAGTTAGGCTAATTGTAAATAATTTTATAACATCGTTGAATATACTCCTGCGTGGTAGTTTAAAATAACATGTTGGTAGACTCACGTGATAAAACATTAGTGTTTGTGTAAATATTAATGTTAGAAGAAATCTTTTGTTTTATTTTGATCACAAAATTTTACTTTAACTGTTCGCAGCATTGGTACCCCGCACATATTTCCTGCATGTGAGTGTTTCGAAGTACTGCGAAGTCGTGTTTGAAACAATAGATCACGTTTTTCTAAATTGTATGTTTGAAAGCAATTTTTGAAGCAGTAAAAGTCTATATACAAATGCCCCATTATCTCAGAAACTAATTCCTATTAAAGGATAAAATTTTACCACACATTTGCACCTAAACAGGCTTTATTTTAACGAAAAAGTTTTTATGTATATGGATTATTTATTTCTTTAAAGCTTAAAAACATTCTCAACAGTAAAAGCATTACTGAATATACCTTGGAAAATTTAGCTAATTAGCTTAAATAGTTGCTGAGATAATGGCTCAAACTTTAACATTGGGAAGATAGGACATTTTGACTCCCCTTAAGGCTATTCTTAAGCGTTTATATATATTTAGTGTCGAAATCTTTAAGTATAAAAGCGTATACGAGGGTAATTTCATAAGTCATGGCAACTATTTGTTATCAGTCAATAAAGCTGCAGGTAACAAAACTCAGGATATATATATTGAAAGTCGCTGGAATGTTCTTCGAAATGCTGGTACTAAATTGGGATCCGGGTACAAGGGGTACGGGACATTGAAAGATACGCAAGTAGTGATCATTGTTTTATTCGTATTACATAGGCGTACGTAATATAATACTCTTTACGAGCTAACGACTTTCAAAATAATCCCCCAAGGTTTCCACACATCTTTGACACCCGCGAACATTTCAGTCACGCAGAAATGCAATTTTACGTACGCTCCTGTTCAACTTTATAACATCCATCTTAGAACAAGGTCTCTAGGATACTATCGTTTGCATATGGCTACTAGCACCTACCAGATGGCATCTGGTGGTGACATACCGTATTGTGGACAACACATTTTCAAATGTATATTACAATAACCGCATATTCAGTTATTTGGAATATATAAAATAGTTGTCATGACTTCTGAAATGACCTCGTATATATTTACATTCCGGTGCACGGGAATGTGCTGATACGAGGAACAGTTGTTTTAAGTTGGTAGGTCAGACACCACTTCTCTGCCACGCACCCAGTTCAAACCTCTATCAGCTATAAGGTGATTAGCAACATCCGTTTGCCCTTTGTTTCGCTATGGCGGAAGTGAAACCGAGTCCCAGACAGCTTTAGATGCGTTGAATCATATAATTCTGAATATGTCTTATCTTAATTTGATTATATTATCAGCTGTGTTTGAGGAAAGGCGCAAAAGCTAAGTTGCCAATCCTTTTCGAATAATAAAAGTCCTAAGGTTTGGGTATTTTTGGAGGAAAGAATTGAGAGATAAGCAAATGAATCTATTTTATTATACGTGTATTAACTTAAAGTCCACATTACACATTTATTTAGAATCTTGTCATTTCATTACAAAATACATTAGTGTAAAGTATAGCTCAGTATTCACAAATATACCCACGGTCCAAAAGTATTCCTAAAGCATGTTTTTTGTTAAGCAGACAAACATAAGGAGGAAAACACAGACGATCATGGACTAAAGTGAGCTAATGTTCTAGTAATTAATCCACGATTCTTCGTTCACCTTAGCTACGTTTCTGTGTTGGACTTTAATACAAACCAATAGGATATTGACAAATCCAGGATTGTTTTGGAACAAAAGGTGAAAAGGTTCCGCCAACATTAAAAGACACCAAAAGACGCTAATAGCATTGGCATATGTTCGTGCACCGGACTGTACATACTTATAGGCTTCTACGCCGTTTCACAGATAAACTTCGACACAAGGAAAACGTTTC
The DNA here is from genome assembly GCA_030762935.1 of Hymenopus coronatus. Lineage (NCBI taxonomy): Eukaryota > Metazoa > Arthropoda > Insecta > Mantodea > Hymenopodidae > Hymenopus > Hymenopus coronatus. The sequence goes on along the minus strand of CM060898.1, from coordinate 65,044,726 downwards.
TGCCTGGCCTTAGAATTCGAAATTTCGTTTCATTTCACAGGACCAACCATTTCATTTCATTTAATGACTACAAAAGCTCGCAAGACCATCTATCCCTCTCGAGATTGGCGTAAGAGCGCGGACATTGCCAATATAAGAAAAATAATTCCTGGCCGCAAAGTAACAAGAATTCACTATTATTCGATGATCATTCATTCGCCATTGATCATGGAGTAATAAAACAGTCAGATAATTACAAACCGTTATTATGCTTGCACTAATGCAAAGGCGATATAATCGTATGGCTGAAAAATTAGATACATTTTGAACTGCGTTATACTCGCATTAGACTATAGTAATACCAACATCAAATCAGACTAAACAGTTCATTTTCATTTACTTCTCTTTACATGGTTATTTAACATAGAGTAACTGATTATATACAATAATAGCACGTATTCCATAGCTCTGCTTTGTTAAAGTCAGCCTCGTAAAAGGTATAGTCAAGTCTTTTACGCTTTTAGCCTCGTAAAAGGTACAGTCAAGTTTTTTTCGCTTTTAGCCTCGTAAAAGGTACAGTCAAGTCTTTTACGCTTTTAGCCTCGTAAAAGGTACAGTCAAGTTTTTTTCGCTTTTAGCCTCGTAAAAGGTACAGTCAAGTGTTTTACGCTTTTAACCTCGTAAAAGGTACAGTCAAGTCTTTTACGCTTTTAACCTCGTAAAAGGTACAGTCAAGTCTTTTACGCTTTTAACCTCGTAAAAGGTACAGTCAAGTCTTTTACGCTTTTAGCCTCGTAAAAGGTACAGTCAAGTTTTTTTCGCTTTTAGCATCGTAAAAGGTACAGTCAAGTCTTTTACGCTTTTAGCCTCGTAAAAGGTACAGTCAAGTGTTTTACGCTTTTAGCCTCGTAAAAGGTACAGTCAAGTCTTTTACGCTTTTAGCCTCGTAAAAGGTACAGTCAAGTCTTTTACGCTTTTAGCCTCGTAAAAGGTACAGTCAAGTATATTACGCTTTTAGCCTCGTAAAAGGTACAGTCAAGTCTTTTACGCTTTTAGCCTCGTAAAAGGTACAGTCAAGTCTTTTACGCTTTTAGCCTCGTAAAAGGTACAGTCAAGTCTTTTACGCTTTTAGCCTCGTAATCATTCGTATCTTTTACTAGCTGACGTGACTATGTCTTTTTATGTACCTGTGTATTAGTTCATTAAATAAATTATATACCATTAATGTACGTTCTTAATAAATCATTCTCAAGGTGTGTATGCAAGAAACGGCAATATAACATTTTTCTGAATAAGAGAACACTATGAGCATAGTACGAGAACACTATGAAAATAAATCCATTAGAAAAAACACTGAAATAAGGCGAAATATATTTACATATACACCTTAAGTACAACTTAGGAACATAATTTACTAAATATTTAAATATACATATTACTCTGGATACAAATAAAATAAACGATGCCTCCAATACAAATTAGAATTAATTCACATTCCTAACAATTTAATATATTATTATTTCTAATATTTTTAAGACTACTTACGTTTTAGCTTTTCCCACCATTAATTTTAAAAGTATTTAAGTAAGCCACTCGTTGATTAAAAATATTTAATTTGCAAAGGATTGCTATTATAAGAGATCAGTCATTAGCACACAGTGTAATAAAATTCGTCTTATGTCAGGCCGCGGATCATGTGAATGCTCCGTACAAAATTTACTACACTGAAGGGTTTTCGATTCCGAAACCCTTGCGCTACTTTGTTACAAATATGTAACGAAATGTAATTTTAAAATGGTATCCACCTGCAACTTTCTCGGTGAGATGACTATTCACACGCATATGTCTTCTTTGTGTAATATTAATCATTTTTGCACTATATTCAGAAGATAGGGTTTAAATTTTACAAGTTTAGTAGTTCAACCAAAGATTTGTAAAAACACCCGCTTTCTGTGCAACATTGATGAGAGACTTCTTAAGTGAGAGTTCGAATGCAGCACCAATTTCATACAGCTTTCCTCCGTTAGAACGCATGTTTTCGCTTCTTGGGTTTAGCGATACAGTTATTGAGCTAACATCTCACAGTGTGTCTATCCGGAATTTTATGTACAGGTGTTAATGAACTATACCGAAATATATTCACAGAATATGTAGATTACTTAAATAAGTAATTTGAGATAAGAGACTTATGACCTGTTTATTGAAATTTCGAAGTAACGGCTGTAAGTTTCTGAAGTGCCAGTACGCCACTAGCTAATTTATCAACCATTCCAGAGCATAACAGGAAAAACGAAGGGACATATTACAGCGTACCTCTCTAGCGTAGTGGTTATGATACTGGTTTTCAAGTGAAAGATAGTTTCCGAGTTCGGGTCTCGTTCACGTATCACGGCACTTCGTCTGGAATGGAAAAAAAAAAAATATACTCTATGACAGGAATCGAACTCATGACCTTTGGGATAGTGCTTCCTGCGTTACGCATTAAGCCACCAGAGCAGTTTGAAAAAAAAAACCCTCAGAGTAGCTACATAACTCAAGAACGTACTTAATGAATGCTCAGTGTTGTAAGTGATTAGTTCGAGATTTTACAGATCTTTGCGACATTAAATCTTGAGAACGCTAGTAAAGAACTACTAAAAATCAATATTTCTATACTCGGGCAGCAGTTTTAAAGACATTCTACGCCATTTTTTCAACCTGCTTTGCTTTAACGCCGACACCTGATACCCACACGTTTAACGCTATGTATTTGTTATGTTTATCCGAAGACCATGCATCGCCGATCTCAAATTACTTATATCAGTCACGTGCACAATCTCGCAAATTATTTCGGTGTAGTTCATTAACACCTGTATATAAGACATACTTTCCTCTCAGGAAATGAAAGTCTAAGGGCTTTGCAGCTGTTATGAAACATACTGCAATGAAATATATCAGGTAAAATATCTAAAAGATATGGTATTTCAAACAAAATTGATAACTATTTGAAAAAATATATTTTGAAAAATGTGCCGTATTTAAGAGTGTTTGGTTGGTGGGGAAGGATTTCATCAAAACTAATTTCAGTATCATGTATACTGGACCTAAATACCAAGTTTTGCAGTGAAAGGTTCGCCAAGCTATCCCAAGTCAATATTGGAAATTAATTGTCATATTCCCATTGGTGCGTGTCCACTGGAGACTGCAAATATGATTAATGTGTCATTCATTATTAACTTAGTAATTTACATTTTAAATTTATTCTTGTTAAACATATATACTATGTTTGCTCATCTATATTTGATTTAGTTGAAATATTGAATTTTATATTACAGAAATATTCAAAAGAACTCTGAAAAATGGGGAAGAGTTTCTTTGTATTATCTATGGATAAGAACTTGCTGAATATTTATCATAGTTAAATAACTCATTGGGGTTGGCAGCAATGTAGGCACACTATGAATAGTAAACGTTTATACAATAGAAAACAGGTACAATACTTCTAATGTTTTAATAGACTTGAATGCAGGTTAATTGTATTAATTGAATCCTTTATTGAAGGTGGAGTTTTTGTTTATTTACTGAAATGAGCTGAAAAGCTAAAGAGGAGATAATGTTTACCACCTAAGTGCAGATTATTCACTTGATGTGCGTACAGTGAGTATAAAAAGTGTTCGTACACATACAAAACCGCATTAAAATACCTGGAAGAGTAATTATGCTATGTTGGACAAATATTTAAATAGCTTCTTCGTTAATATTTTATATCAAAAAGAAGATACAAACTAATTAAAAATCTCATCTTAATATAAACGAATGTTATTACTTACAACAAAAAGTGGTTGTATCCTATCATTTTAAAAACATTTGTTATAAATATAGACAGTCATTCAATATTTAGTAGGCCTCACTCTTGTTTTAATAACTGCCTCCAGTCTCTATGGCAATGGTTCCTCTAGATCTGTTTTTGTCTTTGACTCAATGAAGTCCTTTCAGCCTTCTGTGTTAGAAACTGTGTGTTTCTTGATTTTCTAATTTAAAATTGACTCTAGGTGTTCTATAGATTTGGTGTTTGGTGTCTGGTGATTAAGGTGTATGAGGTTGCTTTGGCGTGTTGTGAAGCAGCCACAGGCGAATATTTCCAGCTGTGTGTTTGGGGTCATTGTCCTGTTGAAAAATAAAGTCGTTCCCAAGACATAGTCTCTGAACACTAGCATACAAATTTTACTTTAAAGTGCTCACATACATTTTATGATCCATTTTGATAAGAGTGCAGCCGACTCACGCCCGAGGTGTTCATACATATACACACCATCACTGAGTCACTTCTGTGTTTTACTGTGGGCACTAACGTTTTGGATCCATCTTTGTGTTCTTCTTGCGCCAGATCATACATTTTCTAGTGGGAACTAAAATGTTAACCTACCTGTTCCAGAAGTCTGGTGCTTTATTTTAGTGCCTTTTTGCGAAACTTGCTTGCTTGTTTTATATGATTTTTTACTTTTTCTACTTAATGTACGTAGGTAGAAAATGTATTTTACCCCACCTGAATATTCCATAGGTACAGAGATTTCACCGGAAATACACGTTTTAGGGTTACCTGTATGCAAAAGAATCTGATGCGTTCCATTCACATGACTTTCTCCACTACTCGGTAACAAAATTATTTTTAAAAAGCTTATTCTTCCATCTACTTCATAACAGACAACAAACAGAAATGCTATTATTACTTGATTCCATGTAAGCAGAAAGGAAATAAGGTAGTGCACTAGGCAAAAGCAAAACTCACATCTTTTCAAAGCTGGTTGTCATGTGGATGAAAGCCGTTTCTTAGCATTGCCACGAGTTGAAAATGCATGTGAAAATGTTTAGGTATTTTAAAACTAAAACCAATAACAAGGAATATCTCAAAAATTGTTAACTTCACGAAAAAAATGTATATACGTAACACAAGTGTGTTTTTGCGTAGTTAGTTTATGTCTTTGTTTTACAGTTTACCAGTTATTCAAAATTCGGAAAAATTCATCCAGAATAAAAAGGTCTTCAGCGGCAATACCCAGAAAATTAAGGTATACATTTTATGTGTCATATAAATATTTTAATACACGGTATATTTAATCAAAATCGTTTTTCATTTTTGAGAAAATCAAAATTTTCAAAAATATTCCATGCAATGAGTTTGAGGTGGAATCCTTGGAAGATACTAAACTTAAATACCAAGTTTGGTATTTTACCAACTTTTCTTTTTTGAATTATTGTGTTCACAGACACGGACATACACAGACCATTTTAGGAAGCATTTTTGGAATATAGGGGATCTTAAAACGTGTATTTTGGTAAAATCTCAGTGTAGAAATTTTGGGTGGAATACAATACCTCATCTATACACCATGTACATAGTGGGAATATAAAAATTAAAAGCATTTTTAGAGATCGGTCCTCGAGTATCCATGTGTCGTTGAAACAGAATTTATGTCATATATATGTTTTTCTTGGCGTTTACCATTTTTGAGATATTCCTTGTTATTGTGAACTCCTGGCAATGCAAAGAAAGGATTTAATCCTCACGGCAACCAGCTTTTAAAAGATTTGTCTAGTCTAGTGTATTCCCTTATTTCTCTTCTACTTACAAGAAAGTATGTAATATGATTATTTCTGCTAATGCTCATCACAATTAGGATGAAGTAGATAGAATAATAATCTTTTTAACAATAATTTGTTAGCGATATGCAGAGAATGTCGTGGGAATGGAACACATCTGGGTTTTCTTATGGATCCAGAACTTCTTTCGCGATACTCAACAATGCTATCTGGCCTTTTGATAAACATTACTGAATGAAACATTAATAGGTCTTCCCATAGCCGCAACCAACTTCACAGGTAAACAAGACAAGTGAATGCTGAGTTCTGCTTTTGACATCTTCTCGAACCACTTCCTCACTTTTGTGCCAATTTTAAACACATTTTGTGCATTTTATTTATTTTTTAAAGACTGTCATTATAGTAATAAATATTGGTATATTTATGAAAGATAGCACTTCGTATTGCACAGTCGCTGGGGAAATTATGTTGGCGAGGCGAACTAAAATCCTTCCTCATAATACGAGGGCTGTTTTTTTTTCTCAATCTACGATAGGCTATAAATAAAAGAAAAGTTCATAGAAAACAATTATTTTATAGTTTTGTACAACTATAGTTAGTTTTCAACATAATCACCGAAAAGATTGAGACTTTTGTCGTATCTGTGCACAAGCTTTGCAATATCCGCTTCAAAAAATGTTGCCGCTAATGATTTCAAATGAGCATTGACGTTGTTTTGAATATCTTCGTACTTTACGACGTTTGCGGAGAGCCATGCAAAACAAACGAAGAGGAACTGACTTCAGAAATTGTGTTGATCCATGACAACGCTAGTCCACACACTGCTGGCACAACCCTTGAACAATTTCAATGGGACATTTTTTATCATCCGCCGTACAGTCCTGACCTGGCACCCAGCGACTTTCATCTTTTCCCTAAACTGAAGACGTGGCTAGGAGGGCAGCACTTTCAAACCAACGAAGATCTTCAAAACAACGTCAATGCTCATTTGAAATCATTGGCGGCAACATATTTTGAAGCGGATATTGCAAAGCTTGTGCACAGGTGCGATAAATGTCTCAATCTTTTCGGTGATTATGCTAAAAAGTAACCATTAGTGTACAAAAATTTTAGAAATAAAATAATTTTGTTTTCTATGAATTTGTCTTATTTATAGCCTATCGGAGGTTAAAAAAAAAAGCTACCCTCAAGCTGCTGGAAAAGTTTACCTGCTCCCAAACAGGCAGCATATCTTGCGTAAATATTCTCGCTAACTCTCCGAAGCTCAGCAGTAGGAATTCTTGTGATTTCTTGCACAATGTGTTCTCCAAGTTCCTGTAGTGTGCGAGGATTGGAACGAGTCTTTGAAAGAATCTCATAAATAAAAATCACAATTCGTTAGGTCAGGGGAACGAGGAGGCCACAAATCAACACTAATTATTCTGTCATCAAATACCTCTCTTACTGCATTTAATGATTCGGCAGCCGTATGTCCGATGCAGAATCTTGCTGGAACAAACTTGTCTTCTTCTGTCAAGCGATTAAATAATAACCTCAGAATTAACCTCTGATATCGCTCTGCATTTATTGCTTCATCAAATAATGTGGGACCTATTATTCTTCTAGCACTTATCACATACTACACTCCTATTTTCTGATCATAATGAGGCATTTCATCCAGTAGCACAGGTTTTTCTGAAGCCAGTATCGACTGTTGCGGGTTTTAATGAAACCAAGGTTCACCAGTGAAAAACAAAATCTGTGGGTCAACGAAACCCCTTTCCGAGAGTGAGCGAGAATATTTACACGAGATATGCTACCTGTTTGAGAACAGGAGGTCAATATTTGCAACATCTATTATAACACAAGATTTTAGTCCGCCTCTGCCAGTGTAATTTCTCCGACGACTGGGGACCGTCTCGCGCAGTAGAGGGAGGCCATGAGTGGGATCCAATATAATTTAACTACCCTCTAATATAATACCAAGAATAATATCCAATTCTTCGCATATATTGTGCTTTTAAAAAGCACTAAAAGAGAGGCAGTGTTTTTTTTTTTCTTTTTGTTTCTTTATTCTTGGCGTCATACATCACCGGGAAAATAAACGTAATTGCAGCAATAAAAAGTATTGGTTGTAAGTGCGGTCTTGCACATAAGATACTTTAGCTTCGGTACGAGCAAAGTTTATTATCAGAGCCGGGTGTTAGTACCAGGCAGTTGACCATTAAGGGAATCGTCACATAATTAACTATTAAACCCTAAAAAATAGACAAAAATCTTACTGTATAAAAAGTCTGACGTGTTCCATTCATATTACTTTCTCTAGCTATTCCACAAACAACCTATCCTTACGACATATTTTTCTTTTATCTACATCATGTTAACTCAGATAAATATTAGTATATTGGTGGTATTACTCGTTATTACTAGAAGGGAAATAAGGAAATACACTTGGTAAAGCGATAGTCAAATGTTGGGGGGGGGGAAGGTTGCTACATGTTTGTCATCGAAATTGGCTTCTCTTTCCGAGGTTAGAAGTAAAATAAGATACATCAAACGAAGAATAACTTCTCGTTTGAGAAAAGTTTAAGAAGTAAATTTAAACCAATAGTAGAATATCTCGGAAATGGTTAACTCTACAAGTAAAAGGTATGTGACAAATTGTATGTTTTAACGAGATCTACATTTTTGTGCAGTAAGTTTGTTTACTAATTATTCGAAGGCATGCAGAATGAAGAAGTCTTCAGAGGCATTCCCAGAAAATTTAATATGTACATTTCGTTTGTCACGAAAATATCTTACAAATGTGGTATTTTATTCAGAATCGTTGGCCATTTTTGAGAAAATCAAAATTTTCAAAAACTGTTCCATGATAAATGTAGTTGGGTGCAAGATTTTCTTGAATACCTTATTGTTGCGCCCTTGAAACATACTGAACTTAAATACCAAGTTTAGCATTAACCGACATTTCGGTTTTGAGCTATGCTACCCTTCACACACACACACACACACACACACACACACACACACACACACACACACCTGTACATGTTTCTAATTTTTGCTGATCCAGGGGGTCTAAAAGCATGTATTGCTGTGAAATCTGGGCATGAAATTTTTGGGTTTCTTACAATATCTTTCTATCTACATTTGTATATACGTGCTAGAGAAAGTAAACGTTCTCGTGAAGACACACAATTTATGCAAATATGTTAATTATTTCCGAGAAGTTCTTTGTTATTTTATGAATGCGAAATACTTATTTACTTTCTCAACACGTACTATGTACATAGTGTATAGGAAAGGTATTGTAATGCACCCAAAAATTCGATACAGAGATTTCACCGGAAATACATGTTTTGGTTCACCTGAATCCAAAAAAGGCATTTCTAGAAAAAGTTCCGCGCGTGTGCGTGTGTGTTTCTGTGTTTGTGGACAGCATAGCTCAAAAACGAGAAGACCGTTAAGTACCAAACTTGGTATTTAAGTTTGATGTCTTGCAAGGATGCGACACGAAGATTTTAAAGAAAATCCCCTTAACCACAATTACTCTTTACATGGAACTTTTTTTCGAAAATTTTGAGTTTATCAAAAACGGCTTTAACGATTTTGATTAAAATCTCTTATATTTAAGATATTTACATGACAAATAAAATGTATATCTTGAATTTTCTGGGAATAGCCTCTGAAGACCTCTTTATTCTGGAGGATTTTCTTTTTTGTGTGTGTTTTGCATAACTAGTAAACCGTAAGAGATAATGGACAAAAACTAACTACACAAAATTGCAACATAGCAACAGCTTTTGACTATCACTTACAAAGAAGTAATAATCCTATCTCTGCTAATTTTTCTCGATTAGCATGAAGCAAATAGTGGTAAGTTAATATTCGGTGTGCTCGAGGATACGCATAGAGGATGAAATTCCAGAGCTATCAGATATCGATTGGGTTTTCAAGAAACTATGGTTTTGGCTAATGTATCATTATTCAAGTTCCATCACTCCATATCGCCGTATATTGGGCAAATTTTACAGTGGTTTCTTGATCGGGGAACTTCTAGTTGGTAAATTCGCCAATATGCATACTTGACGGGATCAATTCATCGCCCATAGACGTCACCATAGGACGAAATTATAAGTTGCAGACATCAAATATAGCGAATTTAGTCCAGGGACATTTTCTTTCAAGGCATTTTCTTTTACATATAAATCACATTACACGGAACCAACGGATTTACTTCCCTTCCGAAGGAAGCCATGCTAAGGATTTTTACAATCGAAAAAGCCCATCACACTCCGGTGAGTTTAAAACCACAACTTTGGGTATTAGACAAAGTTTTGTCTGCAGAAGAATTGGGGACAAAGTTGAAAAATTCAGTCCATCAGACATTTTTAGTAAACTTCAAAAGTAGTACTTCAAGTCAAATCTCTGTAATTAAGTTTTATCATAACATATATGAAATATCTATACAGAATTCCCAATCTAGGATAGGAATGTTATCAAAGAATGCTTTAGCTTGCAGGTTAAAATTAAATGCGAAGGATCATGGTCAGTAAAAATGCAGCAAATTGTGTAGAAAATAGATATGGGAAATTCATGGTTAAATGCTGAGAATAACAATCTAGGATTTTAAAATGTAGTAAAAACAAGGCTAGAGGATGTTACTAAATGAAATATTTTAGTGGTGTAAGAGATAAAATATCCTTAGGGATATACAGAGGTATAAAAACAGTCTCAGAAAAGGAAAAGTACATAGAGATTTGCAATAAACAAGAAAGAGAAGGATTTGCATTGGCGAGAACAGGAGCTAAATTTTTGAAAGACATAGGACATGATGATATAAGAAGATGCAAATTTGATTAAATTCTATTTTCACACAAGCCTTGTGTAGAACAGGAGTTGGATAGGTAGAGTCAGACTTAAAAATTCAATGCTATAGCCGGGATTTGAACCACAGATCTCTGTCTCTAGCCGGTTGCTCCTGGGACTTACACCATTGTAAGTCATTGTAAGTTGTAATCTCAAAATAATTTGAGATCTCTTTGTGGTTTACTTGGAAACATGTAAGCCAGTTGGGAAATTAAATGCTAAACCGACATATTGCCATGGTAGCTCAGTGGTAGAGCAACCGGGAGATCCGTGGTTCAAATCCCGGCTATGACAATGAATGTTTCAGTCTGACTCTGACTATACCTATCCAAGATCTCTAATGTTCGAAGAAATTTAACCTGATTTCCATTGTATAGTATGTTGTAATCAAGATGTGGACAGATCAAATTTGGCAACGAAAATGGGAAAGATTGGATGGGGAAATATCAGAAGAGTTTGTCCGCAAAAGAAGAGAACAACATAAAAGTTGTAGGTAACTTCTTAGGTAAGGTCAGAGAGAAGTGGACAAGAATGATCAACAAACAGATGGAAGAAGAAAGAGGTTAGAAAATAAAACAGCAACTCTAAAAAGGTAAATGAAAATTGAACGAATATATGTACAGTACTGTGGTTAATAAAGACGATCTATTATTAATTACTTTCTCTACACGTACTATGTACATAGTGCATAGAGAAGGTATTGTAATGCACCCAAAATTCGATACCGAGATTTTACCGGAACATGTTTTAAGACCCCCTGAATCCCAAAAAAGCATTTTCAGAAAAATCTCCGTTTGCGTCTGTGTATGTGTGTGTCTGTGGGCGGCATAGCTCAAAAACGAGAAGTCCGTTAAAACCAAACTTGGTATTTAATTTTGGTATCATCCAAGGAGGAGACACTTAAGATTTTCAAGAAAATCCCCCACCCAAAACTACCCTTTACATGGAACATTTTTCGAAATTTTTATTTTCTCAAAAATGGCTTAACGATTTTGATTAAAATATCTTATATTAAAGATATTTACCTGAAAATTTTATATCTTGGATTTTTTGGGAATAGTCTCTGAAGACTACTTTATTCTGAATGAATTTTACGGAATTTTGCATAACTGCTAAACCGTAAGAGATGGACAAAACCTTACCACAAATAAAATGTAGAGAACGTTAAAACACACAATTTATGTAACATACATTTTTTTCATTGAGTAGATATTCGTTGTTATTGGTTTCAGCTTTGAAAAACTTATACTTTTACGTATCATACCGGAATTTGTGAATTCCTGTCCATACAAACAAAGGACTTGTCACATAGCAACCAGCATTTGACTATCCTTTAACCTATAGTACTCCCTTATTTCGCTTCTACTTACAAGGAAGCAGGTAATAAGACTATTTCCGCTAATTTTTTCTCGATTAGCAAGCATTAAATAAATAGAAGTATAAGATTTTTAACAATAATTTGAGGCAGAGATGTAGAGGAAGTCATGTGAATGGAACACATCAGATTTATTTTGGTAGCAATGAAGTGCTTTCTCTACCTCCTTTACATAGGTGTTAGAGAAAGTAAAATAAAGGAATAAAAAGCAAAAATTCCACTTCTATTAAGCTACAGATACACCATTTATACTGTTCTTGAGTTTCGCCTTTTGCGAAAGGTTCGAGCTAAGCTTTTATGCACCATATTGTTTTTATCACTGCAAGCGAGGGAGAATAAATGTTTTCCTTCATGTCATGACGGTCACATCAGATTCATAATTTGGTCTCTAGAGGAAAATTCAAACTTGATATGGTGCTCCGTAAACCTCTGCGGGAGTTAAAAGCGCAGACGGAATATTAAGCTAGGTTATGTCTACAACGCTCTATCCTGACATTCCCTAAGGACTATCACTGAATATTTTATGTTTAAATCCGCATTCTGAGCTACTGATGATAATTTTCTAAGTGTAACCTCACACCCCTCATTCTTTTCTTTAAGGTGCACATTATACTCCTCTGCTCGAGGGAATTTTACTTTTGAAGATTTAATGCAACTGTTTCTTTAATGTCAGCATTCCCTCTACCGAAAAGAGCAAGTAAATGTTGTGAACCTTCATCTCGTGTCTTTGCTTTGTTCTTAATACTGCAAATGTAATCACATTTCTACTTTTTGTATTTCCTGGAGTAAGCAGGAAGATTATTGTAATCAAGCAAATTCGTATTTGATGCTGAGATTTTGCCGAAATATGTTAAGAAGCTCCAAAACTATTTTAACAAACTTGTTGTGTTACATTCACCTGACTTATACTTCATGCTGATTGAGACAAACACAATTTAGCAGAAATGGGCTTCCTTGTAAGAGGAAGGAAATACACTAGGTTAAAGCGATAATTAAAACTTTCAAAAGCCGGTTTCTATGTCATTAAAATTCACTTTTTTTTTTAAAGTATTTTAAAACAGAAAACAATAAAAAAGAATATCTCGGAAATGGCCAGTTTTACGAAAAAAAAATTTGCGAACACAGATGTGTCTTAATGAGATCTACATTTTTTGGTATGGTAAGCTTTTGTCTATCTGTTATGGTTTACCAGTTATGCAAAATTCAGAAATTTTATCAAGAATGAAGAGGTCTTCAGAGGTTATTTCCAGAAAAGTCAATATATATTTTATTTGCCATGGAAATATTTTTAATATATGGCATTCTAATAAAAAATTGTTATCCATTTTTGAGACAATTACTCCATGTAAAGGGTAGTTTGGGGTGAGTTAATTTTCCTCAAAATCTTTTTGTCCTATCTTTGGAAGATACTAAAATGACATTCCAAGTTTGATTTTTATCGTTTCTGAGTTACCGTTTCATAGACACACACACGTAGGGACCTTTTTCTAAAGATGCTTTTGTTTTATACAGGGTACCCTAAAACGCGTATTTCCGTGAAATGTCGATATCAAATTGTTTGGGTGGAGTGCAACACCTTATCAACCTATGTACTATGTACTAAGTAGAGAAAGTAATAAAGACCCGATGTGTGTCTGTGTGTGTGTTCAGGAAAACTCAAAACAAAACGTAGGTTAAATACCAAACTTGGTATTTATATTTAGTATCTTCCGAAGATGGTACAAGAAAATATGTGCACTTCTGCTTAATGTTTACATTGAACAGCTTCTAAGATTTTGATTAAAATGTCATAATAAAGATATTCACTTGATAAATAAAATGCATATTTTGAGTTCTCTAGGAATACATAGCTTATAAGGGTCCTTCATTTGAAAATTATTTTGTATAATCTTATATAATTAACGTTAAACGATAAACAAAAGCGTACTAATAAAATAGGATCCCTCTTTAAAACACTATTTATTCTAAATAATGATTTATATCATAAGATATTCAGAAATATCCGATATTACTTTCATTACTTTGTCATTCTTTTCAACCTCCGCCAATTTTCAATTGTTTCTCGCGATTGCATGGAAAGAGATGCAATTTTAAGGCGAGCATATATCGGCCAGTTATTACTCATTTGACAGTCGCTATTTTCATTATTTTGTACCTATTTCTGCAGTTTATCTGGATTAAAATGGATAAATAGAGAAACGAATAATGAATGATAGAGGGTAGAGAAAGCCATTTGAATGTAACACATCCCAATTGTTTCATTTTGTCTTCTACGTATAGTAATTGCAGATAGTAATGTATCCATCCAAAAACTGTGTTGAGATGACACATGCAATGTAAGTTTTGAGGCTGCTGAATAAAACAAAACAAAAAAAAAAAAAAATTCATAAAAGAGGGTTGCGCGGGTGCGCGCGCATACGAAGTCTATTAATACCAAAATTTTTTTGAAGTTCAGCATCTTCCAAGAATGACACGAAGATTTAAAGATCTTTTCACCCTAAAAACTCCTTTACATGGAATGTCATTAGACATTTGTATTTTCTCCAAGGTACCTCACATTTTAATTAAAATTACATTACGTCTAAGATATTTTATGATAAGTAAAATGTATATCTTAAATTTTGTGGGAGTAGCCCTTAAAGTATTCTTCATTCTGAATGACTTTTGGGATGACTGGTAAATATTGTACTATACAAGAAATATAGATGTTTAAGCACACAACCTAGTTTCAACCAGCAAGAGTCAACCTCTGAAGATGCCAGGCGGAGTTACGGGAGAAACGTCAGGTGACAGACATTTCATCTAATCAACTACGGCCTACAGATCCGGAAACCTCTACATTTTACTGGGAGACTGCTTAACATGACACCATTGCTCCCTCCAATTTCAAATTCAAGGTGTAAAACTCACTATTTTATTATCACAAAAAATTAATTTTTAACAATTTTTGGTAAAATTTCACAGATGCATCATTAAAAACACTCACATTCATATTAACTGTGCAATTTAAACATTTACTTTACTGCCCCCATTGTGCATTGTCTATATGCAGACCCTAACGGAGCACCTGCATTAGGAAGTTCTTCGCACTGAATTGGCCCAGAGCTGATAGTAGAAAGTTTACTTATAGTTTCTCCAAATATCCGTGTTATAAAACCCTTACGCGCCTATCCTATTTTTAATAAACAACTGAATGAAATTAGGAGAAAAACTTCTTTTATGCATACATTTAAATGGTGGAAGAGAGACTGAACAAATATTTATTTAAAACAATTCATTCGATGAAAACCAAGTGCACGAAAGCATAGAGCGCAAATAATGAGTGCCCAATGTTTTATATTTGCTTTCACTCGACTGTGAGATAACTGATGAAAACGAATAATTTGTTTAAAAAAAAACTCTCTAATTGAATTCGTTACCGTAAATAAATTGATATCACTGCATTATTAATGAAACACTAATGTTGGCGTTTCCCATAGCAGTTCACAATTTTACCACTGCCTGTCGCGTAAGGGGGAATTTATATTTTACTTTCTCTACCACGTATGCACTTAGTGTACACAAGGCACAGAAAGAAGCTGGCACTGTCTTGTTCTGTACACCGCATTCCTTACCGTTTGTAGGGTACTTTATTACGTCATTTTATTTTATTGGCTGATACTGTCACCTTGCAGGTGAGTGTTCTATATCGAACCAATAGAGCATGCCTATGCTAGGTTTGTTAACTCATTCGCTAATATAAATAGCCACCTCCCTCAACTGCCAGTCCCCATGGCCACGCTCGCTAAAGCGTCTCGCTTTGGTGCTTCGTGGGCAGGGGATCGTGGGTTCGAGTCCCGCATTGGGCATGGGTGTTATATGTTTGTGCAATGTATATATGTTTGTAAAAGAAACAGTAAAACCAGTAAAATCAGTAAAGCCTACGGGGGGAAATGCAAATAGGGATACAGTACCGGAGTCCTGATCAGACTCCGTTACTGTTTTATTTAAAAAAAAAAAAAAAACTGGAAGTGAGGTTAGGTAACGTGTACTACAACAGTAAGCTACAACCTCTCCTCCTTCCCCAATTAGAGTGACGATGGGGCCAGCGGATATCAGAAGACACGCCCTATAAATTCCCTACAGACAATCAGAAATTCGATGTCTAATACTATTTATGCTGTGTGTACATAAGGAAGGTATTGTATTTCCCCCAACATCTTATGAACGGAAAAGATAATATCAATATCCAGTCGTAGTAAGTTGAAAAATCATATTTAGGATTTATCGTAGTAGTAATGGTGTTGCAGCAATAAGGCTAGTGGTTCATCCAAATCAGAGAAACAAATCGGATCTCCATGGAGCCAAAACTGTGAATTTATATTCAAGTTACACGAGTACTTTGAGAAAGAGAGATACACGTTTGGCCCTTTGACGAGAATGCTCGATAGATTTTGTGATATACTGAAGTTAGGTAAAACAACCATGGAGATTGTGATGATGGCTTGTTTACACACGTGTTCACAGTGCAGCGACAAACAACTGGCCTCTCTCAGTCGAGCAAAACATCTGAACCGGAGACAAAGCGGCCAGACTGTAGCAAAAAACATCTGACGCCCCGGCCATTACTGCCAAGAATATAGTCTACTGCCTGCAGGAGCGTAGTTAAGGGTGGAACGAAGAAACGATACTTTTTCAAGATAATCTGGCAACATGGGAAGTTTCAAAAACATGATGTCTTTGGTTTTCCGCGTTCGTCTAAAGATGATGATAATAATAATAATAATTTTTCTATAGCATATATGTACATCGCACATAGTAGATAGAGAAGATATGGTATTCCGTCCAAAATTTCAGTGCAAAGCTTTTACCGGAAATATAGTCTCTGACACCGGAAATACAGTTTTGTTTAGAAAAATGTCTGTATACATTGAGGGAGGGAGGAGGTAGTTAGTATCGCTCAAAAACGAAATGCAAACGTGATATTTAAGTTCAGTATCCTCCAAAAATGCGACATTAAGATTTTCAATAAAATACCCCCACCCCCAATTCGACTTTACATGGAATATTTTTCGAAAATGAAGTTTTCAGAAATGGCTAACGATTTTGTTTAAAATATTTATGATTTTCATGATTAAAGAAATGAAAATCTTGAATTTTGTGGGAATAACCTCCGAAAACCTCTTCATTCCGGATGAATTTTGTATTAACTCAAACAGTAAGAGACAAAATCTTGTTATGCAAAACATATAGATCTCATTAAAACACACAGTTTGTCACATGATTTATTTATTTTTTTTTATTTAGAGTTAACCGTTTCCGAGCTGTTGGTTTAAATTTTAAGTATTTAAAAAGTTCTCAAGCGGGAGGTAAAATTCCGGTTCATCTTTTATTTTTCTCCCGAGAATGCAAAAGAGAACCGAATTTCAATTGTTTCATATAGTGATAACCTTTAAAAAATTTGACTTAATCTAGTGTATCCTCTTATGTCCATTAAACTTGCAAGGAGGCATAAGACAATTTCTGTTAATATTTGTTTCGATTAGCATGACATAGAAGAAAAACCTTTTGTAAGGAAAGTTAGTTTGTGATACATTTAGAGCAAGTCATGTGAATGACATTTTTACTTTCTCTATACGAACTATGTACATAGTGTATAGAGAAGGTATTGCACTCCAAAAAATCCGATACCGAGATTTCACCGGAAATATATGTTTTAGGGTCCCCTTTATCTAAAAAAAGTATTTTCAGAAAAAGGTCCGTGTGTGTATGTGTGTGTGTCCGTGAACACGATAACTCAAAAATGAAAAGTCGGTAAAATACCAAACGTTGTATTCAAGTTTAGAATCTTCCAGGGATGCGACAAGAAGGTTGTGAGAATAATCCCCCCACCCCAAACTACCCTTTACATGGAAGTTTTTTCGAAAATTTTGATTTTCTAAAAAATGGCTCTAACGATTTTGATTAAATATCGTATATTAAAGATATTTACCTGACAAATAAAATGTATATTTTGAATTTTCTGGGAATAGCCTCTGAAGACTACTTTATTCTGAGTGAATTTTCCGGAACTTTGTTTAACTGCTAAACCGTAAGAGATAGACAAAAACTTACCACACAAAAAATGTAGACCACATTAAAACACACAATTTATGTTCTATACATTTTTTCTTGGTGTTGATCATTTTTAAGATACTCCTTGTTTTTGTTTTCAGGGTCGAAAATGTTAATTTTTCTCATACAGGAATTTGTCAACTTATGTCCATACAAACAAAGGAACTTCAGTCACATAGTAACCAGCTTTTGACTATCGCTTTAACCTATGCTACTCCCTTATTTCCTTACTATTTATAAGGAAGAAGGTAATAAGACTATTTCTGCTAATTTTTCTAGATTAGCATGAAGTTTCAGTTTTACTCTGATTTGTATGAAATTATTCGTACATCATTTCCAGTGTGTTATCTAAAGATTGAAAGATGCCTTTTATGATAACTTAGTTTTTGAGAGCAGGTAAATAAATGTATTTAATTTAATATCAACAACTTCATTAAAACAACAACGTTATTTAGCTGCTAACAACTATCCACAACTAACATTATTTTCATTGTGCTAATGCATCAGAAAATGCATTAGGTATGTTATTTCTGACACATGGTTGATTGTCTTTTTCCTCCTAATTAAAGGTATTTAAATATATTATATGAAAAACTATTTATATAGAGATATGAGCTCTTGAACCATTATTTATTATATTAATTGTAATAATTTTCAAGAAACTAGCATTAAAATTAAAAAAGTTTGTCATAACTTGTGGAACATTTCTTAAAAAACCACAGCTTAGAAATGAATATAGACACACCACACAGAGTGGAGCCTTAGCATCTAACTACAGAATATACTATCTTTTTTAAATAACGCTTGACATTTATGTGTAAATATTGAGCTGTAACTAATTTGCAATTGTTCCAAAATTTTAATGTTATGCAGGTTGGCCATTTTTGGCTCCACAAAATAAAATTCTATACGTACATCCTGGGATGCTTTCACTAAATTTGCTCCGCCTACAATATCGTTAAACTTGTATATATAAATTCATTATAAGAATTCAATTGTATATTTGTGAGCCTCGAATTAGCATCAGCGGTGAAGACATAGGACCTTTTGCACCTATCTAAGTCGCGATCTAGGAGATAAAAATTCGACTATTTCCTGTAAATTATAGGCATCGAAGCTGATGGCTATAAAAAATCATAAATGCAGCAATTTCGAACACGTCTAAAAACGCTTTGATGTCGAGCACGCGGATAATGTGGCACGCTTAACCCATATCCATGCTAAGACCTTCCCTCTCTTTATTATTACCCACCATGCTCTTCTACATAAAAAAATCTGATGTGTACCATTCACATGACTTTCTCCATATCCCTGCAACAAATAATTCTTAAAAAGCTTACACTTCTATTTACTTTATGCTAATCAGAAAAAAATTGGCAGAAATAGTCTTATTACTCGCTTCCTTGTAAGTAGAAGCGAAATAAGGGAAAACCGTAGGTTAAAGTGATAGTCAAAAGCTGGTTGCTATGTCAATGAAGTTCCTTTGTTTATATGGATAGGAGTTGATAAGTTCCTGAATGAGAAAAGTATACGTTTTTCATAGCAGAAACCAAAAATAAAGAATGTCACAAAAACGACGAACTCCACGAAAAAAATGTATATAACATAAATTGTGTGTTTTAAAGTGCTCTACATTTTTTGTGAAGTAAGTGTTTGTCCATCTCTTACGGTTTAGCAGTCATTCAAAATTTAGTAAAATTCATCCAGAATAAACTACTCTTCAGAGGCTATTGAAAATTCAAGATATACATTTGTAAATATGTTTAATATCCGAAATCTTAATCAAAATCGTTAGAGCCATTTTTAAGAAAATCAAAATTTTCGAAAAATGTTCCATGTAAAGGGTAGTTGGGGGTGGGGGGATTTTTCTCAAAATCTTCGTGTCGCATCCCTGGAAGATACTAAACTTAAATACCAAGTTTGGTATTTTACCGACTTTTCGTTTTTGAGTTATCGTGTTCACAGACACACGGACACACACACGGACCTTTTTGGGAAAATGCTCTTTTTGGATATTGGGGACCCTAAAACATATATTTCCGGTGAAATCTCGGTATCGAATTTTTGGTGGAGTGCAATACTTTCTCTATACACTAGGTACATAGTGCGTATGTAGAAAGTAAAAATAACATCAACATATTTAAATATGACATTACATTTTCTGAATATTTATTAATATTTTCAATATTTTGCATTTATGCAGAATTAATTTACATTTTCATATATGTTCCGTTCATTCACGTCATTTGTGTGTTTATTAAATTACTGATGCGCGTTATTACGCATATTTGGCCCCTTATTTTCCTTACGTGGTGTCACCTCAATTTATTTGCGCACATTTTCTCTTTTTCACAAATTTACAAAATAACACTTTAAAATACATTAAATATTTTCTCTGACGGTTGGCTTTTAATATTGCTTCAAACCGTAACAAGGAAATTTGCGATGTAACTGGATAGTGCGGAACGTAAAATAGTAATTTGGTTCACAATAACAAAAACATCTGCTCTTATTATTTCATTTTGAGTAATTTAGGCTCCCCAGAAATTGATAATATTTTTGTATTACCTAAAGAAAGTATAAATCGTCTTTGAGCACTACTAATTTTATCCATTCTAAAAATTTCCTCTCAGAAAAATCTTCGGCAGCGAGATGTAAAGTTGGCAGTATATATAACCGGTCATTACAATACTTAAGCAATGGATAGGAATACTGGTCCTTTTCTCGAACCCACATTCGAATACTCGGAGCAAAACTTCTGAAGCACAGATATCTGCATCTTAAAATTCAGACTGCTCGCCTTCCATCTAGGCGGTCCGGGTTCGATCCCAAACGCCCGCTTGTAGGATTCGTGGTGGATGAAGCGGCGTCTGGGTGGGTTTTCTCTGTGACCTCCGGTTTCCCCCACCACTCATTCCACCAATTGGTCCAATATCACCTTTCCAATCACAATTTCGCTTACATTTCATATCATCCTACAAATACGAGAGGGTAGGCCGATTACGAAACGAAACGACATATCTGTCAGAACGAGGAAGCTTACTATTTCTCTCTGCAATACCCGAACAAATGTTTTTCAGCTATACGAAGTTTCTTCTACTTTGGTCACCTTCAGCAGCATCATTTCGGCTCCAACATATGATTAAAGAATACGAAGGTACATCTTTCAAAAGTTAAATTTTCGTATTACTTTCTTTACCGAACAATCGTATTTCGATGTCTATGACGACGGTCTTCAAAACCGAATACCACACTGTGCTGTGCTATGCTATGCTATACTATACTATGAATGTTTAGAAAACAAAGTTTATAATACAGTAGAAAAAATCTGATGTGCTCCATTTACACGACCTTCTTTAGCAGCTCTACAAACAAACTTTTCTTATAAAATATTAATCTTTAATCTACATCATTCTAATCGGAATAAAATTTAGCAGAAATTGTCATATTACCTGCTTCTTTGTAAGTATTAGGGAAATAAGTGAACACATCAGGCTAAAGCGATGATGTAATTCTTTAAAAGTTGGTCGGTTTTAGAAACAAAACAAAAGAAATTCCCTTTGCTTGGCAAGAATAAAATAAAGAGATAAAACTAAAGACGATATCCCGTTTAGGAACATTTTAAGATTAAAAATAGAAACAGCAATAAAAAAATTTCTCGGAAATGGTTTTATCTACCAAAAAATGTATATGACATAAATTGTGTGTTTTAACTAGATCTACATTTCTTTTTATCTCTTGCGGTTTACCAGCTATACAGAAGTCATCCAGAGCGTAGACTTCTTCATATGCTATTCCCAGAAAATTCAGGATACACATTTAGTTTGCCATAATATCTTAAGCATATAGTATTTTAAGCAAAATCAAAATTTTCGAAACATGTTCCATGTAAAGGGTAGTTGGGGGATTTTCCTGATAATCTTCGTGTCGCATCCTTGGAAGATACCAAGCTTATATACCAAGTTTGATATTTTACGGACAATTCGCTTTTTAGTTATGCTGTCTACGCATATACGCGCGAACATTTATATATATATATATATATTTTTTTTTTTTTTTTTTTTTTTTTATTCAGGTGGCCCTAAAATATGTATTTCCGGGAAATTTCAGTATCGAATTTTTGGGTGAAATCTCGCACTATATCTTCTGTTTGCTATTTACATTGTCCGTATGCCAGAGAAGCTAAAATTGCCTGAAAATCTACTAGTATAATAAAGAACCAGTAAGAGAGAGAGAAAGTGACGTAGGGAGAAATAGAGTAATAAAAAACCACCCAATCGATATTAATTTTCACTGTTGGAAAGTCCAATTCGTTTAGACTTCGTTTTGATAAACGCCTCATTTCATTTCAAAAATTATTACTTAAGTATTCACAAGGATTATGAAACTCTTGTATTTGAATACTATAAAAACATGATTTTGAAGAAGGCCTTAACTCCTAGATGAGAATGTCTTGGTGTAAAATATCGGATGTATCATATTCACATTAGTTTCTCTATCGGTTCTGCAAACAAATTTTCTTACAAAAGATTAACTATTCTTCTACCTACTTCATGTACCTATTCAGCACACATCCTAGCAATGGTCACTAAGGAAACCCCGCACATGAGCAGACACACCAAATTCAAGGAGCGTTCACTTATCCCGGTAACATATTACAGTATTTTTATTAAATCGTTAGTCATTTTGAGAAAATACATTTCGAAAATTTCCTCCATGTAAAGGGTAGTTTGAGGTAGTGGATATTCTTGAAAATGTTCATTTCACAACCGGAAAATGCTGTATTTAAGCATCAAGTTTGGCATTTAACCAACTTTTCGTTTTTGAGCTATGCTGTTCACTGACACACACACACACACACACGCACGCACGCACGCACGCACGCACGCACGCCACGCCACGCCGTGGCCGAGTAGTTAAACCACTCGCCTCTCACCAATGTAGCCCGGGTTCATCCTAGGTGTCGGCATGCGAGATTCGTGGGAGACAAAGCGGCGTAGGGGTGGATTTTCTCAGGGTTCTGGGTTTCTCCCGTCAACGCATTCTGCCGGTACTCATCTTCTTTCATGTATAGTGTCATCGCCTGCGGTGCCATATGTAGTAAACGCGGGCGTTAAACACTATCAACCTCCTCCTCACTCTAACACACAGGGTATTTCTACATTTCTATTCAAGAGTCTCAAAACCTGTATTTCCGTTTAAATTTCTGTATAGAATTTTTTGTTTGAAGACTGACTGTTCTATCTCCTTTGTGAACCACCACCACCACCACTTCTATTGTACTTTTAGGAGACTGAAATTTTAATACATCTTTTATGATCCAGCAGGAGGTGGATATCCAATTCTTTATCAACACTTACTTTGATGTCGCAGTTATCCCGAATTTTAAATTTTAATTTTCCTACGATTTAGGATGTTTGCACATAAGTGGTCGAGAAAATAAAATGAACCGTGCAAAGTTAAGTAAGTCAGCTAGTGTTTAGTATTTAGGTATGTTATTCCAAATCTTAAGTTGTAATAAAATCAGCCAGGTGCTTGATTAGTTATAATTTCCGTCTTGTAGGTTCATTCTAAAAGAATAAACAAGACAGAAGAGGAGAGCTATGTACTTCAATCATAAACTGTTTGTAAATGACAGAACACAGGCTAGTCGGACATGGTGCCACAAATTAATGATATGCCCCTGTTCTCAGGACTCAGAGAATGGAGCCGTCGACTCGTGTGGTGACATTCTCTTCCTGAACACAATGTGACTTCAGTGGAATGGAGAGCCAAGCTTATTGGCTTGAGGGCATCATGTGTGCGAAAAATCGATATATCGTTCTTTCTCATTCCCGCCCTCCTCGTGCTGGGCTAGTGAAGTACGTGCCCAAGTGAAGTATGCAGCGAGACAGTGCTGCACTGGTGTCAGTGACGCACCGACACATTTATATCATGCATTCCTTTGGTTCCTTTTGCAATGATTGTACTAGGGACTCTTCGTGAGAAGTCAAAGGTTTAGACACCTTAATGAAATGAATTTCTACATTAGAATTAAGAAGTGCATATATAGTGCGTCAAAAGACATTTTATGGATTGATAAAATAGCAGTTGACTTGTTCACTTTTTCTTCTTGCATGAACAACAAAACTCGGTAACAGGCAATCGAATAGCATTTATTCGGTAACAGAAACTGCTGATGCAGCTCGCACCTCAAGTCACCTGCGATTTCTTAATGCATCCTATTTTTTGCTCAGTCATCTTTGATACACTTAAAAGGATGCTCATGCCCAGGTAACCCCAGGTTTTAGTGTATCGGCAATAGCAGTCACTGTGCAGCCACGCGATGTCATTATATCCCCCTTCCAGTGTTGTAAAAGACACTCGCCAAAGAATACAAGGTGTTAAGAGGTGTAAGGGTACAGATTTCGCGCACTGAGAGATACAATTAATACGAATAATAAAGTCCAGTATAATTTTCATCTATATTAAAAATAGTGGAGATAATTCAACATTGTTGAATGCGTTATCTGCACAGTCTGGGACTTAACAGCGGAATGTTTTGTTTTGGTTTCCAGTTAGGCCAATGTTTTGTTTTTGCTTGAAAATCGGTTCACCACAAGCCTATGTGTTTGTCAACCACTGCCACTAACGAGGAGTGTAGTAGTTTTTTTCTCAAGGTTTCTGATTATATACACGAGACTTGAACTAAAAGCTGCGTAAGAAGCAGGTGCTTAAGATATGGTCTGATGATCAAAGATTAAGCAAATTCAAAAGTGAAATACCTCAATCATGTGTATTGTGGAATAATTAAACAAAACCATATCTTTGCCAAACGGGAATTTTATTAATGATCAACAACTGCAACATCAGCAATATGATGTGTTTATTTAGAGTACATATTCAGCATGTGTTCCATTAAAATCGCATATTTTTAGAGCTTCTTCAAACATTCGTGTGCGACGATAAATGGTAGCAACCTCGTCATGGTACACTTTAATCATATCCTCAGAAATAATAATCTAAAGGTTTGAGCTTTGACATAAGCAAGACGCATATCCACATATTCTTAATTTATAAAGAATGCATAGTTCTGAATGCTTTAACGCATCTGAAGTATGAACAGAACCAGCTGTTGTGCAAGGTGTCGAGGTACAACATAACTGTCAACATTCCTTATCTTCCGTTCTACTCATACGTAGTTGCCAAGTGTGTGACCACGACTCTATTCTAGTAGACATTGAAATCCAATTCTTGAATTTTGTGGCTAAACTACTCATTTTACCAAGAAATGGTAAAAACACGAATAACTCATCTTTTGTAGCTCTACCTCCTATTTTAATTGCAGAAGTAAACAATAAAGTAGCGGTAATATATTTGCGATAAAACATTTGACCAATTTTATTTTTTATTTATACAACCATGCAATATAGAAGATGGTGGGTACAGGAAGTTATGTTTCCGCTTTACGCCAGGAAATGTCCGTTGAAGTCTGCGCACTCATGCCCCATCCACCTTATATAGTCTTATGACATAGGTCTTTATATCAACACCAGCAAGAGTCTTTTGTGGAAAATTCAGTGGCATTAAGGGAAGGTTTCATCATCACCAATAAAGGTGTTATTTTAGTTCATACATTATTAGGTATAAGCATTCATTGCTGGAAATAAAGCACATCGCTTACAATTACAAATACATGTAAAGAAATAATAGCATAAACCTGCATGTGTCAACCGAACCAATAATTTCGCATATGCACTTTATCACTACATGAATGTGTTCAGTGGGAAAAGAAACTAAACTATAACTGAGGTGTTGGCTATCATCGGAGTGCAAACATTGCCTTTCCTTACTCACTCCTCTGTGCATGCTTAGCTGTATTCATACACGATGAATAACAATAGACAGTGGGCAGTCACCAAAGTTTCATTGATACGAGGGTTGGAACTTTATTAGTGGCAACTATTTATTTATAACCGATACAAAACAGATATATTACAAAGTTTTACTGTGCTTCAAGGTAGTCGACAGCATTGTATACAACTCAGTTTCAGCAATGGTGAATTCGTTGGATACCTTTCGCAGCGCCTGTTGTGTTGATAGTTCGAATGGAGCAGTCTACTTACCTGGCGAATCTCTGTAAAGGTTCTGAAGGGAATGCCATGAAGTGGCTCCCTTTATCTTCGGAATCAAATCAAAGTCACAAGGGTATAAGTCCAATGTCGCTGCTTCTTTCTCAAAGCTGGTCACAGGTAGTGTACCAAAATTTAACAGCAATAATGCCCATAGACTGTTTGCTGTGGAGAAATGTAATGCGTTAGGATAACACCATTAGAATCGAACCCGAGAAACACAGTAACTTCACATTGATGAACTTTCAATCTTTTGATCTTCGACTTTCGAACATTTTGATCTTCCGCAACACTATCTGCAGAACCAGTCATCATTTTTAACGACAAGACTCGGCCGCATACAGAGCAAGCTGTGACATACATTCGGTCGATGGTACCATCCACTATACTCTCTGGACTTATGCCATGACTTGACTCCGAACATGAAGGAACCACTTCGTGGCATTCGCTTCAATCTGTTCTAGAGATTCATCAGCCAGTAGACCACTCCATTCGAACTATCAACATAACAGGGGAAAGGTATCCTACAACTTCCATGGGCCGCGCCGTGGCCGAGTGGTTAGACCACTCGACTCTCACCTAGACGGCCGGGGTTCGATCCCAAGAGACCGCATGTGAGATTTGTGGCGCTGGGGCGGGTTTCCTCCGGGCACTCCGGTTTCCCCCGCCATCACATTCCACCGGTGCTCCATCATCATTCATGTATCATCAGTGTCACCGCCTGCGGTGCCATTAGTAGTTAAAGCGGGCGTTAAACAATACAAAAAAATACAACTTCCACATCGTTGACAACGGGTTATACACAATGCTGGTGACTGTCTTGAAGTACAGTAAAACTTGGCAACATGTATATATTTTGTGTAAGTTGTAAATTAATAGTTGCCGGTATTAAAAAATTATCAGTATGGAAAAATATATGCAACTGTTTTGCAACCCACGTTTTCAATGTAATGGATGCTTCATTGTAGTTACAATTAGAATTAATATACCTGTCAGAGCAGAAAAAAAACAGAGCACGGCTTACAACTTCCCATATAATGTAACTACACTAAGAGTGATACATGCTGCAGTTTTAATGACGATGCCCTATGACTGCTGCGTCTCTGTCTACAACTAAGTATTACATTGTAAATTAGTGTTGGGGGAACGGTATCAGCGTTCTACTACACGCCCTTAAAAGATTTGTAAGGCCTAAGTTGAGGAAGAAAGACTGCAAGATATATATTGGTACTCGATCACTCGCCTAGTTATTTCCGGCACATTGTATTTTTCTTGGTGAGCAACAGTGTTGATAATTTCAGGTGGAATGGGGAGAATTCATACGTCCCCTCCGTTTACCAGCTCCCCAGGGCTGAACTGAACTGTTATGGAAAAGTGGGTGGAGCATCGTAAATGTAGTTAGGTAAAGAAAACGAACTGCATCCAAGAACTAATGTGAATACATCAATAATGTTTCATTGAGCAACTGTAGATTACCACTGTCCCTGCTCCTTAGGACCCTTGATCCCATGTTTTGACGACGTCAACAACATGGTGGCCTCCTCCAAGGGTATTCATAAAGTGGTCGAGTGGTAACAAGCGAGAATACTGTCCACTGCTTCCAGTTGGTATTTTTTGTGTGCTGTTAAGAATCACAACCGTGCTTGAAAGCAGCACCGGTAAAGTATAATGCACTTGAAAACTGCTGTTTTGAAACTATTAAAATGAATAAACTTTTATCTTTGCACTTAACTGCCTACATAATTAAAAATTACAACGGTTACAGATACTCCATAAAAGCTATTATACAAATGTGTAGGTCATGGAAAAGAAGAGGTGTAAAGTAGGCCATATTCCTTTGTACCACCAAAATTACATTGAGGATAAAACAATACACAATACACATTAGGGAAGTTTACATGAAGAGGCAATACACGACGGAACAGAAAATAAAAGGTTAGGTTTATGGACTGTTGGAATAGGGCGTGTTTGAAACGTAACTAGAACTGGGCAATGATCTGAGTCAAGGGTGAAGTGAATATTGGGAAATATGTGTTTTTGTGTACTGCTATGTCGAGAATGTCATCAGAAACTGTTGGTCTATAGGAGTACTAAGTTGGTTCGGTTGGTGCCAGAATGAGTACGTTTTTTGTGCGCATGAAGTCATAAAGAAGACGTCCATTTGGATTGGTTGTTCGACATCTGCATGCTGTATGTTTACAGTTTAGATCGCCTAATAAGAGTGTTGAATCAATATTAAGAAAGAGTAATGACAGATAAACATTCAGCGGGTATAATGGAGGTTTGTAAGCACAAAGAAGAGTGATGTCTAGGGATCGCATCTTGGGACAGAATTGAAGTTAGTGCAGCGAGGTATATGTGTTGACGATGCAGTGTGCACGTAGTGATACTAATAGAAGGAAAATGAGGTAGTGGTTGCATGGTAGACCATGATGTTTTCACTAGCAGTGGAAGGAGATTTAGGTTGAGTAGGTCGTAAACATAAATACCATCGATTTACAGGAACTAACAATTTTAATATTTGCATGCATTCAATTGCTGTTGTGCAACAAGTCATCAGCATCATTATCCGCTTCATTTTCTCTCATGATACTGTCGCTGTTATTTGCTTTGTGCATCAATATGGCAATACCATGCGAGTCTACTTGGAGTTGGTCGAGGGTTAGTGCTCGTGAAATTCTCCTCATTAAGCAGATGTCATTTGTTGCTCTGGCTATGCTCGTTCTTGTAGATCATGAGTTGTCTCTTGCTCAGGGGGGAAAGAATAACAAAGGTGTGTAACACGCAGTAGACTCAAATAAAAGAAAATTTTCACTTAATTTCACTGATGACTTCTGTTATTAATTATCTGTTGCTTGTTTGAGGCACTAACCCTGCGAGCGACTCCCGACATAAACGATCGCGAACTTGATGACAATCTTCATAAGTGCTAGTTCCCTCTTACCGAGTTCTTGTTTTACCACCGTCACCGTAATCTTAAGTTTTACAGTCCGTATAATATTTACGGTAATAGTTGCCCGTCAAATTAACTTTTACTCTAACACTTCACACTCACAATTAATGCGTATTTCTTACGCATTAGATTTCTTATAACAAGCCGATTTCTTACACTGGGCGCCGCGCGATTTCTTACATTTCTTACATTGAGTATTTCTTACACTGCGGTGCGTTTTCTTGTACGCGCATCACTTATATACCAAAAGATCCTAATATTGTCCTCCTTTTTGACTGGCTGGAAACAGGCGCGAAAAGTAGCGCTGTCACGTGCCTGTCTGCCACGTGACCCTTCTCTACAATGAGAAAGTCCCTCTCTCCAGATTAAAAGGGAAAAGACCTTCCTTTAAACTTGGGGCTGTAACTTGCGTCCCTGATGCTCTAAAATTCTTGTTATTTTTAACAAAGCAAGTAGCCTTGAAGAATACAATGCGAGCTTATACACCCTAATGTTCTGCGTTCTACTGAAGCAGATATTTCTTATATTAAATATGTACAAAACTAATGATTGAACTAGTAATATACGTGTCATATTAATATATTGTCACAATACACAGATTACAATACACAACAAAATACATTCGTAACGTCTCCGATTGGTATGTAAACAGGCTTTATATTGTGAAAACTTCGCTCCACTCTACAAGATATGATTGGGGCAAAACGGAAATTGGGCAGAGAAACTCCATCAGCAATTATTTAAGTAGCAACACCTCATAGCATATTTTCGTATTTCGCGCAAAATTGAAATCCGGCATTTTTCCAAGCACTGTCTTCACTTTCTTTTTCACACGGTCTAAGACAGGTGTCACTGGTATCTGATTAATAGTTTTCTCAAGTTCATCGACAGCGTTCAGGGTATGAGGCATTTCAATGTTCGATGTTTCCAAATATGTGCTATTGTCATATATATATATTTGCAAAGTTCTTCTGTATGCATTGCAAATCTTCATACAATCCTTTTGAAGCAAGAGATTTTACAATCTTGATTGAAGAGCATGCACTATCATCAAAGGCATTAACTACCTGTAAGACAGTAGTGTAATATCGAGTCACGTTCCCCAACGCGTTACCACAGATTTACATGCGGCGCACGCAGATGCCAGTGCTGGTTGGCCTCTACTCGGTAGGTATACAATTGGTATCCACATGTGTCCTGATATTGGTCCCCAAGACGTTATCTGTAGTAATGACACTGCAGTTGTTGCTGGTTTGAATTTTAATGTCTATATTTATAAGACTTTAATGCTGGGAAGCAGTATTCCATCATGTGCTTATATTGCATTTGATTAATATAAGTATTCTGTATCAGAAATTCTATCTTTTCGTTGAATTTTACAGCCTGCAAAAATAAATGTTCCGGGTTTCTGTGATATACCCTTTATCTACGTTATGACTGGATAAGAAGCCCATTAAGGAGCTTCGTTTACAACAATGAATTTTTGCGGGCGTAAAAATCCTTAGCATAGCTTCCTTCGGAAGGGAAGTAAAGCCGTTGATCCTGTGTCGTACATTTCGTTTCGTAATCGGATTACCCTCCCCGTATTTGTAGGGCTGACAGCCCACTAGGACTTACAAGCTAATGCCTAGGGGTCAGAAGCCTGTCAGGGAGCCAAAGGCACGAAACCACAGAATGGAGAACCTGCTACGGGGGGTCAGCCCGGCATAGACACGAGGAAGTGGAATAATATGAAATTTAAGCGAAATTTATGATCGGAAAGGTTATGATGCAGCAGTTGGTGGAATGAGTGGCGGTTGAAACAGGAGGACCCAGAGAAAACCCGCCCAGCCACTATTTCGTCCACCACGAATCCCACATGCGAGCGCTTGGGATGTCATACATTTACGGTAAAAGAACTTCAAACATGATAAAGAGGCTAGTGAGCAAAATAAAGTGGTCTTTGACTCCGAATATGCATAGAATGGTATGTTAAAAACAGCAGTGTCCATAAATTTTAAAAACTTAACCGTGTATAGAGAACTGGTGCTTTACTGACACCACAGAAACGACAGCAGAAAACGATAATGAAAACGTATTCTGAAAAGAAGAATTACTAAAGGCTCCCGCAATTTAACCTCAAAATGACAAATCTGATTAATCAGAATAACTTCAAAGCAAGCGATGGTGCTGCTGTCGGAGTAAACATTGAGATAAATTTGAAAAAACACGCCATTGCTTTTCGCCAAGTCTCCGGCGATTTTTGCTAGCTACTGGGCTACTGGAACGAAAAGGGGCTTATGTAAATAAGAGACTTTGTGCTCAGGGAATCCCGGGTAGCTTTAAAAGCAATCATCCCATTTTACACTGAATCAAAGTAGAGTGCAGTTGTGTTCAACAAGTGGAAATTATACGGGCATTTAAACTATTCTCTTATTCACTATTGGATAGCTTAAAACACTTGTAGTGGCTGCATTTTTAAAACAATGGTTTGGTGGTTGTTACATGTTTAGCAGTAAGCAGCACTCAAAGGAATTACGGTGTGGCAAGTTTAAGGAGTAGACAAATAAAATTGAGTCATGATATTCCTACTTTCTCTACCATGTGCTAGATACCATACTCATATCAGGTAGAGAAGGTATTGTACTCCACACGAAAATTCAATTTGAAGATTCACTGGAAATTCTATTCTGAGGTCTCCTGAATCCAAAAGAATATCTTCCTGTGTGTGTGTGTGTGTGTGTGTGTGTGTGTGAATAACTCAAAACGAAACTTCGGTTAAATGCCAAACATAATGCATTTTCCAAGGATGTCACAACAAGATTTCTAAGAAACCACCCCCCACCTTAAAGTACCCTTTTACACTTTATAAGAATCTATTTTTGAAAATTGATTTTCTCAAAAGGCTACGGTTTTGTTTAAGATAAATCAATATTTTATGCCATGAAATGCATATCTTAAATTCTCTCATAAGAGCCCCTGAAGTCCTGTTAATTAATGGACGAATATTTTACTTTCTTTAGCACGTATGGAAATTGGTCCGCGCGCGTGTGGTGGCTTGTAACTTGAAAACGAAAAGTCGGTAAAATGCCAAACTTGGTATTTAAATTATCTTACACGGATGTGACACGAAGATTTTGAGGAAAATCTCTCCACTCCAAACTTTTGCATGGAAAATTTTTCGAAAATGTTTATTTTCTCTAAAATAGCTCTAACGATTTTAATTAATATATTAAAAATATTCAGATTGCAAATAAAATGTATAATATTTTTCTGGGAATAACCTATGCTTGTTGTCGAGTCACCGAGTATTTCGTATCGCGCACAAACCTCTTATCTTTATCAGATTTTTTTCATACATTTTTTAGATGAGCTGGCATCGTTTGAATAACCAAATACAATTGCAAAAAATTAGAAATACTTTGGTCAGTGGAAAGGGGGTTAAGGATGGCACGTGGTTACCCCGGCGGCTATAATGAAGCGCAACCCCATATAATATGGATACCAGCCGTTTCATATCTTTGCACATTCTACTTTCTCAAAAATCTCTGATTAAACAATGCTGTAACAAACGAGAACGCCAGGTTACTGCACTAGCTGAGACTTTCACGACCGGCGTCTTTAATATCAAAATTATTTCCCGGGCTTGTAGGGACCCACCAGACCACGGCCTACTACCCCGAGAAATAAGTTTGATATACAACACCAGTTACATTTAAATTCACTTAAAAGGTCCGTGTGTGTCCGTATGTCTGTGAAAAAGCGAAAAGTAGGTAAAATACCAAACTTGACATTTAAGTTTAGTATCTTCCAGGGATGCGACACGAAGATTTAAGAAAATTTCCCCCACCTCTACCTGCCCTTTACATGGAACTTTTTTCGAAAATTTTGATTTTCTCAAAAATGGCTCTAACGATTTTGATTAAAATATCGTATGCCAAAGATATTTTACCTGACAAACTGTATGTCTTGGATTTTCTGGGTTTAGCCTCTGAAGACTACTTTATTCTGAGTGAATTTTACGTAATTTTGCATAACTGCTAAACCGTAACAGACGAACAAAAACTTACCACACAAAAAATGTAGAGCACCTTAAAACACACAATTTATGTCAAACACATTTTTTCGTGGAAGTGATAGTTTTTGAGATATTCCTCGTTTTTGGTTTCAGCTTTGAAAAATATACTTTTCTCATATAGGAATTTGTCAACTCCTGTCCATACAAACAAAGGATCTTCAGCCACATAGCAACCAGCTTTTGACTATCACTTTAACCTATGGTACTCCCTTATTTTGCTTCTGCTTGCAAGGAAGCAAGTAAATAAGACTATTGCTGCTAATTGTATCTCGATTAGCATGAAGTAAATAGAAATGTAAGCTTTTTATCAATAGTTTGTTACAGAGCTGTAGAGAAAGTCATGTGAATGGAACACATAAGATTTTTTACTAGGCGCTCCACACAAAACAACATATTACAGTTTTGGTACACAAATAAATAACTCTCTGCGTTCACATCACTCGTTTATAATTCGTCACTTATTAAATTAACTTTTAACTAACACCCACCAGTGTTGGTCTCTTTTACATATAAGAGGGATGTTCAATAAGTCCATAGAAAATCCATGAAATATCACTCGTAGCATTGAAAATAATTTGTATTTAGTAACTGTCGTCTCTTACTAAATGACAGTTAAAGTTTCAGCTATATTCATCGCGTGGTTTCGTTGCCACAGGCGATTGAATCAACAATATTGTGCTTATTTAGAAAGATGGAAAAAACAGTTTCGTGTGGGCATTCAATACTTCCATTTAAAAGTATTAACACCAAAAGAGACAACATTCGATTTGGACAAAGCTCAAAACATATCTGTTCTGCGTTTGCAACAATTTACAATTGGATAAATGAATTTAAACGTGCTCGTACATTCTTAAATGATGACTTTCAGTAGAAGTAACTTCTTCCGAAATTGACAAAATCCAGGATATGGTTTTGAGTGATCGACGAATCAAAGTTGGCGAAATAGTAGAGGCCATAGC
Source organism: Hymenopus coronatus (assembly GCA_030762935.1). Classification (NCBI taxonomy): domain Eukaryota; kingdom Metazoa; phylum Arthropoda; class Insecta; order Mantodea; family Hymenopodidae; genus Hymenopus; species Hymenopus coronatus. The sequence goes on along the minus strand of CM060898.1, from coordinate 65,010,771 downwards.
CATAAAAAATGTTCTCAATTTTGCACCAAAAACTAGGTTGCCGCGTTTGCACTCAATAGAGAATAAACATAATCGTGTTATCGATTCGGAAGCTGGTTTGGCACTTTTCCGTCGAAATCCTGATGAGTTTCTGCGTCGATATAAAACTTTGGATGAAACATAGATACACTACTACACTCTAGAGAGAAAAGTACAGTCGGACCAGGTGTCTTTTAAAGGCGAATTTGCTCCAAAGAAGGCAAAGGTGGTAACATCTGCAGACAAGGTGATGGCCTCGGTTGTTGGGGTCTTTTAAAGGCGAATTTGCTCCAAAGAAGGCAAAGGTGGTAACATCTGCAGACAAGGTGATGGCTTCGGTTGTTGGGATGCACGCGGAATCATCTACATTGATTATTTGCACAAAAAAGAACGATAGGTGGAGAGTTTTATGCATGTTATTGCACCGATTGAATGGATAAATCAAGAAAAAACGCCCTCATCTAGCAAAGAAATAGATTCTCTTCCTTCAAGACAATGCAAGGATGCGCAGTTTCAATGCCGAAAATCGTAGAATTAAGGTTCGAATTACTACAGCATTCACCGTATTCACCAGATTTAGCTCCCAGTGACTGTTTTATTTCCAAACTTGAAAAAGTGGCTCGGCGGAAAACGATTCACATCTAACGAAGAAGTCTTCTCCCTAACAGATGTCTATTTTGAGACCTTCCGAAATCCCATTTTTGGAAGGCTTAGAACAGTTTGAGAAAGAAGCTTCATTAAAATACTTTCTAATTCAAGCCATCGCATCCTCATCTTTATTATTTCTGATTCTCTTAAAAACAAACCTTTATGAAATATTTTAACGCTGGGAAAAGTGTATCGGGATAAAAGGCTATGTTGAAAATTAAAATTTAAAAAATGTACCAAAAATAATTTATTTTTCAATTTTTTTCTTAAGACTTATTCAACGCTCCTCAAATAGTCCCGTAGCTGGGCTCCGAAAGTTCCAGTCATAGAAATTTCGGGAAAATTGCGTTTAATCCTTTTAGAAAGGGATTACTCTGGAAGTGGAGTTTTCTGGGTTTATAAATAAAGAATATCCTAGAAATCAACCAGGGAAACACTCAAAGGTCTTTTTGCATGGCTATTGTGTCCATTCGCTCTATTGTTAGAGCAGGCCGGAGAGCTAAGCTCTCGGGTGGAAGGGAGACTCGTAATAAAAGTTACCAATAATGGCAAGCTCGCAGAAACAGCCCTAAATGGCCTACGTAGTGATAGTTCTAGTATTCTGCTCTTTGCCAAAGAAGGCGACAGAGTAGAGTCTTCCGACAGAATTCTGCGACATTGCAAGTCTATTTAAAGTAGCGATAACAACAGAACTATTCCTTTGAATTATTGGAAAAGGATGCGCAAAACAGAAAAGGAAAGCTAGCTTATTCTCGCTTTAATATAGCATATGTACAAACATTAGTCCTTCCCTATCAGAGGCCGCTTTCCCCTTACTTCATGTGCCTTATAATGAACAGTGCTCCCATGATCTCTCGGCGTCAACAGTTCCCAGTCGACTACATTGTGATAAGCAGTCCTCATATTTTAGGTTTTATGCCCAGGTTTTCACGAAGAAGTAAATATAACCCATTTACATATGTTCAGGTACTTTTATTGCTGTAGAATTTCTATTGTCTCTACTAGAAAAAGTGCCTATTTTACCCCAATGTACCTATCTATTCCATAGTTTCAGGCCTAAAATATCTAATTACAATAAACAGAAGCTATAAAATAGCTGTTTTGAAAAATGTATGCCAAGAGGTTTTAGATGTGCACATTTTCTATTAAAAGTAAGGCTCTTCGGAAAGTTACCACAGTGTGCGTTTTTCTCACTAGTTGAGAAAGGAGCCATTTTTGTAGCACTTTCCCCTCCTTTTGAATACTAATGCTTTTATTTCTCAAAACTGCCTATAATCCCCTTTCCCCCTTTTTTTTATTATACAGTAGTTTTCTTAATAATCTTCTGGGGTATATTTTATCATTTATAATGAGATGTGCTTACGAGTCATTTCATTTTTGTTCCAGTATATGCGGAACTAAAAGCACAACAGCAACAGTGGAAAATAATACTGTATGCAGGCAAATCCCCCCCTCTCACTCTCACTCACTCTCTCTCTCTCTCTCTTTCTCTCTCTCTCTTCAATGTAATTGTGTGTTTCATTCCAACAACGTCTGCAACAAAAGAAAATGATATTATGTAAGTGCAAATCGTATTTCTCATGCATCATTTTAATTTCATTGGAATCCGTTATCTGTTGATCGTGAGTGCAAGTTTGTTAGCAAACGAGTGCATTAGTGGGTTTTGTCATGCCGAAGGTGTCCAGGGCCAGACTTTTCTTCTCCGTCTCAGGAATTCAAATGTGTTCCTGTAGAAACAGTTGGAACTGTATTATGCTGTAGTATTTGTGATTCAGAAATTTTGCCCGATGAAAACGAAACACCAGCGAGACTGCATCAAACAAAACATCAGTTCTAAGCATCAAAATAACACTGAATTGCAACAACCTTTATTATAGAATGCATTTGAAAAGTCGGTCTTTAAAATTTTAAAGATTTCAACATTATTTTTTGTGCTGCTCTTACTCAAATGGGAATCCCAATTAATAAGGTAAAAAATAACCACGATTCCTTGAAAGGTACATAAAAATGTCAGTGCCAATGTAAGTAGTATAAGAAAAAAAAGATATGAGACCGTTTACCAAGACACCGTACAAAGAACAAGCAGTAAGTGAATGCTTGTGATGTAGGAATCATGTTGCATAAATCGTTTGCGTTTTCATAGTAGTCAAGGTGGGCATTAAACACTATCACAAAGAAAAATGTTGCAAGAAACTACAAATTCAATGGAGCGATAATTTTTGAACATGTTAATGTTTCTTCTTTCAGGGGAGAAAGCTAAACCCATGTTGTTTAAAATGTATTAACTGGAGAAAGCCAATGCTAGTACAGTAATGCAATAAATCATGGATTTATGTCAAATGCTGCAATCAAGTGCACCGCGTTAGATCGTTTTGGACCTGGCTCCATACATGGTTTCAGCAATTAACCATTTGAAACCTTTGTTACCTAAGTTAAAGCATGTGACATGGCTGATCCATGCCCCTCACAGGGTTTGTGAAACCATAAAGAAATGAATACACATCGCAAATGAATTCATCTCCGCAAATGAATTCATCTCCGCAAATGAATTCAGAGGATTCTACAGAAAACTCCGAGTCGTGCTATTGCCTACCAGAAAATCACCGGCCTGCCCTTTCAAATTCCAGAGTCATTACTCGCTAGAAATCGTGGAATCGATCAGCAATGTTGTATGTGAATTTTGACAAGATTAAGGAGTTCGTCATTTCATTGGGCCTAACCAACGCAGGTGCGATATCCAAAGGCCAACAACTTCTGGTACCGGAAACAAAATACTAATTTGTAGGCAGAATTATTTCGTTTCCAGTACCTTACTGCAGTCGGAAGAACAAAGCCTCAAAATGGAAAGCAATGGGTTAGTTTTAATTCAGTGATATTCTAGTTAAAGAGCTTTGTCAAAGACAAAACTGAGTCTAGTCTTCAGAAGAATTCGGATATTGAGGAATTTGCCACTTCTTTAGAATTGCCATTCCGAGTGAATCAAAGTTTGCCCTACTGGTTTCTGCGAGTTCCGAAAAAGGCTTTAGCCTCTACAAAATTGTTCTATCTACTAATAGAAACAGACTTATTAATTTCTGTACACCCACTGCGTACATAGTGTATAGAGAAGGTATTGTAATGCACCCAAAATTCGATACCGAGATTTCACCGGAAATACATATTTTGGGTCCCCCTGAATCCAAAACAGTATTTTTAGAAAAAGGTCCGTGTATGTTGACAGCATAGCTCAAAACAAAAACTTAAATACCAAACTTGGTATTTAAGTTTGGTATCTTTCAAAAATGTGACACAAAGATCTTCAAGAAAATCCCTCCACCTCCAACTACCCTTTACATAGAACAATTTTCCAAAATTTTTATTTTCTCAAAAATGGCTCTAACAATTTTGATTAAAATATTGTACATTAAAGGTAATAAGCGTATCCTGAATTTTCTTGAAATAGCCTCTAAAGATATCTTTTTTCTGAATGAATTTTGCATGAGAGAGAGAGAGAGAGAGAGAAATTCACTACATAAAAATGTATAGGTCGTTAAAACACAACTTATGTTATATGCTTTTTTTTCCTCGAGTTGATCGTTGTTAGGTATTCCTTGTTATGGGTTTTAGCTTTAAAATACTTCTACGTTTCTCATAGGGGATTTGTCAACTTCTGCCCATACAAATTTTAGTCAGCGAGCTGACTTCTCACCCGGCGGTCCCGGGTTCGATTCTCGGCTAGAATTATTCCCTATCCCTCACAGAGTCTGGAACTTGTATGTGAGTGTGAATGTGTGTTTGAGTAAAACAAAATAATTTAAACCAACGTAAAATTACCTACAGACAACGAGTTGTTTCTAGTGAAAAGCCCCCGATATTACCTTGGAAGTTAAAGGGGGCTATATAAATGAAACAATAAAAAAAAAAAATCTTGCAGAGATGAAAAGAAAGTCATGTGAATGGAACATCAGATTTTTTGTTTAAAAACTTCGAGATGCTCAATGTCTCGAATGACTTCATATATTTTCCTATTTCTGAGGAGTGATAATTTGATATATTTGTAGCTCAACAACCTACATTGTTTAATTAGTTGTGTGGAACAGCATATTCTTGTCCCTTTTAATGTTACCCTTCCTTTTTTTAATATGAAATTTGCATCTAAGATGCCTAACCCAGGTGATAATACCTACCAGCACAAATAAACATGTCCAACATAGCAAAATTGACATACGTTCCCCTTACGTGTCTCTTGAAATGGCTTTTTCAGTATATAAAAAAATGTTATTTGTTCCATTCACATGACTTTCTCTACATCTCGCAAAAAATTATTCTTAAAAAGCTTATGCGTCTATTTTCTTCATGCTAATTGACAAAAAATTAGCATAACTAGTCTTATTACTTGAGTCCTTTAAGCAGAAGCGAAATAAGGGAGCACCATAGTTTAAAGTGATAGTTAAAAGCTGGTTGCTCTGTGACTGAAGTTCCTTTGTTTGTATGAACAGCAGTTGACACATTCCTGTATGAGAAAAGTTAAAGTTTTTCAAAGCTGAAACCAAAAACAAGGAATATCTAAAAAAAAGATCAACCACATGAAAAAAAATGTATACAACATAAATTGTGTGTTTTAAGGTGCTCTACATTTTTGTGTGGTAAGTTTTTGTTCATGCATTACGGTTTAGCAGTTACGCAAAATTCCATAAAATTCAACCAGAGTAAAGTAGTCTTCAGAGGCTATCCCCAGAAAATTCAAGATATACATTTTATTTGTTTAGTAAATATCTTTAAAATCCGATATTTTATTCAAAATCGTTAGAGCTATTTTTGAGAAAATCAAAATTTTCGGAAAAAGTTCCATGTAAAGAGTAGTTTGGGGTAAGGGATTTTTCTCAAAATCTTCGTGTCACATCCCTGGAACATTCTAAACTTAAATACCAAGTTTGGTATTTTACCGAGTTTTCGTTTTTGAGTTATGTGTTTACAGACACACTGACACCGGACCTTTTTGTGAAAATGCTTTTTTTGGATTTAAGGGACCCTAAAACATATATTTCCGGTGAAATCTCGGTATCGAACTTTTTGGTGGATGCAATACCTTCTCTATACACTATGCACATAGTGCATGTAGAGAAGGCAAAAATGATACTCTGATAAAAGATGCAGTTTAACATCGGAAATTTATAAAAAAATAGTAATATGTTGTAATTACAGTTGCCGATAATGGACAAAATACTGTATCATTGAGATTAGTGTAGTAGGCTCTTTGTACGTCACGAGGAGGGGATGAAATGAAAGCAATTTATGAACTATAAATAGACGGAAGCTTAGTACACCCGCTTCTGTGGTTTGGTGATAGCGTATCTGCCTCACATTAAAATTTTTCGAGTTCGAATCTCTGTTACAGAGATCCAGAAAGGCTTTCTTCAGGGTTTCCCCTTATTCTGAGAAGACTGCAATGTAAATGGGGTCATTTGAGCATTATTTCATCCTTTCATTCGTTATCTAATTTTTTAAAAAGAAATAAATCGAGTCATGGCGAATGATTTTTGTGGCCTCATTCCTTTCAGAGATACTCTTTATTATTGATCTGAATTGTGAAATAGTTTACTGTTTTCATGTCGTAGGTGGGATTTTTAAAATGTTGACTTCAAGCTTAACCATTCCTCAAGTACCTACAACTAAATATATAATTAAATCATGTTGCCAATGTTTATCTCGACAAACAATCATAAAGAAGAGTAAGGTTTTGTGCGAATAGTTTGTAGATCGGTGAGTAGATAACGTTACACGAATGCACAAGTTTACCGTGCCTGATAGCAATGTCCCATTATAAAACCGATTCTTCAGTATAAATGATCCGCTCAACAATACTTGGCGCAACAAACTTTTTATATGCACCTTCCCGTAGTCAGAAAAATTTCTTAGCACATTCACGGACCGCAGTATGTCTAGCGCCAAAGATGTCATTTCAGCAAGAGAGACAGCTGAGTGTAGTCGATAGCTGAGAGAAGTCGGGTAGTCTTAGCAAAGTATAAGTTATTTGTAGTAATTCGAATTACCGTTTGTTAGAATAGCTATGTTTCTAGGAAAAAAGTATTCTAAAGGAGGGAGTTCTGAAAAATATTAGAGACACAGCGGAAAGCGAAATTCTAAAATTGAGAATCTTGTCATCATCCAAACTTTGTCAAACAGTGTTATTAAATCAGAATGGATGAAATTACCGAGGAAGTGAAAATACCTAAAATTCTGCAATTACGCTCCACAAATGCGTTGTTAATATCGAGATTGGAGCGCTCGTCCTTCGCAAGAACAATCTAATGCTAGCAAGAAGCATCTTTATTGGCTAGGAAAGCACCTTTAACGTTTCCCGAACGTACAGTTTCCAAAGACCGTCCTAAGGAAGAAACTATATGTGAAGCTCTGGGCGAAACTCGATATCTTCTCTAGAGCTATAGGCAACTTAACAAGTCTCCCATCAGGTTTTCGATAAGTCTGAAAACGACACTTCAGGTATTGATTGAATCTGGCTTTTAAAACGTGAACACACAAAAATTTCACTTCAAATAGCAGTGAATTATTATGGATAGCGATGCCAGAGTGATATGCATAATGGGGGCTGAATATGTACACTTGTGAGCAAAAAAATCTGATGTGTTGCATTCAAATGACACTTTAGTTGTTCCACAAACAAACTTTTCTTACGAAATATAATTCTTTTATGTACATCATGTTAATCAAGATATACATTACCAGAATTGGTCTTATTACTTGATTCTCTGCAAGTAGAAGCGAAATACGGTAATAAAGCGATAGTCAAATCTTTTAAAAACCAGTCGCTAAGTGAAACAGTTAAAATGCTTTCTAGGAGCAAACAAACGAGACGAAAAGACGTCTTCCTGTTTGAGGAAAGTGTAACTAGCTTAAATCGGAATATTTCGAAAACGCAACTAAAATAAAAGGTATAGGTATTACATAAAATTTACTGAGATATACATTTTTACTTTCTCTATACAAACTATGTACATAGTGTACAGAGAAGGTATTGCACTCCACCAAAAAATTCGATACCGAGATTTTACCGGAAATATATGTTTTAGGGTCCCCTTTTATCTAAAAAAAGTATTTTCAGAAAAAGGTCCGTGTGTGTCCGTGAACACGATAACACAAAAACGAAAAAGTACTCAAAAAACTTGGTATTATCTTCCAGGGATGCGACACGAAGCTTTTGAGAAAAATCCCCCCACCCCAAACTATCCTTTACATGGAACTTTTTGCGAAAATTTTTATTTTCTAAAAAATGGCTCTTAACGATTTTGATTAAAATATCGTATATTAAAGATATTTACCCGACAAATAAAATGTATATTTTGAATTTTCTCGGAATAGCCTCTGGAGACTACTTTATTCTGAGTGATTTTTCCGGAATTTTGTATAACTGCTAAACCGTAAGAGATAGACAAAAACTTAACACACAAAAAATGTAGAGCACATTAAAACACAATTTATGTTGTATACATTTTTTCTTGGAGTTGATCGTTTTTGAGATATTCCTTGTTTTTGTTTTCAGGGTCGAAAATCTTAACCTTTCTCATACAGGAATTTGTCAACTCATGTCTACACAAAGGAACTTCAGTCACATAGTAACCGGCTTTGGACTATCGCTTTAACCTATGCTACTCCCTTATTTCCTTTCTACTTACAAGGAAGAAAGTAATAAGACTATTTCTGCTAATTTTTCTAGATTAGCATGAAGTAAATAGAAGCATAAGGTTTTTAGGAATAATTTGTTGCAGGGATATAGAGAAAGTCATGTGAATGGTACACATCAGATTTTTTTGTGTAGTATTTTTACTTTCTCTATACGTACTATATACATAGTGTAAAGAGAAGATATTGCATTGTACCAAAAATTCGATACCTAGATTTCACCGGAAATACATGTTTTGAGACGATCTGAATCCAAAAATAGCATTTTTAGAAAAATGTCCGTGTGTGTGTATGTTTGTGTGTCTGTGGGCAGCATAACTCAAAAACGAAAAGACCGTTAAATACCAAACTTGGTATTTAAGTTCAGTATCTTCCAAGGATGAGACACGAAGATTTTCAAGAAATCCCCCCCTTTCCCCAACTCCCCTACTGGAGTGCGGTATTTTCCTAGAAATCCCAGTAACACATCCTTGAAAGATAAATATTAAGTTTGGTATTTGATCGACTTTTCGTTTTTAAGTTATGCTGCCCTTAGACACACACACACACACACACACACACTTTTTTAAAAATGCTTTCTTTTGGATTCAGGGGGTCTCAAAACATATTTCCGGTGAAATCTTTATATCGAATTTTGTGTGGAATTTAATATCTTCTCTACCTACCAAGTACGTTGTACATGGGTGCTAAAAAAGTAAAAATTGAAAAATTCCTCTAACGAGCTCTATAAAAAATCTCAGGTTACATGGAGTATTAGTTTACTTGAAACATAAATATAATAACGTATTACTGAAAAAGTATTTCATAAAACAAATTTAACCGATATCCAATATATTTGGATATTTATTTTTGGAGCTAGGGAGGCTTTATCAACTATTTGCTATGACCTCTTGGAAACATTTCAATACAGGTATTTTCATGTTATGTATTTATTTATTCCTGTGCAAGTGATATTACCCGGTGGCACAATTAAATATAGGTACAAAATAGAGTAACAAGGAAAAATGAACAAACAGTCCAACTATGAATCTAATTATATTGAGTTTTACAACCATTAATAGAAATCTGATGTCCATCCATTCACATGATTTTCTCTACATTTATGTAAAATTATTTTAAATAGCTTATTCTTCTATTTACTTCACGTTAATCGAGATAAACATTAGCAGAAATTATCTTATTAATTCCTTCCTTGTAAGTAGAAGGGAAATTATAGAGTAACTTAGGCTAAAGTGATAGCCAAAGCTTGTGTATTGCCAGGAGTTGACAAATTCCCCATTTGTGAAAAGTAAGTATCTTAAAGCTGAAACCAATAAGGAATATCTCAAACGGTCAGTTCTATCAAATAAACGTATATGACATTAAGTTGTGTGTTTAAACGAGATCTAAATTTTTTGTGTAGTCAGTTTTTTAATATTTCTTGCGGTTTACCAAAACTCAGTAAAATTCATTCAGAATAATATACTTCAAAAACTATTCTGAGAGTTTTCAAGATATAGATGTATAAATTTATATTTATATATTATTTCTCACGTCAATAGCTTCGATGTACAGTATTTTAATCATAATCGTTAGAGCGATTTTTTTTGAGAAAATTAAAGTTTTCGAATTTTTTTCCATGTAAAGAGTATTGAAAATCTTCGTGTCGCATCCTTGAAGATACTGAACTTAAATACTAAGTTTCGTTTTGAGCTATGCTCTCCACAGACACATACGTGGGCATTTTGTTTTTCTAAAAACGGCTTTTTTATTCAGGTGGTCTCAAACCATTTATTTCCGGTGAAATCTCTGTTTCGAATTTTTGTGTAGAATACAAGACCTTCTCTTTATCTTATGTACATAGTAAGTGTAGAGAAAGTAAAAAATTATATGAATTAACAGTTTCCAAACGTTATTATTGATTTGTACAACTACATAATAGCTAATTACCGACATTTATGAAAACAACTATTTTACTATTTCTATTCATTAACTATCTAATCAGTATCATCAATAATTTACCCTTTACTGGTAAAAAATAAAATATGTGTTCCATTCACATGACTTTCTCTAAATCTCTGTGACAAATTGTTGTTAAAAAGCTTATTCTTTATTTGCTTCATGCTAGTTGAGAAAAAATTAGCAGAAATAGTTTTATCACTTGCTTCCTTTTAAGTAGAAGCGAAATAAAGGACTGCCATAGGTTAAAGATCCATTGTTTGTATGGACAGGAGTTAATAAAGTCCTGTATAAGAAAAGTACAAGTTTTTTAAAGCTGAAACCTGTAACAAGGAATATCTAAAAGCGATCAACTCCACGAAAAAAATATAAATGACAGTTTGTATGTTTTTGTGTGGTAACTTTATGTCCATCTGTTACGGTTTAGCAGTTAGGCAAAATTCCGTAACATTCATTCAGAATAAAGTAGTCTTCAGAGGCTATTCCCATGAAATTCAAGATATACATTCTATGTGTGAGGTAAATATCTTTAATATACGATGTTTTAAACAAAATCGTTAGAGCCATTTTTGAGAAAATCAAAATGTTCGAAAAAAGTTTCAAGTAAAGGGTAATAAAATTTATATGAGCCGTAGTATATTCCTCGTCCAATATGTAAATAAATACAAAAAAAAAATATTGAAGCACCATTCGCATGTAAAACATTCGATTGATTTATTTATATGGGATGAATATAGAACGGATCGTTTAGAAATTATGCTTTCGGGTGGGGGAATTATCTTTAAAGTCTTCATGTCGCATCCTTGATGCCAAACTAAATACGAAGTTTGGTATGTAACGACCTTTTCGTTTTTGAGTTATGCTGCCGCTGCCACACACACACACACACACACACACACACACACACACACACACACCTTTTTCCAGAAATGCTTCTTTTGGATTCAGGGGTACCCAAAATATGGATTTCTGGTGAAATCTTGGTATCAAATTTTTGAGTATTAGATAGTACGTATAGAGAAGGTAAAAATATGAAATCACAAACATACACTTAAGTATCATTTGCAAATATTATCCCATATTTGTTGTATTAAGATTTTCACTAAAGTTCAAGGACAGAGTACAGCACTGAAAGGCTGCTACTGGTTGTTCGTTCCATTCTCAAGCACTTCTGTTAACAAAATAGAAGTTTCATAAGTCGGTGCTCTAACCTCTACTGTTAATTTTGAACAAATTGCCAGTAAAGTGCACTCATACATTTAAACCATCATAAGGGTAAAAATGTCAAACAGAACTGGTAATAATGTAATACTGGTAATACTGTAACATTGTAAATATAATAAACATGAATATTCTAAGAATGCAAGTAGGCTTTTGGAAAGATGTGCAATTGAAAACTATGCAAAACCAACACCTCTGAAAAGTCATTGTCAAGAGTTATTTATAATTTAATGTATTAATAAGTATGAATAAATGTACAATTCTTAACATGATCTACATCCTAGAATTTGGGCTTTTAGTCTGATCTCATAAAAGGATATACAGCTTCCTCTGTGTGTGCGCGTGTAACGTAATGTACATATGGATACATGCATGTATATAGGTATAATAGTATTTAAATGGGGCAAGGAATTCTCACCCTTTCCAATGAACCCAGTTTGCAAAGTTCAATTCCATTTAACTAGGTTTAACATTATTAATCTCCCTTATCTAGCGCAAAAGCCATTGGTCTTTGTGGCATTCACTAATTAAAAAGTACTCAGCAAAATGGAAGTCATAATTAGGGGTCACGCATCGAGAACAGGGTGATAAAAACAGAACAGGAACGTATACAACCGCGCATTATTCCTTACGCTCACTGCAATATATTGTACGTCCTTTTGGGTTACAGGATACTCATACTTTCGCCGGTTCTGTTTGTCACAAAAGTTTCATTATGTAGTTTGATGCAATTTGTTTTACGTAACATTATTATGTTTACTTTCTCTACATGTGCTATGTACATAGAGAAGGTTTTGTATTGCATCTTAAAATTCGTTACCGAGATTTCACCTGAAATACATGTTTTGGAACACCCTGAATCTAAAAAAAGCGTTTTTATGAAAATATGTCTGTGTGGGAGGGAGTGGGTGGAAGGGAGGACAGCATAGCTCAAAAAAAATTGTCCGATAAATGCTTAAATTGATACTTAAGTTCAGTATCTTCCAATGATGGCATGAAGATTTTCAAGAAAAACCCCGGACTACCCTTTACATGTAAACATTTTTTAAAATTTTGATTTTCTCCAAAATGACTAACAAAAATAGTGTAAGTATTCCTATGATATATTTTAATGAAAATTGTTAGCCATTTTTGAGAAATGAAAAATTTTCCAAAAATGCTCACTGTAAAGAGTAGTTGGGGTGGGATGTTTCGTGTCACATTCTTAGAAGACGCTGAATTTAAGTAACAAGTTTTGTATTTAACTCGAATTTTCATTTTGAATTGTGCCGTTCACAGACATAAACGCGGGGATCTTTTTCTAAAAACATTTTTTATTCAGGAGACTTAAAACTTATCCCAGTGAATCTCGGTATCGAATTTTTTGGTGGAACGCAATATCTCTTCTATCTATGTACTCAGCTTGGAAAGTAGAAAACGGGAATATACTTACCACTTAAAAACCTATTTACAAAAATATCTCAGAATTGGTTACCATAAAAGCTTTTTGACAAATTGAATTCTTACCGAGGTTTATATTTTGTATGTATCTTATCGACAAAAGCAATTCAGAATTAAGATTTCAAGTTATTCCCATATAATTCACAATATAAATAGTATTCGTCATGGAAGCATCTTAAGCTTATGGTATTTTAATCAAAATCGTAATCACAGTTAAGAAAATAATCTGATGTGTTCCACTCACATAAATTTCTATAGTTGTTCCATATACAAACTATTCTAACCAAAGTTTCTTACAAATGATTATTGTTCTACCTACGTCATGCTAATCGAGATAAACATTAGCAGAATTGGTTTTATGGCTTGCTTCCTTGTAAGTAGAGGAAAAAAGGGCAATACATTAGTCTAAAGCGATAGTCAAATCTTTTAAAAGCTGATCGTTATGAGAAACAATTGAGGTTCGTTTCGCTTTGCATGGTCCCGTGTTAGAAACTTTTGGTAGCTTAAATTGAAGCCAATAACAAGAAATATCTCGAAAACTGTCAACTGTACAAGAAAAACATATGATATAAATTATGTGTATTATCGAGATCAACATTTTTTTGTAAATTGAGTTTTCGTCTACTTCTTACGGTTTAGCCGTTATGCTAAATTCTGCAAAACTCATCCAGAATAAAGAAGTCTTTGGAGTATTTCCATAAAATTCAAGAAATACATTTTATTTATGATATAAATATATTTAATATATTATTTTAATTAAAATCGCTGGACCCATTTTTAAGAGCAACAGAGTTTTCCAACTTTTTTCCATGGAAAGGGTACTTTGTGTTGGTGGGAGTTTTTTGAAAATCATCGTGTTGCATTCTTGGAAGATACTAAACATAAATGCCAAGTTTGGTATTTAACGATCTTTTGATTTTTGAGCTATGCTGTCCACAGACCCACACGGATCTTCCTCTAAAAATATTTTTTCGGATTCAGGGGACTTCAAAACTCATATATTTTCGGGGAAACCTCGACATCAAATTTTTGGGCAAAATACGATAACCTACCTCCTCTAGCTACTACATACATTCGGCTAGAGAAAGTAACATAACATTACATTATTCCATATAAAGTGTAGAATGTGGAAGGGAAAATTTGTCGAAATTCTTCGTGTCGTAAATTTGGATTTAATTACCGATTTTGTATATAAAGTACTTCTTTTTACTTTCGCTACACGCACGTAAATACATAGTGTATAAAGGAAGTAGGTATTGTATTCCACCCAAAATTTCGTTACCGAGTTTCACCGGAAATATGTTTTGAGGTCTGCCGAATTCAAAAATGATTTTTAGAAAAAGGTCCCTATGTATGTGTGTATGTGTGTATGTATGAATGTATGAATGTATGTATGTATGTATGTATGTATGTATGTATGTATGTATGTATGTATGTATGTATGTATGTATGTATGTATGTATGTATGTATGTTTGTATGTATGTATGTATGTGTGTGTATGTGTGTGTATGTATGTATGAGTCTATGGACAGCATAGCTCAAAAACTAAAATATCGTTCGTTACCAAACTTGGTATTCAAGTTTGGTATCTTCCAAGGATGCGACACGAAGATAGTCAAGAAAATAAATACGCCACCCCAAACTACACTTTATATAGAAATATTTTTGAAAATTTTGTTTTTCTCAAAAAATGGCTGTAATTATTTGATTAAAGTGTCATATTAAAGCTATTTACAACACATAGAATTTTCTATGAATACCCTCTGAAGACCAGTACATTCTGCATAAATTTTGCCGAATTTTCTATAACTGGTAAACCGAAAGAGAGAAAAAAAACTTATTACACAAAAATATGGATATTGTTAAAACTATTTCATTCATAGTTTTGTTGCAAGGTTCACCGTTTCCGAGATATTCCATGTTATTGGTTTCAATTTTAAAGTTCGCATCTTGCCACTTTTCGTTTTATCTCTCTTGTTTTTCTGGAAATGCAAAGCGAACCGAACTTCGATTGTTCACATATCAATCGGCTTTTAAAAGATTTATCCCGGTACTTCCCTTATTTCCTTTCTGCTTATAAGGAACTAAGTAGCAAGACTGATTAATGTTAATTTCGTTTAACATGATGTAGATAGAAGAATATTTTGTAAGAATGGTTTGTTTACAGAATAGGTAGAGAATGCCATGTGAGTGAAACACATTAGATTTTAACTATGCTGTTCTCTCTCCCTTAACATCCACATAGCCTTAATTACCCTCTATTTTTTTTACTACCTGTATTAATCATTCTTAGTAAATATTTTATAGTGTACCTTATTTTAATCAAGAAAAATCTTTGCTGAAACAGCAACATTATAACAAGGCGAGGTGCCATAGTCAAATGGCTAAGAATTGGGCCCTAAATACTGGCCTTAAAATTCCATAATGTGTCCATGCAATCGCGAGAAACAGTTAAATATAGACAGAACTTTCGAAGGAGGAGAACAATAATCGAGCAAATCGAAAATAATAACGGATATACTAGAATGGCTTAGGACACTGAATTATTGGAAATAAAATTATGAGTTTTAAAGATATCTATATTTTTTGTGTAGTGCGTTTCGTCTATAACGAAACTTTTAATACTTATACAAGATTATGTAGGCCAGCATCATAGCTCATTTGATAGAGCACCTGTCTGAGAGGTGAGGTTTCGAACCGAGAATACTCGGTATCATTTCCAGGGTGTGGAAGTATGAACGAGAGAGAGAGAGAGCGATCCAATGAAGGTGATGGTGTCTAATGATCGTGCAGTTAAACTCAGGTTATAAATGGAAAAAAAAAAAAAAAATCTGATGTGTATCTCTACATTTCCGGAACAAATTGTTAAAAAGCTTATGTTTCTATTTACTTCACTCTAATCGAGAAAAAATTAGCAGAGATGGTCTTATTACTTGCTTCCTTGTAAGAGAAGCGAAATAAGGGAGTACCATAGGTTAAATTGACAGTCAAAAGCTCGTTGCTATGTGACTGAAGTTCCTTTGTTTGTACGGACAGGAGTTGTCAAATTCCTGTATAAGAAATGTATAAGTTTTTCAAAGCTGAAGCCAAAAACAACGAATATCTCAAAAGCGATCAACTCCACGAAAAAAATGTATATGACATAAAGTGTGTGCTTTATAGTTTTTGTGCAGTAAGTTTTTGTCTATCTCTTACGGTTTACCAGTTATGCAAAATTCAGTAAAATTCATCCAGAATAAAGTAGTCTTCAGAGGCTATTCCCAGAAAAGTCAAGAGTGCATTTTATTTGTCAGGTAAGTATCTTTAATATACGATATTTTAATCAAAATCGTTGCAGCCATTTTTTGAGAAAATCAAAATTTTCGGGGGAATTTCTTGAAAATCTTCGTATTGCATTCTTGGAATATACTGAACTTAAATGCGAAGTTTGGTATTAAACGGACTTTTCGCTTTTGAGCTATGCTGTTCACACACACACATGTACACACAAGGACCTTTTTCCAAAAATGCTTTTTTTGCATTTAGGTGGATCCAAAACATGCATTTCCGGTGAAATCTCGGTATCGAATTTTTGGGTAGAATGCAACAATACCTTCTCTATACACTATGTGCATAATACGTGTAGAGAAAGTAAAAAGGAATACACAATTTATTCCCAGTGAAGAGATCTTAACGCTATCCTTAAAACTCTTGTGTGCTCCATTTACATGACTTTCTCCTTAGGCTGCCCCACAAACAAATTTTCTTACAAAAGAGTTTTTATTTACAATAAAAGCTAGCAGAGATGTATTGTTGCTTGTTTCTTAGTAAGTATAAAGGAAGTAAGGGAATGCACAAATAAAGCTATAGCTATAATCTTTTAAAAGCCAACCGCTATGTGAAACAACTGAAATTCTGTAAAAGTACCTAAGTATTTTAAAGCTGACACCAATAGCAAGAAACGGCCAGCTCTACCAAAAACGTGTATGACAAAGTATGTGTTCTAACAAGATGTAATAAAAGCATTTGTTATTTATACAATACTCGATTGTAAATTATTTGGTAAATTTCCGTCATATACGCAAAATGACAACCGTTCCATTATTCGCACGAAGTTGTCTATAATAAAAAACTTGACCGCCAAATAAAACCTTTGAAGTCGTCATCAAATATACCAGATCCATCGATCGCACTAGCTTTTAGATTTTTCGAGCAGCCTGTTTTGTGCATAATTACCGATGTACATTTTCTGTGTAGTAGATTTTTACCAGTTGTGTAAAATTCATTCAGAATAAAGAGGTCCTCAGAGACTATTCCCAGAAAATTCAAGATATACATTTTGTGCGATGTCAACATCCTTAATATAAGATGGCTTAATCTTTAGTCATTTTTGAGAAATCCATATTTTCAAAAGTTTTCCATGTAAAGAGTAGTTTGGAGAGGGCGGATTTTCTTTAAAATTTTCGTGTCGTATTTTCTGGAGATACCAAATTTAAATACCAAGTTCGGTAGTTCACGGACTTTTTGTTGTTTGAGCTGCATTGTCCACAGACACACACAAAGGCAGACTTGTCCTATAAATGCTTTTTTGGACCCATGGGGTCTCAAAACATATTTCCTGCAAAAACTCGGTATCGAATTTTTGGGTGGAATACAACACTTTATTCGCTATGAGCATCGAACGTGTGGAGAAAGTAAAAATTCAAGACGTACTTTTATTTGCAATATAAATATATTTTATATGTGATATTATAATCAAAATAATTAAGAATCATTTTTGAGAAAAGCAAAAAGCTCGAAATACGTAATATAATTTCTGGTTGGAGATTTTCCAGAAAAACTTCCAAGTTATATGTTTGAAAGATACTGAACCTAAATATCAAGTTTTTGTGCATGAGTTGTGTTATTTGCATATATATACGGACCTTTTTTTTTAAAAAATGATTTAATTCAAATGCCTCAAAAATTTCATTTTCAGCGACATCATTATGGGATATTAGGAAAAAACACAATATCTTTTCTACCTATGTGTCTATATAAGGAAAGTAAAAACTATATTCTTTTCAATCAAAGAGTTATTTCTTTCTGAGGCACACAAAACAAATGGAAATTTTACCATATTTATTTTGACATTTACTGACACTGACATCTTCTTGCTGGGCATGTATGTTTAATTGTGCATTTCTCTTAGTAAGACACGGAAAATGGACATTACATGTACGTCATTTTCAAGCAGAAACAACAGAACATCTACCACATACCTTATTCTCTGTAATGCAACCTTAGCGTGTCACTTCGTTTAGTTGTGAATTCACTGCCCTAACACACATACACTCCCAAGCGTCCTCAACATTTGTCACAGGTTGAGTATGCTCGAGCACTTCCTCCCCCTTACCCTTCAAGGGTGTACAGAACGCTCTTTAATTCCCGTGGCGCAACCTGTGCGAGTTAAAACTGTACCCACACTCACCTCAAGGAAACTGGGGCAGGCAAAATTAAATGGGACATTCCTTTCAGAGTCATGAAAATGTAGTGTTGCTTAAATTACGTCAAAGTTCTTAAAAAATCTGTTGTGTTCCATTCATATGACTTTCTCTACATCTCTGTAACAAATTATAGTTAAGCATATTCTCTATCTAATTCATGCTAATCGAGATAAACAGTGCTAGAAATGGTCTTTATTACCTGCTTCCTTGTAAGAAGAATGGGGAAAAAAACAGATGTGCTCCATTCACCTGACTTACTCTACATCTTTGCAACAAATTATTGTTAAAAATCATATTTTTCTATCTAGTTCATGCTAATCCAGATACACTACCAGAAATGATCTTATTACCTGCTTCCTTGTAAGAAGAAGGGGAAAAAATCAGATGTGTTCCATTTGCAGACTTTCTCTACATCTTTGCATCAAATTATTGTTAAAAAGCATATTCTTCTAACTCATGCTAATCGAAATAAACATTAGCATAAAAAGAATTTGAAGATAAATAATAGCATTTACAAGGCTAAAACGATAGTCAAATCTTTTAAAAGCTTGTTGCCATGTGGTTGAAATTAGTTTCTTTGCATTGCCAGGAGTTGACAAATTCCCGTATGTGAAAAGTTTAAATAATATTTTAAAACTGAAACCAAAAATTGTCAACTCTATGAAAAAAATGTATATGACATAAATTATGTGTTTAAATGAGATCTACATATTTTGTGTAGTAAGTTTTTTTCTATATGTTAGGTTTACTAGTTATGCAAAATACAGCAAAATTCATAAGAGAACTCCAGAGGCTATACCCAGAAAATTCAAGATATACATTATATTTGTCCTGTAAATATCCTATATACAAGAGATTTTAATCAAAATGAATTTGGTCATTTTTGAAAAAAATCAATTTTCGACCATATTTCTATGTAAAGTGTAGTGTGTGGTGGAGGATTTTCCTCAAAATCTTCGTGTCGCATGTTTGGAAGATACTATACTTATATTCTAAGTTGGATTTTACTGACTTTTCGTTTTTGAGTTATCGTATTCACACACACACTCACACACACACACACACACACACACACACACAGGGGCCTTTTTCTAAACATGATTTGTTTTTATCCAGGAGACCCTGAAACGTATATTTCCGGTGAAATCTCGATATCGAGTTTTCAAGCACATTGCAGTAACTTCTCTATACACTATGTAGTACGTTAGAGAAAGTAAAAAGGAAGAACACTAGATTAAAGCAATAGTCAAATCTTGTAAACTCTACAAAAATGCATATGACATAAACTATGTATTTTAATGAGATCTCCATTTTATGTACTAAATTTTCGGTTTACCAGTTATTCAATAGTCGTCTGTAATAAAGCGCTTCAGAGGCTATTCCCAGAAAATTCAAGATATACGTTTTATTTGTCCTGTAAATATCCTTCATATACGTATTTTAATAGAAATCGTTAGAACTATATTTGAAAAAAACAGCATTTTCATCAATTATTTCATGTAAAGGGTAAATTGGAGAGGGTGGAGTTTTTTAAAATCTTCCTGTCGCATTCTCGGAAGATACTAAACTTAAATAACAAGTATTGGAATTAAGGGGTCTTCTAATTTTTCAGCTAAGCTTCCACACAAACACAAAGGGACCTTTTTGTAATTTTTTTAACTCGGAGACCTCAAAATATATAAAAATATATTAATTTCCCTACCGTCTGTTAGAATGTACATGCACAAGTTATTTTTACGAAAGTTTATTACTTTCCCTACTATATATATAAAATGTACATAGAAGGAGAAAATATTCATTCCGCTGAAAAATTTAATACCGAGATTTCACCAGAACTATATGTTCTGAGACCCCCTGAATCCAAACCGAAGCATTTTTAGAGAAAAAAAATGTGTGTGTCTATGAACAGCAAACTCAAAAAAGAAAAGTTCAGTATCTTCCAAGGATGCAACATGAAGATTTCCAGGAAAATCTCCCTCAATTACCTTTTACATGGAGGATTTTTTAAAGTTTTGATTTTCTTAAAAAGGGCCCAAACGATTTTGAATAAAATACCAAATTGTTAAGACATTTTCTTGACAAATGAAATACATATCATGAACTATCTGGAATAACCTCTGAAGACTTCTTCATTCTGGATGGCTTTTACAAAACTAATAAGCCGTAAGAGATAGACAAACATTTTCGTAATCGGCTTACCCTACGAATTACAGCGGATAACTAGGGGTCAGAAGCCTGTCGGGGAGCTAACGGCACGAAACCACATAATGGAGCACATAGAACGAGTGGTCGGCCCGTAGCCAAGCATGAGTATGAGGAAGTGGATGATATGAAATGCAAACGAAATGGATTATAGGAAAGGTGATGATGGAGCAATTGCTGTAATAAGAGGCGGGTAAAAAGCCGCTCTGACGCCACTTCGTCCACCACAAATACCACATGAGGGATTGAACCCGGGCCGCTAAGGTGAGAGGCGAGCGGTCTAACCACTCGGCCACGGGGCCGCTCTATTACTTTTTTTTTTTTTTTCGTAGTAGGCTTATGCTTCCCGTATTTAGAATTGACAACCCCCTAGGGCTTATAAGTGGATGCCTAGGGGTCAGAAGCCTGTCGGGGAACCAACGGCACGAGAAGGAGAACCTGGAACCACTGGTCGGTATTTTCAAAGGATACGATACGAAGATTTTCAAAAAAATCCCCCTACCTCCTACTACCCTCTACGTGGAAAAAAATCGAGGTTTCTGTTTTCTTAAAACTGGCTCTAACGATTTTGATTAAAATCTGTTACATTTAAGATATTTACATGACAAATAAAATATATATCTTCAATTTTCTGGGAAGAGCCTCTGAAAACATGTTTATTCTGGATGCATTTTGCGGAATATTGGATAATTGGTAAACCGTAAGAGATATGCGAAAACTTACTTAACAAAAATGTATTTCTTGGTAAAACACAGAATTTATGTTAAATATTTTTTTTCTTGGAGTTGACCGTTTTTGAGATATTCCATGTTATTTGTTTCAGCTTTAAAATACTCATACTTTTCTCATACGGGAATTTGTCAATTCCTGTCCATAAAAACAAAAGTACTTCAATCAAGCAGTTTTAAAAGATTTGACTATGGATTTAGCCTATGGTACTCCCTTATTTCCCTTCTACTTATAAGGAAGCAAGTAATAAGCTCCTTTTTGCTAATTTTCTTCTCGATTAGCAATAAGTAAATGAAGTATAATCTTTTTAACAATAATTTATTGTAGAGATGTCGAGAAAGTCATGTGAATGGAACATATCAGATTTTATTTTTATTAAAGTGTCCAATACTATGTTTTTCTCAAATGGAAGTTTTTATTCACTTTTTTTCATTCTGGTCATGCAAAGATATGGGAATTTCAATGTATCACATAGCAACCATCTTGCAATAGATTTGAGTTTAGCTTTAGCCAAAGAAGAAACTAATAACACCCTTTCTGTTTATGTTTACCTCGATTAGCATAAAGTAGAGAAAAGAATGCGCTTTTCTAAGAATAATTTATTGTGGAATAGGCAGAGAAAGCTATTTGAATGGAGCACATCAGGTATATTGCCTGAAAGTACAATTTAATGCGTAAGGCAGGCATTTTATCCCCTGCTAGGGAGAAAGCTTTAGTCAGAGAAAGGAGAAATGAAACAATGTTTCGGTTAGCGGCACAGTGTCCCTTTAAATGAAACTTGCTCTGGGCTGTTTGCTTGCACATGCGCACAAACCAGCTAGCTTGTAGTGGACCTGAAGTTTTATGCTGTTTACCGGCTCTTGTCTGTGACCGGCTTGCTTTGCTCTGCAGCAGTAAACCTGCATTGTGTTTTTATATGTAAAAATCGCATGTGCTCCAATCACATGACTTTCTCTACATCTCTGTAACAAATAATTATTAAAAAGGTTCTTCTTTTGTCTACTTCATATTAATTGAGATAAACATTAGTAGCAGTGCTTTCTTGTAAGTAGAAGGGAAATAATGGAAAATATCAGGCTAAAACGATAATCATATATTTTAAAAGCTGGTTGCCATGTCCATGAAATCCGTTTCTATGTAGGGCTAGGAGTTTACAACTTTCCGTGTGACAAAAGTTTTAAGTATTTTAAACCTGAAACAAATAACAAGGCATTTCTCAGAAATGGTCAATTCCACGATAAAAACGTATTTGACATAAATTGTGTGTTTTAACGTGATCTACATTTTTTGTGTAGTAAGTTTGTGTCTATCTCTTAGGGTTTACCAATTTCGCAAAATTCAGCAAAATTCATTCAGAATAAACAAGTCTTCAGAGACTATTCCGCGAAAATTCAAGATATACATTTTATTTGTCGTGTAAAAATCTTTAATATACGGTATTTTAATCAGAATCATTATAGCCATTTTTGATTTTTCCATTTAAAGGGTAGTTTGAGGTAGGGGTAATTTTCTCAAAATCTTCTAGTCGCATCCCTGGAAAATACCAAACTTAAATACCAAGTTTGGTATTTTACCGACTTTTCGTTTTTGAGTTATCGGGTTCACAGAAACACGGACACACAGACACACGAAAGTTTTTCTAAAAATGCTTATTTTGGATACAGGGACACTAAAACATGTATTTCCGGTGAAATATCGACAACACATTTTTGGATGGAATGCAATACCTTCTCTACACACTATGTACATAGTATGTGTAGAGAAAGTAAAAATCTAATGTGTTCCATTCACATGACTTTCTCTACATCTCTGTAAGAAATTATTATTAAAAAACGTATTCTCCTGTCTTACTTCATATTAATCAAGATAAACATTAGCAGAAATGCTTTCTTGTAAGTAGAAGGGACATAAGGGCATACACTAGGCTAAAACGATAGTCTTTTAAAAGATGGTTGGCATGTGGATGAAATCCGTTTCTTTGCTTGGCCAGGAGTTGACAAATTCCCATATATGAAAAGTTTAAGTATTTTATAACTGAAGCTAATAACAACAAATATCTAAGTCAACTCCACGAAAAAAAAGGTATATGACATATATTGTGTGTTTAAACGGGATCTACAGTACCATCACATACAGAGGCGGGCCAAAAGTGATTCTTGTTTTCACGTTGCGTTTTCCACGACCTGAATGTTTACTTTCTCTAGCAAGAATGTACAATGTTAAAGTATATAGAGAAAGTATTGTATTCCACCCCCAAAAAACTATACGAGAGTTCACCAGAAATACATGTTTCGGGACCCCCTGAATTAAAAACTGAATCATTTTATACAAAAATTCATGTATGTGTTGTCTGTCTGTATAAGTGTGTGTGTGTGTGTGTGTGTGTGTGTGTGTGTGTGTCTGAGGTCAGAATAACTAAAAACGAATAGTCTATTAAATACCAAACCTGGTATTTATTACCAAGCCTGAGATTTAAGTTAAGCATCTTCCAAGGATACGACACGAAGATTTTCAGGAAAATTCCACACCCCCAAATACGGTTTACATGGGAGAATTTTGAAAATGTTGATTTTCTCAAAATGGCTTTAACGATTTTGATTAAAATACTATATGCTGAAGATATTTCAATGACAAATTTAATGAATATCTTGAATTTTCTGGGAATAGCCTCAGAAGATCTCTGCATTCTGGATGATTTTTATATAATTGGTAAACGTAATATATAGACAAAAACTGAAAACACCAAAAAATGTAGATCTTGTTAAAACACACATTTTATGTTTACATAAAATGTGTGTTTTAACAATGTTACATAATATATATATATATATTCTGTCTAGAGTTAATAATTTCTGAGTATTTATTGTTGTTGGTTTCAAGTTTAAAATACTTCTAGTTTTCTCAAACAGTAAGTCGTTCACGTTTCTTTTGTTTTATTCCTGGTCATACAAAAAAGCGAATTTCAATGACAATCGCATAGCGACAGCTTTTAAAACAGTTAACTATCGCATTAACCTAGTGGTTGGCCTTATTTCTCTCCTACTTATGAGGAAGCAAGTAATAAGACTATTTATGCTAATGCTTTTCTCAATTAGCATGATGTAGATATTCTTTTGCAAGAATATTTTGTTTGCAGAAGAGTTAGGGAAATCCATATTAGTAGAAGATTTTTTTATTTTATATAAGAATTATTTCAAGTTGGCAATAAGGACTTAGTTACAATATGGATAAACGATATTCAAATGTCTATTCCTGATGGCAAAATCTTGCTTTCAAGATCGAAAACGGCTAACGACAGAGAAAATAATTTGACGCAAATATCAATTTTTGAGTAGGTAAGTATTTTATATTTTAGATACTTTTAGCTGTATAAAATTGTATAATTTTCAATCTAAAAATGGCTTCACATGCTATTCCTATACCATATAAGTGATATCTTTTATTTTTGAAGAAAACATTTTAAATACTTGGTACTTTAATCACAATAATTTAAGCAAAACCTGAGAAGGTTAAAAAGAACAGCACGTCTTCTACAAAAAACGTATTTCTATATATTGTTTAAAACCCTCTTAATGTTTTGAAGATGATAAACTTAAATGCGAATTCTGTTTTTACCATGAGTGGGCCGATGCTTTTCTATTTTAATTCAGAGGACGTCAAATCATGCGTTTTGATGCAATATCAATATTGAATTTAGTATGCAATACATCTTTTGTCTATTTTAAATAGTGCTTGAAAAATACCTAAATGAAAAAAGAAGTTTAACCTTACACTTTTTACCAATAAGAACATCTCATCTTTAATATGGCATACTTAATACATCAAATTCATCTCAGAGAGTCCATACGATTACGAAACTAAACTTTTTAGGTACATATGTGCAGGTAAGATAAATGTTTTCAAGGAATTAATAAGTTTCACTAGAGAAAGCAAAATTTCTAGATAAAAAGTGGAGCAAATGTATGATTGTCGCCCACAGAACTACAGCAGAAGATACCACACGACGGTCAATACTTAGAAACAAATCACGAAGTTGGAATTGTATATGTTACCACATCCGCCATGGAGTCTAGCCCTGGCGCCTTCCGACTTTCGTTTGTTTGGCGCTTTGGAGTGGTTGGAGAATGGCAATCGTGACGTAACAGTTGAAACCACCAGATCACTGAAAAACAAGGTTAGGTTAACCGCTAACAAAAACATTGCTACATGCCTTCCTCTGTACCTACAGAGTTTGTGTCTGTGAAGAACATAGCTCTAATATGAAAAATCTGATACGTTCCAATCACATGCCTTTCTCTAGCTCTTCCACAAACAAACTATTCTTACAAAAATGTATTCTTTTATCTATTTACATTATGTAATCAAGAATTGCCAGAATTTATCTTATTACTTTCTTCTTTGTAAGTGTAAGGAAAATAAGGGAATACACAAGGCTAGAGCGATAGTTATATCCTTTAACAGTCGCTAAATGAAACAATTGAAACTCGGAACTCCTTGCTTGCTAGGAGTAACACAGAGAGACTAAAATAAAGATGTCTCCCACTTGAGAAAAGTTTAAGTATCTTAAAACTGAAATCAATAACTTGGAATATCTCGAAAACAATAAAAAAATGTATCTCATATATATATTGTTTTTAATGAGCTCTACATTTTTGTGCAGTAAGCTTTTGTGTATCGCTTAAGATTTACTGCTATGCAAAAGTTATACAAACGTCATCAAGAATGAACAGATCCTCACAGACTACCCCCATAAAATTCAAGACAAACATTTCGTTTGTCAAGAAAATATCTTACACATATGACATTTTAATCAAAATCGTTTGAGCCATTTTTGAGAAAATCAAAATTTCCGGAAAATGTTCTATGTAAAGGGTAGTTGGGGTTGGGGTTATTTTCTTGAAAACCTTTGTGTCTCATTTTTGGAAGATACCGAATTTTCGTTTTTGAGATATGGTGCCCAAAGACACACACGCAGAAGCAGACACACACACATACGAACATGTTTGTAAAAATTTTTATTTTGGATTCAGGGGGTCTCAAAGCATGTACTTCCGGTGAAATCTCGATATCGAATTTTTGGGTGGAATGCAATACCTTCTCTATGCACTATATACATACGGGCTAGAAAAATCAAAATTGGTTAAACACTAAACTTGGTATTTCAGATTGTGTTCTACATGAAAGGTTTTCAGGAAAATCTCCCCACCCCAACTACACTTACATGAAAAAGTTCTTCGGATTGTTTATTTTCTTAACAATGGCTCTAACTAGTTTGATTAACATACTATGACACATGAAATGCACATCTTGAATTTTCTGGGAATAGCCTATGAAGATCTTTTCATTTTGGATGAATTTTGGGTAACTGATAAACCAAAAGAGATAGACAAAACATTGTTGTACAAAAGCTTGATGTATTCTATTCACATGAAATGAAATACGTTTCTTTGCGTGGCCAAAAGTTTACAAGTTTCCGTATCAGAAAAGTAAGATATTAAAACTGAAACCAATAACCAGGAATATCTCGAATACGGTCAACTCCACGATAAAATATATGATTCATAAATTGTGTGTTTTAAAGAGATTTACATTCTTTGTGTAGTAAGCTTTTGTCTATCTCTTACGTTTACCATTTGTGTAATATTCAGAACAATTCATTCAGAATAAGAGTTCTTCAGAGCCTATTCTCAGAAAATTCAAGACATACATTCTATTTCTACTGTAAATATCTTAAATATAAGATATTTTAATCAAAGTTATTAAAACTATTTTTGAGAAAACCAAACTTTGCTAAAATTTTACTTTCTCTACCCCATATGCACAATGTACATAGGGATAGAAAAGTATTGTATTCTACCCAAAAATTCGATACAGAGATTTCACCGGAAATACATGTTTTAGGACCCCCTGTATCCAAAAAAAGCATTTTGAGAAAAAGGTCCGAGTGTGTGTGTGTGTGTGTGTGTGTGTGTGTGTCCGTGTGTCTGTGAACACGATAATCTGTGTAGAGATAACTCAAAAACGAAAAGTAGCTAAAATACCAAACTTGGTATTTAAGTTTAGTATCTTCCAGGGATACGACACGAAGATTTTGAGAAAAATCCCCCCACCCCAAACTACCCTTTACATGGAACTTTTTTCGAAAATTTTGATTTTCTTAAAAATGACTCTAACGATTTTGATTAAAATATCATATATTAAAGATATTTACTTAGCAAATACAATGTACATCTTGAACTTTCTGGGAATAGTTTATGAAGACCCGTTTATTCTGGATGAATTTTCCTTAATTTGGCATAACTAGTAAACCGTAAGAGATAGACAAAAACTTACTGAACAAAAAATTTAGGTCTTGTTAAAATACACAAGTTATGTCATATACATTTTTCACGTGGAGCTTACCGTTTTCGAGGTATTCATTGTTATTAGTTTCAGTCGTGAAGTACTTATACTTTTCTCAGACGTGAGTGACCGTTTTTCTTTTGTTCTACTCCTGGCCAACAAAAGAAGCGATTTGTAATGACAATCGCATAACGACAGCTTTTAAAACATTTGACTATTGGTTTAGCCTAATGTGTTCCCATATTTTCTTCCTACTTATAAGGAACTAAGTAATGAGAACATTTGTGCTAATGAGTACCAAGATTAGCAAGGTGCAGAAAGAAGAAGAATCTTAGGTATGAAGTTTTTAGAACAGCTAGAGAAAGTCATGTGAGTGTAACACATCAGATTTTTTTTCATGTAAATTGTAGTTGGGGTTGGCCGGGATTTTCTTAAAAATCTTTGTGTCGCATCTTTGGAAGATACGGTACATAAATATCAACTTCTTGTTTTTAAGCTCTACAGCCTTCAACACACACACACACACACACACACACACACACACACACACACCAACACATGTTTCTAAAAATGCTTCTTCTAGATCCAGGGACACCAAAACCTATATTTCATATTTCCGGTGAAACCTCGGAATCGAATTTTTGGATACAATACAATACATAGTACGTGTAGAGAAAATAAAAATATAGATTCTCTTAGCTGCGCAAAGAGAACTGGATTTCAATTGCTTCACATATATTTGACTATAGCATTACTCTAGTACATTCTCTTGTTTCCCTTCTACTTACAAGGAAGCAAGTAATAAAACACTTTCTGCTAATGCTTATCTCGATTACATGCTATAGACAAAGGGACAATCTTTTACAAGATTTGTTTGCAGAACAGGTAGAGAAGGAAACACTACTGATGTTTCCCTATATTCATACACAGACTATTAGTATCAACATTCAATACGTTTGACTTAACAAATTGCACTTCCCACAAACATATACCTTCTTTCTTGAACACACTACATGGTATCGTTCTTTTTATTTTCCTTGGCACCAAAGCCTAAATCTCCTAAGCGAGGTTCACTTACTCTTAACACTGAAAATCCCACAGCTCGTGTCATTTTATTTATTCTCTTCACCATAAGATGAGACAAGACATCTAGTACATGTATTGGTATTTTCATTCTCTTAGAAGTCTTTGGGCACAAAGTTCTCTCTTGGGTATGTTCCGTGCATGTCATGAAAACCGCCTTTTCTTCTCTTACTAAAAGTTTGGCTTTTTCGTTTATATTTACTCATCTACAACAACAAAAATTTTTATGTGTACCATTCACATGACTTTCTCTACATCTCTGCAACAAATTATTGTTAAAAACCTTATACTTCTATTTACTTCATGCTAATCAGAAAAAAATTAGTACAAATAGTTCTTATTACTTGCTTCCTTGTAAGTAGAAGCGAAATAAGAGAGTAACATAGGTTAAAGTGATAGACAAAAGCTGGTTGCTATGTGACTGTAGTTCCTTTGTTTGTATGGATAGCAGTTGACAAATTCCTGTATGAGAAAAGTATAAGTTTTTCAAAGCAGAAACCAAAAACAAGGAATGTCTGAAAAACGGTGAACTCCACGAAAAAAAGTGTATATTACATACATTGTGTGTTTTAACGTGCTCTACATTTTTGTGTGGTAAGTTTTTGTCCATCTCTTACGGTTTAGCAGTTATTCAAAATTCTGTAAAATTCGTTCAGAATAAAGTAATCTTCAGAGGCTATTCCCAGAAAATTCAAGATATACATATTGTTTGTCAGGTAAATATCTTTAATATACAAAATTTTAATCAAAATCGTTAGAGCCATTTTTGAGAAAATAAAATGTTTTTAAAAAAGTTCTATGTAAATGGTAGTTGGGGGTGGGAGGATATTTCTCAAAATCTTCGTGTTGCATCTCTGGAAGATACTAAACTTAAATACCAAGTTTGGTATTTTACCGACTTTTCGTTTTTTGAGTTGTCGTGTTCACAGACACATGGACACACGGACACACACACACGGACCTTTTTCCGAAAATGCTTTTTTTAGATAAAGGGGACCCTAAAACATATATTTCCGGTGAAATCTCGGTATCGATTTTTGAGTGGAGTACAGTACCTTCTCTATACACTATGTACATAGTGCGTATAGAGAAAGTAAATAGGTAATCTAAATATTTTATTTCATTTCAGTATATTTTATTGATTCTGTTTATAAATTAGTGCCCTTTAAACGCTGCTTGTACAGTGTTTTATGTAAAGGTTTCCTAGTACACATACCAACTTCGACGAAGATGTCAATAGCTATGGTTATAAAAAATATTAAACATAATAATAAAGTTAGCTGTATAATTTCACTGTCAGAGATAAATAATAATAATAATAATAATAATAATAATAATAATAATAATAATAATAGAGTGAAACACTACGTGTCACTTCTTTTCAGATTTTTCGTTATGATGCTTTCCTGTTTTGATTTATTTTGCTAAACACAAACTGCATAATAATATTAATGATGAAAAATAAAACTCTTCGCACTCTCGGGTTAGGCGCTTTTCTTTCCGGTGGCTTTAAGTTTTGATTTACTCTGCTATCGAATCAAATTATTAGTTACTCTACTATACGATACGTAAGAAGTAGAAGTAATAATAATACTAATAATAATAATAATAATAATAATAATAATAATAACAATAGCGCCAAGTGAATGAAAAAGTCAGTTTAAATTAATTAATCTTGCTATACAGGAAATATTTGGATGTTTTGCAAAGGTTATATCTTTAGTGTTGTACACTCAAATGTAAATTATACTTGTACTTTAATAATAATAATAATAATAATAATAATAACAAAAATAATAGCAAATAGTAACACAGTAAAACACCAGGAGCTCTCATTCCGGTTTTTATTAGGACGCCTTAATGTTTTAATTTAACCTTACAGAGGGCCCAGTCTCTAATGTTAAATATTACACAATTATAAAACTAGTTATTGACAGATATTAATAGGTGAACATGTGCATTTAATAGGTGCCTTTATTTTCTAAAAAATAATGGCTTCATAATAGAAGCGGAAAGCATGTTAAATTTC
Source organism: Hymenopus coronatus (assembly GCA_030762935.1). Classification (NCBI taxonomy): domain Eukaryota; kingdom Metazoa; phylum Arthropoda; class Insecta; order Mantodea; family Hymenopodidae; genus Hymenopus; species Hymenopus coronatus. The sequence continues at coordinate 64,979,975 of CM060898.1, read as the reverse complement.
TCCGTGTGTTTACACTGTTCTTCCTCACGGATTCTAGTACAAGTCTGGGAACCACATAGTGGCGGCTCTAAAAGGAATTGACCGTCACTTGAGTCTACAGTATGCTACTGTTTCCATCCTACATAGAAGGAAATATATAATAAAACCATTTCTTCAATATTTGCCGATTAATATAAAGTAGACAGAAGAATAAGCTTTTTGTAAGGTTAGGTTTTTGAAAAATTGATATAGTTCTGTGTATATAATACTTCAGATTAATTTTAAAATTGACCCAATTTATCCTTTGACTCGCTTTAGATATTTTATCTTAAGACGCATTTTAAACAAAGGATATGTAACAAGTCGGTGTTTGACGAATTAGAAACATGTTAGGAGATATGAAATACAAGAGTATCGTCTTGTAAATGTGTGGTAAGTCACAATAATTAGTTTTACTTTCTCTAGCACGTGTGTACAATAGACTTAATAGACAGAGCAGGTATGATCCACCTTAATATATGTTTTGAGACACTCTGAATAAAAAAAAATAAAATAAAACATAAACATATATAGAATAATACCAATGTACGCGCCGCGCGCGCGCGCTCGTGTGTGTGTGTGTGTGTGTGTGTGGTGTGGACAGCATAACTCATTTTGGTATTTAAGTTTAGTATCTCCCAAAATTGCGACACGGATCTTGAATTTCCTAGAAACATCTTCCAAAGTCCTCTTTAATCTGAATGGCTTTTGCATAACTGATAAACCGTAAGAGATATATAAAACCTTACTGCACAAATAATGTAGATCTTGTCAAAACAAGTCGCCCTCCGTGGTGTAATGGTTACCATGCTAACTTCACATACCCAAGGTCGCGGGTTCAAACCCGACGGAGGACGATGGATTTTTTCGGGCGTAAAAATCCTTAGCATGGCTTCCTTCGGAAGGGAGGTAAAGCCGTGGATCCCGTGTCGTAGATTTTCGGCACGTAAAATAACCTTAAGCCTGATAAGAGAGGCCTCTGAGCAAAATTAAGCGATCTTTCACGCCCAATATAGAATGGGACGCTGAGAACCAAAGCAGTTACAGAGCGTCCATAAATAACAGGTCATTTCTTGTCAAAACACACAATTCAATTTATGTCCTTCACATTTTTTGTTGTGGAATAAAGGTTTTCGAGATATTCTTGCTATTAGTTTCAATTTTAAAATGAGTAATACATTTCCCAAACTGGAAGTCGTCCGTGTTTCTTTTATTTTACTCCTGGTAAATTGGCGAATTTCAATGAAAATTTTACTATCGCTTAAGCCTATGCATTCCTTTATTTCCCTCTCTTCTGATAAGAAGCCAATAAATAAGACCGCTTTGCCAATACTAATCTCGAGTACTATGAAGTAAATAGAACAATAATCTTTTGTAAGAAGTTTGCAGAGCAGATAGAGACAGTTCTATGATTGGAACACATCAGATTTTTACTTTCTCTATACGAACTATGTACATAGTGTGTAGAGAAGATATTGTATTGTACCCAAAAATTCGATACCGAGATTTCACCTCAAATACATGTTTTGAGACTCCCTGAATCCAAAAAAAAAAGTATTTTTAGAAAAGTCTCCGTGTGTGTGTGTCTATCTGTGTGTCTGTCTGTCTGTCTATCTGTCTGTCTGTATGTATGTGTGTGTCTGTGGGCAGCATAGCTCAAAAACGAAAAGACCGTTAAAGCCCAAATTTGGTATTTAAGTTTGGTATCTTCCAAGGATGCGACACAAGATTTTCAAGAAAATCCCCCCATCCTCAACTACCCTTTACATGGAACTGTTTTAGAAAATTTTGATTTTCTCAAAAATAGCTGTAAGGATTTTGATGAAAATATTGTATATTAAAGATATTTACCTGACAAATAAAATATATATCTTCAATTTTTTTCTGGATGAATTTTACAGAATTTTGCATAATTGCTAAACCGTAAGAGATGGACAAAAACTTACCACACAAAAAATGTAGATCACGTTAAAACACACAGTTTACATTTGTTTCGTGGAGTTGGTCGTTTTTGAGATATTCCTTGTTTTGGTTTCAGCTTTATAAAACATACCTTTCTCCTACGGGAATTTGTCGACTCCTGTCCATACAAAGGAACTTCATTCACATACCAACCAGCTTTTGATCATCACTTTAACCTATGGTACTCCCTTATTTCGCTTCTACTTAAAGGAAGCGAGCAATAAGACTATTTCTGCTTTTTTTTTTCTGGGTTAGCATGAAGTAGATAAAAGCATAAGCTTTTAAACAATAATTTGTTGCAGAGATGTAGAGAAAGTCATGTGAATGAGACACATCAGATTTTTTTTCACTTTACCGGATTCGTGCATATATGATGCCGTATTTATGTAAACAATAGTTATTTACGCAACTTGCGTGAAGTGGATTTTTGTATGCTTGGAAGGATTTTCATCACTCACTATATAATGACAAACATTCCAGGCATATAAAAACCTCGCGTTGCATAAGTTGCGTACATGATTTTATTTCCAAACCAGAACAAAAATGCAAGGTAAACAGTTCGGCGAATTCAGAATTAAAATATTTAAGTTGTATGCACCATAAACACTTGAATAGCGCAGTGTCTTAAAAAGTTTCCTTATTAAGGAACCAAATAAACAAACATCTGAAAATCTTTAACAATTTCATTAATTTTTGTTTGAGTATTAACTTAATCTGACTGTAAAGATTATAATAGTTTTAGGAAAGGTTTAAATTAAAGTATAAGTGATATATATGTATTAAATAAGGCAAATCCACTTATGTGTATATATATATATATAGTATTAAATTGCCTCAATCTTGTAAATGAAATTGCAATGCAACTTACAAAACGCAAGTAATGTTACCATATCATAGGGCATCTCAATAAAAACACAAAAAGAAACAAAACAACCTGATGTTCTCTTTTCACATGAATTTCTCTAGCTGTTCTACAACTTTCCTTACAAAAGATTATTCTTTTCTCTACTACATGTTAATCGAGATAAACATTAGCAGAAATGCTCTTATTACTTTCTTCCTTGTAAGTAGAAGGGAAATAGAAGAATATACTAGGTTAAAGCGATATTCGAATCTTTTTAAAGCCGATCATTATATGAAACAATTATATTCGGTTCTCTTTGCTCGCTGTTGCTAGAAATAAACAAACGAGAGACGAAAAGAAAGACGAGTTCCCGTTTAAGAAAAGCTTAAATAGCTTAAAACTGAAATCAATAATACGGAATATCTCGGAAACGTTACTCTACAATAAAAATATATGCGCCATAAATCGTGTATTTTAACAAAATCTACATTTATATTGCAGTAGGATTTTGTCTACCTCTTACGCTTTACCGATAATACAAAGGTCATCCTGAAAGAGCAGGTCTTCAGAGGCTGTTCTCAGAAAGTTCAATATATACATTTTATTTGCGATGTTATTATCATTAATATATGATATTTTAATCAAAATCGTTAGAGCCATTTTTGATAAAAACAAACTGTTCAAAAAGTTTCCTTGTAAAGAATAATTTGGTTGGGGGGAGGGAGGATTTTCTTGAAAATCTTAGTCTCGCATCCTTGGAAGGTACTAAACATAAATACCACACACGGACTTTTTTCTAAAAATGCTTCATTTCGATTCAGGTAACCTCAAAAATCACTTCCGATGAAATCTTGACATCGAATTTTCGGGTGGAATACAATATCTTCTCTATCCACATGTACATTGTACAGAGAAAGTAAAAAGAAACTGAATTTGTACTTCCCGCTTAAAGCAATATTTAGGGCTTGTTTTTCCTATGGTTGTAATATTGGGCTTTATTTTGCAGACATAGTATATTAAATTTTCCAATCCGATTTCTTTGTAGAAGAAGAGAAGATTTTAAAAAGCATTTCCAATTATTAATTTATAACAATTTGGAATTTGAAATAATTTGTAGATTTTTATAACTTAAAAGACTGAATTATCAACTCTGGAAAATCTAATTTTATTCCTGTGTTTAATAAGCTTTATACTTTGGGAAATTTCCTTCCAGTTAATTAAATTCCTTGGTTCACAGGATTACTTAATTAGGCTTCGCTAATCACAGGATAAATAAGTAATCTCGTTTTCTTCCTAGAGTATCAGACACATTAAGGAGTTTTGCTACAGAAAATTGTTTGTAAAACACGCTAAAAAAATTATTTATGGACTATAAACAGAATTTTCAGAAAGGTGACCGTTCAGTATTCTCTCTCTCACTCTCTCCAAAATATGTGGAAGTCTGATCTGGCTTGCAGTGAAAACACGACGGAATTTGGTGATGTCATCAATTTAATTTGGATCTCCAAAGGGAGCAATTAATAAAAAAATCCGATGCGCTCCATTTTTTTGGTAGTGTTTAACGCCCGCTTTAACTACTAATGGCACCGCAGGCGGTGACACTGATGATACATGAATGATGATGGAGCACCGGTGGAATGCGATGGCGGGGGAAACCGGAGTACCCGGAGAAAACCCGCCCCAGCACCGTTTTGTCCACCACAAATCTCACATGCGGTCACTTGGGATCGAACCCCGACCGTCTAGGTGAGAGTCGAGTGATCTAACTACTCGGCCACGGCGCGGCCACGCGTGCTCCATTTAGTGACCTTCTCTATCTATTCTGCAATTAATTATTTTTACAAAAGCTTATTCTCTAGTCTGTTCTAATCGAAATGAACATCAGCAGAAATGTTTTTATTAATTAGTTACTTCTGAGAAAAAGAGAAATAGGGGAAGGTAAATAATAGACTAAAGCGATAGTGAAACCTTTTAAAACTCGGTCGCTGAATGGTTCAATTAAAATTCCTTTAGACAAAGGCGAATAACGAAGTCTCGTTTGAGTAAAGTCTAAACATTGGAAATTTAAGGAATGTCTCGGAAATTGTTACATCTACTTAAAATGCATGACAGATATGTGTAGTGAGTTTTTGTCTGCTATCTCTATACTAGGCGGACTTCAGAGGCTATTAAAACAGAAAATTCAAGATATAAATTATATTTGTCATGTAAATATCTTCATTGTGCCGTATTTTAACTAAAATCTTTGAACCATTTTTGTGACAATCGAATATTTAAAAAAATGTTCTATATAAAGGGTAGTTTGAGGTGGCGAGATTTTGCTAAAAATCTTCGTGTCGCATTCTTGAAAGATATTTTTGTATTTATGAGTTATGCTTCCCACAGAGAACATACGCTACACACACACACACACTCGCACACTGTTTCTAAAACTATTTATAAGATTCAAATGTTCTCATAACAAGTATTTCCGGTGAAATCTCAAACACTCAATAGAAATAGATATACAATAATAAGAAGTTTACTATAGTCTTTAGTTTTCTGTACATTTTTTGGTGGAACAAGAGGAAACATTGATTCCCCATTAAGCCATGTTCTCCAATAGATCTTACCTTTATATTTCCCTGCTCCAGATCGAGCATTCTGGAAGTTAAAGGGATATGATTTAACCATTCATTGACTAGGGGGGTCATTTTTTTAAATGAACAGCAAATCCCCAAAAATATTTTCAAGATTAAATTATTAAGGAATATATTAATATTATATTCCGTGATTATGTCAAAAAACATTAAACTTAATGAAAGAATGTTATTAAACTTTTATTAGAACTGTACAATATTTAAGATTTTTGTAAGGTTAGACCCTGTGGTCCGATATATAACCACTTTTTGTGCAGTAATGACATTTGTTTTATTGATTCATTTATACAGCCCTCTTTAACTTAACCATATCGAGGCTTTCACTTAGAAAAACTGCTGGTGCTTTGCTCGTTAAACTCTATGGTTATAACGTTGGTTTTTTTTAGTATTTATACAATTAAACACACATTCACTCTTACATTCATCCTTCCAGACTTTTGGGGGGATAAAAAATGATTCTAGTTAAAGAAAACCTCCCCGCCGCAGCCAGGAATCAAACCGGTCCTCAAAGTGAGAAGCGAAAGCAGACTACTCGACCGCAGAGGTAGTCTATAATGACATTGATAGGAAGTTGTATTTGTGTTGTGATAGCAGAGCACAACAATGGTCCTCATAATGTATGCAGCACCCAGCAGTGATCAGACAGGAAGGCCTCTGACCTTTCCAGCCCCTCTAGAGCGCCTGCAGGTTGCGTGAGGACAAGGTTGTGCCGCGCTGTCACAGCCGTCCCAGGTCGCATAGTACATAAACACTGCAATACCAAAAAAGATTAATCACATATGCAGGTAATGGAAATTAAAGCGAATGCTGATCTGGCTTCCATTTTAATCACAAATTAATTTGCTCCTTACTTAATTTCAACTAAATAAACATAATTATTTATCTTAATTTTTTCCAAAATGAATTGCAATTCAATTCATAGCTCAAAACTTCACAATCTTACCAGACAGGAAAAACGCATTTTTTAAAGAATTGTGTAAAATGATGGTATACGCTGACATACCTATACGCAAAATCACGTATTTGTTACATATAAGGAGAAACATATAGGACGTAAACTACCTTCCGAAAGAACACTCCTTAGATATTTACGTACGCGTAATGAAAAAAACCCAGGATACTTAAAATTGTGTTATATCAGCAAAGTGATAAAAGCAGGTGAAAAAGTCAACCTACAAAATTTAGAGAACATAAAAATATATTAAAAAGTATTGTTAATGAACCAATGTTTTATTTAGTTCTTAAAAGTTTGAATTTTGGGCGAAAATTCATTTTTTGGGGGTGGGGGGAGAGGAAGAACCTTTGTTTATTTTTATTCAATTCACCCCTCAGTAACCAATCAAATCACTCCGGACAATTCCTAGTATTGGAGTAAACGCTGACGCTACTCCAGGACGATTAAATCTAGCAACCTTTTGATTTAATCGCCCTGGAATATTTTGTGGACAATGTTCAGAAATTTGTGGTGCTAACCATAGATTTATACCTACCTATTGTAATTGAATCTACTACTGCTAATGATTTTATTAACTAGTCAATTACACATGAGAGATCTGAAGTTTGTTAGCTCCCACTACATCTTGTGACGCGGAGAGAACATTTTCGGAGTAAAAATCATGTTTCACCCCTAACCGTTGAAAAGTTATAGTTGAAACATTAAAAATGATCATACATTGCAATAGATAAAGAAATGTCGTTTTTGTATAGAATATTATGAATAGCATAAAGAATTCAATGTGTCACATATAGTTTAAGTTTGTATTGTTTTGTCCCTTTTTCGTAACAAAACGTATAATTTAATGTCTGCCCTGCAGCTTAACATATACTTTATACGTGACAGTATGTCATTCGATTGAGTGCGGAACAGACCATTTTGTTTACGTTCTTACTGCTTGTGATCTCATGGGCTATGACTCGCGTGCACTGAACTTGAAGATGCAGGTCAGGAAATGCCTCTCCCTGGTGATCGCTATTAATGTTCTTAGAAAGTAACTGAAAAAAATCTGATGTGTTTCATTCACATGACTTTCTCTATATCTCAGCAACAAATTATTGTTAAAAAGTTTATGCCTCTATTTACTTCATGCTAAGCGAGAAAAAAACTAGCAGAATTAGTCTTATTACTTGCTTCCTTATAATTAGAAGCGAAATAAGGGGATACCATAGGTTAAAGTGATTGTCAAAAGCTGGTTGCTATGCGACTGAAGTTCCTTTGTTTGTATGGACAGGAGTTGATAAAGTTTTGTATGAGAAAAGTAATATCTAAAAAACCACCAACTACATAAAAAAAATGTGCATAACATAAATAGTGTGTTTTAACGTGCTCTATATTTTTGTGTGGTAAGTTTTTATCCATCTCTTACGGTTTAGTAGTTATGCAAAATTCTGTAAAATTCATCCATTCTTTAATATACAGTATTTTAATCAAAATCGTTACAGTCATTTTAAGAAAATAAAAAAAAATCGAAAAAAGTGCCATGTAAAGGGTAGTTTGGGGTGGGGTGATTTTCTTGAAAATCTTCGTGTCGTATCCCTGGAAGATACTAAACTTAAATACTAAGTTTGGTATTTTACCGACTTTTCGTTTTTGAGTTATCGTGTTCACAGACACGGACACACACACGGACCTTTTTCTGAAAATGCTATTTTTTGTTACAGGGGACCCTAAAACATATATTTCCGGTGAAATTTCGATATCTAATTTTTGGATGGAGTGCAATACCTTCTCTATACATAGTATGTGTAGAGAAAGTAAAAATCTGTGAAAATGAGGAGAGTATGAAGGATAAAGAGTAATCATTGTGAAGCAAGCATAAATGAGGTATAAGTATACTAGCGCCGGGAGCGCTAGGAGTCCATGGCTCAGTCCCGTTTAGACCACTAACGCCATCCCGCCCCGAGAATTGCATTTCCAGAGCGCAGTCACCTCCAGGGAATGACGCCTCTGCCGCAGTCCTCGTCGAAACTTGCAACACTGAGACATCGGTTGGGATGAAATGAAGGGACAGGAAGTTCTGGGGAATGAAGAATCCCACCCGGCATTCGCCTAGTGACTCGGGAACCCCCCCCCCCCCGAAAAACCAAAGGGTCAGAGAGGGCGGCCGATGGGAACCAATCCCACGACCTCCCGAATGCCAGTCCAGACGAAACTCCTGAGCCACTCGACTTGGTAATATAAGTACTGTAAGTTCCGAGCTTAATAGTTTAACCAACATTTAGGTCAAACATTGCGTGTATAATGTTGGAGAACTTATTGCTACATCGATACGTAGCCATGGTAGTTCTCTGATTAGAGCAATTGAACAGAAACCAGTGGATCTGAGATTAAAATGCGGGCTTTGATATTGAATTTTTTCGACTGACTCTACTCTTGCAACTCCTCTCCTACACATGGCTAGTTTAGAAGGAACAATAAATGTTTGCAAATGTTTATTTCAGTTGACATGAGGAATAGTTTTTGTAAGAAATTTGTAGGAGAATGGCTAAATATCTTAATGAGAATACTTACAAATTTATAACAATAAGAATAGGTATGTATATATTTTTTATTTTTATTGTTATTTGATGTTTGTAGCTTAACGCCCTTTAACCCTTTTGGTTAATCGCACGGTGAATGAAATCGGTGAAATGATGCTCAAATAATCTCGGTGTGAGCTTAAATTTACTCGACATTTGCCTTTACAAGGTAAGGGAAACCCCCGAAAAAACCTTATCTAGGTCACTCACCTTAAGCGAGATTCGAACTCGCGATCCATCTCCACACTATCGAGGTGGGCTAGGAAAAGCTACCATTACTTTTTGCGTAGAGTGTACTGTACTCAACTGCATGTAGTTTGGTGTTACTAACCGCATTGGGTGCGTATGTTCTCGTTTACACAAAATGGTTTATACCCTCTGTTAAACACAGTTTGATTAGTTCATGGAAATGCCAGGTCCGCTCACAGCTGGGAGGAAACATGTGGTCACGTCACACTTGTTTTTTCCGTGTCCACAGTTCTCTATTTATAACATCAACAACTCATTTAATTTAAAGCTTTATAAAATGTTATAATTTTAAAATTCATTTTAATTGTTTTCTCACAGAAACCGTGTGTAGGACAGGAGTTGGATATGTAGAGTCAGACCGAAAAATCCAATGCCATAGCCGGTTGCTCTACCACTGAGCTACCATGGCAACATAACATTGGATTTCTCATGTTTCCCGGTAAACCATACAAGGTGATCTCAAATTATTTTGAGATGACAACTCCAATGGCAACTTACAATGTTGTAAGTACTTTAAGTCCCAGGATTCAGAGTTTTAGCCAACTGTTATGGACAATTGTGATAATTTTAATTGTTTTCTCACAGAAACCGTGTGTAGGACAGGAGTTGGATATGTAGAGTCAGACCGAAAAATCCAATGCCATAGCCGGTTGCTCTACCACTGAGCTACCATGGCAACATAACATTGGATTTCTCATGTTTCCCGGTAAACCATACAAGGTGATCTCAAATTATTTTGAGATGACAACTCCAATGGCAACTTACAATGTTGTAAGTACTTTAAGTCCCAGGATTCAGAGTTTTAGCCAACTGTTATGGACAATTGTGATAATTTTAATTGCTTTCTCACAGAAACCGTGTGTAGGATAGGAGTTGACATGGTAGAATCATACTGAAAAATGCAATGCCATAGCCGGGATTTGAACCACGGATCTCCCGGTCTCCAGCCGGTTACTCTACCACTGAGCTACCATGGCAATATGGCGATATTTATCAACTGACTCGCATGTTTCCCGGTAAACCATAGAAGGTGATCTCAAATTATTTTGAGTTAACAAACTATACCTGTTGGAATTAATATCACACATGGGGGGTGTACGCAAACACTGGGGCGAACTGCTGTAATTTAATACTTTTGTATATTATTGTTACTGCTCACAAATTCATAATTTTATTTATAGTAATACTTATTATAATTGGAGGTTTTGGTAATTAATTACTATCTATAATATTAGGAGCAGTACTGCATATAGATTCTGAGAGCCCTTTGTGTCTTACGTGACCTCAGGGAGGAAGGACGAGGAGAGGGATCCGAAGGGCGACCAGACATGGATGACAACAAGCGCAAGTATAAACTGGTTCTCTAACGCTTACAGATGCAACACCTGGTCTCGATCACGAGTCCCGGAACCCCTGGGGGCCCTGGCCCCAAGGCGGGTCGTTCTCCATCGTCTAGGGACAACATACTAACCTCTGGTTCCAAGGTCGCGGGTTCAAGCCCGGCGAAGGGCGATGAAATTTTCGAGCGTGAAAATCATTAGGATGGCTTACTTCGGAAGGGAAGCAGACACCTTTGCCAGGTGTCATAGATTTACGACATGAAAAAGAACCTCAAACCTAGTAAAGAGCCCCTGAGCAAAATTTAGTGGTGTTTCACGCTGTGCTGAGAACCACAGCAGTTACAGAGCGTCCATAAATAAATCTCAATTGAATATAATTACATTGTTTCACACGCAACAGAGAAGAGAATATAACTTTTATGTTGTGGCATTTCAAAATGTTTTCCTCTAACAGTTAATGTTCTCTAGAATAAGGACATTATATTTAAGAAAATAATAATTAGTCGTTCCACAACTTTATATTTTGGAGCTCTACTTGATAACAAAGCTCTAGAATGCTCACCTACACACACACATACACATACACATTGGGTTATCTAAAGAGTCTCCGCAGTGAACTCTGACGGTTGTAACTGTGGTTACGTCGGTAACGGAACTATGGAGGGGGAGCATTAGTTTGAATATGTTTGTCCTCCCTTGTTCTACTTCAATAATACTGTGAGAGCTGTTTGCTTGAAGTCAATTCTGTGTGGTTATGCAAGTGAAACAAAGTGAAAATGTTAACCATTGAAGAGAAAACGTTTTCAGTTGACGTACTTTTTCATGTTGATAAGATTTCAGAAAATATATAACGTAGATTTCTTGAACGTTTTGAACATTCAGTATGTTCTTGATACGTTGGCGATACGTAATTACTAAATTTTGTGAAACCGGGTCGTATATGATGTTCCGAAAGGCGATAGACCTAAACTTTTAACAGAGGCTAAACTGAGCTTCAGATGTAATGTTAAGAAGCTCCACTAAATGAATGCGGAAATCAGCACAGGAAAAAACTGTCTCTGTACAGACAGGACATAGAGCTGTTAGTAAGGAAATGAAATTGCTTTCCTATAAAAGTAAAGTACCCCGAAAACAAATGAACTAAGGAAAGAAATAAAAAAATAGGTATACAGATTACGTGAGAAACCCTACACAGCGTTCCGAAACAAGAGTAAAAGAGTCAAACGGCGGCGCAGGATGGACGGGTTTTCTCTGGGTGCTCCGCATTCCACCGGTGCTCCATCTTCATTCTATATATAATCAGTGTCATCGCCTGGGGTGCCACAAGTAGTAAAAGTGGGCGTTAAACACCTTAAAACATCTGATGTATTACACTCACATGAATTTCTATAGCTATTTTACAAACTTCTTACATAAGTTTATTCTCCTTTCTATGCCATGCAAATCGAGATAATCATTAGCAGAATGTTCTTGTTACTTCGTTTCTTATAAGTCAAGGAGATCTAAGAGACCTACTAGATTAAACCGATAGTCAAATGAATTTAAAAGCTGTCATTATGCAATTCTCATTGCAAATTGCTTCTTTGTTGGCCAGGAGTAGGTCAAAAGAAAAACGGACTTTTCTTGTCTGAGAAAAGTATAGGTAAGTACTCTTTGATTGATTGAAATTAATAACAAGGAATGTTTCGGAAATGGTTACCTCCACAACAAACATGTAAAGGACATAAATTGTGTGGTTTGACGAGATCTACATTTTTGCACATTAAGTTTTTGTCTATCTATTACGGTTTAGCAGTTAAGCAAAATTCGGCAAAGAGATCTTCAGAGGCTATTCCCAGAAAAGCCAAGATATACATTTTATATGAGATGGTATTTAATCAAATAGATGGTATTTTAATCAAAATTGCTAGAGCCATTTTTGAGAAAATCGAGATTTTCAATTTTTTTTCCATTTAAAGGGTAGTTTGTGGTGAGGGGGATTTTCTTGAAAATCTTCTTGTCGCATCCTTGGAATTTATTAAACCTAAATACCAAGTTGGTTATTTAACATTTTTTTTAGCTACACACACGGGTCTTTTTCTAAAAATGATTTTTTTTTGATTCAGGGGATCCCAAAACATATATTTCCAGTGATATATCGACATCGAATTTTGGGTACCATTGAATACCTTCTCTATCCACTATGTACATGGTACATACGGGGCTAGAGAAAGTATAAAGGGATGAGGAAAGCATTTCTAACATATTCTGTAATAGTGGTAAATAATTATTCTCAATTTCAATTTAGTTCATCTTCATTCGCAATGATAGTTAGCGGGATCTGTTGCCAAGTGGAAGGTCATGAGTGAACATGCTAACACAATCACCGTCATTAACTTGCCCTATGACGTAATCAAGCAGGGAAGGTTCACCCGGAAAGGACAACGTACAGACACTGTTTACTCAGCACGACTGTCGATTGGGCAGCAGACCGTACAATGGCGTTATCCATCTGTCTAGGCGACACATTCTCTATTATAGATCGTGAATTAAGAATCTTAAACTATTGGTGATAGTCACAGGATGTTCAATATTATTTATTTGATACAAAATAACTGTGAACAGAAATAGACTATTGCACAAGAAACAAAGCATTACTACTTATCCGTGACGAAATTGCACATACAGAGCATTGAAAACCGTTTACAAAAAATCTTATGTGTTACACTCACATGACTTTCTCTAGCTGCTCTACAAACCTCCTACAAAAGATTATTCTTCTTTGTACATAATGCTAATCGAGATAAATATTAGCAGAATATTCTTATTACTTGGTTCCTTATAAGTAGAAGGGAATGAAGGAATGCGCTATGCTAAAGTGGTTGTCAAATGTTTTAAAAGCTATCGTTATGCGATTGTCAATGCAAATCACTTCTTTGCTTGGCCAAGAGTAGCACAAAAGTAAAACGGACACTTCCTGTCTGAGAAAAGTTTAAGAACTTCACAATTGAAACCAATAACATGGAATATCTCGGCAATGGTTACCTCCACAACAAAAACTTAAAGGACATAAATTGTGTATTTTGTCGTGAAGTACATTTTTGTGTAGTGAGTTTTTTCTATCTCTTACGGGTTAGCAGTTAAGCAAAATTCGGCAAAATTCATCCAGAATAAAGAGGTCTTCAGAGGCTATTCCCAAAAAATTCGAGATCCTCGTTGGTTTGAAAATGCTGTCCTCTTAGCCACGTCTTCAGTTTAGAGAAAAGATGAAAGTCGCTGGGTGCCAAGTCAGGACTGTACGGCGGATGACTGAAAATGTCCCATTGAAATTGTTCAAGGAGCAATGGGTTGTGCCAGCAATGTGTGGACGAGCGTTGTCATGGATCAACACAATTCCTGAAGTCAGCATTCCTCTTCGTTTGTTTTGAATGGCTCTCCGCAAACGTCGCAAAGTACAAAGTACAAAGATCTTCAAAGCAACGCCAATGCTCATTTGAAATCATTGGCGGCAACATTTTTTGAAGCGGGTATTGCAAAATTTGTGCACAGATACGATTAATGTCTCAATCTTTTCGGTGATTATGTTGAAAAGTAACCATAAGTGTACAAAACCTTTAGTAATAAAATAATTGTTTTCTTGAACTTGTCCTTTATTTATAGCCTATCGGAGGTTGAAAGAAACAGCCCTCGTATGTCTATGCAAACATGCTAAGATACCGTGCAGCAAATTGATGAAGTCTGGAAAGCGTGATCGTGGGAAATTGTTGTAGAAGTCCCTCAGATTTTTTCTATTCTGGCATTTTATCTTTGAGTTCTGTGTCATTCTGCAAATCTAGTTCTAGTTACAGTAGTACAAATAGTATCAACTGCAACAGAGAAAGGTGTAGCAAATAACTTTATATCAGGTTCCAGGTCTATCATTTTTTAAGTATGGGGTCGAATTCTTCAATCACTTCTTGTGTGATTCACTTCCACTCATGAACCACCATTGAAAACATCAGATGTGTTTCATTCACATGACTTTCTATACATCTCTGCAAAAAAAGGTATTAAAAAGCTTATGTTTCTATTTAATTCATGCTAATTGAGAGAAAAATAGCAGAAAAGCGTTATTACTTGCTTCCTTGTAAGTTCCTTTGTTTGAATGGACAGGAGTTGACAAATCCCTGTATGAGAAAGGTATAAGTTTTTCAAAGCTGAAACAAGGAATATCTAAAGAAATCCATGAAAAAAAATGTATTTAGCATAAATTGGATGCTTTAACGTGCTCTACATTTTTGTGTGGTAAGTTTTCTCCATCTCTTACGGGTTAGCTGTTATGCAAAATTTCGTAAAATTCATCCAGAATAAATAAGTCCAGAGGCTATTCCCAGAAAATTCAAGATATACATTTTATTTGTCAGGTAAATATCTTTAATATGCGATATTTCAATCAAAATCGTTAGAGCCATTTTTGAGAAAATCAAAATTTTCGAAAAAAGTTCCATGTAAAGGGTAGTTGGGGGTGGGATGATTTTCTTGAAGATCTTCGTGTCGCATCCTTGGAAGATACCAAACCTAAATACCAAGCTGAGCTATGCTGCTCAGTCACACACTCACATACACACAGACAGAGAGACAGACAGACAGACATACACACACACACACACACACACGGACATTTTCATAAAAATGCTTCTTTGTTTTTTGTTTTTTTTATTCAGGAAGTCTCAAATCATGTGTTTCCGGTGAAATCTCGGTATCGAATTTTGAGTTCATTATAATACCTTCTCCATACACTATGTACATAGTATGTGTAGAGAAAGTAAAAATGACCTGCAT
Source organism: Hymenopus coronatus (assembly GCA_030762935.1). Classification (NCBI taxonomy): domain Eukaryota; kingdom Metazoa; phylum Arthropoda; class Insecta; order Mantodea; family Hymenopodidae; genus Hymenopus; species Hymenopus coronatus. Next base: position 64,964,607 of record CM060898.1, on the reverse strand, counting down.
TATCACCCCTGTGGTACACGTACCATTAGGTACTGAATTCCTCTCTGCCCTATCCATGTTGTCCGTACAGTTAGCGCCTGCCTTAACATCAGTGCGCTTCGTTATGATGGACCGCTGTAGCTTACATATTCACCTCACTATGGAGACACATTGAGACACCCGTTATATACAGGATGGGAGCTGAATAAGTGCTAATATTTGTATCAGTGTTTTAGAACGATATGATGACCCAGTATCTGCATTTTTTTCTCGTTTTTACTTTCTCTGTGCGTACTATATATATATATATATAGTGTAAAGAGAAGATATCGTATTGCGCCCAAAACATATATACCCAGATTTCACCGGAAATATATGTTTTACCACCCCCTGAATCCAACAAAGGCATTTTTAGAAAAATGTCCGTGCGTGTGTCTGTCTGTGTGTGCGTGTGTGTGTATCATAGCTCAAAAGCGTTAAATACCAAACTTGCTATTTAAGTTTGGTATCTTACAAGGATTTCAAGAATATCCTCCACCCCCAAATACCTTTTACATGGAACATTTTTCGATATTTTTGATTTCTCAAAAATGGTTCTAACGATTTTGATTAAAATTTCTTATATTTAAGATATCTACATGCCAAATAAAATGTATATCTTCAATTTTCTGGGAATAGCCTCTGAAGACATGTTTATTCTGGATGAATTTTGTAGAATTTTACACAATTGGTAAACGTAAGAGATAGACAAAAACTTACCAGGCAAAAAATGTAGAGCTTGTTATATTATATACATTTTTTCGTGGAGTTGACCGTTTTTTTAGATATTCCTTGTTATTAGTTTCAACTTTAAAATACTTATACTTTTCTCATACGTAAATTTGTCAACTGCTGTCCATACAAACAAAGCAACTTCAAGTACATAGCAACCAGCTACTATCGCTTTAGCCTATAATATTCCCTTATTTCTCTTCTACTTATATGGAAAAAGGTATTAAAACCATTTCTATTTTTTCTTGATTAGTATGAAGTGAATAGAAGAATAAGTTTTTTAAAAATAATTTGTAGCAGAGATATAGAGAAAGTCGTGTGAATGGAACACGTCAAATTGTTCTTTAAAGTTATGTTCATACGAAATATTTCACGATATTTTTAAAATGAATATTATTACTCTCTAAGTCAGATTTTCGTTTAGCTGTATATCGTATAGAGGTGCCAGAACCGAAAAAATCGGTTTCCTGATCGACTTTACTCGTACCGTTCCCACCCCTAACCTGTATTGCATTCACGTACACGGTTAGAGCCCAGTGAAAGCACGACTCGAAGATATCCTTCTCTCAGGCAATTAACTAGCGCTTTGAGGTGCACAGAATTACATTGTCGTGTTCAGATGGAGCGTGCTTTTGTTTTGGGTATCAGCATGGAAGCATATCACTTTTACATGGTCTTGCTTATCACTGTAATGCAGAAAAGACCGATCATTTGAAACATGTAGTGTCCGGTATATACATAATACCAGAGTTGCGAACACGGTGTTACTCATTTTATCCCTTAAGGCTACCTATAAATTCTATATTTATGAACACGTTTTTGAAATGTATACAAATAACACTAAATCATAAGCATGTGTACACATTTCCATTGAAATATCTAGGATAGCTTTAGGTTTAATTTTTAATTTATTATTTTAATGGTAAACAAAAAACAAATATTGAAAACAGATTTTTATTGGTGCTCCAGTTTATGAGAAAACAATTACAAATTCACCAGAAAGAACATTTTTAATAATTTTGCTGATACATATGAATATAATATTTCTCGAATGATAGCTTTTAAATTCAAAAGATTAACGGTATGGTGCGCAGGTACACTTAAAAACTAGTGAAAAATATTTCTAATGATCAGTAGTGACAAAAAGAATATCATAGTAGATGTTTAATTCCTAAGTAGTCCTATAAATAGAAAATCTGATGTATTCCATTCACATGATGTTCCCTATATCTCTGTAACAAATTAGGTTAAAAAGCTTATTCTTCTATCTACTTGATGCTAATCGAGATAAACATTAGCAGAAATGTTTTCTTGTAAATAGAAGGGATATAAAGTAGTATTACACAAATATATGACAAATATATTACAAATATTTGACTAAAGCGATAGTCATATATTGTAAAATCTAGTCGCCACGTGGTTGAAATCCACTTCTTTGCGTTGCCAGGAATTGACAATTTCCCGGATGAGAAAAAGTTTTTAGTATTTTAAAACTGAAACCAATAACAAGGAATATCTAAAATGGTCAATACATGAAAAAAATGTATATGACATAAATCGTTTATTTTAACGAGATCTATTTTTGTTAGAGCTTACCAGTTATGAATAGTTCGGCAAACTCCATCGAGAATGAAGAGCTTTTCATAGGCTATTCCTAGAAAATTCAAAATGTAAAAATGTAAATTTCATTAATATACCGAATTTTAATCAAAATCGTAAGAGCCATTCTTGAGAAAACACAAACTGACACAAGAACACACCACGGATCTTTTTCTAATTTTTATACAGGATGGACATCTTCAGTCTCAGGCCAGCGGCTGATGTATCACTCACGTTTGGTAGAAGAGACAGGATGAGAGACAGGACATCTCTTTTTATGGTACTGGGTGGCCCCACACCCAATACCGGTGAGGCTACATCGTCTCCCTTGCATAGGTTTGCCATTATTTAGCTAATATTGGATTTTAGGATGCTGTGAGGCCATAATCTAGTTCAGCTGAGGTGGGTAATGAAACTGCTAAAGAGAACATCAATCTTTAATTGAACATGAAATAGCATTAACGATGTCATAAGTCATGACATGTTGGTCAGAGAATGTGAGAAATGCTATTCACTTACTACAAATATATTATACTAGGATTGGACAGATGCTGGTCGCTAGAGCTGTTAAAAGTAAACACAGAAAGCTATCATGATCAAGCCCTTTCCAGGGTCCTGTACCTTCGGAGAGTACCCGTGGACAGCAAGAGGATTCTTCCTCCAAACAGTGACAACAGACAGATGATACAGTTGCCCTTTGTTATGCGATTTTTTTTTTTTTTTTTTTGTAGTTTCTCTTGAAAACAGCCTTATTATTGGGAGCAATTTCCAAGTTGGAGGAGCTTAAACAGCATGGTCCTCTGCCTGATTTAACTCATTGTGATTGCTAGACTTCTGAATCAATGGCATGGAGTCTGGGGTTGGCAAAAGATCTGCAAAGGTCGCAGTGGTGACCCTCTATTAGTCAATACTAACTAAACTAAACAGATGATTCAAGGTAGGGATAAGTGGGTTGCTGTTGTTAACGTGTACACAATTTATTTGTACTTCTCCTAGACAGCAAGAAAATTGGGGAGGGGATATGATGGGTTCCGCTGAAGCACCCCGGTTAGTATTCTTATACTCATGTTGATATACGAGCGTTTCCGGATGAACATTCATAACACGACTTAGGGGTTAATAAGCGCAGGAACTGTGTATGAAGTGTTGGCAATTAATGGAATAATCAATTTTTTTACATACCATATACGATTGTTATCATAAGTGCGCTGGTTTGAATGTGAGGTAGATAATATAGTAGTTATGGTGCTTGAAGCTAGAACCGTTCTTTTAGATTGTGCTGCTAAATTTGCTTTGCTCTTCTTCGATTTCTGTCGAGCTGAGCAACCATAATTTTTGGATTAGAAGGCATAGTCGGATCGGCTGTTCCTGTGTGTTAATGATATATGTATCAGCTGGAGCTTTCGGTTATAGAGTAGAAAAACGATAGTGTTCTTCATGGTTGTATTTTTTCCAACGCTCTCCATATGTTCGAGTTTTCACTCCTTTAATAGGTTCAAGACATTGCCTTCGTGACCATTTTAAAACCAGACTTGCACGCAGCTTTAGTGACGTCACGATATTAGTGGATTCTTAGCATTGGTGTTTATGTATATATATATATATATATATATATATATATATATAATAAAGCATTTGATTTAATCCCATACTAAACGTTACATGTTTGAGGAATGATAATCTGTAGACATTACGCACTGCCAAAATGTAGTGTAAGATACTAAAGAATCACTCATTTTTTTTTTTTTTTTGAATTTCTCTACTTACTAGAGAACGTTTTGCACTCCAACCAAAAATTCGATACCGAGATATTACCAGAAATGTACGTTTCAGGATCTCCTGTATTCAAAGAAAAAGCATTTTTTGAAAACGTTCCGAGTATGTGTGTACGTGTGTCTATGTGACTGGAACAGATAACTCAAAAACAAAAAGTCAGTAAAATCCCAAACTTGGTATTTAAGTGAAATGCCTGCCAAGGACGTGACACGAAAATTTTGAGGAAAATCCCCCCTGCAAACTATCCTTTACATTTGAACATTTTGACACACTCAAAAATGGCTGTAACCATTTTGATTAAAATGCCATATTGAAGATATTTACACGACATATTTGCTGAATTTCTGGAAATAGCCCCTGAAGCCCTCTTCATTCTGAATAACTTTCACATAACTGGTAAACCGTAAGAAATAGACAAAGGCTTACCTCACAAAAAATGTAGATCTCGTTAAAATATATAATTTACATCATGTAAAGTTGTCATTCTAAAGGTAAGTATTTCCGAGATTTTGCCTGTTGCTGAATTCAACTTTAAAAGATTAAAATATATATTAAACGGGAAGTCTTTACCCATGTCATACCTCTTGGCCAAGAAAAGAGAATTGAATTTCAACGAGAATCAAATAGCGACAGCTTTTAGAGAGTTTGGTGTATTCCCTTATTTCCCTAAGCAATAAGGCCGTTTCTGGTAATGTTTGTATGCATTAACACGATGTAGATAAAAGAAGAATCTTTTGTAAGAATAGATTTCTTGCACAACAGTTAGGGAAAGTCATGTGAATGGAACATATCAGATTTTTCATTTGACATACTGAGTATATCAAACGTAAATCTCTGCACTAGTGTTATTGCAGATTATGAAGAGAAATACCTGCATTTTGTAAAATGTGTGATCGCCAGACAGTGACCAGAAATCCAATATCATCCTAAATATTCTGGGTCCATGTTGCTGATTAATACATTAGTATGCTAATTACAGCCAGTTTAACTACAGGTAAAGAGAAACCAGGAACGGTGTACGTAATTATGTACACGAATTACGATACCTTTCAATATACACGTACATTAATCACTGGATATAAAATCAACCACATGAACCTGTTTCTACCTACTCAACCACGTACATAGCAAGGTAGAGAAGGAATTGCATTCCACTCAAAAATTCGATACCGGGATTTCAATAGAAATACCCCTTTGGGGTACCCTGAATACAAAAAGAACATTTTATTTTCTCTAGCATATATGTACAATGTATACAGTGTATAGAGAAGGTATTGTATTTCACCCAAAAAATCGATACCGAGATTTCACCGGAACCCTCCTGAATAAAAAAAAAACATTTTTAGAAACATGTCCGAGTGTGTGTATGACTGTGTGTGTTTGTGTGTGTGTGTGTGCGCGCGCGCGCCTGTGTCTTTGGGCAGCATAGCTCAAAATCGAAAAGTTGGTTAAATAACAAACTTGATATTTAAGTTCAGAATCTTTTGAGGATGCAATACGAATATTTTCAAGAAAATTCCTCTTTCTCCAACTACGCATTCATTACATGGAACATATTTCAAAAGCTTTTATTTTCTCAAAAATGGCTCTATTGTTATTAAAATGTCATATGCTTAAGATCTTTTCATGACAAACGAAATGTGTATCTTGAACTTTCTGGGAATGGCCTCTGAACACCTGTTCATTTTTGATGACTTTTGTATAACTCTTGTAGGTACAAGTGGTAAACCATAAGAGATAGATAAAAAATTGCTACAAAAATGAAGCTTTCGGGAAAACACACATCTTATGTTACATACATTGTTGTTTTAATAATTAACCGTTTTTGAGATATTCCGAGTTGTTGGTTTCAGTTTTAACGTACTTAAACTTTTCTCAAACACTAAGTCCACTTTCCTTTCGTCTCTCTTTTGTTTACTCCTAACGAGCAAAGAGAACAGAACTTCAATTATTTCACATAGTAACTGGCTTTTAAAAGTTTTGACTGTCGCTTTAGCCTAGTGTATTCCCTTATTTCCCTTCTATTTACAAAGAAGCAAGTAATAAGACCAATTCTGGTAATGTTTATCTCAATTAGCATATAGTAGAGAAAAGAATAATCTTTTGCAAGAAAAGTTTGTTTGTGGAACAGCTAAAGAAAATATAATTTTTTCTACTTTTCTCCTTTCTCTACACGTACTACGTACATAGTGTATAGAGAAGGTATTTATTATATTGCACCCAAAGAGTCGATATCGAGACTTCACTGAAATACATGTTTTAAGACCCCTTGAATTAAAAAAAACATTTTTTAGAAAAATGTCCGTGTGTGTGTCTGTGTACGTGTGTGTGTGCGCGTCTGTGGTGCTCAAAAACAAAAATACCATTAAAATCCAAACTTAGTATTTAAGTTTGGTATCTTCCAGGGATGCAACACGAAGATTTTTAAGAAAACCCCCCTTACCCTAACTACCCTTTATATGGAAAAAATTTCGAAAATGTTGATCCTCTCATAAATGGCTCTAACGATTTTAATTAAAATCTCTTATGTTTAAGATATTTACATGACAAATAAAATGTATATCTTCAACATTCTGGGGAATAGCCTCTGAAGACATGTTTATTCTGGATAACTTTGCGGAATTTTGCATAACTGGGAAATAATAAGAGATAGACAAAAGCTTACCACACACAAAATGTAGAGTCCGTTAAAACACACAATTTATGTCATATACATTTTTTCGTGAAGTAGACCATGTTTTAGATATTCCTTGTTATTAGTTTCAGCTTTAAAATACTTATACTTTTCTAATACGGCAATTCGTCGACTCCTGTCCTTCAATCACATAGCAACCAACTTTTAAAAGATTTGACTATCGATATCCTTTATTTCCCTTCTACTTACAAGGAAGCAAGTAATAAGAGCCTTTCTGCATTAAGTAAATAGAAAAATAAGCTTTTTGACAATAATTTATTGTAGAGATGTAGAGAAAGTCATATGAATGGAGCACATCAGATTTTTTTCAGTGCATTCGATCATATCCTAGTGTCTCTAGCATTCCCGGAGGAGAGCCGTTCCGAATCCTTCCTGTCTGGCAAGCGCTTCAGATCCTTACCATCAGCGGTACGTTACCAGAAGTAAAGCTGGGCCGAATATTTGAACCACTCTCGAAAGGGAGTTGTTCGGTTCTGGTTGGACTTTGCCTAAAATTCATGGAAGATTGGGTACGTTTAGTTCCAGGGGGAGGTCCTCCTTTTTGGATACAGTAGACTGTATCCCACCTTTGCCCACGCACTATTCTGAATTTGTTTACCTCTGGCACTGTGCAATGAAGTGCAGTAAGTATTGGAGGCAAGAAACATGCTAAACTGATTTGTTCATAACCAGGCACACATATCTAACATGAAAACAGTTTACAGGACGCAAAATATCTGTTCATACAGATATGAACAGCTATCTTCAAGCATGAACCAATAAAATAATTCAGTAGGATAATTTAAAAATAATACAATAATAATAATAACAATAATAATAATAATAATAATAATAATAATAATAATAATAATAATAATAATAATCTCTATATGCGTCTTACAACGAGGAGCGTCAAACACGTCCGTATAAAAAGATAGAAAAACACATTTTTTGGTATATTTTTGTATTTTTCAGCATAATCTGCTTTTAGCTCGTTACACTTTTCTCAACGTTACTCCAACTGTTTTAAGCCTTTCAAAGAATAGGATTTCGGAAGGTCCTCAAAATAGGCATCTGTTTGGGAGCTGGCCTCTTCATTAGACGCCAAGTCACTTATTCAAGTTTGCAAATAGAAAACGTCACTGGGGTCCAAATCTGGTGAATACGGTGGATGTTGTAGTAATTCGAACCTTAATTCTACAATGTTGGCCTTCGAAACTCCGCAGGTGTGCATCCTTGCATTGTCTTGATGGAAAATAATCTCTTTTTTTTTCGAGATGAGGGCGTTTTTTCTTGATTTCTTCGTTCAACTGGTGCAACAGCGATGCATAATACTTTCCATTTGTCGCTCTTCCTTTCTGCAAGTAATCAATGTAGATGATTCTGTGTGCATCCCAAAAAACCAAGACAATCACCTTGTCTGCAGATTCCATCACCTTTGCTTTATTTGGAGCTGGTTCGTCTTTAAAAACCCCCTGCTTCGACCGTACTTTTGTCTCCGGAGTATAGTAGTGTATCCATGTTTCATCCACAGTTATGTAATGACGCAGAAACTCGTCAGAGTTGCGTCGGAAAAGTGCCAACCCAGCTATCACATGTAAAGATAGGACACTCTTCTTGAAAGAAAAAACTCCCTCATCTGGAAAGATCTTAAAACTCACAATATATGTCATATTAATTCTTTTCATGAAGTGAATCAATTCTGCGATATTCCTTGCTATTGGTCTCAGTTTTAAAATACTTAAGATTTTAGCCATACGAGAATTTGTAAACTCCTAACCGTGCAAGAAAACAGGTTTCAAACACATGGCAATCATCTTTTAAAAGATTTGACTATCGCTTTAGACTAATCTTAAGTTATTTCCCTTTCATTTACAAGGTTGCAAGTAATAAGACCACCCACTACTACACTTTCTATGGACCATTTTTTAAAATGTTAATTTTCTCAGTAAATGACTCTTACTATTTTGATTAAAATATCAAAGTTAAATGTATATTTTTAATTTTCTGGTAATAGCGCCTGAAGAACATTTAATTGCTTTCAATTGCTTTCAGGTTTCAATTTCTTTCAGTAGAAGTGTGAATGTCATCTTGTAAGAAGCGCCTGTTTTAATTGTTTTTAGAATTGGCAATTATGATTTTGAGCCTTTGTTAAAAATTTAAGACTAATGTGTACGATCTTATATTCCCAGATGTTACCATTTGTTTTCCAGTATTAATATCTGAAGTTGCGTGTAAAATATATTTTTAATACTAAAGTATGCTGTTGTTAAATTTAAGACAGCAGAATTACAATTGTACGCCACTGTAACGTTGTAGCAGAGTTGTATTGAAATTCGCGTTTTTGTACCGGGCGAATACTATCTGCTGAGTGGGTAGGGTAGAGGTGCCCACACGCAAATAGACGAGATCAGTGGTAGTACACTCAAAGACATTAAAAATACGCCTGGCGCTGTGATTTTGCTGAAAATATGAACATTTGAGGGGGACTAGGGTCTTACGACGATTTTCATTGGTACCATTCTGGCACAACATACAAGGTAAGAAAAAGCAAAGCCAATTGGGTAATCCACGCCTTCATCCCTCAACCCCGCTTGACGCTCCTTCAGAACAGGTTGACTTGGATTGGCAGTTTGCGTATTACCTTGGCGTTAGAACTTCAGTATGTAGTACAGAGAAAATATTAACCTAATTTTGTAATACTTTAGAAGAGGTCTAGTAGTGTCCAACCAGAGAATCTGGGGAGCAGCAGTTCGCCACTCTGAACGTCATTTGTCGTAAGCTACGTTTCATGTCTATCCACTTCACTTCAGTAACGTGACCTGTCCAATACGCTCTTAAGAGCATAGCTAACAGGTGGAAGGCATGGGCGGAATCAGCGAAAAGACCCCTTCTTACAATAAGTATTTCCAGGAGTAGTTTTAATGACTTTGAGTGTACCAAGCACCAGTCTGTCCAACGCCGTGGCAGTGCGAATATCGCTCCACATGACGCATAGAGGAGATAAATATAGACTAATTAATGGCACCAGTTCTTAGCAAATTTCAGGGAAAAGTTTTTAGGATGAGATGCGGGAAGTTACCCGCAGAGAGGATCCGTATTAAGTTCAAGTCGTAAAGAAACGAATAGTCGACGGAAGACCAAAAGATTGAATATTTCAATAAATATTTATTATTACTTTCTCTAGCCCCGTATGTACAATGTACATAGGAATAGAGAAGTATTGTATTCCACCCAAAAATTCGATGTCGAGATTTCACCGGAAATACATGTTTTAGGACCCCCTGGGTCCAAAAAAAGCATTTTCAGAAAAAGGTCCGTGTGTGTGTCTGTGAACAGCATAGCTCAAAAATGAAAAAACCTAAGTATCCAACTTGGTATTTAGGTTTGGTATCTTCCAAGGATGCGACACGAAGATTATCAAGAAAATCCCCCCACCCCTAACTACCCTTTACATGGAAAAATTTTTGACAATTTTGGTTTTCTTAAAAATGGCTCTAACAATTTTGATTAAAATATCACATATTAAAGCCATTTCTATCACAAATAAAATGCATATCTTGAATTTTCTGGGAATAGCTTCTAAAGACCTGTTTATGCTGGATGAATTTTGCTTAATTTAGAATAACTAGAAAAGCGTAAGAGAAAGAAAAAAACTCACTGTACAAAAAATGTAGAGCTCTTTAAAATACACAAGTTATGTCATAAACACTATTTTCGTGGAACTTACCGTTTCAGAATTATTCCTTATTATTAGTTTCACCTGGCCAAGCAAAGAGGCGATTTGCAATGACAATCACATAACGACAGCTTTTAAAGCATTTGACTATCACTTTAGCCTGGTGCATTCCCTTAGTTCCAGTCTACTTATAAGGAACTAAGTAACAAATTTCTGCTAATGTTTATCTCGATTAGTGTGGTGTTGAAAGAAGAATTATCTTTTGTTAGACGTTTGTTTGTAGAATAGCTAGAGAAAGTCATGTGAGTGTAACACATCAGATTTTTTTTGTTGAAGAGGTTAAAATATGTATTTTGTTATGTTTATTTATCATATGGATTAGTAATATTTAGATTATCAATTTGTGTTTTAATAATTTTAACTAGCTATTCTGTTATTTGTTATATATAATTTTATAGTACATTATTTTTATAATATAATGCAGATTTAGACGACTATAATGAGTATGTTATTCGCCGTACAATAAATTATTTGTGTATATAAGAAAAAGAAAAGCTGACACTTTAAAATAGCCTAGTTAAATTGAAAGTACCTAATAGTTTCTACGATAGTATTAACATATTCCTGAAAATCCTACATGCTAAGTTAACAATTTTAGTGCATGGTTGGTGCTTATTTTGAAATTATAGGGCATATTTTAATGTTTAAGTTAACATAAATATGTTCATATTGTACTATTAGTGCACAGAAACTGATGTTTACAAATAAATAACTTATGTATGTGTTTGTTGTATGATGCCTGCTCTCCTATAATACCTCCGTGTGTGTACATAATGCATGACTATCACTTGCAGACTGCGCCTCTTCTTCCACTCCTTGTACTGTGCAACTAAACTGCTCTCACCTATTTGCATGAACAGTGCTTTCGAGCTCCCTATCCCTAATCTAAGCGGTGATACTAAATGTGGTTATGAGAAGCCTCGGTCTTCTCTTAAACCAACCTGGAGAGCTGGCGGACTTTGTGCTGGGTCGAACCCGGGTAATGAAGTGTAGTGTAGTGCAGGTGTGCCGGAGAGTATTCCACACGTCAACCATTATTGACTTATTGTACGTCAAACCCCAAGAGAATTGGATAAGATGAGAATAATTATAGCGGGCAGATGGAACCGGACCGGAAGGGAGCCACCGTGGAGGGTCCAAGCAGTTCACCATCTCGATGCGGGAAGAGCTAGGAGCCCGCACCTCAGGTTGGATCAAACAATTTCTGACGACTTCCAGCCATCCAGCCACCGAGAGCTTAACTTCTAGAGCGTAGTCACCTACACGCGAGGGTGCCGCAACTACAGTCCTCGCCGATACTTACAACCCTGAAAGAGACCGATTGGATGAAATGGAGATGAAATAAAGGAACAGGAAGTTCGGAGGAATAAAGAAAACTCCCCAGCATTCGCCTAGCAACTCGGAAAATACCCAGAAAAGCCCATAGGTCAGAGAGGTCGACCGTGTGGAACCCATCCCACGACCTCCCGAATGCCAACCCCAAGCGATCGCCTGCGGTGCCTCAAGTAATTAAAACGGGCGTTAAATACTATCCAAAAAAAAGAGTATCAGACGAAACGCCTGAACCACGCGGCTTGACTTTTGATGGGGAAGTGATGTTACAACTTGTGGCACCGCAGGCGATGACACTGGTGATAGATGGAATGAAGATGGAGCACCGGTGGAATGCGATGGCAGGGGAAATCGGAGAACCGGGAGAAAACCCGCTCCTGCGCCGCTTTGTCCACCACAAATCTCACATGCGGTCGCTTAGGATCGAACCCGGGCCGTCTAGGTGAGAGGCGAGTGGTCGAACAACTCGGCCACGGCGCAGCCCTGGCTCGATAATCTACCTCAGGGTTGTGTCTACTGGCAACCCTCTCCCCTTTCTTGGTTATTTGCCACGAGGAAGGGGAGAAATGATTACAAACTTAATTTAAATTTATGATTAAAACGGTCCGGAACATTGGATCTCAAAGCAATCTAAGCAATTAACCGAATTGACAGCACGTTTAATTAACTTCCCTTTAACATAAAGAGCAATGACTAAAACAACAAAGCTCATATAGAAATCATTTAATATCTTAATGAAGCTTAAGATCTCCACCTTAAACGCAGTATTTTACTGCAATAGTAGAAATAGTGGAACAATTGATCATTTCCTTTGATTTTTTAACCATTAGTGTAAGGTGATTACCATATTATTAGAATTTGAACATTTAACACTAACTCTAAATATACCTCGTAACAACCTATATGAATACTTGTATAATTTATATAAATACAATTCTGTGTCATTATTAAATATACTATCGAAACTGAAGATGTACCTGACCATACTGCTAAATTACACAAATTCTTTCTAAGGCCTGGTCTGAGTTTGAAACAACGGTCTCATCTTTCAGTACCCACGAAAAAGGCAACCACAGTTTTTCCAGTAAAAGTATAATTAACGATTGAACTATCGCTTTAGCTAAGTTTATTCCCCTATTTTCCTTCTACTTACAAGAAAGCAAGTAATAAGATACCTACTTTCTCTTTATGTACTGTGTATATAGTGTATAGAGGAAGTATTGTATTCCACCCAAAAATTCGATACTGACATTTCACCGGAAATACATATTTTGGGACCCCCTGAATCCAAAAAAAGCATTTTCAGAAAAAGGTCCGTGTGTATGTGTGTCTGTCTGTCTGTGTGTTTGTGGACGACATAGCTCAAGAACGAAAAGGCCCTTAAATAATAAACTTGCTATTTAGGTTTGGTATCTTCCAAGGATGCGACACGAAGATTTTCAAGAAAATCCCCCCACCTCAACTACCCTTTATATGGAAAAATTTTCGAAAATTTTGATTTTCTAAAAAATGGCTCTAACGATTTTGATTAAAATCCCGTATATTATAAATATTTACATACCAAATAAAATGTGTATCTTGAATTTTCTGGGAATAGCCTCTGAAGACCTCTTTATTCGGGATGAATTTTGCTAAATTTTACTTAACTGCTAAACGGCAAGAGATAGACAAAAACTTACTACACAGAAAATGTTGATGTGATCAAACACACAATTTATGTCCTTTACATTTTTGTTATGGAGGTAACCGTTTCCGAGATATTCCTTGTTTTTGGTTTCAGTTGTGAGCACATATTTTTCTCATACACAAAATGACCGTTTTCCTTTGTTTCTACCCCTGGTCAAGCAAAGAAGCGATTTGCAATGACAATCGAATAACGGCCGCTTTTAAAACATTTGACTATCGGTTTAGCCTAGTGTATTCCCTTATTTTCTTTCTACATATAAGGAACTAAGTAATAAGAACATTCTGCTAATGATTATCTCAATCAGCAAGGGTCAGAAAGAAGAATAACCTTATGTAAAAAGTTTGTAGAACAGCTAGAGAAAGTCGTGTGAGTGTAACATATCAGATTTTAATTTCACTTCTAGCCACATATGCTGTTTTTCTTGTGTTTTTTACTTTCTCTAGCGCAATATGTGCAATGTACATAAGGATAGAGAAGGTATTGTAATGCACCCAAAAAGTCGATACTGAGATTTCATCGGAAATATATGTTTTGGGGTCCCCTGAGTCCGAAAAAAACATTTTTACTTTCTCTATACGTACCATGTACATAGTGTATAGAGAATGTATTGCACTCCACCAAAAAATTCGATACCGAGATTTCACCGGAAATATATGTTTTAGGCTCCCCTGTATCCAAAAAAAGTATTTTCAGAAAAAGGTCCATGTGTGTGTGTGTGTGTCCGTGTGTCCATGTGTCCTTGTGCCAGTGTGTCCGTTTGTCCGTGTGCCTGTGCACACGATAACTCAAAAACGAAGAGTCGGTAAAATACCAAACCTGGTATTTAAGTTTAGTATCTTCCAGGGATACGACACGAAGATTTTGAGAAAAATCCCTTCCACTCTAAAGTACCCTTTACATGGAACTATTTTCGAAAATTTTGATTTTCTCAAAAATGGCTCTAACGGTTTTGATTAAAATATCATATATTAAAGATATTTACCTGACAAATAAAATGTATATTTTAAATTTTCTGGGAATAGCCTCTGAAGACTACTTTATTATGGATGAATTTTGCATAACTACTAAACCGTAAGAGATGGACAAAAACTTACTACACAAAAAATGTAGAGCACGTTAAAACACACAATTTATGTTATATACATTTTTTCCTGGAGTTGATCGTTTTTGAGATATTTCTTTTTCTTGGTTTCAGCTTTGAAAAACTTATGCAAGAAATAAGAATATTTCTGCTAATTTTTCTCGATTAGCATGAAATAAATAAAAGATAAGCTTATTAACAATAATTTTTTACAGAGATGTAGTGTAAATCATGTGAATAGAACACATCAGATTTTCTTTTGTTCTACTCCTGGCCAAGCAAAGAAGTGATTTGCAATGACAATCGCATGACGATAGCTTTTAAAATATTTGACAATCACTTTGGCATAGGGCATTCCTTTAGTTCCGTTCTACTTATAAGGAACTAAGTAATAAGAACATTCTGCTAATATTTATCTCGATTATCATTGTGTACAAAGAAGAATAGTCTTTGTAGGAGTTTTGTAGAGCAGCTAGAGAAAGTAATGTGAGTGTAACACATCAGATTTTTTTTTCTCTGTACAATGAACATGGTAGGTAGAGAAGATATTATATCGTACCCAAAAGTTCGATACCAAGCTTTCATCACAAATACGTGTTTTGAGAACACTAAAATAAAAAAGGCATGTATTGGTAAAGGTTCATTGTGTGTGTGTGTGTGTGTGTGTCAGCTGCCATATAGAAGCAGAGAGGTACAGTTGCCTAGCATTAAGACCGCTATGGTCACATGACGAAGTGATGAGGCCTAGACGGCTAACAATGGACCGCGCACCGATGCACGACATATTTTCTAATAGATTGTCGCGATAAGAGCACCTAGTTAAAGCGACGTAAACTAAATAGGTACAGAAATAAAATAATGAACTTAATGAGATCACCTTCTACTCACGGCAATGTTTTCCTCTAACAACACACTATCGTGCAAAAACAGAACCATCACATTCGATTTATCGACCCTACTGCATTATACCCCTGTTACTGCTGTAAAAGTGTGGCCAAGTGGTTAGACTACTCACCTCTCTCCAAGGCGAGTTGATCTCAGGCGACCACATGGGGGATTTGTAGCGGAGAAACCGGCGCAGGGGCGGGGTTTCTCCAGTTTCCTCCGCCATCGCATTCCACCGGAGCTCTAACTTCAGTTCATCGCCTATGGTGTCTCAGGGATAAAAGCGGGCGTTAAACACTATAAAAATCTGATATATTACACTCACATTACTGTCTCTAGCTGTTCTCAAACTTCTTAGTAAGGATTATTCATCTCTATACACATTGTTAATCGAGATAAACATTAGAGGAATGTTCTTATTACTTAGTTCCTTATAAGTAGAAGGTAACTAAGGGAATGCACTAGGCCAAGGTAATATTCAAGTGTTTTAAAAACTATTGTTATGCGATTGTCATTGCAAATATTTTCTTTGCATGTTTAGGAGTAGAATAAAAGAAAACCGGACACTTCCTGATTGAGAAAAGTAAAAATAATACGTACTCCACAATTGAAACCAATAACAAGGAATGTCTCGGAAACGGTTATCTCCACAACAAAATCGTAAGGAACATAAATTATGTGTTTTGACAAGATCTACATTTTTGTGTAGTAAGTTTTATTTATATCTTACGGTTTAGCAGTTAAGCAAAATTCGGCAAAAATCATGCAGAATAAAGAAGTCTTCAGAGGCTATTCCCAGGAAATTCAAGATAAACATATTATTTGGGATGTAAATAGCTTTAATATGCGGGATTTTAATCAAAATCGTTACAGCCATTTTTGAGAAAATCAAAATTATCCAAAATTGTTCCATGTAAAGGGTAGTTTGTTTTGGTGGGATGTTCTTGAAAATCGTAGTGTCGCATCCTTGGAAGATACTAAACCTAAATACCAAGTTTGGCATTTAACAGCTATGCTGTCCACAAACAAACACGGACCTTTTTCTAAAAATGTTTTTTTCGGACTCATGGGACCCCAAAAACATATATTTCCAATGAGATCTCGACATCGAATTTTTGTGTGGAATGCAATACCTTCTCTGTCCACTATGTACACTGTACATGAAGGCTAGAGAAAATAAAAAGGTAAATCATTATTGTTATTCTCTCTGGTGAGGAATGAAGAGACTAACTCTAACCGTGATTATGACTCGTTTAGCGGAGCAATTAGATAAAATTGAATGTTATTAATGGACGCTCTTTAACTACTGTGGTTCTTGGCATCCTATTCTATATTAGAGGTAAAAGACTGCTTAATTTTGCTCAGAGACATCTTTATCAGGCTTGAGATGTTTTACATGCCGTAAATCTATGACACGGGACCACGGCTTTACTTCCCTTCTGAAGGAAAGGATTTTTACGCCCGTAAAAGTCCATCGACCTTGTATAAATAAATATGTTACTTTATACGAGGAATGTAAATAAATCTTACTTGATAAGATCTTAATATAAATAAAATTAATGCATTCTATTCATTATTCTTTTATTATTAGGGCATTTTTATTTTCTCTACACATACTATGTACATAGTGTATAGAGAAGGTATTGTAATGCACCCAAAAATTCGATACCAACATTTTACCGGAAATACATGTTTTGGGTCCACCTGAATCCAAAAAAAGCATATTTGGAAAAAGGTCCGTGTGTGTGTGTGTGCGTGTGTGTGTGTGTGTTTTTTGTGTGTCTGTGGACAGCATAGCTCAAAAACGAAAATACCGTTAAATACCATACTTGAGGATCTTCTTCCTTCTTCCAAGGATGCGACATGAAGATTTTCAAGAAAATCCCCCACCCCTAACTACCCTTATATGGAACTTTTTTCGAAAATTTTGATATTCTCAAAAATGGCTCTAACGATTTTGATTAAAATATCGTATATTAAAGATATTTACCTGACAAATAATATGTATATCTTGAATTTTCTGGGAATAGCCTCTGAAGACTACTTTATTCTGGAGGAATTTTGCATAACTGCTAAACCGTAAGAAATGGACAAAAACTTACCACACAAAAAATTTAGAGCACATTAAAACACACAATTCATGTTATATACATTTTTTCGAGGAGTTGATCGTTTTTGAGATATTCCTTGTCTTTGGTTTCAGCTTTGAAAAACTTGTAATTTTCTCATACAGGAATTTGTCAACTCGTATCCAAACAAACAAAGCAACTTTATAGTCACCTGGTAACCAGCTTTTGACTTCACTTTAACCTATTATACTCCCATATTTAGCTTCTACTTACAAGGAAACAAGTACTAAGACTATTTCTGCTTTTCTTTTTTTTTTTTTTTTTTTTTTTTTTGATTAGCATGAAGTAAATAGAAGAATAAGCTTATAACAATAATTTGTTACACAGAAGTAGAGAAAGTCATGTGAATGGAACGCATCAGATTTTTTAGTTAAATCTACTTAATGTAATATTTAAAACACAAAAAACTTAATTTATTCCTCCGGGGTTTGAACCCACGACGTTAGGAACCAGAGGCTGGCATGATATCCCTAGACCACGGAGGACAAAATTTAATGGAGGTAGGTATTAGGTACAAGCGGTAAAGGTCTGAAACCAAAAATCTCCAAAGGCACTTATTAACAAGCAAGCGCTCAAAACGGCGCAAACTTTTGTCACTGTGTAGTTTTGTGTCCCACGCGCCGTTGCAGAGCCCTTCTTGTATTTTCAACATGCGCGGTGTGACAGGCCTGCACGCTTCGCTAATCACTAGCCGTGATTGATTTTGGCTCTCTTCTTTTGTGAGGGACTTTCCCTTAACCAGCACCAGAGCAATGAATGCGCTGGAGTGAGACCAAGGGCTGGCGAAGGGCTCTCCTCGCCCAAGTCGTTTTCAGTGCTCTTTATGAGTTAATCGAACGACTAGGGACCAGTGTGGATGACCTCCATCTTGCTATAACTAAATTCTCACCCTAAATTCATCGATAACACATTTTACTTTCTCTATACGTACATAGTGTAGAGAAGGTATTGTAATGCAACCAAAAATTCGATACCGACATTCAGCGGAAATACATGTTTTGAGACCCCCTGAAACTAAAAAAAGCCTTTTTAGAAAAATGGCCATGTGTGTGTCTGTGTATATGTGTGTGTAGGTAGGTGTGTATGTCTGTAGGCAGCATAGCTCAAAAACGAGAAGTCCTTTAAAAACCAAACATGGTATTTATTTGGTATTTTCCAAGGATGTAATACGTCAATTTTTAAGAAAAACCCCCACCTCCAACTACCCTTTACATGGAACTGTTTTCGAAATTTTTGATTTTCTCAAAATTGGCTCTAACGATTTTGATTTAAATGTATATCTTGAATTTTAAGGGAATATCCTGTGAAGACTACTTTATTCTGGATGAATTTTACGAAATTTTGCATAACTTTTACTTATACTTTTCTCATACAGGAATTTGTCAACTCCTGTCCATACAAACAAAGGAAATTCAGTCAAGTAGCAACCAGCTTTTGACTATCACTTTAATATATGGTACTCAGTTATTTTGCTTCTACTTTCAAGGAAGCAAGTAATAAGTCTATTTCTGCTATTTTTTTCTCGGTTAGCATGAAGTAAATAAAAGCATAAGCTTTTTAACAATAATTTGTTGAAGAGATGTAGAAAAAGTTATGTGAGTGGAACACATCAGATTTTTAATTTTTGTACTTACTATATAGTACATAGGTAGCGAATGTATTGCATTCCAGCCAAAAATCGAGACCGAGATCTCACCGGAAATCCACGTTTAAGGGTCCCCTGTATACAAAATGTTAAGAAAAAAGCTGATGTGTTCCATTCACTTGACTCTCTCTACATCACTGTAACAAATGATTGTTTAAAAGCATATTGTTCAATCTACTTTATAATAATCGAGATAAATATTAGCAGAAATTGATTCAATTACTTCCTTCCTTGTAAGTTGAAGGAAAATCAGGGAGTACACTAGACTAAAACGATAATCAACTCTTTTAAAAGTCGGTTGCAATGTGGATTTACAACTTACGGTGTGAGAAGAGTTTAAGTATTTTAAATCTGAAACAAATAACAAGGAATATCTCAGCAATGGTTAGTTCAGCGAAAAAAAAAACGTATATGACATGCATTGTGTGTTTTAACGTGATCTGTATTTTTTTGTTTGTTTGTTTTGTTTTTGTGTACCTATTAAGTTTTTGTCTATATCTTACGATTTACCACTTACGTAAAATTCATAAAAATTCATTCAGAATAAAGAGGTCTTTAGAGGCTATTCTCAGAAAATTCAAGATGTACATTTAATTTGTCATATAAATATTTTTAATATGCGGTATTTTAATCAAAATCGTTAGAGCCATTTTTGAGAAAATAAAAATTTCCAAAATTTTTCTATGTAAAGGGTAGTTTGGGGTGGTGAAATTTTCTCAAAATCTTCGTGTCACATCCCTAGAACATACTAAACTTATACTAAGTTTGGTATCTTACCGACTTTTCGTTTTTAAGTTATCGTGTTCACAGATACACACAAGTACCTTTTTTCTGAAAATGCTCTTTTTGGATACTGGGGACCCTAAAACGTCTATTTCCGTTGAAATATCGGTATCGAATTTTTGGGTGGAACACAATACCTTCTCTATACACTACGTACATAGTACATGTAGAGAAAGTAAAAAGGTTCGTGTGTGTGTATCTGTGGACACGATAACCCACAAAACGAAAAGTCGGTTGAATACTAAACTAGGTGTTTAAGTTCATTAACTTCCTAGCATGCGACACGAAGCTGTTGAGGAAAAACCCCCCACCCCCAAACTATCCTTTGCAAGGTAAAAGTTTAAAAAATTTTAATTTTCTCCAAAAATGTATCTAACGAGTTTGATTAAAATACTGTATACTAAAGATATTTAACTATAATGTTTTTCAAATGAGAAGAGTTCTACGCTGGAGTGAATGAGATGCGTTATCGTACTCTGCGTTGCCAGCTCGCTTTCCCCACTCTCTTGATATTTCCCTCTCACTCGCACAATGAACATGTAAATCTGTCTGGCGACATAATGTTTATTCATTGTATTATGAAAATTAGTTGTTGAAAATCTGTGGTTTTTAAGGTTCTGTTATGAACATTACTCCGTATCTTTCTCGTGAATTATTTTTTGCAAAACTTGAAATTTTGTCTTAACGCAAGTAGTATTATGAGAGACGGAATCACTTACCGCGTTACTCCCCAGTTAAGCGCGAATGCAATATGTCAACACAGCACTGGCTGCCGGCCTGGTGGTGCTCAAGTACAAACCTCATCCCATTTGAAAGTCACTGTACACGACGAGCAAAAGTATATGTTGAATTTTCTGAAGAATTCTTCATTCTGGACGATTTTTGCACAACTGTTAAACCGTAAGATGTAGACAGCGTAAAATGTCGTTAAAACACACAATTTATGTGTATACTTTTTTTCTTGGTTTGACCGTTTTCGAGATATTCCTTGTTGTTGGTTTCAGTTTCAAAATACTTAAAATTTTCTCACACGGGAACTTGTAAACTCCTGGC
Source organism: Hymenopus coronatus (assembly GCA_030762935.1). NCBI lineage: Eukaryota > Metazoa > Arthropoda > Insecta > Mantodea > Hymenopodidae > Hymenopus > Hymenopus coronatus. Next base: position 64,943,474 of record CM060898.1, on the reverse strand, counting down.
CATGCAAATAAAGGGATTTCAATCCCATAATAATCACATTTAAAAATATTTGTCTGTCTGTTTAGCCTAATGTACTCCCTTATTTCCCTTCTACTTATAAGGAACTAAGTAATAAGATCGTTTCTGCTGATGTTTATCTCGATTAGTATGAAGTAGATAGAAGAATTGGCTTGTTAACAATAATTTGTTACTGAATTGTTCTAAATGGAGCACACCAAATTTTTTTAAGAACGGGTAGAGAAAGAAATGGAAAACTAGATATATCCGAGTTTTTAAATGCCTAGCCAACATAATGTAATATTAAAGAAAGAATGGAAAATGAGAGGATGTTGTGTAGGGGTTTCAAGGCATTAGATGAAAGACAAGTAGAAACTATAACGCTTGCTTTGAACGTTAATGGAAGCTTTGCAACTCCATCGCTTATCACACCTCCTTTCTTTTTTTTTGTCTTAAGCCACAGGCACTTTACGGCGAATATACTCGGTCATTTTTGTCAAGATCACCATTCTAAAACAAAAGCTTCCAGCGCCGTAATTCAATATTTCGTCAAAATGTCTTAAGAAAATGGGTTTAATTGCGGATTTTTCATACTAAAACAAAGTATCCCAATTGTCCATAATAGTTGACCATACTAAATCTTGGGCCTTGAAGTGCTTACGATATTGTAAGCCGCCATTGGGGTTTGTCATCCCAAAATAATTTGAGATCACCTTGTGATTTACCGGGAGACATGCGAATCAGTTGACAAATTTAATGCTGTGGTAATTCAGTGGTAGAGCGACCGGCTAGAGACCGGAGATCCGTAGTTCAAATTCCGGCTGTGGCATTGAATTTTTCAGTCTGACTCTTATCTATCCAGCTCCTGTCCTACACATGATTTCTGTGAGAAAACAATTACATTTTCACAAATGTTAACTAAATTAAAAACTCGAAATGACTATCAAGGACTATATCACCCAATGGAAAATATGTATGCGTTTCCGTGGTTTTATTAATTTTTCTACTCTTATAGTAAGTGGAGGAAGGATTGCATTCCACCCAAAAATTCGATATAAGTTTCACCGGAAATAAACATTTTGAAACACTCTGAATATAAGCAATGAACAGTTTTAACAAATATCTTATGTGTTCCACTCACATGACTTTCTCTACATCTCAACTATCATTAGTAAACCTATTCTTCTATCTACTTCATGCCAACAGATAAGCATTAGCAGAAACGGTCCTGTCGCTTATTTCCTTTAAGTGGTATTTCCTATAAGGAGAAGGAAAAAAATAGGCTAAACCGACAGTCACATGTTTTAAAAGGTGGTTGCTATGGTATTGTAATCCGATTATTTGCGTGGCCAGCATTTGTCAAGTTCCGGTATGAAAAAAAGTTTAAGCATTTTAAAAATTAAACCAATAATTAGAAATATCTCGAAAATGGTCAACTCCACGAAAATAAATAACTAAATATATATATATATATATATATATATATATGTGTGTGTGTGTGTTTTAACGAGATCTAGATCTTTTGTGTAGTAAGTTTTTGTCTGTCTCTTACGGTTTACCAATTATGCAAAACTCATCCAGAATGAACAAGCCTTCGGAAATTATTCGCAGAAAATGCAATATACACATTTTATTTGTGATATAAACAGATTTAATATACGGTGTTTTAATTCAAATCGTTAGAGCCATTTTTGAGAAAAACAAAACTTCCAAAACATTTTCCATGTAAAGAGTAGTTTGGGGTGGGTGGGTTTTCTTTTCTGCGCGCGGACTTTTTCTAAAAGTGCTTTTTTTTGACTCAGTGGGTCCCAAAACACATGTTTCCAGTAATCTCAGTATCGAATTTTTGGGTGCAGTACAATAAATATCTTTCCTATACACTATGTACACAGTACTTGTAGAAAAAGTAAAAAGATCCGGTGTGTGTCTCTCTTTGAAAACACATTCGGATAATTACCAAACTTAATATTTAAGCCTATATTCTAAAGATGTGACACGAAGATTTTCAAGAAAATTCCCTCAAAACGACTACACTTTACTTGAAAGGGGTTTCGTGATGCTTTGACTAAATATCGCTCCAACGATTTTGATAAAAATACATACATTAAAGACATTTATATTGAAGATAAAATTTATATCTTTAGTTCTCTGAGAATACCTATGTAGACCTCTTCTTTCGGAAGGTATTTTATATGATCTTGTGCAACTTGTAAACGTTAAGCGAGAGATTAAAACGACTAAACAATCTGCTTATAATACACAAATTAATTTAAGAAAACTGAGTCACAAACCACTTCCGATATATCCCTTATTAATAATTCGACCTGTTCAATTATTTGTATTTCTTTGAAAATCTTGTTAATATTCAGTTTACTTCGCGGTTGCATGGAATAATTCTAACATTTTGAGGAAGTATATGTATAGCGTAAACTTCTTAAACATCTGGGTATCATTATTCCCTCTGCATGAATAATGAGGTGTGTAAACCTCTAAGGTTTATATCGGTTAAAACAGAAACACCTGAAGGCAAAACGAAAACAATTGAGGAGTTGAATTGAATAGGTATGGGCATTTCTAGAAAATACAAGTTTTTAGAGGTTGACAATTGAAGATACAGAAATATGTAGAAACGTATATTTTTGTTTATTTTAATTAATAGTATACAGGATAAATTCAGGTTAGTGTTTGATATGTCAGATATATAAAACATTTTATTGATGTAAATATGGGAGATAAAGTTGTAACAAAACAGTCATATAATTGCCCTTCATCCATTCAATGACATTTTCCCATACGGTATTAGAAGAACAAAATTTACAAACATTTTTTATTTCTATTATAACAAAAGGATAACTTTTACTTAAGAAATATAGAGTATAATATGTTTATGAATACATATATAGGCTTATATGTGTGTGTGTGTATGTATATATATATATATATATACATATATCAGTTGAAAATAATATTATACAAATATATATATATATATATATATATATATATATATATATATATATATATATCAGTTGAAAATAATATTATACAACTAGTTCAATCTTATTTGGCATAAAAACACTACTTATGGGGAAGCTGTACTTAATGAAACACATTATATTTTGACTATAATGAGCAACAACAAAATGAACACTATAGAACTCCATACATTGAAGAAAAAAACTAATTTGCTTCATGAGAAATTCGAACCGAATTAGTTCAACCTGGTACCTTAATTGGAGATGATCAAATTTATAATGTGATTGTAAGGGCACACGCTTTTACTATAATGTTCTTTATAGTTATACCTATCATAATTGGAAGATTTGGTATTTCTTCAAAGTAAGACTTGTACGCCAAGCGGGAGACCTGGGTTCGATCCCCAGTACCGGCGTGGGGATTTTTTCCCCGCTGGGAGACCTGGCCCGGGGAGCACTCAGCCTCGTAAGGTCCCTGGGGGGCCAATTGAGGAGCTATTTGATGGAGAGGCTCCAGGTCATGAGGACCGCATTAACCGGCCGGGGGGGGGGATTCGAGGCGCTGACTACGTCTCACCCTCCAATACTGCACCCCATCCATGACGTCTGTAGTTGACCGAGATGGGGGACGCAGCGGCCGGGCGGTAGGCCAAGGTTCCCCGTGAGCTGTCGTGCCATGGAGTAAAAAAAGACTTGTACGCATCGGACGTGAATGTGTAGAGACTCCTAACATCATTCTCCTTCCCAGCTTTCACAGGATTTAGTGGGACTTGAGAAACTTCCAGATCTATTGACATGACTGCAATTCGAGAAGGCACAAAAACAGGATTTATCATTGACCCTACCGTTATATTTGGCTTAAAAGGCAACCAGAAGACGTCGACAAAGAAGAAAGGGATATTTAACCACCAACGATCCCATATTTTAAGGCAAAACACTATCCAAACACTATAAAAGTAATTGGTCAGATGGCTGGAGTTCCTTCGCATTTTGTCTATACCCGGAAAAAGCTTGGATTGAAGAAGAAAAAAATAAAAGAAACTGTTATGTCTGCAATAAAAGGTTCAATTTCCCTTCTTCGAAATCATTTACATAGTAACCATTTTTAGCATTTTCAGGCCTATATTGCATTACTATAAATTATTTATTGTGTGTCAATTTTATATAAAGTATAATGGTCCTTTTGCACCTTTTAATTTCCTTTTCGGTTACCATAAAAATGAAAACTGTTGATATTACATTATCTTTGAGAGTTTCATTTATTGTTATTATTATTATTATTATTATTATTATTCATTTAGATAGTTTATAATTTGTCTGGTTTTCTCTGTCCTTGTAGGCAGCCCGTAAATACGGGAAATTGTTATTGTTATTTATTCAACAAAAATAATAAAACAATAATCATTCGTAAAATATGTTATATCTATTAATAAATAATAAAGGGACAGACGACTTGCGAATGCAATATGTTAGATGTTTATGCCTTATTTGTTCTTATGTAAGTGGGCACCTATTCTATGAAATTAGTTTACAATATATTACAGAGTTGTTTCATTCCGACATGGTAACATTTTAAAATCATCAACTCTGTTTGTAAAGAAGAAAGTGAACGAGCTAAATAAACACTGTCAGTCAATGTGACGTCACTTCGTTTATTTAATACTAGAATAGCCCGCAACCAACATTATTGTGTTAAATGTATAGGTTTTAAACTGTGGCGCTGCTGTTCTAACTCAGCTTTCTCACTCTTTTTCTCTCCATTTTTATCCGCTAAATTCTTACCTTTTTTTCTCCCTCTCCCTTCTCTCTCAGTCTATTTTTCTTTTTCTCTTCTCCTCCTCTCCTCCAAATCGTCATTATTCACACGCCTTTGTCGGCTTCCTCTCCTTCTGCCAGAACAGCTCACTTGGCATGTGGTATTTAGAAAACCAGAAGAAACTGTTGTCAGTGTTAAACCACTAAAACACGAGGAAAAGTTTTAACAGTACGATGACTTGCAAACTTTTGTTACCAATATTTTTTGGAAAACTGAAAAACAAGCGAGATATTTGGAATTGCTTTCTCTCTTTTTTGTGCTCCATTAGAAAATAATTATGATATCATTAATTCTAGTACAATATTAGGTATGTTATACACCTACTTTCATATACAGGTTCACACACGTTTTAAAAAAGCAATATTTGTCTTCAAGTTAACCCGTTATGTCAGGTACCCAACAGCCCCGCATTTAAGGAGTGCAGATATCCCTTCATGCATTAAAAGAATTGCAGAACTCAACGGGGCTTTCTCAAGTTACAACTGTTGACCGTCTCCGCTAATAACCAAGAGAGCTAAAACTAAAGTCGCTCAGTCAATTTGCCAATATCAAATAGCCCCGTTTAGTCTGCAACTCTTTTAACGCATGAAGGGATGTCTGAACACGTCAAATACGGGGCAGCTAAGCCACCTGGTACACTTTGGTAATGTAAGACAGACACAGATATCATAGACTAATTATGTTCGCACTTGACTAATTTCACTTGTTACAATTGTTGTCAAGTCCGTAAAACGTGATTTCGTCCAATCGTGCCATCTATAGGAGATGAACTGCTCTCTTGTCGCCATCTGCAAATAGCGGCGAAATCGTGAATAGATATTCACCCAAGCTAAGAAAACGCTGCTGTGTGTTTCAGAATACTCTGACATTAAATTAGAACTTGAAAATTAGTGTATTAACAATAATATAATATAATAATGTGACGTAATGATTTGCTGTTTATCCTCTGGATCACAAATACCGCATAATGCTCCTAATGTTGAGGAAATTGGGGAGCTGGAATTGCAAAGTTCTCCAAATGTTATACATAAAAATAAAAGATAATAAAGTTAATGTTAATATAAATTTATAAGAAATTATTTGTGGTGCTGCACATAACCCACCCATTAAAGCATGATTAGAATTTGAATATCATCCTTAGAGATTTATTTTATCTGGATGGTGAAAATCTGACGTGTCACACATGCAAGGTTTCCTCTGCCCATTACAGATTGACATACTCGTTTGTATAGTATAGTATTCATATAAACCATGTTTCTATTTTCTTAACGCTACCACAATAAACGTTTAATATGATTTACATAGTTACATGCACGATATGGGCAAAAATTTTGATGTATTCCATACACTACATCTCTGTATAAAGTATTAATAAAATGATAAACATTAGCAGAAATGTTCTTATTACTTGCTTCCTTGTAATCAGAACGGAAATAAGGGAGTGCACAAGGCTAAAGCGATAGTCAAATATTTTAAAAGCTGGTTACCATGTTCCCTTGTTTGTATGACCAGGAGTTGACAAATTTCCGTATGAGAAAAGTATAAATATTTTAAAACTGGAACCAATAACAAGGAATATCTCAAAAACGGTAAATCCACGAAAAAATGTAAGCTACATAAATTGTTTGTTTTAGCGAACTCTACATTTTTTGTTAATTAAGTTTTTGTCGGTCTCTTACGGTTTACCAGTTATGCAAAATTCATCCGAAATAAAAATGTCTTCAGAGGATATTGTCAGAAAATTCAATATGAACATTTGTTATGTCAATATCTTGAAAATATGGTATTTTCATTAAAATCGTTAGAGCCATTTTTGAGATACTCAACATTTTCGAAAATTTTTCCATGTAAAGGGCAGTTTGGGTGGGTGATTTTCTTCGCATCCTTGGAAGATACTGAACTTAAGTACCAAATTTGGTATTTAACGGACTTTTCGCCCTTGAGCTATGCTGCCTACAGACACACACACACAGAGATTTTTCTAAAAATGCTCTTTTTGGATTCAGGGAGTCTCAAAACAGATATTTCCGTGAAATCTCGATATCTAATTTTGGGTGCAATACAATACCTTCCCTATACACTATGTACATAGGACGAGTAGAGAAAGTAATTTTTTTTTTCTGAATTCCGGAGACCCTAAAAAAGTATTTCCGATGAAATCTCGGTATTAAATTTTTGGTTGGAGTGCAATACCTTTCTACCAAAGTACCATGTATATGGTAGAGGAAGTAAAAAGCGAACGTTACTGCACTGTTTTCCGTATGAGGGAGAATATGCTGAACGACTAACTGAAATGGCTGCCAAATTCAAATTAGCCAATGTCTTTGCCAAATGTGTTTTGGACTCGTATAGCAGTACGCAATGGTATCATAAGCTTACCGTAGTGCTACCATTTATTTTGGAACACAGACACTTTTAAACCGTTCTCGTACAATTGCCTATTTTCATAGCGTGTGCCTATTCGTAGCTTAATGAGCCTATTATGGCTGTTTTCTTTCTTTACACATACTATGCAAATGGTGAACAGAGAAGGTATTGTATTCCATCCAATTATCGATACGGAAATATATGTTTTGAGACTCCCTGAACCTTCTCCTCCGAAAAATCATTTTGAGTAAATGAACAGTGTGTAAGTGTGTGTATTTGGACAGCATACCTCAAAAACAAAAAGTCCGTTAAATACAAACTTTGTAAATATCCAACTGATTTTTAAGATCAGTATCTTCTAAAGAAGCTATCCGAAAATTTTAAAAAATAAAACCTAATTATCCTTTACATGGAACATTTTGATTTTCTGAAAAATGGCTCTAACAATTTCCATTAAAATGTCAAAATATTAAAATATTTTCATAGAAACGAGATGTATATCTTGAATATTTTGGGAATAATTTCTGAACACCTCGTCTTCTCAATGACGTTTGTATAACTCGTAAACCGTAAAAGATAGAAAACAACTTACAACACAAAAAATGCCATTAAAACACACATATACATATACATATACATTTTTGTAGAGCTAACCGTTTCCGAAAAAGAGAAGTGAATTTTATTTTACATCGAAAGATTTGACTATCGCTTTAGCCTAGTGTATTCCCTTTTTCGCTCTTACTTACAAGTAAGCAAGTAAGAGACCATTTCTGCTAATGTGTATCTGATTAGCATGGCATATATAACAGAATACTAGTTTGTAAGAAAAGTTTGCTTGTGGAATATTATTTTTATAGCTAAAGGTAAACAAATAAAATAAGGAGTTAAAAATTATCCAATTTAATAAACTTCCTCCAAAAACTGCAAAAATTACTAACCCTAATATTCCATAAATTACTATTCATTTTTCTTCTCTTAATTTATACATAGGCAGCTAAAGAAAATTATGGAATGGTACTTAAAAATGTTCCATTATTTGCTACATTGTAATAGATATTTGTATTGCCATCTCATCACTGCCATAACGATTATTATAAATAGCACGATCAACACCATCATAACGACTACATTACCAATTTACAAAATTCCTAATAAGGAATGTTTTCAGAAACCAAGATTTGCAGAGATTCTCACAAGGCTTCTGTTTTACTTTCTTAACATAGACATGGTACATAGGCAGAGAAGGTATTGCATTCTGCCCAAAAATTGAATACCGATATTTCATCGGAAATACGCGTTTTACGGTCCCCTGTATAAAACAATTTTAGAAAAAGGTCCAAGAGTGTTTGTCCATCAGTCTACGATCATACTAACTTAAAAAATTGAAATCTGTAAAATACTAAACTTGGTGTTTTAAGTTTAATATCTTCCAAGGATATAATTTTCAAGAAAATCCCCTCACCCTAAACTCCCTTTACGTTGAAAAAACTTCGAACATTTTGATTTTCTCAAAAATGGCTATAACGAATTTGATTAAAATACATATATTAAAGATATGTATATGAGGAATAAAATGTGAGATTTTAATAATCTGGGAATAGACGCTGAAGACCTCTTAATTCTGGATGAATTTTCTGAGTTTTGCATAAGTAGTAAACCATAGCAGCTATTACACAAAAATGTAGATCTCATTAAAACACATAATTTATGCCATATGCATTTTCAAGATATTCTTTGTTATTGGTTTCAGTTTTAAAATGCTTATATTTTTGTCATACGATCATGGTCATGCAAAGAAATGGATTTCTATCGCATAGCAACCGATCTTTAAAAGATTTGATTATCGCTTCAAGGGGAGTCGGAATGCCCTATCTTACCCATGTTAAAGTTTTACCATTATCTCAGCAACTATTTAAGATATTGAGCTAAATTTTTCGAGGTATATTTACCAATATCTTTGCTGATGATTTATGAAAAATAGAATACTTCTGTTGATTAAAAGAAAATTTATGATTTTTAAAATAAAGCGCTTAAAATGTTATTGTAAAATTATGATTTTTAAATTTAGAAGAAGAAAAATAACTAATCCATATGCATGACAACTTTTTCGCTAAAATAAAATCTATTTAGATGCAAATGTGTGGTAAACATTTCAGTCCTTAGTGTCAATTAGTTTATGAGTTAATGCGGCATTTGTATAGCAAATTTTTCATCTTCAGAGACTTCTTTCAGATATAAAATTAAAAAATGTAACCTAACTTTCCAAACCTAACTTCGGAGGACTTCAGAACTCTCACATCTAGGAAATGTGAGTGGGATGCCAATGCTGTCAATAGCCAAAGTAAAACTTTCCGATCAAAATAAAAAAAAAAAGGTTCATATCTAATACTAATATTTACAAAGTTATTGATATTCTACCAAGTGAGTTAAACTATTTACAATTAGCGTACCTCTATGAAAGTTATACCAAAATGAGCGGGAGATTCAAAATTTTCATTTACATTTAAAACATTAAAATGGAAAAAAAATTATGAAAATCGTCATTTCGACTCCTCTTAACCTAATGTACTTCCTTATTTCTCTTCTACTTACAAGGAAACAATGTTTATCTTCATTAGCATGAAGCAGATAAAGAATAAGCATTTCAATAAGATTTGTTACAGAGATAAAGAGAAAGTAATGTGAATCGAACATATCAGATTTTTTTATTTTTCCATTAACACATACTTATCCTTTCTGTTTGCAGAAAATCGAGAAACCGTTCCTGGAAGCTGTCAAGATGACGTTAGGGGACCGCTACACCGATAACGTCGAGAACATCTACAAGGTGACCATCAAGTTCATCATCGAAACGCTTGTTCGAGGTTTTGAAGAGAAGAAACCAGAATCCGGAGAGTCCTGAAGACTCCGCGATCCACCTCACTTCCTCGTCAAGGCACAACTTCAGAGGATCGCAACGATGGGATAGAACCGAGCTTCGGAATCGAAGTGTTGAGCATAGTGCATGAGTCTGTTGCCTTTGCACGTAGACACTGTCGCAGTATACATACCTCTCGCTGATTTTTCAAAATAACGTATCACTCGGTACAGATGTTTTATTTTAAGGCGGCCAAATGGTACCAACTGCTAAGCGTGGAAATCTGGCGCTTGATTCTAAGCTATCCTTGGGTCTCTTGAAGGGAACGGTCAACTGAAAAATCAGGTTTTGGGCCAAATTTGTGACTTTTTCTTTTTGTTAATAAAATTCCTCTATTTAAAAGCTGTATATTATTTAACCTCGCCATTTTTAATGATTAAGTGGCTTTTTAAACATGAGAAGCCTATATTTCTAATGGCGATCCCAACTTTATTTTTTGCATTTCTCAAAAGTATATTTCTCTTCACATAAAAGTCCCTAGCGGAGTAATTTTGAGCAGCTTGTAATGAATTTTAGAATATAAAATTCCTTTTGTAATTTAGTTTGGGTTTATGAGAATAACTTATCTGAGTAATTTATGTGACAGTAATAATTTAAAATATAATTTTAAATAAATATTAAGAACAACAGATTAAACACAATCCTGTATCTTTTTGTTCCATTATATAGTAAATTCCAGAACAAAACTATATTTTCATGTACATACACCACGGTAACGCGTGAGACTCACATTTGGGAGATCGTGGGTTAGGTTCGCGCGGCCCTGTGTTTTTCCAAGGGTTGCCGGGTCACTAGGAGAATACTGGAGAGGTTTTCTTCATTTCCGGATATCCCGTCTCTTCTTTTTGTCTCTCAATCCGGTCTTTCCAGATAGAAGTGTCTGCGATCGTACTGCGGCCGAGGTGTTGACACTTCACTTTGTAACTACTGTTCCCTCCGCTCGGATGGCATGGCATCGTCTGCCTGCTGCCTGGCAAAACCTAGCGGGAGTATGAAGAACTACCAGCATCGTATAGGGCTCACCTCAGCCGAGCACTTGCTCGGCACACCGGATATCTCCCTTCATCTCCCGCTTCTACCCAGGGGTCTGACATACAATATCGACATAGTGCTCCGTGTTGAATCCCCTCCAATAAAAGCCATATAAATTAAGAAGTGCTTAGAATATTATACATGAAAGATGAAAACTGCTCCACAAGGAGCACTTTATATGAACAACTAAATTCTTCCTTACAAATTAGCAGAAACTAATTGGAATAGATGACTGAATTTTTTCAGAGAGACTGCTGCAAGTCAGAGAAGTAAATACAATTGAAAGCTTTATTTTTGGAATTTAAAATGTTCATTGACCTCCCCTTTATCCACGCAGTCTCAATCCTACCTAAAGATTACAATCCTCATATTATATCATTCAACATTAAAATGCTGTTTCTGCCTGAAGTTTAACTAAAAATAGATTATTATAAAAGATGGCGTTTTTGCTTATTGAAAATTAATATCTAGAGAAGAAGCCAAGTTACTGATGTTACTTATGGACATCCAAAAATCAGCTTTTCTTCCGAGTGCTTTGCTTTTTATTATCTCTACCATGTTCGTACAATATACATAGTGAGAAGACAAGGTGTTATACTCCACCCAAACATCCACTGACATTTTACCGGAAATATAAATTTTGAGAATCCTGAATCCAAAAAAAAAGTATTTTTAGAAAAATATCCATCTGTGTGAGTGTGTGTGAACAGCATAAATAAAAAACCTAAAGTATTAAACACCAAACTTGATATTTAAGATCAACATCATCCAAGGATGTAATCAAGAATACTTTCAAGAAAACTAGCCCAATCATAAATACCCTTTACATGGAACATCTTTCATAAATGTTGATTTTCTCAAAAAAGTCTCTAACATTGTAATTAAAATACCACACCTATTTTTCGCTATTGAGTTTTGATGTTCAAAGATACAAACTTTTTTTTTCTAAAATGGTTTTATTATTCAGAGATCCTAAAAAAAATGCACTTCAGATGAAATTTCAATGTAGAATGTTTGGGAGGAATGCAATATCACTTCTACCTATTATGTACATTGTACGAAAAGTAAAAAGTGTAGGTAAAGATGCATTTCAATTTTTCAACATTTTTAAAGTTACATAAATAGTTAATTGTTTAATATTTTTGTTAATGTTTAACATTTTAACTAGTAAACAGCAATTTTTAATCCAAAATTCTTGATACTCTCTTGACATTTTCAAACTAAAATTTATAAACACTGGTCCGAGGAGCATTTTGAATAGTGAAAAATGCTGAAAAAGAAAACGAAATCGAGAAAAATGAAAATTTACGTTCAAGCGGTGTTTTGTGCAAGTGGTAAAAAATTAACTAAATAACTATTTGTGATGTTAACATTGTTGTTGAAAACACATTATGTAGCTTTAAAATAAATGTTAGACTCATTATGAAACTGCAAAGTTAAAAAAAAAAAATCGAACATTTTCGCATTTATATGCCAAATTTCAGAGATACATAAGATTTCACTTATTAAAAAACTATAGATTTGACTTAAAATCGAAAATTTAGTAGATATGCACAATAAACAAGTTTAACGTCAGAAAACCTAAACCAACTAAATTAAAACGTCCAAAGTACAGAGTGCAACAAAATTAGACAGTTGCAAAGTGTCTGTTATGTAAATAAAGCACTCGAAGATGATTACGACTAAAGCTACACGTTTTTTAAAGAATCAATGCAACTTAACTCATAAATTTTGCTGAAAATATTTACTAATGTGTAGTCTATTATTTCTCATTATTTTTGGAGTGCAGAATCAGAATACCTCTGGTTGTTTGCAAATACCCGAGGATGGTGGATTCGAATGCATTCTCTCTCTCTCTCTCTCTCTCTCTCTCTCTCTCTCTCTCTCTCTCTCTCTCTCTCTCAATGTGTGTGCATGTGCGCGCGCGCGTTCCAATATTTATAAGATCTAGATCAGGCACGTCCAAATTAAAGAGCAAGGGGAAATAGAAGTAAGTCATTCCACTTTGTGTGAAGCATTGGGGCAAGCTGATATGCGACATAATGGAATGTTTGTAAGCGCACGGCCTTCCTTATCTGCATCTGGTGTTATCTCTCTCTCTTCTTCTTCTTTTCTTCGGTAATATGTTTTATTTTAGACAATTATATCAATTTCTGCTGCTAAGAATGTTGTACAGAGCCTTATTAGATTAACCAAATGATCGTTGCGTAGTCAACTGCGATGCAGGTTTTTTTTATATAATTCAGTTTAGAGAGACTTTTCTCGCAAATGTATAATAAGCTAAATATTTTCAATACTGTATGCAAATAATCGCAATTTGGATAATTAATCCTTGGAAAATGGCTTAAATAACTCTCAGCCTCTGTTTATTCGGATACTTTATATTGGTACTGTTTTGTACAACAATTAATTACAATTTCAGTTCGTGTGAAACGTCTGAAAATGTACTTCCCGAATTTCGAAACTGACATTCTGTTTATGTTTGCTTAAAAGCAACACATTCGCTACCAAGTTTTGTACGTATATATGACAGTAAGTATGACTCACCAACATTTACCCACCTTAACTGGAGTGGGGGAAATCGAGTTCTGACGTCAGTACCTCGCAATTGTTACCTTGGGACATGCCTGGTCTGGGTTATTTTAATTCTGATGGTTGCACATGTGTCTCTTGGTTGGATGAGATCATTATTAATTCTAATTGTGAGATACAAAACTACTGTTCATTTATTCATGCGTTGCCCTGCGCACATTCATGGCTGAAGGCATTACTGGTGGCTTAGCATGAGACACGCTTTAGTATGTCCTGGCTAATATTCAGATATTAAATAACACTAGACCATAAAACAGAACAGACGGTTCAAAACTTGTTGATATGGTAACTATGGTAATGCAATTTGTAAAATTATGCTTTAATTGCATACAATTACAGCAGTGTTTCTGTCTTGATTCAAAATTCTAAATGAATGATTATCTAAGTATAAATTTTATTGTGTAAATTCATTGTTATAATAAAAATGCTCAACTCACGATGAACTTTTAAAAATATTCACAAAATATTCCGTTTTACAGAAAATTGTTCATTAAAAATCTATTAAATCTAATTATTTTATAAAAATCATTACTTTTACTTTGTCCAAAATTCTGGGTTTTTCAAATTTTAATCGTGTATTTCTCAAAATTGGTAAAAAGGGATCTGGCCATTTTCTATAATGTGTTTTGAGAGACAGTGTAAAAAACCTGAAACTACTTAGTAAAATATCCTGAGCAGCATTTTGAGAAAGAAAAAATAAATTGCTGAAGAAAAGGTTTGCGAGAAAACAAGGTTGAACTTTGGGCATACCTACTAATAAACATGACCCTATCGGCTTATAGCTTCAACGAATATATACTTAAAAGCGTCATATGTAAAATTAAGTTTTATAATTACTATTTTTTGTGAAAAAAATAATTCAAAGTTTTTTCACAGCTTCTGGTAAAATGTCACAGATGCATTACTGTAAGGGTTAATGTTTAGCCAAATAATCCGCTAAATCGATCGATTCCTTTAAAAATCAGACTTTAAGGTTTCATATAGTTGAAAATTTATGTAAAGTGATATTAGGTTTATTTTGTTCCTGTTATAGCAATAAATGCGGTGTTAAAGAAGAGATTAAGAGGACTAATCTTAAAAATTGACAAAAATTCTTGAAAATGTTAATTTTTTTTATTTTAGCACATTAATATACCGTGGTCCTTGTAGATAGATTAATATACCGAAGCTAATATCAGTCACTTGTAATTTAAGTACTTGTCAGTGACCTATTAAACGGAAGTGTCAATGGTAACAAATGACACTTTAAATATTAAAAGGCGTGTATCTCTAAATGCATTTTCCAAAGCCTGTAAATGTTCAAAATGCTCCTTGCCGTCCACATTTCGACCAATTAGTTTGGTTTTTCTACCAGAGAACCTCAATATAATAATAATAATAATAATAATAATAATAATAATAAATGTATTAAATTAATTTTCTAAATAAGCAAAATTAATTATGTATTCTAATAACAAAACTAATTAATCCACAAAAATAATTAAAAAAAAATGAACGAATAATTTATCATAATTTTCCAGCAGGATAATTTAATTAATTTGAAACTCATCTGATAATTTTAAGTGATATTCCCGAAAGGTAAATATGAAGCTTTGTTACAGTATTTTAAAAACTGAAGCACAAGGAGCTTTTTTGGTAGAGTAGTTAAAAAACTAATTGCTTTTTCAAAATCAATTTCATGAATTTGTTTCAAAATTGCAGAATTAATTACACATAACAATAGAAGAGGTATGTGGTAAAAAAGTTAACGTAAATGCTTAAGAAATATTCAATTTGAAATTTCCGCAGTTTGAAATTATCTATTATATTAGAGTATAAATAAGAAGCAAAATATGTATTTTCAGAACTAAAGGTTTATGAACAGCATTTGCGTTATTCCGAGCTAAATATACAGAAGCTAAAAACTTACGGTTCTTTATATACACCTTACTGCTTCTTGCCTATAAAGTTTATAACGTCATCAGAAAGAGAGAGTTTAAAATATACATTCTCAACTCTCTTCAGCGGCTTCTTCAGTGCCCAAGGACACGCAATGATTTGTTCACTCATTTTTACAAAATACAAATTCCATAGCCAAAACTTCAGGCACATGGCTCTTGATTTCCCATCCAGAATCCCTGAGACATATTAATAATATACTTATATGCCTTTGATTTTGTTTAGTCTGTCCAACTTAGCATGTGGATGATTTAAACTAATGTAAAGTCTATGAATATGGTCCTATATTTTGAGACACCTACCTAATTTGGTATTTACATTCTTAGCAATATCTATACGGAGATACAAACTCGGGATAATATTTTTATTGAACTGAAAAAATCGAGACTCGTATAAAATTATTTCAAGCTTCACATTTCTACACCTTCGGACACTATCTGTTTAATGCGGTGACACATAATGGGGACATCTTCCTTATCCGCAAATTTGGCCGCGTAAAATAAAACAACTCCAATCAACACTCGAACACATACAATGATAAAGAGCTTACAACTTAGCAGGTATCATTCAACATCAATGCATAAATTTTTCACAGAAAGTCTTTATTTTTAACACAAAATTACAACTTTGTAACTATTTTCCCAAACAAAAAGATGCAGTAAAATTCCTAACAATTAGAGGCCACGTTTTGATGGCATTACTTATAATTTTGTAATTAAAAGAAAACAAGTGTCTTAATGTTTTATTTAGAAAATCTCGAGAGTTTAAATGCGCATTCTAATCTTGTAGTTGAAAACATTCAGTATTAGACAAATGCTCAAACAGACTGCACAAAACCGAAAGTAGAGAAATGTTGCGTTGTCAATGTTTGTGACGTCATTGTTTATGTTTTGAGTTACTGAAGCACTCTATTCACACATTGCATGCAGCTCTCGTGAACTTTTCTTATTTTGTTGATACAAATGTCAGTGTAATTTTATATAAAATAATTTGTACGGCACGCGATGTATTCGTTTACATTACCCTCCCCTAGGACAAAACAACAACACTCTAAAAGCGCCACTGTTTACTATCAACGATGAAACGAGTGCGTGACGCTCACAACGTAAAAGCATTACCACTGTAAACAACATTTCAGCCATTCTCTTATTGGTTTTGTACGGTCATTGGAATTTAATGCCTAAACTAAGAGAGAAATATTAGCGTTTATGAATGTCTAAGAACATTAAAATAAGCTAACTTTCTGTATGCTTCAAGCAAATGTCTGGAAACCTTATAGCATCTTAATCGCAGTCAAACTTTCTATTCTTCTTTCCACATTTGTTAAAAACACAGTGTGATGGGGAACTTAATGGCGAAAATGTAAATAATTACTGTGTGTAATAAATGGCAATCAAGCTCAAAACCATGTTATTCTTAAACACACACTTTGTATGATTAGGCACGTTTAATAGCGGGTATTGCTTTGAGAAACCGAAGTTTAAACAGTGTCTTTAGCTAGATTTTTAAATCCCTATACCACATTGTTCAGTAATAGCAAGGGCGAAGCCACGTGGTCTGCTATAATGTACATACCATTAGTCCAAAAGAGGACTATCACTGATTATCGCTACCTAGTTGTTACGTTTGTGTGCTTATCTCGAGTTACGACCGTCCGTCCGAGATCTGGTAGACTCGTGGTGAGCCTAGGTGTAGTTGCTGTGTACCTACTCTGGTAAGGGCTTAAGCACAGGCATGTAGGATGGTTTAGGTTTGGTGACTTTTGCCTAAGTTTCGAGTATTGATGTTAAGGAGGTAGCGCTTTTGATAGGCTCCTCAACAGAGTTTTTTTTTTCAGGAACAGCATCTTTTCCTCCTTTGTTTTTGTTGGGATTAAATTTAGATTGACCACTCCTAAGTTTGGGAGGGGGAGGTACTTAGTTCAGCTAGTTGGCTGGTTTAAAGCTTGTTACCGGGGTGCCAACCATGCGGCGAACCCGGTACTACCCTTATCGGCGTTCGGTTTGTAAGTAATCCCCCAGCGATCTGACAAGCGCGTTATCATGTTAGCTCAATCTGGCGTAGAATTTCTGAGCCCGGCGCCTAATTACATTCTCCACGTATGGGAGGGCCGAAGCTTCATGAAGTAGCCTCACTGGGAAACGTCGTCATACAGAATAGATGTCCTCTATTCTGTATCCGCGTAACCAGACTCTGCTGCCATGCCCCACACTTTGCAGGCATAGAGCATCAGAGGGAGGAGTTACGGAAGCTAAAATAGGTAATTCGTGCCACCGACCTCGACACACCTGCTTTTAGATAGTTTAACCTCAATCTCCTATAGAAAGGAATAGCTGGAAAGATAAAACAATGCATTCCATTAGGTTCAAATTCAACATAATCTTAGAGATATATTCAGGAAGAACTCTAGAAAAACGGATAGTACATATGATGTCCAAAGACAGCAACATTATTTAATGGATATTCATTCATGGTTAATACGATTTATCCAAATTTTATATAATAAAGTAGGAAACATAAATCCACGAGATTATCAAATCAATGTAATATTTTGCATACACGTGTTTGCTGTTTTATAACGTTTATAATATAGCGTACCTAGTTCTGCTAGATTGTGTTCCTATTAATACTTACTTTTAACATAAGGAAATAATGTACTATATTTAATATCTACTTTCTTAAGCAAAATGGATTGGTTAACTTATTTACTAATATTTTAACTCTTTACGTTGCATGTTTATGCAATTTAATTAACGCAACATATATTTTGTTAGCGATTGTTACATAAAAGATGAAAAATAATTATGTTTTAGCATCGCCCCTGAATGAGATAATCCCGTACTCAGAGGTATTCCAATCAAATAAATGTATAACACAGCGTGTTAGCATACAAAAATAAAACACCGTCAATAAATAATCGGTATGTGTTATGATAATGGCAATAGTAAATAAATGGTGTTTTAAATTACATAAAAGAATATTTGCTTTATAAATTCTTAAACATATTAGAAAATAATTACCACACTTAATATAATTATAAATAGAACATGCAAAAAATAATTGTTATTATCTAAAATATCTTCTGATACCTAATATTTTTAATTCTGTTTTCTAATTTAAAGCTGCTATAATGCAGCAAACTTGGATATTCTTTTATCAATTTGTTTTATAACCAACCAGTAACACAAAGATTCGGTGCACAGCAAATGTTGAGACTTGCTGTTCTCGTACCCCGCTATTAAGCGTGCATACTATGCAACAAATAAAATGTCTCGCTTAGATTTAATGAACTCTATTGTGTTTTCACAACAAAGCATATAAACTATGAACGTAAACATTGCTAGAACAAGTATTGAAACTGTTTCTCTCTAGGGCTGTGGGATTTAATCGATTAAACGATTAATTTTTGT
Organism: Hymenopus coronatus; assembly: GCA_030762935.1. Taxonomy (NCBI): domain Eukaryota; kingdom Metazoa; phylum Arthropoda; class Insecta; order Mantodea; family Hymenopodidae; genus Hymenopus; species Hymenopus coronatus. Next base: position 64,924,430 of record CM060898.1, on the reverse strand, counting down.
TTTAAGATTAATCGATCAAGCATCATTAATCGATTAATCGAGTCGATTAAAATCAATCGACTGGTAATCATAATACTTATAGTAGCGCAAAATTGTGCAAAAGTCCAAAGCAGCTGCTACTTTTTGTTTTTATGCACGACACACACTCTCAGAAAGTGCAACTTTAGCTGTGGTCCTCTTCTGGATGTGAGACTAAATGCGTGTGTACTAAATTCCTCAGATGCTTTTTATTCCCAGAGTTGTTAATATAAATCTGTGAATCATGTGGAAAGACTTCGTAATAAACAATAGTCAAGGTAGAAGCAATAGCATACGTATGCTGAAGTTTCTTATTTTGACCGCTGCATTGCTTAAACTCGCAGTAGTTTCACCGAGCTTGTATAAGCCTGTGTGTTTAGTTTGGTATATAGCTGTGGTTTCATTAGTAAATATTTAAAATAGTATTTTTGTTAATATAAAGAAAACGTACATCCGGCTATATATTTTACTATCAAGAAAACTAAATAAAATTAAACAATAATAGCGTATTTCAGTATATTTTTTCCAACTCGATCAAAACTCAATTATCGATAGTTAATCGATTAAAAATTTTGATCGATCGAAAGTACTATTTATTTCTATTCTTCTATCACTAATATAATATTTTGAATGCAAATAATTCCATACCAAGCTAGTAACGAACATGTTCAGTTATTTAAGTTGGCATTTTAAAAGTGAATGTAGTACAACCAACATTTTCTTTTGACATTTTTCAGATTATTTTTGTTGAAATGAAATATTTTTGGTTTACTTAATGTCAAAATCTGTTAAGTTCCCTTTCGCACTGTCATTCATGTTAAGAACAATTTAGCCTACGAAATAAATGTAAAGGTATTAATTGTGAAACTGAAACATTTAACAAGTATTATTACAGAAAAGGCAAAAACTAAAGTATAAACAAAAGTGAGTAAAGTCTTTATCATAGTTTTTACCTAATAGGCAAAATGTGCTAAAATATATGGCATTCAAAGTCTTCTACAATAACCTTGAGAGGAAAAACTATATGTTTATGAAACCTTTTTCCCTGTAAAGAAGACATTTTCTTTATGCTAGTTAGAAAATGAGAATTGTATATTTGTAATTAAGATATTCCATTATAATTGCTACACAAAGGGACTTTGAACGCTAATATTTTTGCAAATAAAATCATCATATAGCTTCCTTTTGTGAATACGCCTAAATTATATGAACTAAGCGCACACTGTAATTGTTCTTTTATAAACTAGATCAATCTTCTAGAGTTTGTTTTCTGCTATCTCTCTCTATTATTTTTCATGCACAAAATCAAACTGCAAAATTATATTTTGGGATTTCATAAATATCGTTAGATATTTCACATCTATTATATAATTTTGTACACTATAAGTTAGTACATTATTCGTAAGGAGTATGCAAAATAGCACCTAAGAAGAACAATATAATTATATTTTTTCTTCAAATGCCTGAGCATGTTTTGAAAAAGGCTCTTCATACTATACTCATAAAGTACACAGACAACAGCTGACTCTTTTGGATCAGCATTGTTATATGGTAAGGAATATTCTAAATGCAGTTATAAGCAGCGCTATATGCAGAAATGTGCAAGAGTATATTAATCATTTTAGTTCGCTTATATATCTGGTTGCAATGGATTTGAAGTATGGATACATATTCATGATTATTAAGATCAACTGCAACACAAGATACCGTAAGTGTAATTTCATTTTCAATATTAGCGTTTGATTATACGATGACCGACAGTTGGCGGGCCGAGGGCAGCACGAAGCTGTGCTAGACGTGCACCTACCCTTGCTAGATTTTAACCACTTCCTGGCGGAAACGTGCAGTTTGCAGGATGCCGGGTGTAGAGAAGGTAGGGAGTGAAAGAAGGTAGCAAAATTGCTCCTCAACGGTAGCCGGTCATGGTACAACGGCCCCTGTGCAGTGCTGATGTAAGTTCATTTCATAATGTTTGTAAATTTTGGGGGTTTCATTTATATTTTGACGTCCAAACAACTCTTATAAGGATTGCATAGGAGCTCAGGATTGCATAGAAGCTCAGCAACTAGCAGCTGGTGGAATTGTTCCGTTGCTACCAGAGAAGCCGGTATTGCTTGAAGCGGTGTATTCTAGGATTATAAGCACCAAGAGACCTAACAGGGGCACTCCAATGGAAACATAAACCGTCGGTGAATTTAACTGCGCAGCGCCTAATCTTGTCCTCCACGTAAGGCAGACCAGAGGCTTCGTGCAGAAATCCCACAGGGGACAGAATAAATAGCCCGGAGACATTTACTCTGCACCCGTTGAATCGGTAGAAGACTGGAGTCAGCTGCCATGCCCCAGATCTTGCAGGCGTAGATTAGTATGGGGAATCGGCATCATGGACCTCAGCATCGGACACAAGGATCCACAGCCCCGACACCTCCGTTCCCTGCTATGCTCCCCAAAAGTTAGGCCCTTCTCCAGCTTCACTCCCAAACAGGCGATGGTGTTCGTCCACTCAATTTTTTTTCTGAGGTACGTGAATGTAGGGAAGTTTATGGGAAAGCGGCGCTTGATGAAGGTTGTGGTGAGGTTTACAACAATCCAGGTATTTTGACACTTCTTCTTGGATGCAATCTCAGCAGTATGTTGCAGATCGTCATATCGAAAAGTTCTCTGGTGACCAGATTTATTTAGAGTTCCGGATATTGTATTATTTCTCTAAGACTTTTTTCTATTTGCTATTCATGCAGAAATGAAAACGTAAAATTCTCTTTCCTTACACAGTTCTTAATTCGTTTTATGGAGATACTTCTTTTACTACAGAGATAGTTGTTAATTTTCATTTCAAAGCCAATGCGTGGCTTTTCTTCAGATTGATGGACAATCGCTAATGATCCCATCACTCCTGGAGCAGGCTCTGAACATGGTTGAAGGCTCTGCGTGGGTTTGTGTTTGTACACTACTACAACAGCACGTCATCAGCGTATGTTGAAATATAGAGCCCACTGAGTCCTACATTCCAGTTTAGAAGGTAGAAATGACCTTGACACAGGACGGAGTTAGGAAAATCATAAAGTCAAAGAATTGGTTCTCATTAATTGAAGTGAATCCGAAACAATTTATTTTATAGGTAACTGAAAGATAAACACTTGCCGAGCAAGGTAACGACAAGCATTATGGAGATTCCCATAGCCCAGTTTCCTAATCCATCAATTTTGGGGGATTTTCCCGTGTCGCTAAGAGAACTAGGAATGTTCATTACATCCCCCGAATTTCTTATCCATTATTTCCTATTCCCACCACTTGCTTGTCATCTGTTTCAGGGTTAAACGACACAGTGTTCGCGAGTGTCCGCTGAGTGTTGGCTTGCACCCTGTAGAGGTTTATTCCTGACATCGTCGCGGTACCACTCTACTTGAACCGACTTCGGGCTAGGCCCCTTCGGGGAACACCCTAAATCTCGGGATTCTGGGTTGGGCTCAAGCGGTATCGAAGGGGTTCACTTTGGGGCCGTTAGATACCCCGTCTATGCTTGCGCCATTTGGTCCATCTTCTGGTCTCTCCCCACATCCCTCACCCCAGGGTTACGTAAGTCGCAAAGGACCTCAAGGACCCATATGCGGTGCTCTGCCCCAGTGAAATAAAATGAATTTAAAGAATGGCATGCTGGTAATCCTCTATAAAAAAATATAAAACCATATTTAAATTTCTTAAACAAACCATCTCCAAAGTTATCCTGAGGACCCCATTCGTGAGTGATACTTATTCTAGGTGTGCGAGTATAGGATCTAGTGATCCAAAGAAACTAATTGGGTTCTAGAAACCTAAGCTAATATCTGTTCAAGATGAAGTGATACGATCCTAGTTATTTTAAGTGTGTCCGAATTATTCAACTCACTCAAACCTTTCCCGGTTAGCCATAAGGTGATCTCAATTTATTTTGAGATGACATATGTAACGTCTCCGTTATACGATGGATTCGACGTACTTATTACTTCACCATTACTCCGCTACAAGCCAGCGGATCCAGACTTCTCTGCGCATGCCTGGACACGTTAAGAGTTCCCCTACTGAAGGGCCCGCTTGGCTAGCCGCTCTGGCATGATGGGATCTTGCCCCTCATCGCAAATTCTTCGAGGCCACTTACGCCGTGCTAGATCATTGTGGAGCGAGGTTTCGGTTTGTCTAAATTTAGTATACATAATCTTGTAATAGTTTGGCTTTAATTTTGCAAAATGTATTAACCTTCTCGCTTCCATTATGATAAATTATTCTGACTGGTCTGTAGTGGCCTTATAGTTTCTTTATTTGTGGCAAGCATGAGTTTTTTGTTAATATATTTGCGTTTTGTCTAGTAATGGTGCATATTGTTAAATGCATGTGTGAAGTTGGGTTGCTTCTTTTAATTTGAAGGTCCACCTTAATCTTGCCTTTACCTGTGCATAGATTCCGGCCTTGGGCTTTCTCTTTAACTCGTACGTTTCCACAAATATGTTGTTTTTTGTTTGTTTTTTTTTTTTTCATTAGGGCCCAGTAGAACACATACTCCAATGGCGACTTACAATATCGTAAATACTTTAGGTCCCGGGTTTCATAGTTCAACCAACTGTTATGTTAAATTATTAGTGTTAATCACTTTTGCCGCATAAGGACAGGAGTTGGATAGCTAGAGTCAGACCAAAAAAATCAATGCCATAGCCGGGATTTGATCCTCGGATCTCCCAGTCTCTTAAATGCTGTGTCGGCGTGTTACCATGGTAGCAAAATGGTTAGATCAATCGGTTAGAGACCGTGGCTCAAACCCCGGCTAAGATGTTACATTTTTCGGTCTGACTCTGCCTATCCAACTCCTATCCTACATACGGCTTGTGTGGAAACAATAATTAATTAACACAAGATCAATAACCAAAAAATACCTCTGCAGTTTCCACTGTCACAAAAGGCACTCTAAGCTCAATGAAGCATGTTTATCCTCATCACTCAAGCGGTTCTCTTGCTTCCTAAATGCAGTTTTCACTTCACAAAGCGATGCTACGTTGGGCTTCGTCTATACCACATATTTCCATAGCAGTCAGATATGTTTGTGAACTAGAATGATTATTGTCGTTGCACATCACTAGCGCTTTGCTCGACTCTGTCTACAAGTGAGTTTTTGTAGCATCGGCAAGTTCTAGCTCCCTCTTTATAAATGCACATGAACGTTTTGTGTGAAAAAGGGATTGTAACCTGCTTCAAGAGGGTGTTTGTGTTAGAGATATGGATATGCGTACGCTTAAAGTCTCACTGTGTGAATCATTAGTCTTAAGCCATGTGTAACTATCGCAAAACGTGCATGTGTGGAGCATTTTCATTAGCCAAAGTGATTTCTGTCGACCTAGGTTAGTTCTTCCCTGTTCAACTGTGTTACAGACTGCTGAACGTTGATGCTTCAGTTTGGTAGACATAATGTTTGTGTCGTCTGTCTACGCATGCGTGAGGAACAAGCACAGAGTATGGAGGCAATCACGTGTATATGTGTGAGTCTGTGTGTTTGTTACATTAGTGCAAGTAAATATGTAACTCGTTGTTCGCTGCTGACGCAAACTTTGTGCGAAAAAGGATTTACGAGAACCCGGCCATCCTCCAATCTTTTTTTTTTTTAATTTACAAAACTGTATTTTATACGCCTTCATTTAATATATATTTTACGAGTTTACCAATATTTTAGGAGCCTTTTAACAGGAAATTATTTAATGTTTATACAGTAAACATAGAAATACAGACATGGTTCGACCTAAAGGCACTTGTAGCACATATGCCTTCACTTCCAAATGAAGAAATGCTAAAAATGATTTTTTCTAAAACATGTATAAATAAACCTTTTGACGCCAAATTCAGAGAATAGTTTTAATATTTAAAACCGCAAGTAATCGTGTAAGTTCATTTCTGAAACCCTCTTCGACCGACACGGTAATTTACGTTTGTTTACGATTTGGAGCGTTACATTGTAAAATAAACTTTCTTTACTCAAAAACTAGTCGATTTGGGGCCCTTGTTAGTATTCTTCCTTTAAATTTTTGTCACCTCTGAAACATTCTATGCATTCTCAGGTAACTTACATTAATTCAAGTTTGAAAGGACCCCACCAGAAGTTCTTTGTATGAGGAAAAAGTAAAGGGATGTAATACAAATCCTTATCAAAATTAACTTACTAGCAAATACACATGCACAGACATTTCAGTTATGCCATTTTACACTTTAAAAATTATTGTGCACAATAGCATTATTTTATGCGTCGTTTTGAAATCCTCATTGAAACATTAATATTCTCCTAAGTTCAAAATTTAATTGTTATAGCTTATATGTATATGTATTTCTTATTTTTTAATAATCTGTTTTTGGAAATACGTATCAGCAAGATTTCAACTGCATTTTACATACACGCGCACATGAATGGTATTAAATTACACAATTTTTTAGAATGTCTCCTCTTTTATATAACTTCTATCATTTCTTTGGAAGATTCAAGGATAAAGTATTCTGCATCCACCCAGTTCATTCCCGCTTACTTCAGTTTTTCTTATATCTGCTCTAAAAGTCAGTCTGGCGAAGAGTTTCATTATTTTCAATTTCTCAAGACAGTGGAACTTCCAATGCACACTTTTCATGTTTCAGTTTTAATGTATTAAAATTAACCTTGCTAGAGTGAAAACCAAAAGTAAGGAAGTTCAATATTATGCTATGAACTTTACCAGGACTTTTACCTTTTCAGCAATAGTGTTCTTCTCCTCGAGGAACAATAGCCAGAAAAATAAAGTATTTAGTCCAAGTTTCGCGTGACGTGCCTCATGAGAAATAATTAAAAGACGTTATCTATATTTGTTTGAATTTACAAAATTTTCAACACAATGGAACTAACGGTTACATTTGTTTCTTTTTCTCTAATTTGTATTATGTTAGATACACATATAAAACAAAGCGGTAGAGACTTTGTATACTTTGGTATTACTATTATTATTCTTTAGTGCAAAAATCTTGCCCAAAAACATATATTACTGAAGGTCACACAACAAATATACGAGTATTTAGAGAATTTACAATGACTAAGGTAGTGTTTGTCTTTGGAGGAAAGTGAAATTTTTATCATATCAGTTGTTCAGAGAAAGATATGCCTTTTTACTTCATTCTGCTATCCCATATCATAATGAGCTCTAGGTTTTATTTTCCTTTTCACAGTAGAGGGATTAATAGTGTAATTTAAATTTGTCCAAAAATCGGTGTTTCAAAAAATCGGTTTGCTTGATAATATTTCTAATATTATTTCATACTACATAGATTCCATTTCTTATACTTCTTGATTACAGTCAAACATGTCACTTGAACTGTTTGCAAACTGTTCACACGGTTTTATACATACGCCTTCAACTTTGCTGAGGAGAGCAAATTGAGGATACCAAAGTGTGAAGCAATGTGCAGTTCTACATACAACTTATTTGTTAATAAAGCAACCAAGGTGGACTGAATGGAAACAAGTGGAAGCAATGTGCTCTCTGTGGTCATTACTAGGCGATAAAAGATTACTAATTTTCAAATTAAATTTCCTTGTTTTTTTTTTTTAATTTATTGGAACCAGAATATCGCAAATGGCTTTACTATTTTGCCAGATCATTATATACATTCCTAAATGCCACCTTATGTTTTGCAGCTTATAAATAAATGCTGCCTGAAGCAATATTAAAAGCATTTCTGCTAAATTATAACTGCGATAGCCGACTAACAGTTCTCGAAAATTCTTATCTGAAGATGTCTGTCTAGTCAGGAGAGGTGAGAATGGAGTTTGTAATATCGAATTCTCACCCCTCCCTCTAAAAGATGTTATTCTGCAAGAACTAGTCTATATTGTTGTGTGAGTGAACGTACTTCATTGTAATAAAATTAATTAAAACTGTTTAAAGCTGAGTGATATTTTTGAGAGAAGGTTTCTCCAATTATTAGATTTTAAACATATTGTTTGAGTTTCAAAAATAAATTGTGAAGAACCTAACCAGATAAAAAATATAATGTAATAAAATGAAAAACATATTTTAATGTTTAAAATATACCTTATGTGTTTCCTACTCCCTTTCAAACAAGAAGTTCCCAATTGTATTTTGAAAATAAATAAATTAGTTGTAGGATTCAAGCTAATAACCCAATCGCAAAGTGCGTTTTATAGAGTCTTTCTATTTAATCACAGTTTTTTCAATCCAAATGTGAAGAAAAATAGCAACAAAGGAGCAATCTCTTTCTACATTTGGTGATGTGATATTTTTCTTAAAAGCAGATACACACCTTATGTTTGACAGCGTGAAGAATCGTCTAATTCTTAGCCGCTCCTGCATAGGTGGTATGAGAATGAAATTGTCATATGCTTCCCTTCGTGTTCAAGAGGGCATGACAGCCATCCGCTCACCTCGCAGTTTTGGAAAGCAATATTTCAGAAATCATTGTAAACTAACGGGGATAACATTGCAAATTCAACTTCAGTACGCCTGCAGAAAATGTATTGCCATTATGTTTCGATTAAGTAGTGGACCTGAATTAAAACGCTTCTAGTGTTGGATGCTTTGCTTACAAAGGTAAGTTTAATCAGCAATAGTCATTCCTGCGACTAAAATAGCTTAGTGATTAAAGTATGTTTCTGCCGAATATTAAAGAAGTCAGAAGGTGGTTCGAATCCGTATAATGTCTTATTTTTTGAAAAATTTTATTTACATGACCTGCGTGAAATACATATTTGATAAATTAATGGAACCTCGTTTTGATTAAACTCCTCCCATAGAGAGAAAATCACATGGTTAGTTTTATTTCGCATAGCGTTGTAATATTTGCAGCCATCTTATTAACACTGCTATACGATTGAACTTTATATACAAATGCTTTATAAACTATAACTTTCAAATACTGCAAATAAAACAGGGAAATATTCCTAATTCAACTGACAAACATTCTTCCCAAAATTAATATTTCCCATTAAACAGCACACATACTTAATATTATCGGTCATGCATTGTTAATTTTCATATTAACTTACAGTGATATATGGAAGCATTTATATTTTCATGTTGGAAGGTCTCTCTAGATAAGAAGAAATTTCAAAAGTTACTGGCTCCAAAAACGAAAACAGTTTCTTTAGAAATGTTTAGTGAACTGAGCATGATAACGTTTCTTTACAGTTAATTATATAGTAATACGTCACAGATACAATGCTATGAAAGAATAAGACTCAAAAGTATCGAAAGCAAATGAATTCCGTCTATACATAGACAAAACTGTCCAGCGGGAGCCTATGTATACTATATTATTGCCCATGTTTAGCAAATTATAACTGGAACTTAGGCGTTTTAGCTCCATTCTTTTTGTACTAATAGGAAAACGAGGATCTCATAATTTATCGCCCTGGTTTTCATAAAAAGAGGCACATAGCGCACGCATAATGAAGAAATACCTCTCCATGTGAACCAAGATTTTCGACACGGAGCATGCGCAGTGGTGTGTACAAATGAAGTTACGTTACTCGGTAGTCAATAAATGTACCGGGAACAGAGAATTGGTTTAGGGATATTGGGAATCTGCTAGAAGAGATTGGAATGAGAGGTATTGCAATTGAGTTTAAGCAATATAGGAGACAGCAAAGTGAAAAATAACCAAATTTAGCATTTTCTGTTTTAATGGAAAAAAATGTTTTGTGATTCTTCCTGGTTCAAAATATCATATAGCTTTATAGGTAATTTAAAACGCTTAATCCTCTAAACTCATTAAATGGACTCTGCGTCGGTTTAAACTTTGGATTCCCATGTCCCATTTGCTAAAATGTTTACCATACATTTAGTTTTATTTTTTGAAAGAATAATATAGTTCAAAGGCATAGAATTTCAAATCAGGAGGCAGCGAATGATAAAACTAATTATGACATCCTCTCTGCAATACACTAATGTTAGTCACACCTTTAAACTTCAACTGCGATTATCACAAACTACATTTTTCCAAACATATATTCCTTTATATCAAAAACTTTAAATGTTGAAAGGCTAAAATCGTGAAACTTTCACCTGTGTGAAGTAACATTTTACACGTACTGAACATTTGTAAGTATATTACATTTTTAAAATGTAAGTATTTTGTATAAAAATTTAGATGTTAATCTTGGTTCATTTTCTTTTAAAAAGGAAAATATTTTAAACATAAATACCATTGGCAGCTGGATTTCCTTACGTCATATGATGTAAATATTTTAATGCTTTGCTTGTGAGGAAAGCAAACTTAAAAATACAAAAACTTTTAACAATTTTGTAGCTAGCAAAACATTTCAATACTCAATGTTGTCAAGCAAAGTAAAACATTTAAATGTGAAAATTTAAAGACGATATACATAAATACATTCAATAAAATCATTTCTTTTACGTTTAACTGTCAACAGATATCCCTGGCTCTTAGGTTATCTGCCAGTTCCATACAATTCACATTTCCCAACCCCCTTAATCGATTTTGGATATAAATAAAGCAAAGAGTGAAAGACAGATAAACAAGAGATTTGGGCTAGGTTTGAAAATAATTTTCATGTTTGTATATAATAGCTCAAAGAAATTAAGAAATTATACGAAGTAAACCTGTGGATATTTGTGATCAGTAGGCTTCGGATACGGTTGCAGTTTGGTTGCACTCTAACTGGAAAATAGTTACGTTCATACAGTGTTTCACTGAGACTTCCTCCTTCCCAACCACTGCCGGTCATTCACTCTAAGCTAGCGACTAGTGTATATACATCCTGTTCTGAAAGTGTGAAATCCAACAGAAGCTGTTTTACTTTGATAAATTACAAAACATATTGCAATCCATTGCAATAGATTCCGTACGTGCAAATCCCACACGAAGCTTTTTATTTCATTTTCTACAGCGAAGATGTATTATTTTGTTTATTTTATATATTTTGTATTAAAACGTATTATTATAATTATGGAACTTTATACCTACTTCTGTCTCAATCTAGACCTATCAGGTGGCTCAACAGTGCCTATTTCACGTTTACAGATAACCCTTCGTGCGTTATAAAGATTGCAGAACCCACAGGATAAATCCAAGCATGCGCCAGTCAGTGGCGTTGTAAGAGAGAGAGCGCGCGACCTTCGTTCTCTTCTTGCATATCAGCGTAAAAGGTGAAGGAATCGCGCTCACTGAGCGGCGGTTGTACTGAAGTCAATGATATACAAGATAGTGTAAACACACGGTGAAAGTTAACATGACTTCCACTTTAATTACAGAGCACTAATTTTTAATTTGAAAATAAGGTCGCCCTTTAGATTCAAAAGTAATTAAAAATTATGTTTCACCTATCATTATACGCCAATAACTAGTTTTGTAATTGTGTAATACGTCGTTCTAATTCAACATTAGAAACTAGATCTACTGTAGGGTTAAATCAAAACATTAAGGTGCCGAAACAAAAAGTATGCATGAGACCACGTAGTGTTTTACTGTATTACCATTTATTATTATTATTATTATTATTATTATTATTATTATTATTATTATTATTATCATCATCATCATCATAATAATCAGCATCATTATTATTACTACTACTATTATTATTATTATTATTATTATTATTATCATCATCATAATAATCAGCATCATTATTATTATTACTACTATTATTATGATTATTATTATTATTTTATTATTATTTCAATATAGTTATTATCGATATCGTTATCGTGATCGTTATCATTATTTTTATTAATATTATATCATTGTTATTATTATTATTATTATTATTATTATTATTATTATTATTATTATTATTATTATTATGCATTATAACCGAATAGGACATTAAAAGATCTGAGCACTGTAACGAAAACATGCAAACATGAAGGCAGGTAAAATTTCACTCTACTATAAGCTTTCCTGATTGTATGTTCTTCGTTATAAATATTTCTTGTTTTATTTTTATTCTTCCAAGCAAAATAATAATGGTGAAGATGTATTACTACTACTACTACTACTACTACTACTTTTACTACTACTACTACTACTACTACTACTACTACTAATAATAATAATAATAATAATAATAATAATAATAATAATAAATAGCAATACAGTAAAATATTACGTACATGGTTTTTGTTACTCGCTATGACGTTTTGATTTCACCCTAAGTGGGTCCAGTCTCTATTGTTAAATAAGAAGAGCGTATTACACAATTACAAAACTAGTTATTGGCGTGAGTTGATAGGTGAAATAGACTATAATTACTTGTGAGGCTAAAAGGTAACTTTATTCTCTAAAAAACAATTGAAGTGGAAATCAAGTTAACTTTCTCCGCGTGGATTCATTGTTTTTGTATATCTTCATGGACTCCAGTACAACTGCCTCTCGATGAGCGCAGCGATTTCATTTACCGCTTACGTTGATATACAAGAGAAGAAGAAGAAGGAGGGTCGTTCTCTCTCTCTCTTACAACGCCACTAACCGGCGTATGTTTGGAAATCTGCAATTTTGTAACGCACGAAGGGTTATCTGCACACACGAAATACGGTGCAGTAGCGCACGGGACTGCCTCTCCCCTCTCCATTCGCTTGTAAACAATGTACCCGTATATAGGATTTAACCTAACTTAGAGTCATTACTGAAGCCTAGTGATCATTTTTGAGAAGTATGTTTCACTTTCAAATGAGTATGCACAGTGTGACAGGACTGCAAAAAATAATTCTTCAGAAAGGTGTAGTATTTGTGGCAAAACCAAGTACACCATGCAGAATCCACAGAAAAAGTGTAGATCTAGCCGTCCCATTGGAGAGTCGTAGAGAAAACAATTCTAGGCTTAACACCATGGGTACATGCAGCAAGAAAAACACAACGGACTTTATTTCAGCTCTAATTTCTTAGCAACTGAAATGAAAATGACACAGACAACAGGATCTTTGTTGTCATCTAAGTCTGCACATAACTAGTAAACCGTAAGAGATAGGCAAAAACTTACATACTACATAAAAGCTGTAGATCTCTTTAAAACACACAAATTATGTCCTATATATTTTTTGTGGATTTAAACGTTTCCAAGATTTACCTTTTTAATGGTATAAATCTTCCAATACTTACATTTTTTACCCATAGCCCAATTTCAATATATGTCACATGGCGACCAGTATTAAAAGATTTGACTATTGCTTTGCCTAATGGATTACCTTATTCCCCTTGTACCTTCAAGGAAATATAATATTTAAAACAATTTTTACTATGGTTTATCTCGATGTGCATGAAATAGATGTAAGATTAAACTAATGTAATAATACTTTGTTGAAAGAAATAATACTTTGTGAATGTAACAGTAATATTTAAAAGCTGACTGTATACCATTTTAGTGCAATATATTTTGAACACAGTATTAGATCACCTAATGTATCCTGCATTAGTAGTCCCTGCATATTTAACTGGTGCTTTTATTTGATATGGATTACAAGCAGTAAATGTCTAGAGTTTTCTTAAAATGTCTATGGATACAGCCAAGTAGAGTTCCCAAGTTTAGCCATGGTATGAAAAATGTGTCATATTTTGCTGATTTGTTCCAGCTACACTCCACTTTTCTCTTCTTGGTTAAAGCTTTTCTCAACAGAAAGATGAAGTTTCTACACATGGCTATTGTTCACAATTATCACGGTAGCCACTTCCTTTAAAACTGTTTGATCGATAAAAAAAAAAAATCTTTTATCCTATTTACACGAAATTCCGCCGAAAAAAGTTAATCTCACATGAGCCGCAATTCTTCTTCACTCTAAAATAAATTGAGTTTTGGATATGTAGTCAGACGGTAAAATTCAAGGACATAGCTGGGATTTAAACCACGGATCTCCTGGCCTCTGGCCGGTTGCTCTAACACTGAGCTACCATAGCAATGTACCGATACAATATTAAATTCCTCAACTGGCTCTCATGCTTCCATATGGTGATCTCAAATTATTTTGAAATGACATACCCCAACGGCGACTTACAATGTAATAGGCGAGTAAATGAGGAATTTAATTCAATATCGGCATGTTGCCATGGAAGCTCAGTGGTTAGAACAGCGGGCTAAAGAACGGGAGTTGTTCAAAATCGAGCTATGGCATTGAATTTTTAGTCTGACTTTACTTATCCAACTTCTGTCCTACAGACGGTTTTTATGAGAAAAAACGAAGTTAATTAAAACAAATGTAATTGCATTAATGGACGTTCTGTAACTGCTGCGGTTCTTGGCGTCCCATTCTATATTGGACGTGATAGTTCGTTAATTTTACTCACATGCCTCTTTGTCAGGCTGTAAGCTCTTTTATGTCCGTACTTCCCTTCCGGAAGAAGCCATGTTAAGGATTTTTAAACCCGATAATAGCAATTACCCTCCGCCGAGTTTGAACCCGCGACTTTGGAAACGAGACCCCCCATACCTCGTATGACATTTTCATTCTAAATGCCCGCATTAACTCAATAAAAAAATGTCAGTATTTTTGTACTTTTTAATAGTACGCATATTTTTCTATCTTTTTCATTTAATCGTTTTATTTGTATAGGCCTCTTTCACAGATTTCGTCATATCGGGAGCTAGCTATGTATTATGATGTATTCTATGTGTTTATTTAAAATGCTTTACGGAATAAACGTCTAAAACAGGATAAACATGGTTTTTATCATTTTCTGAATAAAACCAACCATCTTGCATCAAAAACAAAACAAGTATTTAAGTAAGTTTTGTGGGCACCTTTGAACCACAAAAGTGAATATAGAAATCCAATTGCAGAATCGCAGAATCGTAAGCAACGAAACGGCTGAGATGGATAGAAGACTATCAACAACAACATCACACTCCTCCAGTTGACATCAGGGCTTTCAGAGGACAAAGGTAAGTGATTAGTGACCGCAAGAGAGTGAAGAGATGGAAGGTCTTCTTCCACTTCACGGATTGCACTTAATAGCCTATTCCGGCATAACTGAGCATCTCATTCTTGGGCGTTCTATTCTTTTCCCTCGAGTATTATAAGTGATAGCAACGTTCGTATTTTGCCAACATCGATTCAGCATCGCTCAAAAACGAAAAGACCGCTAAATACCAAACTTGGCATTTAATTTCAGTATCCTCCAAGGATGCGACACACCCAACTACCCTTCACATGGAGAAATTTTCGACATTTTTGATTTTCTAAAAAATGGCTCTAACAATTTTAATCAAAATATCGTTTATTAAAGATATATACCTGACAAATAATATGTATGTCTTGAATTTTCTGGGAATAGCCTCTGAAGACTACTTTACTCTGGATGAATTTTACAGAATTTTTTACAACTGGTAAACCGTAAGAGATAGCCAAAAACTTACCAAACAAAAAGTGAAGAGCACATTAAAACACACAATTTGCTATATACATTTTTTCGTGGAGTTGAACGTTATTTATAGTATTTCTTTTTTGGAGGGGGGTTTCAGCCTTGAAAAATGCATACTTTTCTCATACAGGAATTTGTCAACTCGTGTCCATACAAACAAAGAAACTTCAGTCACATAGCAACCAGCTTTTGACTATCACTTTAACCTATGGTATTCCCCTTTTTCGCTTCTACTTACAAGGAAGCAAGTAATAAGAAATATTTCTGCTAATTTTTTCTCGATGAGCTTGAAGTAGATAGAAAGCATAAGCTTTTAACAATAATTTGTTGCGGAGATTAGAGAATGCCATGTGAATGTAAATCATTTTATTTTCCTCAAACACACACACACTCACTCTCTCTCTCTCTCTCTCTCTCTCTCTCTCTCTCTCACATACATACTGCCAGACTTTGTGGGGGATAGGGAATAATTCTGGTTAAAGAAAAAATCCCAGCCCCAGTCGAGAATCAAACCCGGGACCTCCAGGTGAAGTCAGCTCGCTGACCACTGGATCACAAAGGCAGTCTCTATATTTATTGATCTTATCTCGTATCACGAATGTATTGAATTCCTCTCTAAGGCATAATTACGTATATGTTCCATTTTACTGCACAAAAAATGATCTTATTGGAAATAAAAATATCTTATGTGTTCCATTCACATGACTTTCTCTAAATGTTTTAGAGACAATTTTCTTATAAAAGATCATTCTGTTATCTATATCGTGCTAATCAAGATAAACATTACGAGAATGGTCTTATTACTTGCTTCTTTGTAAGAGGAGGGAGATAGGGAAATACACTGGCCCAAAGCGATAGTCAAGTCTTTTAAAAGCTGTCGTTATGCGGTTGTCATTTAAATTCACTTCTTTAAAAGGCCAGGAGTAAAAAAAAAAAAAAAAAAAAAAAAAAAAAAATACGTACGACTTCCTCTGTGAGAAAAGTATAAATATTTTAAAACAAATCAATAACAAGGAATATCTCGAAAACGGTTAGCTCCATAACAAAACTATAAAAGATATAAAGTGTGTGTTTTGACGAGATATTCATCTTTTGTGTAGTGAGTTTTTGTCTATCTCTTGCGGTTTATCAGTAGTACAAAAGTCATTCATAATGAACAGACTATCCCATAAAATTCAAAATATACATTTTATTAGTCATGTAAATATCTTTAATATACGGGATTTTAATCAAAATCGTTTTTGCCATTTTTGAGAAAATCAAACATTTCCAAAATGTGTCGATGTAAACGGCAGTTCAGGGTGAGTTGATTCATGTAATACCATCCTACGGTAATACCAAATTAATACCATGTTTAGTATTTTACAGAATTTTCGTTTTTAGTTACGCTGTACACACCACACACGCACACACACACACACACACACACGCACACTGACCTTTTTATAAAATGTGTTTTTAGAGTCATGGGGTTCAGAAAACATATACCTATTTCCGGTGAAATTTTGGGAGAAAATACTTTCTTACAATACCTTCTCTACCTACTGTGTAATAACATACATACGCGCTTAAGGAAGCAACATTTAATAAAGAATTCACATTTATTTTAATCTTTTTCTTCCTTTCACTCCCCTCAGAAATGCACCATTATATGCTCCAAAATGTACAAAATAGTTAAAGTCAGCGTTAATACAACACAACATATGTTAAAAGACACCGTCATGACAAAAACTTGCAATTTAGCAAAAATCGGCGACGTCACTGATTCCTAGTTAATCAGCAATAGAATATTGCAGATGGTAAAACATTAGTTTTCAATCATAATTGAAGAATTAATAGTAATTCAAGGTGAACGAATAGTTTATACTTCATTCTAGGTTTTCAGGACTCCACGAAGCGCATCCAATTTTCCATACCTCTTTAATCTGCATCTCAATAATCCATGTCTCTGACTTCAAGTGTTTATATTGTGTCCATGTTATTATTTTCAAACAACCGCTTTGAGTCACGACATTGACAATTCCAGAAATAGCTGATCATCCCGGGAAGGGGCTCAGCTTGTAAAGCAAATAACTCTGCTCACTGCACGGGTTCAACTACAAAAGCCTTTTAGGCTGAGGTGCATAATGTTTAACTCGCCTCTAACTTCATCTTCATCATCATCATGGCCTACGTTCAGTAACTGGAGACCTGATTCCTCCTAGCTCTTCCCACACTCATATCGCAATTTACTAATTACGTGCAAAAGGTTTTTGCCTTCGCGAAATGTAGTATTGCTTACGATAAACATAATAAACAAAATACAGAATGCAGACAGTCACGGAGCGAGGTAGCAGAGCGAAAAGGGAGGACCTAGGTACGATTCCCGGACACCGTGTCCTCTGATCCATGTTTTTCCGGGGTTTCCCGAATGCTGGAGTGGTCTCTCTTCCCTCAAAGTTAAAATATTTGACTATCGCTTTAGCCTAGTGCATTCCCTTATGCCTCTTCTACTCACAAAGAAGTAAGTAATAACAAAAACTTTCTTTCTTTTTAGGAAATTTTATATTCATTGGTATATATTATGATTTTTATGGAAAAAAAATTATTGGTAGTCTTAGGTAAAAATTGTACTCATAATTTAATAATAACTTAATAATATATCTTTATTTTATCTATATTAAGATCTTCCAATTCTGCTAATGTTTATCTCGAGTAGCATCATGTAGATAAAAGAATAATGTTTTGTAAGAAATTTTGTTTGTGGAACAGTTAAGAGAAAGTCATGTGAATGGAACACATCAGATAGTTTTTACTAGCCATTCCTCTATATTCCTTTTTAATAGTTTAAACTCTTCAAATATTATACTTTTCTTAAATGGAAAGTCATCATCTCTTTTTATTTTATTTTTTCCTGGCTATGCAAAGAAAGCTGAATTGCAAAGCCATCACATAGCAACCGGATTTTAATGATACGACTATAGCTTTGGCTTGGTGGATTTGCCTTGAACCTACAAAGAGATTAGTGATAACTTTTCTATTCGTGTTTATCTTGATCAGCATAAAATAGAAGAGCAATTAACTGTAAAAACAGGTAGCGAAAGTCATTTTAATGGAACATGTCATATATATTTGTTTATATTAACTCCCAATTATTGTAGAAAAAAATTTAGATTCTCTACTCTGTTAATAATTTTGTTTTCCAAAGATTAATAATTTAATTCTCAAAATTGGACCTATAATTTAATATGATAAATTTCCTCAATGTAGCTTTGAGAAACGTGTAAACGAAGTTTGAGGCGAAGTAACATATAAGCGCTTTGAGTACAGAAAAATATTGAATAAGTACTGTGAGAAATCAATATATAAAGTTGGGCGTGGCAATTGATAAGCAATTGGTGTCCATTTATTGTCTCAATTAATTAGTAGTTTAAATGAGGCATGTGAAAATATTATAGGCGACAATGTGCTAATCTATATTAAACATAATTATTATTTTATTTTACTGCTCATCACATTAGATCTCCAAAATATAATAAATATCAATGAAAATTTAACTAGAAAAGTGATTAATTAAGGTCCTCTAAATGCATGGAGGAAAATATAAACACACTTAGGGGCAATATGAGCACTCTTTTATAATATTAAAAATACATCTAACATAACAACACTCTTTCATTTAGATAGTAATGCTCACTAGACTTTTTATGGTGTTTAACACTCGAAAATGACACCGCAGGCGGGTGAAACTGATACATGGAATGAAGATGGAGTCCCGGTGGAATGCGATGGCGGGGGAAACCGGAGAATCCGCAGAAACTCCGCTTCTGCGCCCCTTTGTCCACATAAATCACACATGCGGTCGTTCGGGATAGAACTCGATCCTCTAGGTGAGAGGCGAGTGATCCAACCATTTGGCCTTAGCGCAGTGGTAGCGTTGGTGCTTGCCAAGCGGGAGACATGGGTTCGATTCCCAGTACCGGCGTGGGGATTTTTCCCCCGCTGGGAGACCTGGACCGGGTGCACTCATCCTCGTGAGGTCTGGTCGTGAAGACCGCATTAACTAGCCGAGGGGTTCGAAGCGCTGACCACGTCTCACCCCCCAATACTGCACCCCATCCATGACGTTTGTACTGGACCGAGATGGGGGACGCAGTGGCCGGGCGGTAGGCCAAGGCTCTTAGTGCGCTGTGCCATGGAGTTGTTGTTGTGGCCTCACTAGACATGTATAAATCATGGAAAATAGTAAAATACAAGTAGCACATGAATACTGTAGATGTGTGTACAGTATGATATTTACATTACAATAAAAACCAATTCTGTTGGTATTTGTTTTTCTTATTCTTTTTTGAACTGAGGTCACAAATGTTACGTTTCTGTCATTAACTAGCATCGTTGCACTTCGAGACAAACCGTTTTTGGCATTTTAATCAGTCACCACATATTCTGGAAAAAAAAAAAATCCTCACAGGAAATCCTCTCTGCATCTTCAGTATTTTCAATTTCTTATCACATGAATTCGAAGTCTGTTTTGTGTTCCTTTTCCTGGTTGCTGTTGCTTGGCAGTTTCCATTGTGTTTTTTTGTGGTCTTTAGAAGTAACCACTCTTCTTGAGGAAGGCTTTCTAGAACCTTTAGCTGGAATTTTCGGAATGTTTGGAAGCAATGATTCTTTCTGTTCAGATGTCCATCTTCTGATAAAAATGAGCTGATCGATCCATTGGCATTTTCCAGGGATTATGGTTGTAGAGAATTCCAGAGGAGTTGGGATCTGATTCTGGAATAGCTGTGAGTGTAAGATCTGCAACAATGATAAGTATGTGTCCCGGTCTTGAAATCGGACTCACCATTCTGAATTGTAGCACCTTTTCCATAAGCAATGCAAATAGTATTTTTCTATGACACTTCTACCAGGATGCTGAGACAGAGAGGTTGCTATGGCTTGGTCGTAGAAGCTATTCATGCTCTTAAAAACGGGAACACCAAGAGGCTGTGGACTACGAGTAAAGTGTGAAGGAAGAGATAGAAAGCATACGTCATGCTCCCGTGCCTTCAGTAAGACACCATAAAAAGTGAAGAAGTTCAGAATTAGGGTATTATGAGCACCCTTTTCAGCCATCGTGTTAATGTAATGATATGTTACATAGGATAAAATGAAATGCGCTTCAGCTTAATCAAGAATTAATCCGATGATAATTACAATCCCGGTTGCTAATTGAAACTACAGAAAAATTTAAGTAAGCCAATTTTTCAAACATATTTTTTTCATAAAATTGATACCAGCCACTGTGAACATTTTGTTGTCAAGTGCTTCCGTTATGCTTTCTGTGATGTTACTGAGCATTTCACCTATTTGCTACAGGAACTGTTTCAGAGGAGTATACTCATATTATCATCTCTGCTCATATTTGCCTCATTCCCCTATATTTTCGGAAGAAATAGAATTGAGTTTATTTTATTACCAGAAAACTATTGTTAAAAATTTCAAAATATTTATTAAAAATTTGTAATATGGGCTTAAATATTTAAGACTATGGTCTCTTAAACTCTTGATTTCAGTGTATTTAATGTTAGTTACGGGAGATAAATGCTTCTATTTTCTGGACTAGCCTATTTGTATAAGCTGCCTTAATTTTTGGCCCATCAATTTCATTCATCAGCAACTGTTAACACAACGATGAATATAACTGCTAAGCTGACATTACTACACTGAAATGAAACAGTGTATCAATAAATAAAACTGAGGCAATAAAAACGAGTTCTGATATACAAAACTTCTAACCCAGATTCCACTATTGCTTGAACAGTTGTGCAATTCCAACCAGAAAATAAGATATGCAAAACTACCAATAATGGGCAGAGCAAAAGACTTTAACGCATTCTCTACCTGCATGCCAAATCTGTTATACCTAGCACTTCGATTAAACCGTCATCACACTATTCCATTCACAGCATTAAAATTCATTGCCTCCCACACCATTGAGCATGTATAACTAATATGTGTAAAAACGTTATTTTGTATTCTCTTCATGCCGCTGAAGCCTAGCAAAAAACCAAAATCACTGTACGTCTATTTATTTATTGTGTTTGAATTTATATTCTGTATGATTGGTAACAGACATGACATAATAATTGATTTATAGCATATAGGGCTACAATAAATACGTATACACAAGAAACACTGTTTAATTGTGACAAAACCTTAGTATAGGTAACAGACGTACGTACGTTATTACAAGTTATTTAATTTTCTGTGACTCCTAAGTAGAGCACGGGCCATCGTTATAATGTTTCCTTAATGGGATTTGAAAGTCTAGTTTTTAAATTCGCCGCTATACGCCATGGTGACGAGGGATCGGCTCCGTCCCCTACAGAGGGCTCTGTAAGACGAAATCACGACTTGCGGACGCGAAATTGTGGAATTTTGCCCATAAACATTCTTCTTTCAAGGCTTCGGGGTTCCTTTATGTGCAAATAAACATTACACGAAATACAGGATTTTCTTCCCTTTAGAAGGAAGCCATGCTAAGGAGTGTTGCGTCCAAAATATCCATCACCCTCCGCCATGTTTGAACCTAAATCTTGGGTTTTAGAGGCTAGTATGGTAACAACTACACCATGGAGGACGACGTACTACCTTATAGTTCAAATTCATCATTGCAAGCATGTAATTCGACATAATTTCAAACTATACCTGCTCCCTTAAATTCAATTCGTATGCCAGCTTTACATGGACAAGTTTAGCCCTGTTTCTAGCAAGTATCTCTTCTACTTATAGCAAGTGGCAATATTATATTCCACCCAGAAATTCGATACCAAGATTTCACCGCAAATACTGTTTGGTACTCCAAAATGAAAAACTCGGATGTGTTTCATTCTGATGACTTTCTCTTCTCAAGCAAAAGATTATTATTTCTTTCTATACCACACTAATCGAAATAAGAGTAGCAAAATTGCCTTATTACTTACGATTGAAATTCGCTTATTTGCATGCCCCGGAGTAACACAAAATAAACACCGACGATTTCGTGTTTAAGAAAAACGTACGTATTTTAAAATTGATAGCAATATTTCAGAAATTGTTAGCTCCACAACAAATGTATAAAAAGAACATAAATTGTGTATTTTGACGAGATGCACATTTTTTAATAAGTTTTTGTGTAACTCTTACAGTTTACCAGTTGTGCTAAAGTCATTCAGATTGAAGAGGACTTCAAGTCTACTCCTAAAAAAGTCAGGATATAAATTTTATTTGTCGTGTAAATATCTTTAATATACTATATTTTAATCAAACTATTAGAGTAATTTTTGAAAAAAAAATGGAAAAATTTCCATGTAAAGGGCAGATTGGAGTGAGGGGATTTTCTTGAAAATCTTCATATCGCATCCTTGGGAGACACTAAACTCAAAATTTGGCATTTAATGGATGTTTTGTTTTTGAGTTATGTTGTCCACAGACACACTAACTGATCTTTTTCTAAAAAAAAAAATTTTTGGGTACAGGGGGTCTCAAAACGTTATTTCTGGTGAAATCTTGGTAGCGAATTTTTGCGTGAAATATAAAATATTCTCTATCCACTATGTACAGTGAAACATACGCACTAGAGAAAGTATAAAATACCAGTGTGTGTGTATGTATGTGTGTATGTATGTATGTGTGTGTATGTATGTATGTATGTATGTATGTATGTATGTATGTATGTATGTATGTATGTATGTATGTATGTATGTATGTATGTATGTATGTATGTATGTATGTATGTATGTATGTATGTATGTATGTATGTATGTATGTATGTATGTATGTATGTATGTATGTATGTATGTATGTATGTATGTATGTATGTATGTATGTATGTATGTATGTATGTATGTATGTATGTATGTATGTATGTATGTATGTATGTATGTATGTATGTATGTATGTATGTATGTATGTATGTATGTATGTATGTATGTATGTATGTATGTATGTATGTATGTATGTATGTATGTATGTATGTATGTATGTATGTATGTATGTATGTATGTATGTATGTATGTATGTATGTATGTATGTATGTATGTATGTATGTATGTATGTATGTATGTATGTATGTATGTATGTATGTATGTATGTATGTATGTATGTATGTATGTATGTATGTATGTATGTATGTATGTATGTATGTATGTATGTATGTATGTATGTATGTGTGTGTGTGTGTGTGTGCGTGCGTGCGTGCGTGCGTGCGTGCGTGCGTGTATGTATGTATGTATGTATGTATGTATGTATGTATGTCTGCATTTGTGAGGGGGGGTTACGAAGTCCGATAAATACCAAACTTAGTATTTAAGTTTATTATCTTTCAAGAATTTGACTGTGATTTAAATATTAAAGATATTTACCTGAAAAAATATGTTTTTAAATTTTATTTTTGTTTGTTTGTTTGGGGGGGGGGTTGAAGCTTAACGTCCTTTAACCCAGTTAGTCATATCGGATGATGAATGAAATCGGTGAAATGATGCTCAAATGACCAGGGGTTCATGGAGCTTAAAGTTACTCGACATACGTCTTCTCATGATATGGGAAAAACCCGAAAAAATTTTACCCGGGTAACTAACCCTACCCTTCGAACTTGTACCAGTTGAATATAAGACAAACACGCTACCCAGGTGACTTAAAAATAAATTGTATACATATCTTAAACTTTTTTGGGAATAGCTTTTGAAGTCCACTTCATTCGAAAGATATGTTGTATATCTTGTAAACTTTAAGTGACAGACGAAAAAATACTACACAAAAATCCAAATTATTTTAAATAGTCTTTTTAGGGGCTGAAAAAAATGTTCGAGATATCCGTTGCTAATGAATTGAATCGTTCAATTCTTGGACATTCTTTCAAAGCACTTTCAATGTTCAGATGTTTCTCTAGACAGCATGGAAAGAGTATTACTCAATTAACAATAAGAGTAAGCTCAGATGCAACGTAAGCGCAAAAGACTTACATCCATGTTATTCAAAATAAGCATTCACATAGACACATGCAACATGCAATGCGATGCAAACTCGCCAACTACAGACTTTATTCTTGCGTTGCATACATAGAGAAAGAACTGCATTCTTTCCTTTATGCATTGTCTGTTGTTCAACAGCAAAGGATCGTAATGCGAGATTTTACAGCTCCTGCTATACATACATACTGCTCTTCCGCGCCATCTCTCCTTTTCCTCTAGAGGTTATGGCAGTCTCTTTGCGAGCCCCACTTCTGATTTAATGGATGTACCCTCCATCTACGTCTAGATTTCTTGGCTTTCACAAATTTTAAGGCGCAAATAGATAATTCACATTTAGTAAAATGTGTAGTATTATCGCTTTCTGCAGCCTCCATGCTTGCACTATTTTCAATATTTTAGTTATTGTCACGCCACTGCCGCCAGCGTAATTTGTGTTCTTAAAATACGGATTTATTTATAAAAGATTGATTGACTTTTCTTATGCGATATTGCCGGTCATGTTATTTAATTTGAAATGTGCACTGCGCTGGGAAGACATCCAAATGCAATTTACAGATCTAGAAACCTGTGCCAGTTTCTTGCGTTATGCTGCATTGTGAATGGTCTCTCGCACCTGCGCTTATTCCGCTTATTCTGCGTTACTTCTGCGCTTGCATCTCATTGTAAATGTACCTTATGAAATTTTAAGTCCAATATAAGCAGCGTGAGATTTGTACTTTCTCTAACAGTAAGTATATACAATGTACAAAGTCGCTACAGAAGGTATTGTATTACACCCAAAAATTTGATATCGAGATTTCACCGAAAATATATATTTTGAGGACCCCTGACTCCGAAAAAGGCATTTTTAAAAAAAGGTCCGTGTGTGTATGTGTGTGTGTGTGTTTGTAGACAGCATAGTTCAAAATCGAAAATACCGTTAAATACCAAACTTGGTAGTTATGTTAAGTATCTTCCATGGATGTGACTAAAAGACTTTTATAAAAGTCCCCCCCACCACTCACTTCCTTTACATAGAAAATGTTTTTAAAATGTTTTTCTCAAAAATGGCTCTAGCGATTTTGATTAGAATACCGAGCATTAAAGACATTTACATTACAAATAAAATGTGTATTTTGAATGTTCTGGAAATAACCTCTGAAGACCTCTTTATTCTGAATGAGTTTTGCAGAATTTTACGCAACGCTTAAACCGTAAGAGGTGGTCAAAAACTTGCTGCACAAAAAAGTAGATCTCGTTAAAACACATAATTTATGTCATATATAGTTTTCACGTAGAGTTGACCGTATTTTGAGATATTCCTTGTTATTGGTTTCAGTTTTAAACTACCCAACTTTTCTCAAACGGGACTATGTAAAGCGAAGCTAACCTCAATTGTTTCACATAACAAACAGCTTTTTAAAAGATTTGACTATCGCTTTAGCCTGGTGTATTCCCTTATTTGCCTTCTACTTACAAGGAAGCAAGTAATAAGACCAATTCTGCTAATGTTTATCTCGATTAGATAAAAGAATAATCTTTTATAAGTATCGTTTGTATTTTGAACAGCTATGGAAAGTTATGTGAATGGAAAACAGTATTTTTTTCTTTGTGAATTTCTTTCTGTAATTGTATATACTCGTTAATGTAGTACACCTCTCGCAGCAGAATTAGATAATTGTTTATGTTGGAATGAAGTCTAACCTGTGGCATGGTTCTTTAGACTAAAATTTACCGCTAATTCGGTCCAAATATCGTATTACATTATTAGTGTTTTTCCTTGCCGTAGACTGTTTAGGCGTAGAACATTGGTTACAGGCTTTTAGCGCTTACAGTAACTCAGAGTAGGTTGTGGTAAAATCTATCCAACACAAGGTTTGAGCCAGCGACCCGTTCCGAGGCTCATCTTATCCGAGGTCTTTCTAGATTTCTTGTTCTGTCCGATCTGTATAATGTGATTCAGCCCTGCGGCCGCAATCGCCGAACATGGAGTACAGCTTGTTTTGTAAGTCATTGCTGATTGTTGGCATCCATTGTTACACATGTGCGTTAGTGAATACCTGTGCCACGATAGGTCCTTTTGACATCACAGCTGTGATTCTTAACCCTGTGCGAGTCGACTGTGTTCTTTCGGAAGTTTCTTTGAACCCTGAATGAGTTTTGTTAACACCTGCGGTACTGCACGTACACCGACTTCTGGAAATTTCCAACCACGTAACCAACATACATAAAAAGGAGAACAAAGTCTTCCCCGATGGGTCACAGGGAATGCACCGCATGCAACAGTTGAAGAGTTCGACGGGAGGTTCGTAGCGAGCTATATCGCAGCAAATGTTGAAAAGAAACTATACGACAGAAGTGTTACGAAAGGCAAGTTATTTGTGAGCAGATTTTAATTAGATTATTTGTGGAATAATAAAGAATAGAGAGTTTTTGTTACAATAATAAAACTTGCTTAGGGAAACTGCAAGGTGCTGTTCCTAAAAATGTTCTTTCCAATTGCTTGGTAATAATATATTTCATCCATAATTTGCATTTCCCCAATTTTGCACGAATAGTTTGACTTCTGATTCTATCCCGTCTTGTTTTTCCAAGAAATGATTTCATATAAAGTAGATGCCTCTAAAGTCGCCGATCTTGAGCTCTCACACTTCAATGTTGATTTGGAGACTATATTATATTTTTTTTTTTTTTGTTTTTTCCTCTCGTGTTCGTACCAAATACTTTTTATAACTCCAATTTAACTTATATTTCATCATACTTACTTCCAGGTCAGTGTTCATGTGTTCTATACTTATTTGACAATTTAATAAACAAACGACGAACCCCACAGAAAACCCCTGGTCCTCCACGGGCTGCAGATTGTAAACTTATTTCGGCAAATGCTACAAACATCATCGTATACACAATAACATTCTGTAAGTTTATATGCACTATGAAACTACCCATGTATCAAAATAAATAAAGTGGACACATCGTTTAACAAGTATTGTTAGTGTAAGTCTGCTCAGTTTTTGATTTACTGTGATAATTCCAGATCTTCACATGCAAAAAATAACTTACTCATAAAGCTAAACTAACAAATAGTCCGACATCATATGTTTGCTTTAAATAATGCTGGATGCTATGAGTAAGCCACGTTTCATATTTAGAATTTCTGAAATGTTACTACTTCCTTTACCACTGAACTAGGAGAATTAAGCTATCTATGATATTTCTGATTTGAAACATTTTATTGTCTGTAACAACATTTATACCTAATTTTTTTGAAGCAATACCCTCAATTTTTAAAAAATGTATTACACTTAAAAACATAACTATAGTTCTTGTGTGTGATGGATTATCTCATACAAAATTATAAAATTTGAGCCATGTAGCTCTTACAGTTTTTAAGAAAAAGGAACACATTTTCAAAATATTTTTTTTTTAGATAATCGCAGTTAACTCGACCGAACGTATGAGCGATTGTAGAATTTCATATTCTCCTGCAGCAACTTTTAAATCAATTATATCTATCATATCTCAGGGATTGTTTACACTGACTCCGAGTATGTATATAAAGCGAGGAAATACTGCAAGTCAGTTTAAATTTATTTCTGCAAATGTTATAAACATAGCCGTATACACAATAACATTCTAGTCCGCCTGGGTAGTGTGGTGTTAGCGTGTCTGCCTCATATTCAAAAGGTCGTGAGTAGGAATCTCGTTGTTTTTTTCGGGGTTTTCCTTTATTCTGAGAAAACGATTGTCGAGTAACTTTTAGTTATATGGACCCCGAGATCATTTGAGCATCATTTTACTAACTTCATTCAACGTCCGATATGACCAACCAGGTTAAAATACGTTAAACTACACACAAAACAAACATTCTGTAAGTTTATAAGTTTATGTATTAAAATAAAGAAAGTGAATATCTTGTTTAACAACTATTAGTAGTGCAAGTCTGCTCAGTTTTAGGTTCACTGTGATAATTCCAGATCTTATCACGGAAAAAAAACTTAATCATAAAGCTAAACAAACAAAGAGTCGCACAACGAATTTTTGCTTTAAATAATGCTCGATGATATGAAGACAGCTACGTTTCATATTTGTAATTTTTCACTAAACCCAACCAAAGTTAAAACAGGACTCCGCCTCTCGACGATGACTGCATTGAGTAACAATAATTACACATCAGTCAATTAAAATGCCCCTGAAACTATTTTACTTTCAGTACATTACATGGTATGTAGGTAGAGAAGATATTGCACTCCAGCCAAAAATTCGATTTCGTTTTAGGGTACCTTGTATCCAGAAAAAAAGTATTTTTAGAACAAAGTCTCTGTGCGTGCGTGTGTGTGAACACGATAACTCAACAACGAAAAGTCGTATTATACCAAAATTTGTTTTAAGTTTAATATCTTCCAGGGATGCGACATGACTATTTTGAGGAAATTCTCCCCACTCCAAAGTACTGTTTACATGAAAAAATTCGAAAATTTCAATTTTATCAAAA
Organism: Hymenopus coronatus; assembly: GCA_030762935.1. Lineage (NCBI taxonomy): Eukaryota > Metazoa > Arthropoda > Insecta > Mantodea > Hymenopodidae > Hymenopus > Hymenopus coronatus. The sequence goes on along the minus strand of CM060898.1, from coordinate 64,895,597 downwards.
ATGGTTATAACGATTTTGATTAAAATGCCGTACATTAAAGGTATTTGCATGATAAATAAAACGTAGATCTTGATTATTTTGGAAATAGGCTCTGAAGGCCTCTTTTATGAAGTTTGCTTAATTTTGCATAACCGTAAGTTTTAGTCAAAAACTTAATACACAAAAAATATGGCTCGCATTAAAACACACAATTTATGTCATATGCCGTTTTTTTTTGGGGGGGGGGTGAATTTGACCATTTTTGTGCTGTTCCTTGTCATTGGTTTCATTTTAAAATACATAACCTTTTCTCACACAGGAATGTGTCAAATCTTGGCAATGCAAAGAAACGAATTTCTACCACAAAGCAACCAACTTTAAAAAGAGTTGACTATCACTTTAGAGTAGTGAGTTCCCTTATTTCTCTTCTACTTACAATGAAGCAAATAAGAAGACTATTTCTGAGCCCGTCTTGGTAGTGTCGACCTCTGAATTGCACTGACCACATCATTTCACCGATTCCATTCATTGTTGGATATAAACAAACAGGTTTAAGCTTCATAAAAAACTATGCTAATGTTTGTTTCGATTAGCATGAAGTGATAGAAGAATAAGTATTTTTAAGGATAATTTGTTTCAGAGATGTAGAGAAAATCATGTGAATGGAAGGAACACATCAGATGTTTACGAATTTGTATGCAGCGCTACTTATCCTATGTGCAGCATCTATGATGTGACCGGGTACATTTTCAAAGGTAGTGTATCTTAACCGGTTTCCCCCGCCACTCATCCACTTCCTCATGCCTGGCCGACCATTCGTTTCAGGTTCTCCATTCTGTGATTTAGTGCCGTTGGCTCCCCGACAGGCCTAGGCATCAAGTCCTAAATATGGAAGATATTTTCGTAGCCGACTATGAAAATATCTTAAAAGCAGCTATTTCCAGCTGCAGAACAAGACTGAATGGCTGTGAATGAATATCCAACAAACTAGCAAAGATGCTGTTGGCTTGTATTAAACGCAAGTAACTGGATTAGAAGTTGGAACCTTTAACTCAATCTCGTTTAAAATAAGGTTATGTTACTTTAAAATTATATTAGAGTGTAAACACTTTTTGCTACATGCTACGGCAGTAATTCTGTTAGAAAATTGTCTCTGAAGTAGCACAACTAAGGAAAGTTAGTTGTTTAATGCAGTTCGTTTTCCAAGCCTCCGGCCGCTTTGCCGCACATTAATAATTTCCCATATGAGCACACAAGTTTTAAGCGGTGCGGATTGCCACAGGGAAAGAAAGCTTAGTCGAAATCAAAGGGAACGAAAGACGGCGTCCAGGCCTGTTACAAAGAGACTATATCTAATTTATTCAGCTTGTTAATCGCATAAAAGGGTAGTAATGAATATGCGTCTTATCTCTCGAATCCTCCGGGCTTCTTTCCGCTAAATGTGTGGCAGACAGAATAATTTGTGTTAGAACAGCCGAAGGCTTGCTAAAGGAGAATCACTTTGTGCTGGCTTGCAAAAAAAGTAACGGAGTTACTATCGAGCTTATCGTGGTTGAGATCCAACTAAAAAAATAAATAAAAATAAAAGAAATAGCACCGAGCCTTACTTTGTAAATGAACTAGCTGTCATATCCAGCATTGCCAGTTAGATTTCTGGATATCAGATTAAATTTTTACTTTTTCTACCTGCTAACTCTACCAATGATATTCTTAACAGGTAGAAAAATCTGATGCGTTCCATTCACATGACTTTCTTTACATCTCTGTAACAAATTGTTGACGTCAATATTAGGTAGCGATTTATCACGAATTGCCTCTTGCAGAGGACTAATGAACGATGAGTAAAAGGGGGTGGATATCGATAGTTTCGAGGTCCTCTTAGTAAAATGGATTTTATTATTGCATCTTTCCAATATTTACATTTGGATTATTCGCCTCCGTCTTGTAAACTAGCAATCGCAGCATTTATGCCGACAGGTAACATATTCTTTCAGTTTTGTAATAGTACTCAACCATGCAGTGTGTCCGGTGGTCACTTCTATCTCGCTTGGAAAGAACACACACCTCAACACCGTTGGACACACTCATGTCATCCTTCCTCCTGCATAGCCTCTCATCAAAGCGGCACGGGTTCAATTCCAGGTGACCAAGTGTGGGATTTCTGGTGGACAAAGCGGCGCAGGGCGGGTTTTCTCCGGATTCTCAGGTTTCCTTCACCATCGCATTCCACCGGTGCTCCATCTTCATTCCATGTATCTCAGTGTCATTGCCTGCGGTGCCATGGTATTAAAACGGGCGTTAAACACAAAAAGAATCCTCCTGGGGTTTGACACACGATACTCGTAAGTCTATGGTGGCTGCAGTGTGGAACCCCTTCGCAATTTCTCTCCTTCTCTCTCTCCCCCCTCTCTCTCTCATACACACCACACGCACACACACGCACACACACACAACACACAGATCATTCTTCGTAGTTTGAGTTAACATGCTAGACTTGGTTTCCAAGGTCGCGTTCAAACCGGCGGCGAGCGATGAAATTGTTTCGGGAGTAAAAAATCCTTAGTTTATCTTACTTCGGAACGGAAGTAAAGCCGTTGGTCCCATGTCGTAGATTTACAGAAAGTAAAAGAACTTCAAGCCGATAAAGAGGCCTCTGAGCAAAATTAGCTGTCTTTCACACCCAATATAGGATGTGACGCTAAGAACCGCAGCAATTAAGGAACGTCCATAGATAAAACTCAATTACACACATAAGCTTAACAAATAATTTTCTCAAGTCTAAAAAGATATTTTGCTAGCCGGTCCCAAACCTGTATAAAGCGGGAGGGAAAACTTGACGTGAAGGAAATAGCATATCACCGTTTTAGGACATCCCAGTCAATGAAAGAATTTACGGATCCAACTGCGACACAAAATGACAGTGTGGGAACTTATAAATTCCGAGTTGGCATTAAATGACACGCTTAAATGTATCTCCCTGTTTTTATAGATGACGAGCCTTTCAAGCCTAAAGTACTCGCAATGACATACACTAAATTTAGATCACAGAACTTTCCGGTGACATTTTGGCTGTGGTCTCCCATTTGGGGTGGTATAAATAATTTTATATGTTGCCGTGTTCGCGAAGATGTCATGTTTGAGATAGAAAATCGAAAGTGTCTTCCAAGCAAAGGTACACATAGGAGGCCATATTAAAGCTGATAAGATAATCGAATGCAGTTACGTATCCTACGTTAGTGTTTCGGTTGAAAAATTGTGCAAGTTTGGAAAGATTTTGGAAAGGAAAAAAAAATCGGTTGTGCTCAATTCACAGGACTTTCACTGCCTTTTCTGCAAACAAACTATTCTTACAAAAGATTATCCTTTTATCTACATCATGCTAATCCAGATAAAGATAAACATTAATAAATTTGTATAATCTTCTTTTTAAGCAGACGGTAAATAAGGGGATACACTAAGCTAAAACGATACTCAAATCTTTTAAAAGCTTGCGGATACGTGAGCAACTGAAGTTCGATTCACTTTGCATTGTGACGGCAGATAAAACAAAAGGCAGATAAAAAGAATGTGACCTCATTTGAGATAAGTTACGTAGTTTAAAATTGAGGCCAATAACAAGGAACATCTTGGAAGCGTTAACTCTACAAAAACAATGTATATGACATAAATTGTATTTTAACGATATCTACATTTTTTGTGCATGTTTTCTTACGGTTTACCAACTATGCAAAATTCATCAAAATTCATCCAGAATGAACAGAGCTTCAGAAACTATGCCCAGAAAATTCAAGATATATATTTTATTTGTGATGTAGCCATATTTAATATACGGTATTTTAACCATAATCGTTAAAGCTATTTTTCAGAAAATAAAAAGTTTAAAAATGTTTTCAATGTAAAGGGTAGTTTGGGACGGAATGGATTTTATTGCAAATCTTCGTGTTGCATCCTTAAGTACCAAGCTTAGTATTTATTTTTTAGTTTTTGAGTTATGCTGCCCAAGGACACACATACCCACGGACCTTTTTCTATAAATGCTTTCTTTTGGACTCAGGGAATCTGAAAACTTATATTTCCAGCTAAATCACAAACTAAATTTTGGGTGGAATACAATACCTTATTTGTACACCATGTACATGGTATGTGTAGAGAACACTTATTCTTCTATCGACTTCATGCTAATTGAGATAGCATTACCAGAAAGGCTATTACTACTTGTTCCTTATAAGTAGGAGGGAAATAAGGGAATACACTAAGTTAAAGCGATAGTCAAATCTTTTCAAAGCTGGTAGATATGTGATTGAAATTCGTTTCTTGGCATGGCCAGGTGTTGACCAATTTCTATATTAGAAAGATTTAAGTATTTTAAAACTGAATCAATAACAAGGAATACTTCTCACCCGGAGACCCGGATTCGATTCCCGGCTGGGGCGGGGAAGTTTTTTTTTAGTCAGAGGTATTCCCTATTCCCCACAGAGTAAGGAAGTATGAATGTGAGAAATATTGTGTGTGTGTGTGTGTTTGAGAAAAATAAATGATTTAAACCTACAGACAACGAGTTGTTTCAAGTGCAAAGCCCCCGATATGACCTTAGATGTTAAAGGAGGCTATATAAATGAAACAATAAAAAAAAAAAAAAAAAAAAAGGAATGTCTCGGAAATGGTCAACTCCACGAAAAAGATTGTATATGACATAAATTGTGTGTTTTTTTTTTTGTTTTTTTTTTATAAAACAGTAACGGAGTCTGATCAGGACTCCGGTACTGTATCCCTATTTACATTTCCCCCCGTAGGTTTTACTGATTACTGGTTTACTGGTTTTTACTGTTTCTTTTACAAACATATACACATTGCACAAACATATAACATCCATGCCCAAGGCGGGACTCAAACCCACGATCCCCTGCCCACGAAGCACCAAAGCGAGACGCTTTAGCGAGCGCGGCCATGGGGACCGGCGTTTTAACCAGATCTACATTTTTGTGGATAAAGTTTTTGTCTATTTCTTACTGTATACCAGTTATGCAAGAGGAATTCAGAATGAAGAGATCCTCAGAGGCTATTCCCAGAAAATTCAAGATATGCATTTCATTTGTCATGAAAATGTCTTTAATATACGATATTTTAACCAACATCATTAGAGCTATTTTTGAGAGAATTAAAATTTTCTAAACTTTTTCCATTTAAAGATAGTTTGAGTGATTTCCTCAAAATTTTCATGTCGCATCCTTGGAAGACACTAAACTTAAATACCAAGTTAGGTATTTTACGACGATTCGTTTTTGAGTTGCGTGTTCACAGACACACGGATACTAACACGGACCTTTTTCTTAAAATGCTAATTATGGGACCCTAAAACGTGTATTTCCGGGATATTTTGGTATCGAATTTTTGGGTGGAGTGAAATTCCCTCTCTGCCTATGTGCTATGTAGAGAAAGTAAAAATGCTTTTTCTAGATACAGGAACCCTAAAACGTGTATTTGCGGTGAAATCTCGGTATCGAATTTTTGGGTGCAGTGCAATATCTTTTCTACTTATGTATTATATAGAGAAAGATTTGTTTCTCTCTCTCTCTCTTATTCTATTAATTAAGAAGGACTTAAAATCTGTATTTCTGGTGAAATCCCTAAGACATTTTCAATACCTCTACTTTCGGTACCTAAGCAGTAGATTAAGTAAAAATATGTGTTCCATTCACATGGTTTTCTCTATATCTCTGTAACAATGTATTATTAAAAACCTTACTCTTCTATCTACTTCATACTATTTGCTTCCTTGAAGGGAAATAAGGGAATACACAAGGTTAAAGCGATAGTCAAATATTTTAAAAGCTGGTTGTCATGTGGTTGTTCTTTGTATTGCCAAGAGTTAACAAATTCCGTATGAGAAAAGATTAAGTATTTTAAAACTGAAACAAATAACAAGGGATATCTCGGAAATTGTGAACTTCTTGAAAAAATGTATTTGATACAAGTTGTGTGTTTTAATAAGAGCTATATTTTCTGTATAGTAGGTTTTTGTCTATCTCTTACGGTTTACCGGTTATAACATTTTATCAAAATTAATTTAGAATAAAGAGGTCTTAATAGGCTATTTCCAAAGAAACCAAGATTATAATTGTGGTGTAAATATCTTTAGTATACGGTATTTTAATCAAAATCCATAGAGGCATTTTTGAGTAAATCAAATTTTTTGAAAGGGTAGTTTGAGGTGGGAGAGAGTTTTCTCAAAATGTTTGTGTCGCATCCTTGGAAGACTATAACTTAAATACAAAGTTTAGTATTTTACCGACTTTTCGTTTTGAGTTATCGTGTTCACAGACTATGGACGGACACACACACATACACAAAGGCACGCGTTTATATACAGGGGGTCCTAAAACGTGTATTTACGGTGAAATCGCAGTATCGAATTTTTTCTACCTATATGCCGTATAATAGTGTGAAAGTAAAAATGTGTCTAAAATGAAATCAACATAATATTTTTCGAGTCGTATTTAAGAGGAATTCGCAAATCCTAGAAAAGTTAATATAGCAAAGTCCATATAAAACCAGAGCTGTATAAAACTGAAGCGTTTTTGTGATCAGAGTGTAAGGAGGGACTGAAAAATGTGGAGCCGTGGTCTGGAGTGCCCTTTCGAGCTCCTCGCCTGACAGGTCAGCACAAAGAAGCCGTTGAGATTCGCCCGACATCACGTCTGCAAAGGAAAACTGCTCACTTCCCAGACAAACCAATCCCTATTGAAAGTCATGCATTTAATTTGAGGATAGAACACAAACTCTAATCTAATGTCAATTTATCTACATTAATGGCTCATTCACATAGAAAAGTTAATGCAAACGCGACTATACGAACGTATGACATGTACATGAAATTCGCTTTGTCATTCACAATAATTATAATAATAATGTTAATGTCGATACTAAAATAAAACAAGTGAAGTGTGAACGCGATTAAAATGGAGGCTACAAGTATTCACGAAGATGCAGCAATGCAATTAATGCTACTACAAACTGCATTGTCTTTGTGCGTGTGTGTGTGTGGGGGGGGGGTCTACTATATTTAAAAACAAAGAAGTCTAGACTTGAGACATTTTTTAACTAAATCTGTACTACCTTATTACATTCATCAAATGATTCTGTATGAAATTTCAGAATAACTTAACACTTAAAATAAATGGAAAAACAAAATATACTGTACTAATGTTTTAACGTCAAATGATGCTAATAATATATTATGATATTTTATTCCGTACATGAAAGAAAACGGATAGCTTAAAACATAATCAAGTTTCTCACTACCAAGCAAACATATTATTATTGAAACCTACCTTCACAATTAATTTCATTCGCAATCTTTTTTCAAATATTTTATTTCAGCAAATTATATTTGTATGCTTATGCTTATATAGACAACGATGATTTTGAAATAAAATAATCAATTTCTCATCATATGACTGCATATTTTCGCTTCTTTTGTTTTTGTGCAGTGCGATAGTGTTTTGTTTTTCCTCTTGAATCACGTCAACATGAACGCTAAAGCTTGGAGATTGCAAGATTTGGCGTTAGCGTCTGGCGATACTGTTCATGTTCATGTTAATGAAATCGATAGAGAATGGTCCCATTTATTAACCTGATCATAAACACTACAGCTTAGTGTTATCTTTGCGTGAATTTTTCTATGTGAATGGGCCAAATGCAGGATACGTTAATGTTAATTGATAATTGTACGAATAATGTGCAATACACATAGTTAACAGTCATGCAAAGAACTCTTTCGTAAACATAACCTTGTAGTAGTGAAGTCCTCTTATTCCTCAGAGCCTTAATGAATGCACGCCAGCTTTTTCTGTTATTTGACAATGCTTTAATTTCCTTCCAGCTCTTTCCTGAAACTTCTTACTCCTTCTTAACTGTGCTGTACCACGTAATTCTTGGTCTACCTGATCTACTAGTTAATCCTTGAGGGTTCCAATCGAAAGCCGTTTTAGCTATACTATCTACCTTATCTTATCTCCTCATCACGTGTTCGATCCATTTCCATTTCCTATATTTCACCTCTTTCCCAATTTCCTTTTGGTTAATTATTTTCCACAGGTACTTATTTGTACCTATGATTATTCTCAGACATATATTATTAAACACTTCTAATTTCTTAGCAACTGAGCTAGTAACTTTACAAGTTGCACATACATATAATAAGCCAAATTTCACATTTGTATTAAATATTCTTTAAATTTTAAGGATATTTGTTCTGATTTGCATAGGGAAGATAACTGTGCAAATAGTTTCTTTGATAAAGGGATTTAAGCGGGGGCGTCGCTTTAGGGGACGCTAGTACGCTAAGCGTTCCCCTCATTTTTGTGTGTTTAATTGTTTTATATTTATTTTGCTTTCTATCAGCTTTAAAGGAGGACAACTATAGTATGTAATCACTTAATAGCGATTTTTTCGCAATTCATACTGTTGAGCAACTGTAATAAGTCTAACTAGCAAACACAAGATTTACAAGTCAATCCATTCCGTTCGAAAACAGCAGAGTACGCTGAGACCCATCAGCATTTCACTGCCTGCATGTGATATGGCTAACAGGACCTCCCCGCAAACCCCTGACCGTCCACCTGTCTACCCCTCTCGCTTTCGCAAACTCTCACATACCTACCGAGCATACGCTGGCGTTCAGCTGTGTACCCCGGCGTTTTTCTGTATCCGGAGCACTGTTGAGCTAATGTTAATTGTGCTTCTTTGTGAATAAAATTGTAGTGCGTGTTCTGCAGTCACTGGCTAATATAAATGCTTGCCATAATGAAATAAACTCGCCATTGCAAATATACAAACCCTAAGAATGCGAGGCTTTCATTGAAGAGTCTGTCCAAAATGGTGTCCAGTGGAATAGAAATGTAAGTTTCAGTAACCCTCAAAAGGCTAAATTGAAAGTGTTGACATGAAATCATTGACTTGCCAAGTTCTTCAAATGAAATCCAGATTTGAAGATTTTCCTCAGCTCGAGTTTGTAGAATTACTGAATGAAAAAAAAACTGCATGGAACATAAGAAAGAATTTCCTTAGACGAACATTTCCAAACTAATAAAGCAATATCCTGGTTATTTTAATTCAGACCGGAATGAAAATGAGCTCTTCAATATTTGTGCAGATGATCAAAAGCATCTATCACCACAAAATGTACTGAAGTATTTGGTTATAAATGGCTAAGGCTCGGTGTATGAGGAGGTGACTAAGCTATTGCGTATAGCTGTAACATATCCTGCTACGACAAGTAGTGAGAGATCAATGAGTACACTCAAGAGAATTAAAATATACTTAAGAAACTCAATGACCAATCAGCGTTTGTGCAACGTAAGCATTTTACCTGAAGAAAAAAAGTTGGGAGAACTATTCTGATGCCGCCTTTATTGACAAGGTAATTGATACGTTCGCAACAAAGAAGAACCGACGAATGGATTTCGTGTATAAGCCAGTTTAGGTGAGCGTTATTATTTTCAATATAACTATTATCATTATCAATCTCAAACATAATTTATAGTCGCAATATTCGATAAAATGTGCAACTGCCCACCTCCACCTTTTATTTCTAGCAGTAGGCGTTTAAACTATAGCGTTCCCATTTTTTTTTTATTTTTATTATTTCACGCTACGCTACAGCCTCCGATTCCGGTAATGGGTTGCCATCCAAGCATCCGAATCTGAAATCAACATAACCTTGTGCATACACATTATCCATTTTAAAATGTTGTGTCAGTAACGAATATGAAAATACCTCATTTTAACATCAGGCAAAAGGGAAATATCAATCGCCCTAATACAAAGCCCTCTTGCTTCCAAAAATATGTATACTGTGAAACAATTAAAATATTTAATACCTTTCCCAGTAATCTCACGGGAAAAGTTAGCAATTTTATAGTTTTAAAGCTTCTCTTACATAGTACGTTTGTGATAAATAATATTAATCTGTATAAGAATACTTAAATGAATAATCAATCCAATTCTTTTCTTGTAATACAAGAATTAAGTCAAGTGACCAGACTATTAAAGTCAAATGAAGTCATTTTATGTTTAATGTACAGCCTTAATATTTGCATGCTTTAATATGCAAACATTAAGTTCCTTTGAGATGACATTGTACCCACATTTCAATCTAAAAAGCTGATGTGTCACATTCACATGCCTTTCTCTACATCTCTGAAACAAATTATTGTAAAAAAACTTATTCTTCTGTCTGATTTATGCTAATCGAGATAAACATTAGCAGAAATGCTTCCTTGTAAGTAGAAGGGATATCATGAAATACACATTACTCTAAAACGATAGTCAAATTTTTTAAAAGCTGATTGCCATGTGGATGAAATCCGTTTCTTTGCATTGCCACAAGTTGAAAAATTCCTGTTTGTTAAAAGTTTTAAATATTTCAAAACTTAAACCATTAATAAGGAATATCTTCAAAAATGGAAACTCCACGAAAAAAAAAAAAATATATATATATATATATATATATATATGACATAAATTATGTGTTTCAACGAGATCTACATATTTTGTGTAGAAAGTTTTTGTCTATATCTTATGGTTTACAGTTATGCAAAATCCAGCAAAATTCATCCAGAACAAAGAGGTCTTCTGGAAATAGCCTCTGAAGAGATCTGTATTCTAGATGAATTTTGCGGAATGTTGTATAACGGTTAAACCGTAAGAGATAAGACAAAAAGTTACAACAAAATGCAGATCTGTTAAAACACATAATTTATATTCTTGTAGAGTAGGCTTTTTTGAAATATTCCTTATTATGATTTCAGTTATAAAATACTTAACTTTTCTCAAATGGACCATGGAAAGGGAACCGAATCTCATTGCAACCAGCTTTTAAAAGATTTGACTATCACTTTAGCCTAATATATTCCGTTATTTCTGCTTACAAGGAAGCAAGTAATAAGGCATTTCTGATTATGTTGATCTCGAGAAGCATGATGTAGGTAAATTAATAATATTTTGTAACTGTAGTTTGTATATGGAACAGTCAGAGAAAGTCATGAGAATGGAACACATCAGATTTTTATAGCTGGAAATGACATCACAGAACATTCTGAAAAATTGTAGAAGCCGAAGCTCTGGAGTAATTTAGATTTACCAGACGTGTCGCGTTCCAAAGCCTCCGGTTACCGTCGCGCCGTACTTCCTATATTAAGCATTCCAATGTCTCCAACTGCATCAATTCAGATACCAAGACGAACCTGAGAGCGGCAGCACAAGGACGGCACAGTAACAATTATTTTAAATAAATTTGCCACTGCATGTTATGGAGTTTTATTGTGAGGATGCGAGAGTTTAGTATCTTCTGTAGTTTCGGAGTGTAACTGTTGCATAAAGACAGAATGAATGCTGTTATAAGGGAGGGGGTAATAAGTTATTTATTAGAACATTAGTTTAATTTAGTTCCATAATTGTCTTTGTATTTTCACCCTTATATTGTCTATTTAATGAAAATGCTTTAAGAATGCTTTTGTATGCTTAGTATATTTTGCGTATATTAAGTTTTAATTTACAGTGTCTTGTTTTAGTAGTAAAATGACATGATTCTAAATAAAAGTGTATAATATGGAGTTTGAGTTTAGTACACATATAATAAAACAGATTAATTTGCTTCATCCCTTATCCCCTTCCCCTGAAAAATATGCATATGCTAGCATTTTTTATTATTCGAGAAGGATTGCTCTTTTACTCAACAAGCTGTGATAATATAATCAAGCTAAGATGAAATGCATTCTATTATATACTTCAATGTATCTAGAAGTGTTTGGGCCTCTGGTTCGCCTCCGCCATCGCGAAACAAAGAGCAGGCGCATGTTGTCAATCACGCTTTGCTATAGCTGACAGGTTTGAACTGAGGGCTTGGCAAGGGAGTGGTGCAATTCACCCACCAACATAAACAGCTGTTCCTCATATCGGCACGGGCTGTACATTGCACATTCGTGCTACAGAAAGTAAAAGGGGACAAATACTAGCTATTATAGAATTGCAGATATTGTGCATCCCTGTTATCCTCTGCAGGGACGCAGATAATGCGGCAGCGCTCTGGGGAATGGATTTTAAGGAAGAACTGCCCATGCAGACTAGCAAGGTGTTTGTTGGAAAGGTGAATCCGCGGTGCATAGTACGGCCGTCGTGCTATTGTTTACAAGTGCCCACTTGACCTACCACGTCGCCCTCTCTTTACACGACTTGTGGCGCTAAATGTCAGTCTTGTAGCAAGCCACTCAACATACAGACAGACATACCCGGAACTTCCGCCTCCTTCAAAACCGGGATCGATTCCAGCTCCAACTTTGTTTCTAGCAATCTGACCATACAATTTAGGAGATATTATTTATTTATTAAAGTGTTCTAAGTGCATACATAGTCAGGTGGCTCAGACATTTCTTCTGAAACTGGCATTTGGGAAATGATAGAATCGATTTCCTCTGTCGACCACTCTGACCCATGGGTTTCTTTTCGGATCACTAGGTAAATTTGGGGAGGTATTTTCATTCCCACGAAATACCTGTCCCTTCTATTCATCTCCATTTCATCTCGCTGTTCTCTTTCAGGATTGTAAGTGTCGGTGAGGACTGCGGTGATGGCGCCCCTCCGTGAAGGTGACTTCGTTTTGGAAATACAGCTCTTGGCGCGGGATGGCGTTGGAAGTAGTCTATAGATCCAGGGAGTTTGGTGAGACCTGGAAGGCGGGCTCCTAGTGCTAGCCGTGTCGAGATAAAGAATAATTGAAACTGTTAAGGACCCTCCACGGTGGTTCTTGCACCGCTGTCCGGTTTCGGACACCCTTTGAAATTACTCTCATCTCATCCTATTCTCCTGAGGTCAATGGCTGCAGTTTGTAATCTCCTTCGACACACACACGCACGCACGCACGCACGCACACACCGAGTCGTGCCGTGGCCGAGTAGTTAGACCACTTGCCTCTCACCTAGACAGCACGGGTTCGATCCCAAGCGACCGCATGTGAGATTTGTGGTGAACAAAGCTACGTAGGGGTGGATTTTCTCCGGGTTCTCCAGTTTCCCCCGCCATCGCATTCCATCTTTCATTCTTTCTTTCATTTCATACATACCAGTGTAATCGCCTGAGGTGCCACAAGTAGTAAAAGCGGGAATTAAACACTACCCAAAAAAAACACATACACAGAGGACTGACCTTAACCCTAGTTAATTGGCCAGGTCATAACTATTTCACTGTACAAAGTTTTATTGTCTTGCATAGCTATTCTTTGTTATCTAGGATCTGATCTAGGTATGCCTACCTTTTTTTCAACCGACCATTTCTATTTCCTCTTTACCTTCCACAAAAACTTCCCTAATTTAGGTATTGCTTCCGATCTTCAAAAATCTAAGTGTAATTTCTTGTTCCTCGATAACCATTTCTTATTTATTAAACTTTCTCTCCAATCCTATGTGGCCTTACATTGAACTAAAACGTGAGTTTCATTTTCCTTGTCCCCACAAATGGGGGACAATCTTGGGATAATTTCCCCCCTCATTCCCCTTAGCATCCAAACACGAAATCTAAACCAGGCTAATCCTTCTCGTTCATATCACTTTCCTCCAGGAGATATATTTGATACGTTTATGCCCTTCCTTTGTCATGCTTAAAATAACTATAATCAACCCGCATACCCTTCTTGGACCTCATCATTAGCATAATATGCTCTTGGTCATGTCTCATTGGCTAACGGACAGGAACAGCCACCTGCGACAAGAATATTTATCTACTGAAAATAATACTTTTGTATATTTTCAAAGAACCTTATTAATTTTTCCAGGATTATGGAAGAATACTTTATGTCATGATCGGTATTCACCGGAAGATGAATAAGGAGAGAAAGGAGAGGGAGAGTTAACGAGGTGAATGGATAGACTGATGCTTTCGATATCTCTAGTCTTAGAGTCCCCGAGGTAGGTAAATGAAGATACATTCCATTCTCTCGCTTAGTATGACTAACCACCCAAAAACATATTTTGGCTTCACGAGCTTTTCCGCTACTTCCGTTAAAGCATTTCAGATACCATATAAGTGATAAACCAATACTGCTGTTTCAGTGTTGTGTTTCACATACATCTTTACGGATTTCGAAATCGTGAGTATTTGTATTCATGAATTTAAAACTTTACTACATAAATTTTAGTTTCTACTACTGTTACATAATACATTTGTTTAACATTATTCGTTTTGCATTTCTACATAATAATGATAGATTATGATACAAGGGTTAACAGTAGGGTTTTAATTTGCGAGTAGGAAATGTTTGCGAAACGAAGGCCATAGGCCGAGATGGTGCATACTAGTTACTTTCTCTAACACGTATGTACGTACATACAATGTGCATACTGTTCGCTAACGGTAAGAAAGTCACTGAAAGGAGTGTGTTATCGCATGTCTGTAAACAGTGCAACAAGGACAGTGAATGTGTGCGACATATCAGCAATATCGCCTCATTCCCCGGGGACTTTCTTTGCTGTGGGAAACAGTAGTAGCTAGAGAAGGTATTTCACTGGAAATATATGTTTTGAGGTTTCCTGAAGAAAAAAAAGAAAAAAAAAACACATTTTTGGGAAAAGGTGTGTGCCTGCGTCTGTGGAGAGTATAGCTCAAAAACGAAAAGACCGTTAAATACCAATCTTCGTATTATGTTTAGTATCTTCCAAGGACGCGACACGGAGATTTTCAAGAAAATCCGCTCACCCCAGACTACCCTTTACATGGAAAAATTTGTGAAAGTTTTGTTTTACTTAAAAATGGCTCTAATGCTTTTGATTAAAATGCCGTATATATATCACAAATAATATTTATATTTTTAATTTTCTGGGAATAGCCTCTGGAGACCTCTTCATTTTCGATTAATTTGGCTGAATTTTGCATAGCTGATAAACCGAAAAAGACAAACAAAAAACTTACTACACGAACAATGTAGATCTCGTTAAAGCATAATTTATACTTTTTTTTTTTTTTTTTTTTTTTTTTGTAGCTGTTTGTTTAACGTAATTCTGCTCAAACTGAAAGTCACTTTGGTTTCATCTCTCTTGTTTTACTGTTGGCTATGCAAAGCGAACCGATCTTCAATTATTTCACATAATGACCAACTTTTGAAAGATATGATTATCGTGTTATCTAACGTGCTCCATTGTGCTCCCTCTGTTTATAAGGAAGCAAGTAATAATAACAATTCTGCTTATGTTTATGTCGATTAGCATGGTGTAGATAAATGAATAGTCTTTTGCAAGAATAGTTTGCTTGCGAAACAGGTAGAGAAAGTCATGTGAATGGAACACATCTAAATTTTTAGACAGCGATTGAATTTGTGAAATGCCAATTATTTATATTGCTTCCTAAAACTAAGAGACATGAGGAACATACTGGATCATATGTTCACACTCAGACACATTATTGAAAAAAATGTTAGCTAGAGAAAAGGAAGTGCATTGTGTGCTCTTTGAACTTGAAAACGCAAACGACTCAGTCCCCATAACCTTATATAGATTTGAAATTCCGGAACTATTCATTCAATTTATAAAGAGGTTATAGGTATGATTGTAATGTTGTGTAAATGTGGGAAATACATTACATTACGTTTTCTGCTTAACTAAAGGACTGAGGCAAGGTTGTGGTTTGTCACCAACATTATTTAAAATATATTTGGAATATATATTAAGAAAATGGAAGAGGATATGTGACAAAATGGGTTTTGAAAAATAATGCCAAAACCATCTATAATTTATTATTTGCCTATAAATAGAATACAACAGGACAAGATCAAGATGATGTTGAATTAATGGTACGTAAACTTGTGGATGCTTTTAAGCAAGGGGGATTTCAATCAAACTTTGAAAAGACAAAATACACAGTAGGGGACGCCCTGGAGAAAATCTTAAAATAAATGATAATGTAGTACAAAAGGTCAACGCCTACTAATATCTTGGATCCATTATTAACTAATTTGGCACAAGTAAAGAAGGCGTAGCTAATAGAATCAATATTGCAAGAGGATCTAATGATCGTTGAATGGATTATTTTGGAACAGAAAATTGAACATAATGAATACAGTAGTAGAAAACATTTTAACCTATGGGGGAGAGGTAGATTTTACAGATGGGGGCAGAGGGAAATGCTCTTATTAGCGATAGAGCTGAACGGGTTGAAAAGGGACATAAGAATATCATAATTCAATATATCAGCAATGATCATATAAGACTCCCAATGAATACAGAAGAGACAGTGATAGACAAGACTAGAAGCACGAACTTTAATTGATATGGGCACGGAAAGAGAATGAAGCAAGAGATATTGCCATACAATTTTACAAAAGAAACTGATCTACTAGGAGAAGAAAATGAGGAAGGGCACGCTTGACAGGGAGGACTGAAAGGACATTGACAGGATAGAACAACTTGGGCAAGTGTAGCCGGAAGTAAAGGCATGTCAAAGTAAACGTAAAAATAAAATAAGAGAAATCGCATTTAGAACGAGAGCAACGAATGTGTGCAACAGATGTCAAATGGCTTGATGTATTGTTAATTCATTAGCAGTGCTCACAACATATAAATAATCCACCTAAAGAATGTTATAAGCTTATGGTACGCATTAATATCTGAATATTCTTAACATTAGGGCAAAGCTTAGTCATTGAATAATTGGCTCACAATGGTATAGACTTCCCTATTTATTTTTCTCTTCGAAATAAGTCAAAAGCTCATTTCGAACAATGAAATTGTTTCAGGCTCAAGCATAGTTAGTTCTTACGTATTTCCACACGCTGAATTAAAAACTCGAGATAAAAATCACCAGTTAGCTTATGTTTTGGAGGTAAAGTAGCATTTCATGTTTGTTAAGCAAAATATTCAGTTTGAGGGAATTTTTCTTTGGGAGTTAGTACACCTGTCAAGCGACAAAAAAAAAATATATATATCTTCAGCTGTGTGTAGGTTGTAAACGTATTTACGTTGCTGCAGTTGTGCGTTTCATATTGGTTCTATTGTGATAAATCCAGAATTTTTATTTAGGAATGCTTTAAAAGTATAAAATTATTTTAAAATGCCACGAAAATGCTTAAATTTAGTGAATAATGGTTGTTATATTTGTGGTGAAACAACATTTTCGTCACAGAAACTCAATCTTGACGCCTGTAGTGAAGACTGCTTATCAGTATGAAAGTAGGAGATCAGGGTAAGGGCATGAACTCCACATGCATGTTGCAACTCTTGTTCAGTTGCACTGCGAGAATGGCCGTAAAAAATATAAACTCTACCTTTTCTTGTGCCTATGGCTTGGCTGCAGCTTAGGAACCATACAGTGACTGCTATCCCTGCTTGACTACACCTATAAAGCAAGATTGTCTATGAAGAAAAGAACAGTTCAATACTCGAATCTTCGTTCTGCTATTCGGCCTATCCTACATTCAGATAGTCTACCAGTTCCTAGTTCCTACTTCACCCGAAAATTGTGTGTATGAAGCTGAAAATGAGGACAATTGGAACAAGAAGAAGAACCCACCTTCCACATATCATGACACTGATGAGAAAGAAGATAAACCCCAAAGCGGAATTGGGTGGTCTCATTAGAGACCTTAATCCGCCAAAGGAGAAGGCAGAAATTCTAGGGTTTAGGTACCAATGGAATCTTCTCGAAGGTAGTATCAGGGCCTCTAAGAACAGTTATAAGGATTTGCTTCCCTTTTTGAGAAGAAAACCAAATTTATTATTTTCAGTGACATTAGTGACTTCATGAAATGTTTGAATTTGAACCATGATCGAACTAAATGGAGGCTAATCATAGACTCCTCTAAGCTTAGTTTCAAAGTTCCATTGCTTCATAATGGCAACTGTCTTCCTTCTCTTCCTGTTAGTTATGCAGTACACACGAAGGAGATTATGCAAACATGACAGCCCTTTTAGACTCTACCAAATATGAACATAGATGGAAGATCTGTGGTGAGCTAAAAGTAATTGCTATACTCTTAGGAATGCAACTGGGTTACACAAAGTACACTGTTTTTTTTTTTTTTTATGCATGCATATAATCCATTATATACAAGCAGATTGGTCCGCAAGATTTTTACTCAAAATCTAAATTCAATTTAATACATATAAAACGGAATTCACCTCATCCAACCATGCATAAAATCCTTCAATTAAAAGACTAATGATTATGCTACCTTCGCACAATCAAGAAAACTTAACCCTGGCCTCTCGTGGACCCAAAACATGTTCTTCTCCTACCCCTACATATTAAGCTGGAATTTATGAAAACAATTTTGAAGGGTATGAACCAAGGAGGACAGACTTTTAAGCACGTAAGAGAGTAAATTATCAAACCGGTGTAAAGTTAAGGAAATTAGGAAATTATTTTTGTTGGACTGCAAATTAGAAGAATTGTAAAGGATCATGCAAAAACAAAAAAAAAAAAAGGCATGTTTTTTATGGAGGGTCTTTACTACAGTGGTTCTCAGCGTCCCATTCTACATTGGGTGTGAAAGACCGTTTAATTTTGCTCAGAGGCCTTTCTATCAGGCTTGAGGTTCTTTATACGTGCCGTAAATCTACGACACGGGACCAACAGCTTTTCTTCCCTTCTGAAGGAAGCCATACTAAGGATTTTTACACCCGAAAAAAATCCATCGTCCTCCGCCGGGTTTGAACCCGCGACCTTGGGTATATGAAGTAAGCAAGGTCACCATTACACACGGAGGGCGACAGGATCATGAATGTGACCGAGTTTTGGAGGGAAAGAAAAGGAAGCTTGAGAAGCCATCATGGATTTTTAGCAACATAGGAGATGATAACATACTCAAACTGCAAAAATACCATGAACTCGGATGCAACATGGCCTTTAGAATCCATTTTCTCTACTCCCACCTAGTAGTAGAGCTTGCGGATTACTGCTGGTATTTGTGTAGGGGTGCTCCGGAACGCTTACAAGAGGCAAGCCAAACGTCGACGATTTCGTGAAGTCTCCACATATTTCTCTTCAGACCAACTTTTTTTTGCCAGGGTCTCTTCCATCGATTTAGAACTCTTAGAATGTTAACTGTCATTAAAAAAAATGAAATGCCCTTTCAATGTTGTTGGCATGTATAACTAAAATATATCTTTTCTCCAAATCCGTTAAACTACAACTTTTCCATCTAGTGTATATCATAGAAATTAGACCCAAGAAAACTATTTCGTAGTCATATTTGTTTTTCTCAATCCAAAATTAGTAAAACATTGACTCATAAAGTTCAGGTAACATTCGAAAATACTATATTTATTGCCCAGTGTTATTTGGACATGATTTGCTTTACACCAGCAATGAAGCAATTAAATGTTATTTCGTATTATTTTCTAGTCTTACACCCAGAGGTCACGTCTGTGGCCCGTATTTAGGAGATCGCGGTTTCGAGCACCATGGCCGGCCTACCTGACCAAAGGTTTTATTTCGGAGGTCCATTAAATCCTCCTGAATTTTTTCGTCCACTATTCCCTGTCCCCTTCATTTCGTAAACATCTCTTTCCGGAGTGAAGGGCCAGGTGATGGTGTTCGGTGGAACCGCTCGATGAGTGTCCGCCTTCGGGTTTGAGGCTCCCTTTAGGGCTCCACCGGAAGGTTCGGGTGTGAGCAGGGCCTAGGGCGGCGTCGGAGGCGTTCCAATTGTAGGCGGTAGGGACCCCATCCATATTTACGCCGCGCACCCGTCTCATCCGATCTGGTCGCCCTTAGGATTTTTCCTTACATCCCTCTCTCCCTGAGGTCACGTAAGAGGCAGAGTCACAAAGGACAACGTTCGATGCTTTTCCCGTCCGCATATATCCCTAATCTATTCTTAATCTTTCTGAGACTTTTCATTTCAGTTTCTTCTAAATTCATATTTGCCGCATTTAATCATCTTTTAGGTTGTACTATATAACGACTAGCGTTTTAGATCAAAGAAAGCAGATGACTGCAGTATAATATATGGGTTAACTCTACAACGAATTACAATAAATTGAAGTATGACGATTTGAGTTTGAACAGGTAATGCGAGAGCCATGAAAAATCAATCATTAAAAAAACAGAATGAAAAGTAAAACCTAATCAAACCAAGTCAAGTTATTACAGATAAACAAATACGTCATGTGATTGAACTTGACCTCATAGCGATGGAAATGAAAGAGCTGACCAACTTGCTAAGACTGCTTCAAATACATAAACAAAATATGCTTACAACAAATACCTAATTTCTCTGCTAAAGAAAACTTTTAAGAAGGATATGTATGTACAACAACTGGAATTTATTGTGAGGTCAGGTCACAAAAAGCTAGTTCTTCCCATCAATTCATGATAGCTTAACTTTAAAATATTTTGGGCCCTCATTTGTAATAACAAAATGTATGACTGGTCATGGTAAATTAAGCGCATACTTATGCTCGCACACGTCTATCACCTTCTCTTCAATTGTCCAATACAGGAAAGTAAACGATTTAGATTTGTTCACCACCTAGATTCATGTCTAACACCATTTATACCGTTATTAAATAAAATTATTCGCAAACAATGCTATTACTCACAATTCCACATCTTTGTCAATAGAATATTTCAATCTTTGTAAATAGTTTCTATATTATTACTGCTAAAGTTGTCTTCCAATTGCTCTTGGTTAACGTTTATATTAATAGCAGTTATACTTACTTTGAATGTTATCCTTTAATTTATAAGCATGTATTGTTACTACACGTATTAGGTACATAGTGTATAGAGAAGGTATTGCACTCCATCCAAAAATTCGATACCGAGATTTCGCCGGAAATAGGCGTTTTAGGGTCCCCTGTATCAAAAAAAAAAAAGCATTTTAGAAAAAGGTCCGTGTGTGTCCGTGTGTCTGTGAACACGATAACTCAAAAACCAAAAGTCAGTAAAATACCTAACTGGTATTTGAATTAGTATCAGGATTTAATGTTGAATATGGAAGAGGTGGTTTTGCCTTAATTTTTTTAAGAGAATATTAAGTTTAGTATCTTCCAGGGATGCGACACCAAGATTTTGAGAAAAATCCTCCCACCCCAAACTACCCTTTACATGAAACAAATTTCGAACATTTTTATTTTCTCAAAAATGGCTTTAACGATTTTGATTAAAATACCGTATATTACACTTACATGGCAAATAAAACGTATATCTTGAATTTTCTGGAAATATCCTTTGAAGACTTCTTTATTCTGGATGAATCTTGCTGGATTTTGCATAGCTAGTAAATCGTAAAAAATAGACAAAAACTCACTACACAAAAAATGTAGATGCTGTTAAAACACACAACTTATGTCACTAAATGTTTTTTCGTAGAGCTTGTTATTTTTTTTTCTTTTTTTTCAGTTTTAAAACCTTTCACATGCGGAACTTGTCAACGCCTATCCACGTAAAAAATCGGTCTTCATTCCCATAGCAACCACATTTTAAAATACTTGGCTGGGTTTAGCCTAGTGTATTAACTTATGTCCCTTCTACTTATAAGGAACTAAGTAATAAGATCGTTTCTGCTGTGTTTGTCTCGATTAGCATGAAGTAGATAGAAGAATAAGCTTATTAACAATAATTTGTTACAAAGGTGTAGAGAAAGTCATGTGAATGGAACCCATCAGATTGTTTAAACTATATATGCGTTTATAAAATATGGCTTATTATGCTTTTGAAATTCAATGTGGATATAAATGAACCCAAAGTTAGTCACAATGAGTAAACCACTCAGCAGTGACCTGACGGGCGCCCCAGAGGATTCTGTGGGGTTTCCCATTAGACCGGTACCTATTTTATAAACCGGCTCCTTTTGCTCCGCAAGGATGGAAGTGGATATGCGTCAATTCCATAGGGGGGATGACTACCAAATACCTCGTGGGGGAAGGCGACAGTTACCGGCTTCTGTTCTCTAATCTCTCCAGGTTAGTGGCCGACGGATATCAAAGCGTTTCACCCCCCCCCCCCAGAGGTATCCAATTTCCTATGAATTTCGGAAAACCACTGTCCCGCTGAGTCAAACTGCAGCTTCCTTACGGGAGGAGCTCAGATGTTCGGCCCGATGTACTTCTAGTAACAACAGAAGTGCTTCGGGGTCCGCAGCTCTCGTACTGCAGCAGCTGAAGAGATCGGAGCCTCAACCTTAGGGATTGTACTGGTGTGATAATCTAACGATCACCGCTTAGCTCTGTTCTGTGATTCCGAAGCATAAGCGTTTTCTTGCAAACTGAAACGATAACAAGATAATTAAACACATTGTTCTGAAACCTTAATTTTCCAAATATAATTCTCACTTGTATTGTTATGCACACATCTGTTTCATTTAGAAAGAGCTTTTACCTTGCATCAAGCCTGGCGTTAGGTTAGATCTTATTTTCCTGCTAAAAGATTGAACCTATATTTATTTCTCTGCAAGCTATGTTTTCAGCAATACATTGTCTTGGATTCTTAAAATTATACAAAAATACACATTATTTACTATAAATATTTTATTTTGAAATCAATGCGCAACAGTGTGGTGATGAATTGATCGATCTATAAATTACTGTCATAATGAAACGTTATCTCGTATGTCTAATCTCGACTCATAACGAGAGCATGCGAGCTCGCTTATTGCTTAACATAGCTCAGTTACGTTCAGTTACAAACTGCTTTTTACTTTCTCTATACGTGCTATGTACATAGTGTATAGAGAAGGTATTGCACTTCACCAAAAATTTCGATACCGAAATTTCACCGGAAATATATGTTATAGGGTCCCCTGTATCAAAAAAAAGTATTTTCAGAAAAAGGTCCGTGTGTTCGTGTGTCTCTGAAGACAACTCAAAAACGAAAAGTCGGTAAAATACCAAACTATTTAACTTTAGTGTCTTCCAGGGATGCGATACGAAGATTTTGAGAAAAATCCACCCACCCCCAACTACCCTTTACATTGAACTTTTTTCGAAAATTTTGATTTTCTAAAAAACGACTCTAGCGATTTTGATTAAAATATCATAAACTAAAGATATTTACCTGGCAAATAAAATGTAGATTTTGAATTTTCTGGGAATAGCCTCTGAAGACTACTTTATTCCGGGTCAATTTTACGGAATTTTGCATAACTGCTAAACCGTAAGAGATGGACAAAACCTT
This sequence comes from Hymenopus coronatus, assembly GCA_030762935.1. Lineage (NCBI taxonomy): Eukaryota > Metazoa > Arthropoda > Insecta > Mantodea > Hymenopodidae > Hymenopus > Hymenopus coronatus. The sequence continues at coordinate 64,872,458 of CM060898.1, read as the reverse complement.
ACCACACAACAAATGTAGAGCACCTTAAAACACACAATTTATGTTATATACATTTTTTTCGTGGAGTTGATTGTTTTTGAGATATTCCTTGTTTTTGGTTTCAGCTATAAAAACATACTTTTCTCATACAGGACTTTGTGAACTCGTGTCCATACAAACAAAGGAACTTCAGTCGCAGAGCAAGCAGCTTTTGACTATCACTTTAAACTATGGTACCCCCTTATTTCACTTCTACTAACAAGGAAGCAAGTAACAAGACTATTTCTGCTAATTTTTGCTCCATTAGATGAAGTAAACAGAATAATTTGTTGCAGTGATACAGAGAAAGTCATGTGAATGGAACACATCAGATTTTTACTTTCTTACCTTGTACATAGTGTATAGAGAAGGTATTGCACTCCACCAATAAATTCGATACCGAGTTTTCATCGGAAATATATGTTTTAGGGTCCCCTGTATCCAAAAAAAAAATATTTTCAGAAAAAGGTCCTTATGTGTCCGTGTGTCTGTGAACACGATAACTCAAAAACGAAAAGTCGCTAAAATACCAAACTTGGTATTTAAGTTTTGTATCTTCCAGAGATGCGACTCGAAGATTTTGAGAAAAATCCCCTCACCCCAAATTACCCTTCAGATGGAACTTTTTTCGAAAATTTTGATTTTCTAAACAATGGCTCTAACAATTTTGATTAAAATATCATATATTAAAGATATTTACCTGACAAATAAAATGTATATTTTGAATTTTTTGGGAATAGCCTCTGAAGACTACTTTATTCTGAGTGAATTTTACGGAATTTTGCATAAGTGCTAAACCGTAAGAGAGAGAGAGAGAAAAACTTACCACACAAAACATGCAGAGCACATTAAAACACAAAATTTATGTTATATACATTTTTTTCGTGAAGTTAATAGTTTTTTGATATTCCTTGTTTTTGGTTTCAGCTTTGAAAAACATACTTTTTCTCATGCAGGAATTTGTCAACTTCTGTACATACAAAGGAACTTCAGTCACATAGCAACCAGCTTTTGCCTATCACTTTAACCTATGGTACTCTCCTATTTTGCTTCTACTTACAAGGAAGCAACTAATAAGACTATTTCTGCTAATTTTTTCTCGGTTAGTATAGAGTAAATAGATGCATAAGCTTTTTAACATAATTTGTTGCAGAGATGTAAAGAAAGCCATGTGAATGGAACACATCAGATTTTTTTTCTTTTTTCGTAACAGATAACTGGGCTTCGGAATATGCAGAGGGAAACCTGGGGGTGGAGTGGGGGTAGGTAGCAGCAATAAAGCAACATCGCACCTTTGTGAAAGGGATGTTATCATTAAGCATACTCCAAATGCGTGAGTTGAATATTATTTATTTATATAATTTAATCCTTCAAACAGTTCTGCTATTTTTTTCTTTCTCCTCCTGATTGCTATAGCTATCACCATCTTCTTCTTCCACTAGTGATGCACTCTATAGCGCATATGGTACAAACAAATTATACCAATCAAGGAAGGAACTCGTTTAGGCATAAGAACTTCAGAAAGTATTCGACTCCATTTTTAAAGATTCCAACAATCAAATTAACGGAGAGAAAATTTTCGTTCTTAATTTGCAGAACAAACCAAAGGTTTTTGCATTCTGGTGTCTATTGGGTGTTTTCATTTAATTAAAATTCACAAACTTTCATGTGAGTAGCGTTTACAAAATTATTTCATATGCACTCAGAGGTGTATATTTTGCCATAATAATTCCCAATATTGCTGTGAAACAGTCTGAATTTCGTTCTGAAGCAGGGAAAAAAGAATTCAAAGTCAGACAGTATCAGTCCTTTTATTCAACTTTAAGGGCGTAACATCAATGGATATGATGGAAGCATTGCTTTTCCTTTAATTCTCATTAAAACACTTTTAAGCCATTTTAATTTGGGTCAAAACATATTCTTCATATTTTTCTTTCTAAGTTATATCTTCCACGCCTTGACACCGGGTTTGAACGCGCGCTGACTGAAATGTTAGCTCTCAAATTTCCTATTAATCACCACAAATTGGTAGGAGGAACAGGCGATTTTATTTTTTGCGAATACTACAACTAGATATGCAAAGAAAGAGCTGCTTCTTGCCTCAAGTTTGGAAATGTTGGAAGGAATAATATTTTCTCTAAGGCACGTATTTGATAGAAACCCATAAAGTTGGCTAACATCACAGAGTTTGAAACGAACCGGTAGACGGAGAAACAAGTACACGAGTGCAGTGGAATTTCTGGGTTTCTGATTCTTAGATAAATGGTGCCGATTTCTTTTAAATACCGCTTAGATTATGGTAAAATAATGCAAACTCAATTGTTATTTGTTACTTTCTCTGCACATAGTATGTACATAGTGCATAGAGAAGTTATTGTATTGCACCCAAAAATTCGATACTGAGATTTTACCGAAAATACTCGTTTTAGGACACCCTGAATCCAAAAAAGCATGTTTAGAAAAATGCTCATGTGTATGTCTGTAGGCAGCATAGCTCAAAAACTAAAAGTTCGTTAAATATCAAACTTGATATGTAATTCTGTATCTTTCACAAAGGTTTTCAAGAAAATCCCCAAATCTCCAACTATCCTTAACGTGGAAAAAAGTTCGTAAATTCTGATTTTCTCAAAAATGGCTCTAAGATTTTGATTAAAGTCTCCTATATTTAACAAATATATTTAACATATTTACATGACAAATAAAATTTATATCTTTAATTTTCTGGGAATACCCTCTGAAGACCTCTTTATTCTGAATGGATTTTTATGAATTTTGCCTAACTGATAAACCGTAAGCGATAGAAAAAAAACTTACTACACAAAAATGTAGGTCTACTTGAAATACACAATTTATGGCATATACATTTTTTTCGTGGAGTTGGCCTTTTTCGAGATATTCCTTGTTGTTGGTTTCGTTTTAAAACACTTCAACTCATATCATACGAGAATGTATTAACTCCTGGCCACGCAAATATACGGATTTCAGTCCCATAGCAACCACATTTTTAAAACATTTGACTCTCGGTTTAGCCTAGTGTATTCCCTTATATCCATTCTACTTATAAGGCAGTAAGACCGTTTTTGCTAATGTCTATCTGTATTAGTATGAAGTAGATAGAAGAATAAGCTTATCAACAGTAATTTGTTACAGAGATGTAGAGAAAGTCATGTGAATGGAACACATCAGACTTTTTATATTACTTCGTTAAAATGTGGGCTACCTCCGATCATGGTCGTACTCGGCTAAAAATATTAGGGGAGGGGGGTTCTGTAACTTTCAAATGTTAAGTGTAGGGGCAAATTTATGCTTTTACTTTCCAGTACCCTTTAATAATTAAATAGGGCAAAAATAACCCATTACAAATACTGACGCTATGAAAAAGAAGTGTGGCCCATAAGAGGCCATTGACACATTGATGTCACAGATCGAGATGGGAATTTTTAATGAAATTAGATCGAAAATAAAAATACTTGTATCTCTACCATTAGTCTAAGTTTGACAAGAAAAGATATTTACAAATTATAATGGTACATTAATATCCCTTGCACATGTCGGTGTTTAATAATTATTAAACGAAATAACTTACGTGAATGTGCAATTTTTGTTTCTTCAGTGTTTTTCTTGGAGGTGCTAAAGAAAACAAAAATCTGATATGTTCATTCGCATGGCTCTCTCTAGCTGTTTCATAAGCAAACTTTCCTTACAAAAGAGTAATCTTTTATCTACGTCGAGATAAGCATTTGCTTCCTTATAAATAGAAGGGAAATAATGGAATACACCAGGCTAAAGCTATTTGAAAAAATTGAAATTCAGTTCTCTTTTGCATTCCCGGAGTAAAACAAGAGATGAAACGAAGGTCGACTTCCCACTTAGGAAAGTTTATGTAATTTAAAATTGAAGCCAATAACAAGGAACGTCCTGGAAATAATTAACTCTACAAAAATGAATAGGACATAAATTGTGTGCTTTAATGAAGACCTCTTCATTCTATATAACTCGTAAACCGTGAGAGAGATACAAAAACTTACTACATGTTTTTATGAGTTATATAGAATGAAGAGGTCTTCGGAGGCTATTCCTAGAACATTTAAGATATACATTTCGCTTGTCATGAAAATATCTTAAACATATGGCATTTTGCTAAAATTGTTGAAGCCATTTTTGAGTGAATCAAATTTTTTGAAAAATGTTCCATGTAAAGAGTAGTTGGGGGTAGGGTTTGGTATTTAACTGGCTTTTCGTTTTCGAGCTATGCTGTCCTCAGACACACACCACAAAGACTTGTTTCTAACAATGCTCTTTTTGGATTCAGGGGGCATCAAAACACACCTTTCCGTGAAATCTCGGTATCAAGTTTTATGTGGAATACAAAACCTTCTCTATGTACATTTACATATGTGCCAGAGAATGTAAAAATGAAACGTAACTGAGGCCGATTTTGTCTTCGAGATGAAATTTTGATTGTGAATTATCTTTAGTGCAGTATTGAGCACAGATCTTGTAGCCTCGGTGCGGGCGAAGCTCGTTTCAGCTAAGAATTAGGGGCCCAAGCCCCCCACCAGGCGCCCCGTGCCTCCGATAGAGATATTTTCATCTGTGGCAATTTGTTCTCATCCAAACAAGAACTGTATTTTGATTTAGGATACTTTTCATTTTTGAAAAAAAATGCCCAAACAACTATGTAGAAGCGGACATAGTTAATATTTTAGTTATAAGGAATCTTAATGCGCATGTTTTGCAACTGATAACTAAGCCTTTATTTTGGGTTAAGAAAGAGCAGAGTGAAACTAGAAACGCACGAGGTTGAGTCAATGTCTTAGCCATTGGGTGGGGGTAACATTCCAACCCACAGATTGTTGCATAGTACAAATCAACATCATTCGTACTGCTTCTTGGCCATACCGCAGGCTGTGGCGAATTCTCTTATATACCGCTTACACCGCCAGTGTACTGAACTTGAGAAGGTTCAAAACGATTCTCAATAAACATGCAAAATAATCAGATTTTTTTTTTTTTTTTTTTTTTTTTTTTTTTTTTTTTTGTCACTTTAACCAATTACGAAATAATCGCAAGTTTGTGCGGTTAAATTTTCCTTTTTTATTATTATTATTTTTTTTTATTGCAATGGTGTGCGCGCACATCTGTCTCACCGCAAGTTAAAATGATAACCATGCTCCCAAAATTCTCCGCTAGCTAGGCAAGACCAGCAATGGTGTACACGCGCATATACTCCATCGCAAGTTGAAGCGATGGACACGCACTCCCTATTCTCCGCTAGAGAGGCGGGAAAGAAGCTTAGTAGCGAGCCGTTAGCTGTCGAAATGTACCGCTAAATTTTGCAATTGACAATCGTTTTTAATTTGTATTAGTGTTGTTTTGCTTTTAAGTTTTTATGAAAATTACCGATGTAAATATTACTGAAGCTTGTAGTTCTTGTGACTGTGTAGTAGAGCATATGTTAAAGACTGGATTTCGGAATTTTGAATCTGCTGAAAAAAATTAAAATAAAAAGCAACGGCAGGCTCACTCCGAACTACCAGGTCTGATTGCAAAATGTCAACACAGAAAACTAGAGTATAACAGACATTTCTGCATTGGCAATTATTCTAGGTACAAATTATTAAATGGTTGCCCCAAATTAAACAAGCTCTATTGTTGGCCACTCTTCTTTTTAGTGACGACAAACGAGACGACACGTGGTCTGAAGGAGGATTCGATAATATACTTTCTCTAACTGGTTCATTAAATAAGCATGAAAAAACAAAAAATTGCATATTTTGTGCATCCACTCTTTGTAATTTTGGCAATACGGGAATAGACCTGCAGCTAAATGCTCAGAAATCATTATAAATTTCAAAGCATGATGAAATGGTAAAAAAGAAGAGAAATATTGAATAGATTCATTGATGTTGTTTGTCATTTAGGGAAGCAAGAATTAGCTTTTAGAGGATATGAGTCAGAAAGTTTCTTTAATAGATGTAAAATTACCTAGAAATATTGGACTTACTCAGTTCGTATGATCAACTTTTAAATGATCGTTTAAAACAATGTTACATTTTCCAGGGCACTTTGTCATCCACTCAGAATGATTTAATCGAAGCTGTTAGGGTATTTTTTTTTTTTTTTTTTTTGGTTAACTGTATAACAAAAGAACTTGCATCCGCTAATTTTGTGGTTATTCTTCTAGAGAGGTGTTCAGACATATTGAACAAACTCCAACTCTCTACCATTTTACGCTATGTGGACAAATCGGGGGAGGTTCAAAGAAATTTAATATTTGTTAGAAACTTGTCGCTCAGACACATGATGGTGCGGCCGTAATATCTGGTCAATTAGGTGGTCTGCAATCTAAAGTAAAAGTGGCATTTCCGCAGGCATTATTTGTTCACTGCCAATCATATTCTGCCAGTACACATGCAGCGATGTGTACTGATAAGTGCAGCATTTTTCAAACTATATCAGAGAGCTCTCTAATTTCTTTACTCATTCCACTAAGAGAACGGAAACTTGGCATGCTTTTATGAATAAACAGTTACCAAAAGCGGCTCCAACGCGCTGTAACTTCAACTCTTGCCTTGTCAATACCGAACAAGAGCAACGAGATAGCCTGATTCTATTCTTTGAATTCATGACAGAACCAGAAAATAATGTTGATTGGGAACCTGATACATTGGTTAAAGCATAAGGTCTTCTTTATTTTTTGAATTGGTTGAATACTGTCTTCCTCCTCAAAACATTTTCAGCAATATTTGCCCATTCCGACATTTTCTTCAACATATTACAAGACAAGTCTATGGATATTGCATATTGCCATTCAAAAGTAATCCACACTAAAAACACTTTAGAAGAGCTAAGAAGAGAAGGGTTCCAAAATATTTGGCGAAGCATTTCTACTGAAGTGACAAATGAAAACAAGAACAATGAACCAAGTTACTGAAGTTATGTTCAGGAGGGTATTCGGTGACATTTTGGATAATGTGCTCTATCCAGTGGCGGCTCGTGGATTAAAAATGTAGGTGTTCACAAAATCAGCACTTTACCACCACGACGACTACTTACTACTACCAACTACCACCTACCACCAACTACCACTACTACCATCACTGCCGCCGCCGCTCCTGCTACCACCACCACCACCACCACTACTACTACTAATATTTCTTTTATCTGCATTATTGGAACCAATTTTTTCTTCTAAGATATTTCTCTCTTTTACTAACAGATCTATGGGTACTGCTCCTGAGATGACCTGTAGGGCTTTGGTCGTTATGGTTCGATACCCATTTACCACCCTTAATAATAATTTCCGCTGTACTCTGGCCAGGTGGTTTCGGTACACTTCTTTTCTTAATGCAGTGTGCCATATTGAGGTGGCATATAACAGCATAGAATAGATTGCGCTACATAAAATTTGCCTTTTTACAGTTCTTGGGCACCCAATATTCGGCATTAGTCTACTCAGTGCCGCTGTTCTATCTTCGGCCTTCTTGGTGATTGTTCTAAAGTGCTCACCAAAATTTCCACCATCACCCAATATGACACCTAGATATCTCACTGACTTCTTTGGCTTAACATCAGTATTGTCTATCCTGAAACTCACATCTGGCGGTTTTCTTGGCCCTTTTAGGATCACCGCTTCCGTTTTCTGTGGCGCGAGAATTAATTTGTTGGCTTTCATCCACCTGTCTATGCGTATGAGGGATTCATCTGCCTTAAACATTAATTCTTCTGCGTCGGCAGCTGTAGTGACTAACACTAAATCATCTGCAAATCCCAACGTAAAAGCACCTGTCGGTTGTTTTAGCCGCATTACGCCATCGTATAAAATATTCCACAATGTAGGTCCCAGAACCGAGCCTTGGGGTACTCCTGCAGTAACCTGTACTTGTTTCTTATTACTTAGTGTTATGTATCTTGAGTAGAAGTACTCTCGTATTATATTTACTAAATATGCTGAAATCTTTTTTCTTTGGAGCTCTTGAATAATAATACTCCAAGTTGCACTGTTGAAAGCATTTTTCACATCCAATGTGATTGCGGCTACCCACTTTTCTTTACTGTCATCTTTTATTTTTTGAACAGCTTTAATGGCCTGGATTGTAGTTTTGCCTTTTCTGAAGCCATACTGGTTGCAGGATAGTCCTTCCCCTTCCTCAATTTCTTTGTCGATTCTTGTCCTTATTAGACTCTCATATAGTTTACTCATTGTATTGAGTAAACATATTGGTCGATATGCTGATGGATCTTGAGGTAAATTACCCCCTTTTAACAGCAATATGAGTTTAGCTACCTTCCATTCTCCTGAAAACTCCTGTTGTTTCAGTAACGTATTTAAGGCTGCTAGAATCCATTTAGGGGTTGCCTCAATGGCGAACCTCACTGCTTCGGGTGGAATACCGTCCAATCCCGGCGCTTTGCCGGATTTTATGTTGCGCCCTACTTCATGTAATTCATCCATGGTGAATTCTTTCTCTACACTACATCTTATTTTGGCTTCTATCTTATCTTCATTGCTAGGGAATAACACATTTATTGCACTTATTTCCTTCTCCTCTGTTAATTTTATGGGAGCTCTATTAGTCAAACGCCCTGTTACTATTTTATATCCTGATCCCCAAATATCCTGATCAAGTTCTTCACATAAATTTTGCCAGTTTTTTCTCTTGGACTCCTTTATGAGGTTTGTCAATGTTCTTTTCTTCTCTTTATAGTCTACTCTTAACGCTTCTAAGTCCTGCTCTTGTATTCGTCTCTTATTTGCTCTTGTTACTTTGCGCCTGCTCTGATTACATCTCCTCCTTTGACATTCAATGTCATTGGTCCACCAGTATGGTACTCGGGAGCTGTCTCTCTTGGTGCTTGGTGGTATGTATTTGGCTAGCTAAAGTAGCTTCTTGTATTGCGTTTACCACCTCCTCCCGGGAGACGTCTTCTGTAACGTCTTCTCTATTCTCTTCCTTCCACTTCATGATAACTTTATATATATCCCAATCATACTCTACTTTAGTTTTCTCATTTTGCCGACCCCTTCGCTTTGTTGGTTCTTTGATTTCAAAATGGATAAACTTGTGGTCGCTAAGTGATTCCTCTTCGAGCACCTCCCAATTCAGGATTTTATTTGATATCATCTGAGTTGAACACGTAATGTCTATAAATGATTCACAGGCTCCTCTCACAAAAGTCGGTTTGTTTCCTATGTTTTGTACTACTAAATCCAGTTCCGCCATCCACTCGACCCAATATTCACCTCTCTGGTCAGTGGTTTGTGCGCCCCACTGTTGTGATTTAATATTTAAGTCTCCCATTATAATGCTTTCTCCTCCTTGCGTACTAATGTCTTGCATTATAGAATCTACTTCTTTCTTAAATTCGTCCAGGGGTATATTTGGTGAACTATAATATCCATAAATCTTAAATTGTTTGAAGTAAATGCAGACATAACCACTTTCTAACCTCCAATCTAATACCTCTATATTTTTGTTTAGGAGGTTGACAGCGACATCCATCCTATTATCCTTCATCCAATTATTGCTGGATACACACTTTAAATTTGGTTCACTTACTATCATTATGTCAACCTCCTTCTCCATTGCAACTGCGTATGCCATACCATGACTACCTTGTGACCTCATTAAATTAGCTTGTAGGATTCCTATGGCTGTTGAACCCATTACCTTTTTTTATTTCAACCTTCTTCGTCTTATGTCCCCTATCATCTTTCTGTATAGAGGGCAACTCATTTGGTCACTTCTGTGGCCTCCTTTTTTTACATGTTATACAGACAGGTGCATTTGTGCATTCTCTGGCTATATGACCCTTCTCCCCACAATTCAAGCAAGATCCAGTTCTATCATCTTCCTCCTTACATTGATACGCTATATGTCCAAATCCAAAACATTTAAAACACCTAGTGACTTTTATTCTTTCTCTAATCTGGCAGCTGACCCATCCAACTCTAATCTGTCTACGTTTTAGTAGGGTCATACCAGGTTCAGTAGGTAAGGTTACTGTTGCGTTTTGATTACCAAATCTTCCTGGTCTCCTGTAACTCTATTTCTTCACAAATTGCAGTTTTCAGATCATCTTCCTTGGTTGTAGGATCTATTCCATAAATAAAAACATTAATTTCTTTTCTCACAGTACGCACCTCAACTTCTTCAACATTCTTCAGGATCTCCTCTTTGAGGGTATTTGCTTTCCCTGTTCCCTCAACTGCAAGGAATAGGTCCTCTTTACCTATTTTCCTAATGCTTTTTATTCTCAAATCTAGTTTTCCTATATCAATACCTTGTTTCACAGACTTCAGTGTTTCCGCGTATGTTTTCCCTTTTCCCTTAATTACTACCGTTTCTTCCGGTTGTTCCTTTTTGCGCTGACGTATTTTCTTTTGCATTGGTTTCCCGTTCTTCTGTGGTTCCCTTGTCTTTGTTGGTACACTATACCTTATTTCTATTCCACATCCACGAAATAACCATTCCAGTATTTTCTTCGTGTATTCTGTTTATCCCTTCCGGTGTGGCAATTGCTATTTTTCTTACATGATGTTCTTCCAGTACTTGCTTCCATTGGCATAGCATTCTGGAGAAACACTCCATGTCATTTACACCTTCGACATCCACATTGAACGGGATTATATAAAAGAATCGAGATGTGTCTTTTTCCTTCTCTCTACTACTATAAACTTTGACATTCCTTTGGAGATATTCTATTTTACCTTCTTTTAGATTTTCACCTGTTATACCTACAAACTCAGGATAAAGCTCTTTCAATTTCTTCAAGATGCCTTCGTCTCCTTTATCTCCCGGGTTTGTTACCACAGCAATATCAAATCCTTTCTCAACTTTAAATAAGCTTCCAGGTAGTACAGATATAGTCTGGAAATTACTTTCCGACCATTTTACATCCAACAAATGCGCAAAGTCTACAACACTATGAGCTTGGGACAGTCCTACTCTATGCTTCTTTTACTTTGGTTATTACACCCTGACGCACCAGAGATATCTCCCTGTATATCTCTCTGTATAAAATCCTCTTGCACTTGAACTGCTATTTCTGAAGTTTTGAGACTACTAACAACTCCTTTTTTCCTCTAGATCCCATCCCTTCCACCTATCCAATATCATCTCGGCAATACTGCCTAATTTCCTGATACCCTTTTTTATTTCCAATTTAGTATTGGGAGTTTTTTTTAACCAAGGCGGCTAAGTTTTCACTGCGTTTAAGCAATTCTCCCACAATATCACCAAATTCCTTCAACTGAATTAACTCTTCACCTTCCAGATCGCCATATCAGTCTCTACGTTCATTGATACTGTAGGGTAATCCTCTTGAACTTTATCTGTTTTTTGAATTTGAAGATACAAATCATGATCTTCTTTGCTCTTTTTCATTTTTTCAGGGCTACTAATACTCTTCCTTTCGGATTCAGATGTACTTGGTCTGCTAGCATTACTTATAATGTCACTTATCTTGCCCTCAATGACAGTATCTGTTTTCAGACTTCCAGTTGAGCCGCGTCTTCGGTGCGGAGGTGATCTCCCAACTAATGAACATCCTTTAAATGGATCAAAGTCATCTCCTCTAGCTCCTATATCTCTTTCCAAATTTAGGATATTCATCCGTTTGGTTCCAGTAGTATTTTCTTGCATAGCGGCCTGGTTCCCCACCGCTGGTGCATGGCAGTCGCTGGCTGACGATCGGGTGGGGCCTGCACTCTCACCACCACTTCCGACCGGTTCTGGGGTACCGATTCCCTGTCCCGTAAGTTACAATCCTTTATTCGTGTATCCATATTCATATCCATAGTGCATAGACCCTGCCAGGCAACAGTAAACAGCAGAAGTACTCCAATACAAGTATTGGAGGAAGAGAAGACTTCGACCAAAGGAACGGCGGAAGTCTAGCTAGGGTACCTTGAGGTTGCCAAGCCCGTGACCACATAGTCGTGGCCCCCTGGAGACAAAGGAAAAAGAGGAAAGACAGTAACTGACGATACACATAGACAGCTGCCATTTTGATGAAATGCGACAAGCAGTTCCGAAATGGTAAGCGGATAAGACAGTGGTTTTTTTTTTTTTTTTTTTTTTTTTTTTTTTTTTTTTTTTTTTTTTTTAGTTGGTAAAAATCCAACTCTTAAGAAGATTTTTTTCCACTGCCGAAAAAAAAACAAAAAAAAAACTACCACCACCACCACCACCACCACCACCACCACCACCATTACTACTACTACTACTACTATAGCCGCCGTCACCGTAACACCAAATCCAGTAATATTAGAAACAATGATAGTGCCTAAAAACAAGCATTATAAATTTGTTTACACAAATCGTCACTCACCCAGTATTGTAAAGATGTTGAATTTCTTAGTCTCCGATAGTTAACAGCAATATGAGGTTCCCAGATGGTGATGAAGGGGTAAAGTCCTTTGATATAGTTCATATGAAGAATGGTATTTACAATAAATGATATTTACATTGTTTGAGTTATGCAATGGACACCAAAGTTATTTGTACAGAAATTCCACACGCCTGTTTTTCAAGTATGCAAACTTTTCTATCACTCGGCGATTAAAGTCTTTTATGGTGTTGACCAGTTTCTTCTCAATGCAAGCATTGCCAATGCTGAGAGTCGGTCTTCAGCCATCGTATTCCTCGTAAAGGTTTTAATTCTTATCAATGTGGAAAAGCATCTTTCTGGTTCTGATGTAGTCATGGGCGTAGTGATAACAATCTTCAGTAGCTCGGTTAATTGCGGAAAAGTTTCTTCGTTGAGGTTGTTTTCTGTTATGAACTGCAGCATAGATGATGCTCCTTCAGCGTTCATCATATCACGCCAGTTATACAGTACTTGAAGTTCTGTTTTAAGCTGTGACTTGAGCAACCATGGGTAGATTTCAACAGTAGTGACGAGATCTTTTTCTGGAAAATCTTCGGAGAATGTCTGGAAAGAAGCGACATCAACTAGCCTCGAAGCCACTAAATGATCGGTAAATGAAAATTTGTCCTTTACCTGACTAAATATCGCGTCGCACACTTCATTTCCTTCTGCCACTCGATTTTCTTGCCTCTTTCTCTTTCGATTTTCGGAAGCTTCACATCTGTTAAGTGTAGTGTCTCTAATTTCCTGCACAGCAGACGAGAACCGATCTAAGTAGCGCCTGAGGCATTATTCTATGAAAGAATTCCAACCAGAAGGTGAATGCAGAATCCTCCAAAGCTGCTAAGAGGCCGCTTTACTCACGTCTTGTTTTGTCATCAATATTATCAAGCAGACTTATTTCCTCTAGACACTGGATGAGACGTTCTTTATTTTCATACACAACATTCACTGAACGAATGTTGCAAATCCAGCGCGTAGCTGCTAGCCTCGGAACTCTGTTTTGCACAATTCTGTCAAGTATTTTGGTTTTAGACAAGATCTTGAAAAAAATGCAGGAAATCCTGAGTGTTGAAAAGAAAATCCTGGATGAGCTGTTTATGGCAGCAGCCTTCTGCATAACCAAATTGCATTGATGGGCGTAACAGTATATATAATATGCATGAGGATACATAGTTCGTATTCTCGCCTGAACTCCACTTGCACTACCACTCATAACAGCTGCACCATCGTAACATTGACCTAGTAATTTATGTTTCTGCTCTCCTATAAGCTCTAGCAATGCAGTGTTTATTACCCCAGATATAGCATCAGCATCTTGGGCAACAGGATTGAAAAAACCCCAAAAACGCTCAACAGCCGACCCTTGCATCTCGTATCTGTACCAATAGCGAGTTGTTGCTGAGTACACACATCCGTTGTTTCATCGGCCATGACTGCTAAGTAATGAGCTACATTTATTTCTTCTGATATAATTTCCCTGCAGACCGCAAGCATGCAGTCGAGGATGTCATTCTGCACCGTCTCTGAAATACCTTTGAACACGGTTGCATTTTCTAAGTGTTCTTGCATTGCTATGTTAATAGAGCTTACAAAATTAACAAGCCCACGAAACACCCCGGGATTTTCAGAATTCTCCCGCTCATCATGACCGCGTAGAGCTAATTCAAATGCTCCACACAATTTTACGCAATCAATTAGCCTAGAGAGAATGTACCTATTTTTGTCAACTTGCTCGTTGTGTCTCTTTACCGACTGCCTGTAAGCGCTGTCTATTTGAGTGCTGATATTCACACGACCAAGCATGGCGAATCGAATACATGCGTTCTTATGTGCACGTGAATTCTCATGCTTTATCTTTTCACTGAGATGCACCAGGTCGGCACATCCTACTCTTTTCCAGTTACTCGTCGCATTGGAGGTAAACATAAGACAAGGAAAGCAAAACAGCGAGTTTCTGATACTGCAACCGCAAAGTCATTTGCATATTGCGTATACATTGTTGTTAAATTTACGTCTATAGTCCCGCTTTTGAGTTTTTGTCACATGCTTAATTACCAAATCGGGCTGTGGACGTCCCAGTCGTTTTATTTCTATTTGTTCCTCATATGTAAGTTTTTCATGGCTTCTTAATATCAAGTCCACCGAATTCATGCCTACCTTTGAAAAGTCACAAGAATTGAGAACCACGAGGTCACTTGCTCAACACAGAGAACATTGTTGTTAAAATAATAAGCTATGTTTAAAACATGTTAGAAAATCCACACTAGTCTCACCTGTTAATTCATTAAGTATTGTCACAGTAAGTTAATCACATTATACCAGAAATAACTTAGTAAAACTGCAGCACACACTAGTCTTAAGCAATCTCTTGCATTAACTGCAAATTAAGAAAAATAGCGCCTCATCAAATGCAGTTGCATTTCCGGATAGTTTCAGCTAAATCTCAAAGATAGCAGCACCTCCCGATAATAAACAGAACCCTAGTGATGTTAATGAGAACTAAAGTGCACGATTGCAATGTGCTCATTTTTGGCTGTAAAATTCCAAGGTGTTTTGTTGGCCGCGCAAGCGCAGAGCTGCTAAACGTTAGTAATACGCTAGCACACAAGGCCTGTGCTACAAGCGTTGTTGCCACATGCTCGGGTTCTCGGCTGTGTTCAATCTGAACAGCAGAGCGCGGTATATTTAAACATGTGGCACCGGATGGCGCATTTTATTAAATGTTTCCTGATAGAGAAAAAGGAGATCCACTAAGAAATATTGGAGGTTCACGTGCTCTTGTGCTCCTATACAGCAGCCGCCGCTGGCTCTATCAAATACAAAATAGGTTTTCCGACTACGAAAGTTTTCATTTCTTTGCTGTCCTTGATGCCTCAAAATTAAAAAATTACAAAACGTATTTTTCTGATCACCATTCCTCAAAATTTTTGGACACCTATGGTTCAAATTTTGATTCGGTACATCTAAAAAATGAACTTAGTGCTGTGTACTCTTTTGGAAATAAACATTTTGAAGGAAAGTCACTTGGTGAAAATTATGAACTACAGCTTCTGTTGAACGGTCATTTTCCATTTTAAATCGAGTGAAATCTCAGCATTTTCACAAAAAGGTCCGCGAGCGCGCGCGTGTCCGTGAACACGATAACTCGAAAACGAAAAGTCGATAAAATACCAAACTTGGTATTTAAGTTTAGTATCTTCCAGGGATGCGACACGAAGATTTTGAGAAACATCCCCCCACCCCAAACTACCCTTTACATGGAGCTTGGATATAAGGGACCCTAAAACATATATTTCCGGTGAAATCCTCTTTGTCATTGATGTCCTTAGAAAAACACTTTGTACGCTTCGGAAGGATGTTCACGAAAATTCCACGCAAGCTGTTATGGAATTATTTCTGAAGAAATCTTGTCGGTTGGAGCTAACATTCCGGTAAACTAGCTATTATTACTACTAGAATAAACAATAATTTACGTATACAGGTGTCCTGGCATCACACAAGTAATTATCATGTACCACAAAAAGAGCATAAAGTGAATGCGGTAATGATATGATCTATTTCAAGGTAAACATGAAAAAAAAAAATAGTTTTAAACAGGTGCATCTATTTGTCATTTGTAGTGTTAAAATCAGCATTTTTAAGTCATTTTAAGCGAAAACGCGTATAACGAGGAATGACTATATTTTATAGACTTAAGAGAAACGATGATAAACGGAGCGGTGTGCCTAAATTACTGACCACGAGTCGCCACTGCCGCAGGCGCCAGATATGGGCGTCTAGAGTTCTTCAGTTCGTAAATGAACTGCACTGAAAGGTGAATGATAATCATGTCTATTATTGCAGGAGTGAACGTAAAATTCGAAATATCTTGGAGAAAATAATAGAAGGTCTGTGTCACAAAATTGTATGAGATATTTAGTAACTCTGTTTAAATAATATTAAGAAATCTCATCCCTTGTTCTCTGAAGAATCATATCACAGGTAAAGAGGTCTAAAAATTGGAACGGTTATAGAACTATTATGCAACTTCTGGAATATTCCAGAAAGACGTGTACGTACGAAATTTATCGCTAGTGATAAATTGGAACTGTTATAGAACTATTATGCAACTTCTGGAATATTCCAGAAAGATGTGTACTTATGAAATTTATCGCTGGGGATAACGCACTTTAAAGAGGGCCTTCCAATAATCGCATAACCTACAGAACACAGTCTAATCTTATCTATATACTCCCCATAACGATATATTCGCGCAACTCACACCCACAGAGGTCTAATCCGCAGACGCGGCTCCTCCGGGTAGTCAGAGTAGGCTGTAGCTACCCTAATAACGTCATAAATATTTTAAAAAACTGTTTAATAATATTCATATGGAAGTTGAATTAAATATTTCCACTTAGCAAAACATCTACATGTAATATTACATTCCATATAGTTAGAAGTATTTAAACTATAGGATTCTTGAAAATTCGGCAGGACCGCTTTCTTTTGGAAGGGAAGAGCGATCTTTTAAATGAGAATTCGTTAGATACTAGGACGAAGCAAAGGCAACTGCCGCTTGTCTGTGAAGGGCAGGCAAATACTGCGGTAGCCTGTCTTCCAATGTCAAAGTACCATCTGGCACTCGATATTAAGCATCAGGGAGAATGCCGTTACAAATGTTGTAGTGCTGCATACGTTGTATATCGAGACAGGCTCAGTAAATTTGCCTGCACTGCCGATTGTTGATGGCCCTCCCGAAGTCAACTAGAAAGTGTGCGCCAAAAAATTATTGTTGCACTAACAATCGTGTCTTTTTAGGGAACAGAGAATTAGTCGTGAAATTTCTTTTGTATTTATTAAACAGAAATGCATATTCTTAGATTCTAATAATTACTGTATTACATTGTGAAATAATATGCCAACTACCTTTAGAAAATGTTTTCCTGCCAAGGAACTAATTTAATTACAAAATTATTATGCCATGTATTTTAACTTTTCAAGATCAAGAAAAGAGCTCGAGTTTGTCTACTTCGATGACCAATTCTTATCTCAAAGTGTAACTGAAGTTATAAAACTTTGTGGAATGTGATATTCAAATGTGTTGCTGGAAGCTTGCAGACGTTTACCTTAGTTGCAACAATTCCTTCCACAAGTTGCAGTGTTGAGAGAAGCTTCTCTTGCTTGAACAGAGTGAAGTCTTACTTAAGGAGCACGATCGGACGGGACATGACAGGGTTACAGCTTTAGCATCTATTGAATGTGAACTTCATTCGCTACATGGTACAATGATTCATCAAGATATGCCAGCATGAATGTTCAACGCATTGATCTATTTTAAAAGTAAGGTATCTACATCATATTACATTGTAATCTGTGAATCTGTTTTGAGATTATACACAAAGTCTGACTCTAGAATGTAGATCGTCAGAAATTACACTTATTGCTTACTCTTGATAATTATTAATTCATTTACGAAGATTGACTCTGATGTTGAATTTTTCAAAGGTGTCAATTGTGCATAATTTACAATTACATGTCTGATTCCAAAAACTAATTTGTGCAGTATAAGCATTCTTAGTATATTATATTTACACTACATTATTACCGGTATTCTTTTATTCAATGAAATTTTCCTCTGTAACTGAGTAATTAGGTATTTTTTTTTAAATTCTGACCTAAACTTGTGTTTGTACATATGCAATTCCTTTATAGATGGAAGTGAATTGAATAAAACTACACCATTGTAGTAAACCTCTTTTTGGAATGTCTGCAAATTACTTGCGAGCCATGCCTGTCTGGTGTCTATCTGCATTTTTGTAAACTTTTCTGGGTTATTGCAAATAATATGGCTAGAATATATTTGTAGGGCTAATGGCAAAGTTCCAAACAATCCTTGAAAGTTGATACATATTCTTCTGTTATTTACCTGTCAGTTTCATTTCATTTATATAGCACCCTTTAACATCTAAGGTCATATCGGGGGCTTTGCATTTGAAACAACTCGTTGTCTGTAGGTTCTTTACATTGGTTTAAATCATTTTATTTTTCTCAAATACACACACATTCACTCTCACATACATACTTCCAGATTCTGTGGGGGATAGAGAATAAATCTGGCTAAAGAAAAATGCCCCACCCCAGCCGGGAATCGAACCCGGGACCTCCAGGTGAGAAGTCAGCTCGCTGACCACTCGACCACGAAGGCAGTCTTACCTGTCAGTTTTGTGATATAGAACAAAGTTTCTCTAGATATAGTTATTTTAAATGAAAATGGGAGATGTTTTTATTTTCTACATTGTAAATGTACCATGCAATTCAGTACAACAGCATCGTACTCATTTGAAGTACATATTTGATTAGTCATTTACTTATATATATATATATTTTCTTTATACACATACTCTTTTCGTGTTTTTTTCTCAGATATTGAAAATGACTATTGCAGAATGTTGAAACACATACAGTCATGAAAAACTGTCATGTTAGTCGCAAAATATGTTATGACCTATTGTAATAACTAGATGTTTACATGTTCAGGCAAGTGCTAGGTGTACACATTATCTGCCATTCCACTCAAAAACAGGGGTTTGTGTACTATTATCATTTGTCTTGTAGACCTCCACCAATAACTGTCTAAATTAAGACAGGATTAAAGGAAAAAAGCCAGGAAAGAAAAAAAAAAAATGTATTTAGAGGGTTTAATATGTACCCATATAACATGTAAATAAAGGAAAGTGACACCATGCAAGAGCAAGAAGGCACCAAACATATTTAATAAAGCATGACAATATATTAGTAATTTATATAGTGAAAATGGAAAGTTTACAGGAATTTTAGATTAATTATGCAATCTATTGAATTTATATTGCATCAAAGTTAAAATGTTATGCTGCAAAGCAAGATAGTTACTTATACATCCAGATACTTATTCAGATTCAGGTGTTATGTATCTGTCTGAAGATGTATTTGTTGCACTTGCCGCAATAATGGTGCCTTGAAAATTGTATTGGCTGTATTCAAAGCAACCTGCTTCATTTACACCTTCAAGTGTTAATAAATAAGTGGCTTTAAGAATGGAAATATTGTATTATTAGATTGTCTCATAAGTGATGCTGGTTTTTTGATTTTGTGTTTTGAACATTTATTGGGTTTCTTGGTTTGGTAATGCTATTTACAGGATGCCATGGTTAGTGTTGCTTACATTGTGAGCAGGTATCAGTCTTCAGCTGTTAATAAACAATCACAAAATGGAGAAAACAATGTTTGAACTTACGAGTCCTTCTATAGCACTACTGGAAACAAGATTATAAAGCTGCTGCTGCAGCTCAAAGATCATGTGAAGTAGAAGGAGTAGGTGTCGTTAGTGAGTGTGTGGCACTACAATGGTTCTGTTTCAACAATGTAGATGAAAACACTAAAGATTTACCATGTTCTGGAAGACTTAAAGTATGGAATATTGAGGATACATGCCAAGTTTTACAAGAAAATCTGCAAAAAAAGTACTTAGGCTTTCAGAAGAACTTGGTGCATCATAAGATACCATACACTGACACATTAAGACACTAGGAAAATCATAGACTGACACCTCAACAGGCTCAATGCAGAGTGGATATCTGTCGTCAGCTAATCCGTAATCTCATGGATGATAGATCTGTCAGGAGAATTGTCACTTGTGATGAAAAATGAGTATATTACAGAAACCCTAATGCCTTGAAACAGTGGCTTGATCCCTGCCAATGTCATCGTTAAACAAATCAGATCGGTTCCAAAGTAATGTTGTATGTCTGGTGGAATTTTGAAGGTGTAATTCACTGAGAGTTTGTTCCAAACAGGCCGGCAATTGATGCAGATCTTTATTCTCAACAACTGGAATGGGTTCATGAAATTTTGAGATGGAGATACCTGGCATTAGTTAACCAAATTAGTGTTTTATTCCAACAGGACAATGCAAGACCCCATACTGATGAACCAAGGAAAAAATTCAGGAATTTGGAGGAATCTAACTGCTACCACACCCAGCATACAGCCCTGATCTCAAGCATCAGATAATCGTCTTTTTTGACCAATGGCCCATTTTCTACAAACATTGTGAAGAAATTTTGACAACATTGAAGCAGTGCAAGTGGGTCTCACTGAATTCTTTGGATCAAAAACCAGAGACTGGTACCATTATGGGATAATAAACCTCGCTGAAAGATGGCTCAAGACCATAGAATCTAATGGTCTGTACTTTGAAGATTAGTTAATTGCTTGTCAGAACACATTTCAAATAATTGTTTTTCTTAAAAAAACTACATTACTTATGAGACAGTATATTTCTTCAATAATAATTACTTCCTATCTCCAAGCCTGTGCTGCAATATTAACAAAAAAAGAGCTTTCAACTGATCATTGTATTTTATTACCAAATACATCAACACCATGTTTACCATAACACATATACTTAAAAAATTCTTAGAACTGAGGGAGACAACACATTAACAGTTCACTTCTAGAGATATTCATAACTAGTCCTCATAACTACCACTGCAAAACATAATTATTAAATTAATTACTAAGAGCCATTTCATCCTAACAAAATTCTAATTAAATTAGGACTAATAATTAAAAAAATTATTGATAGTAGAAATATTAAAAGTAAAAAAAAAAAAAAAAAAATGATTTAACGTAACAACCCCTATTATGTAATCCTCATTATATAAAATTACTAATGAAGAAATTAATATTACAAAACTTATTAATATTAGCAAGGTTTAGAGCAGATTATATAATTTACAGGCTTTGTTCTGCAAAAAGTACCTTCCAGAAACACTTTTGTATAAAAGTGAGACACTCATATTTACATACTATGTAGAGCAGCATGGCATGGTGACGAGCGAGCTGAATGTCTAAAATCCTTTCAATTTGTCGATAGAGCAAACTGCAGACCAAGTGTTCCTATACAAGTACAGGAACAATTTTAAGTGAGGTGGCATATAATTAGGGTATCTTTTACAGTTTTAGAAACATGATGAATAATAAATGTAAAAAGAAGCTAGTAACAATGAAGTAACAGAAATATTAATATAATAATTAATAAAACTAATTTTATTAAAAAAGAAACAGATGACGATGCAATGGACCATTTTATTGCAAAATTAGTCCTTGGATTCCAAAACATAAGTGGAGAATTGTTATAATTATTATATTAATGATGAATAGTATTACTGCATTTTGTTCCAGAGATAGAGGCGCAGAAAATGAAATGAGTAAACAAAAACTGATGTGTTTAAAGATGCAAAAAATTATAAATTGAAGAAAAATTCCAATCAGTTGCAGCAATAATATGGTAAACTGAAAAATTACTCTTTAGTATAATTTGCAAATGAATCATAACAATGTGGTGTAGATACACATGCCAGACATTTAATATCTTCTCAGATTTAGTTGCTTCTACTGAAAGCTTTTCTAATAATGAAATTGTAAACCTTCAAATGAAAACTATAATTATGTTAGTATGAAAGTACTTTCTTCTGCTGCAAATTTTACTAATTCTTTGACTACTATTGCCTTAAAAATAATCCTAACATGACAACTGTAAAATTGCATTCAAACTTCGAACTAAGCACTATGTTGCCAATGTAAGCAACATGTGTTCACCTAACATATGCATATATCAGGAAGTAAATATATATGAAACAAAAAAAAAAAAATTCTATTTATGAAAAGCAGTTCAACAAAAACTTATTTAAGGAATACTTCAGAGAGAAAAATTAAAGAAACAAAGAAAGTATATGAAATCACTCAAATTACTTTGAGCTGGTCTTCTATGCATTTTGAAGTCCATATTAAGGTTCGAGAAAATGGCCATAGGCAATTATAATTACTCCTCACCTTTGGTTTTTCATTTTTATTACTAACTAAACAATAAGGTAAACAAGAGAAACGTAAAGAAACTATCAACTAGGTGCACACTTCTACTACACACCTTCATATTGCTTTGTGCGATTAATTTACGAAAGCCAGGAGTTAATGCAAACATCTCGGTTGACCTCTTTGAAAAATAATCTTTATAGTGAAACGAATAAGTAACAAATAACGCTGATGTAAAATAACTGAAAACAGCAAAAACAAAATACAGTAGCTGCACGCTGAAGGCAAGCATAATGCCAGGATTGAGCATGTGGTAATTTGGCAACAAAGCAGTGTTACCACAGCAATGGGTCTGCTGTGTTCATTTATTTTTCTGATTGTAATGCTTCTGTCAGACGCCATCTTAAGCAAATAGAAATGTAAAAGCCCTAGATAACCCAGAAACCTTACACACAAAGATTTTTAGAACTAATATTGCAAAAGGGCAGAAATGTATGACAAATGTTTGATTTTGCCTTAAGAGCAAATTGTAACAAAACATTAGTGGGATTTAGTTTTGTAAGTGATAAAAGAGTTTATAAGGATACTTATATGACAATTATAATTATATGTAAATTTATTATTGTACTTCAACATGGTAGGTAATAATGAGAAATGCCATTAATATATTTAATGTACATACTTAATATTTTTAGGGGTATCTTAATATAAATTTTGATGCTCTTTACATACAAGAATATAAACATTAAGTTTCCTTAATATGTCAATGTATTCACATTTTAATCTGAAAATGTATATTTTAATACTAAATTTTGACATGCATTACATGTAAGAATATAAACACTAAGCAATATGATGCAGACTAAAAGTCAAGTGAAGTTTTTTTTTGTTTAGTAACTGTACATTAAATTGGCTAGAAAATTAATATTTATTGCATGTATTTTAACACTGTAATTTGGAACACATACCTGGCATCCGATTTTGAGAATAAAAACAATACAGAAATAACATTAACAATTTTTTTTTTAATTTTGAGAATGTAGACCTTAACATTAAATTTGGACACCTTTGTATGTAAGAATATAAGCACTGTGTAGAGATATGACTATGAAAGCCAAGTGTTATTATTTTTAATCTTTAATCCCTGTCTTAAATTTTAATGAAAGAACTTTTGTAAATACTAATATCTGCTTATCTACTTTATTTATTAATTGTGTTTTATGCTCCATTAAGAGACCAGCTTTAGATACAATGTTTCCTAATAGTGAGGATTTAATAGCCCATGAATTTGTGTGAAATATTTTTACAAATATACCAGCATCCTTTGTCGACAGAAGGATTTTGATTAGCACATTATTAATATGTCAAACAATTATTTGGACAGATGCTAGGATGTATTTCATTGTCATTCTGTATGAAAAAGGAGCACAGCACAGATATTTAACACTTAATATATGCTGAACTTAAAAAAACATTAAGTAAAACAAAAGTTTCACAATGCTTGATAAACATTAAAATTACTGTGTTTAGTTTGCTGGTAACCCTAACTATGCTCTTTAAGTAAAATGCAGCTATGCTTTGTCATTTGAAGATGTATTTATGCCTATTTATTTTCCTGCCCATTTTAGTTCTTAGCATTTGTTTTAATTGTAGTGTACAAGATTTAAATAACAAAGCTAAATGAACCTTGTTCAGTCAGTTCAGTTGGCTTTTAGAATTCTGATAATTACAACCAAGTAGCATTTTATAGAATATTTTTCTTTCAACTCAGAATGCACATTTCAAGAAGCAAGCAGTTCTCAAAAAGCACACTCTACACAACAAACTATTGCAAATCTTCAATGCATGCTGGCACATATTGTATCATTAAAATTTGTCTTTATAAACCAAAATCAAAACCATATTAAAATGATTTATCTTTCAAACAGAAACAATTTTAGTGTATAGTATCAAGTCTCTCTTACTACAGATAGATTGCTAAAAGGGTATTTCTATGCAATGTTAGTCATCCTCCATGGTATAGGGGTAGCATGCTAGGTAGCTTCTGTTTCAAATAGGTGGAGGGCAATGGATTTTTTTGGGCATAAAAATCCTTAGCATGGCTTCCTTCAGAAGGGAAGTAAAGCTACTGGTCCCATGTTGTAGATTTACAGCACGTAAGAAAACCTCAAGCCTAATAAAGAGGTCTCTGAGCAAAATTAGGTGGTCTTTCATGTCCAATATAGAATGGGATTCTGAGAGCCGCAGAAGTTAAAGAGCATCATAAATAAAACAGAATTTGAATTTGTAAGTAATGTTACATTTTTTACAGTTCTCTTGAGAAAAACATTAACCAATTTTGTTTGTGAATCGGAAAAGTAAACAATGGAGTTTCCTGAATGAGTCATCCAAAATGCATTTCTTTCAAGATTTGATTTAAAAATGCAACATTTTCTTGTCATAATATTTGAAGCACTGATATGTTCTAGCTTGGTATTGAAAAACAGGCTCATAGCATGGTTTGACACATTGTACTCACTGACCGTTTCTGGTCTGTCATTTGGTGAGGCAATTATTAAGAAGTTCTGAAATCAACAGCAGCAAGTGTCCTGTAGTAAAACTTTCAAGAATTGCCTGAAAAATCCTGTGCACATATAAAAGAGTAGCTCGTATTAAGAGTGCTTGGTCAGGCAGTAGTAAAAACTGAAATTCACACAACATGCTGGTCAAGTGAATGAATAGATGGCGACAAAAATTTAGAGCTAATGGAATATTCATAGCCAACCAGTTTTTTCAGTTTCAGAAATTTATTATGGTTAGTCAATATTCCAATAAAACTAAAATTATCACTTGGAAATGACAATTTTAATATTTTGAAAGAAAAAATTTATAGCCCTCAGTGAAAAATGGTTATTTTTTTATTCATATAACAGCCTATTTCCCGCTAAAAAGCTACATTATTTCATGCTAGGGGAAAAGTCAGACTTCTGGTTTTCTGCAGTTGGTTTCAGAACACAGATCATTTTGGCTTAAAAGTTAAGAAGATTAAATTTTATGTAGTGTTCATGAGATGTTATTGCAAACAACGTTGCTTCTTGAATGAAATATTCAATAGTTTAGTCAGCATTCACTATTTCATGCATGAACTGACTTGACACACCACTTGCAGAAACCATGATGGACCTCCAAATTCTACAGCACAACTTATTAGCCTGTGGGGTTTGTATAAACCTGTAATTTGATCTGCATGTCTGGAAGTTTGAAGACCTCTTACATGGATTTCTGAAGGTTTATTAGGGATAGGTTTCAAGGTACCGTATACATTAAATGAGTAACATTTTTATGTTTATATATAATAATGTATTTCTTCTTTTTTAATTAAAGCACAAGTCACGTTTTCTTCAGTTAACACCGCAGATAATCTGGATTTAAAACAAAATATATAAGCAATGGGCAAGGTGGGAAATGAATGATGTATCAATATCAGGTTCTAAAAGCTTTTATAACATTTATAAATAAAAAAAAAAAAAATGTAGGAGTTTAAACAAATCAAGGAGTAAAATGAGCCTTGAGTTTTGAATGTGGTGTTCTGTTATGTCTTGGTGACCACTAATAATTAATTTCAACATTTTTCTTTAGCTTCAGATGATATTCTACTTTCAAAATAGTTAATTTAGTTAATTAGATTCTCTTCTTTTTAACTAAACTATTTATTGAACGTGACTAGCACTACTACTTGTAACAATAAACAATGTTTTGCTTTGAATTGCTTAAAAATACAGAAATCTGCAATATATATCAGTCAGTGACCTAAAAGAATGGACGAATCAGATTATGAGACAAAGAGAAAGCTTTGCAGTAGTAGCGTTTTGGTCATAGAAAGTGTTTTATGTTGTGATATTCTGCCAAGCTCTGAATTCACAAACTTCTCACCATTCTACCGAGAAAAGTAAATGTTTAAAACACTAGCAACAAAATGACCAGTCATAAAACTTTAATAAAAGTGATCATATGCATTACGAAAATATAATATAAAAAAGAAAGATAAAGAGAAAGGAAATTTTAAAAATTTCTTTACATAAACAGCAGCACATGTATTGGACATTTGTAATTACAAATAAATGCATACTGCTTCCAAAAATGGCATTCAATAAGAAAAGAGCAAAATTTATTGATTCACAGAAAGGAACCTAAAATTATAACTAAACACATATATAAGCTGCTGTTATGCTGAATTACTTTTCTTTTTCCCTTTCCCCTGCCAGTTAACTCTAATGCCGATTTACTTTTTAAACACTCCAAGAAATTAATCATACCCAACTAAAGCTTACTTCCAAATGAATGCAATAAAAAAATAACTCTTACAACCCATGGCAGTGCTTGTCTATACAGCAGAATAGTTTTATGTTCAAGCAGGGGAATTTTGTTCTGTCAAGTTTCGTTCATTCTCTTAAGTTTGTAGCTCAACAATATTTTAAAATTTGTATAAGGCATGTAATACTACTCATATAAACAATGACTGAACAACTTACTAAATCAAAAAGCGTTTGTGATGCAGTTTAACATTTTTCAAGAATGTAAAACATTACTTTTCACAAGCTGTGGGCTTATATCACTAAGCTATAACTTGATAAAATTCAAAAATGGTACAAAATTGATAACTGCAAATATACAAATCTGTTCTTAGTTGAAAATTGAACTTAATATTTAAAAATGAAATCTTGAGGTTGTGCTAGAACAGAAAAAGAAGAACAGGCTTTAAAGCGAAAGAACGTAACTTGACAATGGTGGAGTGATAATGAAGAATGCTTAATGTAAGTAAGATAGATGGATGTTTGCTCCAATTTATCAGTATGACTGCCGATAGAGGGGGGAGGGAGGGCAAAATTGTACAGTTCATCACATTCACAAGCTTGGATACTCCCCCAATGCACTCGATGGCAGATTTCCCAGTCTGTCTCAGTATTATCTGGGACTGTTTAGTATTGTAAACATCAGACTCCTCCTTCACACAGCTTTTAACTGTAAAAGAACATAAACAATTAACATTAGCACATGAGTTATAAAAAATTATGTTTTCAGAAATGACAAAATACTATTTGGAATAAAGGTTATTTATATTTTAAATATTTGCTTTCTAAATTAGATCTGATAATTTATGGGAAAACATTAAATGACATCCAGCATTATATACAAGTTAAATTTGACTTATTTTGTTTCAGATCTTTAAAACAAATAAGTATAACCATCCTAGGATACTGGTAAATACATAAGTAGGTTATTTTTCACTGTACTTAGATATACATTATTGCTGGTTATCTACATTTTCTTATATTGCTGTTAGAAAACAAAACATATTTTCAAATTACATTTAAAATTCATTATTCATAGCAGAACAAAATATTAGTAGCACTTTTCACCACATTCCTTTGCCAATTTGTCATCGACTAGCTTTTAAGCAAGCCTTTGAATTGATTAAAATGACATATGGTATATCTAAGTAACGTACATCTTATACCACATATCTCCTCCAGTCTTTCCAATGCTTAAGACTCAAGGTGTTTATGTTATTTAACATCACAAAATAAAATGAATTTTTTAATTATTAGTACATGGTGACAACTCCAAGAATAATCAAAGTGAGCTTCCTTATAACTGTTGCATTATTCATTTCTCCAAGAAGCAATATCTATGCTTTTTCTTTAAATATTCTGGACATAAACACACACACTGAATTGTTTTGGCAGAAAATCAAACCCAGTGCTCCAAGTACTTGCTTTATATCATTAAGCATTATCGTAAAAGTGTACTTGAACTTATTTTGTAAAATTGCACAAGTTCAATATGAAATGACTAAACGAGCACATTCAATTAACTTGCAGAGAGCTTTTCTCAATATAATTGAATAAATATAGATAGCAATAAATTATATCTGTAATCTTTTATGCAGCTTTTTTAAAGTAAATAGTTCTTGTACAGCACTTATCAAGGATTATTCAAGCTGAAACGGATGCAATAAGGGCATTATTGTTTTGTATATAGGTAGTTATTTAAAGCTCTTCCTACAACTGACCTTATGCTGCATTCATCATGAAAAACTCGATTAGATCTTTTAAAGTACTTTAAGAACTTAAAGTCGCAGCCATTAAATGGAGAATAGAAACAACAAGCATGCTTAACTAAATTTATAGATGTAACACACATCTTTAGTAATACGTCCAGGTTTTATTGTCTCCCAAGTACTAACTAGTGGCACCAATGATTAAGTTGCAATTAGCACCCAATATAAGAATGTATAATAAAACATTGTATGTGTTTCTTGACTTTCTCTACCCATTCTGTCGCCCTTCATGGTGTAATGGTTACCATGCTAACTTCATATACCCAAGGTCGTGGGTTCAAATCTGGCAGAGGACAATGGATTTTTTCGGGGTAAAAATCCTTAGCATGGCTTCCTTTGGAAGGGAAGTAAAGCTGTTGGTACTGTGTCATAGATTTATGGCACATGAAAGAACCTCAAGCCTGATAGAGAAGCCTCTGAGCAAAATTAATCGGTCTTTCACACCCAATTTTGAATGGGACACTGAGAACCACAGTAATTAAAGAGCGTCCATAAATAACACATAATTTTTTCATTTTCTACCCATTCTTTAACAAACACTCCTTAAAAAAGCATATTCCTCTATTTTATGTCAATCCAGATACAAATTTGCATAAATGTTTTTTATTACATATAAAGAATATAGGAATAAGACTTAAAAGGTGGTCACAATGTGATGTATCTAAAATTCTGTTTTCTTTCTCTGACCAGCATAAAATAACAAGGATAATTTCAGAAATGGTCAACTTAAAATAAAGCATTTGACATAAATAGTGAGATTTGTTTTAAAGAGATCTTTATTTTTTGCCTATCTCATGATTTCCCAGTTATGCAAAATTAAAATTCTAAGTGTGTGTCAAATGTTTTTACACCTGGGATTTTGATCTTAGGTTAGTTTATTCAAAACTAATGGGATTATTGAAAGATGTATTTCTACTGTGTCTGAAAACTTACATAAATTATTTACAGAAACTAAGATAATACAATTCAAGTGATTGTTCCTCGGTGTTGGAATCAAATGCTCAGAAAGCATAACTCAAAATCTCTTTTTCAATGATAAATTGATTAGTAGCCAAAAGTCAGTGGACGAGATTGAAAATTCAGGTAACTAAAGTTGACTAGAATGCAATTTTCACATCCCATATGATGTCCGTAAAACCAGTGTAAAATTCTAAAAACTAAAATAACCCTTAAAATATTTTCTAACACAGTCTAATTAATACAGTCTCCAGATCAGAACCATTAACACAGAGAAAACACAAGAAAAATTTCAAGACAAATTGCAGCATGCAGAGAGGAAAGAAGTAACAATGAGATGGTTTTTAGTGATCCACATTAAGACTTTTCCAGAAACATGCACATGAATCATTTATCCCCAAGTTAAATTCTTTGCCGCTTTATTTTCTTTATTTCTCAACCAATAATTCTATTTTCTACTGCTCATAAATTAGCTGAAGGAGACAATTAGCATTTCATTGTACTTTAAAACATGGTGCTACCCTCTCCAATTACTCAACTACTACTGGGAATTACAACACTTGCAAAATAATAACAGCACACATTTCAATGGAAACTTGACAGATGTGAAGAGAAACTTAAATATTGTCTCTATATTTTAAGTTTCTTTTATTACAGTATTTTAAAACTGATCTTTAGCTTTATTGATGCTTTAAAATTCATAACAGAGAACAATGTGACAGATAGGTTGCTTTCATTTTAACTTGCAGCTCATTGTATTATATTTTAAATTTTTTAACATATTACTAAATACTTCAAACACAGGTTTTCTTCAGGTGCTTTAGTTTCTTCTACTACAGTGCCATTTTTATCATTACTTTAAACCATTATGCAACCATTAAATTAAATTCATGGACAAATTTGCAAGGCAGTATAAGTGCTTCAGCTGATTTCCAGAATGCCAAATTTGTTAACAATTTACAGAGTTTAAGATAGCTCGTGATGTTATGAATGCTCAGCAAGATCACAAGATGAATATTATGGGGGGGGGGGGGGGGGAGTAACACATTGCTTCAAAGCCAGAAAAATAATACATTTGTTTTAAAAGAACTTTTGATTGATTACAAAAGAGATTTACATTATATATTCAAGATGTGTGCTGTAAACTGCAACCTCTAGTTATTTAAAAAGTTATATATAAATGCAAATGATAAGGTAAGTTTTCTAAGCAAAAGATATTCCTACTGATGCAGTAACAGAACTTTCTCTACCAATAATAAATTCAGAATATTCCATTATACAGGGTGATCAAGAAGTATGGAAACTTTTAATGGATCAATTAAGTGCTAACCTGTTTTCATTTTCACGTGAAGTATGGGCTTTCCAGACAGCAAGCAGTGCCCCCAATGGGCCTCAACTGAAGTGAACTTCAGAATTTTAAATGGAACCATGGTATACATTTCAGGTATTCTGAATTTTCCTCTACAGTGAAAACTTGAGAATTTATAGGGTATTGAAATTGTATTTAACATACTTAATCACTTTTGTTCTTTAAAATTTTATAATTATTTGAGAATAAAAGACCTAGCAACTAGACTACAAAAGGTATATTTATTTTCAAACATATCATTTTTTATTGAGATTTGCCATGTTGTCAAATATGGCAAATCTCACTGAAAGGGAAACATACAGATATTAATGATGACTGTTATGGCATAGGAAGAGGATTAAAAAAGAACTGTGTGTGATTTATTAACTAGTTAAATACAAATAAAAACGTAAATCAGTCCATGGTGTCAAAAACTGTCGAGAAGTATGACACAAGAAGCATGAAGAATAAGACTAAATTCAAAATATCAAAATCTAGTATGGGTGAAAAAATAAATTAAGTAAAATTTCAAATACCCTGTAAATTCTCAAGTTTTCATTTCAGAAAAAATGTTTTAAACAAAAGGGCACCTAGCAACACAGTTTAATAGAATTTAATCTTAACTAAAAATAAATTGCTTTTCTCCAATGATGACCACAGAACCGAATGATGCATTTCCCAATGATATCCCAAGAATGTTACAAATACAAAAATCTCTTAAAAGCACTAACTTTGTAAAGTTTATTATGCATTAAAAATCAAGCTTTTTCTAGAACAAATACTGAATGCAGTAGCTGCACTTAAATTCCAATCTGTACAGCAAAATCACTGTCTGTTTTAGTTCACTACAACTGCACTGTTTCTAAATAGCGTTCTCTATTGAGCATTAGCAAAAGCATAAAATTACTGTGGCCACATTGCTTTCTAAGCAGTTTTTTAATAAGGAATTTTCTTGCATATATACTTTTTAATTTTCTTTTCTTCAGTTCTAATTATAAAAATCTCATTTTGCCTTGCCTTACTTGAATTCAGACTTTTTGTTTCAAAGTTACAGAACAATTAACGGACATTCAAAAGCAACTGGAATCTTAGGCAGACATTTACTTTTGAGACAATTAGTGTTTTAATTTCCTAATAATTAGAGTAATTATTACTCTAAGCAACTTGGTGTGGTTCAAGAAAATACATTTTTAAAGGAATCTTTGTAAATATATTTATGATTAAACATAAGGGTAATAAAATTCAGACCAATTTCTTTTAAAAATCCATTAGATCATATGCTCATATAAATAATAACTGCAACAAACTATAATTGCTTTTAAAAAATGGAATGGAAAGATTCCAGAAATTTGTGAATATAATACCAATATATATGGTTAAATTTATTGTAATACCAGACATTAATGTTTTCAGTGCGTTGTATTTATAGTTTTATAAATCACTAATAAATTAAAATATTTACAGTTAAATCAATTCTGCAGGTAAAATTAAGCTCTAAATATCTGCAATTCACGACAGTCGTGGCTATGGAAACAAATTTAATGTTTACCTAAATAGGAGAAATGATAGAGAAAAATGAGTATTTCAAAGTCAACTCTGCCAAAATTATGCTATAAAATTGCATATATGTATGAGGATAGAATTATAAATAAAAACTTGGAGGGGAGCAGACCAGATACTGCTGCAAAAAAGTAGAATGAAGTGCTAATAATACAGTAATAAGTCTATAAGTGATATTGGTTTAAACATCTAGCTTCTTTGATGCTGTAATGCCAGCTATCCTGAAAAAGTTAAAGTATTCCTTCAATGTTAATGACAAATGTGAAATCTCCACAACTGTTATACCAGGCAGAATACACTGTATTTTGTGGTTATCAACTCTAGTTAAGTTTATTCTCTGTGCTTTGGCTTCTGTTTATGGTTTTAATTTGAACTGATATGATTCTCAATTCACATGTTATAGGTATTATTGCCTTGATAACATTTTTTGATTAATGTGCTAGTTTTTCTGAACACTGACAAAGCCATTAATGTATGTTTGTCCAGGCCTATATTTAGTGAAGGCTAGCAGGGAAAAAGAAACATTCTGCAGAGCTTGAAAGCTCTTAGACAAAAATGATCTTTCAATAACTTTGTACTTTTACAGAAAACATTCAGCAAAGGGCTAATAAAACATCAGAAATTAAAATGAACTTCACACAAGAAAAAATGCAAAGCGCTTTAGGTTAAAGCTGTTCATGAGATAAATGGATATATCCAGTTGTTTAGAGAACTGTTAAACTTACAGTAGTTTGCCAGGGTATGTGTACTTGTTTTCTTAAATAGAATTTTATTAAAATGGTCCTTAGGGCACAATGGATTCCTAGGAACAGTGCAAATTAAAGCAAAAAACAAAATTTTGATCTACTTGATCAAGGATTTTAAGTAAGTAATAATATGAATTTAACAAAGAATCAATCTGAAAGTTTAAATTAAACTTACGATCTTATAATAACAACAGTGAAGTCACAGCTTTTTCTTTTATAAATGACATATATATGACAGATTTGTATCTACCTACCCAATTAACAAACTCATTAAATAAGATTTCACTAAAGGCAGTTTTCTGGGTTTAAGAAAGAGACCTTAATAATAGTTTGTATTGCAAGTTAGTTTTACCCAAAAGGCAGATAGTTGCCAAAATTTTCTCTATTGTGTCTCAGCGGTATTGTGTGCACAACAATCCAGATATCAAATGCATTTTTCTTATCTAGCATAAAAACTATTTCATATTTTTTATTTCCAAACAGGCTACTTAATTCCTGTTTCCCACTTAATCCAGTATATCCTTCTTTTGTTGCTATTGTTTATGTGTGTGTATACAGTGTGATATTACACAGCTGAGATTTAAGAAAGAGCCACTTCAACACATTAATACCTGTGCATCCAAAAGATAATTACATTTAAGTGACAAAATGCATGCTACTGGCTTGCATTGCAAAATATGATATCACATCTAAGACTAAAACTCTTCATGCTAATAAATGGATAAAAGATTAAAAAAAAAAAAAAAGAGTGAAATAATTACAATATCCATACAACACAACAAACAGCTAATGCTGCCTAGAAGTCAATAATTCATCTATTAAATACAAAAGGAGATGACCAGTAAAGGAAATCTTACATATGTAGAGGAAATGTGATAGAATATCTGCATTAAAACTATTGAATTCCAAAAGCTCAATGTCGACCTTTAGTTAAGGAAACTGTGCACTAAAATGATTTCATATTTACATGTTTTTGTACTAATTATCTAGCAGTTTTGGGTGTCTCAATAAGAATTTAAATACAATATTGAGCTAATGGAGTGGGATGCATATAAAGAGAGGTCAGGCAAATCTAGCTGTGATGTAAACTGGTACATGCAGTTCTGCATACAAATAGGAGCCTAAACACTGATAGCCTGTCCACATCGCAGCCAATCATCTACAGCACGTACAGTTTAAGTGATAAGGGCAAAACCCAAAACATACCTCATATCGATGTTCACCTTCACTTATTCTTTCACTCTGCTGGTTCTCTCTACTCAAACTTGTAATAGCACATTGGGTATGCAAAAGTAAAATGAGACATGAATTTTTGACATCCCATCATATTTGTAGCAATGTTAATTTTAGCTGATTATCATCTTCTAGCAGATCTTCCTAATACTTTGCTGCGAAGAAAAATTGTTCATGAATCCTTTTCCCATGTCAGTTGGTGCAATGATTGATCACTTTATCCTCAAGCAAATGCTTTCACTATTTAAAAATTTAAGCAGCCTGTTAAAGCACTGATAATGGTTTCTTAGTTTATAGCAATACTGCAATATATGCACACAGTAGCAAAGTTCAGTACAGTTTTGGCCAGATATAATTGTATGCATCCTCTCATAAATATTCCTGAAAGAACGTTTAAAACAATTGTGTCTAAAGGAGAATGAAATGCATTGCATTTTGAGTATACAATTTTGTAAACATGCAATTACAAATTTATTCTCAAATAATTTATCTAGACTAACAACAGAAGTGCTAAGAGTGTAGCAGCTCGCAAGTATGCTTTTTGGGTGCTCACAAAGTTTTAGACAGACATCTCTAAAAATTGGTGCATAATAGTTATAATTATGAACAAATTGATGCAGTTGGGGCAGCTCCTAATAACAATAATAATAAAAAATATAAAATTTGTCTGATGAAAGAGAGATCTGTGGACATTTGCTGCTGCTTACATAATTAAATACATATGTTAGGGCAAAAACAAAGTAATGTGTAAATTTAGTTAAGATTATACATGGTATGGAGAAAGCAAGAATATTTTGCATGTTACTTGATTTCCGGAAATATAATATTTTAAGCATTGTTTATTTGCAGTCAACACCACAGCAATGCTATGTATAATGAGCACAGGTCAATTGAATTTAAACTAAATAAAAATGAGACCATTGCCAAACTGCTATTGCAAACTATTCCTCTACAACAGTGACTAACTTCTGACAGTATACTGCCATCTGGTAGCATTGACATAAAGTGGAAGTGATAGAAAAGAAAAAAGAGTGCAAGAAAGGTTTTCCTCACTTTCCCCACTAGACACATATTCACATGTGCATGACCTGTATATATTTGGCTCATAAGTCAATTATGACATCCCAGTTGCACATGCACAGTAACTCTTTAAAGTGAGCATAAATCTAGTTGTGCTAACAGCGTTAATATTATCTCATATTGTATGCCAGTAATGCGGCAAATTCAAACACTGAATTTTAAACTAGAGCATATACATTATGTTTAATAGCATTAAAAGAAAAGCTAACCAATAAATCTGCAAGGTGTCAAATGTTAGGATGTTCACATGCTCTTGTGCTCTAATTCAGTAGTCACCACTGGATGAGAGTTTTAAATAGTTTGGTAATAATCAGCAGCCTTCCTGCATTGCTAATTCTGCAGGGCCTTTAGTTTCACCAGTATTAACATAACCTCAAAATACAGCAGCAAATTAGTGAACAGAATGGACCCACCATTCACACTGTTACTTCCTTCCATATTTAAGCAATGTTACTGAACATTTTAAGTACACAGTCTTCAAAGAGAGTGAATCCTAATGAATCTTAATCCTACCCCAATTTTCACTATAAAATATTTTTACACTAATTCCATATTCCCTTTTGAGTTGAATTTTGTTTCTGGCTTGATATGTCAGATCTAAATATGAGTGCCTCTCAAGGGCTATAGATCTTGCTAAAATTCTAAAGCAACCAATAAAATCTTCCAGATGCAATGACTTTTTCATAGAATAGAACAGAATATGCATATATTCCAAGTAATAAGTAACTGTCAAACAAGCAATATAGTTTGATTTCTATTTCCTTTTTTGGAGGAGGTATTATTACTTTAATATCATTGATTCCAAATATACTCCACTGATTCTTACAGTATTTCTTCTGCGTTCCATAATACGCTTTCATTTGGTTGGAATGAGAAGAGGGGCAAGATGGAAGAAATGGGGAGGAGTTGGAGAGAGAGAGAGAGAGAGAGAGAGAGAGAGAGAGAGAGAGAGAGAGAGAGAGAGAGAGAGAGAGAGAGAGGGGAAGAAGACAAAGAATCCCACACTGTTTTCCCAGGCTTAGATTTCTAAATTTTCTTTTTGCTTACATGCCATTTGGTATTGCAGAGTCACCTTAGGTGACAATGATTGGTTAGTTTCAATTATGGTCTTCATAACATGGAGCTTTGCTACTGTTTAGATATAGTGTGATTGTAGAAGTACTACAAGGGGAAAAAAATGATTGCATGCCTCAATTATTAAAAAAAAAAAAAAAAAAAAAAAAAAATTAAATTAAATTAAATCACATTGCATATGCTCAGGGATGAAAGCTTAATTCATATATCTCCTTTGCTTTCCAGACTATAAATGTCTGAACACTTGAGTTCAATGATTTTATCCCTATAGTGCTTAAAAATTTATACATTAAAAGAAATAAAAATTGAAAAATTATTTTAAAAAAATAGAGGAATAAAGCAGGAAAAACAAAGTAGGACACTCCTATGAGAAATTCTAAATTTAGAGATTTTTATAATATAACAATATTCAGCAGCAAATCAAAGTTTCCAGGGTTCTTTATTCAAAATCATCTTTCTGTGGCTCATATGCTATTTAAAATGTTTAAACTATTTGGAAAAAATGTAGTGCATTTTAATACTTATTTAGAAGTACCAACCAACTGCTTCTATTTTCATGAATGTTTCACAAGTTCTAGCATTTTCCAAAAATATTTTTTTCCTTCACATACAAATCCAAAATGCATCATTTTAAAAACAGAAAAAATTTTAGTATAAGGCAAACAAGGAGCAAAAGTATTTCAAATTTAAAACTATTATTGAAATCATACAAGCCACTTTCATTTTACTCTTTATTTTAAAATTGTCATTTTGTTTTTCAGAACACTTATACGAAACAACTTTTGTGTTTCTATTTCATAAATATTTTAATTCTGTTATTTTAATTTATGTAATATAAAGCAAAATAACCTTCTTAAAAAGTTTTCAAAACCTTATTTACATGATTTGATGTAAACTTTTAATTTCATAACAGGCAAGTTGCCATAATACAGGCCATTTTTAAAAAGAGTATTAAATTATGCACGTTTCCTGAACAACATAGAAGCGTAATGTATGCTTCATACACTTGGGTATACTCTTAGATTTCATTCTTGTTTTTCTATTTCCTGGGGAGATATCAATGAAGATTCCTCTTATTTACACCATGTGTTAATTTAATCAGCAAGCTTTAATATGGTTTATGAGCCTTTTAGCGAAAATTGTATGTCACTGCTTGTTCCACAAACCCTTTATTTTGAATACAACAATGCCAAAACAGAAGTTAAAGAAGTTAAAGAAAGGATCAACATCTGTTTATTATTAATTAGACAACAAAAAGTTTACAACTGATTTATCTGTTCCTATACAGATTTAAGAACACTAAAGTGAAGTGCAAAATATTTCGGGCAAAATAAGCTGTAGGATAAAGAAACTTTTATGTAATATGGGCCAGAATATGACACCAAAATTCCAAATCATAAAGAAAGAGCCTTCACACATTTTTATTGGCACAGGCACTCAGTAAGTAGGCAGTTCTTTCCCCACTTTATGTATCTACTTTACAACATGCCTTGGGTTCCCGTGTTCACATTGCAACAGACACTAGCCGATTGTTTTAACAACTTCCTTTACTAGTCCTCTCCTTATCTTAGTCTACTTATGCCATTTCCTTATGTTGCAAAGATGCTATTTTGCAGGCACTCTAACAAACTCACTCATTTCTGACATATTACTGGGGTTTTATCTACTAATTTTAAAGAGAGAATCCTTTAAGGATATTTCAATGTCTAGGCTCTTTAGAACAACCTAGTTCATTTACACATCCATCCATACAGCATGAAAGCCCATTTTAACAATTACTCTTTTAGGTTAACATCTGCAATCTTCACTGGTTCCTGCGCTTACAAAATCCACAGGTCTAATAAATTAAAATAGAAAAGCAGATTCCACACTTAAAGAAACGTGTCTGTTTTGTGACATTTACATATTAAAATAGATATACAATTATTAGTACTAAGCCATTTTTATATTCAAATACACATCTTAAATTTGTCATATTGCACCATACTTCTAACACAGCTATAATCATCCCTTGTGGTGGGCTTGATATGCAACTGTTATTGGATTATTCAGCTGATGTTACAATTTAACCCTTCACAGTTTACTAATTACCATGTTCAACATTGCAGACCCACTTCACTGATTAAAAAAATAATAAATTAAATACCTAACTTACTAAAAAACTAAATCTCTCCCTCCTCTTATCTCTGCATCACAAAATTCCAATTTACAATTGCTGTTGACAAAAGCTCTGGTTAACTGGAAGTATCAGTCAACAGAGCATTGGCAGTGCTATCATAGGAAGAAACATTGTACCTCGCTATTTGTTTTATCTGCTTTCCAACTTTCCAAGTGATGAAAATGCAC
This sequence comes from Hymenopus coronatus, assembly GCA_030762935.1. NCBI lineage: Eukaryota > Metazoa > Arthropoda > Insecta > Mantodea > Hymenopodidae > Hymenopus > Hymenopus coronatus. Next base: position 64,833,784 of record CM060898.1, on the reverse strand, counting down.
ATCTGTGCAAAAATAATGACACTAAACTAATCCACAGCAGCTAATTGTTTTCCATTTCTTGAACAGGAGCTGCACAATGGGTACAATAAGCACAATATAAATGATTCAAGTTGCAAATTAATTCTCTCTTTCATTATACACACATTATGTACATTAATCACTGAAGTGCACATTTACACACATCTGGTGTGGTAGTACAGTATAAAAGTGTATAATTACAATAAAGGCAGTTATCTATTTTCTAAGACCAATGACACTTGAAAAATTTAAATAATATCAGAAAGACAAAACAACATCAGGGGCTACAAGACTTTCTGCACAGTATTTATGATAAAAATTAACTAAAAGGTGTCACATGCTTGATGCTCGTTTACCACAAAAAAAAAAAAAAAAGTACCTGTTATATAAAGATATTTTTTTTAAGAAATGGCATAATTATAGCATTTGATTTTTATCAGTGAAACATTTATCAATATAGCTGCCGACTGCTGCAAATTGTTGTCAATTCTGTTCTTTAACAGTATTTAACACAAAATTGTGAAAATTTTCATCTTTTTTCTTTCTTTATAACAGGATGAAGTGATGTGCATTGCCAATTTTCTGAAATTGAAACCCTTTAAAACTTTCTTTTGTCCAGTAATGTAATAATTTTGTATGAAATTTATAAACTTTTTAAAATGTTTTTAATGCAGTAAAAGAACAAACATTGCATGTAAAATAAATGTAATTTTGTTTTATGAGAATCATTAATGGCCAAGTAGTACTGCTTCTTTCTGTCATACATACTGAAACAAAGACTACCACTTCCTAGGCTAATTTTATATATCATTACACAAACTCTATTTTATATATATATATAAAAAAAAAAAAGAAAAAAAAAAAAAACAAACAAACAAACAAACAAAAGCTATGTAATGCAAATAAGATAAATAATTTACAACGCTAAAATTTACATCTGTAATTGAATGTATACACCCATATAATAGCTCATCGGTTACTAGAGGTCACTAATGGGGCAATCAAACTTTAAAACTGCATCTATGCATTTTATTGGAACACAGTGAAGGCAGACCATGATTGTGATGGGTAGAACACAAGCGCTGGCCTGCCATATACTGTATCCCAATAAATGTGGTAGATTCAGATCTTAAATTATATGTAATATAATCCAAAAGAATTTAATGCTTTGTCATTTCTGTGGTGGAAATTGTAATACAAAAGTGATAAGATTTTGTCATAAATTTGTAAAAATGCTCCATTTCCATAAATTTTTTGGACAATCTGTAGTTGGCTATGTTATGCTGACTACACCTTTCAAAATGTATGAATTAAAGATTTTAAAATTCACAAAGATGTGATGTTGGCAAAAGAAAGAAGGGTGTTCACAATTCCACATTACTGCATGATTAATTGGATCGCGGGCTACTTAATATTACTAAAGCGAAGATCATACTAACATAAAATAACAGTAAGTCTGCCTTGGTAGTGTGGTTTAGAGTGTCTGTTTCATATTCAACAGGTTGCGAGTTCGAATCTCACTTAGGGTGAATTACCTGGATAAGATTTTTCCTTTATCCTGAAAGGATGAATGTCGAGTAACTTTAAGCTCCTTGGACCCTGAGATCATTTGAGCATAATTTCACCAATTTCATTCATCATCTGTATGACCAATCAGGTTAAAGGACTTTTAGCTTAAAAAAAATTATATATATAAGTTACAATTTTGATTTATGGATACAGACGAGCACTGCAAATATAACTAAAGAAAGTAGCCTGTTACTTTATTTTTGCTAAAATCACCTTTCTGTATATTAAAAAGAGAAGAATTATTTGAGTTTTTTCATAGGCATGCTATTAATTTTTGTGGATTATGAAAATCTGTTCCTTAATCAACAAAGAAGCTGAATGATTTTATTATTTAAATATAAAGCTTGCAAAAGTAGTTAAGTTCCTGCCACATAGCACTGCTGCTAATTCTATTTCATTTTCAAATGAATGGATGACTTTCATATGCATGTTGTTAAGAGGTGCTTCCAAACATAAACAAAATGATTTTAAAACTTCTTCAGTACTTAACTTTTCTTTTACAGCAAGTTATGTTAGCTGTAGTTATCTTTCAATGTTATTTTTCCCTCCCTCTTTATTTTTGTGTGGAATTTTGTGTTAATGGTCAATATGTAAAAGGATATACTATTCTGCTTAAGTTTGCTGAAAAGGTTTACATTTTAGCTATTTAAAAAAAAAAACAAAAAAAAACAAAAAAACAAAAAACAAAAACAAACAAACATTTTTCTTTCTTTCTTTTCTCCCTCAAATATCTGTTATTTCTGTTCTATCCATTTTATATGTAGACAATAATGTCTGGAACAAGAACTAGAATTTGAACAATGAGTTTATATTAAATGAATCAAGTTGTTGCAGCAATGGATTTGGCAGTATTAAAATATTGTTCTAAGTAATACTTGTCTTCAAATTTGGGCACAGGTATGAAAATTCATCTTGTGTTTCTATAAGGATTTGCTAACCCCCCTGACGTTTAATATCTAAACGAGTTTTAAGATAAATATTTCACTGATCTAGCTTTAGCAATTTGATTAAAAATGCTCTTAACGTTTTAGATTAAAGTATGGGCTTTATATTTCCCTGCCTTTTAACTTTATAATGAATCAATGGGAATACTTAAATAGTATGCAATGAAAGAATTTGTATTAATAAGCTGAAGATTAATTTCTTGAATAACTACAGCATTTAGGCCGCAATATTTTAAAAATAATTTTCTATTGAATCATTTCAGCACTTGGCTGATTATAATGTTCAAATGTGAAAAAAATGCAAACATTGATCAAAATTTATAAGTCACAGAATGATTTAAAATGTATAAAAATGTTAATGAGTGATATAACAAAGTAAGAAAAAAAAAAACAAAAATCTTTATTGACAATTCTAACCTACATTATGTATAATTTAAGTAAAAATCAGTGAGCAACATTTATGGCTGATGGAGTCATAAAAGGATGCACAGTTAAATTTTAACAAGGCATCTAAATATCAAAACCTTTTTGCTGTAGATGAGCAAATTATATGAATCTGTACTAAGAGAAGAAATTTAGTGATTCTCAAAATTCTCTAATTGGTGTAAAGAAATTAGCAGCTGTGATGTTATGTACTTGAATTAGAAGCGTTAATACCTCCATTCCAAAATATGGTATAGAAATGAGTTCAAAGCATAGAAAGTTGCACATGTAAAAAGGGTTTGATGGTCTGGTTTTCATTACTGAATATAGTTCTCATACGTGGAAGTAACTCTTGTTATTGTACTGTGGAGTGAAGCCAACATATTGAAATAGCTAATAATAAACAGGAATGAAACTGGCACCAGCAGTGGCATTCATGTGGACCTCAAACAAGAAATGCTTATACTTTACTTTTATTTGCATCCAGTATTTTATGTTTTGGAACATACAAATGCCAGATACATGTGCCTTAGTTTTGTACATCAACTTGTAACAGATGTACAATATGTTAGTGAAATGTACACTACTAATGTTTTGGAACAATATGCATTACATATATGCAATATTTTGGGCTGCATAGTAGATGAATGCTGTATTAAGTATTAATAAAATAGTAATGGATGCATGTTCCTTATTCTGGAATATTTTGCCCACCCACCACCACGTGCATACACACCCCCAACACACACCATATTTTGGAATGGATGAAGTTACCTTCTACTGATGCTCTACCGTTACTAATCCCAACTCAGATTAGATAATATTCTGTTGGTTCGTTTTGGCCAGCAAGCTACTGAACACAGAACAATTTATAACCCAAAATGCTCATCTATAGTTTAAAACTTGTTTGTCTAGCCTGAAGTTTTGTAAATACATACAATCTGAAAACCAAATATTGAATGAATATTTTGGGAGGTATAACACTGCCTGGAAGCACTTGAAATAACTACACAGAATGAATGAATGATTGACTTCTCCAAAAGGGTAAGGAAATCTGAAGTGATATCTTTTTCAAGTTACAACATGTGTTAAGACATAATCAAGAAAAATTGCAGATATTTCAAAAATTTCAAAGGAATATGTTAAAAAGGGTGATATAAGATACCCCATGTTGAAGGATCTTTGGAAACGCTTCTTCACTAAGACATATTATTTACATAACTTGAGACTTAACTCCATAATTGAAAGCAAGATGAAAATGATGAGGACCAAAACTTTAGTCTCAAAATTATATATTAAACTAAACGCATATACTTATTATCAACAAGCCAGATCTTATGTAACAATAATTAAGCAGATAACATACATCTTATAAGGTTAGGTAAATGTTTTCAACATAACACTAGAGTTAGTTAAATTACAACTGTATCACCACATCCTTTCTGTTCATAAATTACAGCAATTTCACTTCATGTGGATTTTTTTTCCTATAGTAAAACTAGCCCTCTAGCTATACACAATAAATAAAGGGACACAACAGAAGATTAACCGATTCTGCATCATGCATGCATTCATTCATCTCATTCATACTATAATCCCAATACTCTCATTCTATATAATACATTTTTTAAGAGATAAAAATATTTTTGCATCAATATTATATGCATGGCTTTGATTATAACCCTTGGACAATACTTATAGAACAAAAAGCACAATATTTATTCTTAGAAGCTACATAAATCATATACATTTCATTTGTGGTTGGAATAGACTGGATGGTAAGTAACTAACAGACAAATGTAACAGCTGTATTAAAACAATATTGTCTTGTTTGTCTCGACTGTAATCACTTAGCATTTAAGGTCTTCATTCATAGCAGCTTTTCCATGTACAGTTACTAAAGGCTTGTTAGTTATACTTGAACAGCCAGCCTTCTAGCAAACACATTAAACAGTGCCTGGTATAGGAGAAAATGCAATTAAAAAAAAAACAAAAAAAACGGCTGCATTTATTAAAATGTTGAAAGCTATTAAATAAACACTAAGCTGATATAAATAGCTCTTAGGCTGAATATTGAGATACATAAAAAGCTTATGGGCATGTTTCTGCTTCATTGTTTTTTATATTCTTTTCCAGGCACTGATTAATAGCAAACACAAATCGCTCAAGTGGCCCCTTCATTATGGCATGACCCACCAGCTTTCTCCAAATCAAATGCTTTCTCCAAATCAAATGTTGAATAGTCACTGAATATAAGGCTCGCTATAACTATAGTAGTTAGTTATGTATTGAAGAGGGTTAACAAGAGAAGAGGATTTTAGTTGCTGACTAAGCATTGTGCTATTTTATAAATATTTACTTTTTCTTGAGTGTGAAGAAGCTTCTGCGCTTAGGTTCAGCTTGGCGTTCTCCTGAGGCAGGAAGTGTCTGAGACCTAGATGGACCTGCTGACCCTTGAAGGTCACACTGTACACTCACACGTTGCACCCACACGTTCATCTCATCATCATCCTTTGCTTGGAAAAGATAATCTGCTCCATTTGCAAGCCTGTAATAAAGCATCAAAATCAATTTTCTATTGTCTCATAGTGGCTGCAACTGCTTTGGATTATTCTTAAAGATGAGCACTAGACTAGATTTACCATAGGTTCTTTGCAAAAAGAGGAGAGTTCTCAGTAGAAAGAGAATACTACTCATTTAAAATAGTAGATGCACCAATAACAATTAACATTTTATACACCAAAACCAGTACATTAGCAATTCAATTAGCCACCAATATAAATGCAGGTCACCTTTTAATAACACTTTTAGGAAATACTGGTAGAACAATAATAATACATCTTTTACCTTTACTTATTATTACTTAAATTTTACTTTTAACTTTAGAGTCTGCATCATACATAAATAAGTTCACATATGGAGAAAAGCTAGGATATAAAAGAAAGTCCTTATAGTTGTGAAAAAGTATTGCATATTGTTAAAGATTTAGTCCCTGGAAGTTTTTGTGAGGTAATGGAGGGAGTCGCTTCAAGTACGAGACTCCATTAAGTTTTTAATAGATGGGGAAACAGCTCGTGAGAAGCTGAAGGTCCTCATAGAGAGTCATTTCCATAATGATCAGTAATGACCGACTTGGATCATAATAATACTCCACATGGAGAACAGGTTTTTCAGGTCCCACCAAGGTGAAAGGAGCCAGCAAAACAGTGAATTGATTTTTCAAAAATTCAGTGGACAGTGAAGAATTTTCAAAGGTTAAAGTAACCTGATCCAGATGTTATTTTCCCATAGGGCAGGGAATGAATTAAATAAGTTATCTGTGATATCTTTACAGATATCTGTGTAGACTCAGGTTGTAAACTAAATGTATGGAGAACAGTAAAGCTAGTCTTTATTCCTAAGTCAGGGAGATTAGATAATACCTTGGCAAAGGATATGAAGCATACCAGTCTTATATTGTTTCTGCCAAAGACATTGGAAAAACTGATGGGTATGTATGCTACGGAAGTGAGATTAACATTAGTTCCTCTACACTGAAATCAACATGCATGTCTACCAGGAAGATCATGTGAAACACCTCTCCAGCAATGATGGGAGGACAGAGAAGGTACTGCACTTTCATGAAATTGTGCTAGGCATTTTTCTGGATACCAAAGGGGATTTTAGCAACACAACCTTTGAATCCATGCAGCAAGAATATATAGAACAGAGACCATTATTTGTAAATGGATAAAGTCCATGCTGGAAACAGGAAGGTAGAAGATACCACCTTGTAAGAAAAATTAGAAATCACAACCCAAGAAGTAGTCCAGAAGGTGGTATTCTGTCTCCACTATTGTGGAGTCTAATGGTGAATAATCATAGTTACTTAAGGCAAGCGGTTACTAATGCTAGGGCTATGCTGAAGATTGTCATTGTAAAACATGGCAAGTTTGAGAGTACATTAGAACCTTAGCAAAGAAAGCCTTTGTATTGTTCAGGAATGGTGCCAAAAGCAGGATCTTGGTGTCAACTATGTTTAACTTTATAATTAAATTTGCACCCATTAAAATAACTCTTCACACAATCAAAGTAGCGATTTCATTATTACAAAAGCTAATACAGGATTCCAGTTCCTATATCATCTGGTAGCAGCGCCTCCTTTATGCAAAGAAAAATTTGAAAATTACATAAGTTTTTTTTTTTTTTTTCTTGAAAGTAATCTAAATGTATGTGTGAAGCTCTTCTCAATAACTGATACACAAATTAAAAACAGAATTCATTATAGGTACCAAAGGCAAGAATAAAAATATATTAACAGTGTTGTCAAGCTGTTGTGCTTCTCTGTGAGAATCTGTAGGCATCATTTTCAGAAGATATAAATCTACTAAGAAAGTCACAAACCAATGACATACATAATAGAACAAAGCTTTTAGTGTTTGAAAAAAGATAAACATCATACCTCAGGAATACAATAAAAGAAGCACTGGCTGTGCTATCCATTCCAAGTTTTCAACAATAATATGAATCACAACACATGATGCTAATTTATAAATCAGCTAAGATCCAAGTTTAACATAATTTTACTCACAGAAACCCTTAATCCAAAATCCACGACTTGCAACCAATATTATCAATATGCAAAATTTAAAACTTTATTAACACTTCAGGAGTTGCACGCTACTTTTGTATTCCAACTCTCTGGGTATTAATTTACTAAAAACAGATTGGGACAGAGAGAGAGATGCGTGGACTTTTGTGTTAAAATGGGAAGAGAAGGATATACTTGGGCAAGAACAGGTGTGTTATAACTAAGGGGGCTCAGAGAGGATTAAGACATTGATATAGGATCGTTAAATTATACAGTTAACCTCTGTCATGGCCTCTCTCCATTGTACGAGAGATTGGAGATTTGCCAGGAAGTGGTGCAGGCAAAGGCACACTAAAATGTCTATCTATATATATATATAAAAATGAATGGCCGAAATGTATGTATGCGCCTCACTTCCGAATGACTGCACCAAATTGAACAACTCTTTTTTTGTCGTGTTCGTTACTATCGTGAAAAAGTTTGTGGTAAAGAAAATGTTTAAAAATAGTAGGGAAAGTTTTTAAAATCTCATAATATGAATAAAGACAGTGCCAAGCGAATGCATTTCAGTTAATAGCCACTAGATGGCAGTGGTACCAAAAAATGAATGGCCGAAATGTATGTATGCGCCTCACTTCCGAATGACTGCACCAAATTGAACAACTCTTTTTTTGTCGTGTTCGTTACTATCGTGAAAAAGTTTGTGGTAAAGAAAATGTTTAAAAATAGTAGGGAAAGTTTTTAAAATCTCATAATATGAATAAAGACAGTGCCAAGCGAATGCATTTCAGTTAATAGCCACTAGATGGCAGTGGTACCAGGGTTGTTTGTTGCTAAATGGTCATAGTACTGCTATATTTTCCCTCCCCATTCAATGTTAAGGTAAAGCACCAGTTTATCAACAAATTGACGCAACGCAGAGGTGAAATTCAAATATATTTTTATATATTAACTGTCCTTTCCTTACTCCTATTGTTTAAAATAAAGAAGCAAAGAAGCTTTCCTGGTGACTAACATCTAGAGTAAGTACTTACATATTTGCCGCTAGATGGCCAAATTAGTTTTTTCCCTCCCCATTCAATGTTAGGGTACTGCAAGTTTATTGACACAATGACACAACACAGCAGTGAAATTCAAATACATTTTTATGTATTAACTGTGCTTTCCTTATTCCTATAATTTAAAATAAAGAAGCAAAGAAGCTTTCCTGGCAACACACACCTAGAGTAAGTACTTATTTACTTGCTGCTAGATAGCCCTAGTAGTATTTCCCTCCCCATTCCATGTTAAGGTAACGCAACAGTTTATCGAGATGACAAAATGCAGCAGTGAAATTCAAATATATTTTTTATGTATTAAGTGTCTTTTCCTTACTCATATCATTTAAAATAAAGAAGCAAAGAAGCTTTCTTGGCATTGAACACCTAAAATAAACACTTATTTATTTACCACAGATGGCCATAGTACCTACTGCTTTATTTTTCTTCCCCATTCAATGCCAAGGGAATGCACCCAGTTATGGAGACATATGATGCAAGATAACTGTTTAAATCAAATATATTTCTTATGTATTAACTATCGTTCCCTTGGTCACATCGTTTAAATAAAGAAATAAGATTATTTTTGTTGTAATTCTTTAAAATGAACAAGTTCTAAACTATGCACATAACCATTAACCCTTCTTGGAATCTTAAAATGGCGGAGAAATGACGGGATCTGTTTTAGGTTTAACTTCCTATTGCAGATGTTGGTTATTTGACATTATGTGGTACATGAGCTAGCTAAAGAACATGAAGATACTTGCATCACCATCAAACTGCAATTGCGGTGCTCTTAATACATTTGATCAATTAATATTTTGGGTTAAATGGAAAAATTTAATACACAAAGCTATCATCAAATAAAAGCTAATCAATTGCCCAACCAGATCTACTTGCTCTTTAGTTATGTCTTTGTTAGTCTTAGAAATGGCTGTTTTGACATAGGAGAAAATAAAGAAAGAGGTGGAAAACATTAGGAGCAAAGGAAAGAAAGAGATTCGGAAGAAATATGTTACTTTGCGACTTACTCCTTAATGTAATTCATTACCTATGTCGGCATTTACCTGCCACACTATGAAAGCACTGCCATTACTGTTATTATGCCGACATCCTTGGTTGCTCATGCTGTTAACTGCAAATGTCATCCTTTCCACAATACCTTATGGATTCACTTACTTCGTCCTTTTCGCAATACCAACTATATATGCTACATTGTGCAGATAATTGTGCTTTTCAGATGCAAAGGCATTATTACACATTGGCAATAGGCAAATTCTTGGCCTCATTTAGTTTCCATCAAATTTTTGTCACTTCACAACGTCAAAGGAAGAATCAATATTGGAAGTGTTTCCAGATATTGGTGCAAATTACAAAAACTATGCTTGGTTGAGCAAAGGGACCATTTTAGCAGCAACTAATAAGAATTTAGATCATTTGAATATAAAAATTCAGGGTAAAATTGATGGACAAATGCATTCATTTAAGTTGATCGATTCCACTACCAATCCATATGAAGTCGTCAATTATCTAATTGAATTCCTAAATTCATTAGATTTGTCAGGATTACCGCCACACAATCTCAATTATGCTATGCCGAAATTATGCAGCAGAACAAAACTCACTGTAAAAAAAATTATGAAAAATTTGATTTAAGCTACTATAACATAGGAAAGTTCAAAGGTGAGGATACATTCATTCCAAGAATTCCATTCTCAACCGACTTTCCTTTTGAATTTAAGTATGTTCAGTTTCCAGTGTGCTTTGCAATGACAATAAATCCAAGGTCAATCATTAGAAGTGTGTGGAATATACCTTGAATTGTCGTGTTTTTCGCATGGGCAGTCGTTGCATACTTGAGAGTTGGCAAAGCATCTGCGCTATTTTTTTCTCTCCAGAAGGAAAATTATACATTACAAGGCATTACAATAAAGTATTATCAAATTATTTAATTTTAATTTTATTTCATTGCATGGTCGTGCTGTAAACGGAAGATTATGTCTGAGTTTTTCTATTAGGTACACCACCATGCGAAGCCACTGCAGGCAGCTAGTTTCAAGATAAATTATGGAATTGCTGACTTTCTGCTCACATATGGGCAGCACAATTTGTGAAAACAATCTTGCTCACTCACCTAAGCTTAGTAGCACAAATCTTTGTGGTTTCTTGCATAAAATTATCAGTACATCTCTAACTGGTTATACTGCTTGTTTGGGAGAAGATGGTCAATATTTTCAGCATTTATTTTAAGGGAAGGACTCCAGAGCATCTTTGTCGTCATCACTTACCTGGCGACTCTTGTATTCCCCGCACGTTGGAGAGAGGTCGCAAGAGGGGTTACCTTATAATTTAATGACCCTATATATTTGAATATTATTCAACTCTTTACACCTCTAGTTACTCACTTGATTCTAAAAACGTGCTTCTTCTTTGTGTAATCATCAGCAACCTTGACAGAACCTCCACGTACATCTATTGGATTCTCACCCTTGAAGTAACTTTCAGGTGCAGCCTTGAAACTTTTCTGATCCTTGTAGAATAAAAGCAAATTGCCTCTCAAGACAACATATAATTTGTCCCACGACCTGAAACAAGGGACAATTGATGGTGTATACTGTCACTGTACTTTCTAAATGCAACTGTAAATGTTTACTTTCTTTCTTATGAATAGTAAGTAGGAGAAGTATTGTATCAATGTCAAGATTTTACCGAAAATACATGTCTTGAATCTACTTGACCAAAACAAGCATTTTTAGAAAAAAAATTCCTGTTTATGAGTGAACAGCAGTATTAAAACACAAAATTGTATTTAAGCTTTACAAGAACGCAACACATTTTAAGAACCACCTTAATCTTAACTACCCTTTACTTGAAACATTTTCCAAATATTATACCTTTTTCAAAAATGGCTCTAATAATAATTAAAATACTGCATGTTTAAGATAGGTTTCATGACAAATGAAATGCATTGCTAGTAAACGGTAATAGACAAAAATCTTACTATACAATGTAGATCTCGTTAAAGCACACAATTTGTGAAATAAACTTTTTGTGTCATATCTGAATTATTCATTATTGGTTTGAATTTTCAATGCTTCTAAAATAAGAAGATATTCCCATCCTCCTTGGACATGGGAAGAGAATGGAATTTCAAGAACATCAGATAGCAATCTGTTCTTAAGAAAAATGACTCGCTGAAAGCCTACTGTTATCCCCTAATCTCCCATGTACCTACAGGGAAATATGCAATAAGACAATATCTGGAAATATTTACCTGGATAACATGAAGTAAGTAGAATCACACACATTTGTAAAAATAGTTTACAAAAGTGTTTATAAAGAGGTAATGTGAGCGCAACACATCAGACTTTTTTAATTTATTTCTTTATTCTTTTTCTCTCCAGCATGGCTTAAGTATTCAAAGTTCTTTAGAGCTGAGAAAGTGAGCAGAAAACTAAATTAAGTAAAATCCAGTTAGGCTGAACGCATGGTTGAATGTGATATGAATGCGCACTGACTGTGTGAAAGTACATCACAACAGGGAGCAAATATTTGTTGTAAGTATGAAGTTTAATTTGCCTTGCTTCTTAAAAGTAGAGAGGTAAAAACTTTTTTGTCAAAATATTAAATGAAAAATCCCAAAATAATATTTTACAGCCTAAATGTTTTATGCTTTAGGATTTGGAGTAGGTTATTTCATTAGTATAAAAAAGCAGGCTTGGTAGATTTTAATCCATATTTAATAATAAAAATCGAATGAAATACAACAAATTTTGTGAAGTTATTAAGAGTTTAATCAACCCTTCAACTTACTTAGAAAAAAAGAACAAAAAAGGATTTACTGGTTTCTCTATCCTTGGTGAGCACTAATTAGCACATGCCGTTAAAAGCACAATTTGTAAAAATGAAAGCTGTTCAGGTATAGATTCATTTTGCATATGGTGTAATGGAAGAATTGCTATGCTTTCTCAACTATGCCCGATTCATTAGAATGAGTAGCTTGGGTTTTCTAAATGTGTTTAACAGAAATTATTTTAATGGCAAAGCACAAAGATTTTACCAAAATATTATACATTAATTTTCCATTACTTTCTCTACCATTTCTACCACAAATTATTCTCACAACAGCTTTTTCTTCTATCTGCTTCATGTTAATTGATTTAAATTTAGCAGAAATGATCTTATTACAACGAAAATAAGGGAATCAGTAAAGTGAAAGCCACATCTTTTAAAAGTTTGTAGCTAATTGATCGCGTTGAAATTCAATTCTCTTGCACAACCAGGAGTAAAAGCGAAAGAACAAATGACAATTTCTCTCAGAAAAATTATAGGTGTTGGAAAATTTAAACCAATAATTAGGAATAGCTCGAAGATGGATAACTCCAAAAAAATTGTACTTGACATAAATTACCTGTTTGGAAAGGATCGTATTTTGTGTAGCAGGTTTTTGTCACAGAATTAATACTTCAGAGGCTATGGCTAGAAAATTCTAGATATACATTTCATTTTTGAGAAAATTATAATTTTTGGAATAGCAGGGAAATTTCTTGAAAATTTTCATGTCGCTATCCTTGGATGGTGCTGAACTTAAATATCGAAATTACTATTTAACAGACTTCGTTTTTTAAGATATGCTGTACATGCACACACATTTTATTTTACAATAAATACCTTCTCTAACTACCATGTACATTGTATGTGGTAAAAGTTAAAATGTAGTGTTGTTCTATAATGTATTTTAATAAGAATTTGTTATCTCAAAGATTTATATGGCAAAGAACAGTGCAAGCAACTTTAGCTGCTTAAATGAGTGACCAGAGACTAAAATTGTACTAGAAAATTTGATTTTGTTTTACACAGGATTTCCTGATGGCTCACACCTGATATAAAATAATATCAAAATATTGTAAAAAGTGCACACTCTATATATGTCATAGCTAACAGGATGGCAAACTCCATCAACTGTAACCATAAAGAAGTTAGGAAGATACAAATTTAAAAGTGCTGATCAAAGCAAACATAATCTCATCTTCAATTGTTTTTCGGTTCTAATGTATTTACTTTCTCTAGCCCCACATGTAAATGTACATATGGATAGAGAGGGTATTGTATTCTGTCCAAAAATTTGATGTAGAGATTTCACTAGAAATACATGTTTTAGGATCCCCTGAATAAAAATAAAGCATTTTCAGGACAGCATGTGCACGGGTGTGTGTGTGTGGGCAGCATAGCTCAAAAACAAAAAGACAGTTAAATACCAAACTTGGTATTTAAGTTTGGTATCTTCCAAAGATGCAACACTAAGATTTTCATGAAAATTCCCCCACCCCTAACTACCCTTTACATGGAAAAAGTTTAGAAAATTTTGTTTTTCTTAAAAATGGCTCTAACGATTTTGATTAAAGTACCACATAATAAAGCCACTTCTATCATAAATAAAATGTATATCTTCAATTTTCTGGGAATAGCTTCTAAAGACCTGTTTATTCTGGATGAATTTTGCTTAATTTGGCATAACTAGTAAACTGTAACAGATAGACAAAAACTTACTATACAGAAAATGTAGATCTTGTTAAAATACACAAGTTATGTCACATACATTTTTACATGCTAACTTCATGGCAAAGGGATGCCAATCAAAACAACTCCATGCAAGAGGATGCATCTAACCTCGCCAGATCTTCAAGAGATGATCCTGTAGAGCCAAGAAAAGTTCTAGTGCTGGGTGACTCGATGATTGCGCACGTAAAAGTGAAGGGTGCTGATATAAAAGTGTATAGGGGTATAAATGCCAATCAGCTGGCTAATAAGGTTGTGAATCAGTGCCAATGCGAAAAATTTCCGGAAAATCCTGAAGTAGTAATGTTTGGGAACCAATGACTTAAAGAGAGCTAGAAACCCTGAAGAAGTTTTGGGGGAGGTTTACAATGCAGTGAAGTGTACTAAAGAGAAATTTCCGAGTGCCATAGTTGCTGTGAACAGTGTAATAAAAAGACGGGATGTTCATCACAACCTCATCAGGTTAGTTAATGATAATATTAGATGGGCCTGTGAGGCCTTAAAAGCTGTATTTGTGAACGTAGATAAATATATTGACCCATCTTGCTTAGGGAAAGATGGGCTGCACCTAAATCGAAAGGGTACATGGAGGACAGGGCAAGTCATAAATAATGTTATCAATATATAACCAGACATATATTTCAGGGAAACGGGACACTGGTATAGTAGGTGTCTCCAAATTGGGCAATGTAAACAAAAGGTATACTAATACTGTACAGAGATCAGGATTAAGTAATCAGGTGACTAATAATTGGTTATTACACTTAAATATACAAGGCGCACTGTCTAAAATGGATGATTTAAACCTTTTAATGGATGAAATGGTTGAGAGAAAAATAGAAATAATTTGCCTTAATGAACATTGGCTAGGACAGGGAGCAATCCAAATTTTAAACAAAATAAAAGGCTTTTCCCTAGCAGATTCCTTTTCAAGGAGAGAACTTGACAGGGGTGGTTCATGCATTTTAGTACGTGATCACCTAAGGGAACATATCAAACAAAGAATTGACTTAAAATCATTAAGCACAGAAAGTATTTTTGAACTATCCGCAGTTGAAATTAGTTGCTTGAACTTAATAGTGATCTCTATATATAGGGCTCCATATTATGACACACTTAAACCATTCCTTATAAAACTAGAAGAACTATGCAATAAATTACAGAATGAAAAACAGAAAGGGTTAACAATAGCCATGGATTGTAATATTGATCTTTATAAAACAAAGTTAATAGTAGATGAAAACTTAAAAATCAGTGCTCTCGGTGAGAAACAAAATAATTGTAAATTAAATAACATGTATATGAATATTGATGCATCCCACGGACTAGAATTCAGGCATACTCCCCCTACACGTGTCACTATGTCATCAATAACTTGCACTGATCACGTATTAACTAATAAAATCTATGGAGATAATGAATGCAGAGTGTTTGACACTGGAGTGTCGGATCACAGAGCGGTTGTTGCAAGACTACCAGTGATACATAAAAATAAAAGAAAACCCAAAAAGAAAATTGCCAAACGTTTATATAACTTAGAAAACATTTCAGAATTTAAAGAAAAAGTTGGTAATTTAACCTGGACTTTAAACTGCGAGGACTCAGTTGATGCAAATTACAACAACTTTCTTAGGGAGCTTCTAAATTGCTATAATGAATGCTTTCCTAAAATCATAGGAACACTACTCGCGAAAAAGTACTCATTAGACTGATGTACAAAAGGAATTTGAATATCCAGTGCCCGTAAGAGATTGTTGCACAAAATGTTCAAGACCACTACTGATTTAAACTTCAAACAATATTACAAAACCTATAGCAAAATATATAAGAGTGTAATAAAGAAGGCAAAATGAATGGCAATTGAAAAATTCATTAAAAATGCAGATAACAAAAGCAAAGCAACCTGGAAAATTATAAAAGGAGAATTGAAATTAAACAATTCAACGAGTAGAGACAATTTAGGTAATATGGATGCAAAAACAGCGGAATTATTAAACTACTTCATAAATATTGGGAATGACATCCGAGAAACTTTCCCATCAGTACAAGACTCCATAAACGAATTGTATAATAATAACTGTCTAATGTTAACTCCTTTGTTTGAATTTACAATGGTTACTCCTGAAAAAATTACTGAGATAATATCAAAACTCAAATCAAAATCATCTTTCGGATGGGATGAATTGCCTCCATTTCTTATAAAGGAAATAAAACATGAAATTAGTAAGCCAATTAGCGAACTAATTAATCAATCTCTGATGACAGACATTTTTCCAGAGAGTTGAAATATGCCATAGTGAAACCTATACACAAAGGAGGGAAAACTGAATTTAATAATTATAGACCTATCTCTATTCTTCCTACCTTCTCCACCATATTCGAAAAGGTTGTTCATTCTCAACTTATCTCCTATCTAGAACATTTTAGTAAGTTAAACAAATCCCAACATGGATTCCGAGAAAATAGCTTTATAATATCTGCCGTAACTAAATTGGTAAATGATGCTTCGAAAATGATTGATGATAAGCAACATACTGCCATATTAATTTGCGACAACTCAAAAGCTTTTGACTTATGATATATTACAAAAAAAAAAAAAAAAAAAAAAAAATGGAATTCTATGGTATAAAGAACATAGCATTAAGGTTGTTTGTAAATTATCTCAAAGATAGGAGACAGAAGATAGTTATAAATAACAAAATTGGTACAGTCCAATCTAGTTGGAATGAAATAAAAACAGGAGTCCCACAAGATAGTGTTTTGGGACCTCTACTGTATATAATATACAGTAATGACCTTCCTAACTGCATAAAGGGAAATACAATTATGTATACTGATGACACGTCTATCTTGCTAAATGGGTGTAACCTCGAGGAGTTACAAAATAATGCAGAAGAGACAATTACTCAGCTAAAGAATTGGTTTTCAAGAAATGGATTGAAGCTAAATACCTCTAAAACCTCCATCATGCAGCTCAGCACTCAAAAAAAAAAAAATTGTGAGAGCCTCAGGACTAATTTAGTCAATCATAAAGAAAGCGTTAAAATCCTCGGTGTCTTTTTAAACAAACAATTAAAATGGGACAATCATATCCATTATTTGTCCAAAAAACTATCTAGTGCATGCTTTAACATGAGCTGCATAGCTAAAATAACAAACCTAGAAACAAGAAAAGTAGTTTACTTTAGTAACTTTCACTCGATAATGACATACGGAATAATACTATGGGGAATCTCGACAGGATGGGAATCAATCTTTAAAAGTCAAAAGAAAATAGGCCGTATAATGACACAAACAGGAACAAAAGAATCTTGCAGAAATCTGTTCAAAAAATTGACAATTCTAACACTACCATCCCTATTCCTATATGAAATAAATAAATACATACACGCAAACTTTGATGCCATGTATAACTCGCAAACACAGCATAACCATGGAACAAGAACTCAAAATAAATTAAAACTACCCATGCATAGGTTAGCACTATACGAAAAAAGTCCACTGTATGCCGGAATAAAAGCTATAACAAACTACCAACTAAAATCAGGGAAATAAAAAACAGGAATTGTTTCAACAAAGCATTGAAAAACCTATTAATTGACAAAGTGTACTACTCAGTCACTGAATATATGAATGACAAATCTTTATAACTTTTTTTCGCTCTGTAAGTTACATATTACATTATTGTTCCTAGGTTAGTACCATAACAGTTAAACACTGTTTGTATATATATACTGTATATTGTCAATTTATATTTATTGTACCTTAACTGTTAACTGTTCTTCATACTTGACGAGTCACCTGTTTATGGAGTCTTTACTCATTTATTGTAAGCGTATGTGACAATAAAGCATGTTATCTTATCTTTCAAGGTATCCTTGCTATTAGTTTCAATTGTGAAGTATTTATACTTTTCTCAGATGGAAGTGTCCATTTTTCTTTTGTTCTACTCCTGGCCAAGCAAAGAAGCGATTTGCAATTTCAATTGCATAATGACAGCTTTTAAAACATTTGACTATAACATTAGCCTAGTGTATTTCTTTAGTCCCATTCTACTTATAAGGAGCTAAGTAATAAAATTCTGCTACTGTTTATCTCGATTAGCATGGTGTTGAAGGAATAATTATCTTTTGTAAGAAATTTGTAGAGTAGCTAGAGAAAGTCATGTGAGCATAACACATCAGAAGGAAATATAATTGCAATACATGTATTTCTGGTGAAATCTTAATATTGAATTTTGGGTGGAATGCAATACCTTCTCTACCTATTAAGAACATGAGAAAATAAAAATGTGATATATGTAACATCTGTGCTCTCTTTAGTTTGGTTAAACAGGATTTTACTATACTAAAATATGCATAGTAGAATATTGAAGGTCAATAAGTAGATTAGTAATGCAAGCATTAGCTTTCTTGGAAAAAGTGAATGTTATGAGTGCCAATGAGAACTGATTTATTCTATTATCACAGCCCTTCATAAAACATCATTCAATACTATAGGTGTTGATTGAAAATTGCATTACTGCCTGCCTGGGTGGTGTGGCAGTAGTTTATTCCCACATTAAAAAGGTCTGGAATTTGAATCTTGGTTAGGATGAGTTACTAAGTAAGGTTTCTTTCCATGGTTTTCCTTTTCCTAGGAAGATAAATTTTGGGTAATTTTAAATACTATGGATTCTGGGCTAATTTGAACTTTATTTCATCTTTTGTCCAATAAGACCTTGATTAAAGGACATTAAACTTAGCTTTACAAACTGTTATTCCTATAATTATTAACATCAAGAAACAATACTGATATGAAATGCAGATAAATTTTAAAATCAATGTACGAGATATATTCTTCCTCCAAATCTAAACAGAAATAAAAGCCATTCAGTTAATACTATTCGTTCTTGATTGATCCCATCACAGGGGACCCAAGTAACCAGTGCACGATGGTACAACACAATATGAATGCGCACAGGAAAATAATCCCATGTTAATAATCTAAATTTATTAAATTTGTTCTTAAATGCTATAATATTCTATACAAATATCTAAGAATTTAACAAATGTTGATTTATGACGTTAAACAGAACCGCAAGTCCCATGCAATTTACACCCGTCACCTGATATCCTGAATATTGTTTATAACAGTTGCTGTGAATCTGTTCTTGCATCTTTGTCAAGTTACATAAAGCACAAGTCAAGTAAACCATTGACTACCTAGATAAAAAACAAAAGTACTGAATGTTTATTATAAGCGAGAAATGTCCAACACTTCTGGTAAAAGTGGTGAAATTAACTTCAGAGGTGCTTCGGCTAAAAGTATAAATGGTCTTGTAAAGAAAAAGGTTCAACGGGAAAAGTGGTTACATCGGAAAAAAAGAAAGCGTGTAGAATGTGAGAACTTTGTGAAGAATGCAATTCACGTAATAGTGCATAATTTCTTTTATTAAGTGCTACAGCAAGTTAACACAATTCAAATTTGTCTAATTTCAGAAGAACATTATATAACATTTTGGGTAAAATTGGGTTTGAATTTGTCAAAAGAGTAAGTCATTGCATATTTGTTACTTCCTTTTTGCTCATTTCTTTTACAATTATTATATGTGCACCCCCCCCTTTTTCTTTTTTTTTTTTTTCTTCTTTCTTCTTCTAGCAATCAATATTATCACATTATTTACAGAATATGGTAGTCGCTGTTTAAATTGTCAGAATGACAGTTCAATGCCTAACATGCCACGCGTGTTTCTATGGATGAAAATAGATACAATACAATAATCGTCACATGGTCATGAATATATGACTGTTTCTAGCATGAATCGTGGAAAGGTGCACTGGTTACCTGGGTTTTGTTTTGGTGCAGATCAACTTAATGGAGACTACAAAGTAATAATAAATGTAAATAGGTTGCTACCTGTTTGATGCTTTCTTTGTCGTCGATTCCCACTCATGCTTTCGAACCAGGTTCCCTTCAAACTGATCTTCTTCTGCACCAGGACTTGGACGCTCTGTAAAAGTTATAAAAACATAAATGATAAATTTTAAATGCAAGACAAAAGCTCAAAAAACTGAAACCAATAGCATTTAAATTTAGTACTAAGTTCATTTTATACAAAAAAAGTCTACAACATTCTAATTATAAAATAACATCTTGGTGTACTATTAAAAATAAAAGGAAAATCTTACAGCTAACATGATTAAAGCTAGAACACTTAAGACTTATGCATACAATGACAGTGAAGATGTGAACTATAACATCCAGTTATCATGCCATATAATCTACAAAAAGTTAATTGCAACTTCCTACTCAATTGAACTCATTTGGATAAAAGCATTCCAAATATGGGTAGTGATTCCTAAACTAATTCTTATAAAAAATGTATATATAATATTTAAAACACTCCTCTTCAGAGAAAATCAAAGTTGTAGCTAAAATTCATTATTAAAACATTTATTTTAATTAAATTTGTATTATTTCTTTGGAAAATGTTGATACATAGTTTATGATACACAGTTTAGCAACTTTCTACCATTCCGGCGTTGCATGCACCAGCATCTTTATAACTTGTGAAGGATCCTTCCCTAATTCAGAGAAAGCATAGCATGTTGGGCAAAAAAAAAATATAGCTTATATACACAGCATAGTTTGTTTTATACATTTAGTTTTGGTATGTACAATGGCTGCAGATTGTACATCTTTCATCCAAGCATATGCAAAATACTTCTTTCCTCCATTCCTTACCATCAACAGTACTAAGCATTAAGAATATCAAAACATGCTAGGCTATATAATCTTCAATAACACAAATAATTGAATCTCAAGACAAAAAACAATTATTTATGATTTATGTAATAAATAATTTCCACTCAATTATAAGAATAAGAGGTTTCTGGACCCCATCACACCAATCTTCATACTGGTACACATTCATATCTGAAAGAATCTGTATATTTTGTAATTTATGTAATTCACTTCTAACAACATTTTGCTGAATATTTGTTATATAATGTCTGTATAACCTTACAAAAAGCATGAAACATTCATTCTACAGAAGAATAGCGAGGGTAATGATAAATTGTGACATAACTATGCTCAACAATTACTCACCTTCGGTTCTAAGGACAAAATTATATTACAGGGTTTCTACACAGCAGCAGCAAAACAAATGATAATCAGAGATGTAGCCAGGAGATGGAAGGTTGTACTCTCCTTATTATAAAAAAACTGTAAAGGTTAATACCAAAATCTAACTCCAATTGCTGCACTTAATCTATGAATATAAAATGGATTCTTTTGTTTGAGTGATTAAAACTGCTACTAGTGTTTACAAAAAAATCAGATGTATTTCATTCACATGATTTTCTCTACTTCTCTGTAATAAATTATTGTTGAAAGCTTATTCTTATATCTACTTCATGTTAATTGAGATAAAAATTAGCAGAAATGATCTGATTACTTGCTTCCTTGTAAGGAGAAGAGAAAGAAGGGAATACACTCAAATCTTTTAAAAGCTGATTGCCATGAGGTTGAAAGTGTCTTATTTGTATTGCCAGGAGTTTACAAATTTTTGTATGAGAAAAATTTTAAGTAAAAATCCACCCACCCCAAATTACCTTTTGCTTGGAAAAAATTTCAAAAAATTTGATTTTCTCAAAAATGGCTCTTAACAATTATAGATTCTTATTTTGACTTTAGCAATTAGAGTTGGTTCAACTTTGGCATCTCTTTAAGAGCTGCTTTCTGGCAGCTTAAAAATATTTTCTTGTAGCTGAATTTCTTCCTACTATTCAACATGTTAATAGGCAGAGATCAGACTTCTTGCTGAGAAAAGCAAGTTCTCTTTCAACAATACAAGTATGATTTCTATTTTTAATTTTTCCTGTATAGTCTGGGAAGTTGTTATAACCATACTGACATTGCTGTTAACATGAGATTCCGCACAGGTCAAAGATATATTACAGTGTGATCAACCAGAATTTATTCTCATACATTTTATTATAATTAATTTATTATCTTGCACTTAGGTAAGCATTGTGTGAATACTGAGACTAAAAAAAAAAAAAAAAAAAAAAAAAAAGTTTGTACTATAAATTATGTTTTAGATGCTCTGAATGGCTATTTATGTTGTTTGGTTCTATAGTCCTTCCTCTTATTACAACACTGCAGTCTCAATTCTCTTTCTAAAGGCAACTTTGAGATGTGCATATGGGAGGCTTGTGAAACAAAGTTAAATCTTAAAAGTGTGATTTTTTTTTTTTCAAATATTAAAAACATTTTACAATTTTAAAAATCAAAGCATCATTTACTTATTTATCAAGGAGGGTTAAGACTATTTCAAGGTCAAACATGTGACTAGCATTTCATGACAACAGTTATAAAAAAAAACTCAAGAGAAACCTAACCTGCTTCCCCATTTTGCCTTGAAAATACAAAAATATTCTAAATATGCTCACTTTATTCTGATTTTAAATGCAATAATATAGCTTTTTCCATAATATTAAAAGCCTCTTTTCAGACAAATAAGGCAAACTGACATTCAACAGACAAAAGTAATAATGTAATTAACATCTGTAGTTGATGTATAAGTAATTAGGGCAGTATAAGTATCCTATAGCTATTAAAAAAATGAAAAAAAGAAATGCAGATTGTATTTTACGAGATGAAATATGTTCACAATAACAACAAAACTATTTTGTATAACCACAAATATCTCTACCAGATTATTTTGTTAAAAT
This sequence comes from Hymenopus coronatus, assembly GCA_030762935.1. Lineage (NCBI taxonomy): Eukaryota > Metazoa > Arthropoda > Insecta > Mantodea > Hymenopodidae > Hymenopus > Hymenopus coronatus. The sequence goes on along the minus strand of CM060898.1, from coordinate 64,810,944 downwards.
ATCATACTCAGCAGATATGGAAAACTTTGAAGTTTTATTAAAAATACAGTATCCTAATATCCTCTAAAAGCAATATTTCAGTCCAAACGTTCTCCCTGATGTTGTGATTTACATAATTATCATTTGAGCTTTTAAAGATGAGATGTTGCATCATTATCTGAATGAAGCTGTCTTCTGCACTAGTGAATGACTTTTTTCATGCATATGCCAGCACTTGACGTCTAGACTGTTACTAAGACCAGTTGAGTCGGAACATCACTCCAGGCAGTAGGGAGTATGAAATTTCCTCTATGCATACACAAACATCGCACTTCAATGGCATGCATAAGGAATCATACCTTCAAGGTGCCATTTCCTACTTGTCCTGGTGGCATTATTAATTTTTAGCAACTATTTTTAAGTATTTGGTGTGCCAAAATTAGTCCCATTTCCTCTGTTTGCTTTCTGAACTTAGGATTTCTCTAGCATGTCAAGATACACCATCTGTATCTAGATTTCTTGGCTCACACGAATCTTAAGGCGCAAAGAGAGAATGTATATTCATTAAATGTGCAGCTCTATTGTTTCTGCAGTCTCAATGCTTGCACTATTTTCAATTATTGTGATGTCACTACGAGTGTCAGTTATGTGTAATTGTGTAACCTACTTATTTGTTTATAAAAGAGTGAATGAATTTTCTTATATGATACTGTTAGTTATGTTATTCAATTTGAAACTGCAGTTGTAAATGAAAATGGAGATTATTTATGGATGCTCTTTTAACTACTATAGTTCTCAGCATCCTATTATATATTGGGCGTGAAAAACCACTTCATTTTGCTCAGAAGCCTCTTTATCAGGCCTGAGGTTCTTTTATGTTCTCTTTATCAGGCTTGAGGTTCTTTTACGTCCTATCTACGACATAGGACCAACAGCTTTACTTCCCTTCAGAAGGAAGCCATGCTAAGGATTTTTTTACACCTGAAAAAATCCATTGTCCTCCGCCTCGTTTGAACCCACGACCTTGGGTATAATAACCTCTACACCACAGAGGGCAACGAAACTGCAGTGTGCTTGGATAATATAGGCATGTAATTTACTTTATGGATCTAGAAACCCTTGCAGTTTCTTGGATTATGCTTATGCCTGCACTTATACTAAGTTACACACTTGCATCTCATTCTGAATGTAACTCTTAAGAGCAACAAAATAATGAAAGCTGTGCCTGTTAAAATGTGCTTACTCAACACACCTTGTTGAGCAGACCGCTAGAAAATGTTGGTTCTGCATATAAGAAAATGGTAGGGATTATTCATACAACCGGAAGTCAAAAGCTTTCATTTCTTTTTATTCAAATGGCCCATTGCATCTAGCAGTCATAGCATGACCATTATCTGCTGTTGGAATATCAAATTGCCTGTAGCAATGTGCCTTACAGCTTGACAAGTTGTACAATTCTAGGAAAAGTGGAAATAAACCCTACCACCTGCATTTAAAATTAATTCCGAATCGTCAAATAAAATACTGAAACCCTTTACTTCATGAATAAATACACATATATGTATTCATGGATTTGTGCACTAATGTCCTAGATCCTTAATCTATTACATTCCCCGAGTGTAAAACATAAGAGATGCAAGTTAACTTTCTGCTTGAGAAAAGTTTTAAGTAGTTTAAAATGTAACCAATAAAAGAAATATCTCGGAAATTATTAACTCTACAAAAAGACAAATTGTGCATTTTAAGGCGATCTACATTTCTTGTGTAGTAAGTTTTTTTCTATCTCTTATGCTTTGCAAAGTTATACAAAAGTCAACCTGAATGAAGAGGTCTTCAGAGGTTATTCCCATAAAATTCCAAGATATACATTTTATTTGTCATAAAGATATCTTTAGCATATAGTGTTTATCAAAACTGTTGGAGTCATTTTTGAGAAAATCAACATTTTCAAAAAATGTTCCATGTAAAGGGTTGAGGGTGTGGGATTTTCTTGAATTTTTTTTTGTTGCATCCTTAAAAGCTACTGAACTTAGAATAGCAAGTTTGGTATTTAACTGATTTTTCTTTTTTGAGCTACGCTGCATGCAGAGACAAATATGGAGTTTTCTAAAAATGGTTTTTTAAATTTATTTTCTAAAAAGGCTTTTTTTTTTTACATTTATTTAGTGGTCCTTAAAACATTCCAGTGAAATCTTGGTATCAAATTTTTGGGCGAAATATAATACCTTCTTTATCTACTATGAACATAGTACATACAGGTTAGAGACAGTAAAAACTGGGAGGGCTATGAGCCAGAAAGTACATACATACACATTTTAAGCACTGCTTAAGCACTGCCTTAAATGCATAATAAGCACTTGATTTACTCATTAGCATTAGAGAAAAATTGCTGATTAAAATCACTTTTAATTTAATGGTTCAATTAATGTGAATTATGTGACTGCACTATTCCCAAGTATTTTATGCCTTAGTGAATTTTATTTTTATTGGTTAAAATAAACAAAGTTTCTGTAATTTCAACCCTGACTTTTAATCATATGAACAATCCTAATGGAGAATCTTAAACCTCAATTTCTTTTTTCTGACTACAGCAAAGTAATGGTCTTGAGCATTTACATTCTGTGTCAAAAATGTTAAAAGTGCAAGATAAGCAATGGGCCATTCTACTTTCAGTTTTCTGCTGGATAATTTTCAATAGGCTAACACAGTAAAAAAAGAAACCCACCTTACTTTGAGAAAATCTTAAAAGCTAAATATTTATCAGCAGAGGATTGAAAATAATGAACTAAAGCAAAGAGAAGGGCTATCATTTCAGCAGACTGAGATATGCATCATCTGAAAAAGACAATGATTAAAACATTCTAGTTTCATATATATACACACACACACACCAATAAAAATGCTGCAGTTAATGCATTTAGATCTCTGTAAGTGTGTTGACTGAACAAATATATTTCCTATATTTTGAATGTACAGTTAGAGGTAATTGGCATTCATTCCATTGCCACTTTTATCAAAACCAGAATTTTTGCAAAACTACCTCTCTTATTTGAACTAAAACATTTGATTATAAAATTCATAGAAGTTCATGTATGGTTATGTAAAACCACTAATGTTCATCATTCTAGAATACACAAGTGGATAATTATATATATATATATATATATATATATATATATATATATATATATATATATATATATATATATATATATATAGAGAGAGAGAGAGAGAGAGAGAGAGAGAGAGAGAGGTATATAATATGCACCACAAACATGTCAAAGAGAATCTCACTATTGATCTTAGTACACCATTTGACTACATAACATGCTTTTGAATCTCAATATTATTAATACTTAGGTAGAAATCTATTTTCTCATATTTCTAATCTGTCATAGGCAAGGTTTCCTCGAACTAACATGACCTAAAATATTCAATGCCATGTCCTGGTCTCTAACCAGTGGTTACTGAACTGACATGGCGATTAAATTACTTTGAGGTTTACAGGAAATATGCCAGTCAGCTGAGGAATTTAATGCCCTGTCTGCATTTTGCCATGATACCTCAGTGGTTAGAGCAATTGGCTAGAGACTGGGAGATCTGTGGTTCAAATCCCTGCTATGGCATTGAATTTTTCAGTCTGACTGTGCATATTCAACCCTTGTCCTACATATGGCTTGTGAGGAAAAAACAGTTATAACCTAAGTTCAGCTCTTTGTGCATTTCAAAAGAAGAGCAGGACATGCAATTCAAATTCTTATGAAGCCACACTTGTAACAACATAATCATCTCCTACTATACCTGTAAAAGATAAAAAATCTGTCAGTAAATTCCAAGATAGTCATTTGTACCTTCAAAAAGATTTATTGCACAGCTGCAAGTTGTTGACCTGTATTCTTACGAAATGGTCCCCTGGAGTACAAGGCGAAACATCAACATTGTTGTTTTAATTGTTAACTGTGTTAATAAACATTAAACTGCTTACACCTAATATGCACATGAGATTTATACTAAAAATGCAGTTTTTTCCCTTAATGTACAAAAATGACAAGTTTAAAACAAACATCATTGCTGAGTTCTGTGAAGGATCTGTGGGACAAAGTAAGCATTTAAACATTACTTTCTAGTACTACAGGCCTTAGTAAAAAATAATCTGAGATTAGTATCATTTTTAAGTATGTTACTATCAAGATTCTGTACACTCAGCTACTTTACCTGCTAATCTTTCCAAATTAGCTTCATCATCGCTATGAGCACCAGAGCTCCCGGCACCAGTAGGACTCTTGGCTGCTCCTTTCTTCCAGCGGAAACTACGGAATGGGGACTTGGAACGAGCACGATCCTTCTTGCGATCTAGTGTAGCTGACCCAGACTCCTTAGTACTAAGGCGAGGAGCTGTTGGATTTGCAAAATATTGCAGCAAGCAAATTTAGCAACAACATCAACGGCAGCCTGTCATTCTATTTGACCTGTTAACATACTATTTTGGCCTCTCAACTCTTTAATATCTGATTACAACTCACTCATTACTTACAATCCAAAAGATTGTGTGGTTCACATTGTGCTACAAATGGACAACTGGGTCTGCAAATACTTTTAAGTACATGCTCAAATCATTTTAATGTAGCTGCGAAGAACCACTGAGTGAGCCACTAAAATGTCCTGAAAATGTTACTTTTATAGTTTTCATTTAACTTCAGATAATTACGTTGAAATCAGAAAGCTGTTAAAACAAAAGTTGAATCACTTGAATACACTGCTAACAGTTTATTTTCAGCAATGCTGTAATGAAGTTTATTAGAAGTATATTTAAAGAATATTCAGCTCAGAAAAATGCATATTTTATCTTTGAGAATAAAGACAAGTTTCTAAGCGAAAGATTTCATTAACTGTGCATTGATGAAACTGTGAGTGGCCAAGAGTGCACAGGAAAGAAATTATATGTATAGAGATTTACTTATTAGTAAATAGATGACATGACTGCCTTTAGCTGGGTTCGCTCTTACTTACATTTGTCATAGGAAGAGAGAGTTACAGAAACAGCCTCCATGAATGAGGTCACTGGATTAAAACTGACAGATTGCAAGCAAAGAAGCTAGTAATGATCAAAATAAACAGCCAACACATGCAGGTAAATGATGCTTAGTCAAAAATAACCATAAGATCTTGCAAGCATTTCTGCATTCAATAACTTCTCTGCATTGTTAATTTTTTTATATCAATCTATTTTAATATTTTAGATCATATTTTAATTTCTAAATAATTCATAAATATATAATTCTTCTTTTTTATTTGTTAATCATACAAAACTTTGATGTTCTATGCCTGTTCATTTTCACTAATTGCCCTATGCACTATAGATATTTAGATCAAAGATCCAATTTCAAGACTAGATTTGAGTGACAATATTTTCATTTGGGAAATTTGAGTTTATTTAAATGAAATTTTCAAAATTCTAGCATTCTCACATGCAATGCTCTAATTGAACATAAAAATAAATAAGAGAACTCAGTGAAGAGTACTAGATCATATACAGAATTGGGAAGAACATTTAGACAGAATGGATAAAAACTGATTACTTAAGAAAGAATCTAATTATAAACCATTAGGAAAATAAAATATAGGTCATCCAAAATTAAAATGCAATGAACAATTCTGTCGTAAACAGACCCGGCCTGAGCCTCAAACGATGTGGATGATGACAAATTTTTTCTTCCTATTTTGCTGCAAATTATTAGTGATCAAGATTTTCTTCAGCTATAAGAGTCACTAAATATACCACAGGAGTTTGGTCAACCTTACGAAAGCAGCATTGCTGAGTACATATTACTGAATTGGCACAGTTGTAATGGTAGCTGTAAGAGCTCTGTTGTTTTTTTTTGGCAGTGTTTAATGCCCGTTTTTACTACTTGTGGCACCACAGGCGAGAGCTCCTGTATTTTCTGTATTGTGTGTACAAAATGTGAATGTGCTTGCACATACAAAGAAGATTCAGAGACAGCATTTTCGTGCAATAATCTTGTACAATTTCAAATTAGGCTAAATGAAATGCAGTCCTTGAGCATTTGAGGAGAGCTTTCAGGACCTTTTTTTCCTCATGCGCTAGTGTGTTCTGCTGTTTGGGGAATTTCAAAGGAAGCAGTAATCTTTTAGAACTGTAGACTGACTAGAGACTGAGAAAAATTTCACCTTTGGGGAAATAATGATTAGGGAAGATCCAAAACTAACCTACAAGAACATTTGTGATTGGTTTGCAAAGTTTTTGAACCATCCTTTAAGAGCACCTTCAGGTAACAAAAATTTCAAGATAGATGTCACATTTTTTGTCTGAAATATGGAATCTCCACAGGGAGGAAAGGTGCCAAGAAAAGTTGCAAAGATTTGACTATGTAAAGATTCGCTGTGCTTCAGATATTGTGATGTGATGAAACATGGATATATCATACATCAAATAATAATAAGTACTTTAGACAGTCTACTCCATATTATGAATGAATTGAGTCACCTTTTTTACACTCAACCTTGGAACTGAAGATAGGGCTAAGGTACCCTGAAACCCAAACGAAGACAAAGTGCAGCTAAAAGTGTAAAAAAGGTTAACTCAATTCATTTAAAACATGGATATATCAGTTTGAATAAGAAACAAAATATCATTTCTCCACTTGGATTTTCCCTGATGACCAACCACCCATCAAAGTCAAGATGTCAAGAAATGTCAGAAAGAAAATAATTGCCTCTTTAACACAAGTGGTCACATACTAACAACTCTGCTTGAAAATGAAAGAACATTGCTGAAAATGGTGCACAACAGAAGTTTGACTTCTAAAAATGTTTTCAGAAAATTCAAGCATAGCTCCCAAAGACATGATTAAAGGGACATTTTGTTGTACCACGATAATGCATCACCCACACCAATAATGTAACAATGGGAGTTTCTGGAAGAAATTGAGGCAAAACTATTAACTCATCCTTCCTGGAGAACTCACCTGGCACCCTGGGATTTCCTACTGTTCCCTACTGTGATGAACATACTTCTACATCACAAATTTTGTAGTTAAAAAAAAAAAAAAAGGAAGAAGAAGAAGAAAGAAAGAAAATGTTTTAGCATATGAGGAGTTATCTGCAATGCCTGAAGTTCTGTCAATACTTACTATTTGTCATCTCAGCACTTACCAAGTGACCATCACGTGTATCAGTGTACACAAGTATATCTACTTTAATTTAAATTTTAATACCAATTTTATACACTCTTAACATGTAAGAATTTTATAAAGTAGATTTTAAACTGCAATGTGCTAGTACAAATACGGACTACAGAAATAGCATATGATAAATGCACGCATACATTTTGAAGAAGATATTCAAAGTTTTTATCACCCAATCAAAGTAAACCAAAACATACACATTATACAAAATAGGATATAGTAGCCCAATGTTATTGACTTAAAATTAGAAAATAGTCTGTTTGTTTCTTTGTATGCTTTTTTCTATAAATTTCCAAGACAAATTATATTCTTGCAAGATCATATGGTTTCTATCACACAATGTACTTACTGGATGTGATTGATGAATCTGGAGTAGAACTGAGGCGCTCCCGATTTCCTTCAGTGCGAGTGGGCATGCCAGTGTGTTGCAAGGCATCAGTATCATGGTTTCTCTCGCCAGCCAGTGGACTTGCATGCGCTGGCAGGACATAACAACCAAACCTCATGCCAACAGACACCACTACTTTCAGCACTCCCCTACCCTCCTATTTTGTTGCTCTATTCTTCAATTAAGTACAAGATTTATTTTGGCAAACAATAATTTTAGTGGCATTAAAATGTATCCACCATGCCAGAAAATAAACTTTGCATACAAAGTAACCCTTGAATGTTTTGATAAAATATGCCCCTGGAGCAATATTTCTAAATAAGAATGGAAAAGTGTTAATTCTCTTTAATATAACCAAGATTTTAATTTACAAAATTGAATGTTTTATGCAATATTTAGTAAAAGGACTCCCAGAACAACTCTCTGAATAACTATTTATTTACACTTCAAGCAACAAAATTCATTTTAGATGATAAAATTGCTGCTACAACAGCTTTTCACTGGGCATTAGAAAGTAGAGGGGAGAGTGCAATGAAGCATGCAACATGCTCCCATTATAAATATGTGCTATGATACACTGCAAATAAGAAGCAAAATATAGAATATGAATATCCTACTTCTTAATAGCTGAATTGTGAATAATCCAATTTTCTTGGTTAATGGACATCAAATAGCAAAAGCATGCATGGCAACCATTATCAATTTTTAATACTCAACATTAAAAACTGAAATAAATTTAACACAAAGAACGCTAACAAGTTCAGAATTCTTTTTAATGAGCATATAGAGCAATTATGCTTCAAATATCTTACACATGGCTTAGACATCCAAATCAAAAGAACTTTACTCTGCTTTCCCCAAAACACAAAGAATTAAAAAACTAAACTGTTTTGATTAATTGATTTTTAGTTTAGCAATAATCAATTAATTCTCCAATTTCTTCACATACCATTTTACAAGAAAGAACTCGACATCCCAGAAGACAATGAAATGGATATATTGGTTAAAGAAAGAAAAAAAAAAATACCAAGACTTGTTCAGATCTATTTTGATAAGGAATCGGTACCATGAGAGAATGTAGCTCACTTTTATGAATACTCAGATGTACTGATTGTTGTACACAGAGACAATTTTAGCTTTTAGTTTTTGAAATTTTATGAAAATTGTATAGTGGAGTTTTCTAAATAGGAATGTTACATAATTAGCACCTAATACACAATGCAAGTATATTAACTGGGAAATTATATTTTTTAAATTTTGTGAAAGAACATAAAAATTTTCCAACTAAGATCATTTTATTATTCTGTCAGGTTGTTCTTCATAGCAGCCATAGGTGTCTTAAAATCTCAAATTACTGCTTGAATGGAAACGCCAATTTTGACAATTTAATGTTTAAGAGCACATAGGTTGATTTAAGTAATGCTGAATGAACATGCTAGCAAACAATGAATGAAATAGTCATCACATTCAATTGAGGTGGTCAGTTCATTCAAAGCAATGGTATATAGAACAGAAATAATAAAGCGCTTTTCTTTCATACTGTCCACACTGCACAGTTGCTGACCACATTGCTGCAGTATTGTTGAATCACTTGAAACTTGCATTGGCTGAAAAAAGACCAAGGTTGGCATGCAAAAAAATGCTCTTTCACCAGGATAATGCATAATCCCACAAATCAATGACAATGGCAAATGCATGAATTTGGTTACTGAATTCTTGAGTGAGAATGAAAAATTCCTGAGAAGATGCCAGAAATATGCAGTTAGAGAATGCCAACATTTTCATAAAAACTATCAAATCGGAAAAATTTGGAGTTCATTCAAAACAGTTGTTGATCTGCTCATAACTATGCTTCCCAATCATATACTGTGATACCAAGATGTGGAAATGGACAGATATATAGAAAATTATAGTTTTTCAATACTATCAAAATTTTATTTTAAACTCCAGATCATTAATGTCATATGCATATACATTTCCAACATTTTTTTACAACAAGGTATGCAACATTGTAATTGTTAACTGTTACTAAGAGAATTTGAGGTAGCCACAGAGAAATTATAACTATTTCAACAGGAGTTAAAGATGTGCAGCAGACAGTATTTGAACAATCGAAAAGTGGCCAAATTGTGATAGAAAAAAAATGTATTTGCCCAGGGAAGATGCAATAGGGCTTTAAAATCCTTTGATTAGATTACTCATCAAACAATTCTCCTAATACTGTAAGTTTGCAAATTTTAAAATTATACAATAAAGGAGAGTTCAAATGAGTGGAAGAAAATGCAATGCTCAATGAATTTCCATCGTGCCTGCTAAATTAACACATGGCACAACTCCACAGCAAAAGCCAAGTATTAGTGTAATTTCTTGAAACTAAAACTTGAAATCAATTGCATAAACAATGGTAAGCAAAATGTACATAGCTTTGGCTGCCAATTTTAAATGCAGCATACTGGGGATGGGTTCTAAATTGCCCATAAAATGATGGGAAAAGTTTAGACAGTACCATCTTCCCTCCTTGCATAGGAACATGCTACCAACTTGATATAATTCAGGAATTGATTCATTGTTTATTGCTGCTTGAACATACAACTATTGCAAACAGCAAAGATGCAGCAAAATGTTATTCTCAAATGTATGCCTTATACTCAGAATAACATCTATGTATAGCAGGTGTCTTTCCAGTACCATACCATGTCAATGACCAATCCGACTCGTGAAGTTTGCATACTTGCCAATGCTTTTCTTATCATACTGGTCTATTTTTAAATTACATTTTTAGAACAATTTTGCAATAGAACATAAGATTATTCTTTCTTAGGCCCAAGGAGGGAAAACAAGAGAAATATCCATCAAAGAATGTTTTTAACCTTTTGATCTAGAAACAAGTGGATTGATGGTTAATTCGCTAACCTCAGAGGTTCTAGGTTTGTTCCTGTGAAGAGTGGGAATTTTTCTTTTGCTAGGATTACAAAGGCAATTCAATAAGCTCCCGTAGTTCAAAATAGATGGTATTGCTAAGGCAAGTTGGTGTTACCATTGTATATGATCATTTGTTACATGCAGCTAAAACAAATTTGGTGTTGATCATAGGTTTATTTGGATTTGGCAGACATTTCAGTTAGTCTTTCAATGTGTTTTCACTAAAACAGAAAAAGTGTGTATTTTTCAGTGATTTACTTTTTACTTTTGGTTAGGAAAACTTCTGAGGAGATAAAAGCAAAATTGAATGGTGTTTAGGTGTTTATAGGGTGCTTTCACCATCTATGATAACAGATATTGGTTCAATGACTTTAAACATGGTCAACATCCTTGTTAGAGATGCAGATGTGGTTACCAAGAAAATCATTCAAAAGTCCACAGTATGATTCTTGCTGACAGTTGAACGAAAGTTCACAAAATCATAGAGGTCATAGGTGTGTTGACAGGAATGGCAATTCATATTTTACATGATAAGTTAAAGATGACAAAGTTGTGGCCTGATTGGTGCCACAATTACTCACATGTACAACAAGCAGGTGCAGTTTTCAACTTCAAAGCTGTGTTTGGAGCTGTTTAAGCAAACATGCAAAAGGGCTGTTTGCATCTAGTTGTAACTGTCAATGAGACCTCTGGAAATCAACAATCAAAACAATGCTTTCATTATCTGCTCCAAAGGCAAAGCTGGAAAAGTGATTGATTTTTTGGGGATGCAAACTGACCTCTTAGAAAAAGGAAAAATAATAGACAATACTAATGAGTTACTGGCCCAATTTGACAAGAAATTGAAGCAATGGTTCACAAGAATACAATTTAGATCAAATGAAGACGGCATCGTCAAGACGGGCACATTTTGCAGAGTTTGACAATTCCAGTTATAAAAAAAGATAGGAACATTGGGAGAAGTGTATATACCTAAAATGAAATGATGTTGAGAAATAAATAACTAGTGTTTGAAAAAAACACATCTTCATTCCTAACAAGAGTACTTTTTGACCACTCATATTTCCTAACCTCCTTAGTGTTAGGAAGTATGAATGAGAGTATATAATGATGTGAACTTAATATTTATAAAAAAAATTCTAACATGCATACTCATTAATACAATAGTAAACTTCATTGTTAATGAGCATCTGTTTATATGTAAAGTGGCACAGAAATAGAACAAAAGATAAAACTGTGCTCAAATGGTAAAAACTATACTGCATCTATCAACTATTTACTGTCTATGTAGTATCACATAGGTGGTATTCAAGACTTGTACATTAACCAAGAAAAACGCACATTGAGTATATACTACAGGTATGTTGTGCAAAAATATTAAATACTATACAAAGTGAACATATTAATTATACTATGGAGTGGTTTTGTGCAGCTGATGATAAAGGATAAGGTGTTTGCCATAAGGATAAGAACTTACGGTTTACTGAATCTGAAATGACACTAAATGAATCGTGCTCTTCAACACAAAAGAAACATAGTGTAAGCAAGCAACCCTTACCTTATGCTGTTGAAAATACAAAAGCAAATGCTGAGCTGACCTATATTTAAGTAAGCACTTACCTTTTCATGGTTATGCACTAGAAGCAAGATCATTCTGTTGAGCATAGATCCTTCACCACTCAATAAAAATCTCACCTTTTGCAAAAATGAGTAGTCTCTTTGGATATTGCTAATCAAGAAATTTTTGCAGATATTCTTCAGCAAGAATATTCCACAGAGTGATTTCTAACCTTGAAAAAATGCCTTACCCCCTTTTTTTATAATGTTGAGCAAATTTTTTTACGATATAGATCAAAGTGTTCAGATATGCAATGTCTTCTTTCACTTTCCCCATCAAATTTCCTATCCACTGCATTCACTAACAATAACCATAACTATGTAATTTGGAATTTATCAGACCTTTGAATTTTACGAGTCTAACAGGGATGGATACAAACATACAGATCTCCCTCCATTGCCTTTATTGGACTCAAAATTTGTGAATGAAATGCAATACTTTATCCGTCTTTGCTAAGCGGGATGAAAAACCAAAGGAATAATACAAAAACTTAAATGGCAACATTAATAAATATCTGATGTATTAAATTTACATTTTACCCATTCTAAATTTTTATATAGCTTCTATAAATTATTCTTACACAAGCTTATTTTTCCATTTCCTAATGTTACTTGACAAACATTTTCAGGTAGTTACAATACACATTTTGTCATAGGATAGAATAAACTGAATCAATAATTAGTTACTTAAAATCAATAATATTCTAATCTAAATTGTTACAGCCATATTTGAGAAAATCAAATACATTGAAAAATCTGCCATATTAAGAGTAGTTGGGGTGAGGAGGTTTCCTTGAAAATCTTCATATCATATTTTTGGAAGATGCTGAATCTAAATACCAAGTTTGGTACCTATTGGTCCTTTTTTGGATTATGATGTACACATGAACATTCATATGGACCTTTTTTTTTCTCCTAAAAATGCTTTTTTGAGATATCAGGGGGTCTCAAAACATTTCATGAAATCCCTGCATCAAATTTCGTTGTCAACTTCCTGAAATTGAAACTGGCAAAACTTTCCTTGTCCAGCACAGGCAATAATTTTGAAAGAAAAATTGTAGACCTAAAATAAATGGGAATTCAGTTTTATAAAAATGTTTTAAGACTTGATAGTACTGCTTTCTGTTACTCATGCTGAAATTATTTCTGATACTACAATAAATGTGCATTAAAGCAAAGAACACTGCTTCCTAAGTTATCAGAATTCTGTCTGAATTTTATTCTTCAATAATAAAATATAAATAAAAAGTCATAAAGATGGGAAACTTACATCATGCAGCCATTGAAGTGAATAAGATAAACAATTTGTGTGAGGGAATCTACTTTACAAATTACTTCACCCATGACTGAATGTTCTTGCAACTTTACTTCTGGTTACTAGGCCATTGGTTGGTAGAAACAAATTTTAAATTTGCACTTTTATGCATTTTGTTGTGCCTAGTGAAAGAAGACCATGATCATGAAAGACAGACAATACAGATAAGCTCTGGCCTATCATACATCTACAAATTATTGTGGCAGATTTAGTCTGTCTTAGTTACAATAAAACGCAATAGAGTGTAATCATTTATAAGGTTTGAGTTAAAATTCTAACATTTCAAATCTTACAAAAAAGCTTTAAAAATGTATCCTTTTCTGTAGTCTTTCATAGTCCTTAAAATACCTATCCTCGTGTATATTTTATGCCAAATCTTGAAAGTTGACATGTATGACTATTGAGGAGATGTATTTCCCAGTGTGTTAGAAACATCTATGCCCTCTATATACTTCTGTAATTTATAAATATCAGGGCTAGAAACCACACACAAATTGAAAATTAGTATGTATCTGTAGAATAAGAGATACAATTACAGAAAAAATTCATGGCATTAATACATGCGTTTCCTTATCCCTTTCTTTAATACTCATTTAAACAAGAGAGAACTAGTGATGCGCTTGGTTGGAATTTTTAAATACGAAGAGCACCAGTTTCACATCCAAAGTCTGTCACTAAATAGCTATAGGGAAAAATGTTGTTAGTCTTGTGCACTGGAGTTTAAAAGTGAACAATCTATAAGAGTAAGTTATCACCAAAACCAGACAGTTGGAAACAGTACCATATATAAACATCTCTTTATATTATTAATTAAAACTTATTACAATTTCATGTGGTAAGTAAATACAAAGCCCCAAATTTTAGGTTACAGTGTCTGTCTGATTTTGAAATGCATATGCTATTAATTCAATCATAAGCACAGAACATACCAGCTAGAACCCTTCTATAGATAAGAGTAAAAGAGTGAATAGAGAATAAACAGCAGTGCAGCCACAGCCACCACCTGCACCAAAAGCTCATCAAAACAACAGTTCATACACTGAAAAAAAAAAAAAAGAGGTAACATGTGTTTCCACACCGTCCATGTTAAGCGCTAAGAAACTGATCTAATGTAGTCAAGTTTCCCTGCAAGAAATAAGAAAGAACCCAGGCTAGCATGTTAGTCACAAATCATGTCACATACAGTCATTAAAACACACAATGGCAGTTTCACTTTTGGACCACATCTATAATGCCTGCAGAAAGAATGAGTGAAGCTTTTTATTTAGTTGCTATTTAATAGTTTTCATACACCTCTTGCATTTATTTTTATAAGCAATCACAGACCGAGCTAAATTAAGTTCATTCCACAGCTGTAAAAATTCAGCTATAGCTCACAAGCCTTATAAAGCACATTCATCCATATGTCCAGAAGTACAACAAATGTTTTAATGCACAGTGAGAGCAGAAAACACACACTTGCTTTTGAAACATATCAAATTAATCAACTTTTTCAAACAACAACACAAATAACACTAACATTTTAAATAATAAACATATGTATAAAAATACTAGCACAAATTGATAAACGAATGTACCTATGCAAAAAAAAAAATCTAGTGTTGCATTCTGAATTGCCTTACAATGTATTTTTTGTTTTAGTTTTACAGAAAATTACCCCCCTTCTTCCCTGATATCCATGCATGCTTCAATGGCTTCAGAATAAAAGGAATATTTTATCTACTTTACTTGGTGTCAAGATGATAGCATGTTAATTCATTGGGTGATCTTCTACTTTGCCCTGGGCATACATTAAATTATAATCTAGTAACAATTAAAATTTCCCTGTGTTTACATTGTTATTCATGGATAGCTGGGAAGTAGCAAAATACATGCTTTGCTAAAACATACCAAAGCTGGTGCAACTTAAGCAACAATGCAGTGATTATAATGTGTTCAATTTCCAGGAGTATTCATTTTACAGGTTCCCAAAGTCATGATCACGGAGGCACATTTTGTAGCATCTGCTGCACTAGGTAGCCATTATATGGATTCCATCTAAACTGTCTGATCAGATTTCTATACTCCATCCAGCCCAAGAAAGAGTCGTGATATAAACATAATAATGTGCCCCCCATCAGCTTTCAAGCCAATGAAAATAGTTTGTTACTGCATAACATGTTTTATCTCTCTTTATGCACTTCAAATAATAAAGATAATAAATAGTGACACCAATAATTATTTCACTTCAACATAACTTAAATAATTAGTTTCAACTTATTCTTAAAGTTGTACAGATATCAGTATTCCTGCATTGGTTTTTTTGGGATGAAGCAGCTGTTATTATAATATAGTATCGTTTATGTTGCAATCAGGGCTGAGTGCATAGCAGATCAGAGAGCAGTGCAATTAATCATAGAAGTGGCTAAGTCCTTAAAAGTGATGAGAAAAAAACTGAATGTGTTAAGCTAGGCTGAAGGTTGTCAATTTACAACAAGATTAAAAGCAGTTGGTGTATTTGAATGCACCATGTCCAATTTTTTGTTAAGCTGGAAGACATCTCAAGCAAAATTACCACTTCTGATTCAGAGTTGTATATTGCAATGTTATCCAAGTACTCTAATTAACATGTAAGTTTTTATTAATAAAACCCCCTTCAAATGGGATGTATTTTTTTAACATTCAGTGCTGGAATAGTGAACAGTAGCCTGTGGTTAAGATACAATAGCAGTTTCTTGAACTCCCAAATGTAAACAGCTGAGCAATTATGATGGACAAAAATTCAAGTCTGAAATAATACTACATTCATTATTTATGTTAGGACCCATTCACAAGCTGGAAAAATGTTAACAATTCAGAGAATAAAATTTTCCTCTTTTCCAAATTTGAATGCACAAAATGAGACCTTGTGGAATATCCGAAGCTTGCTGACAAGCAACCAGAATGAATCATCTCTCAGCAGCAATACCTCAGTTACTTACAGTCCTATATTATGTATGCATAGGCAAAAGGGTTCCCCATAGTTATTAATAAAAAAAAATAGTACTTGTTATAGCTAAGGTTATGCTATTACTTAGCTTTGGTAAGTAATTTATTTCTACTGCTTACACAGATGTGTACCCACAGAGAGTGGATTTATCATATATCTCAAGAGATGCTTCACTCTCATGAGAAGAAAGGGAAAATTGTTGAGAACGAAAGGAAAAAACAAAGGTATTTTGAATTTACTAGCAAACAACATATAATAGGTAACCTTTGAAATAATATGGAGGAAAACCTTAATAAAAGGGATTACCAAATTATTTAAACATTTGTATAAAAGCATACTTAAATAAAGTTTAAGTTATTGAGTTGGTAATGTTCATCCTTTATTTATGTTACTCTTGGCAATGATTTTTTAATATTAGAACCAGCTGAAAAATTCAATGTCACAGCTGTCTCTAAGCTAGCCCACTTTACAATCCATAGATAACTTATACGATGTTCACAAAGCTACAAAGATAAAATGCTCTATTATTGACCACATTTTGCTTGTGATGAAGTATGTTTCAAACAAATATTAGTAACTTCCTAAAGGACTCCTGGTTATTATGAACATTACATTGGGAGTGCTGTTAGCCTCTCATCCCTAAACATACCCAGCTTTTTAGGGGTAACAGTCTGTTTTTATTGTACTCTTTGCTGCAAGGAAACAAACAGGGTTACTGAACAAATGTTGCTGTAGTTTACTCAGATACCTAATGGAGTTGGTATGCAAATCTACTGGAAGTGTAAGCAGCAACTATTAAGGCCAAACATTTCATGATCCTATGGAAACACAACATGTTTTTGCTCATCTTTTTAATAAATATTTGAACATCTTTAGCACAAGTAATCAACTACCACATTTCAAGAATGCAATACTTTACAATGCAACGGTGACTTTTATTTAGTGAAAGCAGCTAGTAACAACAACTTTTAGGTCCCCAACCTGATTTACACATTCTTTTTATTATCATTTGATATGACCAGTAGTAGCTGGCGAGAGGCTTTAGACATCATTAGATACTGCCCAGCTTTATATAATTGCTGTTTAGGTTCAAAGAGTAATATAAAAATATGACTACAATAGTTTAACTTGGTATTGAAATGTCAAATAGTCTCTCTCCTTTTGCCTTTCCTGCCTTCCAAATTGCTGAGCTAGGCATGGTTCCTTGAGACAAGTCACATTGTCCTGCATGCCTATATCACTAAACCATTCAACCTGTGCCAGCCCTTATAATTTTCTCAACAATTCAATTGCAGCTGGGTTGTATAGTCCAGCTTACTCCTGTGATATGCATTGACTATAGTTTTTTCAACAGCCTAAGCCAATCAGGGGAAGAGGGATATGGGTTAAGTTTGATCAAAAGTTTGACTAACTATAACAATCTTATAGAGGAAGAATCCATAGCAATTAAGAAACATAAGAAGATAGCTTATACAAAATTCAAAACCTCTAAAGCTATTACTGAATTTTTTATCACATTGTGAATGTAAAAATAATGCTGGGCTATCTCCTTGAAACTGAACACATATGACATTTGGAGTGTTGCTTTTCTGTAAACTTCCTTATAATATTTGAAATTTGAATCATATTTGAAAAATCTGATGCCGTGGTAAGGACTCCAACCATGTGGATTTTTAAAATATATTAAATTTTCTGATGTTAGCCTTCGTGTAGTCAATGAAAAGAACAATTACAATAAGATTCCTTTTTAACTAAGATAGTTTAAAATGTTTTTAATCTTTAGAATAATCCTGTATGCCTTTAGAAGCACTTCCAGAATAATTGCTTTGTTTCATATGATTTCGCCTTTTCAAGTCTTTATGCCATCTCTTAAAATAAATGTCCTGTCTAATGCTTATAGAACTGCTAGACAAAAACAAGAAACTGCCAATGAAGCAGCATGTGTTTCTACACATTTAGCTTTAAACACACTCAACAATTATATGTTTATATTTCAAGGTGCTGAAACAGAAAGCTACGAACAATCACCAGGCAGTGTGATAGGACAACAGAGGAACTCACCTTCCCGGGTAGTGGGCCGCTCCGTGGGCATCACCACCTTGGTGGAAGGTTTGCGAGTGGCTGAAGGTGATGAATCACAGCGCAGAATTTGTAGTGAGACCAACCACAGCAAACGTAGATGTGAGAGGAATATTGCAAGGTGGGGTGGAAGAGACAGAGAAACAAATAGCAATCATCACAATAAAACATGCAAGCACACACATGCCAAAGGCTTTCCACATGGTAAGGTATTCCTTCTTTCCAGCTCTTTACAGTAATCAATATGCTTTCATTTTCTATTGATCTGATGCTGTTAATACCAGATTCCATTATAAGCTTTCATGTTGGAACAAATAAAAGCATAAACAAAAGCAAAAGGTAACAAAAGGAAGGCACCTTTCAAGGTAGGTAAAGGTTGCTTTTACTCAGGTTTACAGAAAATTTGCAATCCTGGGCCGGTCTCTTTACAAAAACATGATCAAAAGACATTTCTGAATCAAGTTTGGTTGAATTTATACAGCATCATTGCACAGCAATCTCAATTGCTCCTGTTGCTACCTCTCCATTCCCCATTGTTTGTATGAGTGCCATAAATTCCTGTACTAGTAATATTATTTTGTCAGTAGCCACAGCTACCACAATTTTGTTACCAAAACTGATTGTCAATTTTCAACATTGATAATCCCTAATTTTTTATCCCTTACCATCTTGAGATGAAACTATAAATTGTATTTACTTCAAAATTATTTCATGTATAGCGTTATCACTCACTTTGTTATCACTGTTGTTCAATTTCATATATGGGGATGGCTTTTCCTTCATTTTAATTTTTTTAACCAGTAGAATAATTGAAAATTACATGTGATGGTTTAAAAAACAGTGGTCGAAAAAATCTAATTTGGTCTATTTTACATCAAAGCACAACCATGCTGAAGTTTAAGATTCAATGTCTGCTTATAAGCAGAAGTCATCAACATACCAGCCCCACTTTATCTTCTCCAAGTAAAAAACTGTAGAAAGCATTTTAAACCCATAAACATCCAACTTGCCCATGTCAAACGTTGTTGCTGAGCCAACATTTTGACTTTGGAAGCCAGCACACTCATATCCATTTGGAAGTTTAAATGAAATTTAATTTTCATAGTATTGTAATGAAGTAAAAAATATTGAAGCTTTAATTCACTTATTACTTTATCTACTTTTCCTTTTAATTAATGAAACACCTCATGCAGTTTGACAGCAAATCCAAATGAATGTGCAGGTGCACTGTCAAGATGAAATAACACTCTTTTCCTTTTGACAAATTATACTTTGCTTAATATGTCCTTTCTTTCAATTCAAAAGGCAACTTCTCCTCAAAATTTAGGTCTTATTTCTCAGTCATACTGGAATACTACAGAATAATAAAGGATGATAATCAACTAATTCTTGCATAAATTTACAAACAACATTTAATAGTAATTTTTTACTAAAATAATTTAAAAAACTGTACAAAACTCCTGGTACTAGTTTTCAGGTGGTGGGATTCACCTAACAAGAATGCATCATTTTAAATCAAATATCCAAAGACTTTAAGAGTTTGTGAAACAAATGACTTCCAAGTTATCAAAGGCAAAAGCAATGTGGCTACTTAAGTACTGTAACTGCTATGTAGTATAAATTTACTCCATATCTCATCAAATCTTAGCACTGATGAATATGAAAATGTTCGTTAAATTCACAGAAATTAGCGGCCAGCAGTTTATGGTACTGTTGTCTAAGGGGTCAAATCTATAGTCCTTTCTTGAGGGGCACTCAAACTCCACTTATTTGTCACTCATCAAGTATGAGTGCTGGTCTTTCTCACTTTGGCAACCACAAAAATTGACTTGAGTGAGCATGATAGTGAAAAGTGAGTGGCCTTCACTAGGAGACATTAAGTAATGTGGGCAGACTTTGAGATTTCAACAATTTTTGTCTTTTTCGGAACAAGCGTTGACTGTGAACAGTAGAGAGGGCTGTGAATCTGCAGTTATCCCTTGAGCTGTGTTGCTCCATGGTTTTCATTTGTGGCTTAAGAATTTTGAACAAAAATAAAATGTCTATGTACTTAACATAATTGTAGCGAAGAACAGCAACATTTTTGAAAATAAGTAAGATTGTATTTAATTAAAACATTAATGGGAATGCATACTGAAGTAACTAATCATTAGGATTGCTCTTAAAAGATTGTATTTATCTATCACGAAAGAAATCTGCTTTGGAAATAGTGGCAAAATAATTTAATTTGTATGAATTTAACTCAAATGAACATGTTATCTACTAACTACACAGAGAAATCACTAGCTGGTGCTTTACTGTAATCTCCAGTGTTTTATTACTTTTTGTAATATTTCTAAATGCTTACCTAACAATGTACAGGCAACAACTAGAAATGTTGGGCCCAAATAATGAACTCAAAGTGGTATTTACTGATTATGTTCCCTGTTTTTTACCACAGCAATGTTGTTTTGAATTTCACACAGCACTGTTTGCATTGTAACCAGAAAAATTTTAGTGAAAATTCTCTGCATTCTTTTGAAGTAAACCTACATTGTCAAGTCCACAATTATGAATCCAGTATCACATAATTTATCTATATTAGAGACTTGAAAGCTGCTATTCACTGGTATACCTCCATGAATTGCAAAGTCTTCTGGGCCTTTTGCTTGTGGATTACTTATATCTTAAAAATTCTAAGTTAGCAAATTATGTAAAATGACACAAACATTCAGACTTGTAGCTATTACTTACATGTTGGAATGTTGCTAATAATATGTCTAATAACATTTTGGAAACCTTTTCTTTAGTTACCAATCCTAAAAAAGTTTTTATGTGCATGTCAAGTCTACGTCAAACTTCACTAGAAAAATACTCATCTGCATATTTTCAGTTGAGTTTTGTTTCTGAGCCTGATATTGATGCTCACGTTAGATGTGAGTATGAGTGCCCCTAAAGTAAGACTATGGATCCAGCCCTAAATAAACTATCATTAAAAAAAAAAAAAAAAATGTTCTATTTGCATGACTTTCTTTACCCATTCTGAAAAACTATTCCTACTTAAAGATAGTCCTTTTATCCACTTCACACTAATCAAGGTTAAGATTAACAGAAACAGCTGTATCACTCATCACCTCTTAAGTAGAAGGGAAATAAGGGAATACACAAGACTAAAGCGCTAGTCATGTCTTTTAAAAGCTGGTTGCTATGTGATTGAAATTTGGTTCTCTTTGTATGGCCAGAAATAAAACAGAACAAACAGAAATGAGAAATTCCAGTTTGAGAAAGTTTAAGAGATAACTTAAAATTAAAACCCACAACAAGGGATAACTCAGAAATGGTTTTAACTCGAGGAAAAAAAAACATATATGAAAAACTGTGTGTTTTAATGAGTTCCATATTTTTTGTGTATTAAGATTTTTTCTTCCTTATGGTTTACCAGCTATGCAAAAGACATTCAGAATAAAGAGGACTTCAGAGGCTATTCCAAAGAAATTCGATATATACTTTTAACAAGTAAATATTTATAATATTCAGTATTTTAATCAAAATTGTTGCAAATTCTTCCATGTAATGGTAATATGGAGTGAAGAGACTTTCTTGAAAATTTTCATTCACATACTTGGAAGATGTTGAATTTAAATTTATCAAGTTTGGTACTTAACCAACTTTTTCTTTTCGAGTTAGTGTGTTCATAGGGAAATGTGCGGACCTTTTTCTATAAATGCTTTTTAGGATACAGGGCCCTAAAACATACATTTCCAGCAAAATATCAGTAAATTGGGTTAAATGCAATACATTTTCTACCTATGTATCATGTGCTTAGTACCTAGAGAAAGTAAAAATGTACTCACTAAGTTTCGGAAAGAAAATTTACAAGGCAATGATTAACAAAAGCATAATACAAATATTTTTAATACACATTTCTGCTTTCATTATTCAGTATTTGTGAAAATACTTTTTTTGACTACTTTGCTGGCTACAAAGATGCAAGGTAAACACAGCCATTTTCATTTTAGTTTTAAATTTATGTACTTCAAGATTGTTTATATATAAACTATGTTTTAGTTCAAAATGTAGTATGTTAAAGTTTTAATGAAATTTACATAATCGTCAACTTTTACTTGAAGATATCAGGTCAGCATACAGATGGGTGATTGGTTGTACAGGAAGGATGTGATGAAATAGGCACAGGAAGGTTGCAGAATGGCATGCACAGTCTACCAGCTTCCTCCACAGAAGGATGTGAAAGGTGCCCTAAAAAAGGATTAATGAATGCATGCAAGAAACTCAGCATAACAAAAGAGGAGTACAAGCTAATAAACCAAAATTATTGTATGACTTTAATGATTCCTTTTGAAAGTAATAAAATAATATTTTTCACGCATTTCACTTTGAAGTTACATACTTATTTCTGAAAGATATTGTACTGTAAAGCATTTGACCCTTAATTGCCTGCATTAGTTTGCAATATATGCCTCTTTTTCTGTAATTCCTAAACTGGATTTAATAACCCTTCTGAAGGCATCATCAACAAAGCAGTCTGGATGACCAGGAGCATTAAGGCCATATATCATGGACTGGCGAGTCATTCAAAGCCAAATTTCACATTTTTGAATTCCAGCAACTGCAGTTAAATGTGTCTTAGGTAAAGGATAGGGATAGCCCAAGTAAAATAACAGGTTTAATGGCACGCTTGGAAGCTGATGGGTTACATTTGACTGCAGTTTTGTGGATTTTGCTCTTTTACTTAAGCATTCAATATCTTTGCAACACAAAACAGTCTTAATTACCTATGTTTCATAGTTGTAGGTTATGAAATTAACCTTAAAGTAGAAGTCCTATTTATATAGTGTACTTAAAACAAGTAGGACTTACAAGTACTGACAGGCAACAAAGGGTTAAATAAATATACCAACAAACAAAATGAGCACAGACCATGTCATTTCTGATATCAAATGTAATTTTCTTTCCGTAAATGTTTAATTCTTCATCAACCCTTCTTTTTCTTCTAATTTTCTTTTCTTTCTTCTATATCACTCCCTAATGTTTTTTTATGGATTCTCAGCTTTAATAGTGGTTTCAATAAATTTATTTGGAAGGAGCTAATAGGAGTTTGCAACAGAATTAAAGGTGTTAATTCTGCATCCTGTTTATTTTATGTACAGCCAGCACAGCTACTTGTGATCAAAAATAGATGTGTATTGTCAAAATAAGTGTGCATGCATTCTTATTTAGGTACAAAATATTAAATTAAAAAATAGTAAACATAAGAAACAAAACACTTTCCATTTAATATTAAATTCACTTTTATGAAAGAAGGTCTAACCAGTAAATGTAAACCAGGCTGCCCTTTTCCCTTTTGACATTATAAAGTAATTGTAATGTGATAAACAGAGTGGAAGGGATAAAGATGCAGACTAAAAGAAACATTTAAGTAATTTGTTTCTCTGAGTGGTGTATTTTGTTAAAACATTGTCCAAAACACTTTTTGCAACATTATACTATGATACCTTATAGTATCAAAAGCATGTTTCAGGATATGAACAGTCTAAAGCAGAGTAAATTGATCCCTTCCTCTACATATTCTTTTAAAAACAACATATTGCAACATTTCAACAGAATTGTAATTTATGTTTGACAATAGTATTTACTATTTTAATGAATTACAGATGATTGTGTAACTTGGCAGTTACATTTCAAGCAGATACTGCAACTATTATGTAACTTATCAAGGCCAAAAATTCCTGGTTAAGAAAGTTGTGAACAATTAATCATATATGCACAATGCAGTGTCCTGAAGTTTCACAACTATCTGTGTGGTCAAATAATAATACCTGCACCTAAACCATATTCACTCTTGGGTTGACCCATGCCACAATGGACCCATGTGGCCAATGTATAACACAATAGCAGTGCATGCAAGAAAGGAATTCCATGCTAATAACCTAGATTTCTTGCCACACTATAGCTACACCATGGTAATGCTTTGAATTTGTCATGTAACCATAACCGAAGATATGTCGTACGAGTGATGCAACGTTGATGAGGTGACCATTGTTTTTCCTGGTCACCAATTTGACACCCAAAGATGAAGAATATGCATGTTTGGTAATGTTATAAAATTTTCTCCTCTGATTTTTGGAAGTAAATCGTCCACAAATATAACAAAAATGGTCCAGATTATTTCTGTACTTCCGATGGGAATTAGCTCTTTGCATTGCACTACTAAAAAGAATTACACTAAGTGAAAAAGAAACATCACAATACACTACACGGTTGTCAACACATCCACAATGAGATTTGACATTCTTTTCGCAAGTAAAATAACCTATTTTAAACTTTAGCAGACATCCCCACCAGGTATAAATTTCAACATCTGGCTAAAGTTCTCTATCTAGATTTCATTCTTTGCAGTGTCTGCTTCTATAGAAATATGTCAAATGTAAAACTGGAGTAACTGGAAAGGCTTGGCTAAATTGTACAGCATGTTTTCATCTTTACATTTTTTTAAGTACATGCATAAGTAATCATGTAGAGCAAGGGTGAGCAACCTATGACACGTGTGTTATGGGCTGGTACGCAAGTTCGTTTATAATGCTGTATATCTAAAATATTTTAACACTGTGATGACATGATGTGCAATTTTAAGCACCATTTTCAGAATCTACCTGTGGAAATGGACTAAACACACATATTTTTTTCTTGGAGGTAAATTTCATGTTGGGTAGTGTAATTTAGCTTTTAGCAAAAATCTTGGATAAAGACCAAATTTCATCAAGCATTTATACAACTTTTGATGCTTATCATTTTAGCTTAAAGGTGAATATCTATACCCATTCCACTCTGTCTTGTGGTTCACATAGGCAACACTCCAGGCAAGGGTGTTTTTAAGTACCGTAACACAGCTACAATTGTGAGTAGTGCTTTTCACACATTGTGCAACCTTAATTTGCTAGTATGTCATTAGGTGCCATATCACTTCTCTGATTTAGCAGAAGAAGACAGGAAGATTAAAAATCTGACTAAGCAAAACTGTGCTAAAGAGAAAGAAACAGTGTCTTTAGAAACAATGGAGTAGAACGAAAGACTTTGAGAACAAGAACAACAAGCTTTGAAAGATTATAAGAAGGGCAAATTATATTGTAATAATCTTTCAGTTTGGGCTAGTACTGTAGATTTTGCTCGCCTACAAGTAGGATGCACTTATATCCTGGGGAAAACAAAGCAAAACTCAATGGTAAACCCTTAGCAAGCTTGCTAAGAGTGTCACCAAAAATTTTCAAATTTACTCATTCTTCAAAACTTCTTGTTCCTACACATGACTTATTATAGAGCAAGTCATCAAATGAGATGCACAGATTCAAAATCCAAGATGTATTAACACTAAACTTTAGGCTGAATGAGGGGAGCAGGGGGAAGGTCCAAGAAAATCAATTGGAATTTAACTAACATTTCTATAAAACAAGTTAGTATATTTACATGTAATTACAAGACATTCCCATTCATAGACACTATTGTGAATTTAATATTAAACTTAAATGTAGGTTTGATATGAAAATATGAAGTGTATTTAGATTATTTCTGGAAGTAAGATACTCCACTTAAACAACTCAAATAATAATTCACTGTTTTAGTAGCTTTATAGGAATCACAAATATGTGGCTAGGAAGTATTTTAGGTTATGTTATGCAGACTTTGCTATATGCAAGACAACACTCATACATAATGTATGAACAAATCGCCCCCCTCTCCTCGTTAATACTTCAACTTGAGAATATTAAAATGTGCAATGACAAATATTTTAGAAGCTGTTATAGCCATGAAAAAGGCTACTTGACATAAAAATATATTTTAACAAGCTCTACCAATTTCCTGTAGTAAGTTTGTCTTTGTTTAACTTTTAGAATTTTTTTTATTTTAGGATCCTATATCAAACATGGTTTTTAAAATGGATCCTACTTCCACCTAAATATACATTACATTAAAATGTTGCATGTTTATAATAGTTTTCCATGAGCAACATATTTCTATCCTTGTATCTTTGCATTCTTCAGTGCCTCTATCGAATTCTCCTCTGCTTTAATCACTTTACTCCACTTCTCTCTTATCCTACCTTCATAGTTACCAAAGTGTTCTGAAAGTTCTTTGCTACTATTGAAAAAATTAGAATGCCAAATTTCCGACTTTAAATGTCGCATTTTTTGTTCATACTTTGTGTCTCCTTGCTTTAGTTTCTGGACATTCTGCTACACAATGTAGATCTTTATCTACTTTCACTTAATGGGAACACTTCTTTTGTCTCTTTTAGCCCACTTAACTCATTATTCCTGCTTTTATCTCATACCAATTCCTATTTTATTGCAAACATCTGTGTATTTTACCTTCCCCTATTTTCTCTTAAAGTTCATATACTATTTCAAAGTACTCTTATCTCTAAGACTGCTCTTATATTTGCTGCTTTTCATTGCTATCAATCCTTGATATAATTTTATTCCATAATCTTGTTTATTTACTGTATGCTGCTTAACTATCTCACCCATTCCAATTCCTTTGACTATGTTCTTTGAGAAAACAAACACCTTTCCCATTTTGCTTTCTCTAATATCTGTAAACAGTCTTTGACAATATTTCCTTCTTCCCTTAATTTGAATATTATCAATATTTCAAGATGTAATTTAACTTTTGTCCCTTTCCTACTATCTATCTGCAATTCAGCTACTACTATCCAATTGGAGCTGCACTACATTATCCCAAAATCATTTTACAAAATGTTCTATGAATATGGTTAATATTCCTCCAATCTTCTGTTTTCATCCTGTACATAATTTTCAATTCAACAGCAACTGAAAAAATTCTCTCCAGCCTGAGGTACACTCATGCTTGGCATTCCTTTCAAACAGGTTATTTATTGTTTTAGCTTTCTCATGCCTAGTATCATTACTTTTTCCTCTATTCTTAACCTCATGTAGCCACATTTCTTAACTGTTTCAATTTCATGACCCTCTAACCACCATTTCTTATCTTTCTAAAATTTGGTGAATATTATAATTTGCAGTAATAAGAACACAAATACTTCAATGGTCATTTACAAAAAATGTGTAACTTTTTATACAAAATTTTATCATTAGAGCCATTTTTAACAAAAACTCCCTTTTATGCAACTGTTTCTAATGGGAAGCTGCAATCACTTTGGTATTATCAATTGTAATTTTGTTTTTAATAGCTCTTATTATTACAAATTCATGAGGATTATAATAGTCATCAATCAATTTACATTTTGATTTATAGTCATAATTGTGGTTTTAGTAACATGAATTGGAGCTCGCACAGTTAAAGATCCATGCATAATTTCCACAAAATGTTTGCCTTTCATCCTTCCCCTGAATTTAGTATAAAATGCAGCATTTATCTTCTTTCTCCCTACCAATTTAAAACTGTTTCTGGATTCAGAGGCTTTAAATCATTCAGCTCTATATACAATTAAATACTCTACCTTTAAAATATAGCAGAGAAAGTAGTACAAAAATATCAGAAAAAGAATGAAGCTAAAACCTAAATAATTAAGCACAAAATGGAAACCAGAGGCTTTAAATATTTAGGGCACAAGAAAAGAGAGTTAAGACATTTTCCTTTAGTTTCTATGGTATTGTTCCAATCCTACTCCAAAAGATGAACAAATTTTTTCAATACTTCTGAATTTAAGATCTGCACATATAGATGCTAACCTCTGCCAATCAGATTTACTGCATATTTGCCAAAACTTGGTCCTATCCCTCAATTTCAAATGACATGTATTTATGATTGTGATAACTGGTATTGAAGCCACAGCAAAAATAAATTTAAAAAAATACATAACAATTAAATGCTTATTTTCAATGTTCATTATTAATGTCTGCATATAACAGTTTAG
The DNA here is from genome assembly GCA_030762935.1 of Hymenopus coronatus. Lineage (NCBI taxonomy): Eukaryota > Metazoa > Arthropoda > Insecta > Mantodea > Hymenopodidae > Hymenopus > Hymenopus coronatus. The sequence continues at coordinate 64,782,579 of CM060898.1, read as the reverse complement.
TATGCTAAAAACACAACTGCTAACAACTACAGCAATTTAGAGAAAAGTCCAGTGCCGTTCCTGAAACTAACCTGGTGTTTTCTGACACCAATCCCTTATTTCAGTCCAAAAGTTTCTTGGGTTCCAGGAGACTGAGGAATAGGGTATTAGTGATAGATTTGCCATATAGGATCAAAAAGGAAAAGAAAGTTCATAAACAAACTTAATAGTTTTGAATCTAAGCACCTTAAGATATAAAAAGGAAACTAAAACATAAATAAGGAAAAAATTTCCACTTTCCATTGCTCTTTTAGGTGTTAGGTCCAGTTTCATGAAGAAATGTGAAAAATATGCTTAACACATTTAACCCTGTATAACAATCTCTCTTGTTTTAACTAATACAGATTGCATTCCTTGGTGAAATCTTGATATCAAATTTTTGCGTGGAATACAATACCTTCTCTACCTACTAGATGGATAGTATGTGAAAAATTCTGTATAGAATGTGTTCAAACTAAACACACACACACACACCCACCCACCCCCACCCCCACACACACACGCACACGCACACACACACACACCAAAGGTATGACTATATGATATGCAAGTGAAAGATACCGTAACTTCAGCATATATCTTGATTATACAAAACAAAAAAGTTACTGTGGCGATACAAGCACCTAAGGTAGAAAGTGAAGACAATAAAAAATGCTTTTGTATCATATACATCAAGATTTTCTCCAACTCTTACATATCTCAAATATAATATGACAAAGTATAGATTTTTTGCGGGTGGGGTCGTGAAATAACCATTCAAACTAAACTGATATTTACACTTCTCTTTTGTCTTTATACACAGATCTCATCTTTAAGAGAACCATCTATTCCCTTACACCTTCATATACAATGCAAGAAAATTGGTGTTTTGTTGTAGTATATCTCTTGAATCCGATCTTAAATTTTGCCATTCTATATTACATATACCTTTTTGTTCTTAATAGATCTTAAAAGCCTTATGTCTATAAGTGCTTTTATAGGAATACCTTTTAAAAATTCAAAACAATGTATCTGCAGCCTTTTATGACATACAATTACTGCATGAAAAACGAAACGAAACCAAACATTTTAATAGTTTGAAATTTAAAGCAGTTAGTGAATTGACATTTATAAATGAAACTGGACCTTACTTATTTGAATATGTTTCACCAACATTTTGCATAACAGAAGACACAGTGTGCTCCTACAACCAATGCAGAAGCTTTGCAACTAACATTTAGGCACACACATATGTGCTGGCTTTCAAGCATGGCTTACGTGCTGTTGCAAAGCAACATAGACTTCAAAATCATTAAACATATTAATGTACAATATATGTTACTCTGCTTCTACACTTCTAGACAATTGAAGTGTAATAGTTCAATATTATTTCTTTTCCTTATACAATTTGTTCCATCGATACTTCTCCAAGTTATCTTATATTCACCTCCTATGGCATAATTGTTGCATTTTACTCCTTCAATCTCTATAATCCTTAAAGCTGCTATCTATATTTAGTGTTATACCTTCATACAAGTGCTATGATGAAAATGTTAGCATAATGTATTTCCTCTTATAACTGTTATTTTAGTTGCCATAAGAGAGTATGCATCTATTTTACTATTATTGCAATATTATTACATGACACAATGTTTAACATCAAGTGCTTGTCCTCCACCTTTAGCTATGATAGAATATTTACTATAAGAAAATTTACTCATGGATGCAACATTTACTCAGCTTGTTTGAGCTTAGAGCCTCATAGCAGCATTACTGACAATATAATGCAAGGCATAATCAATTACTTTTTAATTATTTTAGAACTCAATAGCAAAGAATGTCACAGAAATGGTTAATTAAAGAAACAAAACAATATATATATTTATTTATAGTGCGTTTTAACAAGATCTACATTTTTTGTGTAGTAAGTTTTGGTCTCATACAATTGCCAATAATACATTTTGAATGTCAAGTAATTATCTTTAACGTACAGTATTTTAAACAAAATTGGTTGACGCATTTTTGAGAAACTAAAAATTATTTAATTTTTTTCATGTAAAGGGTCATTTGATTTGAAATATTTTCTTGAAAATGTTCATGTCCTCTACTTCGTGTCAAGTTTGGTATTTAATAGACTTTTTGTTTTTAAGATATCATGTTCACAGACTTGCATTTTCAGTGAAATTTTGGCATCAAATTTTAGGGGGAATGCAATAATTTCTCTATGTACTTGGTAGAGAAAGTAAAATTACAGTCACTGCAGCGTTGAAACAGACTGTACTTTGATAGAAAACATTATCAAAATGTCCTATGCCTTTTGTATACATTAATATTTTTAATTGAACCTATTTGCAATATTATTCCTTTTGCATGTATATAGTATATGTTTTGATGTATGTATGCAGTTAATAAATTCTATTATAAAAACTTCAACTATAATAACTGAAAATATAACCTGATAAAAGAAAGATCTGGAGACACACTAAAATGGTTATAATAATTACAAAATGTGATAAAAATTCAAATTTTTTGCTGCTAAAATTATTTAAAACCATCTGTGCTTTCAATAATCATATCAACTGGAAAGCTTTTACCTTTATAAGATGTTTCTACTAAAAAGTGGTTTTATAAGTGAACCTATTACTTTGATTATGCCTTACACCTGGCCAGCTGAATACTACTGGCTCAAAGAAAACAAAGCAGCATATTTTATATACAAGCACACATAAGGCCAAGAAATAACTTGGAAGAGAATTCCAATAAGATGAAGACTTGGAGACCTCCCCATTTTTAAGGATTACTGTATTGCCACCACCGCAACACCACCATTCTCTAACATACAGAGTTGTGGATTATTGGAAATTGGTAATGTTTTCTTCTAAAAGCATAAAAAAAAAATAAAAAAAAACAAAACAGATCAACATGCATCAGAGCAGGTACTATCATGCATCCCGGAAATGTCTCTTGTGTAGATGTTTAGGGAATATGTGAAGGGAATGGGAAAAAATTCTCTTATCTTTCTATGGTACACATTATCCCAAAACTTAATGATGCGCTATTTCTCCAGTATGCAGATTTTACATAATGTATCCTACCTTCTCTAGTTTCTGCTTCTTTCTCACCATTCAGCTGCACCTGTTCTGCTTCGGGTGAAGCATCCCCATCAACCCTACAACATTCAAAAATGAATAACTAGTAACAGAAATTAAATAACTCAGAAGTTTGAGACAAGTGAAGTTTTAATCAATGTGATGTTGAAAATGAGTCGGAATAGTAACACTCACCTCACTTATATGTAATTATGTCCAAAGCATATGTTTCAAGGGCAATTGCTGAACAGGCAGTCTTCAACAGTTCAGTACACAGACTCCTCAGCATCCCACTTGACCCAGAAGAGTACAACACAGAATACCTCCAACTAAGACATATAGCCTCAGCCAATGGTTTTAACCCAGACATCATTGACCAAAAAATTAAAAAACATAAGGAGAAATTAACCTTAAAACAAATCACCACTTTGTCCATACAAAAACCGAAAGTTATATATAAAAAATTCACCTATCACCCAACAGCAGATAGGAAATTCAAAAAAATTTTCAAAAAATACAATATAAGTTTAGCTTCAAGTAACCAATTCAACATAAAAAATGCATTGAAAACAGACATTAAAGACCCCATACCTACAAACCAGAGATCAGGCATCTACAGAATTGATTGCAAGGACTGCAAATCATGTTACATTGGCCAAACAAAAAGAAGACTGGAAACAAGGCTAAAGGAACATTTCAGACATATCAAACAGAAACAAACAGATAAATCGGCAGTAGCATACCATTTTTGGACATCACATCATGAAATACAAAATGACATAAAATTGCTAAAACCTGTAAACAACCCGGCAGAACTTACAGTTTGGGAGAATATTCTCATTACACAACAAAAAGACCAACTGATGAATTTTGAAATACTGCCACATGATTTTGAACTTCTACTGAGAACACCAGATGGCTCCACCGTAATAGACCACAGAGCACAAATACCAGCCATCAGTCGGACTTCAACTGAAGAAGAGGGCAATTGCCCTTGAAACATATGTTTTGGACATAATTACATATAAGTGAGGTGAGTATTACTATTCCGACTCATTTTCAACATCACATAGTAACAGAAACTTTGGACTGCATTTGATGTTCAACATTTACAATACATAATTAATAGTTTAAGTAGTACTACTTAAACAGGGTTCATTAAATAGGAAAATTAGCAACAGCAGAAATTCTATGGAGCAAACTGCCAAATGAATAGACTCAGTCCTAATCTCAGTAAAATATAAAATGTTCCCCCCATAATAGTTTTTCTTTTGATTAAGCCTTTTATATAAGCCACTAAGGATTTTAACATATAACTGAATACTTTCATTTACTCAAAAGACTGTCATGTTTGGACCAACTATTTTTTCCAAACGAAGATAAGTAAACATTCTTATATATTGACATATTTTAAAAGAACAGTGAAAAGGATAAATAAGGTTACTAAAACTGCATAAAATCAATTAAGGACTAGTGTTTATGTTCATGCTGCCTATCCCACTATAATCCAAAGCCAACCATTCAAATACTTACTCAATTCCAATTAAAAACAGGCATTTGAAAATTAGAATGTTAAGCAACTTTAGTGTATAATAAAGGAGTTTAACATTCAGAAGATCCCCCACTAGTTTTCTGCTAATCCTTCTTTGAATAAAGAAAATGCACAACAATGTAATTGTGCTCAATATGAGCTATTCTGATGGATAATTTCACAGAGAATCTTAAATTAATTTCAGAAAACAAAAATAATACTCTAAATATCATTAAATTATATTTTAATTTGTAAAGAAATTCTTATTGTTATGAGATTCCAAGTTAAGCATATCTCAACACTTTTTATATTTTTATGCTTGATTTCTTTCTAATGTCACATCATCATAATCATACATTTACCGCTTTTAACTCTTTTTAGAACTGCATTTAACATTTCCAATGACACTTTATCTCGTGTTTAATGAAAGGTAATAATGGATATAATACTAGCCAATATAACAATATTTTTCTAATTGCAAATTAAGAAACATTCGGTAGAAATTAAAGTGCCTCATTCCATGTTAAACAATGAATGTTTCTCATTATTTCTCGTCAAGTATCCTCACTATTATGATTTCTCTTCCTCTCTTCCATTTTTTGGCCTAAGACCTAGATTGTTCTTCAAGTAACAAAGTAACACCTTACTGTTATATTTGCTCTTTTTTTTAAATGATATTCTGACACTACAATTAGTCCTTTGCAGCAATTGGAGTTTTAGCATTACAGTTGCATCTCGTAGTGTCAACAAGTTACTACTATTTTCATTTTCCCCAATTAAGCCTGTGACATTCTGTGTTTATGTATTACTAACTAATATGCAACAAATCTGCTAGTCTAATGAAAGACAGTTTTATACCAAAGCTGACTTAATACTTTACTTCTTGGGAATGAGTAAATGCAATTACGAGGGGCATACTGAAAGTCATGAGCAACACTGTTTTACAATCTTAATATTTATTTTTAAGCCAAACCAAATACATCATCATAATCTACAGACTTTCTTTCACTTTTCGACATAGTCTCCATTGTTTTGCACACATTTTTCCCATCGTTCTACAAGTTTGAAAATGCCCTTGTGATAGAACTCCGTTCCAACTGCCCGCAGACCCTGACACACTGCTTTCCGAATACCCTCAAGCGTCTCGTAGCGTTGGCCACGCATCTGCTCCTTCACAGAACCGAAAAAATGGTAGACGGAGGGTACCAAGTCGGGACTGTAGGGAGGATGTGGAAGAGTTTCCCACCCTAATGCCCTGATCTTCTCCATAGTGGCTCGGGCAGTATGCGGACGCGCATTATCCTGTTGAAGGAGGATCCTCTTTCCAGGGCGTTTATCACGCAAAGCCCGACGGAGCTTCAGAAGTGTCTTGATGTAGCGGGCAGAATTTATGGTTTGTCCAGGTTCAAGAAAGTCAACCAGAATGCAACCTTGTGCATCCCAAAAGACACTTCCCATAACTTTTCCTACAGACTGCACTGTCTTCGCTTTCTTCTTCGATGGTGAGTTCAAGTGGTGCTATTCCATACTCTTGACATTTCGTTTCTGGCTCATAGTGATGGAACCAGCTCTCATCTCCAGTCACAATACACGTCAAAAATTCATCACCTTCATTATGAAATCTCTGAAGAAGATTTTGTGCAATGGTTCTTCTCTGAAGTTTGTGGTCTTCAGTCAATAAATGGGGGACCCAACGGGCATAGACCTTTCGATAACCCAAGCTGTGGATCATTTCTTGCACTGCACTATGTCCTATTCCAAGTTGCGCAGCAATTTCATTCACAGTGAAATGCCTATCTCCTCTAATGAGCTCATCAACTCTTTCCTTGTTGCGTTCTGTAGAGGCAGTTCGAGGACGCCCGCTACGAGGCGCATTTTGCAGACTCGTGTTTCCATCTTTGAAATGTTTCACCCATCTTCTAACACTGCTGGCACCCATGCAGACACCTCCATACGCACGTTGAAGTCTGAGATGAATTTCAGGAGCAGATTTTCCTTCTTTCACAAGGAATTCAATGACAGCACGCTGTCGAAACGAAACATCAATGGCAGCCATTTTTCAAACACCGTCTGTGGTCACGTGATAGAAGCTAATGACGTCACAATATGTCAACATGTGGCTTAAAGTCTGTAGATTACAATCCTGCAATTCGTTTCGTTACATTATTGAAATTTAAATTTTTACAATGGGTTGCTCGTGACTTTCAGTATGCCCCTCGTACTATGCTTCACTGTTATCTTCCAATAACTAATCAATAACACAGCTTAGTTTTTTCAATAAAAGCATTGTGTTTGTTTTAACTTAAGCTTCAATAATCAGCCATAAAATAGGTGGGTATGCTACTTAATATTATGCTTCAAAGAATTTTGCAGCCACAGCATGTCATTTCTAAAAATCTATGCTGCCATTAATGTATCTATGCAAGGTAGATTACCCAACTGTGCTCTTTTAAACCTGTAATTTTGATATAAACAACTGTATCCATCATTCTGATAAAAAAAAAAAATTGAAAATAAAGCTGTAACATATAAATATACCATCCATGTAAGCATTATAGTTTGACCAGTTTATACTAAATGATATCGCAACTCATTTGCTTATGTCAGAAGCATTTGAGAGTCTTGCAAAATGGGCCTTTCCCCCCCCCCCCCTCTTTTTAAACATGAGTTAATATTACAATGCAATACTGTTTTGTTAATTTGAGGATGAACTTTTCAGTAAAACTGTTTTTACCACTCATGGAGATCCCAGTTCAGTGCTGTGCACAGCAACTTGGGAGAGCATAACATTTAATGTGTTCCCATGAGGAATTAAAATCAAATTGAGAACACATTCCACATTCAATATTGCATGGAAATACAAATTCAGATTGTAGTGAGTCTTGGATCTGATTTTCTTCAGTAGGATGGAATAAAAATAATTGCATGGAAACACCTCTCCATAAACAAATCATAATGAACATGCCAATGTTATCATCTTCTACTGTACTCTTTGCAACATACTCTATGCTGACTATTTCATTTTTTTCTTTTTTTCAACAAACTTGAAATGAATCGTGTAATAAATCACATGTAGAGTTATTTTGATCAGTTCCATAATCTTATATTTTTTCTTTCTTCTCAAAAACATTTACTAACCTCAAAACATGCTTATAATGCACAGAATAAAACATTAACTTAAGCAAGTCTGCAAACATAAATCAAATTCAAATAACAAAGTTTGAAATATTTGTTCTTGAATGTTGTGTGTTCAAAACCATTTGTATTGAAAAATTAACATATGAAACACAAATCTATTCCCATGGGATTAGACTCGAAACAATTTCATTCTCCAAGGAAACATGCTGATAGTGGAAATCTCGAAATGAACAATTTTAAGTCCTTCCATTTTTGCGGACAATAAACTGCTTGTGGACAGTAAAATCTTTACAATAAATTGCTGCATTACATAAAAAATGTACTGGATATAAGATAAATTTAAAAGAAGTTAATTCAAAATCTTCTCGGGCTTCTAGCCAGGTAAAAACTTGGCTTGATACCAACGTTTCGAAGAAGTGCATCTTCCTTGAAACGTTGGTGTCAAGCCAAGTTTTTACCTGGCTAGAAGCCCGAGAAGATTTTGAATTAACACGTCGCCAGGAAAGCTTCAGTTCTTATTTTAAAAGAAGTTGTTTAAAAGGGGCATGCCTGATGAATTTCTAAATAAATTAAAATGCAAAACTGCTCACATTACAAATAGTTTATACAATTAGGGCTGTAGGGGCAGTTTCACTATCCAGCATTGACAATTCTAAAAATCTTGTTCCTGTGAAAAACAATTGTAAAATAGCTTCTCAGATGGTAAACAAACTACAGAGCTTCTGAATGCATTCCAATGTAACTGTGGTTATCATTGTAATGTTCTCTGTCTCAGTATCAAACAACAAGTTACATTCATAGAGAATGATATTAGATTTTCTTCATCGAGATTAAAAATTGATGTCAATTGAAAAAGGAACAGCATTAATTATATAATTTGAGATTAAGTAATAGAGAAATTATCACAATTTAAAAAATTGAGAAGGATGCAGCTAGGAGAAAATTCTTGATGAATTTAGTTGGAATGCACATTTCTCCCAGGTCCAGTATGCAACTGCAGCAATTTTATGCTAATATAAAACAAAGCTCCAAAAATGTGCAAAGAGCTTTAAGATTGGTTAAAACTGAGTGGTGGGCATCACTTTGGAAAAAGACAAAACTGGAAGAAAGTGTGTAATCATTGATTAAGGATCCAGAAGACCTGAACAAAAACGGTTTTGTTTCTTGAAATTATTGCTTCAGAACCCAACTGGATAAACCCAGAAGTGATTTCTAAGTAAATGCCAACTATTGTTCTGTAAGCATATACTTAATGGAAACACAGCAAATATAAACTTTTTCAGTTACCATCATAAAAAAAAAGGCCACTAATCTGCTACATTTTGAGATAAATGGCTGTATTGTTATATAAGCAGGAAATGACACAAGATATAATAATCTTCATATTAACTAAGTGTATAGGTTATCCCAATATGGTAAATACAAGAAAATAATTAAATAATGTATATTACACATTCCTATTTTCTGGGTGGAATAATGGTAATATGCCTGAAGGCCTATAAGAGCACTGATATACATGAAAACAAAATGGGATCTTCGTAATAAAGCGCATAAATATTACCATATTTACTTGGCTGTAAGACCTTAATGCCTTCTTCATTTTTCTAAAATTCTAGGAAATTGAATGAATCTGACGTGCCTTATTAGCTTTTGTAACAAGGAAATAACATAGTGAAGTCCAATGACAGTCTTTCAGACTATAGCCAAATAAGAAAAGAAGAATGGTAAAACCAACCTCTTCCTACACACTTGCGCAACCGCTTAGTTTGGCCTTTCTCTATACTTTTCTCTTTATCTTCGATGCATACTGTGAATGTGAAAACTTATAAATAATAAGTATTACAGGATGAGTTTTAGAGCCTCTTTTTAATCAAATACTAGACTTTACAAATAAAAATTGTGTAAGAGCATCTCATAAATCTGACATACTACCTAAAATGATTCAATACTGGCACAATGAAAAGGATCAACTAATACTAGTTTAGACAGAGACCGTAAATCTTTTGATGGAGATCAGAAAGGAAAGCAGAAAGAAGTTGATAAAAAGTGTTAGTGGGAGTGGGTGGTTGAAACAAGGAACAATGGTCAGGTGTAACACAAGATAAAGCTGCAGTGATTCCAGTAGTTAGCAATGCCTTAATGCTCAAATCACCTACAGTCGCTGTCATGATTGAAGGCAGTAATTGACAAGTAACGCGCAGGTTGGGGAAGTTAGGGGAAATGCAACGTTGCAACCTTTTCTAGAGAGGGGTACAGGGCGGTATTTGCAAGCACATGGCAGTTGGCGCGAACCGAAAAGTAACTCATTCCTTTGTTGTTAAACGTCACATCACTATAAAAATACATATTTTCTTACCTTATTCTTCGTCTCTGGATTCTCCTTCAGAGTCGGAACCCCGAAGGCTCACTATGAAGGGTTCCATAACAGCATCCCTGGATATTTCTTTCTGAAAATCATCTTCTTGCAGCTTTTCTGCCTGTTGAATGCAGTCATGCCACTTTGTTGCAGAAATGCCTTCCACAGCTTCGTGCGTCAGTCTCTCCATGTCTGCAATTTTGAAGGTGTTATTTTTCTCTGCTATATATGCCTTCTACTTGTGCCCACACCAATTCTATTGGACTGTATTGGCAGTGGTAAGGTGGTAATCGTACTACTCTGTGTCCAAATTCTGCAGCAATGGTGTCCAATTCAAAGCATTTTTATGGCTTATTTAATTTAACAATCTGCAGCAGTTCCTCTCATATTTGTGACGGAGCAAATGGAATTTTCCTATTGGATAGCCAAGTCACATTATCGGCTTTCCTTGTATTAGAGCACAGTATTTTTTTCCTTCTGTACAGAATGTATGCTTGCATTGCTCATTACTATGACCGATCTCGGTGCTAAAAATGGCAAGAATTAGTTCAAGAACCAGTTTTTAAACACACCAACATTCATTTCCATATGATAGTCAGTTGGAGTCTTAGATTTAGAGCGAAAAATGTATTTGCTCTCCGAGATGAAACCTGTGTCGGCTGAACCAGCGTGGCATACAATTAGAAGACTACCTTTGCCAATAGGAACCTTTAAACCTCCACTCCTGTCACTCATCTGCCAGCATGCTGATCTGGTATGGTTTTGGTTTACTCAGGTTTCATCCAGGTAATAAATTTTAGTGTCTCACTGGTTTCTGATGGAGTGCATTGTTCTGAAAAACACGGCTCTTGCGGCTACGATGTCGCTACGTTCCATTATTAACTTTCTTCCGTCATGGCATTTCCTATAACGAAATCCCATTTTCCTTAAAATATGCAGCATGGAAGATTCACTTTTTTAGACGCAACAAATTCTTGTCGAAATTGTCAAGCTCAGTCACTGGTTTGTTCCTTTTATGCACTTTTCCAGGAGAATTAAATTTAACACGCTCTCCTGCATGAACACATGCTTTTGCCTCATTTACAATTCTTTCCACGGTGCATACACCCACCTGATAGGATTCAGCTGTTTCCTTGCAACAACCGGCAACACTATTTAGTGAGCTTCCCAGTTTTTCAGACTTCCCCAGGAAATATTTGTACACATTATACACCATTTCTCTTGCTTGACTGTGAAGAACGAAACTTTTTTTGCTTCAGCCATCATCAGAACTATTAATGAACTTCACTACCTTGCTAACACACAAAAGAGTAAATTTATAACTTGTAATTACTTAATTTCACTGTTCAACTTCACGGTAAGTTCCCACTAACATGAACTGAAACACACTGCACCTGGTTGGCTAAAAAGTACATGACTATGACATCATTAGATATTTGTCTACTGCACATCCACTTTTATTTGTGATGGGTACTCTAGTAGCAGTAACCATAACAATATAAATAAACAGCAACAATGACAAGTTGACCTGAAGATTCAATAGAGCCTAATTAAAAAACTAGTCCTGGGGTTTTTAAAAAAATATGTAAAGACTTGTTACAAATTATTAATTGTTGTATTAATAAATTAAGGGTTCTCACGGAGGCAGCAGTACAATTTGTGTCCCACATTATTAGTTTAAGGACAACTTTATACTACTGATGGCTTTTAGCTGATACAGACTCTAGCAACAATGAAGGCAATGAACACAGCAATGGATATTGTATTACCATTTTTCCCTTAAATACTTTTGTAAAATATAGACATAATGTAATGGTGGTGCACCAGCCTGAGCAACTGCTGTGGGGATCGCTACCTTGCCCAGCCTGACAATAGAGCGAACTTACACAATAGTCACTTAAGCAATGGCCTTAATATTTTTCCTTGCAAAATCTCTCAAACCCTCTTAACCCCCAAGCCAAGAACATCCTTCTCCCAGTGTAATCTTTTTCTAATGGATAAAACATAATTTCTAAGACTGGAAATTTTGGAGGCCAGTGTGAACTATATGAATGACAAGTGCCGGAGAAGTGAAGCGAATTAAAGATCAATTTAGTGAGAGATGCTTGCTAAGAAAGTGACATGAATGAAGTGATTTAGTTATTTTTGTACCAAAAGTGCAAATGTTGTATTAGGTGTGAACAATAAGTGAATTTAATTGAAACTTGTGCTCATTTGTTACAATAATTACCTATACCAGTATTAAAAAAAGGATTTTTGTGATATATGAACCAATCATTATTCCGGTTTCAACCTGCATGTATTCCATGTTCTACATGCATCTCCATTCATTACATGCATTTTTATGGAAGTAATCATTGTGTAGGGTGTAGACAGATTATTATTAGAGATGAATTGCTAATTACATATAAAACTTTGTTTAGGTATTTCAATTAATCTTATAAAGAACATTAAAATATTTATATTTTTAATTACACCTTTCCAAACCAAACGCTTTTATAAAGTTAACACCTGACCTTCCCCCAATTTTGGGTGTAAAAATAGAGGGAAAAAAAGCAGGGAATAAATAGGGTATATACAAAAAATGGAAATGGTGTATTATTTATGGACGCTCTTTAACTACAGTGGTTCTCAGCGCCCCATTCTAATTTGGGTGTGGAAGACCGCTTAATTTTGCTCAGAGGCCTCTCTTTCAGGCTTGAGGTTCTTTTACGTGCCGTAAACCCTACGACACGGGACCAACGGCTTTACTTCCCTTCCGAAGGAAGCCATGCTAAGGATTTTTACACCCGAAAAAATCCATCGTCCTCCGCCGGGTTTGAACCCGCGACCTTGGGAATGAAGTTAGCATGGTAACCATTACACCATGGAGGGCGATAGTGTATATACAAATTAGAACCAGACACCATAAAACGTTTAACAAGATTGTGTATTTAAATGCTGACACTGCTAATCTATACAACAAAGCAACAATAAGTCAGATTTGCCAAGTAGCAGTGGCGTATATGTTGAAACAAATTAACAATATGATTTAAAAAAAAAAACTTGTTTCAAACTCTGTTATGCGCTTAACCGATACTTAAGATTGCAGCATTAACCCCCCCCCCCCAAATCTGGTGAGAATACTCAGAAAATAGTTCATTTGATATATATATGACAAACTGTGTTTTTTTAATAAAATCTACATTTTTTGTGTGGTAAGTTTTTGTCTATCTCTTACGGCTTACCAGTTATACAAAAGTTACAGAATGAAGAGGTCTTCAAAAACTATTCCCAGAACATTCAAGATATTCATTTTGTTTGTCATAAAAATATCTTAAACATATGACATTTTAATTAAAATCATTAAGAGCCATTTTGAGTGAAAAATATTTCACATAAAAGGTTGTTGGAGGTGGGGGGATTTTCTTGAAAATCTATAGGTTGCAGCTCTGGAAAATACTGAACTTGAATACCAAGTTTGTATTTAACCGATTTTTTCGTTTTTGAGCTAAGCTCCAAACGTACACACATACACAGACTAATAGATAAGTCACACACATGGACATTTTTCTAAAAATGCTTGTTTTTTTTATTCAGGGAATATCAAAACATGTATTTCAGTATCAAATTTTTGGGTGGAATAAAATCTCTTCTCTATCCACTATGTGCATTGTACTTATGGGCTAGAGAAAGTAATAAAAATCCTTCACCAGGTAATTTAACAGCTTTAAAAGAATGTTTACATTATCCAATTTTCATATTATGCAATAAAGAGCAAAGATTGAAAGCATTCAAAGATAAATTAAAATTAATTACCTTTCACTTGGTTGCTCTTCTGGAGAGCTTGGAGGTGGTGTTTGCTTGGCTGCCAATTCTTCCTGTCGTTTTCGCTCTTCTTCCTCTTGCCTTCTCTTAAGTTCTTTCAATTCAAACTGTAAAATAATTATAAGCATTTGTAGGAAAAAACTTTTAATGGAATTACAAATTCTATACCAATACACATACACATGCTAATCACAAAAGGTTATTCAGCGTTATTTATATTTTTCTTTTTAAAGTCTAGCTACGCAGCACATTATACAGAACACAAGCACTATATGGGAAAATTATATCTTAAGCCTTAAAATCCAAACCATAAAGTAACTTACTATTTAAAAGGTGGTTGACTATATTTTTGTCATCACAATGCGTAATGTGTTAATTGTGTCTCAAATGCTGATCATGTCTTTATAATTAAAATGTGATCATTGCATTATTGCTACATTTCTTTCTCCTCTTAGTGCAGGAAAATGTACTGGGTTATTTAGAATAACAAAAAATGGTAAATGTATACCTCTTAACTCCATGTGGAGTTGATATGTAACTATTGGCTAAGGCAAGAATTTCATTAGTCAGATAAACAACAGTAACCAACTCTTTAAGTGATAATCAATCCAGAGACAGACACATACCACAAGTTAACCTCATGAGCACAGCAATAACAACAGATTATTTAACTAATACTTCAGATGCATTACCAATCATACAAAGCATGCTATTTTATCTAATGCAGCACTTCTACAACTGCAGTCTGGATTGATATAGTGCTTAATGCAGGATACAGTTTGGTAATGTAAGTTCACAGATATTCACATCATGGGGTTGCAGTTTCTAACCCCCAGATGGTCGACTATCCCTACAACATAACTATTAAACATTAGGGTGATATGAACAAAGTTGAAAAATACTGTTAATTTTCAAGAATAGAACTTATAACAAACACACATTTTTCTCTCAAAGTTAATAAGAACTCTCATTTTCTTTACTGCAAATGCTCAATTTCATTATTGTTGGTAGTCCACATTAGATCCAAGCTAGTCAAAATGAGAAAAAAATAGTGAAAACGTTGTTTTCCAATCAATTGCAATTACTCTCAGCAATGGTGAGAAATATGAAGTTTTCTTAATTTTCTTATCACCCATTTAAGTTGCAGTCCCCAAAACTGAATTGAAAGAATACTTTCTTTTTATTAATCACTCTTATCTTCACTCTTATCACTTCAACAAATTCTAACAAACCATGGATTTGGGGAATCTTACCTTTCTTGAATCTTCTATGTGATCATCTGAGTGTAGACGAACTCTGCGTGAAGAGCTACTAGCTTCTAATGAATTTGAAGAGTCTATATAAGATTTAGCTTTACGAAGGTGCCTGGAATGGGATTTGGGAGTATCTACTATGTCATACAAAGGATCATGCTCACTTTCATCCAAGTGGAATGGTGAGAGTCTCTGATTATCAGAAAGACTAGAATTTGAGGAGATGCTGGATCCAAGTCTACTGCACCTATTACCATGAATGCCCAAGCTATCCAGAGGTGAATAATTCTGTTTTTGTCTATCACTATCACTCATTAAAGGAAGACTAGATTCAGAACCACTAAATGGATCGGGGGAGTACTCAATATCTTTTGGAAAATCATTGCTTTGGAAGGAAGATGATCTCTGCAATAACACATCATCTTGTAAGGATGTATTTTCCTCAAAGTGGTGCATTTTATGTGACTCACTTGTTGGACTCACTGGTTCCGACTTTTGTTGCCAACCCGAGTCCCACAAAAATGAATGCATTCTTTTTTTATGCTTTTTTTCTTGTTTATGTTTTGATTTTGCCCTCACTTTCTGGCTTTTAAGATAAAGAGAATATAACCTCTCACTTCCCATTATAATGGATCTTATAATTTCCTCCAAAGTTCTTTTAGGCTTACAGCGATGCTTTTGTTTAGAGGAAACAGGAGTCTGTTTGGGAGATGATGGGATTATTACTGGTGGTGCATAGTCTACCAAATCATAAAGAGTGTAAGTATCATCATGCAAAGGAGCCACAGGTTCCAGCTTCACTACTCTAACACCATCACCACAGCCCTTAGCAGAAACCGACCTGTACCTCTTCTCATGCTACAAAACAAACACACATTTATAGTGAGCAAATCTTACATGCAAACATGTGCAAATTAAATTATTCTTGGTTTCCACTAAATCACATGCTAAAAGCATTAAAAATTCAAGAGAGAGCCACAATGAAAATAATTAGCCAAACTAAAATCTAAAAAGGAACTGTTAATACTACAAGCAATCTAAAAAGGGATATCAATGAAGTTTCTAAACAAACTGTTTCATTGCTACCTAACAAATAGCAAATATAGGTCGACTACTTGGAAATAGATTACTATGACCAAAGCATAAGAAGAAATGGCCCATATAAGGACTGTGTCAAATTGAGGGTACTGTTAGATTCATTTTAATGTGTACATACAGATAAAATGATTTAGAGGAAGGGGAAGTCATTCAGCAGCTTTAGCAGTGCCTGTACAAACTAATGTTTACTTAAGCACCAAGTTTACAAAAATAAGAAGCATTCAATCTGTATATGAATGATAATGGTAATGAAACATATAGGAAGTTCATGGTTCCAATGAAATAGAAAAGTAATGAAGCAAACTTCAATCAAAGAATTTTCAAAAGAATGAGGACAGTTGAACTCAAAAGACTGACAATGAAACATAAACACCAATGAAACAAACCAACATTTGTACTTTACTGCACATTACAAACTATAAACAGAAGAATCCAACACACTTGGCATTACATTGCTTTTAAGTGGTTTGCAAAAGATATATTGTTTGGGTAATTGGTAAAATGAATACAGTGGTTATTGTGATTATTTGTTTAAGGTGATTGAATGGAATGTATATAAATTGCCTGATAATATAAAAATTGCAAAAATGAAATTGCACTGTATGCAACTTCTCTGAAGCTAGAGTGAACAAACGATTACTATCTAAGAATCTAATTAACAATGTGAAGATTTCTGCTTTAAGGTAAAAGTAAATAAATGCTAGTATGGATGGGGAAATTTTCTAATCCAAAATATTGGCTTAGGAAGATGATTTGTTATAAGGCAATATTTCAATAAAGAGAAATGCAAGCAAGCTCTCCAATGACTACTTACAATGCAATATAGTAATCACAGTGCATCCATTTTTAAGCCTTATGGAATCTGTACCATTCTGTAATTCTAATTTAGTAACTAACAACCAAATTATTAGCACCAACAACCAACTACTTAGCACTCAAAAAGCTCAAGCACCACCAAAGCCACTATTTGCATTATTCATATATATATATATATATATATATATATATATATATACATATATTAAAAAAAAGAAGAAAGAAATAAAAAAGTTTAGGCTTTAAAATTTAAACTTACAGTTGTTAGCCTTTCCAGAGCACCAAATCTTTCCTCCTGTGCAGCTGCAGACTTTTCAAATGCTTCGTGTTTCTTTATTAAATTCTCCACTTCATCTATTGTGTGCTGAAAATTTATAATCCACTTTTATTACAAGACTGATCATTTAGAATATACTATATTTATCCAAACAAAAGACTTCCCCTCCTCCCAAATATTCATCTTAAGAACTGGGGATCATCTAGCATTTGCAATAAGTTTTCTGAATAGCAAATAGAAAAAAGTAATTGTCAAACTTGGCAGATTTTGGCAGTGGTAAAGCCCAAATCTTTGCCCACTTCAGTGGCAAATTTCAAGATTGTGACATATGGCAAATTTTGTGCATTTCAATAGTGTCGTAAAAATAACTGTTAAGAGACCTGAACTATAAGTATTCTTATTGCAAAAAATATTTTTTTCTGAAACTTAAAAATAGAAGATTTCCTCTCACATTGCTGGCTATACTTAATGTATTGAATGTATTCAGAGCCAATAGTCAAAGAGAGAGAGAGAGAGAGAGAGAGAGAGAGAGAGAGAGAGAGAGAGAGAGAGAGAGAGAGAGAGAGAGAGAGAGAGAGAGAGAGGTTTAGCTGTGCATTTCACTCCTCCCCAAAAGTCACATATATACAGAACATTTCTGTTGTTCCTTTCTCTCCCACCCTTTATGTGAATTTCCACGTGAATTCAAATTAGGTAAAACAATTTAGTGTATGTTGTCTAAATAAAACATCCAACACTGCCATTACAGCTATTTTGCCATAATTACCACTGTCACTTTTTCTCACCACACACACACCCCCACACCCACACCAATACATTTTCGTTCCTCCCTTTCTCAAATCCTCCTGCCCCCATATGAACTGGTGTGCAAACTCTAATTAGATAAAAGTTTTACAACATATGTTGTCTAAATGGAAAACTTTATCCATTATTGGCATTGCATCTGCGCTGCCATCACCACCATCACTTCTTCCCATCAGGTCACTTCACAATGATACCTTTCTGTTCTACCTTCTCTCTAATAATCTCTCCCATCTACCATATTAATTTCTGTACAATTCATATTCGGCAAAACTTCTTACAACAATGTTATATTAGGAATGTTGTCTAAATAGAAAATATTATCCCTCACGATTGCAGTTGTGCTGCCACCATCATCACCTCCCACCACACACATACCAAACATTTCCATTCTTCTCCTGCCCTTTATGTGAATTTCCACACAAATTCGAGGTATTTATTAAATAAATAAAACAATCAGATTAAGTGTGCCCTAACATATATGTGCAATATTTTAAATTTCTTATTTTTATATTATGCTAAATTTCAAAATCAAGTTATAAAAAAGGGAGTTGTCTTGCATTTGAGGTCATCTTGTATTCAGATAATATGGTAAAAAGAAAAGGTTATGAATGCAAGTTCACACAAAATAATAAAGGCTTTAAAGTAAATCCCTAACTCTCAATTTATTTTGAGGTTAGTATTAATTAAAACAACATAAAAACAATACTTGCTTACCCCAAGCTCTTGGCTCATAAGATAAGGTTCCTGTGCAATTAGCCATGCCTCAGCAACTGCTGCATCTCGAGCAAACTGGTATACCTCCAAAACTAGGGCAAGAATAAAAAAACAAGTTAAAAATGTGCAAACTGCAAGGTGTGCTATGAAAAGCAAACTAAAAAATTCTTCTAGGTTCTCACTAAAATATATTACATATACTACTGAAGTATATGTAACAATCTTAATCGAAAGTTATTGGACAAACACAAGGATAACCAAATCTCTGAAATGCTTTTGTAGGATTCACCACTATTACTCTAGGGTATTGTGTGTTAACAAAAGTTATTGTTAACACTACCATATGGCAGTTAAGTAAAGCTTTTGGGTTCTAAATTGATTGCTTTTTAAAATATTTTCTTCTTTACATCAATTATTTAGCAGGAGATTAACACTTTTATGTCACCAACATAAAAATTTCAAAATTTTCACTTACTGAGCTGCAAATTCTCCCAGCGTTCTTCCCAACGCTGGAGTAATGAATTCCGTTGATTGGTTAATGAGACAAGTTTTTCTCTTATCTCATTGGAAGCGTAATGGTTACGTGACAACAATTCCTTTCCAAGAGAGATACATGCAGTGAAATTATCTTCTCTTGCATCAATTTCTGCTTTCAGGCTCTGGTGATTGTTCATTAGTAGTTCTACTCCACTTACATCCCTGAAAAGATAATTGATTACCTATATTCATATGTAAAAGAGGGACTTCTGTTTTAAATTTTGGTTGTATTAAGTAAAGAATTTTGTCATTTTATTTTAAATCAAGATGTTAAAGCAGTGAGGAAGATTTACCAAAAGACAATCTTATTACAGTCTGATTTTTAAAAGGAGAAACATGAAAGATGTCAAGCAAGAAGATGTGAAGGATAAGAGGAAAAGGCCATTGGTACGGAAATACAAACAAATGCTGCACATTAATTATATGTGAATCATTAACCCTCAGGTTAGTTATTCTTGCTAAACAACCAAGCTTGCTTGGGCATTCAGTTGCATTGTATGTGTTCTTACGTCTGCTTTATTAACATTTTTATAAAATATGTAGCTATGGAAGCAAGACCTGGTGAAGGCAGAATTAGAGTAAACAGTATTATTGGCCCCAGACAAAGATCTGATTGGGGTTTTATGCACAGTCAAGCTAAAGAGTTTTTCTTTTCTTATTCCTTTCAACTAGAAAGAACTGTAATGCTCTTAAAATGAGTGAGACTTCTACAATCTCTAAAGAGAAGCAGCTACAGCCAGGTCCATCACAAATTTTAACTTCTGGGAAAGAGAGACCCACAGCATCCCCAGTCATGCAAGTAGATGTGTTTCAATTAGATGCCTTAAGATGGAAAGTATGGCCTATCAAACATAAGTTTCTTTCTTCTCTTAAAGAAGAAGAATAAAGCCTTAGCTCTTTGAACAAAGTCCTATATGACTGGGATTTTGTTGAAACAATAACAGAAATGTTCAGCTGCAATATATAATCTTGTAAGAGAGATTCAATTGTATAGTGCAGTTATTTACTATTTACAAAAATATTTCATAAAATGTATATAAGGTATGTACTCAGAATCACATCTAAAACATTTCATAAAATGAATATAAGGTATGCACTCAGAATCACATCTGTTAAGATGCAATAATGTGTGAATTTGTATTGAGAATAATAGTTCTTGTTCTTTAAGTAGCCTAATACAGATTACATATGTAATGTTATTGCTGAATGAGACACACTTCAGCTTTTTTATAGCACTGGGAACACTAAGGGAGGGAGATAGGAATGCACCTGCTATATGTGGCAGCATTGTGCGTGTGAACATAGTGATGACTGTCAGTTAACTTCTTTTAGAACTTAGACTATATGTATACATACTCAATGTTATTTTAATTTAAAATGCTTAAGAGTAAATGGGAGAATACAGTTTTATACAATATAAATAAAACATGCTTTACTCAAAATGAGTAAATTCTTACTTAGTACCTAATAGAAGGTGCTAGAATATGATAGCCTACATTACGCTTTCTGAAATGCAAGGAAAAATAAAAAGGAGAAATAAATGATCTAAAAAGATGAAAAGTATGCAAGCAGTTAAACAGAAAAAATATTACTGCAGTTTTGCTATCTGTGGAGGTATGAGAATTATAGTGTAAATACCTAGTAATGCATTAAATGTCATTTCTGCAAAAATGGTTACAATGTTTTATGCTCAAACTGAACAAAGTGTATACTAAGTATACTAAGTATAATTATAAATAATTAGATTTAACAGAATGCAACTAATTATACCTTGGTTTTTCGGATGTGTTCATTTGCCTCACAACATCATCCATCCACAGCATCAATGTGCGCACCATGTTGAAGAACTTAAACAGGTCTCCAGTATCAGCAAGTTTTTGTCGCCGCCCATCACACTGTGCTTGTAGATTGGCCCATGCAGTAACCACCTCATTCTCCCTGTTTGTGATTTCTTTTGCTTTATCTGCAGCATAAGAAGCCTGAAGCTTGGCAGATTCTTCTTGAACTTGTTGAACCTGAAATGTTGAATATGAAAATCAAAATTTATGTTTTAAACGTACCCTCAAGTGCCCATTGTTATATGCAACAAACATTTAACATGTCAATCCACTTTTCTCATTAAATGTTCTCAAACAAGTTCATGGGAGATACAAAAAGCATTAGAAGAATTACTTTATAGTCTATTGACTATAGCTTTATTATTATTATTATTGAAAATCGTATACAAAAGATAAATAAAATTTTCTTAGAAAGGATTCCAGATTTTGACTAAAAAATAACAGAGATATTTTATATATGAAATGCGCACATGTGTAAGTATATAAACTGAATTGCATTTATCTAATCCTAGTTTTATTATTGACATTTGTCTTTTTATTTTGACATTTGTCTTGTGATCTTTCACAATTTTGTTGCAGTTCACAGATAGTCTTCATCCGGTTGGTTAAATCACTTGTTTTGGAAGAACTTGTGGTGGAAGCCATGTTATTGCATATCAAAGCTCGTAGCTTGCCTCAAGAGGACTAGAACATCAGACAGGATTCACTCCCTATCCTTTCTATGTTAAACTGTGTTATAGTTCCAGTAATTCCTGTAACTACACTATACGTTAAAGTGTGGTACTCCGATTGGTTGGCTATTTAATAATAAGAAAAATTCACAATTTGTTAAATGTTATTTTTCTCATCTTTGAGTACTTAATAGTGTTTGAAAAAACCTATATGGCAATATAAGTTACTAAAATGATGCTGCCTCATATTTCCTGAAATCTATATCAAACTGCATCAGAAATGGCCAATTCAAAGGTAATTTATCCCTAATGTGGTTGCAAATGAAGCAAAAGATGAGATGCATGAAAACTGTACTTCAAGGTACCCAAAGGTAGGCAAGAAAATATCAAAGTTATAATTTTGCCCACGTGTTTGATTATGCAGGTATAATTTAAATTAACTTGAACATAAGCATTTCATACATCGATTTTGATAAGAATTAATGGTAATAATGAATTTATGCCATAAACCAGATGTGGTTTTACATAATATAAGCATGTGTGTGCAGATAATTTTCTAGCAACAGATTACTGCATTGTGCATAAAATTACACCCATGTGTATTAGAGATATAAAAAATAAAAAAAAAAAAAAGAATCTAGGCAAGATTAAAAGGCAATGTTAAGGTTTTTGGGTGCATAATCCATACACCAGGTTTGTCAAAAGTAATGCATAATTTCATTAAATTCAGAACTTTTATTTATTAAAAACCTTTGAATTTATTGCGTATCTGACCCACAAAAAGGTCAATAAGGAAAAAGGCATTGAAAATATATGTTTAGAAAATGTTATAGCTTTTTGTTACAATACATCTAACCTCACCTGAAAAACAATTATACAATTAAGAATGTATGCGAACAAGCACATGTGTTTTAATGTAATGGATTTTCATTATGTTTCATTCTTCGGAGCAAATTATATTTCATGATTGATCCATCAGGTTTTCATTATAACCAACTTTACATACAGTTCTCCTCCTGATCCATATAACTCAGAAATGTCAAGTTGGATATATACCAAAACATTGTATTTAAATTCAGTATCTTTTATACTACCACTTGCATATAGAATCTTTAGATTTGTAATATCAAAAACGCTCTAACATGAAATAAATTGTCATACATTTAAGGTGTTTGTATCACAAATAAAATGTACACCTTTATTTTTTTTTTTTTTGTATAACTTATAAAATCCTCTTAATTCAGAAGGTATATAACTAATAAAGCACTAAAAAAATACACAAAAACATACTCTGCATTTCTTTAAATTAGTGCATGACTTTAAAACAGTTTATATAAAATAACTGTTTCATATCAGCTATTTGATGGAAAGTTTTTGGGGTTGTTGGATGTTGTAGATTGCTTTTATTGCTACTATTGCTCTTTCTTTCACATGAAAATTGAAGGATGTTAGTGTTGTTTGGAGAGAAGCTCCAAGGTATTTGAATTTTGGTACTAGTTCTAATGGTTTGTTTTGAAGGATCATATGTCATTTGCTGTTAGTTTACTTCCTCTTCTGAAAGCCATGTTTGGTTTTGTCGTAGTTTATTTGTGGGTCATTTTCCTGTGCCCATGATGCGAGTTTAGTAATCACCTTTTGCAGTTCTTCTTTGTCTTCTTAACCTACTACCTTGTCGCCGGCGTAAAGAACTGAGAGATATTGCCCTCGTGAAGAAAATGTAAAACTTGCATTCTGTATGTTTGGCGTAAGTTCGCTCCATTAACAACGGATTTCTATGAAGACCAAACCATAAAGGAAATGTTTATGAGAAAGTAAAAATCATAGGTTACATATTAGAATTAATTTCTTTCTATTTGAATAGCTTAAAATTTGTCCCTTAATTTTAATTAAATAGTAATAGTAAAAATATAATATAGTGGAAAAGAGCATTCAAACAAAATCAGGAGAAAATTAGAAGTATGTACTGATGGAGAATTGGAAAAATGGGTGGGCCTCAATAAACCAAGCCCTGCACTTGGGCCACAAAGTCCCATTGTATCCCAGTACTACCCAGGTCCCAGGTCCAGTTTTCCTATAACAAACTACACTGATAGGCATAGCAATTTAAAATACTGACAAGGATTTGTGTTTATCAAGAGACTTTATTTCACAAACAATTCTTCTCCAAACAGATTAAGGCAGAGAAAAATTACTTGGAGTATTTCACTTAAACTTATAACTCACTTACTCTACTTTTTAAAATCATACCTGAGATTGCAGTGTCAGAAGATCTTGCAAGAAGTTTTGGTGTTTTCTCTGCAAAGCAGACACTGAGCCAGCATCACGACCCAATTCATCAGACATGGAATGCTGCTTTTCCAATATTCTTCCAAGAACATCTTTGCAATCATGGAAAAATTTGTGAAGTTCACGAGATGCAGCAAGCATCTGCAATTATCAAATATACCACATTCTTTCCATTTTTCACAACAAATATCAATAAAATTTTGAAATGGGTAGTTTAAACCTAACTTACCTGTGTCCTTGTTTCAATAAGTTCCAAAAGATCTTGCCACAGCTCATTTAGACCATCTTTCCTTTCTGCAATGGTTGCAGAGTCAGAGTGTCCTGCACTGATAAGCTGGTCAGCTATACCATTCACAGCAGCTACTCTCTCATTTCCAATAGCTTCTGTATCTCTTGCAAACTCCTTAAACCTTTCCCATAACAACTATAACCAAAACAATTGAAATTAATATTACTTTGTTTTGAAACATAAGAATTTTGGACAGTTGTTTCAGAATACATGCATATGCTTACCGTGACATGATCGTAATCTTGTCCCAATTCATTTGACCCAACAACTACTTCTCTTTCCTCCATCCATTGTTCAAGGTCATCAACTTCTCTCTTGAACATGAACAGCTGCAACGCTTCATCCAATTTGGCTCTCCTTTCCCCAGCAAGATCCTTCAGCCCCGCATACAGTTTGTCCACCTGGGATTGCTTAACTGCTATTTGGTCACTGGAAGATACAACAATTATTACATAAATACACACTAACTATTGCTTTTGTACAGGGTTCGGCAGAGGAAAAGGTGGTTTTTACAATAAGTATTTTCTCTTATAACTCACTGAATAACATGAAAACATATGCACATTCCATTAACATGACACTGCCATTTAATAAACAAAAGTGACGAATCACAAACATGCTTTTACAGTGAATTTATAAAAATGATAGAAGGGCACTAGCTACCAATTTTATTGTAATTTTAATTTAAAATCTCAAAATCCTTTCCCATCTACTTATTCCATAAAAATATGGGTTAAGAACTGTGAGGAAATAAGTTCAGTACTGAAGCAGCCTCGAGTTAGGAGAGGGACCAAGCATACACCAGAGAATATTACTGCACTAAGCATTGCTACAAACAGAAGTCCAATGTGCTGGGCAGTGAAGCATTCTGCTGCAATAACCTTATCAGAGAATACTGTAAGAAGAATAATGCATTTAAATCTGTATTTTCATCCCTATAAGCACCAACTAAAATCTTGTGATTCAGTATCATGGATAACATTTTGTGGAGAGTTGAATTTATTGACAAATGATGGATATGAGACAAAACATATTTTTACAGATCACCAGATTTGATTCTGTTGATTTCTTTATACAGGAATATGAAAAGAGTGTCTTCTTTAAAGTTTGCTCGCAAAATTAAAAGACCTAAGGCCAATATACCTTTTGGTATTGCCAATGTTCTGATGGACATGCTACATTTTGGATAACTTGCAGTAGAGGTTTGAAGAGTATCTGCAATGAATGGGTGTCACTTGAAAAGACATTTTAAAAATAAATGGTATATTATGTTGGCTAAGACAATTTATAAGAATTAATAATTTACAACAAAACTTCACTTATCTTTATGAATAAACTCAAGTTCAAAGGACTAGTTTTGCAATTCTATTCAACAGAATAGAATTTGAGTTCATTCATAAAGATAAGTGAAGTTTTATTGCAAATTATTGTTATATTAATACTATAAATATTATACAGTCGA
This sequence comes from Hymenopus coronatus, assembly GCA_030762935.1. Classification (NCBI taxonomy): domain Eukaryota; kingdom Metazoa; phylum Arthropoda; class Insecta; order Mantodea; family Hymenopodidae; genus Hymenopus; species Hymenopus coronatus. Next base: position 64,756,595 of record CM060898.1, on the reverse strand, counting down.
ACTTGATTAATTTCAACATTTTAAATTCAAAACTGTGAATAATTCAAGCTTTTAACATGGTCCCTTGACATTTCTATACAAAGCAATGTTAAAAAGTCTTCTGTAAATCAATATTTTTTTGGATAATTCGATATAATATTCAACGAGAGTGAGTGAAAAAAATATAAGTTAGTCAAACTTGCTGGATAAATTCCAGGAATTGTAATTCCAATTCCCCTCTCCTACTGGTAAGGAATGTGGATTTCTCAAGCTTCTTTGTGCAATTCCAGGAACTTGTTGGCAGCCAAGCCACTTGTCATTTGTTAACACTGCACCCCTTTCCATTCTGTCTACCTGGGGTCACATGTTGGCCTACGTTTACAGCAAATAGCTTCCCATGCAGTAAAGTGAGCATTTTTAAACATGTACACAGTTACATCAAAATCATCAGTGTGTGTTCAAGGTGAAGTGAGCCGATAAATGACTCTCCAATTCTAAGCATGTGAATTACAAAACTCTTACTTTAGCTGAAAAGGCAGCAGTCATTCGCGAAGTGGAAAATGGTTTTAAAAAAGTGTTGAAATCGCAAGAGACTTTGGAATCCCCCAGAATAGATTGTCTTTTGAACAGTGTAGTTACAAACAGTGATGAAAGTAAAACAAGAGCAAAAGGGCCTGAAAATCCTGACAGCGGTTCAAGCGGGCACGGAATAAAAAAAAATTCAGTAAGTGGACCGCTTATCCGTAAGTACACACACAAGTTGTCCTTCCTATAATTTAGACCAGTTTTAATTATAAAACATTTTTAAAAAATCAAACTTTTGTAATTCGAAAACCTGAATATCTTGGCCCCTTCAACCTTGGATTAGCCAAATTCGACTGTAATATATTTGTGTTATAAGTAATAAAATATTTATATTGCTTCTCTTGTTACTAGCTTCATCATTTTTTACATACTATAACCACATACTATACTAATCCAAAAATGTTTTCTTTTCTAGAATAAGTATAATTTAAAACCACCTGTTCCTCTGCCAGACACAATATATTTCTGCCACAAGAAATGCTGAAAAGCATGTTCTGCATTTTTTTTTACTAAAAATTTATCCCAGTTTGTATTATCAAGTACAGGAGCTGGTGAAGCATATCATAACCCTGCGGTGGCCAGAAGATATGGTATAATATGGAGCAATTAACAGACCCTTGTTCATTCAGATTGGATTAACTTATTATGCCCAAACTGAGGCTTACACAAGAGAAAACTGATAAAATTTTAGCAGTTTCAATTTACTTCACTTTCATAATGTTTGATACTTATCTAAATAAAACTGTGACCTATATCTTCACCAGGAACATTAGCACATTATCATAATGCTTTTTCACTTCAAGTACCTACCTATCTGGATGATGTTCACTTGTCAACTGCCTTGCTGTTTCACCCAGTTGCCTAATAGTTTCAGCATAGTCCTCCACAGCCAATTCAAGAGTCTCATGTTTCTTCATTAAATTCTGAGCTGATATTTCATCTTTACCTCTATCCTCTACCATCATGTATAGTTCTTGTTCACTCATCCATGCTTCTGCTTCACTAGCATCAAAGAAGTACTGAAAGTAGAAATTTTCCATATTAGCAACAAAAGGGAGAAACAGGGTGAGCTATTTCATTATTTTGGTTAAATTTTAAAGTATAAATGTTCAAAATTTAAAAATGTGTCCAAAAGAGAAGTTAGACATTTATTTTATTTCACGTTTATGGCTGGGAGAATTAATTTATATTTGGGGGAGGGGCACGAGGTAAGAATAACTCTTATTACACTCATCCATATAAAATACATAACATTTGTAATCCATTTTGTCTGCAACTGGATAATCATACTGCCTCCTCATAACAGAGAAAGAGGAAATATTGTAATGAATTTGCACTAAAATTATTCAATGTCATCACAATGGAAAGTAGACATTAACAAAATATAAGCATAGAAACTTGTTTCATGTTAGCTTAACATAAGTATTTACATTGTCGGACAAAACAGGTTCCAAGCTTTTATATTTATGCAATTTAAATCAGCCAGAGAAAAACTCTCCATACACTTCAAGTGCATGCACCCACAAAGATATAGTACAAAGTAGATAGAGAAGGTATTATATTCCACCTAAAAATTTGATACTAAGATTTCACCAGAGATATATATTTTCAGACCTCCTGAATCCCATAAAAAAACATTTTTGGAAATATGCGCGCACGCACACACAGCATAAATCAAAACCAAAATGTCTGTTAAATATCAAACTTATATTTAAGTTCATTCAGTATCTTCTAAGGATGCAACATAAAGATTTTAAATAAAATCTCCCCTACCCTTTACATGGAATTTTTTGAAAATTTTGATTTTCTCAAAAATGCCTTTAACAATAATTTTGATTACAATGAATGACAAACAAAAGGTATATCTTGAATTTTCTGGGAATATTCTCTGAAGACCTCTTCATTTTGGATGACTTTAGTATAACTCGTAAACTATAAGAGATAGACAAAAACTTGCTATCCAACAAAATTTAGGTATCATTAAAACACAATTTATTTGTATAGACATTTTTTTGTAGAGTTAACCATTTCAGAGATTCTCATTGTTATTGGTTTCAATTTTAAACTACTTAATTTGACTCAAGCTAGAAGTTAACTTTTGTTTCATCTCTTTTGTTTTACTTCTGAGAATGCGAAAGAGAACTAACTGATCTTCAATTTTTTCATATAGCAAAAGCTTTTTTAAAGATTTTACTATTACCTTAGCCTAACATATTCCCTTATTTCCCTCCTACTTACAAGGAAGCAAGTAATAAAACAATTTCTGCTAATGTTTATCTGAATTAACATGGTGTAAATATAAGAATAATCTTTGGTAAAGAAAATTTGTGGAACAGGTAGAGAAAGTTATGCGAATGGAACATCACAGATCTTTTTCTAAATGAAGATATAACCCCATGCTTTTATCCTGAAGAGCAACATTCATTATCTCAGATCCAGCAGTTTACACGAACAAGAATAAAAAATATTGGATAACATACTCTATTATAGGCCATAGTTGCCTGAATTCAAGAGTATATTCCTTTTAATTTTTGGCGCTATTTGGCTATATTACTTAGCTATTACATTTTAGCAATAATATTTAATATTCATTAATTTGTTAAACTTTAACTGTAATGTGCATGCATTTAGCTTTTAATCTAAGCTACATTTAAGTACAAAAATATAAGGTTCGATATTATTCTTACCTGCTGAGCTTTCTCAGACTGTTGCAGCTTATTACGCCTGTTTTCTACAGCATCCTTCAGCTGTTGCCACTTAGCGAGCAGTTCTTCAATACGGTGTGTAAACTCTGGTGCATCCTCATGTCCTTCATCAATGAGTTTTTGTCCATTGTTACATACCAAGTGTATTCTTGGTTCGTGGTTATCGATTTCTGTGCGTAGTGACTAGAAGAGATATATTTTGCACATTAGACAATACAATTTGTTACACTAAATTTTAAATACAGTAAGATATGCTTAATGGATGGGATATAGACATCTTCTGACCTAGAGACTAAATCTCAAAGAGTGTATTTAAAAAGTTTATGCACATTTTTCTTTTATAGATTAGTAGAAAAACACTCTAGGATAAAGAGAAATTTGATAACTTGTTTTTCCTTGGCAAGTGAGAAAATTACAGTTGTAGGTGCACATGGTGCAATGTACCAGCAGCAAATGCATTGTTGTTTAACTTTCGATACTTAGTGCCATAATACTTCATTCGTACATTTGTAATTAAATACTGTGGCACAATTGTTTAACTTAGGATGACAGTAGGAGCATTAAATTAAAAAGCATTTATTTTGCATTTAAATGTAAAAGCAAATAAAGAGACATATCTTTGATAATTACAAAAAACTTTCTCCTTAAAATATTCAACGAGAACAAAATGTAAAATGGGTATTTTTTACAAACACTTCAAGGAAATTCAATAAATTCAATTCAAATTCCATCACATCATGTCAGCATATTTGGCACACTGGTTATAGTGTTTTCTTGATCAGAAAATTTCTAGCTCACCTATGTGCACATGCTGACAAGGAATTAATTAACTCATAAATAGTACTAAAGAACAAAATCACAACTTGCAGACATGAGACATGGGGAGTTTAGCCCAGAGAGCTTTTCTTTCACGGTAAGGAGTTCGTTTATGTGCAAATAAATATTATGGGACGTACAACTTTACTTATTTTCTGTAGAATGCTATGATAAGGATTTTTATGATCAAAAAAATCCATCACCCTTCACTGGTTTTGAACTTGCACCTTGGGTATCAGAGGCTGTTACCATGGAGGGCAATAAACTCAATAAAAATGGGAGATTATTTTATTTAAAATTATTTTGTTTTTAATATTTACTAACTTTTAACCCAAATAAAAGTTAGTTACCAGATTTAAACTGAGGTAAAACAAGGCACATAAGAAAGTAAAACAGAAATGCAGATTTGCTTTACATATTTCAATAATAAGAATTGCCTTAATCCTTCAGTATACAAAGAAAAGTGCGGTAAACTAATATATTTTACCTTGGCCCTACACTAATGACACTATGTTGAAATGCTTCCTTAATTAATAGTTTTATTTACTTATTTTATAAATAGAAAGATTGAGAAAGTATTAACAGGTTTCTGACATTTAAGCTCTTTACAAAAACAAACAAAGATTATATTTTTAAAAAAATGTACTTACCCTTGGACAAATAACAAAATAGGTACTACATGAATTTTTTTTTAAATGTTTCTAAAAAACTTAACCTTAAAGACTAACTGAATAAATTAAATAAATAAATAAATTCTGGCATTTACAAATTAAGATTTTAGATTGTGACCAGTTTACATTGAAAAGACCAAACTTTATTTGAAAATCAGACTAAAGGAGCATTTTAGAAATATTAAACACACACAGATTGATAAATTAGCTGTGGTAGATAATTTTTAGTAATTAAATCATAAAATAAACCAAAAAATTTAATTATTAAAACATTTAAATGAATCCATATGTTTAATGATGTGGGAGAAAATATTTAGAACAGAACTGCATAATGAAGTCTGAGATATTGCTAATAGATTCTGTAAACATATATTGCTTCCAATAGATAGCAATACTGTAGTGAACAATTCTCACATACTGATATTAACCTTAATGCAAATAAATGAGTGAACAAGAAGAAGCTGAAAATGTGATCAATTGATTTCAAGATATACTCTTTAGTGAGTTTATATTATGAAGATAAGTGAAATGATCAAAAAATATTTAGTATAAAATTAAAAATCACCTATTTTATAATATTTCTGAAGCTTCAAATGTTTTTGATTAGGTACATTAGTGCAAAACCTAGAAGAGCTTGCAATGTATGTTTTCTGTTGATAATTACTTCTTATAAACCGCAGAGTATAATATAAATAGTTTCTGGAATGTATTTAGGAAAATTAACATTTTTAACTGAAGTATAAATAGAAATATAAGTTTATTTTTTGCAAAGCATATATTCCACATACCTGATTTTTTTTCTTGAGCATATGTACATTGAAAAGGCTGTTGCCATACTCAGTTGAGGTAGCCTGTGGCATCTTTTCTGCAATCCACAGCTTTTCATCCTCAACATCACGGCGGAACTAAAACAACGCAGATTATTAGCAACATATATTTACAATAGTACACCACTAATTTGGAAATCATTTAATTATTCACTGTATTATCAAATCTAATTATGCATACATAATGATATTAGTAATTATTAAACCTACACTTGTTATCTTAGCCAATTGGTTTAAAACAAATGATCCTATAGTTCACGAGTGAACGACCTCAGCCACATACATACGTATATTCTTTCACTACTGATTGAAACATTTCACTTACCTGGAATGCTTCTTTTTTCTTCTCAAGCTGTCTCTGTCTATCCAGCAATGGAGCTTTAAGTTGTTCAAACCTCTTCTCCACCAGTTGTTTCTTCACCTGGATTTCATCCATTTTTTCTGGAGCAGTTCGTTGCAAATATTCTGCCTGAGTTTCCAGCTCTGAAACTTGTTTTGCTTTTACAGCCATCTGAGTTTCTATCATCTGAAAGAATATAATTAAATAAATAAGAAAAATATAGTTCCTGTTTACGCTATACCTAGACTATTTTAATAATTTTGCCTTCCTATTTCCTTAATGATATTGTAAACAGTATTGCACTATCTTTCTTTTTTTGCTTTCCTGAAAATTCTGAATGGTAAAATTAAATAAATTAAGAGTGGTTGCATTTCAAACACCACATTCAATCAGAAATTAAATAAAAATGGTTTTAAATTAGTTACAGCTACGGACCCTTAATTTTTGCTACAGGTTTACTCGTGAATTTTGATTGAATAAAAGGTAGTTCCAATAATAGCATTATTTTCATATATGAATATTTTGCAAATTTTGTATTTCATATTTACATTTTTCTTGTTAAATTTATGAGAAACCCACATAAGAGTTAGCCATTAAAATGGTGTATACATATCCATATTACTGTTTTATAGTATCATGGCATAAGATGAGCAAGTACAACTTAAGTGAGTAAAGCTGTCATGGAAGCTAATACTTTCAATAATTGAGTTGCATGGGTGAATGAGGGCTGTAAGTCATGTGGCTTCAGCTGATTTTTTTTCAATCCTAGCTGGGCCTCTTTGATGCCACCTTCACACATTCCATTATTTTGAAAGTGATGCAGCCACTATCAATCAGCTAGATAAGAGCCAACACAGATGTTGTAAATGTACAAATATACTTATTTACAAGTACAATAGACAAACACTCCAAGAATCAGCCTTCTCTGGATGCAATGAAGAAAACTCAGTGCCACCTTCCTAATGATATGGTCTGCTCAGAAATTTTAATATGTTATATAGGAGTTATTGTGATAGAATATCTCATGTAGAAACCAAAAATATCAGAAAGCAAATTTGAATTTAAAAAAACATGTGCACTTACACACACAGTTATTATTTCTCTTTTATTTTAGTGCAGTTTTTGAGTAGTAGTATAACATTTTGGTTTCGGCATTGTCAATTTCGACCAGATGTTGAAACACAAAGGTTCTAAATTGCATATAGATCCCCCGTACACAAATACATGCCCCTAAAAACGTTTTTATTCACATTGTGCCTGGCAAATAAAGCCAATGATATATTGGAGAAATCTCCCATGTATTGCTGGGAGGATCATTTTGATGTATGTTAAACATATAAAATTTTCTATGTTGTTATGCTTGCTTTCTTTCTACTATCATACTGGTTTCGAAGCCATGTCTGAAAAAACTATATATAAGTGATACTTAAGTGTTACAAACCCAACTCAGAAATATTCTATTCATATGTATCACTGTTCCAAAACACCCTTCCATTAAAATTGTTCTTAAGAACCCTTTATTATTTCAGATCACACTTTGTTATGTATTTAATAAAAGGTAGTAATGAATGTGGTATTACCCAAACATAGATCCTTTTCTTGTAGCAAACTAAAAAACTGTCAGGCAAAAATAAAGATTTCTGGTCACTACATTAAGCAATGTTTGTTTCTAGTTATCATCATCATTATGTTCACTATCTTCATGTGATCTTGCTGCTTTATTTGCTCTTTTTTAATGCTAGCCTAAAGGGCCATTCACATAGAAATGTTAATGTGAGGAGACATACATATAACATGAAGATAAAATTCACCTTGTAAATTCACAATGTCAACTAAATGTTAGCATCAAAACAAGACAATTTAGGTATGAGAAAGAGATTAAAAATAGAGGCCATGATATTAACATTGCAGCAGTGCATTTTATATCGCTAATAAAAAAAACAAAATTGTTTTCTAAAGAATGTAACACTTTTGCACTTGTCATTAAAATGTTCTCACTTGTACATGTACCTAATCGGGAATTAAACCATGGAACCTTAGTAAGAGTGCCATAAAGAACTTACTAAGCTTCCTCAGTCCCTTGAAAAAATTCAGAATACACTAACCACATTACTTGTATGATTATATGTTAATAGAAAGCATTATCACCTAATTACCAAAGTACTTTGATTTCGTTTTTACCTGCTGTTTCTGCATAAGAATATTGACAGAGGCAAGATCACTGCCTGTATCTTCTGATTCAATCTGTTTCTCCAGGTCATTCATCCATGTGTCAATGTCATCACAAGTCTGGTGGAGCAAGACCTCACGATTAGCATCAAACAGCCGTTCACCTTTATCTTTAGTTGTTCTTTCAAGGTCATCAAAATGCTGTTCAAGCTCTGAAATTTTTGGTTCAATTAACTCGGCTAGCTCGGGCTTTTCCTTAACCAACTCTTCTGCTGCCTGTAAATATAACATACAATGACACTGTTTAGTATTTCTTTTCTCTGACTAATGGCTGATGCAAGCACTCTTTTTCACATTTCTCACCTGCTGAATGCGGAAGAGCCTGTCCTTATTGGACGCAATCTCTGCCTCAAAGGCCTGGTGCCGAGTCCATTTGCTGTGCACTGTTTTGGCACTGCGGTACGTTTCATCTTGTGCTGTGATATGCTTCTCCTGCACCCATTCACTCAGTTCCTCACAGTCCTGTAATTACATTTGTATTATTGTTCCAACCAAGAGTAATCTCATATTGCATAAATCTATCTCTGAACTTATGTGGTTACTGCAATGATTTTTGCCAAACTAAATATAAAGCAGATACTCCTATGTAAAACTAGCACTCGTGGATTTCAAGTTTGTTTCAATTATGGACTCTGTAAGGCATTTTCAAAGTGAATAACTGCAACATTGCTATGTATCTTTAAAGCCATTATTCTGGTGGCGAACAAATGGAAACCAGAATGCAAACTCTAATGCAAATATTTTGAATACTAATAACAAAGTTAACATGACAAGTTTAAGGGAAAAGTATAGCTTTTTAATAAAAATCCATGTATAAATTCTAGATTCTATACATAAATTGCAATAAAAGCTTTACATTTGAGTTGCTTAATTTAAATAATTACCTGACCAAGTTTTGTATGCAAATTTTCCTACATCTATGTTAATAGCTCATAATACAATTTATTTTAAAAAATTCAGTTTAATATTACTATAATATTGTAGTATTAAAGAAATTAAAAACTCTGTGATTATTAAATAAAATCAAGTAAGATTTGAAAACCTAAACATCAAATATCTGAACACACCTGAAGGAACTGGTGAAGCTGCAATTGATCTTTCAATTTCTCCATTTGCTGAAGGGCTCTGTCACGATTGGCATTGCGACGTTCATTAATATTTTCTGCTTTCTTATGCACCTTATCAGCTTTAAAATAAAAAGGTATGTTAGTTTAAATATTTGCAATATGAAGAAACTTAAACATTCTATGAGGGAATCCTTCTGATATGATATGCAATTTCTTAGTAATTCTCTTTTCTTATAATTTCTCTTCTACAAACCCTTCAATTTTATTCCAAATAAAAAAGTTGTAGCTATATCCAAATTTTTCCCTATTTGGGAAGTTATCTAGTGAAGTCTAAGTCATCTATCCATAGGTTTACAGAAAATTCCCATAAAATACAAGAACTCTGCATAAAATTTATAACAAAAAGCAATTTAAATATCAAACCAGAGAGGACCTCTAACAAGAAGTTGATATCTGCAACACAGTTAAGTTCTACAATTTATACACCAAATCTATTCCTTAGTCGTAAATAGAATTTCTCCTTGGTTACTGTTATTTAAACCCGAACCACAGATTTTATTAAAACATCTTTAAAGTTAGAAATACCTAGTGTATTAAGAATGTTAAAACTATATATCTACTTTGGTTTCAAAAGCAAGCCATTAATTGATGCTCTTCTATTGCAAAAGCTGCCTTTATTTTCACATAAAGAAAATAACATGTTGTTATATATTTTCACATAGCAACATGTTACAATGCGCTTTATATTTTATGCCGTAATTCTTAAAAAATAAACAGAAGACCTTGAAAAAAAGAAGACACTCTTCTACGGATTACTGCCAACTAATTATATATAAAAACAAATGTGTTTGATTTTTTTAGAATAAAACCAATAGATTTTATCTCAGCTTAGCATATGTACATATATCTAAATCATCATTAATCACAAGCATAGATTTAAGAACAGAATACTTTGACCACATACTGGAAGGCTTCAGATGCTATGATAATCTGAAAAAGTAAGCCAACAATACTTTTTCCATAAAGTCTTCTACCTTTCTCTTTAAAATCCATTCTTTAAAATGACTGTATTTTGCATCATATGTCTTTTTAGACTTTTTCGGCAATAATCTTATAATAGTGGTGCTATTTGCCGCTACTTCAATGGCCTCTACGTATAACAATCATCCATAATAATGGATTATTGCCATTATCGAAAATGGCAATTTAATGATTTCAATTAACTACAATGAATAGAAATAGAATTAAAATTATTCAGCGATATAAGATTTAATATGCCTTATAATTATTTCCTTAAATAACGTAGAGAAAGTATTGTATTCAATTTAGTGGGAATTGTATTCATGGGTACTAGATCACTCCCTGCGGTTGTGATCTAAATAAATATATGTCATGTTATTTATGGACGCTCTTTAACTGCTGTGGTTTTCAGCGTCCCATTCTAAATTGGGTGTGAAAGCGTGCATAATTTTGCTCAGAGGTCTCTCAATCAGGCTTGAGGTTCTTTTACGTGATGTAAATCTACGACACGGGACCAACGGCTTTGTGATCTAACTTGAGCCACTCATTAATAAAGCTAGACTTTTGCACCTTGGTAAATAATATAATATTTTGTTCCTGCAGATAACTCGTGCTACAAATAATGCATCTTCTATAATATATCTCAAAAGGTTTATGTGAATAACTCATGAAATGTATTATTTAACACTACAGAAAAATAAGGGAATTTTAAAATACACTTTTAATATGTTTTCTTAAACTGATATTCATTTTGAACATAGAACAATACCTGCAAAGTGGCCTTCATCACAAAGACGACCAGCAAACTGTACAACATTATTGATCTTATCATCATTAGCTTCCATGGTTGTGAGGAAAGCCTCATGGCGTTTGATCAAGTTCTCTGCCTGTTCCAGATTAATCTGTGTAAAGACAAAAATCATTAGGTACCTTTCATACTTATGCAAATCCACAGTAACAAAGTTTATATGAGCAAAATATTTAACTTACTGGGGTTTCATCCTTACTGAGAACATGTTCTTGTTGAGAAAGTAGAACTTCTGCCTGCTTGGCATCTCTGTTGAACATTTGCAGGTTCAGTGACTGAGACAACAATTGCTGTCTGTTCTCCCACATTTGGTGAAGCTCTTCCCATCCATCCTTCAGTGCCTTCAGTCGTTCCCGAAGGAACATGTACTGTGGATCATCCTGTGTAGATGGCTCCTGAAAATATCACATAGCTTTGTGACATATGCACTTCAAAATGTCAACCTGACATGCTAAAAGGTCATTTTTCAAGAAGGACTTACATCCATTTTTATTGCTCTACATTTGATAATAGCTCAATGTGTTCATGGGAATAAAAAGAAAACAGCTTTCTATCAAATAAGATATCATACTGCACACACTTAGAAGTGTATGGCATCTAATCAATAATTAACAAAATCAATGGTGCAAAGGTACAGTAGAGAGTTTATTATTCAGATTATATAAGAATAATACATAGCTATTAATATAAAAATAATAGTTGCAACCAATCTTCACTTATCTTTTGGAATCCTTGCCTGGACTAGTTTTGCAACGATTTCATTGCATTATCAACATATCCTTTTGGTCTCTTTTTTATGTTGTTTATTTACACTGTTATGGTTACTGCTACTAGGTGGATTGTGTACTAATGCATTGCTAACTACTGGAATCAAAACAAATTTGGTAAGAGTGTCAATTGGAGGTATATCAAAATTCATTGCATGATTTCTATACTTTAATATAAATACTTTCTCCCAAACCATTAAATCTATGAGCCCATTTAAGTGTTTTAATAATTTAACATCTGGATTTATTTCATGATTAAATTTCCAAAAATGTTCTGCTACAGCTGATTTATCAATTTGTTTGTATTTAATATTCCTAAAGTGTTCTTTTACTCTGGTTTCCAAATGACGTTTAGTCTTACCAATATAAACAAGGTCACAATTTAAACAGTTTAATTGATAAATGCCAGATTTTTTATTTTTTGAAATTTCATCCTTTTTAGAAAAGCCTTACAAATTTTTTATACTATATTTATTTTGAGGAACCAATATTATGCCATGCTCTTTGAAAATATTTGTGAATTTTTTATTTGCCCAAGGGTGATAAGTAAATTTTTTCCTGAATCATATAAGAACAGTCCATGGGAGTGGGGAATCATAATTTGTGTTGTCATGGGAAGAATATGGAATTTTAGGATAGTTTATAGTGATTTTTAAAAAATTTACTTATCACCCTTGGGCAAATAAAAAATTCACAAATATTTTCAAAGAGCATGGCATAATATTGGTTCCTCAAAATAAATATAGTATAAAAAATTTGTTAGGCTTTTCTAAAAAGGATGAAATTTCAAAAAATAAAAAATCTGGCATTTATCAATTAAACTGTTTAAATTGTGACCTTGTTTATATTGGTAAGACTAAACGTCATTTGGAAACCAGAGTAAAAGAACACTTTAGGAATATTAAATACAAACAAATTGATTAATCAGCTGTAGCAGAACATTTTTGGAAATTTAATCATGAAATAAATCCAGATGTTAAATTATTAAAACACTTAAATGGGCCCATAGATTTAATGGTTTGGGAGAAAATATTTATATTAAAGTATAGAAATCATGCAATGAATTTTGATATACCTCCAATTGACACTCTTACCAAATTTGTTTTGATTCCAGTAGTTAGCAATGCATTAGTACACAATCCACCTAGTAGCAGTAACCATAACAGTGTAAATAAACAACATAAAAAAGAGACCAAAAGGATATGTTGATAATGCAATGAAATCGTTGCGAAACTAGTCCAGGCAAGGATTCCAAAAGATAAGTGAAGATTGGTTGCAACTATTATTTTTATATTAATATTTGTGTTATTCTTCACTGTTACTAGCTTCTTTTTACATTTATAATACATAGCACTTAGAAATCCACATTCTATGTTAATTGCAATTAATATATGCAATAAAGCATAATTCCCCACCCCCATGGACTGTTCTTATATGATTCAGGACTAGACAGATAACTGATTCAAATTATCATAGATAATTATAGTCCATGGTCTGTGTACTTATTAAATATATAAAAATAAATAATTAACTTTAAGTTATCTAATAACATTTACTAAGAAGCAAACCTAAAGAGAGAGGCAATAAACATACTACACAGTATAGAACTCTTTAAACAAACAATTTATTTCAAACGACTTTAGCATAAGCCAATTTAAAGGTTTCTCTTATTAGTGATTTGAATTCTTTTGAATCATAATTTGTGTTGTCATGGGAAGAATATGGAATTTTAGGATAGTTTATAGTGATCACTTTTTAAAAAGTTGACTATTTCTATCCCCTTGTATTTAAAACAAAATGGGCAATTAAACTGTTCTGCAAGGTTTAGCTGGAGTAACAAACGAAACAGAAAAATAAACTTTTGTAGGACTAGTATATGGGAATTTTATAAAACTAAATAGTGAAGAAAGTCAAGTGATTACACCAGATTTTTTTAACACAGTACCCACATAAGATGCCCAAATATTGTCCTACCTAGTGATTTTACACCTAGAAATTTTTACACCAAAAAAAATCCAATGCCCTCTGCCACCTTGAAAGCCAGAGTTATCTCTAACCACGGAGGATGACACCAGTTTGACAAGAATTTCTGTTGTTAAAGCAGATATTTAGTATTCAAATAAGAAGCCGAATTTTGATTTATAGTCAGTTAAAAAGTTATGCTTTCTCCCCATTCCAGTGACAACAATGCATCTGAGAACATTAAAAACATAAAAGGAGCAATTTGGTTTTTATTTTCAAGTACTTACTGCAGTAATGCGCTCTCCATATTCCATCATCTTTGTATAATCATCAGTGTAATTATCAATTTCTTCTCGGATGCTCTGGTGCTGATTAAGAAGTTTCTCAGCTTCAGCCAAAGAAGCAGGAGTATCCTCTGAAGCAACATCTGTCTGGGTCTTTGTTAACCATGCCTGGAAATGATCGAGGTCTCGCAGGAAGCGATGAAGATCTCCAGCTTCCTCCAGTTTTGAATCCCTTTCTTTGAGCTGTGATAAAAATAAGCTTATGATTTAAAATGTACCAAATATGAACCTGTGAAAATGAAGAACAGGCAATCTTATACTTCTTACCATTTGTGTAAGTTGTTCCCAGATTTGTTGTATTTGCTGAATTCTTTCTCGAATAACAGCAGCTTCTTCAGGATGTTCAGTACCAATTGACTCTGCTTCCTGCTCCAGTGAATCAAGCTTGGCCTGAATAGCTGCCAAATCTCGCTCCATTCCAGATAGGCGACGCTGTAACCAGTTAATATAGGTTTAATTGTACAGTCATGCCTTTAGAAAAGCAATTGTTTAGAAATATTAATTCGACATAGCTGCCAAAAAGAGATTTCTCTGTCATTAGCTTCAAGAGCTTTCTTTTAAGTGATAAACTTTCAACCATGGAAAGAGTATTGACCTCCATGTATACTTACTTTTTTAGTAATTACAAATATAATTTTACTAAAATTCACTTTATACGTTTAATTACACCATTCACCAATTGAAGTGAACCAAGCCATCATGTGATTTCGTTATAAAATATACACATTAAAAATGAATTAGTAATTAAAACACATTTTAAATAAGGAGTAAATCTTACCTGCAATGTCATGATGCCTGTCAGATCCATTTCTAAGCTGTCTGTGGACTGCAGTATTCTCTTCTTGTCTTCTATCCATGACATTGTCTCTCTGCATTCAATATGGAATGTTTGCACACCATGGGCTGAATTGAGTGCATCCCTTTTCGCTTCAGCCTTTTCTCGCAGTTCAGCCCATTCATGGTTAAGCTGTAAGGACAAAAACACTTATCACTAGTTCTTAAAAAGACAGTGAAAGGCTTTCATGTTTGAATGCTTTTGAACTCAACATGCAGTGTTCCACTATTATGCCTGCAAGCTGCCCTAGACACATGCCACCTATTTTATTAGCATATAAACTTTGGTAATGTTGCATCCAGAGTTGTAACATCAGGCAGGCAACCTATGAAAACCAAATCTAATGGAATTTGAAGTTGATTTGGTTTACAAGGCATGAAGTTGATATTGATACTATATATGCATAGCTTCCATAACGAATAAATAAGGAGAGAAATCAAAGATTTATACGTATGTGGATTGCTGATCACGTGTTCCATTACAGAATAAACGAAAGCCCCTACAAATGGTGATGAAATATAGCTCATTTATTTGCCACATAACCTGAAATAACTATTAAGTCATACCCCCCAGCAATTCTGCAATACAAAATTAGCCTTATTATCTGGATATGTTGCATAATATCTAATATATTTAACAAATACAAAGTTCTGCCACAGAGTTGCAAGTGGCAGTTAGCCACATAACCCAAAATAACTATTGAAGCAGTAAATTTAATATTACAAAATTCTATGAAGCATAACCTCATAGAATTTTGCAATATTAAATTTACTTTAAAATCTGGATGTTTCCTGGTATGTTTAACAAGTACAAAGCTCCATTTTAGGTGGCAGTGTACTACAACCCAATATAATTATTAAGGAATAACCCCAGCTACAGCAGTACATTAACCTTAAGACCTGAATGTTTTGCAATATGTTTAACAAACAATACAAAGTTCTATTATAGATTACAGCTGGCAATGTGCCACATAACATGAAATAATTATTAAAGCATAACCTCATGCAGTATTAAATTTATCTTAAAATATAAATGCTTCATAATGTTTATTTAACAAATAATACAAACTTCTTTGTCATCCAGTTGCTTGTAATACACTATGCCAAAGTTTCTCTGGGTGCATTCACCAGTACACTGCACAGCATAAGGTACAAAAGACATTCACTAGGTTGACCAGAGTGCAAAGCCCCATTTCTGGATTTTGAGCAATAATGCTTTCTCTTTCCTACATTTGTAATGCACTTCACATATCTCCCCCCTTTTCACTTTCTCCATTGTTTCTTCCTCAATGTAAAATCTTGATCTGAGCTGAGTCGGATGCACAGTACCTGTGCACCATTTGGATGAGATGTTAGGCGTTTGAGAGGCCCTGCTTTAAGCATTCTCACACAAAGCATGTAGCTTCAAAAGCTTAGAAAACTTGACTGCTTCTGTTGAGTAGTAAGCATTTAGGCTTTCCAACCAAAGGCTCTAGTTTGATTCCTGATCATGGCAAATTTTTCTTTAATTAGAAATATTTCTTACCCTTTGCAAATTCTAGAATGAACGTGAGTATTTCCATAGCAAAAATGGCAAAAATTATCATAAAATTCTGCAATCAATAAGCTACCAATTTGATACAATATTTATTATCTTTGAATAAAATTAATATACATATTAACTTTATGGTAAAAGAATGCATGCAACAATGGTTGCCTTTCATGTAGTATGTACTAAGAGCCAGCACATGAAAATGATTTGTCTCAACTTTTGGGCAACAATGTCAGAAACAGAAAATATGTATAAAAAAATAGTAAATGTTCATGTGCAAATAACATGTGAAAGTAAAGTACATCAAAATGTTGCAAAGTGCATGGTTTAATATTTTATGTAACTTTGAGAATATTATGTGAAGTTTAATGTTCATAATTAATTGAAAGACATAAGAATGTTCATTTGTTTTTCATAGCAAGTTGCACGCTGGGAGGTAAGTAATGCTTAAGCTGCTTCTACGTGGTATGCATGCTACACCAAGAATTGGTCTTGTGACCAGAAATCAAATTCATTGTAAAAGTGATTGTAATCTTGCCTATCTGGCAACATTTCAGTGGTTCAATATTCAGAATTTAGTAAAGTTTTCTTACAGAAGTGCTGGAAGTATTATTTCAGTAGAAATAGTTATTTTCATTTCAGCACGCTCCAAAACTAATCGATCTGAGATACCAGGAGGAGATCAACATTAGAACAAACTTATTAGTTTGAATTCCAAAAGAGTCTTAAAATGCAAATCACTGAGTACCCGAAGGCAAGTTTTCACCCTAAAATACTATTGTTTTGGCCGTGGAAACTGAGATTCTAAACAAGCATCACTGCCAGTGCAGTCAAACCACACAGTATGCAAAGTGTAATTTCAAAGTATCACCTGTATACACCAATCACATGGTGAGTACAAAAAAAAAAAAAAGTTTGATAATTTAATAAAAAGGGGAAAAGAAAAAAAAATTCTCTATCAAATTTCATTAGCTGTTTCACAAGTAAAAATACCTGATACACCATTGAAGTTAGAAGAGGCTATTACACAAACACAAAAATTCAGAACTTAAAATGTTATGAAAGCTTGAAGTATATACCTGATTCTGCCGTGCCACAATCTGCTCTGAGTTAGGATGCTCAACATGCAGAAGCTGACGAGCCAGTTGGTTTACTACTGCTACTCGAGATGCATTAGCATTCATTTCCTTCTCAAATCCATCATAGCGATGTTTCATTATCTCAACATCCTCAATGTCTTTAGCTGGAACCATAGTCTGGAGCATTCGATCCTATGGGCAAACAAATATTAATGCTTTATCACTTGGTTTCAAACATAAAACTATCATCCTAAACAACCATATTTTTAATTTCCTAAGTGAAGCACAAAATATTGATATGAATTAACTTATAGTCACCCTTAATCACCACTGCACTAATAATTTTATGAGCATATGTTTCACTTCTTGCCAGGAGGATCAGTTACCTGTAATTTCTCAAACTATACTATGAACTTTCTTATGGATGTTCAATTAACCTTTGTATTTAAGTATTCATTTAGAGAATATGTATTTGCTAACATATGATGCTGTTGTGTGATACTAAGGTACCTGGAACTGCATTGAGAATATACATCCAAACATGATTTTGGTCTACATGCAAAAAATGCACAATTTAAGTGCCCCTATTATTGCCCAATTAACGAGTCACACAGAACTGTACTTCCTGTCAAGATATGCATCTACTTTTGTTGCAGGCAGGGAGGCCAAAACTTGACATGGACTGCTTATATATGAAGTTTAGCAAAGGGTGGTCAGTTAAAATAGCAATTGTTCAGAATGTAAAAAGAGTGAACAGCTATGAACATGATGCTATTTCATTCTTTAAGATAGAATGCACCCAATATCCTCTGCCTTTATTATGGCATTTATACTGACAATGCTGAATTCACTGACCTATTACCTCTTCCTTCCAGGGTGCTATTAATGCATCAAGTGCTTACATGTCTGTGGCCGAATGCTTTTGCTAATGTATGATTAACATTTGTGAATCGCTCATGTGCACTTTCAATAAGAGCTTCAGGTTATGAATTTTCACACAAAACAAGTTAATATAGATCATCAGCATTCACCAACATTTTTGCTTAAAGGTCCAACAGTCAAAAGAGTGGCCAAGGCTGTACTCACAAGCTCGTGAAACACATACATTAGAGCAGAAGTACCATATTTATTTGGATACAAGACAATGTTTTTTTCCAAAATATTAATCTTGAGAATGGATTATCATCTTGCATTCAAAGTAGATTTAAAATTACCATACAGAAAAAGGTAATCTTCATAGATACAGCAATGACGAAAACTGAGAGAAAAGTTTTAGATTATTGTAAAGGTCAAGACGTATGTAGCAAATTTTTATACACTTTATTTTGTGCCAAAAAGTTAACTGTTAAATCTTTCTGTCAATAAAGATTTCTCTTTGAGAGTAACACAAAATTAGAGGACTTCCTTTCACATTCATGGTTGCACTTCATGTTGTATTAGGAGTCACGGTCCCACGGAAAGTTAGCTGTGTTTCCCCTTCTTCCACCACATATATACCAGTACAGTTCTGCTTTCCCTTTTGTTCTCTGAGCTGCCTGCAACGTGAATTTATGTGCAACTTACGTAAAACATTTTACAATATATTAAACATGTTGCCTTATTAG
This sequence comes from Hymenopus coronatus, assembly GCA_030762935.1. Classification (NCBI taxonomy): domain Eukaryota; kingdom Metazoa; phylum Arthropoda; class Insecta; order Mantodea; family Hymenopodidae; genus Hymenopus; species Hymenopus coronatus. Next base: position 64,737,427 of record CM060898.1, on the reverse strand, counting down.
AAAATCGCACACATAGTTATCATTATACCTAAGCTGTTGCCATCACTGCTGCTCAGATATACCAATACATTTCCATTCTACCTTCTCCATCTATCTCTTGTTCACAATGTGAATTTCTGCAGAAATCCAAATTGGTTAAAAATATTTATGATGTGTTATATTAAGTATGTTGTCTAAATAGAAAATCATATCCATCAGCTATGATACCACCACTGCCGCCATAACATTCTACCATCAGAGATATACCGTACATCCTTACTCCCCTTTCTGGCTCTCTCCTGCTCAAAACATCAAGCTCGTACAAATTTGAATTATTAATTTAGGTAAAATTTTTTACAGTGGTGTGTTATATTAGGTACGTTGTCTAAATAGAAAATCTATTAATTATCAAAAATGGAAATGGCGTGTTATTTATGGACGCTCTTTAACTGCTGTGGTTCTCAGCGTCCCATTCTATACTGGGCGTGAAAGGCCGCTTAATTTTGCTCAGAGGCCTCTCTTATCAGGCTTGAGGTTCTTTTACGTGCCGTAAATCTACGACACGGGACCAACGGCTTTACTTCCCTTCCGAAGGAAGCCATGCTAAGGATTTTTACACCCAAAAAAAAAAAAAAAAACATCGTCCTCCGCCGGGTTTGAACCCGCGACCTTGGGTATATGAAGCTAGCATGGTAACCATTACACCACGAAGGGCGATATATTAATTATCAGTTTCAGTTGTGCTGCTGCTATCATCTTCTCTGATCACTCACAATGGTGAGTACAAATGGTACAAATTTCTGTTCTCCCCTCTTCCTCTCTCCTACCCATTACATAACTTGCTGCACAAATTCAAATTAAGTTAAAAAAAGAAAAAAAGGGAAGGGAAGGGCTTAATCAGCTCAAGTCCTTTAGCTTATTCAAAACATATGGCAAGCTTTTCCAAAATTAAGTTCTGAAAAATGAGGGTTTTCTTGCATTTGAGGTAGTCTTGTATTCAGATATAAATGGTAAGTAGAATTGAGAGTGCTAAAGTAAAGACAAAAATACTTTTAATTTATAAAACTATCAATAAAAGTCAGCTAAATGTGAAATCCCAAAGTCAAAAACTTGCACATGCAGAGAACATTACCTGATAAAAAATTTATTTAAAATTTGATAGAAAAAAAGAAATAGAGGGGAAAGGAAATATATTGTATACATATCAATTATAAATATTAAAGAACATACATGAAAGCTTAAATCTTCATATATAAATTACTTGTTTCTCTTCAGTGGATGCTATGCTATCAAAAATAAACTCAAGTCACGTAACTTCTATTTTTAATTAATATAGAATGGTGAAGAAATGTTGATTTGTTCATATAAATTAATTTATTTAATTTTAACATATATGCAATAAGTAAATTGCATTTTATGGGCAATTTCAATTTAAACAACATTAAATATTTGTGCATATTTTAGCTTTTAACTGTTGCTATTAGATCGTTGATTAGATTAGATTGTTTTTTTGCCTAAAATGATCTCTAAAAATAATAGATGATTAACATTTCCATGAGTTGCATAAAATGCTATTGAAACTTCAAGTGGTTAAATCAATTAATAAGTGTAGGGTTAGTAATAAATTAGATGGTATACAGAATAACCTTTTCTAAGGATTCATATTCTATTTCAGCAGAAATTTCAAGTGATTCATTACTTAGGTGTGGAAGTCAGATTAAGATAATTATCAGTTAGGTCTATAGATTTTTCTTCCAAGCTAGATTAAACAGTAGACCTGCTTATTACTTTATATCTAAAGTGTTGTAACTTCATTAAAATATTCTGTAACTTGAATTTGTCTACATAAAAATATGTTCCAAAATGGCTAAAGTGTCTTATTTTCCAGCACAGTTTTGCTAACAGTGAAAATCCACATGAGAACCAAGAGAGAATTGATCCTAGCAAATTATTTACCTTTTCTCCAATCCATTGCTCTACACCATCGGATTCACTCAATAGTTTATACAGCGACAAAGCATCAAGTAGACGCTGCTTACGCAATTTGGCCAGATCCAGTAGTTCCTTGTAGCGATGATCAATGCTTGCCAACCTCTCCACAACCTTTATAAGAGCAACAAATAAAAATTATCAACCAATCTCTATCACTATTTGCATTTCTTTAAGCTGCTTAGCTTCTGATCATCAGATTTTCCCAAATATACTATTCTCAAGATTAGCATTATGTTACCTCAGGAGATTGTCTGTCTTGCTCTCCTAATTGTTCTGCCTGTTTATGTAGTGACTCAATGGTAGAACTGTAGTTCTTCAGTTCATCTGTTACATCTTTGTGCTTCTTCAACAGGGACTGCACATTAGCTTCATCACGTCCGACATCTTCACTCGATACCAGGCGTAGAGTATCAAGCATCCAGATGTCCACATCATCTGCATCAGCAAAGAACTGTAAAAAAAAATAATAAAATATTATTACATACTCCATAACATGCAATAGAGTTTTAGCATTTATGCACATTTGAAATGCTGGTAAGTGGTAAAGCAGAACTGCAGCATCTATTTTGTGAATAACAGAATAAATGCTCGAAGATAAATGGTTTCCGAAACATGTTCCATTAAGTTCTGGTTAATTAGGTGAAGCTAGAGTTACAAAAAATTCCAGTTTGTGCATATAAAGGTCAGATAACTTCTTTGTGTTTCCCAAATGTGATTTCTTATATAACTACTTTTCTAAGTAACATTAATACTACTAAATAAGGAAGCAAAGATTTATAGCATTATTTAAAATATCATTCAGAATGTTTTATTCAACCAACATGCAAATTCTTTAAAAGAAACTATGAATGCTTAAGAGAAATATAATTCTTAATTAAATGACAATCATGTATCATGTTTTACCACACTTGCCCTTGCTATATGTATGATAAAGATGGAGAAATAAATCAAATTTGAAAAATTTAGTACCATAACCAAGATACAAACTAGAGTTTCTGATATACCGAGTCAGTACTCTTAGCAATGAAATATCATAATTGGTGCCTTCTGAACTTTCAGCTTTTCTTATCTGACTCATGTACATATATACTGGTGAATCTTCAGAACCATCCCACTTTTTTGGAATGTTGTACCTTAAAGTCAAGCTGCACTGCACCAAGCCCTTTAACACTTCTAATTAATCTTCTATTATGCAGGTAGTTTGTTAAAGGTAAATTTCCATGAAAGAATGGAACATTTTTGTTGTGGTTTCATGGTTGACGAGCTTGATTATTCAAAGGATTGTATAAACATTTCAACAATGTACCGCACACAATTAATTGTCGACAGCCGTCTGAATTGGTCTATATGGCCACAGTGACTTGTTTCATGCTGTTATTTAACATTTTCATTTGGAGAGTTGGACTGCTGGACAAATCAAAACCAAATTGGATAAATTTCACGTGGACTCTGCACCATGTACTTTTGAATTAATGAATTTAAATGTGGTCAGAAAAGCACCAAAGAAGCTGGCTGTCACCCACAGGAAGCCATTGACAAAATCCATGAAATGATATACAAGGCTGATGATAAAAATTTGTGAGATTGTTGAAACTGTAGGCATCTCAACCCTGCATGAATTGGCTATGAAGAAGCTGTGCAAGGTGGGTGTCACAATTGCTCTCAGTTGACCAAAAGCGTATCTTGAATAAGATTTCAATATATTTAATTGGCGATATTTAATTGCAATCTGCAGGACTTTTTGCACCAATTTGTGACTTAAAGAAACGTGGATCCATCATTGTACAGTAGATTCAAAATGACAGACAAAACAATGGACAAAGGCTGGTGAAAGTGCACTGAAGAAGGCAAAGAATATTTTGTCAGCTGGTGAGGCAACGGGCATTGTTTTTTGGGATTCTCATAGAATAATTCTCAGGGATTACTTAAAAAAAAAATTTAGAACCATATCTCGGCCCTATTATGCTAATTATTGGATTGTTTTAAATTTGCATTGGCGGAATAAAGACTAAAAGATTGACATGCAAACATGTACTCTCTCACTTGGATAATGTACCATCCCACATATTAGTGATAACAATGGCAAAAGTGCAAGAATTGGTTCCTCAGCCATCCTATTCACCAGACTTAGTCCGAAGTGACTTCTTCCTGTTCTCTAACTTGAAACTTTGCCTTGGTGGGAAGAAATGTTCATTAAATGAAGTGATAATTGCAGTCAATGAGTATTTTACAGATAGAACTTATATTTCCAACAGGATGAAAAAGCTGGAGGATCAGTGGACCAAGTATATATCCCTCAAAGAAGGCTATGTCGGAAAGCAAGGTGAGTTGTTTACGAATAAACATTTTTTCTTGCTGTTTTACTAGACTTATATAACCACCCTCATAGAATACATTTATCCACAGTTTGTTCTTTCTGGATTGTGTGCAGGTTAAAAAGTTTAATTGGATGTACACAATTCAGCTATCTGCCTGGACCTGTACTTCATCTTTCCATGCTGACACCACCCACTGAACTTGCCTGATCAATATTTGGCAGAGTTTTCTTGCTAAATCTGATTAAAATTTTTCCAAAAGCATGGATTTAAGCATAACTCAATAATTAATGTTTATTTACATTCCACTAAAATCAAGAGGTTATACGGATATCTTTACGAGTATTCAGAAAAGAAATACTTGATACATTAAACATTATGATGCACTGTAACAAATCTATCTCTTCGTCTTTTAAAATGGTGATTTATATACATCTAACTCAAACTTAACATGGCAGAATCAAAAGTAGGCACTCTGAATTTAATGTGTTCTAAACTGCATGAACTCTGAAAATTTTGGAGCAGCTGTAATCATTGAAATTGTCTTTTGCTACCTGAAAAGCTAAGAAACTGCAGTATAAGCTATATGCATTGATTAGGCGAGATGAATCATTTCAGTGATTTGCAGGAAGAACTTACTTGATGGAAGTCCACAGCTTCCTCCAGTCTCTTTCGCCTGTATGCAGCAGCATCAATAAGATGTTGCCACATTCCAAGAATTTCTTGAAGGCGCTCCTGTATACGGTCTGCACCAAAATGCTGGCGCTGTACCAAGTCATCTCCCACAGCCACTACTGACATCAGCTGAGGCTCATGACTACTGATTTCATTTTCTAGTGCCTGAAAAATTATTTATTTTGTTTTGATTATTTGGTAAAATTATAAGCAATTTTGAATCTTATAAGCATTCAGTCATTATAAAGAGGGTACCTTGATTGGGTGTAAAAATAATCTTTAAACCTTATTTAATACATGTACCTTATGTTTAGACAACAGCAGATTAATGGTAGTCAGGTCATGACCAATATCACCATTTGTAACAATTTGTTCTTTCTCCTTTATCCAGTTCTCCTCATCTGCCATGTCCCAGTAGAACTGCCATAACTTGCGGCTTTCATCCAAACGTGCACGCCTCTCTACAGCAAGTTTAACTAGTTCTGCATAAGCATCCTAAAAGTAAGAAAAAATTTATATATTTTTCTTTTGTTACTGTCAAACACTCACATGTTATATAGTTATGATATACTGCTGATACCAAAATTTCTTAAACAATATCTTACTTTCTTTAAACAGCAGTTATAAATAACTTATTTTTCAGTTCTAACACAACTGCTGTGTAGACAATATGCTGTTATGTACAACAGAATATTAAAAGGGTTTTTCTATGCTACAACTGGAATTCAGCACTACTGTCAGTAAATTACCACAAAGAGAAACTTAAAATGTAAGAGGGGACAAATACAATGGTTATTTATGAAGAGTCATTGGTTGAATAATATTGATAAGTGCAATTTTTGTGCGTTATTTAATATAAATAAATAAATTCATTAACATACTTAAATTTAAGCTTCCAACAAATATGAATTCACTAATGCCATTCTGTGGACTACCAAGCTTCTTTATTGCCTTTTGGAGCTACTAAAAAGAGCATGATTTGATTTTCAATTCTGCATGCAGGACTTCAAGGACCAAGAGCAGACATCTCATTGTTTTAATGGCTGCTTTCCATATTTGAGAAATACATTGTTTTGAACATGACTTATTATTTTCTAACACTTACATCTGCTCATGTATTTTTTTCTAATAACAATGGATGCTGTATTTAGCCCTCCAGCAGATCAACTGAATAGAGCTTAAACTTGCTTCAGGTTACATGTTCTATGATGGAAATGATTGCTTTAACTTTTACATAAGAAGAAAATTACTGCATTTCATATTTTGGGGTTATGAATACCATGTTTCATCTCAATTCTCTTCATTATTTTCACCACAAACACAACTTTAGAACTTACCAGTACAAATACAACTTTATAACATTTGCAAGCAATTTCCCACCAAGAATCCTTATGTTGGAAAAACAGAGCTATTGAATTTTTTTTATTGTTTCATTTAAATAGACCCCTTTAACATCTAAGATCATATTGGGGGTTTTGCATTAGAAACAACTCGTCTGTAGGTTCTTTACTTTGGGTTTAAATTATTTTATTTTCCTCAAATACACACACACATTCACACCTCCAGACTCTGTGGGGGATAAGGAATAATTCTGGTTAAAAAAAAACCTCCCTGCCCCAACCGGGAATTGAACCCTGGACCTCCTGGTAGAAATCAGCTCACTGACCACTCAACCACAGAGGAGTCTGTATTCATTATTGACCAAGAATTAGAGAATTTAGCTAGCTGCATAATGCTCCTGGCAGCTCTGGTATTTATACTTTGATCTGGCATTGTATACTGTTTTCAAAATGGGGTCAAAATTCTTTAGTAATTACCCAATTAATTGTTCATATAAAGAGTAAACTTAATCAGCATAATTGTTTTGAATATGGCACAGAAAACAATAAATAACCCTCCCTTCTAATATAGGCATTGAAGCCTGAATAAAAAGACATGTGAAATGACTGGAAGAGCATCAGGTGCATTCAAGAGTAAAATGGAATCCACTATAATTATCTTACCTCAAGCTGTTGCACCCTCTCTACAATAATAGCAGGATCACAAGGCCTGTAACCTTCTGTTGTTTCCTGGTCAAGGAACCGCTGAGACTGTTGTACCACAGCTTTCACCCTCTCTCCCAAAACATTGATATCAGCCTCTACAAGTGAATGTTTCTGTAGGAGATCTTCCACACCCATGAGATGCTTTCCATAATCGTCTGATAACAGTCGTAGTTTTAGCTCCTCCATTGAATCCAAAATGTATAACATCTCCTGGAAGTTCTGTTGTAGCTGCAGTGAAAGTTCAAGGCGCATCCTCCTTGCACGAAGCAGTTCCAGTAGATAATTCCAGAGCCGAAGAACATTATCTTTCCTATTTCAAAGAAACATTGAACTTTTAGCAAAGCTATTAAAGACTTAAAAATAAATTTGCATCTCATAACAACATTTTAGTTATTAGAAGCAACGGAAGAGAAAAAAAAGTAAATTTTTGCAAGTTTAAATTCATCAGATTTTATGAAAAAAGTAACCCCAAAATTTGTTAGGATATTTGTTCAATATGATAAAACCAACATGCAACAAAATCAAATGAAAAGGAAGTTACAAAATTTGAAATACAGGTAATGAAACTTGGTCAATTTTGAACACAAATAAGTTATAAAACCAGTCTCAAAATAGTAAATCTAAAACTGAACTTAAATTAGAAGATTACACATCTTGCTATCAGAGTAAAACATACTCAGAATGTGAATGCTTTCTTTGTGGTTGTGGGTTTATTATTTTGTGTGTAACTTATTGTGTATACTGTGCAGAGTATCTGCCTTTAAAGTCAAAGATATAACCAGTAAATAACTAAGCTTTCAGGATAAGCTAGAAGTAAAAAAAGTTGGGACTAAAGCCCTGATCTCTAGTTCTCTCACAAAATAGAGAAATTACAATACAAAATTCATTTGTTATCTCAAATAGTTCCGACATTTGGGTAACCAGTGGTGTTTCTAATTTAAAATATTTGAATTCCATGTTCAAATCCTACTTACAGAATGAAATAAGCTCGGTGATGTTAGAACAATGGCTTCAATTAGATAATGGGTATAGGCTATGTATTAAAAACAACACAGACAGGTTGACAAGAATAGATACATCCTCTCTCAAATTATAGATACATAAAAGTTTGTAAAATTCATAACTTATGCTGATAGGTTCATGACAACAATCTAGACAATAAAAATCCAAAAACTTTTTGGGAGTTAGTACACTTTGTTTCTTCCTTGGACAACAGTACAGAACACACCATTCTTGAAGGACTGGTTCTGACATTAAAAATGGCATAAAGGAAAGTGAATATCGGTCAATCAAGTTGATAAGAATCAGATATATCTTGTACAACACCAGACACAATGATAATTTCAGGTATAAGATAAAAGGAAATAAAGGAAATATATTGCTAACATTTTGGGGGTTTCTTTCCTCTCAAAGACAGAAGCATCGATGGAATATTCGCTTGCATAATGAAGGAGCTAGAAAACTTAGGCATGGATCAAGCACTACAAATTATGCACAGGGGTATGATGATGCACTAAATTGAGTGTGCAAGCTGAAGGTATACAGAAGAAGATTCAATTTTGTGTTATGCCTACCAGGACAACCTGATACTATAACATGCTACTTCATCTTGAACATTTTATCTGACATTGAAGGTATAGAAAGGACCATTTGTCCACCAGTCAACAAAGAACAGATGTATTAACAGTCATGAGAAAAAGTTGCACAATCTGCACCTACTAAATGCAACTTCCAGAGTTGAATTGTTAACACAGTTCATGAAACCTCACTGAATGTTTTGAAAATGTTATGATATTTTTGTTGATAGAATTATAATCTCTTAAGCACCTGGATTCATTCAACTTCTTGTAGTTGACAACTTCTTGTTCTGGTTGGAATTCTTTCATATTGTAATGCTACATGTTCATAGGTTTTCTATGAAATTCAGAATAAAAACCTGATGCAAGTGATTTTCACAAATAAAAGTCCCCTTTATAGTATCTATCAGCAAAATTAGAGAAGGTGGGAATCTATATCTGACATAGCTGAGGAGGTTCCTATAAATGAACTAGAGTTAAAAATTTAATGTGACATACACATGACTTTCTCTATCCATTTTTCAACAAACTATTCTAAGAGTTTATTCTTCTATCTACTTAATGTTAATCAAAATACACATGTGTAGAAATTATTTTATTAAATATTTTCTTTGTAGGTACAATGGGAATGCAGCATGCTTAAGCAATAGTTAAAATTTTAAGACCTAGTCACTCTCTGATGTCCATGAAATGCCATTCTCTTTGCTTTGCTAGGACACAGAAAACTGAATGACTTCTCATATAAGAAAAGTGGAAAAATGGAAAATTTAAAACCCATAATAAAGAATATCTTGCAAATGGTTAACTTCACAAATAATCATGCATTTGACATATATTTTTATGAAGTAAGATTTTGTTTAATATAACAATTAATAATTGTAACAATTATCCACTTATTTTTTTGTGTTATTTCACTGTAACTAACTTCCTTTTTACATCTATAAGATTTTGTTTATTTCTTATAATTACCATTTATGCTAAAGCCAACCAAAATGAAGAGAACTTCAGAAGTGATTCTCTGAAAATTAAAAGATGCACATTTCATTTGTCATGAAAATATCTTAAACATATATATTTAATAAAATTCTTCAGCCATTTTTGAAAAAACTAAAATGTTCTAAATGTGCTCCCTGTAAAGTGTAGTTTGGAGTGATGGGATTTTCTTTGAATTCTTTGGGTCCATCCTATGAAGATATAGAATTTATCCACAAAGTTTAACGCACACCAACCCATGCACACCATTTTCCTTTTTTGAACTCAAACCTTAAAAAATATTCTCAGTGAGTCACAACAAATTTTTGTTTGGAATGCAATCTTTTTCCTACTTACTATATATAGTGGAGAAAGTAAACAAGAAAACATTCAAATGGGCATATGCAACATCCACTCACAACAAAATAAGTGCCTTTGAAATGTTGTAATATAATAATAAAAGTGCAAAGACAAGGTTTGTTTTTACAAAACATCAGTTGTTGCATTGCTGTGAATGTCTTAAAATGTCAGCAATTTAGCAATTAATTTCTAGATAATCATTCAGAGAACAAATCACAGGTTTTGGGAACTTAGAAAACATATTTTAAACAGATTTACAAGCAATTTATTTAAGCAATGTTCTTCAAAAAGCATCAGTGCAATTTCTTTTTGTGATCCCATGTTTAAAACAATCTGAGTGTAGTGTTTCCAGAAATAGTGAAGCTTTTGAAGATTATGACATTCCTATGACCACAGCTAAGAATAAAAGAAGTTTTGTAACTCTTAAAACAGTGAAAATATTTTTATGCAACATCATGGGCCACAAGACAAATAATGCATTTGCAATGTTGTGAATGTGTAGGCATCTAATCACTGCAATTTCAGACTTCAAAAGCAAGAGAATAGAATCCAACTAATATGAAATCATGTGCCCCTCCTTGCAATTTTTTCACTACTGAGCAGAAACCTTGGTGTAACAATAATTGACATACAACAAAGCCACTGGTCAATAAGGCAAATTCAGTAAAAAAAATACAATCAAATTCAAAGATGCTCTTAGAAACTTCATCTAAGGATAAAACCAAGGATGGATTACTCTGATTTGAGGAGCCAGATAGATAATAGAATTGAAAATAGCATGTTAACACACTGCCACAAAAAAACACACACACCACAATCAAGGTATTGGCAACCTTAATGAATTGCAGTTAACTTAAAAATTTAACTATAATGGTACTCAGGATTAATTTACTTTTCTTTAATATAAATAACCTGGGAGTAATGAAGTTTATTATTATTATTTTTATGAATATTATTATATGGATGTTTTCTTTTAAAAAAATAAATAAAAAAAATAAAAATATAATATGATTTCAAACAATACAATTAACATGAAACAGAAGTTGTACATACAGATTTCTGTAATTGCTGTTTCGCATTAATTTGTAAAGTAGTTGGAAAATTATGGTTTTACAATAATGGTATCTGCATTTCTTGAATTACATTGCCTGTAGCAAATATGCTTATAATTCTCAAAAGAACTTAAATACTAAAGAGCATTTTATGCAAAAGTTTTTCATCATCAAAACAAAATGAAAAGGCAGAAATAACCTACTCCCTACTCTTTATCATCCTCTATTATGATTGAAGGCTCCCTTCAGTGGATGACTTTATATATGAAAATTGCCTATATCATTACTAATTTTTAACTATGGCAATCAAACACAGAATCGTAACCATACCTTACTATAGCAGCAACAATACAGCAGATGTATGTACATATCGATACATACCTGGCATTGATCCTGTCTATATCGTGGTAATTTTCTGCTTCGAGCTCCTGAGAAACAGCAACAACTGCCTGGACTCTCTCTTCATAGGCAAAAATGTCAGTTTCAATGGCCTCATGCTTCTTAGCTGCTGCTTCCACTGCAGCAAGATCAAAACCAAAGTTGTCCTGTGATACAAGACGCTGGTTCTCACTAAGCCAAGTCTCCCGCATGCTTGCTTTGCGATTGAACCTTGCTGCAAGTTGTTCAAGTTTCTCCTGACGAATGAGCTCTTCTCGCAGAGCCAGTTCCCTTTTAAAAAGACATTAGTAGTAGTATTTTTAGTAGAGTTTGTTGACCACAATATAGATGCTACTTTACAGTACATAAATACAGTTTGTTTATTCTCCATGTTAATGCACTTTCAAAAGTACACTATATAAATAAGGAGGAATTGCAAGTCAGGTAGAAGAAGAAGGAGAGAGAGAGAGAGAGAGAGAGAGAGAGAGAGAGAGAGAGAGAGAGAGAGAGAGAGAGAGAGAGCTGCCAAAGGCCTAAATAGTAACTTGTACATGGTGCTTCTAGGCAATTAATGAGAAATAAGTCTATAACAATGACTATAAGGCAAATGTATTTGCTTTCTGTTTTATTAAACATATATTACTCTTTAACAATTTAAAATAAACTAACTTTGAGATTTTGCATATCCTACAACATTCTTAAAAATCAATACAAATACTTTGATTTGTTTTTATGTTTAAAAATAGATTAAATGATAACTATTGTTACTTATAGGCCTGCTTTAGTATTTAACCTCATTATATCTAACAAATGCAGTTCTAAAATGCAATTACCTCTCATGCTCAGCTTTCTCTAGTCGTTCCCATGCCTTATTGATGTCAGAAATCATTTTCCCTTCTTTTGGAGTGTATGGCTTTTGATTATTTGCTCTCATCCGGGATTGAAGTGTAAAAAGCAAAACTTCCAAGTTACCTTTCTCCACAAACCTGCAGAAAACTCAGAGCATATAGCCACACATTTTCACAATAATAGCACTTTGCACAATGCATTTAACACACTTGCAAACCAATAACAAAGAAAATATTGGCTTACAGTTCTTTATTAGAATAAATGGAAGTTAATTTAGTAAAACTTACTTTGGAGGCTTTTCTACTGTACGGTAAGTATTGAACTGGGTAAGCTGGGCTTGGACACCAGCAAGCGAGTTTGCAAAATCACGTTCTCCCAGTGCTGCGATGGTGGCTTCAATCCAGCGCAGCAGATCCGAGGTTAGGCTTTCATATTCCTGGATCATGCGATCATTTTCCATTGCAATACCAACTACTTTGCCAATACGTTTTCCTTGAACTGTTTCTTGTTTCATTTTGCTGAAGTAGTGGTAATATGTCACAACATATGTAATGATTGATTTCTCATCTGGATGCTCCACAAAAATATCTGTAAAATGAATTGATGTGTTGAACCACAGATTTAATATCATATGCACTCAAGCAGGAGATTATTTTAACTGCAAAATTTTGTTGGAGCTATTGGATAGCCCAGTGAAATATTTGGAATAAGTCTTTTCCTTGAAACCCAAGCATTTTTTTTAAATCAATATGCACTAACAAACTAGCAGACATTTTTGTTTTATGAACTTTTCAAATAACTTTATAATTACACATACAAAAACAGCATTCATGAGCATTTCCTATGCTTACATAGAGTATATCAAATATTTTCTTTGTATTGCATTTTTAAAAAAATAGGCATTAAAATTGCTTCCAAAAAGAAACAGTTTAAACTAAAGCAAATGCTGCTTCATCATAATAGGTACTTGTTTTATGCTAAAAATATTCCCCTATTCATCTGATTTATCATTACTTGCCATTAAACAACATACTGTTAACTTTCAGAAATTGAAGCAAAATGGATTTGGCCAAATATGAAACATTCCACTAGTGTTCCACAGAATACGACAAAGCAAGGAGTTGCTTCAAAGCAGGAGGAAGTCACTTTGAGCAATTTCTGTTAATGTATATTGTTAAATGTATTATATGTACTTAAAAAAAAAAAAAAAAAAAAAAAAAAAAAAAAAAAAAAAAAAAAAAAAAAAATTAATAATTCTAACTTGCAAATGAAGGGTTTTCTGACTCTTGTTCATAACAAGGTTTGGTAATGTATAGCATCAGGAATTACATTTAGGGACATATTCATGTACATCTTTATACTTTATATTTCTATTTACACCTTTATATTCATTTACACATACATGTTAAAAAATCTGTTAAGGAAACCTTGTTAAATCTGAAAACTAAGACTGAGGAAACAAAAATAAAAAATAAATTGATTCCATTTCACTTTAACACATCATTCTGCAGTAAGTGCTTACCCTCTGCATCCAGAAGTTTTGTAAGTCCAAGTTTCTCTTCTGCAACGTTAAAAGCATTATTAAGATTGTACATGGCATTAGATTTGGAGAGCTTTTCAAATTGGATAAGGTCTGGGCGATGCTTATGTATAATGGCATTAAATGCCAGGCCATCTCGCCATGATGTTGTGAAGTTTCTTACATTCACATTATGGTAGCCTGCTGTCTTCATTTGACACCATAGCAATAATGCATCTTTAGCAGATTTGGTTTCTTGGTTATCTGTTTCTTCTATTGTAATGTCTTGAATCTACAGAAGAAAAACAATGTTATTTAAAAACGAGAGAGATGATGGGCAAAACATTGCTTTTGGTTCAAAACATTTGCTTTTATGCCAAAAAATTCTATGCAATGCATAGTAATGTGATATCCGACTGTTGCTAAAATTTCAAGCATGTCCTCTTTATTATTTAACTGAATTGTAAGAAAATTTCCCATTGTTAATTTATTATGTTGTAAAACTTAATGATGCTTAAGATGTAGAAATGAAAAACAAAAAAGAAATCAATTGTTTCAATAAAGATAACAGTTTCTACCCAATTGCAAGAATTATATATTTAAATGTCAGTTGGAATAAATAAGAGGTAAGAGCAATTTAAACACATACTTAAAACAGGATAACACTGATTGAAAGAAAACTAAAATACATATATTTGTAAACAACCTCAAACATTCAGTTTTTTTTAAACACTGATACTATTGATTTTAACCATTAATTTATCCTAGGCTAATTTCTTATACTAAAGTTAACAAATTCTGCAAATTTTCCATTTTATTTAGATTTTAATAGCATTAAGACAACACATTTAGGAAATTGATGAAAAACCATGTAAAACATCAAAACTTGTTTTTACTCCAATACTTGCATGGTATTTATTTATTTGGCCATATTTTAGGTTTAAATTTTATGGTACAGTGTATGTGGAACAGTATAGACATATTGTAGTTTTAAATGCTATTTTTCTCAAACCAGTTTTTTTTTCTTAGCATGCTTCAATCTTTAAGTCAAAATGTTTATCAATGAAATTAATTTCCAGCAGTAAGGCACAGTAAATCCCTGCTCAATCAAATTACTTTTAACTAAAGCACAAAATGGTGGAGAGGGGAAAAAGGACGGAAAAAATAATGTAAAGCTGTGATAATTGGCCATGTTCTTTTGCCCCAACTCTAAATTCCAATATAGCTATGCAGTCAATCCTCATCCCCTACCCACATTTTAAGAAATGCTCTACTGCTATAACAAGTGTTAGCGGATAGCACACCCATTCAATGATACTTGACTTTTGGTGTTGATCAGCAAAAGAAAACATGCTGTACAAGTACTGAACAGAAACTTGAAGCCCATAACGGACAGAGATTCAAAGCATTAGAAGTAATGCCTAAAAGTTTGTATTAAAATCTTAAGATAAAATAGTGAACCACAAAACCATAAGTTTATACTGTCTCTCTGGTTATGCCAGGCAATTCTGATCCAAATCATGGATTCCAGCCAAACCGATGGTTTTTAAGTGGCTTAAAAAGGGACAGCCCCATGGCAGTGAACTTGCTTGGCTTTTAAAAAGAGCTCCTGCAGGAGGAAACTCCATTATATATAAACATTTTGTTAATGACACTATAACACAAAACTTTTTGGTTTTAGGTTGCCCTGTATTTTGTAAATCAAAACAATGAATTAACACCAACAGATATAAAGCTTATCAAAATGTCATGATACAGCTGCTGGTAAGCATTGCCTCAAGAAAATTCAAAAGAAAAAAAATACAGGTTTTTAAGACAGCTCTTGTATATACTGTTATATATTTTTTTTAATATATACTACACAGCAGAGGATACTACTACACAGAATACAATTATTTTCATTTCATCGTACCCATCAATTATCCAATTATTTCCTGTAACAACTCTGATTCCTTTAATTCAGTTCTACTTTACTAAACTTTTCATATGCACACTTTTAAAAGTGCTTAATTACTATATTTTTAAAAAGTACTTTCATGATTTGATGTTAATAAAATCAAAGAAATGTATCAATAAAATTAGGCATCTTAGTCCTTTTATATATATCATTAAAACAAACCCACAGACAATCTTCTTTATAGTTGTTTTTATAGGTGAACAAAATGTTACAATCCATTTGACTATGACGAATTTCCAATAGGCATACGAATATGATTAAATTAATGAAAATATCAGATGTGACTGCACATGCTTCAATGAAATGCTAAATAATGCCTATATAATTAGATCACAATTCTCTGGTAAAAAGTGCAAATTAAAATAAAATTCCTTAAAATTGTGGAGATGCTCGTTAAGTGTTAATAACTTCTCCACTACACATACCTGGAACCTGAGGATAATGGTCCATATGAGTCCAAGGCTAAGGCGTGGGTTTCCATCTACAATATCATGTGAACCCATATTTTCTAAGTGTACTCTTTGATCTCTCAAAAACTGCAAGGCCTTGTCTACATTTTCCAGACAGTGGATTCTCATTTTTCCTTTTGTTGGGCGAGGCTAGAAAAAAAACAAAAAAAAAAAAACAAATGGATTACAAGCTAATTTGCAATATTGAAATACAAGTATCCATAAACTAGTTTAATCCATTTGTACACATACCAATCTCTCCCCAGAAAGCACTTCAAGGAGTTTTAACAGCATTTTGCCATCCCTGAGGTCTACATATAAGTCGCTGATGCGGCATGATACTCGTACTAAATGAGAGTTGACCCATTTTTGGAAAGTTTTCTTCTGTACACTTTCTCGTTCGTCTGTAAAAAAAAAAGTATTTCTTAAGTAATCATTGTTAGAAAGAAAATTGATATTTTCTAGACCTTCCAAACTGATTAATCTACACACTTGCCTCTTGTTTTAAATTACAAGCTCTTAAAAAAAATAATAGATGATTACTAAATAGGTTTAAATCAAATCTATTCTATTACAAAATTCTAATAAGAAAGCACCACAAACAGATGCTGATAGAGGATTCATTAAGGGCTTATTGCTACAGTATTGCTTGAATTGCACTTAACAGTATGATTTGGTAGAGGAGGAAATAACAAGAACAAATATTCATGCAAAACCAGATATTTATTTGCAGAGGGCCAAAAATTATATTCGATATGAAACTTAAATGTATTAATTGAACAATTAAGATATGACAGTAAAAATTGGTATAAAAACATAAAATTAAAATGTAGGAGTTGAGAGCTAACAAAAATAAATATTGTCAGCTGTACTGAGATTACTGAAATGAGGAAGAAAAGCAAAAGCAAAGTGAATTGTAGATACCAAAATGGGAACATAACTAAGAGAATAGAATATTGAAGAAGAAACTAAACAAATACTGAAATGAAACAAAGAACATGACATAAATAAAAACAACCATTTGAAATGGACAAGTTAATAGTTGTCAGATCTAAATATTGATTAGAGGAATTATAGTTTAATATATATTTCTGTTTTAGAATCACCAAATTATCACTTTGTGTAAATAAACATCAATGGTAATTAAGAAAGGAAAATAAAGTGGCAAAATGTTGGAAATAAGTTTTTTGGTGTAGTGAAGAAGCAGCAATTAAGAGTATGCAATAGTAAAATTATGATAATATTGGATTATATATAACTGAAGAAGAGGTTATCTTAAGCATTGGGAATGATTAGTGTGTTATAATGATTTTGGAAACAGTGATAAAACACTGACTTAGATAGAGGGGCAACTTTGGAGTAATGTTGAATTTCTAACAGAAGACAGCAAATTTAATTGATCTTATTACACAACATGTGATTGTTTTATGGGAAAACATTGTGTAGGAAAGAAACTGGTTTTGCAATGGTTTTGCAATGCAGTAAGAATCAGAATATTGGATTAGATATAATTTAATGGCAGATGTATGAGTATTTTAAGTATAAACAATTTGTCTGAAATGGAGTAAATCACTGATACAATGGTTTTGCAATGCAGTAAGAATCAGAATATTGGATTAGATATAATTTAATGGCAGATGTATGAGTATTTTAAGTATAAACAATTTGTCTGAAATGGAGTAAATCACTGATACAATGGTTTTGCAATGCAGTAAGAATCAGAATATTGGATTAGATATAATTTAATGGCAGATGTATGAGTATTTTAAGTATAAACAATTTGTCTGAAATGGAGTAAATCACTGATACAATGGTTTTGCAATGCAGTAAGAATCAGCATATTGGATTAGAGATAGTTTAATGGCAGATATATGAGTATTTTAAGAATAAACAATTTGTTGAAATGGAGTAAATCAGTTAACGTGCAAGAGCCAATACAGGAAAGAATTAAAAGGATATGAATGTTTAATAATTACAAGCTTGTGCACAATTTCTGTGTGCCAAGTATACATGAAATTTGGCATATGCATTCAATAGTACATTAAGATAGTTTTTCTTGCTTTTCTTATGCAACCATATTTTAAATTCATGTTTTGTTTCTGTAAAAATTCTGTAAGTATACATTCTTTCTGCAACTTCTTTCAAAATTGAGATTATCCAACTTTCAAAAATAATATTAAAGCATACAGTATAAGCAGCAGACTTAACACTTAAAATATTTGCTTGTATTGGATGAAAAGGTACCAGATTTAATTATCTTGGCTTGAATATATTTCAAGACAAACATATTTTTGCTAAAAATTGCAAAGAAACCAAATTTACTAGACAGAAATTAGAGATGTGAAAGTGGTCCAATTTACTAAGCAAGATTATGGGAGAAAAGATATTTTAAAATAAAAAACTTGAAAGGAAATAAGATTTTGGTGAAGTAAGAACTAATTAGTTTGGGAAATACACAACAAATGAAGAAAGTAAAGAGCTTATTAGATCTTACATTTATAGAGAAAAAAGGGCCTAACTACAATCGTAATTTGATGAATTCGTAGATTGTTACAAATGATCGTGTTTTATTAACATATAAGGCAGTATTATGCATAATTACTAATAGTGAACTACTCAAATTCATTTATACCGTAAATGTTCAAATGCATATTATATTTACTAAATATAAGTTAAAACACTAAAAAGTATATTATGGAATTTTTTTAATGTGTAATCAAATAAAATTTCTAAATGACAATTTCTTCACTAGTTTCAGGATAAAAAGAAAGAAATAAAATGTGAGAAAAATTTTGTGGAATCATTAACAATATACAAAGTTGGACAAATATTTAAACAAAATTATTTTGTTCACTTAATAAGAAAAGTTTTTAATGTGGAGTTGTTGCATTACAGAACATAATTAAAGGTAGATTTTTAGTTTAGAGTAATAAGTTGAAAATATACCTATATAGTAACTAATCCAGCTTTGCACATTATGGATATCTAGAGGGGGGGGGGGGGGTAGAAGGATGGCTGAAACCAAGCCTCAACTTGGATAATGTAGGGTAATTCCATTGTTGTGGGTGGGACATTTGCAGTGCTGTTATTTTCTCACAGCGATGAAATTTAACAAAAGAATGAAACAAAACAAAACTACATGCTTTTAAAATGTTTTAATATATCATTATTTAAAAATATTTGTGCTAATTACACCATTATTAATTTAGGAATCTTGTTACACATAGGACCAAAAATTTACACAAGGCAGAATATCCCAAGTAATTTTAATACAAGTTTCTAATGTATTTTGCAAAAAACCACACACACATCTCAAAATTCATTTATATACTTTCAAGAATAATCCTACTTTACTAGTAGTATGAAACAAATCAGAATAAATAACATTATTTTTGTTAATGACTGCTATTATGGGCAAGAGTAGTTGTGTGGAACATTAAGTCATATGTTATGGGTAGGGCATGGTATGGAATGACACAATGTAACCAAAATACAACATGTAAATGAACAGTTTAATAATAATTTTATAACCTATAGAAGTGGACACTTATTAGTTATATGCAAAATTCAGCCTATCCCCTTACATGTATGCCCACAGGTTCATCAAATATATTATTTCCCTCATGCTTTATTATTGGAGAAAAATATCAAGAATTTGTTCAAATTTCACATCAGATTCATCAGTTTTAAACAGTTTTCCTGAATTACCTCAACTTTGCATGCACATTATATTTGTTTACCACCATTACTTTGGCAGATACAGTGTTTATTTAGTCAATAGTTGACAAATTTTATCAACAGAAATGATCCTGCTTTAATGATAAGAGCTGCTGGTTCAGAAATTTCAACGGCATGATTTGGAAATGATCTGCTTGCACCTTCCACACTGTTTGTGTCAGAAAAAACATCACAATACTTCAGTTTAAACACACAGTATTTCACAGAGTATGTTATGCCAATGATCAAATTATCTCACTTCTAACCCTTAAAACAGGTTTTGACAGCAAATTTTAAATTAACATGTTCCTAGCAATTATTCAACATCTTTTTGTGTCAATTTCAACATCTAAGATTCTGCACCAGGAACTGATATTTTTTGACAATCAATTGCAACTATTCTCCGTGTGATTGGCTAAGCAGATTGAGGCATAAAGCACAGATTACACAATGTAGGTTTGTTTTCATAATTGGATTGCACTATATCTCAAAAAAATCATTACAATCTTCAAGTTTAGGAAATTATCTTATAGTCCATTAGTTTCCTTTTTCTGCTGCTTCTTTATATATATGCCTTTTTACTAATTTATTAATCTTTGTTTTAGTTTTTACCATCTCATTTTGCTTCATTCCATTTTATTTCCTTTGTGACTTTTGTATGTCTCTTTAGTTTTCGCATCTGAACAGCTGATGAAGTTTTAGCTATGCCTGACAAAATAAAATTAAGTGTCTAAAAATAGTTAAGGATTTAGTATGAATTTTAATGATGATTGAAAATTTATTTTAGTTTTTATTAACTTGAATTAAAAATTAATTTATAACTGAATATTGAAGCACATTAGTTTTTTCAGTTTTTCTTTAGTTAAATTAAACAAGATACAAATGATGCTAGTAAAGCAATAATACTATGCTATACACATAAGACCTCAAAGTAACACTGGACTAAATCATGATAAAACATAGACCAAGAAATCTGTCAAGGGTGCAACAAATAAAAATTATGACGTGTCTTGAAAACAAGTACTGGTTTATTCTTAAACATTATACCATTACTCTAAATGAAGATGCCTTTGCTCTCACATACTTTCAGCCTCAATCCCAAATTTAAACGTTTTTCTGTCATGGGTAGGACATTCATACACATATGTAATGCAGTTTATGGAATTGGCTTATATCAGAAAACAAATTCTTATTTCAACTGTCGAATTCAATTCATCTTCTCTCGTAATAAAATAAAAGAGGAATAGATATGACTCTGGCCTATAATGGTACAAACTTTGCATAGAAAGTGTAATGAAGACAACATACACACCTACTTTAAGCTAAAAAAGTTTAATAAACAATTAATTTTTTCTAATATTTAACTTTCTAATGAAACTTGATGCTTTCTCTTGTCAATTTTTTGAAAGTTTCTGGACTGCCTTTATTTTTAATTTATTGGAATGGGTTAACATTGTGCTGTAACAACCACACTCAAGATCTGAGAGGTGTAAAAATAATATGTTAAGCATATGTATAAAATATTATCATATGAACTAACAAAATCACATTTTATTTGTTAAGTTTCTCATTACAATACTATATGCCTGAAACAAAAGAGAGACTTTGTTTCAAAGACCACCACCAGGTTTGAGAGAGTTTTCTAAAGGTCACAAAGATCTATTCAGAACACATAATTGCCACAGCCCTCTTCACTTTTAAAAGGTGAACGTCAGGGCAGCTTTTGATGCTGCCTTGCCAGAGAGATTAGCAACAAAATGAACATGCTGGTGGTAAATATTTACTTAAGATGTGGCCTGAACTGCAGTAATGAAACACTTTCTTCCTATCTAACTCATTAAAGTAACCACGTAAACTTTCATTTGCTGGTTAAAATATTGAATATCACAAAAAATTGGCTTTAGTTCTTCATTTACTTTGGCTTACTTGATTCTCAAACAATCACAGATACAATAAATTTCAACAAATTATTTTTCTTGATAAAAGTGTGTAAACATTGTTATTTCACTCTCTATACCACACAAAAGCCAATTTATATAACTCACCTCTGAATTCAAGCACAAGTTTATCATAATACTCTTCTAAAGATTCCATTATCACCATGTAAACACTGAAGCACTAAAGCTTAACGTGACATCACTATTTTCTGTTTGATATGTTTTTCTAAGAACAGTGGCACAAACTGTTTAATATTCCTTTAATTAGACTTAGCAGCACAAGAAAATAGCCTAGTTCCATGTCACAAGGCAGTTCTTACTGCCTGTTTTCAAAGCCTTCATGCAACAAATGTGATAAGTAGAAGTGATAACAAGGAACAACGGAAATCTCAGTAGGCAACAAACATCCTGCTTGCACATTGGAAGTGTTGAGTAAGAAGCTTTTCACTTAATACAACCCAAAAATGTTTTGAAACAAGTATGATAAAATTATTCAGTAAACCAAAATTTGGTATTTAATAGTTAAACTTTTACTCTAGCTTATACTTGTCAATGAAGTCTCCAATGCTTATAAACCTTACCACTCCAATCAACATATAAAACCCAATTCCCTGGCGAAGACCACAGAGCTAAGATGGTAGAAAAACCTGGATTTTTACAGCTCCAGTTTAATTCTATTATTCCATGACACTGCCAGAAAGTTTATTATTTCTAGCAAATTAATATTTAATGTACAAAGCTATTCAAATATTAGACACAAATAATCTGTGTGAAAAATAGTCGCCATATTTCAAAATATTTTGATTATAGCATGGGGAATGTTTTAATTTTATGAGGAAAAAAATAAGGAGTGTGTGCTACTAGAAGAAAGGGGCTTAAGGCTAGCTTTTTCCCTGTTACTTACTAAGTGCATTTCTATTAGCCCCTAAGCCATAAATATTTCTTTATAATGAACAAGTTTTGGACTGCACCTTCAGAAATCTGCTGCCTGAAGCTTATTTTGCACATTAGAATATATTTAATAAATTATTTGCTATTTATCTGGAATATACTTTTAATTTGATAATTTTCTATTATGAATTAATGACTATGATACTATATGTAGAACATATCAGCAAACCTCCAGCAATCATTGCAATACAGTAAGTTTGTTCCAGAATTATTGCCTAGGAAAACTGCTTCAAAATGTTATATTTTGTATTAAGTTTCAGTTTTTAAGCCAAATAAATATCCATTAACCCTAATCTCTACCAAACATAAAAAAATTATAATAGTCTCATTTTAAGAACACCTGAAGCTGCCTGTATTACTATAATGTCATCTGAGAATAAAAGACTCAACTACATGGTAGAACTTGTAATTTTGTTATGTGAAGCATTTAAGTCCAAATGTGATACCTGAGTAAGAAATGAATGACAGATTTTTTTTTTTTTTTTTTAATTTTGTTATATGAAGGACTAGAAGATTTAAAGCGATCATTAAACTACAAAGTTTACAATTTTGTGGACTAAATAAGAACAAAATACATACCCATATGAGAAAGACGAACTATTTTGACCTATCCATTTGGAAATATATGGGACTATTTCATGCATAGGGGTATTAATTTATCATACTTGATTTGCTACATGGTCATTTTTTTATTTAGTACCAATTATCACTAGGTTATTATTTTGTTTAGTCAGTGTCTCCACAGGATATTTTGATAGAATTTAACATTTTCCGATCAAATATTTCTGACAAATTCTTATTTTATTTATGAAATAGTACAAATGTCATTCAGTGATCTGATCTTCCCAGATAAATTCTCGAGTGGAGCATTGTCTTCTGCCCTCAAATTGTTTTAACCTTCCAAATACCAGGAACATATAATATTTTAGATACTGTATTAACTGCTTCTAGAAGAAAGTACAGTTGTATCCCATCTGCTCAAATTTGATTTTCCATGAAGTAAGTGATTTCACCAATGACAAGTCAACTATCTGTAATACAAACACTATGGTTGTATTTCTTCAGTAGGGGAAAAGAACTGAAAATAATTTGTAGCCTTATTAAGCAATACAACTTAAGCAACTCTAGCCCCAGAATACCTTTGATGTTTTGAATAATGTGGTTATTAATAATAAATAAATAAAAAAATGGTATTATTGGCTGAAGCAGAAGTAAGTCACAAGCTCAAGTTTAGTTATTACCAGTGTTTGATTTACACTCTTTTGAAATTCACCGCAAAATAGGATTTTTGGTGACTGCTCTGTTCTGATATTCTAATATTTCACCAATTACATAATTGGTTATGTAGTCAGAACAAAGTAGTAGTCTGAACTTTAAACAGAGAAGTCTCATGTAATATTGTCATAAGTCTCATATTGTAAAAGGTTTACGTGTTCCAATGATTTTTAATATTATCATGAATTTCAAAATTTTTAAAACTGCACCAAATTTCAAAAGTTATATGTGTGGCACATCAAAAAATTATATTTCTTATGAATTTAGGGGAGCAAATGTGTGTGTATACTATTCTGAGAGTTTGATAAAAATGTCTGATGGAGAAAAAATTATTCAGGTGATTAAAACTTAAGTGCCATATTTTCTCTTTAAATGCTATGAATTTAACAATTCTACAACAATTTTTTTCTTTATCTGTTTAAATGACATTTTCAGTTACTAAAAAAAAAAAAGGTCCACTCTTCTCATTGTAACATATTCTAACAACACTCTAAAAGTTTAAAACTATTGCTATTTTCAAGTTAAAATCAAGTTGAAAAAATTCTGAAAAATTACATAACATACAATCTGTATTATTGCTTCTTCTTTTACAAATTTATTTTTCTTTCAATTAATTTGGTAGCTAAATTTTTTGAAGAGATGCATGAATGTTTTGGGATTTTATAATTAACACACTACGCTTGTTGATGACATATTCCACTTTTTTTTTCATATACAAAACGAAATAATGTAGTACTGCACTTTTCCAGGCTATAAACAAATGAATATGTATGATGTCAAATGTAAAGGCAAGCTTAAGGCTATGGATACTTTAAAATAAATGCATAGATTTGCTTGTGTAACTTTTATTTTAAGTTGCCAGTGTATTTTGCGCAATTTAAAATTTGAAGTTTCTGCACAGTTCTAATTTTCATTGTAGAGGTATTGCATCTGGCAATGCACAGTTCCTATCCCCTCGCCTTGCATCCCAAAGCATAACTTGTCATACTTAACTACGGAATTCTTTCTTTTAACCTACTGGGGATATAACTGCAGTGGAAGCTCTGCAATTTGTTGGGCCATTAAATGCTTCAACAGATGTAAATGCAACCCCTCAACAAATGGAGTTTGCCAAGTCCTTCCAATGAATGGATTCTATATCTTAATCAAATAAAAACATAAAAGAGTAGCAAAAAAACCTGAGTAAATAGCTGGAATACTTTTCCGAGTTGTTTTTGGAAAACTATGCATCTCGATGAATGGAATTTTAAAAAAATATAGAATTTTGCTCATGGATTATAACACAACAGCGGTGCCACCTCTACTGATTTTCTTCCTTGGTAGATCAACCCAAATTGCATGCTACTTATCTACTCAAATATTTTACCTTCTGCAACTTTATGTAACTTTTTTTCATTTTAATTTGTTACAGAACTGAAGTAATTTATATAAAATCACTTGAATTGTCCTAATATTATATGTCATACAAAGTAATGTCGCCAGCAATGAAAGTATGAAGAAATAAGTGAATGGGAAAGTGGCACAGGTTTCTTTAGTTTGCTCAGCAACTTGTCTTTGAGGCCCTTTCCTTTTCCTTTTCAAAAACGCATAAACAGTAATTTATTTTTAAGCATTCCAAGCTTCTGTATACTATTCTGCACACCAGCAGTTGCACAGTCATGTTCATTCATTCATTCATTCATAACCATTTATATGGAGAAATACAAATCACTTCTAGGCCTGGTTAGTTAGGTATCCAATAAATATTAAGAAAGGTCATTTTAAACAGATAAAATCAAATAAACAAATGAAATTGACAAATTAAACAACACAAATTGATTCACCCTGATATCAATATCATATTTTGATATCAAAATATTTTTAAAATTTTACTTTATATTTATAGATTATGACACAGAAATTGGAATTAAAGTTAATATTTTGCTGTTACTTTAAACATTTCTTTTACCAAGCGGAGCATTAACTTTGGCTTTGGTTCTTGGTCTACTTAACCCTGATACTTGGTAAAAATCACTGAACAGCATAAAACACAGAAGCTTGATGGTGTGTATGTGTGTATACATATACACAGAGAGAGAGAGAGAGAGAGAGAGAGAGAGAGAGAGAGAGAGAGAGAGAGAGAGAGAGAGAGAGAGAGTGCATAGCTTTCATTTGATTAACATTGGAATTGAAGTTTTAAAAAATACAGTTTTTCTACCAATCTGTCAATGTTTTTCTTCACCTCCTGAAAATTCTTCCTTACAGGTTGGCAGCGTGCATGTGTGCGAGTCTGGTAGGCTCGTGATGAGCCTAGGTGTTGTTGCTGTGTACCTACCCCAGTAAGGGTTTAACCGCAGGAATGAGGTGAAGGTTGAGGTTATAAATTTGGGATTTCGAGTGTTGGTGTTAAGGAGGTAGCTCTTGATAGGCTCCTCGAGCAGTTGCATTTTTTTCCTCTGCTCCACTGGTGTTTAATTTTTAAAATTAATTATGTTGATCAATTTTGATAGACCACTCCCAATGGGAGTACTTAGTTCAGCTATTACGCTGTTGGCTAGTTTGAAGCCGTTGTTACCGGGGATGCCCGCAAGCCATTCCGGCGTTCAGTGAGTAAGTACTTCCCCAGTGATCTGACAAGTGCGTTCTCATGTTCGCCCAATCTGGCGTAGAATTTCTGAGCCCGGCGCCTAATGACATCTTCCACATAGGAGGGCCGAAGCTTCATGAAGTAGCCTCAAAGGGAAACGTCGACATACAGAATATGGACCGGAGTTCTCTATTCTGTACCCGCTGTAACCAAAGAAGCCAAGAGTCTGCTGCCATACCCCACACTTCGCAGGCATAGAGCATCAGGGGGATTACGAGCGCCTTGAAAAGACGTAACTTTAAGTGAACCGGTATTGGGAGACCAGTACAGGGTATAGGGTGGCTACCGCCCCCTTTGCTCTGTCCGAAGTTCCCCGCAGTGTTCACGAAAAGTTAGGCCCTTATCAAGAGTGCGGCTCAGGTATTTGATGGAAGTTCCCCACTCTATCCTCTGGCCCTGATAGGGAAAGTTGGATATCTGGTCTATTGCGGGGCGTTTTCTGGAGAACAGAACAGTATGACTTTTGCCCGGGTTAACGGACATCCGCCACTGTCTGCACCAGTCCTGGACCAGACGGAGGTGTCTCTGTATGGGATTGAATGACCTGCGTATGTTCCCGTTAGTGCGGTAGAGCAGGACGTCATCAGCAAACAGGACCATGTTGACGCCCTGCACTGCAAGGAAGTCTGCCATATAGAGGTTAAACAAGGTGGGTAATAATGTAGAGCCTTCGGGGACTCCGCCTCGTAGGGGTTTTGGTGTAGCACCTCTAGAAATTATTATGAGGCATGCTTTACAGTGCTTGTCATCTTCTGGCTTCATAACGATCATTTTTGGCCAGATAAGGAGGTGAATATAAAGCTAAGTGGATTTGCCACACATTTAATTTTATTTTAAATCTATGTTCTGTAAAGTGTTCATTAACATTCAAGTCTGAACATTCCTTTTTAAAATCACGTGGCATTTTTTCGTTTTCTTATTCATGGATATTAGTGAGAAATGTGAAACACGGCTCTCTCCCAAACCGAGAAGTGACAGCGTTCATTTGTTTTACTTCGTAAGCCACCGTAAGGATACCGGACAATGCAACAGGACCCTACGGATGGTCTTAGAGGAGCAGCCACGTCAAATATTGCAGTGTAAATCGCTTATTTTTAGTTAAATTTTAGGTTAAATAAGTTTGTTCCTTTCGAAAAGTTCTCAGCTCTCCGCTCAACTCGCATGATCCACCAACGATACATTTGGAATATTCTCATCTTGTCTAGCTCTGTTAGATGATGCTACATTGACAACCGTAAGCTCGTTATAGTGCTTGCCGTTCTTCGCAGGTTTCGCTTAAATTTGTTACATCACACACGTTAATCGCCGTTTCGTTCATGGCACCTTTATCGGATGTTTTCATACATCATCTCCCAAGACCTTGACAATGACAAGCACTAATTCATTAATGACGCGAGTCTGGAGCGCAAAAATTAAAACTAAAAGAAGAATGTCGACTTAAAATTTACATATTAGCTGGTATTAGTATAGGATTAGTGTGTCAAAGTAAATCTGCTTCCTACCGTGATTTTAGAAGTTCAAATTTGCTCGCGATATGCGAAATCTTGAGTGCCCCCTCGCACTTAAATTAAATTGAGTTTTATTTTTGGGCGTTCTTTAACGGCTGCGGTTCTCAGTGTACCATTCTTTATTGGGCATGAAAGACCGTTCAATTTTCTTCGGGGCCTCTTAATCAGGGTTGAGAATCTTTTATGTGCCTTAAGACTACATCACGTGACTAACGGCTTTACTTTCCTTCCGAAGGAAACCATGTTAAGGATTTTTATGACCGAAAAAAATTTATCGTCCTCCGCCGGGTCTGAACCCGTGATATTAGGAACCAGAAGCTAGCATATCACTCCTAGACAACTAAGGACTTCAGAACAAATCGTTTGAGTAACAAATTCTTACATTAAGTGCAACGATGTTTATGATGACCTTGGTGAAGGTCTAAGAACCATCTGGTATTTAGTGGCAAAATTTTCCACTCATAATTAAGCAGGTACTTCGCGATAACAGTTAACCATGTTATTGAGCCAGGCACGCGGACTTTGTTCGTTCTTCTTGAACACTTTCTTCACGGTTTTATTCCTAATAGTGTTCAAATTTTATGCATTTAAATTCTAATACATCCGCTGAATGTTGACATGGCTATTAGCTTTTATGAATGCAGGGCAGGTAAACCGGACATCCACTATGCGGTGCAGACTTCAGAGAAATAAGAGACAAGTAATATCTGTATTAAAAAATGCACTTTTCTGTAGTCACAGCTAAATGCAAAATCGCATCCACAGCACATACAAAACTCCCAGAATACCCCAAAGTCAGAAACAGGTCATTCAGAAGACAGTACATCCCGAGCGCACAAACGTCTCCAGAGATGAAGCCTAACGGGAGGGGGGGGGGGAAGATTTAATCTAGGCATAATAAAATTCCAATTATATGAAACTTGCTACTCCACTGTTTAAATATCTAAGTATAGTCTTATGTTTTTTCAGCAAAAGTTTTGCAAATGCAGGCTAATTTCTGAAATGACATAATTGGCCACTTACCAGCTAAAGCTTTAATACGGGATCGTTCGAAGAGACGAGATGAGGAGTTTCCTCCATCATATTCGTAGTCCTCGACAATTTCTTGCTGCAACGTCGGGTCCCAACGGACCAACGAAATATCCGTCGTCATGGTGACGACGCTGGGTCAAACCCTGTAACAAAGAGAATGACAGTTAAAGCAAAAATGGCATCACGCAATGCAGTTTCCAACGGTAAAAACCAATATAATATTTTACAAATATATCCAGAGGGTCATTCTGAACTGAAGTTTTAAAACCACAATAATATTTATACTTGTCCTAAGTTGCTATATATTATAAATATGGCTAGGCATTCAGCCCAGGCTCATAGTCAGTCATATCTAATATTCCCAATTCAATTTGTATATACACTTTATAATTTTTCATAAGATTACAAAATAGTTGACTAGAACAACTTAGTTGTGGTCTAAGTTTAACCCTGATTAGTTGGCCTGGCCATCTAGATTCAATATATACCCTCCATAAATTTTACATACAGTCTTTGTCATCTAAACTTAAACCAAGCTCCATGTTTTCCAGTGTATCTTAACCTTTCATAAAAATTCCCCTAAACTTCGTATATGCTTCAGATCATCAGGAACTTTCTAACTACAATCTCTTTGTTCACAAGTAGCCCATTCTTACTTAGCAAACTATCCCTTCAATCATTCGGGGCTTTACACAAAGATAATGTGAATTTCATCTTCTTTCTACCCATAGATTGGACACATTCCCGGAACCTCTCCTTTCATTCCCTTTAGTTTGCAAACGCCTTATCAAAACCAGACTAACCATTTTTTCATTTTTGTACAAATTGACAAGCATGTATCCTTTTCTGAGCCATTTTTGAGTTCCCTGTAGTAGGTATCTATACTTAAGGACAAATAATAAACGTTCGTTAAATTATATGGTAACCCCTCTCTCGGCCTATGTATTCCTCCTCTCTTCCCTCGCCATCTACCGGGGCTTCAGAGAGTCAATTTCCTCTCTAAAACGCACTGGCAACAAATCTCGTTATTGCTGCGCCAGTTCCAGTTGTCAGTCGGTGCCACTATCTTGGAAGAATGTGTGTTTATATGAAAAGGCTATTTTTAGCACGAATCTGCTCGCCGTGTACGCAAAGAGATTACTGAAAAGTTTCCATATCTGTACCACCTGCAAGGAAAACTATACATGCGATCGTGTATAAACTAGAAGTTTTGGTGTTCGAACAAGGAGCATTCAGAAGAAGAATCATTTTAACAGGTAATAAAAAAATGAAATCGGTGCCAGTTAAGAGCGATCGCCACGAAAATCGCTAAACACCTCAAGCTGAGCTTAAGCGAGTAAGCGAGATGTTTACCAGATCTGTTTGAGCATGTGCTGTTCTCTATCTGGTCTAACTCAATGCACCTAATTGCACAAGAATTTCCTTCTAAATAAATAAATAAAAATGTGAGACAGTTGGAATTTGGCTCCCTTATGGATTCCCGGAAGTAAAACAAAAGAGATGAAACTAAATGTACCTTCCCATTTGAGAAAAGTTTAAGTAGTTTAAAACTGAAACCAATAGCAATAAATAACTATAAAACTTTTAACTCTACCATAACACAATTGCATATGATATAAATTGTGTGTTTTAATGAGATCTAACTTGTTTGTGTGTCCTAAGTTTTTGTCATCTCTTACGGTTTATTAATTACGCGAATCATCCAAAATGAAGAGGTCCTTAGAGACTGTTCCCAGAAAATTCAAGATATACATTACGTTTGTCATGGAAATATTTTAAATAGATTTTAATCAAACTTTTTCGAAAAATGTTCCATGCAAAGGGTAGTTTGGGGGTGGGGGATTTTCTTGAAAATCTTCATGTCGCATCCTTGTAAGATGAACTTAAATACCAAGTTTGATATTTAATCGACTTTACGCCCCCCCCCCCCCACACACACATACATACGGACATGTTTTTAAAAAATGCTTCTTTTTTTAATTCAGCTGGTCTCAAAACACGTATTTCCGTGAAATCTCGGTATCGAATTCTTGGATGGAATATAATAGGTATCTTCTCCATTTCTATGTACATTGTACATATGCGCTAGAAACATTAAAATGTTCTCTGATTTTCCTCAACCAACATTACTCATTGCCTTCTTTATATATAAGGCATATTTGTACTATGTCATCAGGTAACTCTTGCACTCGGAATAAATCACAATAATGAAACCAATGGCTGAAAATATAAGCGGTTCAATAAGGAACTGACCACTCCCAACTATTTTTACGTGTCGACAACGCCCACAGTGCACCCGCATATGGTATGATGCCGTGTGCCCGTATAATGCAGTTAAGATGCGACAACCAACCAGGTGCGATGACTCAGCTCCTATCATCTCGCCTATAGCAATGAACAGTTTTTCAAACGTGACTTGCTCGATCGCTGAACCAATGAACGGTGAAACGCTTCCGCCCTGCTTCAAGCTTTAAACTCTGTAAACCCTGTCAACCTAAAACTGAAATATGAGAAAGTTTTGGTTTCCGAATTTCGTGGCATATGTACGTAAGAGACTTAAACGAGAGGGAAAAAAAAAAAAAAAAAAATCTGATGTGTTACACTCACGTCATTTTCTCTAGCTGCTCTGCAAACTTCTTAAAAAAAGATTATTCTTCATTCCACACAATGCTAATTGAGATAAACATTAGCAGAATGTTATTACTTAGCTAAAGGAATGCGCTATGCTAAAGTGACATTCAAATGTTTTAAGCTATTTTCCGTCCAGATTTACTTCACTGGTAATGTAAACAAAAGCAACAGGTTGTAATGCCTATGATTGGTAGCTGAATGTTTGACTACTTTTCTTCATCACAAAATAGTTCATCTTAAATTGCCGAGTGAGCACAGAAAACCGTATTACACTGTGCAATGTTATCTAAATAATATAGTATTAATGATTAAGGAGCAGAATTTACTGATCATTTAGTCATTATTTCTTCATGTAACAATACAGTTTATTTCTAACGGTTGCTTCTAGTCAGCTAGTAATGGCGGAAACATGTAATACCAGTGTAGTGAAACATAAGCAAGGAAAGAATTATTCTTAGAGTATATATAATGAATTTTGTGAAAAATACTTTACCTTTTCATTAAATATGTTCTTAGCTTAACAATAGAATTTGCTGTTGTTTCAAAAAGCAGCATAAAGTGTGCAAAACTTTTAAATTAGCCGAGGTGCGACATCCAGTGCCAGCAGTTTTACAAGTGACAGCGAAAGTGTAGTCTGTCACACATTGTTCAGAAGAACCAACAGAGTAACATTTGGAGGGATGGCGTACATTGTCGTTAGTCCATCTATCAATCTCCGTGATGATTCAGACAGTTCAATTTCTACTGCAGCAAATGACATTTTACGCGCACGTGTGCAACGGGATTACCTGTCCTAAAAGTTTAATCCAATCAAAACTTAAATGCACATTTACATAAAAATGGGGAAAAAGACTTCCAATGAGCTGAAACAACAGAAATAATGAACTTGCACATTACAGATTTCCGTAGGCACGATACTCCCTAGTTGCAAGTTTATTGCAAGAACTGCATACATGTGCACATAATTAATCTGTAGGGGTCGTTTTAGACATAACATAACTCCATGGCACGACAGCTCACGGGGAGCCTTGGCCTACCGCCCAGCCGCTGCGTCCCCCATCTCGGTCCACTACAGACGTCATGGATGGGGTGCAGTATTGGAGGGTGAGACGTGGTCAGCGCCTCGAACCCCTCCCGGCCGGTTAATGCGGTCCTCACGACCTGGAGCCGCTACTTCTCCATCAAGTAGCTCCTCAATTGGCCCCCCAGGGACCTCACGAGGCTGAGTGCACCCCGGTCCAGGTCTCCCAGCGGGGGAAAAATCCCCACGCCGGTACTGGGGATCGAACCCAGGTCTCCCGCTTGGTAGGCAGCTACGCTACCACCGCGCTAAGGAGACGACCTCGTTTTAGACAATAACTGATAATTTGCTTGTGATCATAAAATAAATACAGTGGGAAATGTTATCTTCCTTCCTCTTTTAAATGCAATTTAGCATGTGGATAACAAGCAAAGCGCCCCTCACGTATGTCTTCACTCTACACTGCACCTACAGTTGAACTCTGTGCACTCCCTCTTTCTCCCTTAGTTGTTCCCCATTCCTCTGGGTAGTACAATGTGCTTCGGTGCATGGTTTGATGTTACAGGGCAACATGCCCTGGTCTCCCCTCATATAAGCACAACATCAAATTTAACAGCAAGGGGAGAAAAATGCAAATGTTGCAGTTGTTTCAGCAGCGTTCTGGGGACAAGGACTGAATAAAACCTTTGCATTTCACGACAGCGTGCTGTATGCCTACGCGGAAGTAAATTTATCCCTTATCTCTCTGCGAGCCTATGTTCAATTTTTAATATAGTGCATCTTCTGCTATCTTTTTATGCTCACATGGAAACATTTTAAATTTCGTCACTATTGTGCAACCATATGAATTTTAAAGCAGTTGACTTCAAGTTATCTGTAACTAAAACCATTATGTCAATATAAAAATAAAAAATCTGATGTGTTCCATTCACATGACTTTCTCCATATCCCTGCAACAAATAATTCTTAAAACGGTTACACTTCTATTTACTTTATGCCAATCAGAAAAAAATAGCAGAAATAGTCTTATTACTCGCTTCCTTGTAAGTAGAAGCGAAATAAGGGACAACCGTAGGTTAAAGTGATAGTCAAAAGCTGGTTTCTATGTCAATGAAGTTCCTTTGTTTATATGGATAGGAGATGATAAGTTCCTGTATGAGAAAAGTATACGTTTTTCATAGCAGAAACCAAAAACAAGTAATGTCACAAAAACGACGAACCCCACGAAAAAAATGTATATAACATAAATTGTGTGTTTTAAAGTGCTCTACATTTTTTGTGTAGTAAGTTTTTGTCCATCTCTTACGGTTTAGCAGTCATTCAAAATTTAGTAAAATTCATCCAGAATAAACTACTCTTCAGAGGCTTATTTCCAGAAAATTCAAGATATACATTTCATTTGTCAGGTAAATATGTTTAATATCCGAAATTTTAATCAAAATCGTTAGAGCCATTTTTGAGAAAATCAAAATTTTCGAAAGAAGTTCCATGTAAAGGGTAGTTGGGGGTGGGGGGATTTTTCTCAAAATCTTCGTGTCGCATCCCTGGAAGCTACTAAACTTAAATACCAAGTTTGGTATTTTATCGACTTTTCGTTTTTGAGTTATCGTGTTCACAGACACACACACACACACACACACACACACACACACACACACACGGACCTTTTTGTGAAAATTCTTTTTTTGGATATTGGGGACCCTAAAACATATATTTCCGGTGAAATCTCGGTATCGAATTTTTGGTGGAGTGCAATACTTTCTCTATACACTATGTACATAGTGCGTATGGAGAAAGTGAAAATCGGATGTGTTACATTCGCAAACCTTTCTTAACAGCGCTGTAACAAATTACTGTTAAAAAGTATATTCATATTCTTCTATCTACTTTATGATAATCCAGATAAATGTTAGCAGAAATTCTCTTAATTATTTGCTTCCTTTAAGTATAAGGTAAAAAAGGGAACACACTAAACTAAAACGAATGTCAAATCTTTTAAAAGCTGGTTGCCGTGTGGTTGAAATCTGTTTCTATGTAGCTACAACTTTCTATTACAACTTTCTATTACTTAAAATATGAATTTTATTTGTCATAAAAATGTGTTTAATATACGACACTTTAATCAAAATCGTTAGCCATTTTTTGAGAAAATCAAAGTTTTTGAAAATGTTTCCACGTCAAAATCTTCGTGTCGCATCCCTGGAAGATACTAAACTTAAACACCACATTTGAAATTTTACCGACTTTTCGTTTTTGAGTTATGTTCACAGACAGACACACACACATACATACACACACACATATGCGCGGGCCTTTTTCCAGAAATGCTTTTTTTATACAGGGGATCCTAAAACGTGTATTTACGGTGAAATCTCGGTATTGAATTTTGGGTGGAATGCAGTACCTTCGCTATACACTATGTACATAGTACGTGCAAAGAAAATAAAAAAAAGGAAAAACATATAAAGAATTTAAAGAGACGCCATGAGTCACTGGAAGGCAAACGGTCTGGTGCGAGGCTGACCGCGGGTATCACTGCATCACACTTCGAGTTCGCTTCGTCCTGATTTTGAATGTTTAGAAATTCCTACCGTGTTTATACGTACATAACATGGGCTTACATATCCACTAACTATACGGAAAGGAAAGCTATACATTTTAAAATTACTTTGTATTCTATGCCTGATCTTGTGTATGCGCAGAAAATCATTTTAAATACGTAACTTGGAGAGAAAAGAAAGAATGGAATTTGTATATCGTGTTCGTAAATAAGGACATACCGGATTAATTTTAATCAAATGTATATTTACAGTTCTTGATATGTGTAAATCAATTTTGTTTGCTTAGATATTGACACGCTGTCAACTTATATTGTTATTCGTGTTATTTTGCTACTCTTGACATATTGTAATATTAACCTTCCCCCCCCCCGCATTTTCTAGCCTATTATTGCAATATTTTAGTTTTAATTTTTGTTATTGTTTTACATAATTATGTTTATTTTTACTTTCCGTCTTTGACAGCCTACTGTTGGATAGGAAAGTTTCATAATAAAAAAACATCTGATGTGATCCATTCACATGACTTTCTTTACATCTCCGTAACAAATTATTGTTATTCTTCTATTACTTCATGCTTATCGAGATAAACATTAGCAGAAACAGTTTTATTACTTGTTCCGAATAGGTAGAAGGGAAATAAGGCGGATACACTAGCTAAACTGTCAGTCAAATGCTTTAAAATGTGGTTGCTATAGTACAGAATCTTTGCGTGGCCAGGTGTTAACAAGACGCCGTGTGAGAAAAGTTTCGAGTATTTTAAAACTGAAATCAATAATAAGGAATACTTCCAACACGGCCAACTCCATGAAAAAATGTATATGACACAAATTGTGTTTTATCGTGATGTACATTTTTTGTGTAATAAGTTTTTGTCTGTCTCTTAGTTAACCAGTTATGCAAAATTCAATAAAAAGCATCTAGAATAAATAAGTCTTTAAAGGCTATTCCCAGAAAATTCAAGACATACATTTAATTTGGCATGTAAATATCTTAAATATACGAGATTTTAATCAAAATCGTTAGAACCATTTTTGAAAAAAATCAACATTTTCGAAATTTTTTCTTTGTAAAGGGTGGTTTGTGGTGGGGGATTTTTTTTTTTTTTTAATATCTTCATGTCGCATCCTTGGAATATAACAACGGTCTTTTCGTTTTTGAGCTATGCTGTCACACACATACACGTGCGCGCGCACGGATCTTTTTCTTATTTTTTTTTTTTGGATTCAGGGGGACCCAAAACATGTATTTCCGGTGAAATCTCGATATCGAATTTGAGAGAAATACAATACTTTCTCTATACACTATGTACATAGTAAGTGTAGAGAAAGTAATGTAGAGCAAAATTTGTATATGTGTAGCCAATGTTCTATGTTAAAGGAACCTCCAAGATCTGCCTCAAAATACAGAAGGTAATATAATCTAATCAGATGTCTATGGAAATATTCTCTACGAATAAAAGAATTGCTATAAACCAAAAATAAGCAATACAGTCGACAGATTCAAAGTTTTACGCTATACCAAAATGTTTACTAGCGAAACTAATGTATAGGAAACGTTATAGCAAGTGGGATCAATTCTAACACTGAGCTGAGAAACTGGTTCTGAGCTGCGAAGTTAGTTATTACTCATGCTAGTATTTCAGCCACATCTGATACATAGTTCTGAAATAGCACATGATCTTACATTAACCTACACGTATAAACACGTCATCGTTCTAAACGTGTATGGACAGAGCTTGGTGCATTTGAGATCAAAACTGTGAAATGAAATGCACTTTTAAAGGACTTCCGAGTGTTGTATATACCAACAATATACATACTCCTGACAATAATGGCGTGCAATGCCTGCTGCAAAATACATCTTCAACGTTTAACACTCGCTCTCACTGCATAGGCACTGATAACACATGAAATGATGATTGGAAAAATAAATTTGGGAAGGAAACCTCCTATGGTCAAGATATCTCTCCAGCATTTGCCAGTTATGAGGGAAAATGCTGCCTGGAAAAAAAACTGCCACGTGCGACTACCAAGAGTGCTGAACTTACGGCATACAGGCGCATTAAATCGTCACTATTGCTGTTAATGTATTTAA
Source organism: Hymenopus coronatus (assembly GCA_030762935.1). NCBI lineage: Eukaryota > Metazoa > Arthropoda > Insecta > Mantodea > Hymenopodidae > Hymenopus > Hymenopus coronatus. The sequence goes on along the minus strand of CM060898.1, from coordinate 64,699,955 downwards.
TTTCACTGGGGGCGTTGTTGGCCACCTCTTAGCGTTTCCAGTTTCGAAAGTGTTTTAGCTTTTGCATTTCCAGTCGCCAAACGTGGATTTCCCAATGGAGAAGTTACTTTACAGAAAAAGACGAATCCGATCTCGACAACCTCACCAAACCAGCCTCATAAGACCAGAAATCACTGTTATTTCTCTGATGTGCAAAATGACGCAAGGCAAAGGATGCAGTGGCCGTATAGTAAATCATGGCTCAATTTGGCAGTTTAGCTTATTGGTTTTGTACTTGATCTTATGAATGATTCTTGCAGGTACAATGCTAAAAGCGCTGAGAAAGTAAAGGAATTCTTACCTGCAGAAACGATTTACCAATCCACAAATTTTCAATAATGTTTTAGGCACTGGAAAAAAAGAAGCTCAGGAGAAAACAACGAAGAAGCCTTTGAGTTGCCCGTTTTAGAGATGGCGCATTCATGTGCATATTTATTTTTAGATGCATCTTTTAAGTTTACACTTAAAAGTGATAACTTAACGCTGGCCTATAGGCCTATTTCAACCGGGAGGAGGGAGCTGTAGTGCGGGCTGAATTCCCACTACTGAACGAAATTTGACTTGGGTGAAAATACATAGTTTCAACACACATTAATCCTATAACAAAATAACAAGCAGTGTTTGCGATTTTCTGTGTGGCTAGTTGCTATGAAATATATAATAAACTGATCGCGGAAGTTCCACTGCATATATTCTTTAATTTTTTTTTAAATTACATTTCTTTTCTTACTTCCATTATTGTTGATGCTGCAGTAATAGTTCCATAACCAGACATAGAATTCTTGTATTGGCTCGAGGTAATCTACTCAACTATTTTGCCAATACCATTGTAAGCCATAGCGACCATTAGTTAAGAGAATAAACAGACTGTATGAGAGAGAGGGATTTAAACTGGGTCTATGCATAGAGGTTCGGCAGCATTTCAACTTTTCTTCTTTTCTACTTGGGTTTACTACTTAGTAATTCTTACGCCTGCTCATAACTCTCAGTATGCACTGTTATGTCCAACTTGTTATGTACTTCGAACAAAAATGTCGAACTATTTCTTACATATTTAAAGACTGGCGTTTTTTAAATTGTTAAATACTATATCTATTGGGCGTATATATCACTTAATGTTTTAGAACATACATTCTTCTCCAAATAGCAACTCATATTTGGCGTTTCTTTTGCATAATAATACGATTCTGTAATTCAGTTTCTGAATATATTCTTCTGAGTCTGTGTTCCATAGGTATCTGGTTAGAGTTAACTGCAACATTTGATCCTTTGTTTTTAGCATATACATTAAGATAAGTGCAACTTCCAATAACAGCCAGATCGTGTGGCACAGAGGGTGAGGTGAGCTATGAAGGGGTGTATTATACCGACCCTGTCGTACGTAACGAACTGCCGCGCAGCGTAAATCAGGAGTCATAAACTCGCTGCATATTATTATTATTATTTCAATTACATAGTCTCCTTTAACATTTAAGGTCACGTCGGGGGGCTTTGCATTAGAAACACATTCACTTTCACATACATACTTCCTTCCAGACTCTGTGGAAGATAGGGAATAATTCTGGTTAACGAAAAATTCCCTGCCCCAGCCGGGAATCGAACTCGAGACCTCGACTTTGTACAGCAGAAAATAAGCCTTGTTCCATGTAAGCAGTGGGTAAACATCTCTCTCTCTCTCTCTCTCTCTCTCTCTCTCTCTCTCTCTCTCTCTCTCTCTCTCTCTCTCACACACACAGAATGCGTCATGTATCAGTATATAATGCCGGTAACAGAAAGCAACGCAACCCATCAACGTCTGTTTACGTCCGCTTTGGAGAAATCTTTTTTAGTTATAAATGTGGCGGAATAGTGTTCAGTTTGCGGAAAGTTCAATTTGCAGCGTCATTGTTCAACCCAAGCAAGCGAGTACGATAGTGCAAAGGGAAAGAACTCTTTTTTTTAATTTTGACACCAATTACCAAGATGCCTGTTAATATTTACTGCTACAAATTTGAAAGTTTTTCGTTACAAATGAATTCCTTCTCATAATGCTAGCAATACAATGCGACAATGGTATTAACCCAAGTTAAGAAGCTTGTTGCATTATGTTAATACTTAAATAGTTGCAAAAATGACAATTATTAGTGTTACGGTTACCAATTACTACCAAACCTATGAAAATATGTATATGTTCATATCCGAAGCATAATAAGAGTATTAGTGCAAGATAAGAGCTATCGTTCTACCTATCATGAACGTAACACGTTTATTAACCCATGAAAGGTGGATAACGCATTTCAAACGCAAATTGTTGAATACTGCCACAACTATGAAGAAATATCCTCTTTCTTACCGTGCAATTGGTCTCGCACAGTAGCGATTAGCAGGAGCAGCGAGCCAAGTTGCTTTATTCAAAGGACAGCCAGTCGGTGATCCAACGTAAATCTTTTGGCTATCGACTGGTTTACTGCTAATAATCCAAAGCAATAGTGTCCATAAAAATACTTTCATACTTTGAACTGATATTGCGTCACACAACACACACACACATACACACACACTCCCAATATATCTCTATAGACAGATTTCTTAAGGGACTATGTACAATGCCTCTCGCACTTGTTCCATAATTCCAGCATTGACAGATGATCTCCTGAATGAGGTTTCCTTTGATGACATATGCAGCCATGACCCACAAAACCACAGCACCACTTCAAAATTGACATGTGTATAGGAGTCTGGCGTAGTTAGGGGGATTTAGGGATTTTCCCTCTTCAGCCAGGATTATTATTTAGAGGAAAGACGAAAGGCAGGCGGCAGGCATCATTAATTTAGTTACAATTGATTTGAAACCTTCGCCTAATAGCATGCTGAGCCTGCAGCAGACTCTGCGTGCTATAATATTCCAAAACACACCAACTACGTTATTGTGGGTTCGCCAAAGTCTTTAGAACTTCTTTGATAACAACACAATTTTAAAAACATTCACATGTAACCTGCCGACTAATATCCAACAATGAACTCAACTACAAACGTGAGTGAATTTAGTTTGTGTTTGATTCCCGCGATCCTGTCCATTTTGTCCATAGACATGCACAAAAACAAATGTATTTTTCTTTTGAGTGTCCCTACTACATTTAAATACGAGTATCCAAGGCGACGTGGTGCCAGTTTGGAGTATATTTTTATAGACACACTATATAAATACATGAGCTCCACCTTAAGAAAAAACGGCTTGTTACACGTGCAGAAAGAGCCTGACCAGGTTTTCCAATTGTTTTCTTACCGGAGGCACCAATCGATAGTTGGAAACAATCTAGCTGGCTCTGACTGTACTCGACCACTGCAAGTCTCCATGGCGTCTGTCGCGTGAACGTGAACCACCCCCGCTTGCGGGTCGTTGACCTTCCGTTTTCTTGAGTGCACTTTATCCATGGTAGTGCATTCAACGCATTCACAGAGACAAGCTTCGATAATCGATGACAAGCAATTCTGTTCATTCCTGAAAGGCGGAAGTTACTTTCCAACTATCGACAAACTCCAATATAACTCCCAAGTTGCTTAGAATCCCTTCAGTCTAAGCAAATCGATTGAGCCTGAGAGCATATTCGCCGAATGATTTTTTTTCTGTTGATTTATCTGCATATACGGGCGTAATCAAGAAGACTGTCAAACTGTGTCGATTGTTATTTTAAAGCATTGACAATGTTCAGCAGACTGCTATGAATTCTCAAGGCGTGATGCTTGTTCACTATAATAACATTAACGACAATGTTCTTGAAGACCAAAACAACTACATCGTCCGTTTATTACTGTTGTGTTGTTCACCAAATTACTAATATTGGATCGTTTACTCCTAAACAATTCACTGCAGCGCACATAAACTTAATTGTTTTGCTCTGTATGCGTGGATGTAGAGCTGCAAAGCTAATCATGGCAGGAAAAGTTTATTTGAACAAAGAAATGTTATTTTATGGCAGTATTTAAGTATAAATGGACTTAATTGTAATTTGATACAGTCATTGCATGTTTACATGCACTATGAGCATTATCAGTGTGAAACATAACGCATTGTAAACTATAGGACCTGAATATCCGAAAATGCTTTTACAAAAAAAGGATTATTCACATGTTAAGAACCTGAATGACCTTTAAGTATGAGCAACATTCTGATTTAGATGAAATTATGCCAGCATCACCTCGAAACGAGATCTCGATTCAGTTGTGTGCACCTCCGAGTGCAGCATTCGAATAGAGCATTCAAACGAGAACCGGTATACTTGCACCCATTCAGAATTCAAATTATCTCGAGAACATCCAAGAATAGTGTACATCGACGTTTTCCATTCGAGAACAGACCCCCATCACTACTAGAAACACCTTCAAAAACAGAGTTAACCGCTACTAAGAAAACGTGGCATGCATATTTAACAAGGAAAAGGAAGAGATAACCGGAGGTATGCTTTAATTTCTAATGTTTAGAGCATACTATCTTGTAAACATCTGATAGTTTAGTAACCTGCAAGAAGGTTATTTGATACAATTTACTGCATTTTATTCGTGGAATAGTCTTGAAACACAATTATGACATTACTTTTAGGGATATAATCACTCGTACCATATGTATGACACTGTGCACAAACATACTCGTGACTAAATATTAACCAAAGCAAACACCATGCTTGCGCGCTGTTTAATTGCCAAAGCATACATTTTACTGGAATTAGAGCAGCCCTATCTATGTCGGCCTGGGTGGTTCACCCATTAGGCATTGACCTTCTGATCCCATATCATGGGTTCATATCCGGCCTTTGGTGTGCTTAAAATCCATACCTCATATCTGTAGATTTACTAGCATGTAAACAAACTGCGGTACAAAATTCCGGTATACTGGCGGAATGATTGCGTCGTTAACAAAAAGTACGTAAATATTTTTAGCTCTATTTAAAATAATGCTTTTGGAAATATTCCACAAAGAGCGAATTTATATTTTGGTTAGACAAGTGATTCTTTAAGAAAAACTGGCACATCCAATGACAGTTGGACGTTCAGAAACGTTTATGTTCGAAGACCAAATGGCAAATTGCCATTAGTCGTGTTCAGCGTTTTGCCAAATCACTGACCGCACCCAATTTAGATCACAAACAGAGCGCAACTAGGCGATAGGTTCTGATACACGCACCAATACATCAGAATGCTTAGTTGTTGATGCTCGACTGCTATCCATCATGTCCCCGTCACCAGAATTCCCCTCGGCTTGAGTAGTTAGAATTAACGGACTATGTTGCACATTTCTCAACATGTATCAGCAATCAAGTATTTGTTGGGTTCACAGACCTATATCACTAACACAATCCAGGGTTTTTGCAACAAGCAACCTACTTTTCAAGTAAGAAGAAGGATGTCGCTTATTTACAGCTCTTTTCCCTTTTTTTGGGACACGGTTTTGTGCCGGGTGATATAAAAACTGTTTAGCTTTCTACGTGAAAGAATCGACAGTTTTTCATATCCGACGATCCACCACTTCCTACAGATCTGAGACATTGTTCAAATTGAGCAGCACTACAGTAGTTGCTTTACTTGCTTTAAATGGGGTATTAGTTATACTGTAGCCTTTCAGAGCTGGGAACGAACCCCAAATTAACTGTATAAGCTTCAAGTCCTTTAATCTATTCTAAAGGTCTAATACCTGATATGTATGTAGCTCAACTTAGTACATAGCCACTTAATGATGATGGTGTTTCTTATTCACAGGTAATATAATCGTTGTGACCACGAACAGAATATAGACGTTCTGCATCAGACGCTAGTGGACGCTGAGAGCCATAGCAGCTGAAGAGCGACATAAACAAAACTCAACTGAATGTTTGGTGTTGTTTCCCAACTCTTGTACGCTGCAAAATGTGCTTAACAGGATTTCAACATTCCATATTTAAAAAAGCTACGGAGTGTTTATTTACAATTGAACGGAGATGGAAATGAATCAGTTTTTGTTCCAGTATGACACTGCAAAATGTACTCAACTTAAAGCCAAAACTTTAAAAATCGTGTTTTTTTCTGTTTAACGTTGTTGTGGCTTCTAAGAGCTTAGAAACAGATCGACCAACTTACTACTGGCAGTTACTAAACTTTTCTTATTGAAGATTTGATTCCCAACTTCGTAACTTGTCAAATATACAACAAATAGCAAACAAGTAAAAATTGCTGCAAATAAAAAGCTCATTTACATGGATATTATATAAAAGCGCGAACGGCCTGAATTCTGTTTTTTCACAATCCAACTTTACTCTCTCATATTTTTACAGAAAAAAAGGTCGTATTTTTCTTTCTTTCTTTCCTGTTATCGGTTGGTATCTTTCTACTCAGTTTTCCAGAACTGAAATGACAAACCCGAATATTTGATGATCGAAACACTCCAATTATTTTATAAATATCAAACTGATATAATATGTCATTTCCCTTATGATCCTTTTCTTTGTGAAACATGATGTATTCATCCGACATTCTGCGTGAAGAGACCCTTTTGAGCACATCTCATTAAGTATGCAAACTCTGAGGAGACTGAAGCTCTGAAACAATTGCAGTGAAATATTAAAATTAATTTTGTTTAAATAAATGTTTAAACCTATTTATGGCAGAACATTCCGCACACGTTCGAATACAATGTTCCAAAATTACAACGGGTATCAGCAGTTTAGGTATACCTACCTCGTTTCAATAATCTCTTCATGTGCATTTATCTGCGGTAACAATAAAAGCAACAACAATAATAGGAGTGAAAATTTTCCAGAAATCACCTCTGACTTCAGTTACTTCTTTGTTTCTAATATTAAACACATTTCGGCTGCACGCATGCATTTTGTTTACATAAAACAGTCCCCCAAAGTTTTCTCATGCCCTTAACGTGATGAGAGCATGCTTTTAACAGCGGCGTTGTCAAGAATATTCTCTGCCTTGCCTTGTTTCTCTTGCCAACATAGCTAAATGAAATTCCACTGCAGCTAAATTGTTAGGTATAGAGGTATTGCATCTTCACACCCAAATGTCATTTGCAAACGTTAAAGAGTATATGACATTTTATCTAGAATTACTTTAAAATGAGAGAGGGGTTAGGGGATTACTAAACCATAGCTACTATAATGTTATAAATTCGGCACATGCTTGTGTGAAAGAGCTGAAATTGAACATTCAAAACAATAACGTTTTAAGACACTGTAGATATAAATGGCTATAACTGCCTAAAATCACTTGGTGAATCAAGAAGGTGGAACTTATGGCCTACAATATTCAACCTTTTGTAACGTGCCAAAAATCACGAGTCGCATCCTTGGAAGATACTGAACTTAAAATATAAAGTTTGGTATTTAACGAACTTTTCGTTTTTAAGCTATGCTGCACACACACGCGCGCGCGCGGACATTTTTCTAAAAATGTTTTTTTTATTGGGGGTGGTCCCAAAACATGCATTTCTAGCGAAATCTTGGTATCGAATTTTTGGGTGCCATACAATACCTTCTCTATAGTAGTATAGAGAAAGTAAAAGCAAACTGAGACACATTCCTTCATCATTAATAAAGACCCAGAATCAAAATGTGAGACCTGCAACACACCGCTTACTGTCCAACATATCCTGCTGCAATGTCCGAAATACGCCAAACAGAGTCTTCAGGCCGGCTGCAGTGATTTACCAAGTGCTCTACATAACCATCAGACAATTAAAAGGACAATAATATTTATAACACAATGTAAACGTTTTGAGTTATTGTGAAGTATAAATGTAACCATTTTGTATTTTACCAATGTGCAAATAACTATTATGTTCAATTTGAAAGGTCGCGATATAACCATGCTGTTAAAGCGACCTAAAATAAATTATATTGCAATAAAAATAAAAAAAGTAAAAATACTTATTTAAGCTGTAGACCTGCCCTATTCAGCAATGTAATAAAGAAGCTTGACTGTCGTTAAGTTTCGAACTTGCAGGATCACCCCGTCCTGAAGAACCTTCCTGTACATTCAACCTTATTTCCAGTCCAACTTATGCCATGTGTGCACAGCTAGAATAGACACAATTTCCTAGAGAAAAACTCTTCTACAAGAAGGCACATAAATTTTACACATTAATAACCACGTCCTTTGCAGATCCCCCCCCCCCCTAATAACACTGTTCTTACACAATGTCCCAATGCTATTTGACTTCTCCAAAACTGAGTGTATCCTCTCGTCTGTTTTTTTAGCCGCCATACCGGTATTGTTAAATTAGGTAATTTATTAATGTATGCCAAACTTTTCCACTTAAAATCAATTGGCAAGTCCTGACAAATTGCTGTTTTTGCAAGGCTTTTCCTGTCAAAATGTAAAAAAAATAGAATAATGTAACAGGCTAGAGGTAATATCACATTAACCATTACGTCACCTCATAGTTAAAGATTTACAAGATCTGTTTGTTTGTAATGTTAGAAACGTCTATTCTAAAGGGTAAACAGAAAAAAATGCAGCAAACTAATGTAAATTTCCTCAAAGTGGACCGGTAGATAAAATGGGAGAAAATGCAAATAAATAAATAGAAATAATAATAATAAATACATAAATAAACATTCCTTCATCTCGAGGTGAATCGAATTTATATCACAACCGGCATTTTCTATGGCATTCATCTTCCTAACCCTAGTCATATCTAAATGACTTTATACATAGTCTCACACTGTGCTCAGCTATATTCTTAAACATTAAGTGCGAACTGGATAAATGTATCACACACAAGCAAACTTGCTTTCACACCAGAACCTGGGCATGCCGAGAAACCTCGTTTAAAGAAAAATGTCTCACAGAGCGCCCTATCGACTCAGCATCGAGATTAGTCAAATGTTATTTTTGCAGTTCCAAAATAGTTATTTAAATTTTTTGTACACGTTGAATACAATTATTTGCTTCGCTCAAATCCTTGACAAATTCCAGAGAATGATTATGAAACACTCAACCACAGCAAACTGCATACCATTCCGATGTTATCAGTGTCCCCGCTTTATATATGCAAATATCCGCTATCGATCGGTCATTCGACCTACATCCATTACAATAGTGCAGACGGAAGCAAATGCTCAACAGTTGCCAGTGTCGCTCGAAAGGAACGGGTGCACTCTGGATTCTGTTGTACATCGCCCCCCCCCCTCGCGCCCCGGACCCGGAAGGACGTCATGGTATGTTATCGCTGCAACTCTACACCAAGCAACGCGACTCGTAAACTGGGTGTGTCTCCTAACACTTCCTACGGGAAGACCTCATTTTTTAAGTAGAATAAACACATTCTGGAGAGGATGTCATTGGTAGAGCTTATGAATATTTTCTGTTTTTAGAATGCTATCTTGAAATTTTACCATCAAACTTACACTGAAAGTGTCGTTTACGACCGAATCACTGAAAACATATTAAGGAAAAGAATAAAGGTCTTAATCGTCTTATACCAAGAATGGCGAAAACACCTTCGCTCATCGAACATACAGCACGCATGACATACACCTGCAAGACAGCACCACGTAGACCAGGGAGCGGCAGCATTGAGTCCAAATGTAACCACGAATGACTTTTTGCCATATCTGCTACTCTAAACAAATTACATTTCAGTTTGTAGAGTTATGTAAATACCTATGCACGTCAATATATATTCATCTACAGATATTAAAAATGCCCATCAACACTGAACATTATAAATGATACGTAACTGTTTCCATCTCCTTATATTGAAAATATCAGAAGATGTAAGTGACTGGTTAGAACAGGGAAGGAAATGTGATAAGCGTTTATATTGCTTATCTCCCCATCCAACTCTTGGAATGGATTGCCTGACATGCAAACTCGTCGAGGTTGTTATAGCCTCCCCAAGAGCATGTCCGAGCAATGACGAAGTTATGACCTGTGCAGGAAAATAAACCAAGTCGCCAACAAATAGTCAATCAGTTAATCCGTGATCAATTTCATTTTAGTTGGGTTGCACAAATGTTAATCAAGGATCGGTGAAAGTCCATCTACGGATTACCGATCAAATGACTTTGGCAACAGTGCCATTCAGCAACGTCATGTGTAACCTGCTGTCCTTGGTTTTAGGAACCACAAGATGCGGTTTTCTTTTGTTTAAAGCGTCGCGTTGTGGGCGGCAGAGTGATTCGATTTGAGTTCTGAATAACAAAAATGAGGTGGTCCAAAAAGTATTAAGGCTTCTTAATGTCTCCACTAACGATAAAACTTATAGTGGACAGTTATTTATATGCATTATGATTTATTACACATATCTCGTTAAAAAAGAAAAACAATAAAGAAATACCTATCTACATTATATGCAAATCTGTTTTTAGGATGGTGCATTGATAAAAATTACGACAAAGAAGGGTTATAAATTACTAATCTTTTGCCCTTTTCTATAGATTTTAGCAATCAAGTACTTAAGCATTATACTGTTGAGGGAAGACAGTCTGTAGAAAAATTATAACTACACTTGAACAATAATTCCAGCGAGTGTTGTTTCTCATTCAAGAGGTCCCGAGGTCTCAGGGTGAGCTACCCAGATAAATTTCCACAAAAACGCACATATCTCCGAATGCGCTCTCGGCAATCAAGCCAGTTAACCAGAAAATCCGCTGATGTAATCTATCGGAGAAGAATCTCCGATCAAACATTCATTTGTCTTTCTGCAACAAACATTTTACTAATAGCCAACCAAAGTAGTCTTAATCGCCGATGAATTTTCATTTGCTTTCCTGCAACCGGGCATTTGTTCTGCATCAGTAAATGACTCGTCGCATTGGAGAGCCAGCTAGCGGAAACAAGAAAACAAAACTTTACCACATAGTACATAAGTAGTGGGAGTATCTGTAGCACGCTACAGGTCGCGCACCAGTTCTTGACGAATGACATTTTTAAATGAGAGATTAGATGCGAGTCACTAGGCTTTACTGTGTTTTCTCGAAACGGATCATAAGGAAGCAGAGCGGTTTGTTATCGTAATCTGCTTATCATGGGTAGGCTAGCCAACTGATCTTCGCTTAAGGCCATTCGTCTAGAAGGAACGAGCAGCGTGTACTATAGCATCGATTGTGCTACACCCACCAGCATGCCATATATTTCTCGAAACCAATTCATTGACCAAACTAGAAGCCTCGCGTAAATTGTAAGCTCGGAATGAAGTTTAGGCAGGAAATGAAAACATACACGGCAATGCTGCCGCAAATTTCCGAAAGGGTACCCATGGGCACTATTCTGTAATGATGTAATTTCCTTTCTTTCACGAGAACCATAAAATGACATTGCATTACCATCGCCAAGCTCCGTGCTCCATTTTTTCCTGAAATAAATACTGCTGATGAAATAGCATTAATATTGAAGGACTTTAAAATATAGATGTTATTTGTATCCAAGCAACATACTTAACATTTATTAAAACGACTCAGATATTTGGGTTTAGAATAATAAGTATTTATGCCAATTTTAAAGTATATGCAGAGAATGCTGTTTTGTGAACTTGGTGAAACACGCTCTCAGGTTCACAACAGTATCAATTTGCAGGTGGTATCGATGGGAAGTTGCTAGGAGTAGTCATACGCCTTGAATGTAACACTAGAGGCCGGATTTTACGTAATTACATATTCTATTCCTGCATATGTAGTTATAAGAAAATATAACTTTATTACGAATTACACGAAAGGACACATATTTTTACATATTTTATTATTGCGGAGTTATACATTTTAATCAATCCCATACACCTTTTACAAAGCAAGAAAGGAAACACGTTTAAGTTGTATTATTGTGCTTCAATTCATTATCGCCAGTCCCATGCATTTCCGTTACATTCAAACCTAAATTGCAGCAGCTGGATGAAGACAATAATGACTCGTTTTAAAAGTTTACCTTTCTTGTTCTGAAACGCTTCAGAATTTTTACGGTTGCACTTAAATAACCATTGCACCGGTTACATCTTCGTTATTAAAGCTGAAAACATGGATCTCTACTGAGAGTGTCTAAACCACTAATGGTAAAATAGTCACTAAACTTATGGGTTTCTTCAAAGAAACAGATAGCTACTACTTGTACACTTACAAGGGCAGCCTAAATCTATAATGAATTTTACAAAGAACTTTTCATGGCAAAAGTTGCAGGGACCATACCCTGGAGCTAACTTCAGGTACCTGAATTTAAACATTTCTTACAGAAATAGTGCAATAGTAACGTTCCCGAGAAGTTCACTCTCTGTAAGAATTACTTGGATTTTTGTTCTGTTGACATATTAGGGAAAAATCAGGGCTGACATACGCAAATCACCCATATGATTTTTTGCTGCAGAGATGATGGATGCTGTGGGCCTCTTCATCGCTAATCTAACTGTGGACAAGTTGTCACCGAGGCTGCATTTAGACCCTATTTAATTTATTGTAATCCGTTGGAGGCAACAAATAGTTCAACAATTGCTAGGTTTATTAATGATGAACTTAAGGCCCTATAGCCAGAAAGAAGAGAACGTCCTATTGATGCACCTCCATTCATGTTGAAAACGGGGAAATTGCTAAATGCATAAACCTAGCCATTGTTGAGCTATTTGTTGCTTCAAACTGATTACAATGAATTAAATAGGGTCTAAATGCTGCCTCGGTGACAACTTGTCCACAGATTAGCGATGAAGAGGCCCACAGCATCCATCGTCTCTTCAGCAAAAATTCATATGGGTGATTAGTGTTAAGTTTTTGTAAGTTATATGTAAACCTCATACATTGCAACGACGGCAGAGACAGTTAAACATAAATTCCCAGAAGTAAATACACTATGAACAACAAAGATTTTCTTGAAATAGTATTATTGTGCACATTGTGCCATCTCACGAACAGTAAGCTACCAGATGTGATGTACCTCTGCCTCCGGAGCCAGTGATAATATGAACTGAAGCTGTGATTTTCTACTGTAAGCCCTTCGAAGCTGTGAAGCCAGTGATGGGGAAGATTTCTTCCAATCTTGCAGTGACAGAGTAAATACATGTCTGCATTCATTCAAAAGCTCTAAAGTGCTCAGTTCAGTTTCAAACACATATCAACCCGAAAATAATGCTATAATTACTGTGAATTAAACTCTTGATTGTGGGACACGTGTATTTCAGTGCGTTGTAGCAGAAGGGAACTGACTAAGAATTAAAATTGAGACTACTTGTAAACTTCTATTTTCTAGCAAAAGAAAATAAAAATGTAGATGTTACATATAATTGCTTCATTACATATTTCACTAATGTTGGTTACATATTTTGTACATATTTCTTAATTTGATATTACATAAAATCTGTGCGCTAGTCATCACTAATAATAGCGTCTGGAAAAGGCAAAAGAAAAAAATCATTATTTCAGGAAAGTGCTATGCGGGCGCGAATCCAAGTGATTTGAGATTGTTTTGTTCACTCACACTAGACAACATATTTTTCTGTTTGTACGTAATTACAGTAGGATGGTCAACACATTGCCAAAACTTACTATTTATATTCAAAGTTAGAATGTATAGCAGAATTATGTTTATGTAAATCTGGTAATTTAAATACTTCCTATTGCATTGTCGATGTCCATGTTACTTTTTCTAGCACGTGCATAGTGCATAGGTAGGGAAGACATTGCATTCCACACATTCGATATCGTGATTTCACTCTGGAAATAAATAAATATGATTTTTTTCAGGGTTACTTCCAGAGTGAAAACACTTTTAGAAACTGTTCGTGCGCGTATGTGTGTATGTGGGAGTACACTAGACTAAAGCGACAGTCAAATCTTAAAAGGTGTCGCTTTACTATTTACATTGTAATTCGGCCTCCTTACTATGGACAGAAGTAAACCAAAAGAGATGAAACAGAAGAGGACTTCCCGTTTGAGAAAAAAAAATCAAGTCCATTACAACTGAAACTAATAACAAGGAGTATCTCGGAAATTGTTCAACTCTTTACTCCTATTTACAAGATAGCAAGCAATAGGATCATTTCTGTTCTTGATTAATGTGATGTAAATAAAACAATTTTTGTACGAATAATTTGTTTATAGAACAGATAAACAGCCATATGAATGGAATGCCAGACTTTTATTGTACCTGTGGCAAGTTTCCTTAGAGAATCATTATTCTCAAGATTTCTTGAACACGAGCTCATTGACTAGTGAATGCCCCGCCCGTAATAAGAACATTCCTAAATAAGTTTATGATATTACCCATGTAAAACGAGGCAATACATTTCAACATCGTATAGTCCTTCCAAACTGTTTCCCTCCCCAACTTCTAAAACGCTCTCTAACTTTCGCTTACTAAGCCAACACAACAGACGGAAACAACCCGTGAATGAGATAAGCCACGTACGTTTTATTCCATAGCCAGGAACACGAAAGTTCTCTCGTACTGTAGGGAAACTATCCTACAAGAGCGAGTTAAGTATTTCTGCCGCTTAAGCAATACTGGACCGTCGAAAAGCCTCTTAAGGGGAGAAGAGGGTAGAAGAGAAGGTATTCCATGTCGTGATTTCATCGAATATGTTTTGGGATCCCCTGAATCTAAAAACGCATTTTGCTTTCTATAGTATGAGCAAAGGTTAGAGAGAGAGAGAGAGAGAGAGAGAGAGAGAGAGAGAGTGTGTGTGTGTGTGTGTGTGTGTGTGTGTGTGGCGGGAGAACAGCATAACTCAAACGAAATGTCCATCAAATACCAAACGTGTTTTTTGACCTCAGTATCTCCCAAAAATGAGACATTAAGATTTACAAGAAAATCCTCCACCCAAACTACAGGGTAAGATTATCACCATTCGTCACCTAACAAACGGATTTTAAGAAAAGCTGTTTTTACAAACTCCACTTAGTACATAAGTAGGGAAGGTATTGCATTCCACCAAAAACCGATATTGCATCAGTTTTAAAATACTTCAACAATTATCACACAGAAAGACCTCGCCTGTTTCATATCTCTTTTGTTTTACTCCTTACCACTAAAAGAGAACCGAATTACAATGCCAATCGGATAGCGACAGCTTTTAAATGATTTGACCATCGCTTTAGCCTGATGTATCCTATTTTTTCCTCGTACTTATAAGGAACTAAATAATAAGACAATTTCTGTTAATGCTTACCTCGATTAGTATGATACATATAATATATATATATATATATATATATATATATATATATATACTTTTTAAGAATAGTTTGTTTGTAGAACAGATAGGGAAAATAGTGTGCACCGAACAGTCAATTTTTTACTTTCTCTATACTCACTATGTACATAGTGAATACAGATGTATTGCACTCCACCAAAAAATTCGATACCGAGATTTCACCGGAAATATATCTTTTAGGGTCCCCTGTATCCAAAAAAAAGTATTTTCAGAAAAAGGTCCGTGTGTGTGTCTGTGTGTGTGTGAATACGATAACTCAAAAACGAATAGTCGGTAAAATACCAAACTTTGTATTTAAGTTTAGTATCTTCCAGGGATGCGACCATTTTGAGAAAAATCCCCCCACCCCAAACTACCCTTTACATGGAACTTTTTTCGAAAATTTCGATTTTCTCAAAAATGGCTATAACGATTTTGATTAAAATGTCGCATATTAAAGTTATTTACCCGACAAATAAAATGTATATTTTGAATTTTCTGGGAATAGCCTCTGAAGACTACTTTATTCTGGATGAATTTTTCATAATTACTAAACCGTAAAAGATGGACAAAAACTTAACACACAAAAAATGTAGAGCACATCAAAACACACAATTTATGTTATATACATTTTTTTCCGTGCAGTTGATTGTTTTTGAGATATTCCTTTTTCTTGGTTTCAGCTTTGAAAAACTTAATACTTTTCTCATACAGGAATTTGTCGACTCCTGTCCATACAAACAAAGGAACATCAGTCACATAGCAGCCAGCTTTTGGCTTTCACTTTAACCTATGGTACTCCCTTATTTCGGTTCTACTTACAATAAAGCAAGAAATAAGACTATTTCTGCTAATTTTTTCTGATGAGCATACAGCAAATAGAAGTATAAGTTTTTTAAGAATAATTTGTTGCAGGGATATAGAGAAAATCATGTGAATGGTACACATCAGATTTTTTAAACTGTTGTGAGTGTCGCAAAACTCGTGCCTAAAACAATTGTGCGCTGATTAGCTGTGCAACGTTATCCGACCGCTATAAACATAGCAAAAAACCTGGAGTACTGAAGTGGCTGCCATAAATCAGCTGCCATCTTACGGAAGAAGTCCAACGGGCTGTTGTGGAATCTGTATCTAAGCTCTGAATCTGAAGCCTCAATTATCAGATATAATATGAAGTTGTATAGATATGCCTAGGTGGCGAACTGTCTCGAAAACTCAAGTTTCCTCATAAGCTGTACGATTTTAAAATAATTAGCAAATCCTGCAACCCACTACGATTAAAAAAAAAAAAAGTGTATACATGCGTCTTTGTGCTTTCCTTTTTCATTTTAATCATAGTGTAGGCACCTCAACGTCCTTTTTCAGATAAATTTCTTAATTTACCAAATGGTTGCTTGAGCTTTTACATATATTCTGCATAAATTTGTGTTTTAGGTTCGTCGCGATTTGCTCTTTTTCTTTACTTATTTCTTATCTTTTCTTCAGTGATAAAAATCTGATGTATTTCATTCACATAACTTGCTCTAGCTAATTGATATACAAACTATTCTTACAAAAGATCATTCTTTTATCTGAACCTTGTTAATCGAGATAAACATTAGAAGAATATCGATCTTACTGCTTGCTCCCTTGTAGGTAGAAGGGAAATACGGGAATGCATTAGGCTAAAGCGATAGTCAAATCTTTTAAAATCTGGTCGTTATATATGAAACAACTGAGGTTCGGTTCGCTTTCAATGGTGTCGTTTGAGAAAAATTAATTTTAAACTGAAACCAATAACAAGGAATATCTCGAAAACGGTCAACACTGATATAAATTGTGTGTTTTAACGGGTGCGTTTTTTGGGTGGAATATAATACCTTCTCTATCCACATTGTACATGTGGGCTACAGAAAGTAAAAAAGTTATTTCATTATGTGCTTAATTAAGCTAGATTCAAAGGTCTTCCTTCTCGGGCAAGATAAATGTCCGTAAAGATAGTCGACACACCCTACCGAAATGCAAGTGTTGGCCCTTTACGTTATAAACACACATCACTTGGAAGATGGCCGCTTTAATTGCCTAGTAGTTCTAGCTATTCGCTTCAAAGACGTTAATGTTAGCTATAATTTAAATACATATTAATATGTAAAGTGAATTGTTTCGCATTCAACGGTTTTTGTATTAAAATTAGTCAAAACTTTTGACTTCACTGTTTTCTCCAAAACATGATAGCCCTCAAATAAAACCGTCCCCCCACCCCGCCATTGGTTATTATCCATTAGCAAACAAAAGACGACCTTCTACTAGAGGCGAGAGGTAATGTAGTAAAATCTGTTTCCTGTAGACTCTGTAGGCAGTTCAGCTTCGTTTTAATACGTGTCCAAGCCAGTGAGTTACTGCATATGTTAAGGAACCAGTAATTTGAAGACTTGGCAACTGCGAGGATTGGTTTCCAGCCTCATATCTCGTAAGCTTAAACTTTGAGAGAAGTGGACCTTTGGAAAGAAAACGAACATCAGGAGCTTTAATACCTTTTTTAGTATGTATTGAAACAATTAGTATATCTTTTCTCACTTCTCTGTTATTCACTCATTCTTTTGTAAGCGTCTTTTCTCACTTCCTCTTAATCTATTTTATGCCAACAAAAACTCAACTACCGAGCGGGAAGGCTCAGACGATAACACCTGTGGCCAAAGCTCAAGTCCCGTAGGCTGACCAATCTTGAGTGGGGATTTTTCGTGTTTTCTTTCAGTCGCCAAGTAAATACTGGATTGGACATATAATATTACAAACCAAAGTTCCACCTTCAGTCTATAACAATAGTAAAACTGAAAATAGATGATAATTGGAAATGCGCTGCCATCCAAAGCGGCTAGGTTGGACAACATACTAACTTCACCTGTTTGTCGCGGAGCTATGTGATATGATGTAAAGGGATGAGGTTCGAAGGCTAGATGAACTTCGCCATTTGATTACAGTTGGTAGAAGAGCACTCTTAACGCATCTGTTTGGTGCCAAGTGAAAATAATACGTACGGAAAAGAGACCTTGAAGGCCACTATCCACCACACATCATAAACGAGATATCTTACAAAACAAATCCATCGCGACAAGATCAAGATCGAAAAGTAAATAAAATAAAGTTTAAAACAAAATCAGCGGAGGGTTATAAACACAAGTTGTTCTTAACAGTTCCAAAGCAAATTATGTCATAGAGGAAACAAAACAACACTCCAACAACACTAGGGTTGTCGTCCATTGAATGAAATTGCGCTAGTTTATACCCATGCAAAATCTCTTGGCCTACATTATAAGGTATCCTCCCGAATTCCACCTCTGACTTCTTTTGTTTAACCCAAGATTTTTCCGTGTCTAAACCATCGTCTTTGCTATGCTACAATGTAGCACCGAGCCTGTACATCGATACGCGGTGGAAAGGCCACGTCTTTTTTCCGCTTTATATTTTTTCCCTCTCTCTGCTCCCTGGAAGGGCTTCTCTTTGTCTTGTAGGGGTGACTTGAATGAGGTTTTCCCCCTCGGGTACAGGGTTTCACGATAGAGTTTTTTAATCTGTCCGTGGCATACTTCAAAAAGGAAAGCCACAATCGCACCAACATTCTTGCTACTAGCTAAATACCAACAACAAATCCCTAAATCCCCCCACCAGTTTCATTTGATGAAGCAGCTTGTATTCTTGTGATGCAGGTGGTGTGCATAACAGGTGCTGATTTGAAGGGGGAGAATTAACTCTTCCACAACGAAGCTGCACATTTCGCGATACTCATGTAAAGTCGCTTTAAAAATATTATGTGTAACAGTTACACTTTCTCCCTACCGGCTATTTCACAGTGATTCTACAATGGAATGGGAAAATTTTAAATCGCTTAACTGTATTAAGGTGATGCATCTGAAATTTGACAGAAAATTGTGAAAATTAAAAAAAAAAAAAAATATTTTGTTTCATAATAAAATATGGCTTCGAAAATTTAAGAAAATATGTTGTTTTCGCACTTGGCAGACTTAATTACCAATTAACTGAAGCTATAGATGAGCAGCTGTATGCTTATTAATACATTCCAACTTTAAACCATATTTTATTGCAATCTTTTTCCTACACTTTTCCATGCTCAAAATGTTCTACACAATGTGATTTTTTCCTAATTTGTTTCTAAATGTTTATACTGTCTCTCAAAAGCATATTAAAGAGAATTGTCAATAACTTTTTAGAAACAATGTTCCAATTTGGCTATTAATTAAATTTTGAAAAATAAAAAAATTTGAAGAGTACGAAAAGTAGTACTTTTTTTAATTGCTAATTAGAGCCAATACAAAAAAAAAAAAATCACTGGTCTATTTGTAAGCTCATTTGCTGTAAAACTAGACTTTTGCATATAAATATTTTCAAAAAGTGCATCACGTATCTCATTTGTATTAAAACGATGGATTTAGACAGTACAAATTATTATTTAAAGAACCATATTAGTTATATTTTTGATCTATTGTAAAAATATCACTATTTTATATAACTGGTATTAATGTCAATAAGATATCTTACATAAAGTGAATTTTCCAAATTTCACAAATATATCACATTGGACATTAGGATGACAAAACGTGTATTTATAAAAGAATTACGCAAGCCTTGAACTCATACAAAACAAATCTAAAGTGAATTTTTCTTCCAAGGGGTCGATTTAGTGTCTTGAATGAATATTACATACGGATAAAGTTTTTCTCATCTTTTGAGTGCTCTTAGGCGCCAAAGACCACGGAGTCATTTGTGCATAATCTTTCACCCCCTATATGAGTCATCCGTTAAGATGATGCATCTGTGGAATTTGACCAAAAATTGTGAAAAAGTAAAAATTGTTTCGCTTTATCATAAAATGATGAATTCTATACTTTAATAAAATATATTGTTTTTGCCACTTGGCGAAATTTATCTAACAATTAAGTGAAGCTATGAATAGGTGCATGCTTATAGGCACTCTCAACTTTAAACCTTATTTTCTCGAAAACTTTTTTCCAAAATGCTTTTATTCAAAATGTTCCACTAGATGCAATTGTTCAGTATTTTGTTTTTATACTGCCTCCCAAAAACACAATTAAAATTTTGGTTATTACTTTTTTCGAAATGATGCTCCAATTTTGATAAATACTTTTGGCGGTCTCCTTAGCAGCACGGCTGCTTACCAAGCCCGTGTTCGATTCCCTGTACCGCGTGGGGATCCTCTCTTGCTAGGAGGCCTGATCGGGGTGCACTCAACCACGTGAAATCCCTGGGAGGGCCACGAGGAAAAAGTAGCAGTTCCAAGTTGCTTAGGCCCACATAAACCGGCCGACAGGGACTCGTCCAACCACGTGCCATCCTCCAGTACTGCACCCCATTTATAACGCCTGTAATGGGCAGTGATGGGGAGTCGTGGTCGGGCGGTAAACCTTGGATTGTTGTTCCACGGAGTTTAGTTTATATTATTAAATTTTGAAAAGTCGAGAGTTTTGGAAGTAGGAAAAATTATAATTTGTCTACAATAATAGGGCTAATACAAAAACATATAACAGAATAGATATTTCTTAACTCATTTTCTGTATAACTGGATTTTGTATATGAATATTTTTAAAAATGCATCACGTGGCTTATTTTTATTACAATGAATTTAGAAGAAAAAAAAAAAAATTAATCAGCCATAGAGGCTACAATTTTGATTCACTGCAAAAACATCAATATTATTGTGTATAAATTTAAAAAAGATATCTTACTCTGGATTTTCCAGATTTTACAGATACATTACCTTAAAGAAGGTTAATTCAGATAAGAGACAGGGGTGTCTAAAATCGGAACTCATTTTCCTGGCCCTTTTCCCTTGAACTTTGTCGTGTTAATATGCTTGTTTCAATATACCATGATTGTTGCATAATCACCACAAACTAAAGAATGCAGCCTTTGTAGCGCTTCAAAATATATATGAATATCCAAGTAAAATTCAAAACCAGTAGCAATGCTTTATAGCACGCGATAAATTGAATGTTTCATTCATATGATTTTCTCTTCTTGTTCTGCAAACAAACTATTCTTATAAAGGATTAATCTTTTATCTACGAATTCTAATCGTCGAGATAAAACATTGGCAGAAATGGCCTTATTACTTGCTTCCTTTTAACTAGAAGGGAAATGGTGAAATACACAACACTAAAGCGGTAGTTCAAACCTTTAAAAGCTAGACGCTATGTAATATATTTGAGATTTGGTTTTCTCTGCATGGCCAGGAGTAAAAGAAGAAGAAAAAAACAAAAACAAAAAACAAACAAAAAACAGATAAAATGAATGAGAACTAGTTTGAAAAAATGTTAACTAAATTAAAATTAAAACTATTAACAAGGGCTATCTCGGAAACGGTTAACTCTTTAAAAAAAGTACGTGTTTTAACGAGACCTACATTTTGTGTTTAGTAAAGTTTCATTCATCTGTTATGATTTACCAGTTATACAGAAATCATGCAGAATTTTAAAAAATCTTAAGATTTTGATTAAAATACCGGATGTTAAAGATATTTACATGACAAAATCTATATCTTAAATTTTCTGGGAATAGCCTCTGAAGACCTCTGAATGACTTTTGTATAACTGGTAAACCGTAAGAGATTAGACTAAAATTTAGTATACAAAAATGTAGATTTCGTTTAAAATTCACAATGGCATATACATTTTTGTGGAGTTAACTATTTTCGAATTATTCCTTATTGGTTTCAATATTAACAAGTTAACTTCTCTCGTTAGGGAATTTTTCTTTTGTTTCACCCCTGACGTTCACAAAGAACCGAATTTCAATTAGCTTTAAAGATATTTAACTATTGCTTCAGCCAAGCGTATCCCTTATTTCCCTTCTACTCATGAGTTAAGAAGACTATTTCTGCTAATATTTAAAACTTTTTTATGAACAATAGCATATTAAGTATGAAAATGATAGCAAGGAAATAAACTTATGGTATAAAATCCCCGCCTTGTGGTACGTTTCGGAGTGTATGTAAAATTGAATAAAATCATTCCAGCACAGAACTTTTCATTAAAAGAGATAACGTTGCAACAGCTGCAAACGAGAGCGTGAACTAATCGATATCTACCGCAGAATGGACAGTATTTACTCGTGTATACTCCTCCAGGCGTATGAATAGAACTGCATGCTGACAATTGTTCCATTACTGTATCCACCTTCAGAAACGCCAGTATTGATATATCTGTGTGACAGAAGAAGCAGAGATGTTCCAGACAAAGAGGGGAAAAGGTGAGATGTCTGATATTCTATGAGAGCTCAAAGATATTACGAAGTTGAAGAGAATGGCATTTTCTATTGAAATTATAGTGATGCGATATATTGGCATCTTACAGCCAGACCGAAGCAGTGACT
Source organism: Hymenopus coronatus (assembly GCA_030762935.1). Taxonomy (NCBI): domain Eukaryota; kingdom Metazoa; phylum Arthropoda; class Insecta; order Mantodea; family Hymenopodidae; genus Hymenopus; species Hymenopus coronatus. The sequence continues at coordinate 64,677,400 of CM060898.1, read as the reverse complement.
GAAAAAAGAATGCCGTCAAGAAATTTCGGACGATGAAGCACTTCGCAAGATACGTCAAAATGTGTAGGTATTACTCCGAGAAAAATGCCGAGTAGAATGGTATTGCAGAGCGCAGTTATACCCGACAACTAGAAAATAACGTCAATACAAAGCATTTTCTACATTTATATTTATGAAGAGTAACATGAACCCGAGTTCCGTGAAACCCACCCATTTACTTTTTCTTCTGACGCCCAAACAGTGTCAATACAACACAAGTGTTTTAAATTCAAATTTCCTGAAAACACTTCTAATGTTAATGCCAGCTCATAAATTCAAAACGTATAACCCAATTTGATTGTGGCTGTCGTTGAGCGAGTTCATGAACCGTCTTGCATGCACAAAGTTTACCATGGTCCATGTATATTTTTCCGCTGAAGCCATACTAAGTCTAAATCTGTATTAACAAAATCACTTCCACGTTAATGCTAAACTAGCCGCGAACGACCAACAAACAGGGTTTTGTAGACAGTGTGTGTGAGACTTTAGAGGTTGTGCACAATTCAATGCCTCACTTTAATAAACCACTTAAAAGTATACTTTAATTGGTATACAGGAAATAGGCACTATTCTGGTACACGAATCCCTCAAAGACCGAAACTGGATTGGAAGCAGGAACTCTTAGGGAAGCACCATGGTGCGTCATTTATGTCTCTTTTGAGTAGTTTTGCCATACTGTTCCATGCTGAAATATACATGCAATGAAGCCTGCATTTGGGAAGATTCACAACGGAGTGACCGGATTGTAACATCAAGACACTCAGAAGTCAGGGTCCTATAAATGAAATGAAAGCTGCCAGATCAAATCCAAGTTCACCCGGGAATGCCTGTAAAATCTTTTGAATACACAACAATGTTACAATTAGGTGGGTGCCAGGGAGTTTAGTGCAATGAAAATGCAGGCTCCTTTACATGGAAAATATATACATGGGTGAATTGCATAAAACCATCATGTGTATTGGATCAGAGCACGTGAGAATAAGTAAAGAAGGTAAGTCTTAATTATTGAGGCAACTGAAGATCATCTGAGGCCTAGCAAAAGTTAAATAAGAGTCTGTTAAACAATCAATCTTCTCTCAGGAAATATTGGTACACGATAGGAATACATGAAACTATCTGCAGACTATGTATTAAAGGAGTCAGCATCTCACATTATTTTTTTTAAAAAAAAAACTATTCTTACAAAACATTATTTCGTCCACATCATACTAAGCGAGATAAATTTTGTCTTATTACTTGCTTCTTTGTAAGCAGAAGGAAATAAGGGACTACCAGCTAAAGCTATAGTCAAATCTTTCAAAAGCTGGTCGCTATATGAACAACTGAAGATCGGTTCGCTTTGCATTGCCAGCAACAAAACAAAAGAGAAATAAAAGGTAAAGGTGACCCCGTTTGAGAACAGTTATATAGTTTAAAATTGAAGCCAATACTTGAAGGAATATCTCGGAAACGGTTAACTCTACAACAAAAATGTACGTGTTTTTACGAGTTGTGTAGTTTTTGTGTATGTCTTACGATTTACCAGTTAGGCAAAATTTAGCAAAATTCATCCTGAATGAACAGGTGTTAAGAAGTTTTCCCAGAAAATTCTCTGAGATAATCGTCACTTTCATTCCTTAATTTAATCACTCCGTAGTCCGTCCCTGGCAATTTCTTTGTCGAAATCTTCCTCCTGAAGCTATTCGTTCTACATGCCTGACACGTGAAACCCAGTCGTCTTGAGTTACGCTACTTATTGCCTCGTGCATAAGTTTTCTATACCAGCTAATTTAAACGAAGTATTCTACCGGCGACTGAAAATGACCCGGTCCTAAGAATGAGTGACTTCAGGTTTGTTAATCGAAAAATCACTTGTCCCAGCTTCGATGGACAAAATTCACGCTCTCGTATCGCAAAGAGAAATGAAATAATTTCATTTGTATATTAACAAGTTTCAGCTCGAGTTAGAAACATGACAACTTGGCTGTTCACTTTAATAATAAACTAACACACCACTACTGTTAAAACAAACTGAACTTTTAATTTGTTTCTTTTCAAACCGTGTGGTTTGTGCATCATACTACACTGTATGTTTAAATTTGAGATAAGCGGATGTTTAAATTTGAGAGGAAGCATTTGATATTATTTTTTAGCCTATCTACTTATAATGTTATGTGACAATCAAATGAAGTTAAAAGGTGCATTGCTCACGTTCCAAATAACATAGACAGGATTTTTGTACAGCCACAATCAGAAAATAAAATTCTGCATAATTATAACATTGGCATCCATCTTTTGCTAATATTTATCCGAGCGTAATTAATGAAGATAATGTTCTTAGTCCAGAAACGTAAATAAGATGTGTGCCAAAAGCGGCAGCGCTGGCAGGAGGGGCAAGTATACGATTCGCTGGAGACATCAGTACGTCTCCGCCTCCATATTCCTAAGTTTTGCGAACACTATATATAGTTGCTCTACAAGAACCAAACACATGGAGAGTTTACTCGGTTCCCTATATGTTCGCCCATTCCTTCATTTTTTGGAGTAAAGGGTATTCATATTCGAAATATCACAACCACCAATCTTATAGCTTAGAAATCCTTTAAAAGCCTTTAATTTCCACCCTTTAGAAGCTTAACGTTGCAAAATCAAACATTAACACCGTCTGGTTAACATTCTATTTCAGAATCTGCGCTTTAAAAAATTAATGATGTCACATATACAACAGTAATTAAAAATAAAAACAGAATATAAAGACGACATCAGAACACCGCAAAGGTCACCCTCAAGCCCTTACTCGTCCTGTGATACTTTTATCACCATCTAAACCAACTCGGTATATAACTTGTGAAGTATCATTCAGCAGGGCTCAAGTGCCTGTCATCGATTTTGCGCTGCTTCATGAAGACGCTGCGGCAAATTTTCAAACAAGACAAAAGATTTATGCGTCTCCATACTACTGTCACATCTTCAGAATGGTGACTCAACATACACAGTTGTTGCCGAAACCGGTCCAGTGATGTCAAAGCACGTTTGAGCTCTGAAAATAAATACTCGGTTCTTCCCTTATAGAAATTCCTAATGAGCGAGTGTACGTATACGAAAAGAAGTTAAACCGGTTTCTCTGAAGTCAAAGGCAGCAAATTTCTTTAACGAATGCTATTTCCTTGCAAAACGCTGATCGCAAATAGCATGCAGTCCACTTAATTTATCGGAAACACCATTCTAGGCAACCTTTTTGGGGTAATAGAAAGAATTTCCCATGTGGATGGTACTACATAATCTTATGCCCAGTCTAGCAGGGCACAAACATTTTCAGCAAATAGTACAAGCGGAAATAACTGGAATGTTAGTAAGTTTATGCTACAAAAACCTATATTAATATCAACATGATAAACACTCTGATGCAAAACAAGCAAAACGTATGGTCATGCACGAGCAGAGAAGAGAGATGGTGGGGGGTTCTTATTTGCCGGCAAGGTTTGTTACTGCTGAAGATGTAAGAAAGATCCCGTAAATATGCAATTTCACTATATAACGTGTAAAGGCATGCCCATACTTAAGCAGAACTCCTATTAGGTCATATCGGACGTAAATGATCGATAGAGCTTAGTTACTTGATATTCGTCTTCTTATGCTAAGGAAAAATCCGGAAAATAAATAAAAACAAAAGAAAACAAAAAAAAATCCGGGTAACTCACCCTAATCGACACACACACACATTATAGGGGGCACGCATGATATGTTAGCTTATCGGACATAAGATGTCCCGCTTCACTGGTACCGAAGTATATAATACTGCGTGAACTAAAGGTTAGTTGGGGGGGGGGCTGGAAGGATTTTCCTGAAAATCTTCGTGTAGCATCCTGGAAGATGTCTAAACTTGAGTAACACACACACACACACACACACACACACACACACACACACACACACACACACACACACACACACACACACACACACTTTTTCAAAAAAAAAATTCTTTTTATTCAGGAGGTCTAAAAGTATTTATTTCCGGTGAAATCTCGGTATTGAAGTTTTGGGTAGAGTAGAATACCTTCTCTGCCTATGTTTATTGTACGTATGTGCTAGAGAAAGTAAAAATGCTTCTGGACCTTTTGTTCCTATTCTCAAAAGTTTTGTTGGTACTAATCCTGTTCTACTCCACAATTTTCTGCACGCTTTTCGTATCCAAAATATGTATGAATGAAGGTGGATTACAATAGGGCCGACACGGGATCCGAAGCCGTTTAAGCCGAAGCTGTGAACGGAAGTCTAGGTACAAATCCCTCCGGTTTTGACCTAACTGGCCAATGCCGGGAAGGCCTGGAACGTTTCCTTCACAAAATTTCTTTTTCCAAAATAATTCCATGTGCGCCTGTGTCACCCAACTGCGGTGCCGTATGAAGAACGAGCTTTATACATAGTTTAAAGTTAAATAGGTTGCAATAGGGTCATGGTCACCAATGAAATGGCGAGTCTGATTTCCTAGGTTGGAGCGAACTTCTGATGCATAAACAATACAGGGCCCCCAGTATGTGATGAGTTACACCAGATAGGGTCCAGATGGCTCCGCGGTGACGCATGTGGCTTAGGAAGTCCCACGCTCAATTTTCAATAACTTCTCACTATGATCTCGAGTTGTTTTCCGGTTGGTAGGCGAATATTTGTAAGTGTTTTTCTTTTAAATGATGTTCTTTCCACAATTTCACTTTCATTTCCGTCTATGTTTCTTTTATTCTTTTAGGTTTCTTGGAGGATGGTGCCGGACGGATGGCGCGAATGGTTGTTCAAAGTCTCTCTCCTGTGGACACTAGAGAGTAGCCGGTTGAACGGGTGGCTCATCGCCCTTTCTGTACAGCCCCAGTAGTGCGAGGTGTTTTCGAGCCAGAAACTGATAAGTACTTTTTCGTGAATCTCTGCGGCTTGTAGCCTTTTGTGCCTTCCCTCAATCGCTTCCTCCTGAGGGGGATAGCCGAAATAGATCTCCGCCGGTCACAGTGCGCGAGATGTCCCCCTCTGTTCTCCTAGAGACAATATAGGTTCCTATTTGGGTATTCGACTTCTGGAAGTGTCTACAAGTTATTTTACTCCCCTTAATAGATTCTAGATGTCTGTGATAGGTGCATGTACGAAAGTCTGAAAAGATGACCTTATTATCTCCTGAATGCGCAATGCCGGTCGAAGCGACAGCACAATTTATTAGCAGAGGGGCAGATCGTGACGGAAAACGGGGCGTCGCCCACTATGACGGTGTGTTATAAAAGTAAGAGAAACTTTAGGGTTATGACTTCATTATTCAAACGAAACAGCCTAAAGAAAATGCGCTTTAGTTAGTTTAAACCCAACAACATACATCAGTTTATTAAGACGCTTAGAAATAAATTTGGAAACGATTATCTATTGCAAGTAACTCACTTTCACTTTCTTTACCGAGTACTATGTACTTGCGTAATAGGTAGAGAAGTTACTGTATTCCATCTAAAAATTACATACCGAGATTTCACAGGAAATGTATGTTTTGAGGATCCCTAAATCTAAGAAAAGCAATTTTAGAAAAGACTCATGTGTATGTGTGGGGGAGGGACAGTATACGTAGCTAAAAACGAAAAGTTGTTACTTTCCATACTTAATTAAGATTAGTGGCACGAAGATAAGATCCCTTCCCCACCACAAACTACCCTTTACATTTCAAAAGAATGTCTACTCATAAATGGCTAACGGTTTTTATTAGAATGCCTTACATGAAAGGCATTTTCATGACAAACTGCATATCTTGAATTTTCTAGGAGTAGCCTCAGAGGACATCTTCATTCTGGATGAATTTTGCACAACTGGTACAACCGACCAACTGCATATTTATATTTCTTGTTTGGTAATTGACATGTTCATACACGGTTGCCAAAAATGTTAAATAAAGAAAATAAAACAGCGTATTACTTGAACTCTCTAGAATGAGGTGGGAATTATAACTGCAGTGGTTCATCGATGGAAGCGGCTTGAAAAGCGATTGGGAACTGTGACTGCCAAGCAACCAATAGTATAACAGCATTTTAAACCGAATCAAAACCGAATACTTACTTGGATAACAATAGAATACTCGTTTAGGCGACTATCTGATAGCTTTCATTCGACAATTCCCATCACTAACCTATTGTCCGACTAGAACTTGCGAGCCAAAGGGATTAAGGTTTGCGTGAAGGATTGTCTCTTATACGTGTGTGACAATTTACTGATTATTTCAACATTCTTCAAACTAATTACTTTTAAACTCCCCCCCCCCCTTCTACCCGTCCTTCAACAAATGTAAAACTCAAAGTTACTTTAAAATTCGATATGCTCAGTTATACCCATGTGGATTTATCACTGCACAATTTAATCTGAAATATATTACAACTTCTTTTTAGCTGTTCATTTTCAAATTACTAATCTTCATCTCTTCTTTTTTTTAAATGTTAATACGGAAGAGATAACGCTAAAATTCTATATATTCGCTACATCTGTGTTACACATTCATAAACTTGGCAGCTAGGGATCCTATACCAGAACGTTAGGAAACTGTAAAAATGAGTGCATCAAACAGAAATAAGAGTACATCTCTATATACCATTTCCACAGAGGTTTAAGCCCTCTACAGAAATGGCTTGACCTTTCAACGTGCTAGCAAAGAAAAGCCCTTGTGGTCATGAATTCAAAAGTTTCCACGTTTCGTAACGCTAGCTGTGAAATGAGGAGTGGCATGTATATATACTAGTCTAGAAAAGAAGAAACAACTTTCTTTTTAGTATTTTGTGATTTTTGCTTCACCCCAGGAAAAAAAAAGTTAATTGGATAATGGTGTAATGAAACAGTACATATTTAAGAAAGAGTATCCAAACTAACCCCATGCGACTCCAAGAACGCACATTTAAGAAATCTACTAAAAACGCACTCAGAATCAAAATATACTGCAATGTACGTTATTCATAAAAATATGTAATAAATATTGTTATCACCTGCCTGAGTAGTGTGGTGGTAGCATATTCAACAGATCGCGAGTTCAAATCTCGCTTAGGATGAGTTATTTTACCAATTTCATTTATCATCCGATTTATGACTAACGAGGTTAAGCGACTTTAAGCTATATAGGTTGTTAGTATGTACACGAAATGTATTTAAAAACTTATTTTACAGGAAGCGCAGCAGCCTTTACTTCTACACGATTTCAGTTTTGAAAGGATGATTTAAGGCGAAGAATTACTAAAATCGGTAACAGTATTAAATCTGATTTCTGCTTCTGAAAATCCTTTTAAAACAACCTCAAAAGTTTGCCCTATTCTGTTTAAATATATACACAGTCCACAAACAGTCACTTTATTCAAGATTTCTCGCATTTTAAATTTATAATTTTTATAAATTTCTATTTTCAGAAAATTTGTGAATTCTCTGACTTAGAATTTGTATGCTTATTTTTCCAAGTTTAATGAGAAACCTTTCTGCTCTTTTATTATTGAACATTCAATTCACATTCCAAATATCCTCACTAAAGTAATCGCTTTAAAAAAAACAACATCGAATTAAAAAACTCAAAAGTTTTCAATTACTACAATGAGAAAAATATTTCGTATTATGTCTTTCATTTGCATAGAATATTAAAATATGTAAACAAGTAATCAATGGCATTTAAGATGGAAGGGATTAAGTAGTTAATTATATATTTCCGAGAACATTCAATGTTTGCGCAATTTTGGATTAAAACTTTAGAGACGAATGTGTGGATTTGCTTGTTTTATTAGAATGTGAAACTTATTTTCTAAGAATGCGACATGAAACTTTTAAAGAAACTCTGCCTCAAACTCCCATTTAAATGAAAATTTTATTTTCTTAAAAATTGCTCTAATAGTTATCTGACATCACAAAACATTTGGAGTCATTTTTCGACGTTTGTGTGAGCATGGGTTCTTTGAGACAGACGAACGTTCAGTGCGGTTGCGGGCACATCAGATGTGGAGGAACATGTTCTACATGATATTGAGAAATACCCTGGCACAAGTTCCAGGCAGTTGATCGACCAACATGGTCAACGGACGGTTATCTGAATCCTGCATGACTACCGCTATTATCCCTATCACTTCCAACATGTGCAGGGATCATCATGCGCATTTCCTCCAGAAGAAGACTCTGTCGCTGGTTTATGCAACAGGCCAGAACCATTATGGACTTTGTCTTCGGTCCTCTTCACCGATGAAGTAACTTTGGCAGAGATAGCATCTTTAACCTGCATTATGGAAGCCTTTGGGCTACAGAAAACCCTGACGGAAGGGTTGAAGCGTCTCATCAGCAGCGGTTCAGCATTACTGTTTGGATAGGGATTATTGGCAATCGCCAACTTGACCCAGTTCTGCTTTAAAGGAGAAATGATCTACACTTCCTACTAAATACTCTGCATCCATTATTGGAGAATGTGCCTTTGGCAATATCCAGGCAACATGGCTGCAGCAGGTTGAGGCGCCAGCCCACTTTGCATTAATGTTTGGTAACACCTCTGCATCTTCCCCAGACTTTGGATAGGACGTGAACGTCCTGTTGCATGACCTGTTCGATCACTGTACTTAACCCCCTGAATTTTTACTTGTATAGATATCTGAAAATTATTATGTGCAGGAGCCTGTTCCTGATGCCCAGACCCTTCAACAACATGTCTATGTGGCCTGTGACGACGTTCGGACACAGCCCAGAACATTCGAACGAATGATACGACGTGTGAATGCGCGCACTGCATGTCATTGTGACGAGGATGGGATTTAGGCCATTTACTGTGTACCAGGGCTCTCTGATTGATGTTCAATAACATCTATCGTGGAAACTGAATTTCCGGACACAAGGTTATGCGTACATTTGTGCTCCAAATGCAGTCCTCTGAAGTTTGTCGATGGACTTCCAAATCGCCCTATATAAGAAACAAAGAGAAAATGCATCTTTCAGTTGCAATTTAACAACTTTTTTGTCAACCATTATAGTTACAGTTGGTCTGAATATTCCAATATTTTATCGTACATTTAAGTTGCACTCCGTTTGATTCTCGTGATGCCAAACAAGGAATGGATTTTTTTTTTTTTTTTTACCCAGCTTTACAGCGAACTACTTTTAAAAGATTCCACTATTGTTTCAGCCTCTTGCATTCCCCTCGTATCCATTAAATAGGAATTAAATCATTTTATCTAAATTTACACAGATTATGTAGGAAAAGTTCGTTCCGTTAGCGCAGTGACAGCGCGCCTGCCTCTGCAGCGGGGAACTCTGGTTGATTCCCGGTATGGATGGGGATTTTCTCCCCCACTCGTAGGACTGGGTAGTGTCCTTTCATCACCATTCCGCGAAACTACCATCGCGGTAACAATCTTTCGGGTTTTGGTCTCTCTCACAATTCCGTCGGCCATTGCCCAGTCTTCGGTTTGAATACCTACTCTTCCCCGTCGTCGAGTCATGTGAAGAAGAGATTCAAAACTAAATGATGGAGGGTAGAGAAAAGCATGTGAATGCAACTTATCAGATCATTAACAGTTTATTGCCCACATTTTCAGTTCCATAATCTTTTTCTCTGGGAGAGGGGGTTGCACTTCATTAAGATTAACCCATCAGAGTGGCTCATTGCCAAGAAAGACTGGTTGCCTCGGTTTTGACTGTAAAGTTGAAAAATATGATATTGCTACATTCACATACTTTCTCTACCTATACTACAACAAACTATTCTTGCAAAGCTTATGCTGTCTACTTCCCTCTTATCAAGCTAACATTACTGGAATTGCGTTTATTTCCTTGTACAATAAGAATAAGAAGCTACAATAAGCTAAAGTGAGTCAAATCATAGCCGGTCGCTATAGGATGGTTTGTGTATGCCATTCATTATATTTGCTTGGCCAGTAGAAAGAAAAACGAATAACGCTTCTCGCTCAAGAAAAGGTTCAGTATTGCAAATTGAAACCAATAACAAGGAATATCTTAGAAATGGTTAACTCCATGCACAAAATGAAAAACAACAAGACCTAAAGTTTGTGTTTGAATAAGATCAGCATTTTTTGTGTGGCAAGTTCTTGTCTATCTGTAGTTATGCAAAAACTATCCAGAATGAAGAGTACTTCAAGAGCGCTATTCCCATAAAATTGAAGATATTTTTTATTATAAATAAAATGTATCCCTTAAACATATGGTATTTTAATCAAAATCCTTAGACATTTTTGAGAAAATCAAAATTTTCGGAAAATGTTCCACGTAAAGGGTAGTTTGAGGTGGGAGATTTTTTTTTGAAAATCTTCATGTCGCATTCTTGGAAAATATTAGACTTAACTATCATATTTCGTATTTAACCGACTTTTTGTTTTTGAGCTATGCTGTTCTCAGACACACACGGACTCTTTTCTAAAAATTATTTTTATTCAGGTAAACATAGTTTCGGTTAAATTTTGGTGAATATATTTTTAGATTTTTTGGTGAATACGATACCAATTGCATAGAACGTGTAGAGGAAGTACAAATTAAATTCCTTGAACTGCATATGCAATTAAAAGATAAAGCCGTAGACCGGAAAGTGATGCGTTTGATATTCAGACCAAACGCTATTTTAAATACATCAGAGCCTGTCTTCTGATATACACAGCCTAGCAGCATGCATCATAAACGAACGATACAAAAGTTCTTGGCTTTGATATTTTGGAGCAAACGGTGTATTATGTCCCTCCAGCCACGTGCTTTAATAGAAGACAACTCTTGAGCGACAATGCTGATGCGTTCGACAAAAGAAAAGGAAGAGAGGGTAGTGAGTGGTGACAAGGATTTGATCGATAACCATCCATACGTGAATCAACACTACCTCCACTTTGTATACACTTCAGCGTATGCGGCTCTCCACCCTTCACGGTATTACTGCATGCGCTTGTATACGTTGACTACCTTTGTACGAGACTGCAGCGACTTACAATTGACATTTCTACCAAAGAAATGTTAGTTTTGACCCACGAATGTGAGATGATTCTCTATTAAGTGTATATTTTGAAGTCCCTGGAATTAAACAAGGATTTTTTTTTGTTCTAGCCTGTATATACAATTTACATAGTAGATAGAGAAGGTATCGTATTCCACCCAAAATTCGATGTCGAGATTTCACCGGAAATATAGGTTTTGAGGTTCCCCGAGTCCGAAGAAAAACTATTTTAGGAAAAGCTGAGAAAAGACCGTTAAATACCAGACTTGGTATTCGTCTTTGGTATCTTCCAAGGATGGTTACGAGAAAATCCCCACCCTTTACATAGAAAATATTTTGAAACGGTTTTCTCAAAAATGACTAACGATTTTGATTAAAATGCCGTATATTAAAGTGAATGTTCTGGGAATAGCAGAATTCTGGATGGATTTTGCAGAGTTTGATATAACAGTTAATCCGTAAAAGATATTTATAGTAAGGTCTCGTTAAAACACACAATTTATGCCATATAGGTTTTTTATGTAGAGCTGGCTGTTTCTGAGATATTCCTGGTTATTGGTTTCAATTTTAAACTACTTAAACTTTTCTCAAACCGGAAGTGACTGTTCGTTTCATTTCCCTTGTTTTACTGCAGACCATATAAAGCGAATCAGTTGTTTCACATTGGACCAGATTTTAAAAGATGTGACTATCGATTTAGCCTAGTGAATTCCTTTATGTCCCTTCTACTCACAAGGAAGCAAGTAATGAGACAATTTTTGCATGTTTACCTTGATTAGCATGTCTTTGATAAAGAATAATCTTTTGTAAGACAGTTGTTTGTGTAACAGCTAGAGAAAGTCATGTGAATGGAACATGTCAGATTTTTTTGTAATAGATCCCATATATGTATGGCTACTCCGTCGACTGTGACACCAACTCAAGAATCATTGTCATTTATATCACACATATCTTGTCCATGAAAGGAAAAAATGGATCTAGTATAAGCCATTATATTATTATTAGAGAACAAATACTTTGACGATTTTTGGACACGACTAAAGGTACTATTTGCAATTTCTGTACTGCGAAGTTGGTACTCTTCATTCACTCTGCGTTTTATGAGGACCTTTTATTTCTCTCTGCTCTTATAAGTTCTAAGCAGGCCAATGACTCAGAGTTGAAGACCTCGTAAAAATGTAAACCGTGCATAATAAGAGCTCTTTCTACTGAGGAAACTGAGATCTCACCAAAATGTTCTGTGAAATTACACACATGAAATATTGCGTTAGTCATTTCATTTTTACACAATTTAAGCAGTACATTTCCAAATATTTTAAGTGAAGTTGTCTATTTTTCGCAAGTTTTTTCAGAACTTTTTATTATTGTATTCCATCCAAAATTTCGATAGCGGACTTTAACCGAAATATAATTTTAAAACTTCCTGAATATTAAAAACAAAGCATTTTTAAGAAAAGATCTGTGTGTATGTGTGTGTGTGTGTGAGAGAGAGAGAGAGAGAGAGAGAGAGAGAGAGAGAGAGAGAGAGAGAGAAGGGAGAGCGAACGAAATGCCCTAAAAATATTAGTTTCAGCATCTTCCAAGCTGACAAATATTTTTAGATATTTGAATGATAAACAAAATTGTATTTTGTATTTTCTTGGAATCGCCTGTGAAGTCCAATTCATTTGGGTGAAATTGTGTGCAATTTGGCGTAACTAATAAACCGTAAGAGATAGTACAAACGTAGGTGCTACATAAAAATGCAATTTTTTAAAACGCACAATTTTTATGGGATCTGTTGTTTTCATGTATCCCTTATTGGTTTGAAATTTTCTACAATTGTTTTTGACAAGTGATGTCGCTGTTCTATTGCTTTTACGATTTTCTGAAGAAAGAAAAATGGCTAGGCTAGCAATAGCAACCCCTTTTTAAAAAGCTATCGATGCGGAATCCCTTATACCCCATTAACAAAATGCAGAGTTAATGAAAGTTATTTTTAGAAAGATTAATTTCTAATAAGAAGGAAATACAAAAATACGCGTTTTTAAGAATAGACTCTAGAAACTGTATTAAAAAAAATGATAGGTAGTCAGGTGAATGTAATACGTCATGTTTTTAAACATTTAGTTGTCTCATGTTAATACATGATTTCCGTGAAACAAATAAAATGCTGCGGAATATTAAACATCTACTTTGTTTTACTACACTATTGCACCACCATGCATTGCTTTACTTGCGTTATACTCAAATTTGGTGTTTTATCTTTAAATTCTGTCCACTACAAAACGAATCCTGTTTAAGCCAAGCTCGACGCATCTTCTAAATATCTTCCAAGACCATAGTAGGATCTATACAGCTTCTTCCAGCGTGGTTGCTGTTGAAGCTCTCATAACAAAAGAACCATTCTCGATTAACTTTACTATTCATCAAGTAACAAATTGCACGCTTTTCACCACAGTCAATATTCTAAAATAAACATGCCATTGGAAACATTTCACTTACCCGCTGGAGAGGGATAATCAATAAAGCGTCATCTTTCATGAGCATGATGATTGGCTTTTACCGGTAATTACTTGCTGTACTATTTCATTAGGTAATTTGGGCAGAGGTCAGATTTCATCGGTTACATGTTGAAATAGGGAAGCGGTGTGTACCAAAGGATCGATAACACCGAAGGGAAGGAATCTGAGGGGCTAGCATTCTGTTTCTCATTAGCGGAAGTTAGCCAGTATTGATACTAATATAATTTTAATATTTGAATAATCATAGTGCAAGAGATTAAGAACAGATCTTGCGATTTTGATTTATGTGAGGTGTTTTCTTCTTTCCCTGTTTACCCTCCTTGTAAGTAAGACTTACAAGCTAGCGCCTGTGGAGGAGCAGAGGCTCTGGATCAGAGAGAAGTCAGGATGGATGATCAGCCCGATGTCTGGTGTGAAAGTGAAGAAGTGGATGATATGAGAAGGTGAAATTGAGGACAATAAAAGTGATAAAGAATTACTGATAAAATGAATGGCGGGGAATCCGGGAAAAACACGCCCAGATCCATCACAAACCAAACAAACGCTCACTTGGGATTGAATTCGGGCCGCCTAGGTATGAGGCGAGTGGTCTAACCACTCTGGCACGGCACCGCCGCATGGAATTCTCAAATATTTACAAACTTAATCTGCTTTACAATCTTTATTATTTTGTCGAGGATATTTACAGGCCTCAGCTACTTTTAGAAAATAGCGTTCTTAGCTAGCTACAACTTTTCTCGACTTGTTTACGCATTTGAAACAGACGGTTGTATATTATACATGAGCGGTCTTGACGTATTCAGTCTTACGTAACGCTAAAACAACACGTGGTTGAACATTCAATTCGTAACTTCGCTTAGATGCGTTAGCACTTCTTGCAACCTTGAGCACTGAATAGTGTCTTAAAAACTGATATTTTAATGTATGCACGATTTGTGGTAAACTAAACTAAGCACGCGCAGGATGTTGACTCTTATTCCAACCTAGGTCTTTCTGAGGATGTTTTAAAATATAATGTTCAACTAAATTAATACATTTTAATAAGATTTTGACAGTATTATTATAATTACAATGGTGCTTTATAATTAATCATCCGCCACAACAACAAATAATAATAATAATAATAATAATAATAATACATATTAATCCTAAATCTCGATTGTGGGTAGTCAAAAGCATATGTAATTATTGCAGGATCTAGATAATATATATGTATTAATATGTTCAAGATACTATGTTAATTTAAGGTTCTGTATGAAAGATACCAAAGCTGAAACTGGTAAGCAAGAGAAATCGCTGCACAGTTTTTCGAACACAGACGAATGGGCGAGTCTTATATACAATGAACCGTATCAGTGATATTTGTTGCACTTCAGGAATTAGAAAGTTGTCTTGGGTTCAACACCTAAAGTGGATGTTAACTATATCTTAGTGATTAGCCACAGAAAGAGGACGCGATGTATGAAGCCAATCGATGGCTACTTTGAACGCTTAGGCAGGTCCAGGGAGAATGTATTATACCTATTCCCAGCTTGTCAGATATACAGCCCAGTTATTCACATCAGGTAATGGGAGACACGTTAACAGTTGACTTAAAATGTGATATGTGAAATATTAAGTTTAACTTTGGGGAATACATTCGTAAAGTCTAGATCAACGAGTATAGTACAATGTAAAAATCACATGTTGCATAAAGTTTTAGCTCAACTATTTCACAGATTAAATTATTTGATATTTATTGGCAATTTCCTGTATTGTCCAACAAATTAAAAACTTAAGTGTTATCTGTGAAAACTCATATAAACAAATCATATACTTAAAGGAAGAGTTCAAAAAACACGATTCAATTTTTTTTATCAGAACTACAGCAAACAGTTTATTTAGTAAATATTTATAAACTTAAAGGTAATGATATTCTGGCTTGTTTTAATTAATCATTTCTTTCCACATGGATGGTTGAAAGTAGTGACGCATTTAACTAGATATACTGACATGTGAAAGAAGAATTGCGGGAAGAAATTCGGCACACCGGTGGCGTTGATATGATCCAGGTAGCTGACCGAGTCGTTAACACTTTTTTTTTTTAAATATGTTTTATTTTTAATGGCCAGGTCAGGTAAGTAATGCATGTCCCTGTCTCATTTCTGTAGTGACAAGTCAAGGAATGAACGTGCACTCCATTGTTTTCAGAAGCAAGCAGTAAAAACGAACACGCTTCATTTCGAAAACTCAGCTCTAATTAAACCAGTTCGTGGCTGACAAAAACTATACAAGCCACTCCTTTACGTTCTGCCTTTACTAAAAATAGAACGGAAAACAAAAAACGAAGTATGTTGAAGGAATCAGATCTGGCTTCATGGAACGGCTGAGTGGATAGGTAGTGAGATCGTTTTCCTGCCGACGGTGAACTCTATACCCAAAAAGATTAAAACCTAAAGCAGGGATCGGGTTTTGCCGCTAACATTCCGGCGACTGGCCGAGGGTCCTGCTTTGGCCAAAGCGTATGATAGCGTTAGGAGCGTTCGCTATTTGAAATCTCCGCTTATTATCAAACAGAATTACAGATTTTCCAAGTTAACAAAAACCTGTTGCCCACCTGGTGTGGTGGTAGCGTGTCTGTCTCACATTCAAAAGGTCGCGAGTTCGAATCTGAGTTACCCGGATAAGGCTTTTTTTCAGGGTTTTCCCTTATTCTGAGAAGATGAATGTCGAGTAATTTTAAGCCCCATGGACCCTGAGATCATTTGAGCATCATTTCACCAATTCCATTCATCGTCCCATATGACCAACCAGGTTAAAGGACGTTAAAAAAACAAAACAAAACATGTTGTTCCAGAAACATCTTCAAATGGAAGCTTTCCAAGTTCGCAGTAAGATCTTGAGCAGTCTCATACATTTTAGTTCATGTCATAAGTTACTTTAAAATTCTTCCCAATATTAAAGGATAAAAGTTATGTTTAACCATAGAAAATCTGAATGATAAATACCTACTGCTCGTGCAAAAATGAGTTACTAGCTTTACTAGCAAAATATATTTTCTAATGAAGATGTCTATTTTGGATTTTTCTTCTTCCTCTTCTTCTTCTTCTTCTTCTTAGGTAAAGGTAGCAAAATTACGGCGAGTTATTTTGTTGAACTACTACTTTTTTCCTTCTCTACTACGTATGTGTAATGCACATAGTAGGTAGAGGAGGTATTGAATTCCACCCAAAAAAAATCTGATACGTTCCTTTACACAAGTTTCTCTACATCTCTGTTACAAATTGTTAAAAAGCTTAATTGTTTATCTCTTCATGATAATCGAGATAAACATTAGCAGAAATTGTCTTCATTACTTGCTCTACTTACAGTAGAAGGGAAATAAGGGAATACACTGGGTTAAAGTGATAGTAGTCAAATCTTTTAGAAGATGATTGCTATGTGATTCAAATTAAGTTTTTTTTCATGGCTAGCAGTTTACAATTTCCCTTATAAGAAGTATTTTAAAACTGAAACCAATAACAGAAATATCTCGAAAATGGTCAACTCCACGAAAAAATAAGTGTATTATATAAATTGTGTGTTTTAACGAGATCTACATATTTTGTGAAGTAAGTTTTTGCTTATTTCTTACGGTTTACCAGCTATGCAAAATTCAGCCAAAATCCATTCAGAATAAAATGGACTTCCGGGGCTATCCCCAGAGAATTCATGTTATACATTTGATTTACCATGCAAATATCTTTAATACACGGCATTTTAATCAAAATAGTTAGCCATTTTTGAGAAAATAAAAATTTTTTATTTTTTTTTTTTCATGTAAAAGGTAGTTTTGGATGGTGGGGGGGATTTTCCTCAACATCTTTATATCACATCCTTGGAAGACATTAAACTTAAAGACCAAGTTTGGTATTTTACCGCGTTTGAGTTATCGTTTTCACGGACACACACGGACCGTTTTCTAGAAATTATTTTTTTCTTCATTTTTGTATACAAGAGATTCTAAAACATGTATTTCCAGTGACATCTGGATATCCAATTTTTGGGTGCAATACATTCTCTGTGTACTATGCAGGGAAAGTAAAGCCCGACACCGAAATTTCATCGTTTGTTACCTGTAGACAGCATAACTCAAAAATAAAAAGCAGGTTAAATGCCAAACTTGGTAATTAAATTCAGTAACCATCAACTCGAGACGACGATTTTCAGGAAAATCCCCCACACACTACGCTTTACATGGACATTTTTGATTGTCTAACAAATGGCTAACATTTTGATTAAAATGCCGTATATTATAGATTTTACACGACACAAAAATATATACCCTGAATTTTTTTGGGAATAGCCAATGAAGTCCTCTTTATTCTTAATGACTTTTGCATAGGAGACAAAAACTTACTACACAAAAAATGTAGATATGGTTTAAACACTGATTTATGTCTCTCTCTCTCTCTCTCTCTCTCTCAATAGAGCTTACTGTTTCCCAGATACTCCAGGCTTTTGGTTTCAATTTTAAAATACATAAAACATTCCTCAAACGGAAAGTCCTCATTCGCTTCATCTCTCTTGTTTTACTTCTAACCATGGAAAGAAACCCGAATTTCAATGACAATCGCATAGCCAGAAATCTTAAAATATTCGACCCGCTTCAGCCGATTGTATTTCCTTATTTTCCTTCTAAGTAACTAAATGGTAACACTGTTTCTGGTAATGTTTATAAAAGCATTTAATAATAAAATTATAAATACCAAAATGGTATTGTTTTTACTTTCCTCTAAAGAGCATCCATATTCTACACATTCTTTAGACTACGAAGGATCTTGCATCATACGTTATTTATTCGTGGTCGTGCCAATTTGCTATGCATGCCTTTAACATAAACCAAATTGTAAGTCTTGTTAGCACACGATGAGGGCATTGCAATGTTTCTATTAATAGAAGGCTGCCTCAGTTACAAGGCTGTCAACACCTTTTTCTGACGTAAGGCACTATCTACCGATTTCCCAACATTACAGGATACCATTAACATGTACGAATCTGAGGCGGGCCCAGGATTATTTTTGGGATTGGCTAAATTTTGAAAAAAAATTGTGTGCTACATCCCCTCGACTTTCTCTGCCTATATTCAAATTATTCTTACAATAGCACCACTTCGCGCTAATCGGGTAAACTTTAACAGAAATGGTTTTACTATATATTTTCTTGCAGGTTCAAGGAATTAGGTATTCCTAGATTAGCGATAGTCATTGAAATCCAGTTCCCGGTGAATGGTCGGAAAAACGAATGACTTTTCCTTTGAGAAAAGTATTAGTATTTAGAAATTTAAACCAAAATCAAGGAGTATCTAGGAGAAATAATTGACTAGAAAATTTTTGTTTGAAAACTGTGGGTTTACTGAAAGCTATGTTGTTTGTGCTTTACCCTTTACAAGTTATGCAAAAATCATCGGGAATGAACACACCTTCAGAGGATACTCCCAGAATATTAAAGATGTTCATATTAATGTATGCAAATCGTTATAATGAATGGTATTTTAATTAAAATTATTCAGCCATTTTTAGAACATTTTCAAACTCTTCCATATAAAGGGTAGTAGTAAAAGGGTGAGTAATTTTCCTAAAAATCCTCTTATTTTCAGGGAAACCTCAGTATGGAATTTTTGGGTGGAATGTAATACCTACTGTTATCTACTCTGAACGTCGTGGAGAAATTAATTGTTTTTATTTATAATCGCTCTTTAACTGTTGTGGTTCTCACCCTGCCATTTTATATTGGGCGTGATAAAACCTTAATTTTTCTCAGAGGCCTCTTTTAGGGTTTGAGGTTCTTTTGCGTTCCGTAAATCTAGGACACGGGACCACAGATTTCATTTCCTTTCCAAAGGATGCCATACTAAGGATGTTTAGCCCAAAAAAGACCCATCGCTCTCCACCGGGTTTCAACCCGCGACCTTGGGAATCAGAGGCTAGCATGTTATTCCTAGACCATGAGGACGAGCACGCTGTTACCGTTAATGAGCAAAATTTAACAGTATTAGAATGTTTCTATTTCCAAGTTTTGAAACTTTACATACCATCCACAAATTATCTTCTGCAAGCACAGATTATTTTAAATTTTGAGAATGTATTAAATAAATGAAGGATTATAGATGCCTTTTAAACATCACATTTAAGCAGTTTGCTTAGTCAAGTTTTGTTGGTTTAAGTTATTGATCCTAATTTTTCCGAGCTTAATTCTAAGCAGGTCATTTAAATTAGTGGGAACATATTTTGAGAAATAACCCACAGTAACAACGTATACTTATATCGCAAATACCTCAAAAGTATTCCTATGTCATCTATGTTGTATAAGAACCTCTTGCTGCAAATATAGCTTCTGTTTTCAACTTGAAGTATCCTCAAATGAGTTTCAAATATCTTGGAACATACAGTAAACGTATATAGGCTGTTAATATGACAAGACGACGCGATGCACAACTGACTCGGCACCTCACAATAAATAATCGCCTCATTTACCTCTCTCTCTCTCTCTCTCTCTCTCTCTCTCTCTCTCTCTCTCTCTCTCTCTCTCTTCTCTCTCTGCACACTGAACTACAGTTTTGTTAACGTGGCATTAACATTGTCATAAGCCAGAAACTTGTGTTTTAAAAACACTACTTAGCACCAATTACTTCTGTTCCGCGTTCGTCCCTGCAAGACACTAACCAGGACGATCGTCTCCGCGCAGCCGGAACTCCGGCCTGCAAGTGTTCCTGCTTCGATCTGACATTTTCCTGGTTCGATCTTGGATACTACAAGTTGAAGACAGCAACTTACATTGGAGCATGAGCTTCTTATACCACATACACAGATGACACAGGACAACGTTTAAAATGTTTGCGATGAGCATAATTTTAAATTACTTTGAGATAAATTCATTGTTTACTGAACTTTGGTTTAGGTAAATATACTAGAAATTAAAGTGTTGATCCCTAATAAAAACGTCATTGAAGGACTTTTTGCTACAAAAATTAAGGCGAGGGAAGGGGACTTAGCCCCACTCTGGGCCCACTTATGATAGGAATTAATTCTTCACAAGACTAAGAAGGAATAACATGAGACCTTACACAACCATACTTGGCAGGATTTAATTCTACAACAGTTGGTAGAAGGTAATGAAGATCTGCTTTTAATATAGCCCATGAACCGCATGGCTGGCACCAAGAACTCTGTCTCTCAGTAAATAGAAGTTATTGCCTGAAAGACATTCATGAACCTTCCTTCTCTTTCTTGTCAATAGTTTTAATGTCTATATTTTCCTTGACAACTACTAGTCTGTCAGCAAAGTGCAAATGGAACGTACCCACCTCGTGCGCTACAAAATATTGGGGATATTTAAATCAAGAGAGTGCATTCATTCCACATTTTAACTGCACGTTTCAAACTCAAACATAGCCAATATTAAACAAACATAACATATTCAAATCTCTCACTGCAAAACAGATTGACCATATCAGCGCAGGCGACGCTCCGAAATTTCGTCGCGCAGTTCTTTTACATGCCAGTAAATCTAGTGAGATCGGGTTGTCGCTGTTAAGCACTTAAAATCATCGGTTGCGGTTGAACTCAGGGCCTTGGAATCAGAAGGGCTGCTGCTAACCAACTCAGCCACCCAGGCCGACTTTTGCATATTTCCTTGTAGCTGCATTGTGAATAGGGGAATACATTGTTGCTTTCTCCAGTACGTATGTATACTTTAATGTTTAAGTTCAGTATCTACCAAGGATGCGACGCGAAGATTTTCAAGAAAATCTTCCCCACACAAATACCTTTTATAAGGAATTTTTTTCGAAAGTTTTAATGTTTTCAAAAATGTCTAACGATTTTGAATAAAATACCACATGTTTAAGATATTTTAATGACAAATGAAACGTAGATCTTGAATTTTCTAGCAATAGCCTCTGAAATCCTCTTTAGAGGATTAACTGTATAACTGGTTAACTACAAGAGATAGACAAAAAATTATTACATAAAATGTAGAACAAATAATTTGTGTCATATACTTTTTTTTTTTTTCTGTAGAGTTAAGGATTTCCAAGATATGTTTTGTCATTGGTTTAAATTTTAAAATACATATGCCTTTCTCAAACAGGAAGTCGTAATACGTTTATCATTTGTTTTACTCCTGTCCATGTTTATTAGCATGAAGTAGATAAACGAATACTCTGCCGTACGAATAGTAGAGGACAGGTAGGGGAAGTCGCATGATTGAAACACATCAGATTTATTAATATTACCTAATGGCTTTCTATTAAAACTTTATTTGTTCCCGTTG
Source organism: Hymenopus coronatus (assembly GCA_030762935.1). Lineage (NCBI taxonomy): Eukaryota > Metazoa > Arthropoda > Insecta > Mantodea > Hymenopodidae > Hymenopus > Hymenopus coronatus. The sequence continues at coordinate 64,655,623 of CM060898.1, read as the reverse complement.
AGTCTGAATGCCATTCCGTTGTTTCCCAAACCTATCAGCCATTCTCAGATTATAGCTACGCCTTATGGTATTACATTTTACTTTATCTACATAGTTCATGATCCGTAGGTAGAGAAGGCATTGCACTCCACCCAAAAATTCGATACCCATTTCACTAGAAATACACGTTTTAGGATCCCCTATATCAAAATACTGATGTGTTACATTTACATAACTTCCTGTAGCTGTTCCAAATACAAACTATTCTTACAAAATATTGCTTTTATCTACATCATGCCAATCCAGATTGATCTTATTACTTTTATCCTTTTAACTAGATGGTAAACAAGGGAATGCGTTAGCTTAACGCGAGAGATAAATATTTTAAAAGCTCATCGCTATGTGAAACAATTGACGTTTGGTTCTCTTTGTATTGTCCCGTTTGAGTAAAGTACAAGTATTTTGCTGAAACCAATAACAAGTATTATACCAGAAAGGGATGAATCGAACATTTTGCCATGTAAAGGGCAGTTGGTGGTGGGGGGGGGGGGATTTTCTTGAATATTTTCCTGTCGCATCCTTGGGAGATACTAAAGTTAATACCTAGTTTGGTATTTAACGTACTCGTTTTTGAGCTATGCTGTCCACAGACACACACACGCTCAGAGAGAGAGAGAGAGAGAGAGAGAGAGAGAGAGAGAGAGGCGGGCGTGCGCACAGGGACTTTTTTCTAAAAATGTTTAGGAAATGCCAGGGACCAGGGAAATATTTCCGATGAAATCTCAACATCGAATTTTTGGGTAGAATACAATACCTTCTCGATCCACTATATAGATTGTGCAAGCGGGCTAGAGAAAGTTAAATAGCATTTTTAGAAGAAAAAAATGTCCCCGCGCGTTTGCGTGTGTGTGTGCGTGTGTGCGCGCGCGCGCCTACACATATCTCGAAAACCAAAAGTTAATATTTTCCAAGGATGCGACACAAAGATTTTGAGGAAAATTTGCTCACCACAAACTCATGGAAAAAAAATCGATAAGTTTGGTTTTCTCAAAAATGACCTAACGATTTTGATTAAAATACCGTATACTTACATGACAAAATCTATTATCTTGAATTTTCTGGGAACAGCCTCTGGAAACCTCTTTATTCTGGATGAATTTTGCATTGCTGATAAACTGTAAGAGAAAGACAAAACCCTTCCACGGAAAAAATGTAGATCTCGCAAAAACACACAATTTGTCATATACATTTTTTCAAGAAGTTAATCATTATTAAGATAATCCTTGTTATTGATTTCAATTTTAAAATACTTGAAACTTTTCTCGTATGGGAATTTGTCAACTCCTGGTAATGCATAGAAGCGGATTTCAACCACACGGAACGGCCAGGTTCGATCCCAAGCGACCGCATATGAGATTTATGGTGGACAAAGCGGCGCAGGGCGGGGTTTTCGGTTTCCCCCGCCATCGCATTCCACCGGTGCTCCATTTTCACTCCATGCATCACCAGCGGTGCCACAAGTAATAAAAGTGGGCGGTAAACACTAAAAAAACACATGGAACCAGTTTAAAAAAAAAAAAAAAATTGACAATCGTTTTAGCCTACTGTATTCCCTTATATCCCTTCTACTTACAAGAAAGAAAGTAACTAAACCATTTCTGCTAATATTTATCTCGATTAGCAAGAAGTAGACAGAAGGAAAGGCTTTTTAACAATGTTTGTTAAAGAGATGTAGAGAAAATCATGTGAATGGTGCACATTGAATTTTTCAAAATCTGAGTTTACAAATATTTACAGAGCCTGCATGAGATAAACAACAGTTAAGACTGGTCTGTTCTACTTTCATGTCAAAACTCATATAATGAAACATCAAGAACTAATTCATCAACTCCGAAGACCACAATATCTATTTTTTTTTTTATATATGTTTAATATTAATAAGGTTTATTCTTGCTGTGGGCCTGTCACACTAAAAATCATTTATCTACGCACTAGACATGCATATGCGTGCACCATGCAACGTTTCCCCTCCTGCCACAATCTACCACTAGCTGTAGATCAATAATGTCTGCGTGCTTCCAGAGCAACAGCTATCCCTTCCTTTCCAAGGGTGAGCTCAGAGCTTGTTTTAAGTGCTTTAAGGGGATATAGGGCTCAAATTTTTAACTTCTACACTTAGCAACAAAACTTTTTTGCATATCTCCATTTGTGAATAGATAACAAATAAGTCAGAACTGCACATTTTTCTGTCTGATGAATGAATAGAACTTTTAAAAATTCTCCAAAACACAAACTTTTTGTGGCAAAACGCATGATCAGCTAATATTTATTACATTAAATCATGGAACATTAGTAACCGACTATATTAAAATAATATCTGTAAAAATTCAAAAGTATTGACAAAAACTGTGCCGCAAGGAATGTCTTATAATTTTTTTAAATGACATAAAAATAGAGCTACTACAATTTATTTTCACTATTCTGATAATTATTCTTAAAAACCCTTCTTACACTATCCTCTGTTAATCACGACAAATATTTTTCGAAATGTTTCAATAACCAGTAACAGCAGAGCAGCTAAGTGTTTAAAAACACGATCGCAGCCTATATGCCGGTCTTTATACCGACATATTTTGAATTGTCTTTGTATGGGCGGGTGCGAAAGAAAGAACGGACGCAGCAGTTCAAGAGGGCGTGGCTTGCATTACTGGAAATTCCCAATAAAAAACTGTCTCGTAAACTGCTAAAGATATAAAGAAAAAATACTTAATGTAACACGCAATTTTACTTTTTCTAGCTCTCTGTACAATGTATACAGTGGATAGAGAAGGTACATATTGTATTGGACACAAAAATTCGATATTGAGATTTCATCAGAAATACACGTTTTCACCCCCCTGAATCCAAAAACAAAGCATTTCTATAAAGATGTCCGTGTGTGTGTGTGTGTGTGTGTCAGGGAGGGGGGACAACATAGTTTAAAAACGAAAAAGTTGGTTAAATACCAAATTTGGTATTTAAGTTCAGAATTTTGCAAGGATGCGACATGAAGATTTTCGAGAAAATCCCCCCACCCCAACTACTCTCACAAGGAACATTTTTCAAAACTTTTGATTTTTTCAAAAACTGGCTCTATCGATTTGTTTAAAATGCTTATATGTTTAAGATATTTTCACAACAAATAAAATGTATATCTTGAATTTTGAGAGAATAGATTCTGAAGACCTCTTCACTCTGGATGGCTTTTGTACAACTGGTAAACCGTAAGAGATAGACAAAAGCTTACTACACAAAAAATTCGATCCCATTAAAATATATATTTATGTCATATACGGCTTTTTGTAGAACTGTCCGTTTCTGAGATTGTCCTTGTTACTGGTTTCAGGTTTAAAACATAATTCTTTTCTCAAACGGGACCATACAAAGCGAACGAACCTCAATTGTTTCACATACCGATGAGCTTTTAAAGCATTTGACTGTCGCTTTAGGCTATGGTATTCCCTTATTTCCCTTCTACTGAAAAAGAAGCAAGTAATAAGATCAATTATGCTAATATTTATCTCCATTGTACATTAAAGAATAGTCTTTTGTAAGAATAGTTTATATTTGGAACAGCTAGAGAAAGCTACGCGAATGGAGCATATCAGATTTTTTATAATACAATATTGATTTTCTAAAGTAAGATTTTATCTCTCTCCTGGTTTTATAGTTTCACTCAGAATAAAGAGGTTTTCATTGAGATCAGTGTCATAAATGTGTATTTACGTGGCAAACTGAACCCCTTCAGAAGTCTGATAACTTATCAGAGCAAAGTAATTTACTTTTAGCGCCATGGTACAATATTATTCTTTACATCATTAAAAAGAACTTTCGCGTATTACATCGGATCGTCCATAACATCATATTTGAATGTAGTGGAAATAACACGAATTGTTACTCTAAATGATCTATGCATAATTAATTGCATTATCCTAAGGAAAATTACTCTGGAACTTGGCAACTTCTTCAGGTACCGCTCACCATCTTGTGGTGATCCATGGAACCCATAAGGTAGGGCTAACTTTCGTAAAACTAAAACCTATCATACGCATACGACAAAGCTGTCAAATTGTAACATTTTTTACCATTACTGCTTCCAAAACATTCAGAGTTTTAAAGATTTAGAATTTGACAAGAAAACTTGTGAAGCTGTGAAAACTCTTGGAATGTCTTTTAACGCATTGAAGTTAAAATTTTGATCACGTACCAGGAGTTTTAGATACGTTTTATATGTATATGTGTTTTTTTTTTTTTTTTTTGCAATATAATTTATTTTGCGTCGCTTTAATAGCATGGTCATATCGCGACATTACAAATTGTACATAAAATAGTTATTTACACATTGGTAAAATACCAAATGATTACTTTACAATAATTCAAAAAGTTTACACTATCTTATAAATATTATTGTCTTTTTGATTGTCTGGTGGTTATGTAAAGCACTTGGTAAGTCATTGAAGTCTCTGTTTGGCGTATCTCGGACACTGCAGCAGGATATATAGGACAGTAAATGGTGTGTTGCAGGTCTCACATTTTGATTCTGGGTCTTTATTAAAGATGAAGGAATGTGTCAGTTTGCAGTGTATATGTTATTGAAGGAAGGAAACTGAGATGTTAGTACGTTTCTGAATGTTTGTACTTTTGGCCTCACCATGCGTATTTGGGTATGAGCAGTCGTCTGTATATGCAGTTTTGTGAATATGAGCATTGCAATGGACTGAAAAATAATTCTGGACAATAGAATATTCGAAGCTAAAAGACGAAAAAACCTGTTATTATCATTGCGTGCGCTTTCTGATCTCAAAGGCAACATGGGAAGTATAAGAGAGAAAGAATGTACTTCATGATATTGAAAAGCAAGAATTTAGCTTTTAAATGTATTTTAGACTGAAACATTATTTTCTAGTAAACTCCATTTTAAACAAAAATATTTTCCAATGCTTTGACGTATTACACGTAATAGAAAAGTATTTTTTATATATATATAAGTATTTTATACTTCAAAGGGTCTGAGTGCAAGACCCTACAATTCTTCAAAATGTTAGTATTAGTATTATCCATTTTGGTTTCACGCTTATTTACCTTTCGAGTATTTCTAGGCAAATAGAGAATTTTCCGTTTCACATTCTTCAATTCACTGAAATTTACCATCAAACCGACATTTATTTCCAAAGGCAGTAATCGTTAACAACTGGTTTACAAGCTGCAGGAGCAGCAATAAAAGGGAAGAGATAGGAAGCAGTCATCTAGGTAGACAGGCTCTTGCTGCCGGTTGAATCGTTCTCTCCTTTAGATTTTCCTGTATATTTCGAGAGCAACGTTATAATTAATAGTAAACAAGAGTGGGAGACTTGATTTCAAAATGTGCAATCAGTTGAAGCTACCTCATTAGTGCAAGTGTGGAACGATTCCAAGCGCCGAAGGTTGGAATATTCATTTCGCCTCAAAACAAAAGCCTCGAGTATTGGGTCTTTGCTTGCCTCAAGTGTTTGGTCAGGATGCGTAAAAAATGGGAAAGGGGGAAGGAACAGGAAGTACAGCTGTTGCTTGCGAAGTAAAGTAAAGTTGCACTTGGCAGCTGTAATGCCTGGTTGTAACTATTTCTGATAAGAAGCAGGCGGCTACGTAATTTAGAAGGCTGATAACTAGATTATGTAAGCCCTAAGTTAGCTGACATTTCTAGTCGTGGTTGACACACTTTATTATTGACAGCCATTAATTTTCATTTTAATACCCCATTAAAAGCAGCAATTAAAGGCGTTACGTCTGACATTTATAGATTGGACTAATCGTAATCAAGCATATTATACTTGCAATTTATTTGCCAAACAAACTTATTTATATTTATATATATATATATATATATATATATATATATATTTTTTTTTTTTTTAATTTATCGGTTATGTACTTACAGTCTTAAGTACTTCACTTAAGCTGGTAATGCATATAAAAATAAATACATAAAATAAATCATGTGTTAGATTCACAATACTTTCTCTAACCTAACCGTTTATTAGTGGCTACATAAACTTCTCTTACGAATCCCTTTCTCTCCTGTCTACTTCAGGGGTAAACATTTGCAGTAATAGCCATAATTAACATTTCGTTAAGGATACAAAGGGAATAGCGATTGTCAAATGCTCAAGAACGGGCAGCCATATGCTGGCCTTAAAATTCAATAATCTTTATATTCAATAACTAGAAACAAATGAAAATCGACAGGCATTTTAAAGAATGATAAATTATTGAAAACTATGCGAACAATAATTACGGATATCTCGGAAATGGCTCTTATGTTACAAATCGTCATTTGGAATACTTTGTGTGTTGAATTCAAATGTTTTTCTGTAGTCGCTTTCATCTATCGTTTACTTCATTCCAGTTACACAAGTTCGTACAATTCCTTCCAAATAGCTTAGCAGCTCTTCCCAGAAAATTTAAAATATGCATTTGATTTTTCGTGGAAATAATTTTGAAGGTATTTTACTGAAAATGGTTTCAGTCATTTTGGAGAAAATCAAATATTTCGGAAAATGTTTGGAAGATGTGAAACATAAATACTAGTACCAAGTTTGGTATTTAACTGACTTTTCGTTTCTTATTTATATTGTTCACACACAGAACCTTTTTCTAAAAATTCGTTTTCTGGATTCAGGGGTCCCCAAAACAAATAGTTCAGGTTAAATCTCGGTATCGAATGTTGGCGGAATGCAAAAATTTCTCTACCGTACACGTGGTAGAGAAGTAAAAATGAAACAAAGAATACTGTTATCCTTCCAGCATGGCTTAGTAGATTAAATAAAATTCAGTTATTCCAGAATTAATAGGTAAAATTTCACAGGCTTTCACGTCTGTGGCACGATGTTATATCCCTTATGATATAGATGCCTAATAAAGACATCCCGAGATAATTGTTCACATGCATTAGAAATAAAACTATATTGATTCATGGTCCCCTAACCCATCATCGATATCATTCATCGTCCGATATGACATACCAGGTTAAAATACGTTAAACTACAAAAATTATATTAAATGAAATGGTAACGTTAAGATGCGCTAGTACAATACATATATTAGTGTGACAGAATGCAATGAACTAGCAACAAATGGATTCACAAATGAGGCGAACGCTACCGCGGGATGAGGGGCATGGGGTATATCTACTGTTTACAACCATAGCGAAACTCTACTGTGCTATTCCAATCGGAATCGAGACGTTTTGTTTCATTCCGGGACACACCGGCCCCATATCTATATTACTGAACTCCATAGTACCAGCTGGGATTAAGGTGAAACGAATGATTAAGGACATTAATTTAATGTCACGTTTATTAATGTGTTACAATTTATTGCTGCACAAATGTCCTGTAATAAGCAATGAGCTGGTGTGTAATTCCCAGCTTTGTTACGATTGCATTGGCGTACAGCGACTTTGGCATTCGCGTACAAATTTGCTCTCTTTGAAAGCCTGTCTATATTCTTAGGCATCGAAGTTAACTGCCTAGAAAGTAACATTTTCTATCTTGGACTCCGTATGTAATAATAAGAACGAAGATCACAGCATTTTCACTTAGCTTATTACAGTAAGTTAATTATAAACAAAAACAACACTTTTAATCGTTCAGGGCTTTTAACTCTATGTTTTAAATATTCAACATGTCTTCAGCAAGAGCTGGGAATAAACTCAAACCAGAAAAAAAATAGGATGTTCCATTCACATGACCTCCTCTACCCGTTCTGCAAACTATTTTTTATCAACATCATGCTAAACAAGATAAACATTAGTAGAAATTGTCATACTACTTGATTCCTTAAGGGAAATATGGCTAAACGATAGTCATGTCTTTTAAAAGCCGATTGCTATGTGAACAATTGAAGTTCAAGCAAGATTTAAGGAAAGCTAACCCCGTTTGAGAATAGTTAACGTAGCTTAAACTTTAAACCAATAACGAGGAATATCTTGGAAACGGTCAACTCTAGACCAAAAATTATGACAAATTGTGTGTTTTAACGATAACTACATTTTTGTGTATTTCTTACGGTTTACTAGTCATGCAAAATTCATCCAGAATGATCAGGTCTTCAGAAGCTATTCCCAGAAAATTCAAGATATACATTTTGTTTGTGATGCAAATATCTACAATATACGTGTTTTAATCAAAATCGTTGGAACTATTTTTGAGAAAAACAAACTTTTCAAACATTTTTCCATGCAAAGGGTAGTCTGGGGTGGGGGGGGGACTATCTTGAAAATCTTCGTGTCGCATTCTTAGAAGATAAACTTGAATACCAAGTTTGGTACTTAGCGTCTATTAGTTTGAGCTATGTTGTACACACACGGTCAGGGGACCTCAAAACACATTTCAGTTAAATTTCGGTATCGAATTTTTTGGTGGAACACAACCTGCTCTGTACACTATGTATCTAGTTCGTGTAGAGAAAGTAAAAACGTCGTGTTAACAAAGCATTATGATCTGGAAGTGAGAATTTGACTAAACAATCAAAATGGTTTGCAGCCATTGAGTATCACAAATTATTTCCAAAACATGGTCAAATAAGTCAATAAAAATGTTTGGACCCGTATTTCGTCGCGGGGAGTTCCCCATTGCGAATCGTGGGAAGTTCCTCACAGATCGGGCGTGGGACATATGCATGGTGTACTGAAAGAAAATAAACCTCGGTAGTTTTTAGAGCCGCACATTGCGATGTAATTCTAAACCCTTTGTCCGCAATGCATTTAGCAAGAAAATCTGCTGGAGCGGAGTCCCGAGTGTTGATTACAGCACTTCACTCGACAAAAGAGAAACCACCTCAAAGGCTTTTTAAAGGTGACTCCACAGGCACTCTGTATTATCAACACTTGCACTTGCATGTAAGAAAAAATAAAAAGCGCTTTCTTATCCTAGATATTCCCAAGGGTTTCATAGCGTTGCTTCAAACTTCACCAGTAGAGCAGCATTTTTTGGTGGGCAGACTGCTCAACTTTTTCATGTATACGTATGCATAATGGACGTTATCAACTTCACGGTATGCTTTTATCCTAAATGTTTCGCTTACATTGTCTAACGTCAAGAGAAGTATTTTCTGAGCATACCCATGATGTTTTAGTTTTTCTTCTCTTACACACAGCTCCAAGTGGGCGAGTATTCGATATTATAATTTACCGGGGAGAGAGGAGAAAAGCGGAAAAAGATCCCTAAGTATTGTATTGCACCCAAAAATTCGATACTGAAACTTCGCCGGAAATATGTTTTGAGGCCACCTGAGTCCTAAAAAAACATTTTTGGAAAAAGGTCTGTGCGTGAACAGCAAAGCTAAAAAACTAATAGAATGTTAAATACCAAACTTTGTATTCAATATTCAAATGTATCATCTTCCAGGATGCGACATGACGCTTTTCAACAAAATTCCCCCACATTAAACTACCCTTTACATTGAAAAATGTTTTAACATTTTGTTTTTCTCAAAAATGGCTCTAACGATTTTGATTAAAATATCATATATTATAGATATTTACATCACAAGTAAAATGTATATCTTGAATTCTCCCGTAATAGCTTTCCTTCTGCTTTCAAGGAAACTTCTTTTGTAAGAATAATTTGTTTGCAGACCGAGTAGAGAAAGGCATGTGACTGGAACACATATTTAAATGTTACCTACTGTTCAGAACTCGACACTATTTTGTGTAATGTTAGGTATTTATTTGCACTCGTATTCTACTGCAACAAATCTTCCCAGTTACATGTATACATTTTGTGTGCAGGTCTCAAGGGGTCGTCGCCTCCTTCACTCTTCTTAATTTGCAATTCCTACACGATTTCTGGGTATTCCTCCTTCTTCCAGTCTATGCACATGGCCGAACCACCGAAGACGTTTAGAAACTCCCAATGCCTGATTGCATACTCCAAATACTAAATAACACATTAGCTATTTGTCATTTTTAATTTAATCTACAACGTACAGTATAGTCACGACTTAATAAGATTATCTACAACTGAACTGTATAAAAATTAGATACCCAAAGTTCGCCCGAAATACGCGTTTTGAAATCCCGAAATACATAAAAATATTTTAAAAAAAAAGTAGGTATGTGCGAACGTAACTAAAAAACGAGAAGTCTGGTAAACACCAATCATCATATATAAGCACCTCATTTTCCAAGCATGAGACAAGAAGATTTTCAAAACAATCCCAACCCCCATTCTCATGGAACATTTCTCCAACACTTTTTCTCAAAAATAGTTGCTATTCTGATTAAAATGACATGTATTTTCATTTTTGACAAGAAATATAAACATATCTTTTGAATCTTCTGGAAATAGTCCTTGAAGTCCTGTTCTAACTGGTAAACAGTAAATACATACACAAAAATCAAAACAAAAACAGCAGAAGTCGTCAAAACACCCAATTTCCGTGGAGTTAACCATTACCAATTCCTTGCTATTGGTTTCACATTTAAAATACTTAATTTTCTCAATTTGTCTTTCTCCTGGTTCAAAGCCAACCACATAGCGACCATCTCTTTGAAGATTTTATTATCTCTTAAGCCTAGTGTATTCCCCTATTCACGCTAAATATTGTAATCTATGTTCATGAGGAAATCCATTAAAAACATTTATACAATTAATTTCGATTATCGTAAAATAGATATAAGAATACGCTTTTTAAAAGAGGCCTTTGCTGAAGAATGGGTGGAGAAAGACACGTGAACTAACTTATTTTCGTTTGTGTGTCTACATTTTCTATATTCTCAAACTCCAAGCTTCTAGTCCTCCCGTAAGTTCTCAGGAATATTATTTTCCTTTATATCTTCCATCAGGAAATATTGTCAAAACTTTCAAGGATTCTCTCCACCTAAATTTTGATTTTCTCAAAAATGGCTAACGATTTTTATTAAAATACCACAGTATAAAGCTATTTTAGGATAAATGAAATATGTATATCTTGAATTCTCTGGTAATAGCCTCTCAAGTACTCTTAATTCAGAATGACTTTTGCTTAATGGTAATAGACAACATCTTCCTATAAAAAATGTAATCTCTTTAAGCACACATATTCCTTATTATTGGTTCCAATTTCCCAAAACTTACACTTTTCTCAAATAAAGAGTGCGTATTGCCTCTCTCCCTCCCCTGGTCAGCCAAAGATGACATACCAACAAGCTCTTCAAGATTCTGCTGGCTCTTTAGCCTAGTGTTCTTATATTTCCCTTCCTCCTACAAGGAAGTAATAAGACCATTTCTGTTAATGTTTATCTCGATTAGCATGAAGAAGATAAAAGAGTAAGTGTTTGTAAGCCTAGTTTGTTGTACAATAGGCAGAACTGAATCTCATCTGTGAACTGAAATATCCAGTATAGTACACAGTATAAAATAAATAGCATATTTCCCAAACATATTTTTCATTTTATTGTGCATCCAATATAAAATGTATATTATTGTACTCTTATATAATAGGAGGGCTCAAAATTGGGGAAATACTGTGTTTTTAAAATGTTGGTGTTACTCAGGTATCGATGGGTCATAATCCGAAAGTTGCTGGATTTCCCAGAAGTTGAGTTCCTCCGTGCAATATGACAGCAATAATTCCCATTTTCACAATGTACACAATATTTCCAACGGTGCGTCAAAATAAATCATTAAGGATCAAATTAGCTCCAGTTCAATAATGTATTATGATAACACTTCCTGGCTGTAACTTATCAGATAAGAATGATCCTGAATATTTACATTTAAATAACAAAAAATTTCAGAATTAATGTCATTACTCTATGTAAAATTCTGTCTTTTTGAACTGGCAGATTAACCGTAAACCTAGAGTACCAGCCGGGAAGCAAAAATGTAATACTCCAACAGCCACAACAAAGATGCATATCTCACAAAAAGGAGAATAACGATTTTTAAGCCAGTACTATCATTTGGAGCCCAGATGAGAAATATTTCGGCAATCAAATTGATATTACCTTACCCTAAACATGCACTAGAGAAACAAAGCTAGTTAAACTTAACAACGAAATAAAACACGAACCAGTGAAGAGTTGTATGTTGTGACAGCAGGGAGCTGGTAAATTAAAGCAACACATGACCTGGCGAGATATACTGACGTACTAGGGTGTGTTGTTTCTGCTTCGAGGATGAACTGGGTGTGTCCTGATGGGCGGAGTATGACTACACACAGACAGTTTACTACACTTGTCAACAGCAGCTCTGCCTCATGTCAACTTTACCGCCCCGAACCTCCTGACCGGAAATACCACTATCCATAACATTCTTCACAGCTAACTTCCCGAGCACCAAAAGTAACGAACGATGTAGATCTGAGACTTACTCCGGCTAAATAGGACTCAAGCCCACGCATGGATAAAGATTTTTCATGTCCCACATTTATACTCAAATTGATAAGTTGATTAAAGATTACACTTGTCTAACTCCCCCCCCCCCACTCCGTTCAAACAGTCTAAATAAATGCAATCAGAATACTCGAAATATTGGAGCCATGGTGGTTCGGTATTTTGGAAAAACATTTAACGTAATCCCATTAATTCTAATGAGGTGGCTGAGATGCATACTAGGTAAATAAAAATTGAAGTGGATGATTCGTTATTTTATTAACACGATTTAAATAACTGCCGAGTTACATTTTCTACGAATACTTTGAGTGTATAGAGAAGGTACTGTATTGCACTCAAAATTCGATACTGAGATCTCATCGGAAATATATGTTTTGAGACCCCGTGAACGCCCTGAATAAAAAAAGGGGGCAACATAGCTCCAAAAAGAAAAGTCCGTTACTTGGTATTTAAGTTCATATCCTCCAAGAATGCGACACCAAGATTTTCAATAAAAACCCCCACTCCCGACTACCCTTTACATGAAAAAATATTCCAACATTTCTATGTTCTCAAAAAAGACAACGATTTTGATTAAAATATCGTATAAAATATATTTACATGACAAAATGTATATCATAAGTTTCCTGGGAATAGTCTCTGAAGACATCTTTATTCTGGAACTTTGCGGAATTTTGCGTAACTGGTGAACGTAAGAGATAAGACAAAAACTAAAATGTAGAGCTCGCTAAAACGCATAATTTGTTATATACTGTTTTTTTTTTCTTTTTTTAGATATAGATATTCCTTGTTATTGCTTTCAGTTGTAAATCACTTGTATTTTGCTCATACGGGAGTTGGTCAACTCCGGTCATACAAACAAAGAAACTTCAATCACATATCAACCAGCTTTTAAAACACTTAACTACCGCTTTAGCCTATGGTATTCCCTTATTTCCCTTCTACTTACAAACAAGCAAGCAAGCAATAAGGTCATTTCCGCTTATTTCTTCTCGATTAGACTGATGTAAATAAGAAAGAGTTTTTAAGAATGTGTTGCAGAGATTTTTTTCTTGCAGTTAATCCAAGTTAATACTGTATGAAACAAGGTATCTTCATCCTCTCCCTTTTGAACACGGCGAGAAGCTAACAAGCAAACGTAAGACACCACCTATCATTAATTTTATACATCTCCATAGATATCGAGTGAGCTTAAGGACACTGGGAATGAAATGGCGATTACAATCGGCCAAAAGTTCAAAATTAGTTGTGTGTGTGTGTGTGTGTTTTTTTAACCTAATAATTGTTGGAACCTTTGCGCATCTATAGTAAATCAACATTTAGCTATTCCCCCTTTGCTTCGGGCTATACCTCCTTTTAAAGATCGTTACAATACACCTGTTTCCTAGCAAACTAGTTGATAAAATAGTGTTTTTCTCAAAACTATATTTTTATACCTTAAAATACCTCATGCTTTTGCTTGTGCTTAAATTCAGTTAAAACGTTCCATAATGTGATCTATGTGTTGTAACATTATGGTAATTTTTCAAACTGTTTTTAAATGATCATGATTCAGTAATTAAAGTTACTGAAATATCATAGTACAAAGTTTGTGGTTCAGAGTTCCAATTCAAAAAATGTCCACCAATAGTCTCAAATTTTTAAGGGGTGGAACATTTCAATTAGATGATATATTTAGATATATAATAATATTTACAAAATAATGTATATCTTGCAAAGTATCCAAGTTGAATTAGACGTTATATTAATACTAACTTAATACAATCACAGTAAATTTTTAAAAAAAATTCACACAGAAATATATAAATTTGAAGTGTCACTTCCAGTGTCCAGTATCATCCAACTAGACCGATCTAAGCACCCATGAGATTTGACGAAACATTATTTTGTTCTGTAATAAAAAAAGCTCGGGGTTCTGACGGCTGATGGGAACATTAAAATATATCTACCAGAATAGCCATAACTCAAAAGAATTCCTCGGTCTCAGATGAACTTCCTTGTATAGCTACTGAGCGTCAAATATGTACAGTTGGGGTAATCAGCTTATATATTAAATCAGACTGAGCATTGCGGCATCGAAAAAAAACAAAAACAAAAAAACATATATATACTTTTACGACATCTAGAGTTATATGAAGGGCCGGAATGTAGTGTTCACAAAAATATCCCCCCCCCTTTTTCCCCCCTTTGAGATTCTGTAAAATATCTCTTCTTTTGATCTTGTGCAACCAATTTCTGCAATTGTATTTCTCTTTTATCCGATTTGTTTAGTGCTGATTTTCATAAAAATTAACTTCCTATACCAAACTTTCCTTCCTGTAATGTTGCAATATTTTTACTCTCCACAAGGAAAAGTTTCACACTTCCTTTGCGGTTGAGCAACTTAAAAGAATAAGCTTCTTGGGTTTCTTCATTCTGCTATGCTTTTCATCACGATGTTTATTTTACAGTAACAAATTTCTGAGTTTTCATTCAAGGTTTAATGTAAAACATTAGTGTATTTTAAAGTCTTGAACTATGATCTGTATGTGATACACAAAAACACAAGTTGTGTATGTATGATGGCTCGATCATTTCTGTCATATGTAGTATATATGTTAAGATGATGTAGGTTTCTGTTCAAAGGTGGAATCATTCGAGATTTTGGCCCAGTCGTCCATGTCAAAACACGTAACTGCTGCAAGAACAAACAAATCTACAAACGTTCATAGCTCGAGGACTTAACAGAGATACTATATTCTTGCATATGATTTTCCTGCTTATAATTTCCTCTATCTTTGCATAAGATGCCTCTATAATGAAAGCATGTGCGGGGGAGACACATTTCTGCCACCAAGGAAGTTGATTTACTTCTTGTATGCGTGATGGGAAAGACAAAAGCATCTGCCTAACATCCGGGACTACCACTGCGTAATGTTTTCTTCCATCTTGCAGAACTATATGAGAACGAATAGGCTTAATACGTATCGATTTTCTATTAAGCAGATCTTTTAAACATAACTTAAAGCAGTATATTTTTGGAAACACTCCCTGATGAATAACTGTACCATTTTCCGGCTCCAGATAGATTAGATATCATTAATGCATCAATCCTTTGCATCGTAATGAATTAAATTGAAATTATGGAATGTGCTTTTGTGGAGGAAGGATCTCAAAGGCATAATGACATTAACCGATATTTACTAATCAAGGAATAATGGGAAGCCGTGTTTATGAACATTCAACTGGATTATTACATGTCAAAATACTTAACCAACGGCTAAACAATTACAATTTATCAGTAAGAGGTTACTAATATTCCCAATAAATTAATTGGAATTTCGCTCGATTTTGATGGGTGGCTCAAACTTCTGTGTGCATCTCTTAAATAATTATGAACACCATGGAGGTGGGGTGGGGGAATTCCATGCACATTTTTATTTCCTATATATTGGACTTTATAAGATTTGTAAACATGATTTTACCGTTGTACCTACCCTAGTTCTTAAATTGCTTTGATGATTTATTTTGATGACATGTCATTTTAAGTTTGCTTTCACAGATAATGTAGTCATCCTATTATCATATATATTACGCCCCCCCCTTCAATATGGTCTTGATATACGTGGACACTATTTCACTGAACGCAAACCTAAGATATCCTATTCATGTCGAACTTCACAATCTTAGAATCGATGTGGTTCGAAAATTTAACTATTTCGTTTGATAAATGGAAACTATGAAATAAATTTTGGAATTCAACTAGTGATTAAAAACGGGTTGCATCGCATTCCAACACATTAGATGGCCGGGGAAAATGTTTTCTATTTCTCTGCTGAGACCTTAGAAGTGCTTTCATAATCACCTTCACAATATATTTTATTAAAATACTCTACATCTGTACCATGATTATGCTACTGCTAGACATTTGCAGCGAAAACACAGAATGCAGGATATCCTTATAAATCATTAGACCTACAGTCGGAGTGTAATTATTTTTCTTGTCAAATGCACAATGATAACAGACTACAGAACACAAGCAAGCTCTGATAACGCGAAACGTTAAATTTACGAAGAACAGCTGAACGCTTACCAAGTTTATTAGCCATATCGGTCTTAAAGATGGGCAGTTAATCAGTACCCTTACATCAAAGTCTCCGAAACACAAAGATTTATTAATACCCTGGAACTATTGAACACAAGACAGTGCAGTGTGTCTCGACCACACATGAACCTGTATTTACTGGAAAGCTATAACAGACAGAAGTAGACGATGATGTAACTCTTATCGGATTAACCTTGGACTACTGAAGAACGACTTCGGAGAGAACGGGGACGTTTCCATACAACTTCGAGCAAATATTCCTATATCATTTAGTGCAAGCAGTGTTTTTTTCTAAAGAAGTTTATAAAGGCCGACTACAAGGTTTTTGGCGAGTTACCGTAAATTGGGTTATTGGAGTCCTCACATCGCGTCTTTGGGAACGCTGAAGTTAAATAGGTAGTTTCCTATTATTCAGACTTTCGTTTCTGAGCTCGCGGGTTCATACCCGTTTTCTAATACTTCTTTTAGGGGAATGGGACCTCAAAACGCGTTATTTCTAGTGTATTTGTTTTAAAATACAGTACTTTCTCCAGATAGACGTAAGGGAGAGAAAGTACACACTCATAAAAATAAGTATCCACTGTATTAGAATCCCCCTTATTATAGGATAAGATTCTTGACCTCTTTCACAAAATGCTACTACAAAGTATTGTGGTACAGTATTTTTCAGAAAATGATAACCCTCTGCCAAAGGCGCGTGACTTTAAAGTTTGAGATTAGGTGGTTTGCGGTTAGAAACTCACTCTTACAGCTGCCAAGTTTTCCACTTACTGGTCCCTTAACTGAGGCGCATATCTCGACCTGCAAATCTTCAGTCTAAAGGAAACAGATTTTACTCCATTGCCTCTCAGCCCTAGTACAGGGTCGTCTGTTGTTTGCTAATGGTTATTGCCTAGTGGCGGGGGAACGGTTTCGTTTGTAGGCCATCATGTTTTGGAGACTGCTGCTAAGTTAAATCCTACAAATTATTTTCGAAGGAGATGACTTGCACGAAAGTGTCGTTTGCATTCGGGAGGTCGCATGTGGAATGCCCGAATACTGGTCAGTCTCTTTTTCGTCACTCAAAAAAGTCACACATTTAGACGCGGTTTAAGAACGTCAGGAGAAAGTTGAAGAAAACTCGCCCAAAGTCGTCCAATAATGGAAATTCTTTCCCACGATTTGTCCAACTGTACTGTTTCAGCCTCAATGCCTTTTAATGTAAATATTGGTCCACCCAGTTTTATTTATTTACTTTAAAAGTTTGGGAACAAAATTGCCGTGGAACAAATCCGGACACTTGGAACCGAAGATCATCCAGCTTTGCAGCAACAAAACCAAATGCGTGTGAAGGCTTGATGTAAAAGAACTTTACTTTTCGCAAGATGTGAACGTTTAGCTTGAATAGTCCAATTAGGAAGCGTAATCCCCCCTCCACCAGGTGATAGCGCTGCTCTTTTGGAAGTAGTCTAAGAGCACAACATCAAAATCGCAGATAAACCATAGGAATGAATGAAACTGTTCGTTTTGTTTTTTTTAATTTATTCTTTGGTGCACTTTCATTTGTGAGCATTCAGTTTGGATTGCACCGTCTCTGTGGTGCAATTATCAATTCACCTTTCATCTTCTAGTTTAAACACGTATTACACTCTTCATTTAAGTTCCATTGAGTTTTTGGTCCATTTTAAACGCGGGGACTAACAAGCGGAGAGCTTTCTCATATAGGCAACTCTTCATTTCCTTTAAAAAAAATCACAAAACATTTTTATGGTAACTGTAAAAGGGAAAAGTTTGAAAAAGTTTTTCTGTACTTTCCATAAATACTTATCCCTCCTTATATGCAGGACTTCAAACCCCTAACCTACCCCGCAGTTCGTATACACGAGTGCTTAAGAAGTGTCAGAAGATGTATATGTAATGTATCAGAGTGAAGAACCCGGAACGGGGGATCGGTCCGTAGCAAGGTATGAGAAGAAGATGATATGAAAAGAACGGAAATTGATTAAAGGAATGGTGGTGATGGAGCAAGTGCTGGAATGAATGGTAGGGATCCCCGCCCAACGTCGCCTTATTCACAACAAATCCCACATGTGGTCTCCTAGGTTCGAACTCGAACCGCCTTGGTGAGAGGCGAGTGTTCTAACTACTAGACCATGCGCCACCTATATTTTCCATTCCGCCTGGAAATAACTCACCAGTGATATACGCACAAGTTAAGAAACGTTCTCTTTAGTGTAAGCTACAGGTATAAATGTTTACTCTCAACGGTTCCCTTACGAGTTTCTGAGAGTGGCATGTCATTTGCGCGGTACGACATTCATTGAGAAGACAGACAGTGACGTTTGTGTAACTGACGTTAGAAATAATGAGTTCCTGGAAGAGATATTTCCATAAACGTCTCCAGAAAAGCATCAAAGTTGGGAATAAAATGATCATAGAAATGTTTTTTAGAGCTAACAAGAATACGCAATGCTAGTTGCAAGTTTTAACAAAAGCAATATATCAATATACATATACTAGCATGTGGAACGGTTTCGCCGATTCTCTACATTTTACGATCTATGAAGCTACGAAGACTTCCTTCAGAGACTGTTATTTTTGCCAAGGACACGCCTGCATCTGACGTATAAAGTGTAAAAATAATACAATGGCGTATCTCGCTAGTAGGTTACTACGATGCGCGGGAAATCCAGAAATTAAGTTTTTTTAATAGCTGGCGCCTAAAGAAGTATTCTCAAACTGCGTTTGGCTTTGGTATTCCGTCGCTCGTTCAATTCCGGCCTGGTACGCATATCTATGCCCGTGCAAATATGTAGGTGAAGTAAAAAAGAAAAAATTGTTTTGCTCTATTTACATGATTTTCACCACCCATTCTGTAAGAAACTATCCTTATAAAAGTTTACTCCCCCCCTCTCCCTCTGTCTCTCTCTGTGCGTGTGTTGTGTGGGGGGGGGAGAGTGGACAGCATGACTTTTTTTTTTATTGTAAGAAAACTCTTTTGTACAATTAGGTACAAATGTAGCTGAGCTGATTAGACACACAGAACAGCATGTAATATGTGGTTGGGGTACCATCCAGCGATGGGCTCAAAGAAATAGTACAAAGATACAAAGAAAGCAGCACAGAAAATAATAAAAGAGCTAAATGTTCAGTCGCAGATCGGAGTGCCAGCGGCGCTTCAGTCTTCGTCGTTGAGGTTCAGGAGGAAGATAAATATGACGGAGAAGAGGATTGCTGTGGCGCAAACAGGATCGATGGAGCCTCTTGTAGCTGATGCGGAGGACACACATTACCTCCGGTAGGCCTATGTCAGCGTGCAGAGTTGAGTTGCGCACGTACCACGGAGCGCCAGTCATGAGGCGGAGAAAACGGTTCTGTGTGCGCTGGAGTTTGATGCTCTGCGACGGAGCGGCAGAACCCCATATCGCACAGCTATATTGCCACATGGGTCGAATTAAGGAAGTGTAGACAAGACGCTTGTACCGCAAAGGTAATGGCGAGGAACCGAACACAAGATGATGGACGTCTCTGCACTAGACTGGAGAGATGGGGACCCCAAGTAAGACGGCTGTCTAAGATAAGGCCGAGGTACCTTATGGAAGTCGCGGTGGGTATCTCCGTCCCATTGAGAGAAATGGGATGATGGGTCACGTTCGTTTTGTAGGTGAACTTCACAACACGGGATTTATGAGCGTTCATAGTGACTCTCCAACGTTGGCACCAGGAGTGAATTTGGTTGCAGAAGTCCTGAAGCGGCTTGCCGCCGTAGCACAAGTACCCACACTTAGCGCCGCCACATCGTCGGCATAGTGAGCAATGGTGAGTTGCGGATGACTAGGAAAATTCGAGGTATAAGCCAGGTATAATAAGGGGCCCAGTACGCTCCCTTGCGGCACACCAGAGGAGATAGGAAGGGCCTTGGAAAATGTACGCTCATGTTTAACAGAGAAGGTGCGATTGCGCAAATAGGACTGTACGAGGCGGAACTAAGTGTCCGAGAGATGCGGTTTGAGTTTGAATAACAATCCATCGTGCCAAACTTTATCAAAGGCCTTCTCCGTATCCAAAAACAGTCCTATGCATACAGATTGACGCGTCAACGACACGATGGAGTTGCTGAGAGCAGGAGTGAAGAAAGCGAAATCCAAACTGGGTGTCAGGGATAATCGGTGTGAGCTGAGGCAAAAGACGAGGCAGAAGGAGACGTTCGAAGATTTTGGAGAGTAGGGGGAGTAAACTAATAGGACGATAACTGAGGGGATCACTCTTGACTTTATCAGGTTTGGGAAGAAGGATAACTGTAGCGTGTTTCCATTGATGAGGAATATGAGCTGTGCGGAGGATAGCGTTGTAGATTTGCGTCAACAAAACCAGAGCATTCCGGGGTAAATGAAGGAGTAAGGGTTGCACAATAAGATCAGGACCGGGAGCTTTGTGAGCTGAAGAGCGAGCGATGATGTTTTTAACTTCAGCAGGGGTAAAGTAGTGGTGGAAAGGAGTGAGCAACAAAGGTTGCGCGAGTTCTTCCTCCACACGATGAGCAAAGTCCGCGTCCAGCACAGGATGCGGGGAAAACTGACGTTCCAGGAGTTCTGAGCACAAATTTACCTTTTCAAGTGGCGTAGAAAACCAGGTGTTCCCAACCTTAAGAGGCGGCATAGCAGCAGAAGGACGTGTCAAAGTTTTAGTCTTCTGCCATAGTGACCCATCACTGGCGTTTAAGTCTTGTAGTCAGTGTTCAGCAGCAGTGCAGCGTACAGCACGTAAGGCAGCCTTCAGCTCCCGAGTAGCGCGATTAAAATTGGTTTTGTGAAGCGGGTAGCGCGTGCGTTCCCAGAGTTTCCGACAGCCTCTCCTGATGGAGTGCAGTAGACGGATCTCGGAAGAATAGAATGGCACAAGACGAGGAGGACAAAGATCCTGGAGAGTACTGCTGGCAAGGTTAGCCGCACACTGGATATTGCGAGTCAGGGTAGAAACAGCCACATCGACATCACGGGGTGACTTAAGCGGCACAGTCGTAATAGTGAGATCGGCAAGCAAAGAGGTGTACAAAGGCCAGTCAAAAGGATGGCGTATCAGGGATGGGGGAAGTCTTTGTACTTCGCACCATCGGAGAGAGTGAGCAGGACTGGTAAATGATCGGAGCTCAGATCATGAACAACGGAGACGGGAACAATGACGGGAAATATTACGTCCAATGAAGATATCCAGCACGTCCGGAGTGGTACCATCGTGTGGGTAAAACGTAGGTTCAACAGGAGAGAGTACGTCTAAGTGTAACGGATGGATTGCAGCGTGTAAAAGTTTACCCCTAGGATTAGATAAGTTCGAACCCTATAGAGGATGTTTGGAGTTAAAATCGCCACCGACCAAGAAAGGGCCCTGGAAAGCATGAACAAGACCGCAGAAGTCGGTGAGACTGACATGATTCTGAGGAGCAGAATAGAAAGAACCAACTTGAATGCTTGCGGAAGTAGTAGACAGCTGAATCCGAGCAACCTGGAATGAGTCCTCTAGAAGAGGCGGAAGGGCATGGTGCGCTAGACAAGTTTTGATAAACACCACAGAACCACCCATTCGAGTAGAGTTAGGGTGATCAGTACGATACACAGTATACCCAGGAAGATGGAAAGATATGTGAGGAGCCAATTTGGTTTCAGTGGCGAGTAGGAGGTCTACGTCATAAGCCGAAAGGAAGTGTAATAATTCATAAAACTTATTAGTGATACTCTGACAATTCCAAGTGCAGATTCGAAGGCAGGAAGGAATTGAATTAGCCATGAACACGGAGCAGAACAGGAATCAATTGCTGCAGGGTAGTAAGAAGGGGCTGTAGAAGAGCGGATAGAGTCCAGTCGAGCCATCAAGCAGTCCAATGGAGAACGGTCCTGTTCACACTGACGGGTTGCGGCTACAAAGGGCTGCGTAGCACCGGGAGGGGAACCCCGAGAAACTAGAGGCGACAGCAAAGGTCGAGCATGAAATGCAGGAGGACGAGGAGAGGCAGCTTCAGTGGAAGTAGGCAAGCTAGACTCCATAGGTGGGAAAGCATGAAGTGGAGGAACGGCAGCAGGAGAGGCACCAGAAACGGTACGTCGGGGAGAAGAGCGAGACTGAATGACTTGGAGGCGTCGATGAACAGGGCAGCCTTTATAATTCGCCGTATGTTGACCTTGACAGCTCACACACTGCGGCGGCGCGTGAGGAGCCTTAGAGCACTGCGCACTGGGATGATGGCCATCACATTGACACAACGGGGTTGTTTGTGGCAATAATTACGACTGTGCCCAAATTCCTGACAATTCATGCACTGAATAACACCCCTTTGGGTTTCGGGGGCTCCACTCTCACCATCGTGTAGTACAAACGATCGAGCTTATAGATGTCGTCGTTGAGCGGACTGGGCTTGAGATCCACGAAAAAGAGAGGTAGCTTCGCCTTGGTGACGGGATGGTAAACTGAAGTCATCTGTGCGGGTGAATATCCAAGGGAGGTCAATTCTTGCAGCACTAGAGCAGTGTCTATAGTGGGATGAAGCCCACGAATAACCACCCGGAGGTTGCGATCATGACGCATTTGGTACGTGTGAAACTCGGCCTTTTGGTCCTCAAAATAATGTATGGCTGCACGATAACCGTTCAGTCTCGAAAGTGAATTTGACCTTGTTGCTGTCCAGTGTAACAAGCTTGTAAGCGCCAACATTGGATGTTTGTAAGTGTTTGAGGACATTATTCACGTTGAGTATATTAGAAACATAGATAGGAGGTGGCTTTGGGGGGGGGAGATAGAAGGAGTAGGCGTACTTACGCCATGATCACCATCCTCTAGATCCATGTCAGCCAAGGGTGCAAAACGGTTAGATGTAGCGAAAGGAGAATCAGGTACAGCAGAATCCAGTTTCTTCCTCTTGGAGTCACGTGGGCAAGAACTATCCCGGTTGGGTGGTGCAAAACCGGCGGAAGGCAGGCCGCGGTCGACAGGCCGCATTTGACCAGAGCAATGCGTAGTAGCGGGCACGGGCTGGCGTTGCTGATGAGGTGACAGAGGTTTCTCCCTGGGAGCTGCTTGACGCGGTTGGAAGAGCTGATTGTGGCGCCAGTAGAGATGATGGCTGGTCCTCAGATTGGTAACACGTCTGCATCGCAGAATAAATAAGCTGCCCCGTATCAACGGGGGCAGCCATGGTGTAGAAATGTTCCAATAATGTAATGGATGGAAAGAAAGCACGAACACACAAAGAAAGTACGGATAGAAGAGGCTGTCAAAGTAGCCCCGTTTAACTCCACGCGAAACTGCACGCGAAAAGAAAAACACAAGTCGCACCAGTGAGAGCAAGAGGCAGGCACCACAACACGATGTGAGCTGCCCGGCTGTCAGACAGCATGACTGAAAAACGAAAAGTCCGTTAAATACCAAACTTAGTATTTAGGTTTAGTATCTCTCAAGGATGCGAAAAGAAGATTTTCAAGAAAATCCCCCATCCCAAACTACTCTACATGGAAAAAATTTTGGAAAATTTTGAGTTTCTCAAAAACGGCTCTAACGGTTTTGGTTAAAATGTCATATATTAAAGATATTTACATGACAAGTAAAATGAATATATTATCTAATTTCCTAGGAATACCCTCTGAAGTCTCCATCATTCTGAATGACTTTTGCACTACTTGTAACCCGTGAGATAGACAAAAACGTATTACACAAAAAATGTAGATCTCGTCAAAACAACAATTTATGTGCTTTACATTTCTGTTGTAGAGCTAAGCGTTTCAGAGATATTCCTTGTTATTGGTTTCAATTTTAAAACACATGTTTCTCAAACACGAAGCGCCCGTGTTTCTTTAGTTTTACTCCGGGTCATGCAAAGAAGCGAATTTCAATGACAATCGTATAGCGACAGATTTTAAAACATTTTAAGTAACACTGTAGCCCAGTGTATTCTCTTAGTTCGCTTCTACTCATAAGGAGCTAAGTAATAAGAGCATTTTTCTAATGCTTGTCTCGATTAGCATGAAGTAGAAAGAGGAATAACCTTTTGAAAGATGTCTGTTAATAGAACAAGTAGAAGGTCCTGTGAATGGAAGACATCAGATTCTTTCCGTTTTTAAAATAGTTATAACAAAAAAGTAAAGTTTAACAACAGAAAATTGATGGACCAAATGGCTGCATATTGCAATAGTTACAGGCAAATTGCAACTTAATTCATTTAAAGTCCTAAGCTTACTATGCTGTTATGTGTAATTTAGTTCTCGTGTTTTCATAAATCGTATACATAATATATGGAACAGATTAAACAGAAAATATATTCTCTTCATTTCTTTTTCTTTTTACTCGGCGCATCAAGATGTGTGAACTGTAAACGCCATGGTAAGCTAATTAGTTTAGAAGTGATATCGCTATGTAGCAAAATAGTTGTCAACTGTCACTATGTGCATTTATGTTTAACCTCATTGCAACATTAAGTGCCTAAACCCAGTTTAAACCAATTTCGGTGCCCAAAAGAGAATTTTAAAGTGTATAAAACTCCTACATGTATTAATAATTCTCATTTAATGGGCTGAAAGGCTAAAGAGGACCAACCTGTGAAAATGTCAAATTCAATGTTTCTTAACCAATTAGGTTCCCCTACGTACCCCTATTTTTTACGTGTAACTAATTCTGAGACAAATGCATCCAGTAGTTTCTGAGAAAAAAAAAATTGTTTTAAAAGCTTTTTGCGCTTGTTTTCAAAATGTTGTAACAAAACTTCATATTTATATTCCAGGAATATCACTTTCAAAAAAGTATTGCATGAATTGCAAATTAATTAAATTTTGCAGGAAAAGGTGATAAATTATCTATTCAAACTTTATTATGTTTGTGGATTGAATAGCTTTGCTAATACAAATACATAGTTTTACTTATTTAGAACATTAATTGAATAGTTTTTATTTATTATGATATTAAGTTTCTCTTGTAGAAAAATCCAACTGACTGGTTGAAATGTGCACCGCATGAAGCATTTGGAACACTTACATGCGTTGGAAAATTCATTTAGAGAAATCTACCTTTAATATTTGAAGTGCCATTTGTTACCACTAAAACTTCTATTTAAAATGTCACAATTTAGTGTGTTAAAATCCAAAAGCGAACATTTTCAAGAATTTTAGTCAATTT
Organism: Hymenopus coronatus; assembly: GCA_030762935.1. Taxonomy (NCBI): domain Eukaryota; kingdom Metazoa; phylum Arthropoda; class Insecta; order Mantodea; family Hymenopodidae; genus Hymenopus; species Hymenopus coronatus. The sequence continues at coordinate 64,630,031 of CM060898.1, read as the reverse complement.
TTCATAAGTCTCTTAATAGGTGTGAAAACAAAATCAAAGCCGCCTATATTCAAGTTCAATGAAACAGAAGACGCGGTGAAACAACTGAAGTTCTAGAAAGGGATGCACATTTATTACAACGCTGGTGCAACACTTTCGTTAGCCTTGTGCACCCCATTCCCTTTGCATGAACTCCAAATGATTCAGTGCATCTCAACCCGTTGTCCTTGTAATATTTACTCACGGCGCAACATGTAATAGGACATTATTCAACGCGCTAAAAACCAGCATGGCGGCTTGCACAGCAATGAATTACGTCATTGCGATGTACGAAACACTCTCCACTGTTCGCGGCGTGATGACGTCAGTTCAGTACAATCAAGGACAATACACTTGTCCCCGTTTGCAGGAAGGCTGTTAGCAACATCCTAATTATTTAGCAGATTGACATTATTCTGCTTTTTTACCTCCTGCACAAAAGTGCTCTTTCAAACTAGGAGCAACTAAATAATACCTTCTGTTGTTTTCGAAGACAAAGTGATGGCTACAGAACAAGGACAAAACGTTTTGCTTTTTGCTTTCACCATAGTTTATTGAACTTTCTGATTTTTTTTTGACAAAATCCCGAATGTTTTTTGTCGATAGTGTATTTCCTTGGTTTTACAGAATACGGACATAAACAACAGAAGTTCAGAGGCCTGGATTTACGAAGATAACGAGCTAATTTACTTCATTATTTGAAGTTTACATATATCCTATAAAAGCGTTACCTTCTGTAAATACACAATACATTTCAGGTGATTTCATCAATTCAGGTTGAGAAGAGACTCGCCACTTAGCTCTCGTTATTCAGCAAGAAAAGAAGTAATACCTCTATACTGGATAGTCTGAAGGTGAAGTGTAACACACATTATTGAAGTGCCTGACGCTTGTTTTTTTAGCACATTTCATACTTCCCCTTAATTCATCCCAATCCTTTTATGTAATGGATTAAAAAATGTTTATAATTAGATTTGAATTCTACACTACATGCCTAATCTTGATTGCAGGAATAAAACTAAAATTAATTAAATATATTACGATATATAAATGGAAGAGGATGTTGACCACTGAAACCATTAAGATACTATAACCTAAAAGGACCTGTTTATGTAGTCTGTCACTTTTTCAACCACATTTCAGTTACTTTCAATTGCTGTTAACATATTGTGGTCTGCAAACATTTTAAGCGTGTTTAAGTTGCAATTGTACTTTGGTCAGGATTTTTGAATCAGTGGAAGGGGGAGATATAGACGTCACATGCCCACATCTGCGACTATTGCAAATGCCGCCACACACAACAGAACTGAACACGAGCAACACCGCCTTTCCACTGTCTCATAAGACTGACCACAGCATATATGAATGGCGATAGTGTATATTACATTTGTATTCGACAGTCTATTTAACAGATAGCATATAAGCAATATTCATTTAAAGTATAACAAAATGTTTTAGTAGCAATAATTTAATAGCCATTGGTTTTGTTCACACGTTTTAATGCTTACTATAAATTGCATTTCTATAATTAAGATTTTAGAAAGTGGAAATACCGTTTACTCGCGTAAAATCATATGTTTAAGTTGCGGAAACTGGCTGAGATAGGCCATCGGTGCGAAATGTAGGGCGATACAAGGGGGAATGAGGAAGTTACTACAAAGGAAGCTCTAGCCACGAAGGGGGAAAGTATATCATGCTTTATACCTATACTATTTGGTTTTAAAATAACATTTACCTTCTCTTCTCTTCGCATCTCTTACCCGAAACGGTGCTGCATCATACGACTGTTAATTGTCACCCGCCAAAAATGGCTGATTTTGGTACGTTAATTTTTAGATAGCAAATTTAAATGCGCATTCATTTGGATATTATCACTGTTTATGTAAAAAGAGGGAGATAAAATCTGAAGAAAGCAAATAATATAGAAACACGCTGCTACCTTTACATCGTTAAAGAAAGCATATCTTACAAACCCTTGCCACAGAAGCGCCTAAGGTGTTCCGACATTAATCATTCGGTCGAAGAACCACCCCTTCCAAACAGATGAAGGGAGGAACTTCACACTCCTGTCGCTGAGTTAGTGGGCGATTAAGAACTACATTCTAATTTACTGAGATATGCGACAGGAAATTGAAGTTCCTGGAAACGTGACTGGTTCACTTGATTTTCGACAATGGATAACAAACCCGCTGATTCATGCAGTGGCGTACTACCGTATTTGGGTTGTGTGGAAAGTTACTGTGGGACAGTAAGCAAATCTTTAACAATTCAGGCCTTCCCAATATGTGTATTTTTCTACCCATTTTAATAAAAAATGTTTGCATAGACATGGTTTAAACTACGCAGTAAGAGACCAATTACGAAATAACCCAATGTTTCCCATGTGATAATCAGCAACGAAATAATCAGCTTACATTTCAAGGGACACTATTTCATACCAGATAATCTCAATATTCGTATATGATATCTTAAGTCTTTTTCTGCATTGTATTGGTTTAAAAATATATTAAGCTCTACAAGAACAAAAAGGAACTTCAGGCATTTTGAGACAATTTAAGATATGCACTTAATTATATACTTCATCTACCGCTTATCTCAGGCAGAAGAATTGCATTCCATACAAAACTGTAAGAGCGGTAACTTATGTAACTGTTTAAAAAAACTGTAGAGTTTCAAAGAAGTCCGTTGTGCAACAGAATTTCCCGTTCTGAATTAAAAATCTCATAGCCCTGAGATATTTCCATGATGAATGTAATGGTATTCTTGAATTGTTTGGGAATATCCTCTAATGACCTTTATTCTGGAAGAATTTTGTTAAATATTGCGGAACCGGTAAACCGTAAGAGATAGACAAAAACTTACCACACAGAAAACGTAGATCTCGTTGAAGCACACAATTTATCTCATACATTCTTTTCGTGGAGTTGACCCTTTTTAACATATTTCTTGTTATTTGTTTCAGATTTAAAATACTTAAACTTCTCTCACACGAAAATTTGTAAACTCCTGGCCCTGCATAGAAACGGATTTCAACCACATGGCAACTAGCTTTTAAAAGATTTGACTATCGTTTTAGCCTAGCGTATTCCCTTATTTACCTTTTACAAGGAAGCAAGAAATTAAAACAATTTCTGCTAATGTTTATCTAGATTGTCATAAAGTGGATAGAAGAATAAGCTATTGAACAATAATTTGTTACAGCGATGTAGAGAAAGTCCTGTGAATGGAACACAGCAGATTTTTTTTCAAGTTGCCCCATAAATAAAAATCCCATCTTTTAAGTTCAGGGGACCCAGTGAATCTATCCTCAAAAATGTCCGCAATAAACTGACTCATCAGCTGTATGCGCGGCGGCAGATCCCTGTTGGAAATATCCAGACCAACATCCAATGTCCGTATATTATTTCTGTATCTTTCTGCATTTATGGTGCACTCATAAAAAAACAGGTCCCATTATTCTGTATCCATTTATTGCGCACCATGCCCACATTTTTTGATCATGCAAGGGAGTTTCTTGAACGAAATTGGGTTTGTCTGTACATGATATCGGTTGTGTTGTGATGGCACATGACCATGTAAATGAAACCATACTTCGTCACTGAAGAGTATTAATCGAGGATCGATTGTTCCATCATTAACATTCGTCAAAGTCCAGCTATAGAAATTTACTCGACTCTGGTGATCACGCGGTAGCAATTCCTGGACAACAGTAACCTTGTATGGTTTACATTTTTTGTTTTCCATGCTGAAGCTTTCGAAATGTCAAGTTTCTTGTGCAAGGTGCCTAAGAGATTTTCGAGGTGACTGTTCTAACCTTTCTCGATTTCGTCTAATTTCTGCCCCGTAAGCACACGCCTATTTTATATACAAGCAAACGAGCGGCCTCTTTACTCGGAACACGTACGCCAGGAAATTTAGTTTCAAATGGCCTTACGACTTCCCTACAAGAAGTAAACACTCTTTGTAGTACTTATATACTGCATTTTGAAGCACTCAAGCAAACTAAACATTCCTAATGTTATTCACATGTGAACTGGACTAAAATAGAAGTAAGACTGACGCACGTGGGATGACAGAACAGATGTAGGACGCGCGTTGGGAAATGCAGTGGTCATACGGGCCGTGCTACTGGTGGCCAAGTTTTATAACAAACGTACTGCACCTACTTAGCGTATTAGAGGAAGTATTGTATTCCACTCGAAAATTCGATACCGAGATTCCATCCGAAATATATGTGTTGAGGTCCCCCGAGTACAAAAAAAAAAAAAAAATGTTTAGGAAAAGGAGCGTATGTTGTGGATACAGCATAGCTCAAAAACTAAATACCGAACTTGGTATTTAAGTTTGGTGTCTTCCAAGGATAGAACAAAAGATTTTCAAGAAGATCACCCCAAACTACCCTTTACATGGAAACATTTTTTTGAAAACATTTATTTCAAATATGGCTATGATTTTTTTTAAATGCCGTATACTAAATCTATTTACATCACAAATCAAATGTATATCTTAAATTTTCTGGGAATAACTTTTGAATACCCGTTCATTTTGCATAAATAGTAAACTAAGATATACACAAAAACTTGCTACATAAAAATGTGGAGCTCGTTAAAACACACAATTTGTCATATACATTTTTTGTTGCAGAGATGACCGTTTCCGAGATATTCCTTGTTATTGGTTTCAATTTTGAATTACACATCTTCTCAAATGGGGTCACCTTTCTTTTTGTTTTTCTGGAAATGCAAAGCGAACCGAACTTCAATTATTCATAAACCGATCGGCTTTTAAAAGATTTGACTTCCCCCTTATCCTGGTATATTCCCTTATTTCCCATCTGCTTATATGGAACTAAGTAGCAAGACCAGTTGTGTTAATGTTTATTTTTGGCATGATGTAGATAGAAGAATAATATTTTAAAACAATAATTTGTTTGCAGAACAGGTGAAGACATCAGATTATTTTATTCTTAAAACACAATACTTCTTTAGTTCTTGATGACTTAAAAAAGCAAACGCACAGGTTATTCCTATCAAATAAATTAACCGAAACTGGGCAATCACAGAGCTGCCAAAAAGTAGATAGTATTGAAGCAGATCGATACTATCAGTAAAGCATCCAAAACATTCATTTGAAGTGCAATTTATTTCCTGTATGACTGGATGGATTTCAAAATGCTTGAGCTGAGAGATCGAATTGCAAACGAAGGGCCGAGTCCAGAATCAAGGACATTAAATATAAGGTTGCACTTCTGCATTACCAGACGCAAAAACTCGCCCAATACGGCCACAAACAGTTATGGAGAAAAACAGAGCATCCTAGAGACGTGGTTTCGACAACCACGGCGCCGGAAGCCTACCAACCACACTGAACATGGCGCCTACTCAAATACTTGAGTCTTGTAGCACTTTCTTCTGACAAAGAGTAAATAAAAGAGGTACAAAAGGTTGTGGAAATTTTAAGAATGGGTTTCTAAAAAGTTTTTACAACACTACGATAAAGATTACACATTTGGCCATACGACTACATTATAGTATATAATATAAACGTACTATAAAAAATCGCATTCAGATAACCCTTTCTAGCCCTTTCGTTTATTTATTTTGTATACTTTCATTTTGCCGCATGAAAGACTGCGTTCATTTCATTTATGAATTTTCCAGCACTATTTATTTTTATATACTTTAGCGATAAAAGCGTATTTTTCTATCTATACATCTAACCGAAATAAAAGTTTATAGAAATCGTTTCATTGCACATCTTGCAGGTGCAAAGAAAGAATCATGAACTGGAGTGAGAGTAAAATTTTTAAAGGTGGGTCGTTATATGCTGGCTTTGAAATTTTATACACTTTCTACATCGTGAGAAACAACGTAAGTTGATAGTAATTAAAAAGTAAAATAAATGTTAATAAATATTCGAACCAATACATAGCAATGGCAATGGAAATGGCGTGTCTGGGAATGGTTATCAATTTTGCGTAGGGAATTTATTCCGTAACGATTTACCTATTTTTTTCAAGAATTGTTCACAGAAAAATCAACATATTTTATCCCGCAAAATCTTAAACCTATGATCAACATTGTTAAGCTCGCATCTATAGTGTGCGGTAGCGTGTCTGCCACACTTCAGAGGTCCCGAGTTAGAATCTCGATTAGAGTCGGGTTACGCAGGGACTACGATGAACTTGATTTAACGTGAAGGAACTGAAGAACTATTAGAATGCACTTCAATTTAACGTTACAGGAATTACTCTTGATTGGCAATTATCATTTCATACTGCTGCTTCACGCCGATTGGTTCTAATCGCCATGTGACTTCACTTAACGTAATGGGAAGATAAAGTCACAAGTCAACACTAACTAATGCATTTAATAAGTTAGACTTTCACATTACACAAGTCGTTATGTTACGTCAAGTTCATCGTATTCCCGCCTTTATCAATAGCCTTATCCCTTATCCTGATAAAATCTTGGAATTATAAGCACCAAGGACCCCGAGCTCATTTGAGTAGCATTTCACAATGTCATTCATCATTAAAATATCTTAAACTGAATAATTAAAATATAGTAAAATAAACAAACTGTTGAGCTATTAAAAAACTGAAATAATTGTGGCATGTACAAGTTAGGGTAATTATCTTCTTGGTGTCGACTCCTTTAAAAGTTTCAGAGATGTGGACGTGACATGACGTCCTGTGCATGATTGTTAAATAACCCATTTTACCAACAGATAACATGTAGGATAAATTCATAAAATAATACAAACCTCAATGTCTGGATTTATCCCGTCTAAGGCAAGATGCATTTACCTATGTTCTAAATTCAAGAGAAACTGTGGAAAAGGATGGGGAGGGCCCAACTAAAGGAATCGGTGTGATGGCAAGATTTGTTGCTGACAGGTTTCTATTGGATGCAGATACATTGCATTTTACATTTTGGGGGGGGGGGGAAATCACTCATTACGCAGCATTATAAGATCTGATAATATTGCAGTTATGTGTCCGAATGGCCGCAGGTCTAAGGCATGGTATGCGGGAGTAGACCATACTGGTGTGGTCGAGGTTCGCGACCCAAAGTACCAAATTGTTTGTTTGTTTGTTTTTTCCCATTATTTAACACATCACCTCCATTATTGGGTATATGGGTTAAAAATTGCAACAGGGCAGCACATTAAATTTTGCAAATGAGTTATTTTTCCCGGTAAACTACACGCTTTCAAATTCATTTTGAGGTAGCATACCCCTAAGGTATGTGCCGCATTCAGTTAGATAAGCTTAGTGTCAATCTTAAAAGAACGCTCAGAAAATCAAAAGGGTTCGTTGGAAATGGGTTAAGAGCCATCTTCCTTATTTTGATATATTTAATTTTGTGAACTATTGCCCATTATTTTAAACATCCGGTATTGACGAAAATGGTGCTATCCGAGTTGGAATGCGTTGAATTATACAGGTGCAATTTGTTGGAGACCATTAGAAATAACGTAGGTTAGAATCTGGTTCATACAGCCTGAGAGGCTCTTTTCTACCCCGTCGCGTTATTTAATACGCTTTAAATAATGCAGCACGTAAAATGAACTCATTTACGAAGTATTCCGCAGAAACATAAATTTCAATTCTATGTGAGAACGGGGTTAAGTTTAAACTCGAATGTAATTTGGTTTAAGTGAATGCTAAATCTACGAGTCAACGCGCAAGGGTCGATGCCAGCTAAAACCACAGCTGGGATGATATACACCCAACTTGTAACAGAGTGTGCGCAACAACAAACATCGATTTCGCCATTCTCTATTATTTTCCGCGCTTTTATTCTCCTTTCAAATGTATTTCTTAGTATATTCAGAAATGCAATCTCATAAAAATTTGATTATAAAACACAACTACAGGTGCATTTAGCAAGCTATAGACACACCCAAAGTAGGAAACACTGAACACAAAGAAACTACCCAATCTTAAAATGTCTTCTATAACGTAATTTGTGCAAAAAGTGGGTAGTCTGATGTTTAGGGAACGAATGAATTTTCTGAGCAACTATAGCTGATTTAGAAGTTATTCATGTGTTCGTAAATGAGAGGTTAGCTTCTATCCCTGCATTTCATTTATTATCTGGCGTGTTGAACCGATAGGCAAGATATCCACAGCACAGCACAGCACAGCAAGGTAAGTCATAAATTCAAATCTTAATATTTAACTCACATTCAATGAGCAGAAAATTTTACCTCTTTTTAAGAGAAAAGAATACCAGAAATAGTTCCATTCTCCCTCCATTATCCACGGCAACTTCGAACACCTGATGTCATTGCTATATTTGGCATATGTACCAATTATTTACGATATTGAATAAAAAAACAACCTGTTTATAATACTAAGATTGCATACATAATTTGGTTATTATATTTTATTTCCAACGCTTCTCATACGGTCTGCGTTATTCGAGAAATCCCATCCCATCAACTAATGACTGGACACATGTATTGGCTGGAGACAATTAACAACCGTTATTTCTAATCGTAAGATGACAAAGGATAGATGTAAGCGTAGATTCCGAACTCTGTGGACTGACTTGTGTTTTGGGGGAACTTCGCCTGAGCTAGCCAAGGGCCGAAAGCAACTTAATCACAAGTACACAGGTATGCATGAAAGTATTAACAGATATTGGAATAAAATTGTTTTGCTATATATTTGCGCTGTAACTTTCCCAAATAAGGTAATCATGTATGAAAACTTGTTCATGAATTTATTTAACTAGTAAAGCCGCCTACACTGCTCGTGTGGATAAATTCTTCCAAACCCCTCTTCTATGTGTCTTTCGCCCTCCTCTTCACTGCTGCTATTCCATCCTCCGTCTCTCTTTCTCACTCTCCCCCTAAATTATCCTCTATGTGCATCTTACATGTCATGTGATTATTTGAAACTCGGTAGTAGAGCTGTTGTTTTGCTGCGTTAATAAAAATTAAAACATAAGCAAAAGCTTTATACTCGTTCCTTTTGCTGAACGATCAGAGCTAGGCATACCGTTTCTCAAACTAATGGTTTACGTACTAGAATAGTGATGAAAATTATTGATTACGTAAATATTTATCCTATGGAATTTCGTAAACATAAAATGTAATGCTTATGAACCTGGTTTAGGAAGCAGTTCTCAGAACATTTAATAATAACCGAGATACACAGATTAGAAATGCGTCGCATTACAAATCCTTTTCCTTTGGTTAATTTAGTCGTATGGCCTATTTCCAATAGAAATAACAAAGTTAAAAACATAAAAATGTTACTTCTGGTTTCGGAGTAATCCATTGACATAACCACTAGAGCCAAATCGAAAATTTCCAGAACATATCCGGACACTTTAATTATATGCGGACATAATTAAAATTGCCGCATTAGCAATAGGTAGAAAGAGAAATATAAGAACCAAACTAATACTAAACCAACCCTTTTCGAAAACAGAATGTACACTTTTGCTTACAGACCTCTATGTTCGGTTCATTAACCGAACTGTAACCTGTGATTTACTTGTCTGTACAGTGAATCTAAGGCCGCAAGCTGCGGTTCGATTCCGTTTGAGGTGAATGGACATCACAGAGCGAGGGACAGGTGGGGAAAGCTGAGTATCTATGTTATCTATCACAGGGGTTGAAATCATCGAGACCCTGAACAAAAAAAACGTTAAAGCTCTCCTAGCTTTAAGCCGACATTTCCCGTGTGTGGTCTCCGATATGGCCCATTCTTGGCCAAGTCCCGTTTTGTTGAAAGGTTAGATCCCATGTCACGCTTGACATTCCCGGTTCAGTGAACGGGCAGGTCAATTGTGCTGCCCTCTGCTGCGGTAACAACGGTGCATGCTTTCGTGCTTTTAATGTAATATGGTGATAACAGTGGCTGTAACAGCCTGAATTGAACGTTTTGAAAAGGGTTTTAATGCGCATATAATTCGGACTGATGACGAAAATCTATGTATTTTAATTATTTTGCCATCCGCAGCGACCGCTCAAAAGAAGCAAAACGTTTAGAAAGACATGGCGTCTAAAGTTGTCATGAATAAAAGCTAATATATTTTAGATTTAACAACTAAAAGGTTTAAACGCAAGACCTTTATTAACCATTAATTTAGCACAATTGTTTTGCTCTTTCAATTCCTATTCCTCTGTTTCAATCGTTTACCGGTTATTTGTTTGCCTTTTCCTTTATTCTTAGGAGAGAGGATCAATAAAACAATAATTTTTACTGCATTGTCAATGTGCCTAGAACATTTAAATTTCGCAGTTACATATTTGGAACTCCAGTTAGAGACGACAATTTTTCAGTCAGGAGTACTATTGGTCCACGAGAAGAGGGCGACCCGGGTCTGAGGTATTAGAGGGGGCTTACTGCTAGGGTAGTCTGTTTACTAAGAATTGTAGATATAATTACGCATTCCCAGGTTCTCTTTGCTAACGCCCGAGTCCACAACGATGTTTACCTTTATCGACGAGACAATTTTATCTCCAGGGCAAAAAATGTTTATGCAACACATTCCTCTCGCTCGCCTTCTTAATTTTTGCTAGAGAACAGCGAGCGAACTGCGCAAAAAAACAGGGCGCGCACGTTACGCCGTAAAACTTGAGGAACGAGGTGCTGTGCGATTTTTGAGGACAAAAGAAATAATCCAACTGGAATTCATGGAAAATGTATGCTTATAATAAGGAACATTTCTACATAGTGCACATTCGAAGGTCATGAAAATCTTCCCGATTCTGAACGTTCCGGACAATCAGAAAAATTATAAAATTTGGTTGGGAGGTCCTCCAGCACCAATCTTATAGTCCATACCGTCTGATTTTCATCTGTTTGGTCCCACGAAAAAATTCTTAAGCGACCGCCGCTTTGATTCAGAAGTGAACTGCTTTACGAAGATGACTATACTGAAGAAAAACGGAGTTTCATTATTCACAGTATAACGATGGCAGAAATCTTTCGAAGGATTGGGATCTACATAGAAAAGTAGTTAAAGGATATGGGACCATTGTTATGCTATTGTTCCTTATCTATTTAACTTCTTTTGAAAAAAAAAATAATGTGGTTACTTATTGATCCACTCGTGCCTGTTAACATTCCAGTGTTAATCTTTGTCCAATATTCTTTCTTTAACTTCAATATCAAACTAAAAACCATTTTAATTGAATACGAAGTTGTATGCTCTTAAAACATGTAAGTTTGCTGAAGAATTATAGCGACACATCAGATTCTCTGGTTTGAGAATGGCTTGTAAGCAGGACTCTTCAATATGAAGGTATTCTGGATCTGAATATAACCGGCACGACTAAAAGTATTACAGGACAATGGATAATCTTTTCTTCGAGTAAACATATATCTGCTACAAAAGGAAACATCACTCTTCTTCCATTAGGTTGCGACATTTTTAAACACCGCTACAATGTATTTCACGTATCAGATGGACCACTGATTTTAGAATTTAATCCTCGTTCCGATCAACCTTATGATTTTTAGTTTTCACTAACCCTACGGGAGAAAGCCTGTGCACTTTCTACTACTTCCAAGATACATGCAGATATATTAAGCAAAACCACTATATGAACGAAATAGAATAGAACTCTACAGCACATCACATCAATATAAATAATGCACAATACAGAGGCAACTGCAAGACCGACTGACAACCGTTCATTCATCCTTCAAACGCTCTAATGATCGCTTTGAACTTTTCCAAGTCATTTACTATCGTTACTCCTTGGAATTACAAAGGACAGTGACCATCACTTTTTCGGACACAATGGTTTCCACCTTCCTTTGCGTATTTCACCAGGTGACCTCACTTTAATTTTGTCTAAAGGTAATAAATACAATTGGAAATGTTTGTGGTATTCTGTTTTGAATATAGTCTTTCACCTCAATAACCACCACCATTAATAACATGTCATTTACCATGCTAAAAGTTTTTGCCATCGACGCTGAGAATAATATAGTCAATATTATTAACCAAACTGATGATAATTTTGCTTCAGATTGTCAAATTTGGATGCAAACCACTTCGATTATCCATCGCAATAAAGAGTAATTCAGGGTCCAGTTTTGGAGAATTCTAGATGGAATATAGCTAACGATCAACTTAGTGGCAAGGGCTGCGGCTATATTTCCGTGGCGAAAACATGGATTTGGTTCTGAGGCTAAGGTCCCACGAATTCTGAATCACGTGTATACACCCGTATATTCTAAGGGTTTGCGGTAATAACCTCTCGAAATAGAATTGGAAAATCGGTTACTTTGAAACGGAGCATCTCCTGATTCTCTTATCCCTGACATTTAACGTAAACCTTTATGCTAAACCAGTCAAAATGTTGTGTTACATTATTGGCGTTTTCTTCAATGGAAAGGGATGCATGTGCAGGTCGGTCTCGAAGCTTTAGGGTTTAAAAGTAACTTTGAATAGGCTGTGCAGAAAATACCGAATAGCGGACTCAAGTAGCAAACCTATGAGGCAGTTAGTTTAAATTCTTTGTGGAAGTCTGTTGGAGTCTGTCCACCTGCACACAAGACAACCTTCGAACCGCTATAGGTATCGAGTTTTACCTATGAAGTGTGGCAGTAAACAAACCGGACCTAATTACTTTCTCAACCCTATACATACAAAGCACATGAACAGAAGCAGATACCGATGCGTACCGAGTATCTAGTGATTTTTATGGTTATTAGACTCTGTCTGTTTCAAAAATAGTTGGAGGCAGTTATTTTTTTTTAATTTAACAATCTAGTTAATGAGTAATTACAATTGTTATATCTACTATTAACTATATGTTTAATTTATTTTAAAAACTTGCATTATCTATAATAACTTTCATTATATCCAGAACAAAAACGTAAACATAATTTGTAAAGTTAAAAAATCTGATGTTCCATTCACATGACTTTCTCTACATCTCAGTAACAAATTATTGTTAAAGAGCATATTCTTCTATTTGATGATTAGTCGAGATAAACATTAGAAGAAATTTTCTAATTACTTGCTTCCTTCCAAGAAAAAGGGAACACACCAGGCTAAAACGAATGTCAAATCTCTTAAAAGCTGGTTGCCATGTGGTTGAAATCTGCTTCTCTGCAGGGCCAGGAGTTTACAATTTTCCGTGTGAGAAAAGTATTTTAAACCTGAAACAAATAACAAGGAATATGTCGATTCCACGAAAAAGAAGTTTATGACATAAATTGTGTGTTTTAATGCGATCTACATTTTTTTGTATAGTAAGTTCTGTCTTATCTCTTGCGGTTTACCAGTTACCCAATATTCAGCAAAATTCATTCAGGTCTTAAGAGGCTATTCCCAGAAAATTTAAGATATACATTTGATTTGCCATATAAATATCTTTAAAATACGGCATTTTGATCAAAATCATTATAGCCATTTTTGAAAAAATAAAAATTTCCGAATTTTTTTCCATATAAAGTGTAGTTTGGGGTGGGAGATCTTTCTCAAAATCTTCGTGTCGCATCCCTGGAAGATATTAGACTTAAATTCCAAGCTTGGTGTTTTACCAACATTTCATATTTGAGTTACCGTGTTCATAGACACACGGACCTTTTTCCAAAAATGCTTTTTTGGTTACAGGGACCCTAAAACGTCTATTTCCGGTAAAATCTCGGTATCGAATTTTTGAGTGAAATACAATACCTTCTCTATACACTATGTACATAGTGCGTGTAGAGAAGGTAAAAAAAGAGCTAGCCCAGAGTTTGACAGGAGCATAAGCCTTGGTGTTAAGAGTATGAATCCGGTCTCTCTATTAACACACCTCATACATTTAAGATAGGTGTGATCAAGCTGTAACTCCAAATATGGTTAAATTTCACACTTCTCGTTTCACCAATAGAAAATCTTGCTCTAATTTTACCTCACACAACCAGCTACAAAATGACAGGAACCTTTGGGAAAACACTTTTTCCTGTTGCCACTTTTACAGTAAATGTGTTCATTCCTCACACTGTTTCTGTCCTTAGCAAAATCCAAAAAATAGCAATATTAAGTTTTCAAAAATCGGCAAGATTCTGACGAAATATTTGGTACAGCTTTAAAATTAAATTACGGGCAGTATAGAGAGCCTCGTGAAGAAAAAGCCTTCTTAAAGTTCACTGTCTTAGGTTTAGCAAATATTAATTTTACAACATTTACGCTTTACTTCCATTACCAAACATATCTAAACAAAATTTATCTAAAATAACAATGTTTCTCTTACAAAAAGCAATGAAACCAGTTGGTCATTGCTTTGGGACGCCGCATTTAAATATGCATAAGCATGCAGTGATTTATTAGGGACAGAAGAAGGACTAGCTCGGAAACTGGTTTAGGTAATAAATGAGTGATATTCTTCCATTCATAGCGACTTATGTCAACAGTCTAGTGGTCCAATTCATACCGCAGTAACAAGAGAGCAGGTTAACTAGAAGCGTGGGTCGTCAGCACTTGCTAACAAAGAGTACCGCGATATCTTGAACATCACCGCCCTGGTCTGCACGCAACTCCGTAAAGTAGATAATGCAGTTTACTTGAGGCGTACTTAACCTCAGAGCAAGCACTTTAAGTACCAAGAACATGTTATTGTTCCTTAAATGACAATTTTTACTTTCTCTACACGTACTATGTACATCATGTATAGAAGGTATTGCATTCCACCCAAAATTTCGATACCGAGATTTCACCGGAAATACATGTTTTGGGTCCCCCTGAATCCAAGAAAAGCATGTTTAGAGAAAGGTCAGTGTGTGTGTGTGTGTGGGGGGGGGGGGGGACAGCATAGCTCAAAAACGAAAAGACCATTGGATACCAAACTTGGTATTTAAGTTTGGTATCTTCCAAGGATGCGACACGAAGATTTTCAAGAAACTCCACCCACCCCCAACTACCTTTTACAAGGAACTTTTTTCGAAAATTTTGATTTCCTCAAAAATGGCTCTAACGATTTTGATTAAAATATCGTATATTTAAGATATTTACCTGACAAATATGTATATCTTGAATTTTCTGGGTAGAGCCTCTGAAGACTACTTTATTCTGAATGAATTTTACGGAATTTGCATAACTGCTTAACCGTAAGAGATGGGCAAAAACTTACCAAACAAAAATGTAGAGCACGTTAAGACACACAATTTATGTTATACGCATTTTTTTTCGTGGAGTTGATCATTTTTTAGATATTCCTTTTCCGCTTTAAAAAACCTATATTTCCTTATTTTACTTTCACCGAGTAATAGACTTTCTGCTAATTATTATCTCGATCAGCATGAAGTAGATAAAAGAATAACCTTTTGTAAGAATAGTTTATTTCCAAAACAGAAGAGAAATTCATAAATAGAATCAAATGTTTTTAATTGGCCTCTCGCGATCCCAAAACCGGTCAACGCTCTCCTTGTTATTTTATTTGTGATATATTTGATAGAACATTACTTAATTACAAATTAAGAATAAAGCGACAGTTGTTTACAATGTGTCCTATCTACATAAAAATGTAAACTCAAAATACAAACAAATGGGCAAACTAATTCAAGTTGTTTTCTCCAAACATCTGAAACTTTTCTTTTGGGGTATCTTCATCTATCCAAGGTTTTTGGATATTCATTTGTTCAAGTGTCTCCAAGTAAGCTTTCCTTTTTTAACTCACTTCTTTTCTTCCTCTTTCTGGATTTGTTTGATTCCGTGAGATACTCTTTGTATATTCTGTTAAAGACCACACATTTATTAGCACTGTATGGGCCATACAAATCTTTTCTATGTTTTCATAGAACCTAATTGCGTTATCAGCAGTATTATACATTTTCAGTATGTATATAGGCAGACTATACGTACGCACACACATGAACACAATAGCCTATTATTTGCTTTTGGCAACCACTGAATTAAAATAGTGCTGTATTACACACAACATTCCAGCTGATGTCAAAACACAATTAACGCTTTCAATGAATCCGCGTGTATCTTGTTTTACAAAATCCACCATAACGCACATGTGGAAATTTCTCCTTTCTTCTGAAAACTAGTTGTTTACCTGACTTTAGACATATTTGAAAAGTTTTCCATACTTTCCTTCTTCAGACATTCCCGGACATGATCAAGTTCCTAACATGCCATAAAAGAGCTCCGCATAACAGATAATTTCGTAGAGTCTAATCACCGTTATATCCGCAAAGAAAATAAAGAAGAATACCGAACTTCTACTTTTGCGGTAGAAATCAACAGTTAGAGCAAGGATCATCAGGTTGGCTTTTGACTAAAGCAATGTGAGTCAATTGACCCGATGCTCCTGCAAATCGCCTACTTTGCATTGCTCGGAAAGCAAAAAGAGAAATTCCTTCAGTGTGGTAGCAATATGCAACAGTTTGTGTTTGAAATATGTAATCCCCCTTTCATAGGTTAATACACCGTAGGTTCACGATTAGTACAATTGCTTTATATGTCTTGCATTAGTATTTACATTTCGGTTATGAATATATATATTTATATTTTCATAGGTTTGATGGTAAATACTAATAGCAACATAAATTTTTGTAAAACTGAAAATTATTATAGCATTAACATAATCAAACAACAAGCGTCTTAACTCGATTAATACTATTTAATCGCAGTGAATGCCAACAATATAAGAATAAATTTGTAACGAAAAATGTTTAACATTTATAGCAGTGAATATGAACGGGCATCTTTATAATTTATTGTGATCGAACACAATTCCACAGAAATTCTTCTCTTTGGTAAATGTATTCACTTGCATGGGTTGTGTAATGACGCTACAAACTGAATTTTCTGAGCGCAGAAATGAGCCGAAAAATAAACACTTATTCCGCCACTTTCTATAAATAAGATAGATTCCTCCTAGACAGAAACGTAGGAGTCTATGGCTTACATTTTGGATTGCTTTCTGTTACCGACATTATAAACTGCCACACTCTACAAGGAAGAGGGAGAATCCTTGCTTTCCCATGTTTACGTCTCACTGTGGAACAAAGCAAGCGAGTTGGCGACATCTTTGCCTAGAAATTCCAAGCTCCATTCTTAAAAATAAGGCAACTCCTGCGCACGCCGCGCCCTTTAGAGGTACGTATTCTGAAATTTTGCCAGTAAAAGAAATAGGTATACAAAGAGCTACATTAAGAAGCAATTAAGATACCATTTAGATAATTAATTAGCCGTCTCTCTTCCGCACCGCGAACACGCACAATGACGGTCGGCTGTTATGTTTACTACATTCCCCATGACAATGCACCTCGGTCACGTACAGTAGCGGATGTGGCCCACCGTAACGGAAGTGATATAACCTGGGTACCGTTCGAAACGCAACTTGCCAATAACCTCTCCCGTAACAAAGAAAATGGCCTCTCACCGACGTTACTTATTGCTTTTACTAGCTTCAAAAGAGACGAAACAAGACGAAAGCTGGAAGATCGGTGATCAAAAGAGGCAAGAGAAGAGAACCGATTGTGAAGATACGAGAATAGTTGCAGCCAATAATGATAGAAAAGCTGTTAAAACAGGGGTTCACAACTTGCGGGGAGCGTATGCGAGTCTTAGGAGGGGGCGCAGGGCGATTTGTACTTAGTAAAATGATTATATAGAGGCTCGAAAAAATTTACATTATTTTAAAATATTAATAAGACTGTTGTCACGGTATGTAATTAAAATGGTTGACTGCTTTTTCTTCTTTTCCCAAGCTTCTGCACAGGCAGTCATGCACTACCAACAGTTTGCAAAAAGCCATATTCAAAAACAAAAGATAATTTTAAAACCTCAGGTCTGGAGGAGTTTGGAGTAAAACATGTCGCATTTTATTTTCGAACTTCCAGAGTTGCGATGACTGTCATTGTGGATTTTGGTCCACTTGTTTCTGTGAATCAGATTCTCCACTCAGACTGTGAAAACAAGACTGCGTGTCTGCTAGATACTTCGAGTGATCTCTGTAGTACACTGCTACACATTTGAGAGTGAAAATAAAGGCAAAACAGTGTCAATAGTTTCACCGACAAAACAAGCTACTTAATTACTAAACTAGTTTCAAACTATATGGCTTAATTACTTTCAATAATTGATTTAACATAATGTTTGTAAAAATGCGTGTTTATTTAAATATGTGATTGCTATGTTGTCTTTGTTAAACTTCTTCCCTTCTATATTGAAAAATGACAGCGGGGGTGTAGTGACTTGCCAAATATTATAAATCTTATTTGTTACATTCACACTCTGCAACAAACTATTCTTACAAACCCTTATTTTTCTCTATTTCACGTATATCGATATAAAAGTTTGCAGAAATACTTTTATGTACCTCCCTGTCGGTAATAAGGGAATGCAATAGGCTAAATCCATAGTCAAATCTTTCAAGAACTGGTCACTATGTGATGCATTGACATTTTGTTATGTTTGATTCATGAGAAAGAAAAATGAATTAAAAAAAAAAAAGAGTTGACCTCATTTGTGTGCTTTAACGAGATCTTCATTTTTTGTGTAGTAAGATTTTCTCAATCCCTTATGGTTTAGCAGTTATACAAACCACCCATAATAAACAGGGTTTCTGAAGTCATTCTCAGAAAATTCCACACATTACATTTACCATAAAAATTTCTTAACATATATTTTAACCAAAATCTGTAAGAGCCATTTTTGAGAAAATCAACATTTTCAAAATTCATGTACAGGATAGTTTGAGGTCGGGGCATTTTCTTGAAAAATTTCGTATAGCATGCTTGCAAGGTGTTCTTTAATATCAAATTTAGTATTCTACAGACTGTTCGTTTTTTAACTATGCTGTTCAAAGATGTACGATCTTTTATTAAGTTTTAATTCAGGGCGCCTCAAAGCATTTGTGTTGAAGTCTCAACATCGAAGGTTTGAATGAAATTAGGGACCTGATAAATACTGTCAGAAAAAGTATATGTTCCTACATATACACGCAGCGCCTTAAAATAAATATTGCCATATCTTAAACCTTAAGCTTGTTCCTGTTTTACCGTGCATTTTTGGGGCATTTTGTCTTTATTTTGATGGATATCGTCGTCCCTTCAAATAATCACTTATTTAAAATGTGAAAATAAACCCCAAGCCTCTTTCTTGTTTCGGTTCACAGCCGTTACGTTCATGTTTCATAATCCAATTCGGATTTCTAGAAAACTTAGCACTGCCTTTGTATAATCACTTGGACAGGACGCATTTTTCTCTGACATTTTTACACGACTGGTACGTTACCCGTTCGTCTCTCAACAAAGAAGTGGGCCAAATCCTTTTTCTCATTTAACACAAGACAAATTATCACAAATTCTTTTTATATCCAGGGCGTCTCCGGGCATTTCTTTAACCCTAGAGTTACACAGCGGATGGGGGAGAATAATGGCACGGCTTGAGCGGAAAATCGTTTCAACCAGGCTTTTGTTTGGATAAAAACGATTAAGCGGAAGAAGAAAATTAAATCCAGGACACCAGCTAATCTTCGGCACTCCTTCCCCAATGGATATAACGCATCATCTAACCTTATTCGCTAAACGTTTCAGCAGACAATAACCAGTGTGCTGATGTGCATCAGTTTCTCTTAAGGATGAAACTTGAAAGGAAGTCTTTGCACACGATTTTACGAGACAACGCCCATTCAACATTTGACCATTAACTCTAAATATGAAGTACAAACAATGTTACCGTTTTATGGTAGATGATTTAGCTTCTAAACAATCTCAAAGTTTACATGTTTACCATTCTATATACAGTTGTAGATATTTGAGTTTCCAGAGATATTTTTTTAATATTTTCTATGAATCTTTCAAATGCAAAGCAATAATTATATGTAATGCTATAGTTGCAAATTGTGAACAAATTCTCTTAAGAAATGACGAGAGGATTTTCATATGGATTTTTAAATCACGCATCCATTTACTAGGATTATTCCACTAATAAAATCTATAAACTACACGTTAAAACTTACAGTTAATTAATTGGATTTATGAACATGAATTAAAAGCGATGTTAAATATTTCTAAAGTGTTATAAATCTTCATTTTTCTCATGTTAGGTGTCTTGTGTGTTAAAATATTTGTCATCTGCTGTGTTGGTATGTGCGGGCTCATTATCTTTCATTTGATGTCCTATTCGTAGATTGGCAGATCTGCATACATGTTCGTTATACCGATTGTAATGGGATAATGTCCAGTGATAATAGATATGGTACACAATTATTATTGTAAGGATTCCCGATTAGTAGATATGACATTTCAAGCACATGACAGGTTTGTACATTTTATGTATTAGTCTTTAAAATTGAAAAGCCAACGATATCCAACAGCAGTCCTTTAATCTTTTGGTTAAAATCTATGGGGAGGGATCTGAAATAAGTAGTTACTTACATTTACAATAGTATGCACTCTTTCGGGTAACAAAAATAAATATATAACTGTATTCTGGCTGTTGATATTTATCTGATCCAGATTTCTGATTTATGTTGAAGTTAACGTTTTGTCGTTTAACTGTAGCAGTTTTTTTTTTTTTTTTTTTTTTTTTTTTTAAATCTGTAGTGACAATTATTTTTACAACAATCCTTACAAGAGCAAATGTCCATCACATCTTAGTAAAAGTCACCATGGGATATTTCAATTCTAACACTTGACACATTCCGTATATAATATAAGCTCATTCCATTGCTAACTTAATTCATAAATCCTGCATTGTCCAATTTTTATGAAATCGCGTTCCTACGACTATAAGAAAAGCATAATGTACCTTCGCTTGGCTACTTTGGCCTGGCTACCGAAGGTCATATAAAATATACCACTGATAAGAGAAGTACAAATTCTACAGAAATTCTGAGCAAAAACTAATTATAAGTTGAAAGCACTCTTTATATTTTATCAGGCAATGTAACAAAAACCGACAAGTTTTGACTAGGCCGAAATAAGGTACACCTTTTCAAGGTGCTTGAAGAGGTAATTTACACATGTTTACACATGAACAAGCCGTGCGTTTTAAGAGATTTGTAGGGGGCATGAAGTGATACACTTGTACTTATGAGATTGAAGTACCGTGATCAAAAGCATATGTATAAAATTGATATGGGTTATTCACCAAAGCTGTTCAGATTGGTATCTAGTTTCACCTATTTAAATACGAACTTTGATACAATTTTTGCATTAAACATGCACGGATGCACTAGTTTGATGCAGACTTTCGAAAAGGTGGCATCATTTTCTGGATACGTAAATTATTTACCATAAAGTTACTTAAAAACCTGTGTGTTTCTAGAATACAAGCATTCTGGTATTATCTTCTTAGTATTAAAGTTTGCTTTTTGGGGGTAACCAACAGCAAAGACTGAAAATGGTACCGTCGTGGTATGCTATTTCCTCGTATATCGTAACACGCAGGATTAACAATTCACTTTACAATGAAGCAGTAATACATGATAGCTACTGTAGCATTTTTTGTTTAACTTTCTCTGCAATGTATATAATGTATAGAGAAGGTATTGTATTACACCCAAAAATTCGATACAGGTATTTCACCGGAAGTACATGTTTTCAGACACCCTGAATCCATAAAAAGTATTTTAGAAAAAGGTCAGCGTGCGTGTGAGTGTGTGTGTGCGTGTGGATAGCATAGCTTAAAGTTAGTTAAATACCAAACTTGGTATTTATCATCCCAGGGATGCGACACAAAGACTTTCAAGAAAATCGCCCATCCCAATTACCCCTTACATGGAAAAATTTTCGAACATTTTTATTTTCTCAAAAATGGCCTACGATGAGTTTCGTCCTTTAAAAGCCGGTCGCTATGTGAAACAATTGAAATTTCAAGCTCTTTGCTTGACGGGAATAAACAAATGAGAAACGAGAAGAAAGATGTCTTTCCGTTTGACAAAAGTTTAAATGGCTAAAACTTTAACCAATAATACGGAATATCTTGAAAACATTAACTCTACAAAAAAATGTATATTACATAAATTGCGTGTTTAATGAGATCTACATTTTTTGTGTAGTGGTTTTTTGTGCATCTCTTACGGTTTGCCAGTTATATGTCATTCAGAATGAAGAGGTCTTTAGAGGCTATTCCCAGAACATTCAAGATACATCGTTTGTTACAAAAGGTATTTTAAACAAAATCGTTAGAGCCATTTTTGAGGAAATCAAATTTTCAGTTTCCCCCCCCCCAATTTAAATGGTAGTTTGAGGTGGGGGATTTTCTTGAATATCTTCGTGTTGCATCCTTCGAAGATACCAAAATTAAATACCAAGTTTGGTAATTGACTGTCTTCTTGTTTGGGGGCTATTCTGTCCACACACACCGACCTTTTACTAAAAAGGCTTTTTCTTGGATTCAGCGGGACCCAAAACATGTATTTCCGGTGAAATCAGTATCAAAATTTTGGATGCATTACAATATGTATATAGTACGTGTAGAGAAAGTAAAAATGCCTTGGTAAGGCTGCTCTATACAGAGGCCTTTGGAAAAGAATAAATGAACGGAAAGGGGAAAAACGTACTGCTGAGCATACATGACATCTTCACGTACAAAGGAAGAAAAACGGCACACAATGCCGCCACAACAAAAGCGAAATAGAATACAAAGAATTCTAAAATAAGGAAGCACCCTTCTGTGTGGAAATGCTTGTAACAGTGACATCGAGGAAGGAATAATCCAACTGATTGAATTTTATTAAAAGAGGGCGTGACCGGATCCGCGGAACGGGCGTTGAAACCCGCCTTACAAAGTAATGTGTGTTGCATACAAACACGGGAAATGTTACTTCACCGTGAAAAGCGGGAATACGACCCCGACTAACATTTACAATTCTGTATTTCTTATGCTCTGCAGAGTACTTTTTAACCGCGCATACTAAATAGTTAAACTAACTGTTTAAATATATCAATGAATCTGCCTGACATCATAAAACACAAAGCAAAAAAAAAAAAAAATGCATTTTTAATGAAAATTGGCCACGATTTGACATACAGTTACAAGTTTTGCAATAATTACTCAATAGATATTATTCGGAAATGAAACATAAAAAGAAAATATGCAATTCCTGTTCTATTTCGAGGTTTGTATAGGCCACCTTCATAGTAAGAGGGATACGTGACTTTCTTAAACCAGAGGTCCGAGTTTGGACCTCGTTTGCAGTGGGTTACTTAGATAAGGATTTCTGTGTTACCACAAAAAGAAATGTACGCTATGTTCTATTGCCTTTAGCCCAGTTCATTCGATATGACCAATGCGATTTAAGGGTAAACTAATAAAAACCAAATCTCGGCAAATGTGGGAAAACAATTTAATATCATGCAAGTCAAATATTTTCAGATCTTAAAATGTATGTGCTTTGGCCACTTGTGCTTCTAGCATTAAAAATAATTAACCTTAAAATTCAAACAGGAAGTGTGTTAAACCTATAATTTAATTATCGTCACATACAAGTTTGAAATTTAAATTTCGAAATTAATCGTAATCAATGAGCATATTTTTACAATGACTTCTAAACGACATACGCATTTTGTATGACCTGATCACGTAAACTCCGGGGGGCTCACTTAAGATACAAATAATTGAAGCATACATAATTTTCAGGTACCAGTAAAATTCGATATCGTTTAAGCATTTTTAAAAAAGCAATATCGTCTGTAGATGTTAAAAAAATATTTAAAAACACCACTTCATTCGAAGAAATGTTGTATAACTGATAAACCCTCTATAGGCAAATTCTTGGTACATAAACATAATTCACTTAAAAAAATGTCAATTTATTTTGAATAACTATTTGGGATCAGCCAATTCCGAGATATTCCGTTGTTACTGGTTACGTACGAATATTAATTCTCCCCCACCCTACGGGTCTATAAACAACCCTTGCTAGCATTATTTTAGGCCCGTGGATGCGGTTCTTTTCACAAAAAATAAATTTTCGCAATCATATAGTAATTTGTTTCATATTTCCTAAATACTTTTAAAGCTCTTTTTTCTAACAAATGTTGAAATGTATCTATAAACTTCTAAATAGAATCTTGCTTAAGTATACTTCTCCTTCGTATATTCAAGTCTAATTTAATGTTTTTCTACATTTATCATCGATTTAGCATTCCAAACCTACAAGGTTAATATATCCAAATTATATTTAGGATTTCTACATAAAGTATTTCTTGTAAGGTTTATTTTTAATTGGTTTTATAAATTTGCGCTTTTAGAAAAGGCGTCTGAAAAAATTTTAAATCCTTTAAAATTTGCTTTCCAGAACTACAGATATTTAATAAATAAATGAGCCTACAAAAAGTATGTACTGTTTTGCAACCTATTTTGATAGAATTTAACATTTACTAAATCCCGAGATTTCTTTTGAGTAAAATTGAAGAGATAAAAATGAAAATCTCGCTGAAAATTGGCTGATGTTTCACACAGCATATAGACTAGCAGTAAAATCCGGAATACTGAGACAAATAAATTGAAAACTATGCAAATAGCACCAAACTAATCGCAGAATAATCAGGAATACCCCTAAGTTAAACAAAAAAATCGAAACAAAACAAAGTCATTGCGAAACACCACGCCTCTGTGGTTACATTACAGAGGGTAAATAACTCTCAGTACGCTAAATACAGACGCCTACACCGGAACGCAATGCTTGCTGCTTTTGTTACAACAGCGCAACTAATTCACACCTGTTCACTGTACCGACTCTTCCGACAAATATGCAAATGCTACTGAACTTTCTCTAGCTTTGTGGATACACACCATCCGGATTTTGCCGAGATTCCTTTGTGTGGTCATTGGTTGGAAACTGTGTCAAAAACGATCAACTCCACGAAAAAAGTGTACGACATAAATTGAGTGTTTTAATGTGTTCTACATTTTGTGTGTGTTAAGTTTTTGCCCATCTCTTACGGTTTAGCAGTTATGCAAAATTCCGTAAAATTCATCCAGAATAAAGTAGTCTTCAGAGGCTATTCCCAGAAAATTCAAGATATACATTTGAGATTTTAATCAAAATCGTTAGAGCCATTTTTGAGGAAATCAAACTTTTCGAAAAAAGTTCCATGTAAAGGGTAGTTTGGGGTGGGAGGAGTTTTCTCAAAATCGTGTCGCATTCCTGGAAGATACTGAACTTAAATGCCAAGTTTGGAATTTTGCCCGCTTTTCGATTTTCAGTTAGCGTGTTCACAGACACACGCACGCACCGTTTTCTGAAAATGCTTTTTTTATATACAGAGAATCCTAAAATATATATTTCCGGTGAAATCTCGGTATCAAATTTTAGGGTGGAGTGCAATACTCTCTATACTCTATGTACAGAGTACGTGTAGAGAAAGTAAAAAAGAATCTTGCAAAGACACGTAGGAAGATCCCAACAATCCATCATATGGGCTAGGAATGCACTAGAAAAGCATAATTTTCTTTACACTGCGTTTTCCTGTTTTCAATTTCACAGCAGCTATTGAATGCAATGGAATAGAACTTCTAATAGTTACATTAAGTGTAACCAAAAATATTAACATGAATCATTTTTTAAATTAGCTATAAAGTTATAGCTAAGATACGGTAATAAAATATTTCTCATAACTACTGAATGTAGTGGAATGGAACTTTAGCCAATTACCGTTAGTGTAACCAAAAATATAACAAGAATCATTTTCCAAATTAGCTATGAAGTTAAAGCTAAAATACTGTATTAAATATTCTAGTAAACATATATTTCAGTACCAAATATGTGTGTTTCATTCACATCACGTTCTTTAGCCGTTCTATATACAAGCTATTCCTATCTATTAAAGATTATCCTTATTCTACATTATCTTAATCGAGATAAACATTAGCAAATTGGCTGTTCACTTACTTCCATGTAAGTAGAAGGGAAATAAGGGAATATACTAGTCTAAACCGATAGTCAAATCTTCCATTATACAAAATTCTGCAAAACTCATCCAGAATAAAGAGGTCTTCTAAGTCTATTCCGACAGTTCAAAAATTAAACTTAATTTGTGATGTAAACACCTTTAATATACTATTTTTTGAGAATTCCCCCCCCCCATGTAAAGGGTAGTTGGTGTGGAGGGATTTTCATGAAAATCTTCGTTTTGCATTCTTGGAAGATACCAAACTTAAATACCAAGATTGGTATTTAACGGTCTTTTCGTTTTTGAGCACACTGGCGTTTTTCGAGAAAAAAATTTCGGACTTAAGGGACCTCAAAACATATTTCCGGTGAAATCTGGACATCGATTTTTTGGGTGGAATACGACATACCTTTTCTAGCTACTATGAACACTGTATGTCTAGAGAAAGCAAGTTGTTAGTTTTATGCTCCTGCAACTGTTATCTGAAAATTTTGAAATCTCTGCGCGTTTTCGATTAATATTTTTCTTCCCTGAAGTAAGGGTACTTTCTTTGTTAATTGTTTCCCATTTTATTACAATTTAGACATCCTAATTCAATTCCAAAACTCTAATCTTACAACTTTATACGGCAACGTGCAATAATTTTCCTTCCTTTCTGCCGTTTACCTCGCAAGTTTCCCTCTATATTTGAACTTCACAACTCTTTTTGCCGTATTCGTTTATTTTCTTTAATGTGCCATGTTTACTTCATTTTCGTTCCCTTTTCCATTCATGGCATATTAACGCCCCTCTTCTCTCAGCAAGAAATATGAACTCTTGCTTTCCTCCTCCGTCTCCCCATTTAAATGAGTCGGAATGCAGTGGCACATAACTTGAGTGTTAATTAGAATTTCCTACGCCGTTTGCCAGTCGTTTCGTGACTCAAGCTGTGGTTGGATGAGTAAGGTGGAAGCGGTTTTGATTGGCGATGGAAGGCCGGAGGTCAGCCAAATGCCCACTCATGACGTCATCTCTAGGCCGCGTGACGTGACACCACCAGAATAACTATGCAATAATGATGTCATTCATGCTATGAATGCTAATGTTAGACTTTTAACGTTTTAAAACACTTTAATCATAAGGAGATTGTCTAATAGCGCTACACGTTGCCGCTCGATGATGCTTTACTTTATTCAAGCATTATTCTTACTTGTATCCTTTTGTTCTCTACTAAGGCAGCAAAGACAGAAATTTAGTCTATTCCGCCAGACTACATCCCTCTATTTATACTACAACTCTATTAGTTTGGCTAGAAAATGTTCCTGGCCTGGAACAGAGAAACCAACAAAAGAAGCATTCTGGATAGATTAGCTCCTTGCTCCTAATTCTTTTTTAATAACCTCCCAGCTCTCAGTATGCTTCCGCGTTCCCCTTCCTTCCTCTGATTGGCTAACTTACATATCTGAATGACTATATACCTCCAAGCCCCGTGCAATACAAGGCCAGACCATAAAAGCGAAGAAAGAAGGAGAGGAAAAAAAAAAAAAAAACAGTCTTATAAATGAGCGTGCTTTCGTCGTCCTGAGAGGCAAGTTTAAACCAAAGGAACTCATGTGTTGACAACTTACAATTATTCAATTGTTGCTCATACATTTTAATCATACTGTTATGAAATGTAGCTTTCACAATTCCCTTCGAACACATTAATGTAAATTATGTTAAATAAAGGATTAATCCTTGCTCCTTACAAACTTGCCACACTTCCTCTACTGGCTAGTATTTAACTATATACGAATAAAACCTAATTGTGTGCCACGCAAGGATAAGCACTCTTGTTAATTGCTGTCGCCATCCAGGGAGGCAGCTTTCAAGCAATAGATCCTCCCATCTATTTCATAATAAGAATTTACATGAATTTCAGATCATTAACTTTCATAACAGGTACAACATTTAATGTCAGGTGGCAAAAGGAGCTGGTCAACAAAACATCCAATTACATTAGCATGCTCATCACATTTATGTTTGCTTTGAGTACTACAGTAATACCCTATAAATTGTTTTCATTTCACTCCGCCCTTTAACGTTTGACACCATTGTGCTTCTCGCGTACCATTAAATTTTGTGCCTGCCATAATGCATATACAGTGGTGACATTAATCCTGAACACTTGCTTCGTTAAATTAGTTTTCAAATTTGAATATTGCATTCAGCTCTCATTTAGGATAATTCCTATCTAATAAAATATAGCCAGGAAGTATTACTATAATATATTATTGAATATTTTACAACAAACTGAAGCTAACTTGGCCCTAATGAATTAATTTGGCCCAAATTTGAAAAATATATTCTTTTGTTAATATATACACGTTTTTTTTTGTCAGTAATTTGAAGAAGTGTATTAACTTTGGGAACCATGAACACACAATCTTAAAAATGCCACATTTCTCCAATTTTGGGCCCTCCCTTCTATATAAAAGTAATAATTCATTATATTTCATATTGGCTAGTACAAAAAAAAAGTTTAATTTCCAAATATACTTTACATTTTCTTGTGCATTAAATATTATATGTAATGAATTATTACTCTCATGTAATATGGGGCTCAAAATTGGGAAGATGGAGTATTTTAAGATTATGGTATTGTTCGTGATATTTAAATGTCACAATCCTAAAATTACTAGCTTTTCGAAAATTTGAGACCTTCTACATAATATAAAAGAAGAATTGTGATTCGATATAAAATTAAATAAAAATATGCGTATATTTATAAAATTATATATTTTCCAAAGTTGGGTTCAAAATAACCCATTAAGGGCCAAATTAAGTTTTCCAGTTTATGGTAAAAGGTTGAATATTGTATTGTGGTAACACTTCCTGGATATAATTTATCACATGAAATGGTATTAAATGAGAGTTGAATGCAACATTCAAATTTGAAAGTTAATCTAACAAGAAAACGTCCAGAATTAATGTCACTACTGTACTTGAGTCATACGGTTATGAGAATATAATTTGACAATTTTCTTCGAATATATTAAGATAATCATGTTAAATAAGAAACCAATTTGTACCGCATAACGAACTATTCCAAGATAGCAGCCAATAAGAGGTGACTGGTGCACGTGAAAAATAAAGAGATAAAAGTCTGATGTGTTCCAGTCATTGACTTTATCTACATCTAACAAATTATTATTAAAAATACCTTATTCTTCTACCTACTTCATGCTAATCGAGACAAAATTTGCAGAAATGGATTTGCTTCCGTGTAAGTAGAAGGGAAAAAGGTGGTACACTAGGCTAAAGCGATAATCAAATCTTTCAAAGGCTAGCCGCTGTGATTGAAACTCCTTTGCTTCTGACAAATTCCGTATGAAAAAAGTATAAGTATTTTAAAGTTTAAACCAATAACAAGGAACATCTCAGAAACGGTCAACTGAATAAATATATATGTATATGACAAATTGTGAGTTTTAACGAGATCTACAATTTGTGTGTAATAAGTTTCATCTATCTCTTACGGTTTACCATTTATGCAAAATTCATCCGGAATAAAGAGGTCTTCAGAGGATATTCCCGGAAAATTCAAGATTTACATTTTGTCACGTAAATTTCTGTGATCTATTATATTTTAATCAAAATCGTTGGGCCATTTTTTAAGAAAATCACAACCATATTGAAATTGGAACTAATATACTTCCAATAAAAAGTTTTTCGAAAATCTTTCCATGTAAAGGATAGTTTGAGGTGGGGCGGCTGTTATTGAAACTCTTTGTGTCGCATCCTTGGGAGATACTGAACTTAAATACTAAGTTTGGTACATATGGTATTTTTCGTTTTTAAGCTATGCTGTCCATTGTCAAACAAACGCACAGACCTTTTTCTAACAATAATTTTATTCAGGGGGGTATTTCCGGTGATATCTCTTTATCGAATTTTTGGCTCGGATACAATACCTTCTCTATACACTATGTACATAGTTCGTGAAGAGAAAGTGAAAGGCAAAGTTATATGGAATCAAGTTTAAATTTGATCCAGCTAAAAGCATCTATCAGTGTAAGAGGAGGACATTTCGGAACGGATATCAGATGAGAACAGCTGATGAGACATCCGGATAAAGGTTAATTGCATAAGTTGTGTTGTGTTAATCTCGACTGATAACTAACCAGATAAAACCAGTTATACTTCAGGTGGTTTTTCCTTTAACAAGAGCTAAAATTATGACACGGTTGTCATGTTGGAGCATAGCAACATTTCCGATCGCAGAAATGAATGAGGAAACACTGAATTCATGCAGGGATTTTTGTACACAAACTTCTGTTTAACGGTGCGAAAAAGAACAAACATTAAAGGAATCTCAAGCAAATTTACTTATATTTACATAATTACCAGCTTTAGCCATTCATCAAAACATGAACCATTTATAATTATTTACAGTTTTCATTGCCTAGTTTTTAAACTATACTTCCTAAAATATCAAAGTTCAATATTTATATTTCAATTAAAAAAACGTGTTCCATTTGCATGACTTTCTGTGCCTGTTCTGCATACAAACTATTGTTATAAAAGATTTTTTTTTTTTATCTACACCGTGGTAATCGACAAAAATATCAGAAATTGTCTCATTACTTGCTCCCTAGTAAGAAGGGGAATAGGCAAATGCACTAGAATAAAGGGAATGGTCAAATCTTGTAAAAATTGGGTGTTATGTGAAACAATTGAAATTCTGTTCTCTTTGCATAAACAGAGCAAAACAAAAGAGATGAAACGTAAGATAACGATCTCCTGCTTGAGTCAAGTTTTAAGTAGTTTAAAACGAAACCAATAGCGACAAATACCTCGGGAAAATAAAAAATAAGTATATCACAAATTGTGTATTAACGAGATCTATTTTTGTGTATCTCTTACGGTTCAGCAGTTTTGTAAAAGTCCTCTAGAATGATGAGGACTGCAGAGACCATTACCAGAAAATTCTAGATAACACGTTTTTAATGTTAGTTTCTTTAACGTATAGCCGTTTAAACAAAATCGTTAGCCATTTTTGAAAAAGATCAAAATTTTCGAAAAAAAGTTCCATGTAAAGGGTAGTTGGGTTGGGGGATTTTCCTGAAAATATTCGTGTCACATCCTTGGAAGTCACTAAACTTCAATACTAAGTCCAGTATTTAACCATCTTCTAGTTTTTGGCTCATACTGTCCAAACCCTAAACACACACACCATTTTCTAAAATGTTTCTTTTTTATTTAGGATTCTCAAAGCAAAAATGTCCGGTGAAATCTCGTGTCGAATTTTAAGTTGATAAGCAGAATTTCTCTACCTACATGTACATTGTACATAACTGATAGAGAAAGTAATTATCACAATCTCTTGCTTCCCAACTTCCATGCTTTAATATCTGCAGATGGAGTTCGGACAAGGAAGTTCTGAAATTAATTTCTACCTATAGCTTCAGGCATTTGCAAGCTACAAGTTAGCCTTTGTTTGGAGGAGTGTTTGTACGTGCATGTCACATTAAATTTGTATTAACGTTGAATCCCCATGCGTTTCTGATTAATGTTTACCTTCTCTACTCATATATGTAGAGATGTTAGATTCCATCTAAAACTTCCAAGTCGAGATTTTACTAAAAATATACGTTCTGAGGCCCCCTGAATGAAAACAAAACCAAAAAGAAACTACTTTTAGTAAAAGGTTCGCGCGCGTCTGTAAACAGCATAACTCAAAAACTAAAAGACCGTTAAATACCTAACTTTATAATTTAAGTTCAGTATGTTCCAATGACGCGACACGAAGATTTTCAAGAAAATTCCCCTATCCCAAACTACTCTCCACATGGAAAATTATTAGAATATATTTTATCCCTCCCCCCCAAATAGCTCAACGATTTTGATTACAATTCCATAGGTACGTTTAAGATATTTTACATGACTGAAGTTCTCAAAATAGCTTCTGAAGAGTTTAAAGAGGACGGCGAGATTGTTTTGAATTAGAATTATTCTGCTCATTGAAAACCTTTCCATATGTACATCTTTTAAACGCATTATGGAGGAAAGTTATAAGGTCCATTCATCGATATAACGTAAAAGAGACCATGCTCGGTGATTCTCACTCTTGTCTTATACATTATCTTTTTCGATCAACCTCATAGCTTTAGACCAGGGTTAGAAGTAGAGTTCGGTCAGGGGTCACGAAATTGACGGATTGACGTTCGGTGCACACAGAATATAACTATGACGTGATGGAGTAGGCGTGGTATGTACAGCCCCGTACTATATCTCATGACATTGCTCACTGCCTGGCCTCGTTCAGTTCCTGCTGGTAGATAAACCAAGCGAACATTGGAGCAGAGCGCAGATTGAAAAATGTCGAAAATATAGGCGTTCGACACTGAGCAAGTTTGTGGATGATTCAAACATATTTTGAGTGACAGGAGGAGAGCCTTTTCTTTTGATACAGTAAAGATGTATCTGGTAATTCACTGCAATGGATTTTTGGGTGATTTTGGTTGATTTATTTTCATTGTAAATTTGAAGCTCTGCACATTAACATCCTGCATTTTTTGTATGAAACTTTATACCTTTATTTGTAAAAGTAAAAGGTGTTTTATTTACTAATCCTGTAAAATAATTGCTTCATTGTGCTACTTTATGAATTAGAACGACGTATTTCTCAGTACATGTAGTGAGCTACTTTTGGAACAGATTATATGGAGTGGAGTGACGGTTGCCAAGCAGGAAAAAATGACCTTGAGTGGACTGGTGAAAATGAAATACTATATATAATTACTGATAGCTTCAGTATTAATGCATGCGAAGATATTTCCTCTGGCGGTCGCACCCACAGAACAAACAAGTACTAGTAAGATTAGCTTCCATGTATGACCTAACTACGGTTGGCTATAACATTCGGCTGATAAAATACTCAAGGTTATTTCTGCTTATCTGCACTCCGCTAAATGGAGTATAAAAGACAACTTATTTCCACGTTTGTCACACTTATTTTATGTCTTACTGGAACTAACGTGAACAGAGGGATGTGAATGAATACCAGTATTGCAAACCAGTAAATGCCGCTTCCAAAGAAAATTATACGAAACTCCTGTGTATTGCTTTCCCTATCTACAGAATCATACTCTGTAACATTCATAGTAAATTACCACTTCACAACCAATATAGGTAGTCCTTTGCAGCTAGCTCAATGCATTTTATTCACGTTACATTGAACAGTTAATCTGATGTCACACTTAATAATAAAAAAAACGTGCTGCATTTTAACTTTCTCCTCTTGTGTACTACTGGTTTTCACTGGCAGCACAGTATTCATCTTCAGTCAAACCTTGAAAGGTTTTCACCTACATTTAGATGGCAGAGTTCATCAATGTTTTCCGTCCTCTTTTCACAGCTGGTCTTTTAATCTCTCACAGATTCGTGTATCTTCGGCCTTTTTATGTGCATTTCATGCCTTTGTTACCTTTACAAACTCTTATTACATTGTATGTAATTGTACAATTAATCTGTTGAGAACGTGAACTTCATGTTACACTATACCACTCTTTATTAGTATAAATGAAGTATTCCCTCCTTTCCAAAAACTTCAAACCGTGGGATTGTTGCGCATGAGCTGCTGTGCAAAGGTTTGATGGTCTCGTTGTTTTAATTAGTAAATGTGGTTCTGTCGTACATGGAGGTGAACGTTGTTAGCGAAAAAAAAAAAACATACATAATGAACAGGAACTAAGCTGGCACCAGCATTGGCGTTTCAGTGGAACACCAACTATTTTTATACCTTACTTTAGGTTTTGAAACAACACAAATGGCAGATGTACGTGCCTTAGTTTTGTATATGTATTCGTAATAGACGTTCAATAAGTTAGTGTATATATAATGGAACAATTTACCTTATATATATGCGACTATAACTATGTACTGAAGCTATAATAATTGTTAATATACCAGCGTTATTATATTCCCACCATGCTATTCAAGATAAACGATAGCAGAATTGGTTTTATTGCTTGCTTCTTTTTAAGAAGGGAAATACGGCAATGCATACGCTTAAGCGATAGTCAAATCTTTTAAAAGCCGGTCGCTACGTGAAACAACTGAAACTCGGTTCTCTATGCAAAAGAAAGATGACTTCCCGTTTGAGAAAATTTTAAGTATCTTAAAACTGAAACCAATAATTCGGAAAATGTATCTCGAAAACTGCTAAATCTACAAACAATATATATGAAACACACACACACACACACACACACACACACACACACACACACACACGACACAAATTGCGTGTTTTAACGAGATCTACATTTTTTCTGTAGTACGTTTCTACCTATCCATTGCGGTTTACCAGTTATACAAAAGTTATATTAAACGCCATCCATTATGAAGAGCTCTTCAGAGGGTATTCTCAGAAAGTTCAAGACATACGTTTCATTGTCATAAAAATATATTTAACACATGGCATTTTAATCAAAATCATTAGTCATTTTGACAAAATTAACATTTTAGAAAACTTGTCGCGTCCTTGAAAGACGCTGAACTTAAATACCAAGTCTGGTATTTGACTGACTTTTCGTTTTCGAGCTCTGCTGCCCACAAAAACATAAATGGGCATGTTTCTATATATTTTTTTTAATTCAATGGTCTCGAAATATGTATTTCCGGTGAAATCTCTCGGTGTCGAATTTTAGGGTAGAATGCAATACCTCCTCTATCCATTATGTACATTGTACATCAAATGGAAATGGGAGTTTTATTTATGGACGTTCTGCAACTGACGTTCTCAGCGTCCCATTCTATATTGGACGTGAAAGACCGCTCAATTATGCTCAGAGGCCTCTCTATCAGACTTGAGGCTCTTTTACACGCCGTAAATCTACGACGCGGGAACAGCTTTACTTCCCTCTCGAAGGAAGCCTCCTTGCTAAGGATTTTGACGCCCGAAAAACTCCCGCAACCTTTGGCATGGTAACCATTACACCACGGAGGGCGACACATTGTACATCGTAATACGTGCTAGAGTAAGTAACAATATATGCCTGTTCCTTATTGTGGAATATTTTGCATATCTATCCATAAATTGGAACAAAAGGGATACGTTTCTATTCCATATTTTGGAACAGGGGAAGTATTACCACCAGTACTCCTCATTTGCGCAAATTCTTTAGTCAAGCTGCACCACTGTTAGCACTCTTAAAGACTACATCCAGCGATATTGTAGGGCTTCCTATTACATGGATGTACGATTTGCTGCACGTCTGAATCAACTTTATTCGCACTTGTCAGGACCCCATTAAATATCGTTCAGCCTTTCCGAATCACTTATAACGGTGCAAAAACCAATTTCAAATGTGAACACGTTATTAGCGCTGTGCGTGGCCTGATATCAGAAAGCGATTGCCATCGCGATGTTTGCTGGGATGCTGACAGTCAGATGAGCGACCGACACACTTTCCCTGTAGCGAGAGTCTATTAATAGACCACATACATACGGCATCTCACTTCAATATTTTATGCGCCAGGCACGAAGTCGTCTTCCGGTATGCTTCTAGGGTGCTTCAGTCTGTTCAGCGGATACAAAATTGGCACAACTGCATTTTCTTCGTTTTGCTACACGTTCCTATTTTCTTATAAATAAAACTGGGAAAAAAATTACTTGTTTCCTTGTAAGAAGAGAAACAAGGGCATAGGCTAAAGCGATAGTGAAATATTTTCAAAGCTGGTTGCCATATTTGTATGGCTAGGAGTGACAAATTTCCGAATGAGAAAAGTATTTTAAAGCCGAAACCAATAACAATGAATATTTCAGAAACGATCAGTAATAACAATAATAATAAACAACCATATATAATAAATTGTGTGTTTAAATGAGATCTACGTTTTTTGTACAAGTTTTTGTCTATCTCTTAAGGTTTAACAGTTATGCAAAATTCAGCCAGAATAGGTCTTCAGTGGTTATTCTCAGAAAACTCAAGATATACATTTTATACGTCGTGTAAATATCTTTAATGTACGATATTTTAATCAAAATCGTTAGAACAATTGAGAAAAACATTTTCAAAAATTTGTCCATATAATGGAAAGTTTGTGATGGGGGGATTTTCTTGAAAATCTTCATGTCGCATTCTTGGCAGTTAAACTTAAAACCAAGTTAGGTATTTAACACTGTTTTCGTTTTAGAGCTAAGCTGTCCACAGAGGCACAGGAATCTTTTTCTAAAATTATTTTTTCGGACCCAAAGGACCTAAAAACATATATTTCCGGTGAAATCGCGACATCGAATTTTGGGTGAAATACAATAAATACATACCTATTCTAGCTGCTATGTACATTGTACATACGTGCTAGATAAAGTAAAAATGTGCGCGCGTGGCCTTTAAACGAAAAGTACATTAAATACAAAACTGTCAATTAAGTCCTGCGTATTCCGAAGATACGACACGAATATTTTAATGAAAATCGTAAACTACCCCATCGATAAATGTTCGTTATTTTTCATTTTCTCAAAAATTGCTACAATTTTGATAACAGATATTTAAGACAATTATATCAAAACGTTCGTAGAGTTGATCATTTTCGAGATATCTTGTTTATTAGTTTTATTTTTCGAATACTGAAAAATGCAAAATCAACACAGTTTCTTGCAATGTCATGAAAAAAGTACGGATTTCAAAATCTGCGTTTAGTGATCCATTTTTAAACACTGGATTACAGTTTCAGCTTCAACCATTTTACCCTTTTAGTTACAACGATGATCAATATTAAGAAATGTTTTACATTTAGCTCCCCCCCCCCTTAGTAATTATCATCCTTGTATTTACCTAATGCGTTGTGAATTTTCGCAAATCTCTCTCTCGATTGATACAAAAATCATAAAAAAAAAGAACTTTTTAAGAATAGTTTGCGAAAAGAGAAAATAAAAATACTATAATGGGTAGAAAAAGTTAACTCATCCGACATTTTAAACCAATAAAGACAGTGCTTACGTCAGAAATATATTGCAATATTTCACTTAGTGTAATTTTGCACTTAGAATGTATATGCACTTCCAAACATGATACCGAATAACCAAGTATGAAAAAAAGCAGAAAATTGATAGGTAGGCTTTGTGTATTCTATTCCATACATGTGATGGCCATATTATTTGAGAACATTAAAGGAATGCTCCAACTTACAATGAAAGACAAGAGATGCTCCAATTTCTTTCCTGGCTGCCTGTTATCCAAACCGAGCTCTACTTCGTTATTTACCCAAGATCTTTTGTTCATTCATGTCTTATCACAGAATATCACATAACAATCATGACTTTTAATGCACACAAAGGGAAAAGGTCTGTGAATTAAATGAAACATGCTCCTTTAATACATGGCAATAGAAACGATAATTAATAACCTACATACTGTGAGGAATATTCCAAAAGTGATGTTCAGAAGCACAATTTACTATCCGCAGTACCGCACTGACTATTCGTGTGGCTAAAATCTTGATTCGGCTTACGGCACATATCGATCTTTTTAGCTTTGAAGCCCAAGCTATTAGGTTTATAGTCTGTACGAGCATACTTATAGTGTTAAGGGGACCAACCTGTGAACATTTTAAATTCACTGTCTCTTAAGCAATTAGGTTCATTTTTACCACATACTCTGAGTATTGTTACGTGTAACTATTTCTGAAATTTTGAAACAAATACATAGAGTAGCTTCTGAGAAAAAAGCTTTGTCCCCCCCCCCCTTCTGTTCTACCAATAGAGCTTGTGTGCGCTTCTGTTTTCAAAAGTTTGTAACAAAACTTCATATTTACATTAAAGGAATGTCACTTTAAAAATTATCGCATGAGTTTCAAATGAATTAAATATTACTGCAGGAAAATGTACGATAAATCATACTTTCGCATTTTTTCATTGGATTAATTAACTTTGTTAATACAAATTCATAATTAATTTTATTTAGAAGCTTAACTCGATAATTTTATTTATTATATTACGGTTCTCTGGTAGACAAATCAAACCGACTGTTTCAAATGTGCACCGCAAGGAGCATTTTGAACATTTATAAGAATTGGAAAATGCATTTAAAGAAACGCGCCTTTTAATATTTGAAATGCCATTTTTACTTTCTCTACCGCACTATGTACATAGTGTATAGAGAAGATATTGCAATCCACCAAAAAATTGGATACCGAGATTTTACTGGAAATACATGTTTTGGGTCCCCCTGAATCCAAAAAACGCATTTTTACAAAAAGGTCCGTGTGAGTATGTGTGTGTGTGTGTGTGTGTGCGTGCGTGCGTGCGTGCGTGCGTGCGTGTGGAGACAGCATAGCTCAAAAACGAAAAGACCGTTGAATACTAAACCTGGGATTAAAGTTTGGTTACTTTCAAGGATGCGACACGAAGATTTTCAAGAAAATCCCCCCACCCCCAACTATCCTTTACATGGAACTTTTTTTTCGAAAATATTCGTTTTCTTAAAAATGGCTCTAACGATTTTAATTAAAATAGCGTATATTAAAGATATTTACCTGACAAATAATATGTATATCTTGAATTTTCTGGGAATAGTCTTTGAAGACTATTTTATCATGGATGAATTTTACGAAATTTTGCATAACTGCTAAACGTAAGAGATGGACAAAACCTATCACACAAAAAATGTAGAGCACATTAAAACACACCATTTATGTTATATAATTTATTTTCGTGTAGTTGATCATTTTTTATATATTCCTTGTAATTGGTTTCAGCTTTGAAAAACGTATACTTCTCTCATGTAGGAATTTGTCAACTCGTGTCCATACAAACAAAGAAGCTTCATTCACATAGCAATCAGCTTTTGAGTATCACTTTAACCTATTGCACTCCCTTATTTCGCTTCTACTTACAAGGAAACAAGTAATAAGACTATTTCTACTAATTTTTCTCAATTAGCACGAATTAAATAGAAGTATAAGATTTTTAACCATAATTCGTTGCAGAGATGTAGAGAAAGTCATGTGAATGGAGCACATCAGATTTTTACCATTAAAACTTCCATATAAAAGGTCACGCGATAGGTGTTTAAATTGCAAGTGGCTAAAAACAACTTTTGACACATTAAACTACAGAGACCACGGTATATTTAAGTGATAAAATCCAAAATTTACAGGAATTTTAGTCAATTTCCCCTTAAGACACCTACGAGTTTATACACTGTTCAGTTTTACTGCTGTAGACAAACAAAAAGAAAGGGCGAGAGCACGTATTGTACTGTCGAAAGGTATGAGGTAGGTAAATGATTTTCGAGGGTACAATGTATGAATAACACTGCTTAATAGTGTCTTATTTCTCGAACGCCATTTGAACTTTCAGTTAATATATTGATTCCACTTCACTTAAAATAGTTTTCGTATTTTATGGTAATGTTTACGAAATCAGTCACTCCAAATCCGTTACAGACAACTTTTATAATTAATATAGCAACATTTTGGCCAATAGCTAGTTTACATAATGAAATGACCAAAATATATAACCTCATAGAAAATGCTGTAAGGTGCAGTATGAAGAAAACCAAACTGATAACATAAATAACGTCAAACCTAAAGCAGAATGTTTAAAGTGACACAACCAAATACTGATAATCATTTTAAGTCTGAAACCAATCATACTGTGAACTTTAAAATGGATCATGTAAAATCACGCTGCTGCATACGGAAATAAAACCTTAATACCTTATTTATACAACACTGGAAAAAAACACTGCCAGTCATGTGATATTGCTAGGTAGGTATATAGTATAGAACTCCCGCTTTAGCTATTTATGGCACCACAGTAGGTGACACTAATGATACATGAATGATGATGGAGCACCGGTGGAATGCGATGGCGGGGGAAACCGGAGTACCCGGAGAAAATCCGCCCACCACAAATCTCACATGCGGTCGCTTGGGATCGAACCCCAGCCTTCTAGGTGAGTGGCCTAACCACTCGGCCACGGCGCGGTCCTAATTTTTCAGTTGCTATATACATTTCATCTAATGTACAGCATGAATTACGTATTTGTCCCGCTCTGCATTCGTAGAGGGGCGAGGGGCTCGTCTGAATAGTCAGCAGAGCTAGCATACCAATGAGTAAATTTACGAGACGGGTAATAAAAAAATCTGATGTTACATTCACATGATTTTCTCTATGTCTCTGCAGCAATTTATTTTTAAAAAGCTTGTGCTTCTAAATATTTCCTGCTAATCGATAAAAAATTAGCAGAAATAGACTCATTACTTGCTTCCTTGTAAGTAGGAGCGAAATAAGCAAGTACCATAAGTTAAAGTGATAGTCAAAGGCTGGTTGCTATGTGACTGCAGTTCCTTTGTTTGTATGGACACGCGTTCACAAAGTCCTGTATGAAAAAAGTATAAGATTCTTATAGCTGAAACCAAAAATAAGGAAAATCTCAAAAACAATCACCTCCACGAAAAAAATGTATATAACATAAACTGTGTGTTTTAAAGTGCTCTACATTTGTTGTGTGGTAAGTTTTTGTCCATCTCATACGATTTAGCAGTTGTGCAAAATTCCGTAAAATTGGCCCAGAATAAACTAGTCTTCAGAGGCTATTCCCAGAAAATTCAAAATATACGTTTTATTTGTCAGGTAAATATATTTAATATACGATATTTTAATCAAAATCGTTAGCCATTTTTTAGAAAATCTAAATTTTCGAAAAAAGTTCTATGTAAAGGGTAGTTTGGGGTGGGGGTATTTTTCTCAAAATCTTCGTGTCGCATCCCTGGGAGATACAAAACCTAAATACCAAGTTTGGTACTTTACCGACTTTTCGTTTTCGAGTTATCGTGTTCACAGACACGCGAACACACACACACTGAAAATACTTTTTTTGGATACAGGGGACCCTAAAACATATATTTCCGGTGAAATCTCGGTATCGAATTTTTTTATGGAGTGCAATACCTTCTCTATACACTATGTACAAAGTACGTATAGAGAAAGTAAAAATGGACTGCTCTACGTAGGGCTCAATAACTTACCTATTGCTTTCTTACTGAACCTCACTTTGTTCTCTAAGTGTAAACCACTCAGTCGTAAAATAAAATGTACTTACCAACTTTTTCCAGTCAGGGCGACGACCTAAAACAAAAACATTACTTTAGTCAAATATCATTAAGATCTAAACAACACATGCCATAACAGTATATATCCCGTAAACCCAAGATGGTAAAGAGTAGAGGTAAAGCCTACTTTTTAAACACCTGAAATAACTGCCCAATAGCGAGCGACATATAAAACTTGTGAATAAGAAGTGAGGCTCGATTTCTAACGATAATTATTCGATTTAGTTCCATTAATTACTAATAAGGTCATTAGCATTTCGAATGGAAGTTTCAAACTGCCATCCATGAGATGCGATAGACAGGAACTAGTAAAGGGACACTCCAAAAGTTAGAGATGGAGGCAATAAAATATTAAACATTTAGATGTGATCATTCCATCTTTCCAACATATTTTCCATTGCACTCTATACACCGTCTCACCCTTTTAAATAATTTTTTTCAAATGCTAAACGCCACTTTAAGTCCCAGGATTCATAGCATAGCCAACTATTATGGTCAATTAATATTGATTTAATTGTTTTTTCACACAAGTCTTGTGTCGAACAGGAATTGGATAGGGAGAGTCAGATTAAAAAGTACTTACAACATTATAAGTCGCCATTGGGGTAGGTCATCTCAAAATAAATTGAGATCACTTGTAGTTTACCGGGAAACGAGTCGGTTGAGAAATTCAGTGCTATGCTGGCATATTGCCATGGTAGCTCAGTGGTAGAGCAACCGGTTAGAGACCGGGAGATCCGTGGTACACATCCCTGCTATGGAATTGAATTTTTCAGTCTGACGCTACCTATATAGATCATATACTTGTCAACACTGCTCATTCGTTTCAATTTTGTAGGGGAACTTCTCCTGGGAAGATCCAGTCCGATGACTCTCGTTTAGTTTCCACATCATAGTGGTAAATCCAGACTTTGTCACCTATTACAATGCTAAATATGTTTATGGACCTTGCCCCATTGAATTTTTCAATCATTTCCTGATACAATTGCACGTACTGAGCTTCAAACTGAAGTTAGGGAAAGTTGCTTTGGTTTACCACAGCTCATTGTTACTCAATCTCAAAACTTTTGGAGTGACTCTCGTACTATCAGCGATTCTGAAATTACCAATAAATCCAAGAGTTACTTTTAATACGACTAATATATTATGAGTTGACCAATTATAATTCCGATTAAGAAACCCATATCACCACGTGGTGAATCCAATGAACTAAGCTCGGAAGCACCATAACTAATAGCTTCCCTTGTAAAAACAACATTCTTCTTAAATCTTAGTAATCTTATATGTAAGAGTAGCATCTTAGAACTAACGGCGAACACCATGAAAAATAGTATTGTAATATATCTACGGCTTGGTAATAATGAAAGTTGCATGGACATCTGGTTCGAATGGAAACTGAAATGTGATAATCATGATGCACATGATTACGCATTTCTTACCAATATGATCATATAAGATGAGTCGAAGTTTCGTCAAAACATCCGTTGGATGTCAACTATAATCCACACAAGTGTGATATTTTAAAACAGCTATTCATTTCAATACAGAAACACAAGACTAAATTATCTTAATGCGCTCTTCATAATCGCAGCAAATGCATGGGTGACCCCACCACTTCCACAATGAAGCTACATACGTGATGTCTCTGAAGGCCAATTATATAATCCATCACTTTCCACCGCCTTTCTCCGAC
The DNA here is from genome assembly GCA_030762935.1 of Hymenopus coronatus. Classification (NCBI taxonomy): domain Eukaryota; kingdom Metazoa; phylum Arthropoda; class Insecta; order Mantodea; family Hymenopodidae; genus Hymenopus; species Hymenopus coronatus. The sequence continues at coordinate 64,587,411 of CM060898.1, read as the reverse complement.
AACGCCCCCTTGCTGTCTGACGTAATATGCAAGAATATTCGCATTCTTACATGCCGATACACCGCGTCAGTTCCATAGAAACACGTTTCTCCGAACTGATAAAATCCTAATGCCAAATATGGGTTCACTTATTTTTGCTCTAAGTCAGGTGTCCGCTTGCACTCCCACAATGAGTTCCAGTTTCTGCTCGACTTAGCATTTGCATAAAGCCCATTCTCTACAATGAACCAAGTTCTGCAAACACAAAGTGATCAAAGGAGAGATGACGTATGTATGTGCATTATCTAAACTGTTGAACGTTTTATCTTTATTCAGTTATCTCGTATCTTCGTTGGTAACGCAGAAGGCTTTGCAAGTATTTCCCTCAAATGTTAATCTAAGCCCAAATAAATTCGCAGAACTGAAAAACCAGGTGTATTCCATTCATGACTTTCTGTTCTGAAAGCCGTTCTTAAAACAGTTTATTCTTCCACCTCACGCTAACCAAGATAAACATCAACACAAATGGCCTTATTACAGAATTCCTTAAAGTAGAAGGGAAATAGGGGAATAAACTACATAAACCGATACTCAAAATTTTAAAAGCTGGTTGCTATGATTGAAATTCGATTCTTGCAGTGTCGAAAGTAAAACAAAAGAAAAAGGAATGACAAATTCTCATCTGTTGAAAAAGTCTATTTTAAAATTGAAATAATAACAAACATTTCGGAAATGGTTAACTCACAAAAAATGCATATGAAAAGTTGTGTGTTTTAACAAGATCTACATTTTTGTGTAGTAGGTTTCTGCCTCTCACTTACGGTTTACCAGCTATGCAAATGACCTCTAGAATGAAGAGGCTATTCCCAGAAAATACAAATTTATTTTTTATTTGTCATGTAAGTATATTTAATATCGGCATTTTAATCAAATTCACCAATTTATGAGAAAAACATAATTTTCGAAGGTTTTTTATTGTGAAGTCTAGTTTGGGATACGGGGATTTCCTTCAAAATCTTCGTATCACATCCATGGAAGATACTTAAAATACTTGGTATTTAACGGACTTTTCGTTTTTGAGCTATGATGTCAACACACACACACATCGGATTTTGGATGGAATGCAATACCTTTTCTACCTACTATGTACGTAGAGAAAGTAAAAATAGCTATTGAATCTGAAGAGGGGGAAGTGTGTGTGTGTGTGTGTGTATGTGTGTGTGCGTGCGTGTGCGTGCATTGTATGTGTGTATTTTAAGGTGATATAATTGTACTTTATCGCAAATATTACTTTTGAAGTTGTAATACTACTGATACAGTATCCTGAGTAACAGCAGTATTCTTTGCTTTAATACTTGCGAGTTTGGCGTAAAACCTGTTAAGTGACAAAACTAAATAAGGCAGAAACAAGCAATCAAAGTTTACAAAAATGTATTATGAATTCAAAATAAATTACGAAATAAAAGGAATACAATACCACTATAAATATTAATACAAATCCTGAGGTCATTGTATTTTTCTCCCTTTCTTTTTTCTAAGTAGATATAACTACTTTGTCACAATAAGGGGTAGCAATAACTACACAAATGCAATATTTTCTTTTTTTTTTTAAAAAAAAAAAACAATGTTAACCCAAAAAGTATTGGGATACAAAATTAATCAGATTTTGTCACTGAGGTATTGAAAGTTTAGTATCGCTAAGTTACTGCTTTTATTTATAATTACTATTACTCGAATTTTCAATTGCGCTGCTGGAAGGCCTGAAATTGTAATACATATGATGTTGAATAGGAGAAATCCATTGCAAGCTTCGTGTCATCAATGTGAACATGATCTGTAAATTTCTGAGGTCATTTGTAGGACTAACTCTCGTTTTCCTGATTCCAATTTACCATTCTAGGATAATATCAACTAAGAATGAGTATATGAAAACCTTATCTTCAATGTTCAGATTGCTTCGTGTTGGTCACGAGTTGTGAAGCTGAAATTTCCAGTTTACCAGGGTGTCTTAGAAATAATCAATCGTTCGTGCGCCACTAGAGCACTAACAAGCTTGTTGCATCCACCTTAATTCATGGTAAAGTGCATTAATAAAGTATCAAATGTCATCGACTCCTCCTTCCCAGATTGTAATATCTAAAATGCCTCGTTACTCTGAATATTACTTTCCCTATACGTACTATGTACATAGTGTAGAGAGATTTCACCGGAAATACATGTTTTGAGACCACCTAAATCCAAAAAAGCATCTTTAGAAAAATGTCCGTGTGTGTGTGTGTCTGTAGGCAGCATAGCTCAAAAACGAAAAAACTGTTAAATACCAAACTTGGTATTTAAGTTTGGTATCTTCCAAGGGTGCGACACGAAGATTTTCAAGAAAATCCCCCCACCCTCAACTACCCTTCACATGGAAAATTTTTCGAAAATTTTGATTTTCTAAAAAATGGCTCTTAACGATTTTGATTAAAATATATATTAAAGACATATACTTGACAAATAATATGTGTATCTTGAATTTTCTGGGACAAGTCTCTGAAGACCACTTTATTCTGGATGAATTTTACGGAATTTTGTGTAACTGGTAAACCGTAAGAGATAACAAAAACTTGCCACACAAAAAATGTAGACCATATTAAAATACATGATTTATGTTATATACATTTTTTTTTTTTCGTGGAGTTGATCGTTTTTGAGATACTCCTTGTTTTCAGTTTCAGCTTTAAAACTTACAATTTTCTCATACAGGAATTTAACAATTGCTGTCCATACAAACAAAGGAACTTCAGTCACATAGCAACCATCTTTTGCTATCACTTTAACCTATGTTACTCCCTTATTTCGCTTCTACCTACAGGGAAGCAAGTAATAAGACTATTTCTGCTAATTTTTTCTCACTTAGCATGCAGTAAATAGAAGCATAAACTTTTTAACAAAAATTTGTTGCAGAGATGTAGAGAAAGTCATGTGAATGGATTATATCAATTTTTTTTATTAGTTGCAATTTTTTTTCTTCTCAAACCTGTGAACACAACCCTCCAAGAGATGAGAAATATCTTGATTTGATTTCCTATCCCCAAAATCCTCCCTTGGAGATAATTTTCCTTCCAATACAACTATTTCCTTAGCCAATCGCTGCTTGCGCTGTCAGTACGTATGAAGAAGTTGCAACAGGTTTCTTTGCACGTCTTAAATAGTCCTATGTTTCCACGGAATGAGCAGAACGGAAAGGGAAAAAGACAACAAACTGATGTGTCCATTCACATGACTTTCTCTACATCTCGCTAACAAATTATTGTTACAAAACTTATTCTTCTATCTACTTTATGCTAATCGAGATAAATATTAGCAGAAATGGTCTTTTTGCTTGCTTTCTTGTAAGCACAAGGAAAATAAAGGAAGACACTAGATTAAAGCGATAGTCCAATCTTTTAAAAGCTGGTTGCCGTTTCTCAGCAATGCCAGGAGTTGACAATTTTAAGTATTTTAAAACTGTAACTAATAACAAGGAATATCTCAAAATGGTCAACTCAAAAAAGGTATAGGACATGGTAAATTGTGTCTTAACATATCTACATCTTTTGTGCAGTTTAAGTCTTTGTATCTCTTACGGATTACAAGTTATGCAAAATTCAACAAAATTTATCCAAACCTTCAGAGGCTATTTCTAGAAAATTCAAGATATACATTTTATTTGTCATGTAAATATCTTTAATACACGGCATTTTAATTAAAATCATTAGAGCCATTTTTGAGAAAATTCAAAATGTTCAATTTTTTCCATGTATAGGCTAGATTGGATGATACTTAACTTAAATACCAACTTTAGTATTTTACAGACTTTTGGTGTTTGAGATATCTTGGTCACACACTGACCTTTTTCTAAACATGCTCTTTTTTTTTTTAATACACATAGGGAACCCTAAACCTTGTATTTCCGGTAAATCTCGACATCGAATTTTTGGTTGGAATGCAAAAACCTATACATTATGTACATAGTACACGTAGAGAGAGATCTCGTAATCTCGACTTGAAATTTTTAGGCAATTAATAATAATTAATATAATACATAAACATTTAAATATTAAATTTAATTCTGATAAATATATAGGTTCAGATGTATAATTTAAGTTGTTTAGGTTAAGTTATTAATCTGACAATTGAATATTTATTTTATTTTGTAAAATTAAAAAAAAAAAAAAAAAAAAAAGTTTGTTAAATGAAATAAGGTCGGAGATATTTGCCCAGATGTAAGCAATTAGATATTGGGGTATAGTATTCAGATTTTATTTTTATTTTTAGTACACGTAGAGAAAGTAATAGTAACAAAAGACTATGTGTAATAAAATCGGAATATTTTGACATGTGTAGCCAAAAATGCTTGATACATCCATGCTAATTTTGTAAACACCAAATACGAAAATTGTATATAATAATAATAATAATAATAATAATAATAATAATAATAATTATTATTATTATTATTATCGTTATTAAACAGGGACAATGAGTGTGTGTTCAACAAAACAAAATAAAATTGGAAGACGGCTGAGACTGTCTCCATGGTCGAGTGGTCAGCGAGGTCCCAGTTTCGATTCCCGGCTGGGGCGGGGAATTTTTATTTAACCAGAATTATTCCGTATCTCCCACAGAATCTGCAAGTATGTATGTGAGAGTGAATGTGTGTGTGTGAGTGTGTTTTTTTTTTTTTTTTTTTTTAAGGAAAATAAAACGATTTAACTCCAACGTAAAGAACCTACAGACGATTTGTTTCTAATGCAAGCACCTGATATGACCTTAGATGTTAAAGGGGGCTACATAAATGAAAAAAAAAAAAATAAATAAATAAAGACGGCTGAACACGACAGCCGTCATTTCATTTGTTCTTCTCACACATTGATTATTAAATTTTCTGTTAGTTTCATTGGCAGAATTTTTAAAAGTAAATAAGTACTTTCTAGGGCCACTGTACTTCAGTAGAAATTTCGAAGAATGGAGGCAAGCAAGTTAAGTTGTTTCTAGAGCGTCAGAAACAGAGTCTAGTTAAACAAAGAAGTGCAATATAATCTCAGAGAACACGAAGGTAAGAACTAATATCAACGACAATAAGTTGTTTGCTTGTCGAGAGATTCCACTTTGACTTTCTGTTGAGCTATTGGATTTTCCAAGCCATTCTCGAGTCAAGATTCCTTCAACTGAGATTAAATCTGGCTGAAATGACAGCCAATTTCAATGCCAAATACTTGTATTTTTCCATAATGTAATGTAACGCCTACTACTTCGGAAAAAGACTCGAGAAAACTCGGATGCGTTGCATTCACATTTCATTCATTGTATGACTTTCTCTACTCGAAACAATTCTTAGAAATATGTATTCTTCTATCCATTTATGTTATAGAGAAACTCTCATAACACACTTCGTTGGGTATAAAAAGATCACGTAAACTAAAGCGATTTTCACGTTGTTTTATAAGCGGATCGCTATGTGATGGTTTTATATTTCTTATACCCTGATTATCAGGAGGAAAAATGTGAAGACTCTATATATATAATAATAATAATAAAAATAAAAAAGAATAGGAAAAAAAAAAACTAGATATTTCAAAATCCAAATCAATAAAGAATATCTCTAAAACAATTAAAGTGTGACAAAATACGTGCTTTAACGAGATCTGTATTTTTATTTAGTAAGAATATTGAGTGGTGTTCAGAATGAAAAAGATTTCTTTCTATTGCCAAAATATTCTGATATGAAGTTTGTCTAGAAAATATCTCGTTTCAGCCATTGTTTTTTTAAAAAATAACAAATCACAAAAATGTTTACCATGTAAAGGATGGTTTAGAGTGGAGATTTTCTTTAAAAATGTCGTGTTGCACCCTTGGAAGACGAAGTTGAATTACAAGTTTAGTACTCATCTGATCTTTCAATTTTTACCTACGCTGCAAGCATGCGCACACGCAATTTTTTGTAACGATTATTTTATTCAGTCGACCTCAAAGCGTTTATATGCTATGAAATCCTGGCCTAGAATTTTTTTTTGAACGCAATACTCTTTACTTAATAGATAAAGCAGTAAAGGCAATAAAAATGAAAATTTGGTAGTGGCAGCTGCAGCAAGAAGAAACTTTAAGGAAAGAATATTTTCATCCCCAGATGCCTGGCATTACTGCTTGCAATAACGAAAAACTTATGCCGGCTATAAAAGAGTTCTGTAGATCAAAGGGCAGATGGCAAAGCAGACAAAACAAACTTTGAAGAAACTGGGAGGAAGTTAACAAGTCCAGTGTCTGGACAGTATAGTTAAAGTCATAACCTTCAGTACGCACACTGCAAATAGCTAATGACGACATGCAGTGCGATAGTGATCACTTTGTCACTAATCGGTTTCCTTGCCGACCCAATGAAGATCTGGGTTAAACAGCTTCCTTGAGATACCTTAATTTCGAAGGTTGAGAAATATAGCCTTAATGTCTGCCAACAGATTTTACGGCACAAATGGTATTTAAGCAACGAAAAGCTCTACTGAATTTTATATAATTGTATTGATGAAAGCATAACAGAAGCAACATCATACTATATAGGTACACAAAAAGTGTGTTCTTGTTTAAGCATACTAATTATACCAAATAAACATTTTTGTGACTATAATCATTTCTGAGATTTCTTTGTTAATAGTTTTGAATATTCAATTATTTATACTTTTCTCAAGTGGAAAATCAGTTTTCTTTAAACCTTATCCATCAATGTGCATAGTAGAGAAGGTACTGTAATCCGCCCAAAAATTAGATACTAAGATTTCACAGGAGATACATATTTTTAGGTCTCCTGAATAAATTAAAAAAGCATTCCTAGAAGAACTTCCGTGTATATGTCCGCGTATCTGTGAACAGCATAGCTCAAAAACAAAAAGCCGATTAAATACAAAACTTTACATAAAGTTCGGCATTCCCAGGATGCGACACGAGAATTTTCAAGAAAGTCACCCACCCCAAACTACAATTTACATGGAATATTTTTCGAATTATTTATTTTCTCAAAAACGACACTAACGATTTTGATTAAAAAACGATATTTTCAAGACACTTCCATGACGAATGAAATGTATTCTCAATTTGTTGTGACTATCCTCTAGACCTCTTCAATCTAGACGACTTTTGTATAACTGGAAGTTAACCATTTGCAATTTTTTTTAAGCTTAACGTCCTTTTAACCTGGTTGGTCATATCGGACGATGAATGAAATTGGTGCAATGATGCTCAAATGATCTCGGGATCCATGGAGCTAAGTTACTGACATTCGTCTTCTAAGGATAGGGGAAAACCCCGAGAAAAAAAAACCTTCCGGGTAACTTACCCTTAACGAGATTCAACTCGCGACCTGTTGAATGTGAGGCAAACATGCTACCCAACACTACCCAGGAAGGCTATTCCTTGTTATTTGTTTAAATTTTGAAATACTTATACTGTTCTCAAACAGGAAGTCGCCAGAAGCGGATTTCAATTATCACAAGGCAACCAAATTTTAAAGATTTGTATGGTGGTTAACGCCCGCTTTTACTACTATGGCACCGCAGGCGATGAATGAACGAGCACCGGTGGAATGTGATGACGAGGGAACTCGGAGAAAACCCGCCCCTGCGCCGCTTTGTCCACCACAAATCCTACATGCGGTCGTTTGGGATCGTATCCGGGCCGCCTAGGTAAGGGGCGAGAGGCCTAACCACTCCGCCACGGCCCGGCCGTTTTAAAGAAATTTACTATCCTTTCTACTTCCAAGGAAGCGACAAGACCATCTCTGCTAATGTTTATCTTAATAAGCATGATTACATAAAAGAATATCCTTTAGTAAGAATAGCTTATTTGTAGAACAGAGAGAACAAAGTCATCTCAATGGAACACCAGGCATTTGTCCGTGTAAGGAATTTCAACCCACAGCGATCCGCTCTTAAAATGTATGTACTATTAATCCCAGTGCATTCACCATTTCTATTATAACTGAAAGGAATCCACAATATGTGATGAAAAATTCCTGCAAATATCTAACTCGATTGATATAAAGTACACACATTAGTAGGTTTTTATAATAGTTGAATGGGAGAGAAAGTAGATTCTTTTGTAGAAGTTATCTTTAACATTTTGAACATACTAAAAATATGTTATGGTAGCTGAACTCATACCAAACAACGATTTTAGGCCTTAACAGGGTTTCCATCTAAATGAAAAATGAAGTTCCGGAAGGAAGAGTTACAATTAAAAAAATATAATAAATCATTTACTACTTTACAATTCTGGTTGTGACAGATTGTAGCTTTTTAAACAAAGCATGAATGAATTATAAACGGAAATGCTGACATGCAACCTGTGGTGTGAATTTTTCGCACCAGAGCACTTCCATACAGCACTGCCTCAGGTTTTTAACCCCATCTCCTGATTTGACGGATAATATACGTAACTGCGCTGCTCGACATTTAAATATGTTCTCAAAGTTTTGCGTGTTGTTTTCCGAACCCTGTGGTTAAATGTTGACCCACTTTCTCGCTGTACAACACCCAAGCCACAACTGAAGGATGAATCAACACGAGCTGCCTCGAAAACCTGTCTTGCCTTCTTTCTCCAAGGGCAGCATTTCCCAGCAGATAACGCTTTTCAAGTAAAAAAACCCGTAGATATATCCGGACACACTTTTATGCACAACCTATCAATGTTCACCGTGTTCATTTCTTAAGCAGACATTCCCAAACTGCAGTTGAAGCTTCTACAATCTAATAACCTACGATACCAAATTTATGAGAAAGTCTAATATCAACAAGATTTTAAATTGGCCTGCAACATTTAAAGGAATGCACCGAAACATGGACGCTATGCTGATATTTAACACACCTCGAGAAGGCTATTCGACATTGAAATTTCGAAGGGCATTTCGCAAAAGAAGGTGCTTTTAAATGTCTTGCAGAGATAATGTTAAAATGTTATACTCTTGAGGAAATTTAAATGCCCAAATTTGACGATTCAGTAACATGTGAAATTTAGTGATCTTTTTTTTTTTTTTTTTTTTTTTGCCACTTCAAATTGATTTAATTTCAGATAAACACGTATCCTATACTGTAAATGAGAGTATTGGGAAATATCACAAGTTTAAATTTAACATTTTCATCATTTATAACTAGATATTCATCTTTGAAATTAGTTTCTTAGAAAGTTAGTAACCTAATGCAAAGAAAATCACCTTGTTGTGATTCTACTGAACCAACCCAAGACAAATTTCAACTAAATACTTACTAAATACTTTGTTAATACTTATAGAAATTAGAAACTACAGTGCTCTACACTATAGAATACTATTAACACTATGGTGTAACAGCATTAACTATACAAAAACTCGTTCTCCGGAATCTTTAGAGTTTTAGTTGACTGGCCTTACATGCAAGATCACTTTTGTGAACAATTTTCTTAATATTCATTTTTCAATATTTAAAAAGCTAAGGCATATAAGTTCAGTTAGCTTCACAAGGTGAAATACAAATGATTAATTCCTTTGTCATAAACCGTATCATTTTCCTGGCCTTCTAACTTTTACGGCCACATCGGCGGCCTTTGATTTAAAAAACTGGAATTGGGAATTTGGGTGTAGTCTTTAGACGATTTGATTTGTTAATGTTGTTCATTTACGCCAGGAAACAATCGTGATCACTTCATATTTGCAGGGGAAGAAGTGATTCTAATCGAAGAAAAATTACCACATCTCAGTCAAAAATAGAATCCGGAACCTCTGGTTGATCTCTTTTAAACACCATAATTATTTCACAAGTCGAAACCTCGCAGTCTTCCAAAAACTGTAATATCCTTTGTTCAGTCTTTTGAAACCTGGAAGAGGGAGAAGGATTCACGTGGCAGCACCGGTGGTTATCACAAAGAGCCGACACGTAACCTACCTGGGCACAGCCGTTTCCTGTCTTTACCCTTTGGACTATCTCAAAAGACTGTCCAAATATTAATAATCAGGCATAGTCTAAGGAACTCTTTAAGTAGTTGGTTTCAAGTCATTTACCATCACTAGAAAGAACAAGAGCCGCCAAGATTCACAGATAAACAATGGTTTGACCGATGTCTGCAAGGAAAAAACACTGTAAGAAGAATGGAGTAGTTTAACTGCGGTATTTCTAAGTTCTAGTAACGGTCCTACTTCATTTGTTTCCGTCCTGGCTTTAATGTTTACACATTCCTGTCTAGTACAACTTTCCTAATTTACCAGTTTCATTTCACTGGTCTGGACCAATGTATATTAATATTGTTTATATTGAACTACCTATGCGAAGCATTTATTATTAATAATAAGTGTAGCATCACCTCAGACGATGAATGAAATCTATGAAATGATGCTCAAATGATCACGGGATCCATGGAGCTTTTGTTACTCGACGTTCGTCTTCTCAGAATAACGGGGAAAACCCTGAGTAGTTCAATTTTATTTCGGTACCACTTATCTTATTTTACATAATTTGATTCATGCCGTAATAAGAATGTAATTTGAAAATTATTCCCTTCGGATATATTAACGTAACCATTAATATCAAATAAGAAAATAACGTGTACTGTACAATCGCCAATTCTATAACAGCAATCAATAAGAGCAAATTGTTGCATGCCAAAAAATAACGGGACAACGTTATGTCAGACCCTGCTGTGACACCATGCAGCCACGTGATGCCGTTATCTCCTCCTTCCACTGTCTCCAAAGACTGAGAACAAACAATACTTAGGATTCCACCAGGATTATGCGTTACTATTTGGCTGGTACACGCTTAAAAATTTGAGCTAAAACTCTGGACTTCTTGGCCTTGCTATGGATACAAAGCAAGCCTGCGTTCGAGAAAGTGATATAAAAGTGATAAAGGAAAATTTGTAGTTGTAAACGCATTAGACATGAAATATACGACTGTTATTAGTGTGTCTTCCACACATTTTAATAACAGACTACGCATGTGTGACTATCGCGATCGAGATTTCCTGGTGGGAGTTTATCCGTTCCACCAAGTTCCACCTACTCTTTGTTCCCGTATTTGCCACGTAAACTAGTCACCTCTCATTGGTTGCTGTGGTGGAATAGTTGTTTTGCGGTACAAAGTATTCCCTTTATTAATAAATATTTACGTTAATATATCAATAACAAGTTTTCTAATTAGCAATATAAATTAAATATGTAACATAGGTGTACGTTTCTATCATATATAGAGGATCCTTTGCTTGATACTATATCTCGGGTGACGAACGGAAATACATCAGGACATTTTATATTAGTTTTTATCGCCTGTCAGGGGAAAGGGATTTATAAATGGAAGGTTGCACATCAGCGAGGCAATTTGTGAAAAATAAATGATTACATGATTCTGACTTTGATCCTGTGATATTATTCTCATCACTTTGATTTAGTCAAATAGGTGATTGAAATTTTCAATAGGAAAAGTGCTACAGCAACAGCAATTTGTCAGGACCTCCTAATTATATTTGCTACGGATTAATAGTAACTTTTCTATTCTGACAGACCCGATAATGTATCTAGAAGCTAGTTTCGGAGCTGACCATTTCTCAGATACCCCTTGTTATTGATTTCAGTTTTAAAATACTTATGGGAATTTGTCAACCCCAGGCAATGCAAAGAAACTGATTTCATCCACATGGCAACCAGCTTTTAAAAGATTTGACTATCGTTAAAGCCTAGTGTATTTCATTATTTCCCTTCTACATACAGGAAAGCATTTATGCTAATGCTTATATTTAATCATGAAGTAGACAGAAGAATGAGCTTTTTAACATTATTTCTTTTTGCAGAAATGTAAAGAAAGTCATGTGAATGGAACACATCCAAATTTTTTCTTCACTTTTTGTCATATTTTCACAAATTTAACGTTAAATTATACTTTATATTTTCACAAAATAAGATCATTGTGTAGGACATTTTTCAGTGGTTTAGATCACCTTCCGAGAACTATTCATGAGTAATAAAAGTTAAGCCTAAGTGCATTATTACTCCACCCCTAGGTAACAAACAACATGCTATATCTCAAATGCTGCTACCGATGAACTCCAAACGACTGACCTTGTCTGTTATATATGACAAATAGGGGTACCATTATCTCGAAAACTTAACTGAAGGCTCATGTTTATACTTTTTACTGCCGCTGGTTCACTAGTGATGATAACCCTTGAATCTTCCCCACTGCTGCAAAATCGCGATTGCTTACATAATGATCACAGAACAGAAGCGCGTCCATGTGGATTTAGTAAAAAACCATCATTTCAAAACACAATATTTGTTTCAGAAAAGTATACATAGTATACGGAAATCTACTTCTTACTTGTTCAAAGTGCTACAGCAAACGTCGGATATCAAGAATTACAAATTTTCGCAATACTCTCTCCCCAAGAATGGCATGTTATGTTTCTTTTACAATCCCACACTGAATCTCAAAGGCCAATAATCAAAATAGCAGACACCTAAGTTTATTCACCAAATAAGTTTTCCAGTACGCAAAGAACAAAACTAGAAAATTTGTCTGCGTTTGAAACGGATGGGCCACTATAGAAAAACCTGACGTATCCATTCACATCACAGTAACAAAGTATCATTAAACAGCTTATTCTTTTAACTATTTCATGCAAATCGAATGAAATTAGTAGAAATTGTCTTATTACTTGCATCCTTGTAAGTGGAAGGGAAATAAAGTACCATAGGCTAAAACGATAGTCAAATATTTTAAAAGTCGGTTGCTATGAAACAAATTCTTTAATTTGTATGGCCAGGAGTTCACAAAGTCCCGTTTGAGAAAAGAATAAGTATCTCTTACGGTTGGCCAGTTATGCAAAATCCATCCAGAATAAAGAGGTAGTCATAGGTTATTCCCAGAAAATTCAAGGCATACACTTAATATACGATATTTTAATCAAATAGCCATTTTTTTAAAATCAGAATTTCGGAAAATTTGTCCATGTTTGGTATTTAAGGGTGTTTTCGTTTTGCGCTATGCTGTACACACACACACACACACACACACACACACACACACACACACACAGAGAGAGATCTTTTACTTTTTTTGGGGGGGGGATCTCAAAATATGTACTTTTGCTGAAATATCGGTATCGAATTTTTGGGTGGAATACAATACTTTCTCTATAAACTTTGCACATAGTACGTGTAGAGAAAGTAAAAACGGTATCTTGCTATCAAACTGTAGAACTATTTTATGCCTACTTATAACAGGGTAATAAATTATGAGAAAAAAGAAATATCAATGCTCTGTGCGACAGTTAAAAACATGTCACTTTTAAAAGCACTAAAACTTGCACTTCCCTTAGCTAAGAGATTTAAAGTTAATCTATTTCCTCAATTTTTATATATTCATAGAATAATTAAAATCAAAGCAATAAATTAATAAAATGATAATTGGTAAGAAAATTGTAAAATTAAAGCTGCTGAATACGATGCAGTGCAGAAACAGCATACTTTCTTCTGTGCTAGTTCCTTTGCCGACGCTGTTGAGAGTTCAAAGAAAACATTCGGTTTTGCTGCGGAAATATTTTTCTGAAATTATGGTTTCAGACCGATGCTAGGATCTGGGTTGCAGTTTCCGAAGTGCGAACATTGATTTATTATAATCTTCTTCTCTCATTCTGATGTTAATGTAACGGCAAAATAGTCTTCTCTGTCCAATAACAAAATAAAATCTTGTCGGCAAGTCAACCAAGAAGCAAAATTTATACGAAATTACCTTAAGTTCACAGCCTTCTGTGACCTCTTAAATTTGGTTAACACAAAAAATCTGTGACCTCTTAAATTTGGTTAACACAAAAAAAATGGCTGAAATCCAAGATTGTGCTGAAAGTTTAAAGATTCGATGGAACACTGTTACATTCGATTATGTTAATTTAATCGGCAAATTATTAGGATTTCTCCACAATAAAGTTCTTGAGGTATGCTTTAAATTATATAAAATTACCTGGCTGCAGAGTCAAATTACGATACACAACCGATGCCGATGTGTGGCAATAATCTTTCTAGTTCACTGCAGTAATATTGCAGTATCTATTGCAGTTAAGAAAAAAATTAAAACTTGGTGATACAACCTAAGGTAGCATTTTACACTTATTTTTATCCGGTCTAGATGCGCAATATTTTAACCAAAACAGTTTCACTATTAATGGCGCCGGCGCTGTCTGTGTGACTGCGTTACGTCTGCTCAAGGCGTTGATCCAGATCGATATGTTTGTGTACAAGTCAGAAAGATTCCGAAAGCATATGCACTGTAAAGCTTGCGATCACTTTTGGGGTCATTTTAACACAAGCTCTGCTCTTGATATTTGGGCGAAGCTGTTAGGGTTAATAATTATCCATGCTGTAATAAGCGATAATCAATAGGAGATTAGAAATTTTCATCTGTTGAAGCCGTACTTCTATGGAATAGGATAGAAAAGTGTCTTACAGTACTGTGCAGAGCGAGCGCAGGTATAACTGGTGTTGCTGCAGATGAAGGGCTAGTGTGTGTTTTATTGATCCCGATCGTTGAGCCGGTCCGCACCGCCGCTACCAGGTTATGTAACACACCACATACACATCATACCAAAATCCCAACGTTATGCTTTACCTTGCTGTTCAGAGATATCCACAGTAACGCACACAACGATAACACCACTTGCACGTTTTCACTCGCGTAGAGACAGCGGTGGACTGACCGGAGCGGAGCGCTGGCGAGGAGAACCCGGCCAACAGCTGCCAATTCACGTGACCGAGCGAAGAGGCCGACCGCACGATTCCAGGAGGATGTATACGTTACGGAAACCGCTCATAGCTCAATGAATTTACAAGGGCGTGTGCAGAAAACGCGCTTCATTGATGTACAATGACAAGAGACAGCAGGGTGCTGTCCGTTGCAGTGATCCCACGGCGCCGACTCTAAGGTCTTCCGAAAGCCGGGCGCCAGCCGTTATTGCTTCGCTTCATAAAAAATATCACTGCAGAGGTTAAGTTCGTTCTCAAACCCCGATATTGCCGCATCCTCGCCGTGTTGGCTCAAATTCGTTGAGCAAGATTAAGCAACCATAATCAAACACATCAGCTGTGCTCTATCGCTGACCCACAAATTATTTGCATAGTACTTAGAGCAAGTAAAAAGGCACTTATAAAACTCACCTCCTAAAACGAACATTTTATTTGATTTAGATTATTAAAATTAGTGCACAAAAAGTTATAACTTTACACATGAGTAGCTGCTACACACAGAAACATTAGGTATAAGACTGTGATAATTTAGAAATTAATTTAAAATATATACATTTGTTCCATGTTCTTCTCTGAAGAACCTAAATGAAAATTAAGAAAACTGTTTATAAAACAGCTACCTAACTATGCGCACTGATTAACACAAGAGAGGGAAAACTGGTCTATCTCAATCCAAGTTAGTGAGATGATTCCATAACAGTAACGATTGCTGCTTCCTAACCAAGCCTATCCAGACTAAGCATTAAATAGGAACGTGACTTTTTCCCAAGAATCTAGTCAAGGATTTAAGTTATGTTTTTATTTCTCAGTTGAATAGTGAAATTTCTGTTTCAAAAGTTATCATTAGATATAAAAATGTCAATGTGAAAGTTATTATATATTCAGTGTAATTGCAAGAATGACTATTATAGACGCAATGGGCAAGAAACTACAAGATGGCAAAATGCAAACAAATACCCTAAAATCGAAAATGGTATAACAAAAAAATAAACCTTTATAAATATGCACTTTCATAATCTGGGACCTATGAAAAGGATTTAGCAACGCCCATGAAGGAAAAATTAAAAGATGGAATCAAAACCCTACTGTGGTTATTCAAACAGTAATATGTTGATCTGCCAATATAACGTTTGCCTCTACGACATACGCCAAGCCAGTCGTTCTACATGACCTAGGGATAACATGCTAGCCTCTGGAGAGGCGGAGGGCGATGCATTTTTTTTTCTTCGGACGTAAAAAATGACTTCCCTTCCTTCCGGAAGGAAAGTAAAGTCAAGAACCTAAAGACTGATAAAGAGGCCTCCAGGCAAACTTGAACGCTTTCATGCTCAATATAGAATAGACTGCCTGAGAGCCGCAGCAGTTAAACGTCACATCAGTACCGAAATGATATTTCACATTCTTTTCAACAGAATGGTTTTTTGTTTTTTATTATTATTATTATTATTATTATTATTATTATTATTTCGCTTCCCGTTAACCTCTTTGCTCATCGGGAACCTTGACTTGATAAACAATTTGGGTTGTAATTACGTTGATTTTTAGCTTCTGAACCTCTTAACCTTCAACTAAACATAAATCAATCCGCTGAGAGCCCTGAATCCTCAAGAAAAGCATTTTGGGGAAAAATACGCAATTAACCCCAAAATAAAAGAAAATCGGATCACACCAAAGATGGCATTTAAATTCAGCAAGGGCGAGCCGTGGCCCGGTTTCGAACCGCATGCGCGAGATTTGTGGTTTACAATTTGGCACAAGTGCGGATTTTCTCCGGGTTCTCTGGTTTCCCCAGCCATCGCATTCCATCGGTGCTCCATCTTCATTCCATGTATCATTAACATGGCCTGCCGTGTCTATGTAGTAAATGCGGGCGTTTAACACTATGAAAAACATGGATTCAGCATCTTCCAAGGCAAAACTTGGAGGGAAGCTCAAAGATTTTTGTTCAATTGTAATCTTTGCTATATAATGAGCCGAGTAATAAAATGTACATTTATGTATTCTTAATTTTATTTTCTGTAATAGCAGTGAAGACTTCACTACGACAAAAAGTATTTAGATGCCTATTGAGAAGCGGACGAACCCAGAGAGTAGCCAGGTGGATGATGCGCCCGATCTCTGGTAAAAGGATGAAGATATGAAATGACGAAGAAATGGACGAAAGGAAAGGCGATTATGGAGGTGGAAACCAACTGGAGAAAACCTGCCCAACTTCCCTTTTGTCCGTCAGAAATCCCACATGCGGCCCACGAGATCGAACCCTTGGCGAGAGGCGAGCGGTCTAACCACTCGACAACGGCACCGCAGTTTTGTAGCTTTAGTCGTTTGATACATACACTTATTTCAGGCTGAAATGTTATATGCTTCTTTAGTTTCTCGTCAAGCCATGCAAACAGTATTCAGCGATCTTTTTAACATGTAATTCTCAGGTCGTTGAAACGGATGAGGCAATCCAACTAAATGGCCATCTCATTCCATTGTTTCCCAATGTGACCTCTTTCATGAAGGCTTTATTGAATACGTCTATCATCTCCAATACTGATTACTGCAGCCTTCCTGTGCTTGACACCCAAATTTTGTAGCATATGTGGTGAACGCTGGTCTGCCAGCCCTACATTACATTGCTAATATACCTAACTTTTGCCTGTGGTATTTGAGAAAGAAAAGGCCTTCTATGGGTAGTCTTCTCGCCGGACCAAAATTTAGATCGAATGAGGTCATCGTGGATACAGAAGTGTTTTTTTTTTCTTTTTTTTCTTTTCTTTTTTTCTTTCCAGAGCTAGGCAATTCCTATTTTGGACGGAAAGTTCGGAGTCTTTTAAAGCGGATATGTTGAGAAATAAATGATTTGTGATTGAAAAAAATGGCGTCTAAACCTAATTCAGGTACGTATTAAAACACCCTCATATGATATGCCTGCGCCCGGTGTGTTCCTTCACGACATGCATTTCTGAGCCACATCCTTTTTTCCAGCGTAATTGCTTCCATCCAGAGACCCGAGAGATATCTTAAATAGAGGAAGAGAACAATAGTGAATATCCATTAATTAGGTCATATCATTTACTCAATACATAGACATATAGGGTAAATCGCAATTTCGCGCAAAATTACTGCTGAAATTTGTAGCCTGACTAGGTGTATCGGTTGAAGGTAATCTTGGCAATCTTTCTTCACCTTTCAAGATGCAAACTGAACACGGTGCATGCAGATGACGGGTTGTACGTATGTATTACAGAGCGGCCTTTCCTGTGCAAGCTCACATATACATACAATTATGACCTGTATAGAAAAGAACATCCGCCTATTTTAAACACGCTCACCTCTTGGTTTAAATAACTATCCAGCAGTAAGCAGGTCATCGTAACAGTTAAGACGCTGCTATACCGCAAGGTGGTGTGAAATCTCTTCCAGAAACACGTGGCCAATTTATCGGATTAGCCTTGAGGGGGGGAATGCACTCAAACAACAATGGTAGTCGCCTGCTGGGATAAAATTCACATCGAGTACTGCGTTCTCCATGCTTAATGAACCTCAGGAGGGCGTACAAAAAGCCATAGAAACCGTTTGTCGTCCAGCTCCTTCGTTTTGAATTACGACCAACGGCTACGAATACGGGTGCTAATTAAAACATGCCCATTAATTGTGAATTCAATTTGAAGAGCGCTGAACTACTCAAAGCGTGCTAACATCAGGACAAAAGCGTGCTCAATGATTTGTTCTATCGTTTACGGAGTATTTTCTCACACTTAACACTACCATCATGAACATTGGGGAATTATAAGAATATAAATAAATTAAGATCTGTCGATCGAATAAAATGTAGTACCAATATTAAAATCGCAAACAAAAATAACTCATAAGTTTTAACGAATTATAGAATAACTGGCTAACACAGGAAATATGCCTTTCAGACACACAGCCGAGACAAAGAGTTATTTAAGACTCCGGACCGATTAACATCTTGACTTTTTCATGTTTGATTTTTTGTTTATTCATAATTTACAAGGTTTATTATGCAAAAACAAAAAATATAAATTGAGAATCACAGATAAGATGACACACGCGCTATATATTGATCCAGAATATGCGCCAGAAATCAGATACATTGTCTAAATAAATTACAAATTCATATATAGATCATACAATCATAATAAAACTAAGTCTATCTATCTTCCGTTATTCAAAAAAAAAGTTTCCTAGAAATTATATATAATATATAAATATATAATATATATAATATAAATAATATATAAATATACATTATCATTTTCTCCCAAAATATACTTGCGGATTACAAGGCACGCTCGGTAAAACATTTCAAATGTTATCCTGGTATGGAGAAATATATTTTATTCAATAAGCCGTAGAACGATTTGTGAGGGAAAAGACAGAAAAAAAAAATCTGATGTGTTCCATTCATATAACTTTCTCTACATATTTATGCCAAATTATTGCTAAAAGCTTGTTCTTCTATTTGCATCATGCTAATAGAGATACATATTAGCAGAAGTTGTCATTATTTGGTACCTTTTAAGTAGAAGGGAAAAAAATCTAATGTGTTCCATTCACATGAAGTCCTCTAGCTGTTCGGCAAACAAACCTTTTATCCAAAAGATAAATCTGCTATCTACATCATGTGAATAAAGATAAACATAAGCAGAATTAGTCTTATTACTAGCTCCTTGTAAGTAGAAGAGAAATAAGAACATGCAAAGGCTAAAGCGATAGTCTCGTCAATTCAAAGCCGGTCGCTATGTGAAACAATTGATATTAAAATCTCTTTGCTTGTCAGGAGTAAACAAACGAGAAGAAAGATGTCTTCTCGTTAGAGAAAAGTTTAAGTGTATAAAATTGAAACCAATAATCCGTAATATCTCGAAAATGGTTAAAGTATATAAATAAATTACGTGTTTTTAAGATCTACATTTTTTGTGTAGTAAATTTTTGTATGTCTCTTACGGTTTGCCAATTATACAAAAGTCATCCAGAATGAAGAGGCCTTCATAGGCTATTGCCGGGAAATTCAATACACTTTATATATGTTTTTCGTTTGTCATAAAAATATCTTAAACATAAGGTATTTTAATCAAAATCGTTAGAGCCATTTTTGAGAAAATCAACACACGTACACAGACACACACGACATTTTTTCTATTAAAAACAGGGGGTCTCAAAACAAGCATTTCCGGTGAAATCTCGGTATCTGATTTGTGGGTGAAATACAATACCTTCTCTATACACTATGTGCATAGTACGCGTAGAGAAAGTAAAAATCGCCAATTGTCAAGAGTTCCAACACATGAAGCCCATTTAAACACTACTAAATGGAGGATTTCTATAACGGATAACGTTAGGTGCTTGAGACAATTTGTACCATTTTAATGAACTCGTCACTTTTCATGTAGCACGATTTTGTATGTCTCAAGGTATACAAAAGTTATATAAAAATCTGATGTGTTCACACGACTTTCTCTACATCTCTGTAACAAATTATTGTTAAAAGACTTATTCTTGTATTTATTTCATGTTAATCGAGATAAACGTTAGCAGAAATAGTGTTATTACTTCTTTCTAACTAGAAGGCAAATAAGGGAATACCTTAGGCTAAAACGATAGTCAAATCTTTTAAAAGCTAATTGTTATGGGGTTGAAATACGTTTCTTGTATGACAAGGAATTTACAATTTTCGTATGAGAAAAGTCCTATATTAAATCTAAAACCAACAAGAAAGAATGTTTCAGAAACGGTCAATTCCACGAAAATAATGTATATGACAAACTATGTGTTTTAACGAATTAACATTTTTGTGTAGTACGTTTTTGTCCATCTCTTACGGCTTACCAGCGATTCAAAATTCATTCAGAATATAGAGGTACTCAGAGGCTATTCCCAGAAAATTGAACATATACATTTATTTTTCATGTATAGGTATATCTTTAATATACGGTATTTTAATAAAAATCGTTAGACCCATTTTTGCGAAAATCAAAAGTATGTAAATTTTTTCCATGTAAAGGGTAGTTGGGAGTGGAAGGATTTTCTTGAAAATGTTGGTGTCGCATCCTTGGAAGATATTGAACTTAAATACTAAGCAAAGTATTTAACGGACTTTTCGTTTTTGACCTAGGCTTCCACAGACGGAAATTTCTCTAAAAAGTTTTTTTATTCAAGGGTTCTCAAAACATCTATTTCCGGTGAAATCTCGGTATCGATTTCGGGAGCAATACAATACGTTCTCTATACACTATGTATATGTGTAAAGAAAGTAAACATCAATAAGAACAAAGATAATTTCAGGAGCTATTTTTCGAAAAATAAACGCACCATGTTTTTTTCACCAATATTTTCAGCGTAATGTTTAATCAACATCTGTAAAAGCTAGTTTTGAAAAATTATTTTAAAAAAGAAAAACAGAAAAGAGGGTGTTTCCTTGTAATGGGATGCTGGAATTTTAAGGACAATGTTTTAATCAAAATCTGTAAAAGCGATTTTTGAAATATTATTTTAAAAAAGAAAGGAGGAAAAGGAGGGTGTTTCCTTGTAATAGATAGCTGAAAGGGAGAAAAATTGAGAACTTACATATTGAACTTGGGGAAAATTAGGAATTTGTACATACTTTTGGGTATTCATTCAGACTTACGTGATCTCTCGCTTCCTCAAATGCATGGGGACCCCATTTACTTTCTCTACACGTATAGAGAAGATACTACATTGCACCCAAAATTTCGATACAGAGATTCACCGGAAATACACGTTTTGGAAGCCCTGATTAAAAAAATTAGAAAAAGGTCTGCGCGCGGGTTTGTGTGTGGGTGGGGGGACACTATAGCTCAAAAATGAAAGGACCGTCAAATACCAAACTTGGTATTTAAGTTTGGTATTTTCCAAGGATGTGACACGAAGATTTTCAAGAAAATCCCCTCACCCCCATCTGCCCTTTACACGGAACATTTTTCGAAAACTTTAATTTTCTCAAAAAAGGCTACGATTTGATTATATCCTATGTTTAAGATATTTTATCACAAACGAAATGCATATCTCGGATTTTCTGGGAATAGCCTCTGAAGGCCTCTTCATTCTGGATGACTTTTGTATAACTGGCGAACCGTAAGAGATGTACAAAAACTACACAAAAAATATATATCGCATTAAAACACATAATCTAATATACATGTTTTTTCGTAGAGTTGACCGTTTTCGAGATATTCCTTGTTATTATTTTCAGTTTTAAAATACTTAAAACACTTCTCATGCGGGAACTTTTCTACTCCTGGACACGCAGGGAAACGATTTCAATCACATAGCAACCACATTTTAAAATATTTGACTGTTGGTGTATTCCTTTATTACCCTTTTACGTATAAGGAACTAAGTAATACGACCATTTCTGCTAGTGTTTATCTGATTAGAATGAAGTACATAGAAGAATAAGCTTATTAACAATATTTAGTTACAAAGATGTAGAAAAAATTATGTGAATAGAACACATCAAATTTTCTAAAAAGGTTTTCAGATGACTTGAAAGAGTCTATTTCTGGTGAAATATTGATGCCCTACCTACTGCAGATAAATAGAGAAAGTAAACAGTAATTTACAAGCCCATCGAGTTGAAATCGCACAAACTCCCTAAGAGAAACTCACCTACAATAAATTATTCCTGGAAATCTTAAGGTAGGTAGGTATATATGATACCTACAAAAGTATTTTTACTAATGATTCCAAGTTACGTTGCGCGGTAGTTCTATTGAACAAAATTGTATCAAAAATACTCTCGCCTTTTTACTCTATTTGCATGTGAACTCTACGCAATGAAAGAGGCACACATCGTCAGCTCCAACAACTCAAATGTAATTATATCCGATTCCACGAGCGCTATTCAAGCTCTAGAGAACTTGCAGTCTGACAACGAACTCATTATTCAAGAAATTCAAATTCTGTATAATGATGCAGTCAGCTATGTTAAAACCATATCAATTATTTGGATCCCTTCACACCAAAGCATACAAAGCACCTAAAAGCGGTTGAAGCAGTAACGGCTGCCATTCATCTTGCAGAATTTGATCCCTGAATCCCTACCACACGGATAAAAATTCGTCAAAAGCAAGATACTCTTTTGTTGAAAAGATGCATGGATTTAGAACCGACCTGAAAATATCAGTGGGTTCTTTTCTGCTTTTAATCCCTCTATCAGCTTTGGTGATAATCTAAACGAGAAAAATAACAACTATATTAGGTACTCCTTTTTTCTTCTGTTCTATAAAGCTGTTGAGTACAATGTTAAGCAGCTGTAACACGAATATTTATTTGAAAGTTAGTCATGGCATCTTTGTTTTGAATTCATTTTGAAGAGATTGTCAGCTCTAAATTAATCATAAAACGTAAACCCAATAACGTGACTGGTAATGTCACACACAAAGACGTAAAATAAATCACACATTCTAAACATTCTTGACTAACCATTCTTCCCACACGTTTTTCTTTACATTCGCAGAAGGAAGCCATGACACTTCACAAATTCATCTTGCCTCGTGCTAGTAACCAACAGCTTTCATGGACCTTGGATATCAACCAAACAGAACAGAGTGCGAAACGCGCTTTATTACGACGTAGAAAATTCTCACGTTCACACTGACACCTTGCTTGCTAGGCAAATGCTCCGGCCCAACAGTCATACATCTCTACCGAAGTACTAGGAGGATTGAATTATGGACTCAGCGGGCAGACGAAATTTTACATACATGACATACTTTAAAATGAACACACACTGTGTACGGCATAGGTAACCTTATCGTAGATTGCGAAGTATCGCTCTTTTGAATGTTAGGTAATGCCGGGAGTTAAATGCATGTTCAAACATAATGATTATTAAAGTTAGGGGTTTCTTATCTTATTTTTATTTTAACAACTGATTTCATTGTTTCCGGAGTGAACGTTTAAACCAGTGATGTTGGATTTCCAAGTATCCGTTTACAAGCGATGGTTATATGTGTGGGCTACAAAACTTTGTCTAGCGCTTTATTTTTTTCTTCTGTTAAGCTGAATTCAAAATGTTCCGTAGTTTTTATTCAATTTTCGTCACATTTTTAACAGAAACTCAGATAGTCAATATATGCTATATTTTTCAAACTTGTATTAACCTACATATGGTACAATGTATATCTTTGTTTAGAATTTCAGAGCAATGTAGGAAACTTTTGACACTCTAGAAGTTTCTCCTCCCCCCCCCCGAAGTAGGAGTAATGTATAATGTATACGACAGAATCATTTATTACCCTTTAATATGTATAATGTTATTCATTGTTTCAGAAGTTTTTTTTTTTCGTATTATTCTTTCAAACTTTTTATCAAAGAAATATCCCTCCCACTGTTGAACTTCATTAGGAATTAATACTTTTAATACTCAAGTCCTCCTTTAATAATGTTTCTATTATATATAAAATGTAATGTCTGCAACACTTTAACTTCGCACTTTAAATATTCAACTAAAACATTTTTTCTGATGACCAGTAAAATACATAAAAACAAAACGTCCGCTTGTGCACTTAGTGGAGTCTAGGGGGGGGGAAAATCAATTTTAGCAGTTTTATTTATAACATGTAGGATTTGCTCCAAGATTTTGAGAATGAAACTTCCACTGATTATTGAAACGACTGCCACACCATTACAAACTCATAATTATGCACTGTACAAGAGTTATATAATGCATAAGCATTACCAGTTATTACGTCATGTTTTAATCCTTGAGAACATCAACCATATGCCCGCTAATGTTTGCAAAAGCACCTTATTGCATGCAGACTTCTGCAACATCGAAATCGGCGCTAATTCTGCACACAAGTTATGTAGCATCTAATTGCTAGCATGTGCTCATCTTATTTACAAATTCAATGACATGCAGCTGTTAATAGTATTAGAGCCTCTGTCGCGCCTGTTAAATGCAAAAGGAAAAACCGCTTTTGTTAGATGATTCAAATACATAAAATCCAGATTATTTTTGGTTTAGTATTAAACCGATAACAGTTGTGTTTCTTTTGAAAACTAAAGTTTAGAAAACCGCTATATCAATTTGGGTACATAACAGAGAATGTGAAATGCAACGCTATTGTAATGGCATGTTTTATCACACACGGTAAAGATTTAAAGTAGTGAAATATTTTCCGCAAAAGTGCAAAATGCAAATAGATCTGACAAATTGATTCAGGCCATCACGCACGCGTATATATTATTTTTTCTCAAAGTATTTTTACTCCGCAACAGGGAATCCACAATTAGTTCGGTTTTCCTCTTTCTCAATGTGTTACACACGCTATAAATTATTCTTAGAGCACCATCTTCGAACTTCCACTTTTCCATTATTTACACGAGTTTTTAATATATTTGTTTCTCAACAGCTGTAACTGCAAGTTTAAATATTCAGATTCCACACGTGGCCCCACGGTTAAGCCATGTTGAATCAAAATGATTTAAACAATTATTCTGAAATTAAATTTTGTATTACCTAGCGATCTTTCCTAACGTTTTATTTACAAGTCTAAATATTATGAACAGTCATAATCTTTTCATTGGCACAACGCAATTTATGTGACGATATGTGTTTGTTCCCCCCCCCCGCTTTTTTTCTTTTAATCAATCCTCTTCATGGTGTCATGGTCCCATGATTGAAATACTTTTATTCAATGCTGGTAACCTAACCTAACGTGTTATTCTACTATTATTGCACTATATGCATTGTTAACTTTAAAATTTATTTTATCTTAAATAATATTTTATTATGCACTCGTTGAAACAGTATATGCAATGCACACGAAAGTGCACTGGAAAATTGCGGTAGAAAATAACTTGATTTCATCTGGTGTCTTCTAACTCTTCCTCGTTCTCCGACGATTCTGCATCATTAAAGACTATTATGAAAATAACAGAATCGCCTCTCCAGGAAGCTGATCGTTCAGAATGGATGAAATAATACAGTGACTACCTTTAAAACGCTGATTTATTAATACATTGAATGAAGTGCTGTACTATACGCTCATCTAAAATTCATATTACAGCCATACTGGCCTCATTGCCAATATAGATATATCGTAACATGCACCATATGCATTTTGCAAATGTATTCTATCCGTGTGGAGGTTTTACGTTATGCGTTATAGTTGGATGATTTGTAATCGATGAAGATTCTAAAGCGTTAATCCGAAAAGACATCCTAAGTAGTTGCAGGCATTCCTGGTCTATTTGGGCGCATGTCATGACTATTTGAGTAAAATAGAAATCACTATAAGCGTCGTTTTTGATTAGATCACAAATAAATGATAATATAGTTAAGCATTAAATGATTAACAATGAATGGGGGGGATACTATGCTATAGTAGGGAACCCTGGTAATAAAATTCACGCAACAGACCACTTCACTAGGGAACGAGAATGCTAGTGTGCAATAAAGACAAACTTTACTGCGGATAGCGCAGTGGTTCCCCTGTGGATTGCAGCTTGGAATGCACTATTACTACTACTACTACTGCTGCTATTATTATTATTATTATTATTATTATTATTGTTATCATCATCATCATTATTATTATTATTGTTATCATCATTATTATTATTATTATTATTTTATATTATTACGTGGAATCGGGCCTTCTCGTCCCTTAATAAAATTAAATATCTTTAATCAACATCTAAATAAGGATTCGTAAATAGTTAATTACTTGTAGCTCCTCAAAATGATATGTCCTCAATGCAATACACAGCTATAAAAGCTGTTATTGAATTGACAATCGTTTCATACGCCCTGTTTCCAACGCTCGTAATGAATACACATTTGTCATACCTTTAACTTGAGGGCACTTGAAACTTTGAAGTACCTATCATAATATGTAAGAAACCCTAAAGCTTACATTGCATTTTCTTCTAATTTGTACCACTTATTTGATATAAACATAAAAGGCAAAATACCACGTTTCAGCTTTTTAGCTTTATTGCTTTTCTCGATATTAATGTTTATGTCCCACATTAATGCGATTTTGAAAAGACACTCCCACATGCTGCGATGTTAAATATTAACAATGGAATATACATTTTACACCCATTTTAATTCACTAATTAGTTGCGCCCATGTAAAGATCTGTCCACATAATGATCAAGAATGTATCTTTTTCATAATTTTTCAAATGAAAACAATTATTTTAATTTTTTTTCAGGATAACGAAGCAAAATTAAATAAATGTAAATATATACTTATCTTCACGGTTATTCTTAAAACTGTGATTAAACTTTTAGACAGACTGGTAAAAAAATTGTATCGTGTAGAACATTTTGAAGTTAGGAAAATAGCGAAACAGATAAAATTAAGTTTTAAGACTTGTCAAATAGTATCTCTATGCGTGTTTTAACGATCTCTGCATTTTTTGGTAGTTCACTAGTTACCAATTTACCAGAAAATTTCCAGAATTAAAGCATTTTTAATATATGGCATTTTGATATAAATCATTGGGTATTTCTGAGAAAATCGAGAATTTCGAGAGAATAGTTTGGGGTGGGGGGATTTTCCTGAAAATCTTTGTGTCGCACACTTGGAAGATGCTGAACTTACATATCAAGCTTGCTATTTAACCGACAGACACACGCAAGGGGATGTCTTTTTAATTTTTTAAATTTATTAATTTATTTAGGGGTCCTCAGAACACGTATTTCCGGTGAAATCTCCGTAGAGAATTTTTGGGTGGAAAGCAATACATTCTCTACCTACTATGTATATTTTCGTGGTAGAGAAAATAAAAAAGGGAATTTGAATCCTGCAATTGTTAATGTATCAGCTTTAAAATATTCGATCCAAAGATAATGCAAATGAGACTGGGCTCGTTATTTTCAGTAATTTATTTTTTTCCAGTTACAAGGATGAATTAAGTCTTGCATAAATACGCAGGATTGTAGAAATAGCATTACAGTAAGTACTAGGCGTTTGTGTATATCTTGTTAAGAAGCACAGCTCTTTGAATACCATGCTTCTAAGAACCACGCTTTTCGTCTTTAAGAAGCACTGAACCTTCCTTAGAACGTGGGGGCTGCTGCGGCGTTATTAATTATACAAATTGAATGCTGCCTTACGAAGCATGCACTATGACAATATGGACCACATGATCTCACTGCTGTAGACCACCAAATTAGATATTTTTATCACTGCACTAACAATTTTTCTGTTGCTGGTGGTCAAACTATACACAAGTGTGTTATAAAAAAAAACTGATGTGTTTCTCTACAGCTCTGTAACAAATTATTGTTAATAAGCTTATTCTTCTATCTACTTCATACTAATCAACATAAACATAGCAGAAACTGTTTTATTACTTAGTTCCTTATAGGTAGAAGAGAAATAAGGGGATACACTAGGCTAAACAGACAGTCAACTGTTTTAAAATGTAGTTCCTATGGGATTGAAATCAGATTCTTTGCGTGCGAGGTGTTAAGTTCCCGTATGAGAAAAGTATAAGCATTTTAAAACTGAAATCTATAACAAGGAATATCTTAAAAACGGCCAATTGGAGGAAAGAACGCATATAACATAAATTGTGGGTTTTAACGAGATCTACATTTTTTGTGTAGTAAGTTTGTGTATATCTCTTAGAGTTTGCCAGTTATACAAAATTCCGCAAAATTCATTCACAGGTTATTCCCTGAAAATGTAAGATATACTTTTGTTATATAAATATCTTTAATATACGGTACTTTAATCAAAATCATTAGAGCCATTTTTGGGAAAGTCAAAATTTTTGAAAAGTTTTCCATGTAAAGGATAGTTTGGAGTGGAGAAATTTTGTTAAAAATCTTCGCGTCGCATCCTTGGAAGACAGCAAACCTAAATACCAAGTTTGGTACTTAATGGACTTTTGAGCTATGCTATCCACAGACACACGCACCATTTTCTAGAAACGGCCTTTTTATTTATTTATTTATTCAGGAGATCCCAAAACATGTGTTTTCGGTGAAATCTCGGTACCGAATTTTTGGGTGCAATACAATACCTTCTATATACACTATGTGCATAGTACGTGTAGAGAAAGTAATAAACCGTTGCTAAGAAAGGGATGACCAGTATCTTTCATAAAGGTGACAAAATCTGATACTCATTACATCACTTAAGAAAAATTATGGTAATGACATTCACGGTATTTCTTTGTTTTTCTAAAGAAGTTTTAACCTTTCTCTGCCATCAACAAATTAGTCGAAGGGCGTTCTCGACAGCCAGTTCGATTTGGTACCTACTCCTTTTAATCTTGTATGCTCTGGGACGTACTGCCTGTCCCTGAATGACTTGTACAAGAGTGACCACTTTTTTACCTTCACCTATTAGTAAGGGAAAACATTGTATTCCACCAATAATTCGACATAGATTTTATCGGAAATGCATGTTTTCAGTCTCCTGAATTCATCTTTCTTTCTTTCGTCTCAAACTTGGGAGTTTACATTCGCCATCTCTTCAAGGGCTGCCACATAACGAAAATCCACCCCCCCCCCGCCCAATTACACATAGTGTTAAATTACATCTCCTTTATACTCAGTATTAATATAAAATGTTAAAGAAGCATTAGATTTCAAAATTTTGAAGATTTCATAGATTATTTCCAGAGATTCAAGGTATTTTTTATGTATCTGAAAGCATCTTGCACAAATGGTATTTTAATTATAATCATTGGATATTTTTTGAGAAAATAAATTTCCACTTAAAGGGTAGTTTATCTTGGGAGTATTATATTTCTTCTACTGAACCAAACTAGCAATGTTAAATAAGTTTTCTTTGTTTATAAAGAGTTCGCTTAAACCGTATATTTTAGGGACCTTTCTGTATTAACTGAATTTTAGGGTTATGATTGGGAAGTGTAGATAATATTTAAATATAGATTAAATTATTTTAATTTATTTAAATATTATGGATTAATTATTTTTCAGGTTCTCATATTGGACGAGGAATAACTATGGTTATACTTACGATTTGAATAGACTTTGCAGTTTTCTGAAAGCATTTTTTTTAAATCGTATAACAGAGGTTCAACTCAGTTTATGATCCATGCCATACCTAAATGACGTCAATAAGTTCAGCCAGTGCGAGTGATCCCGCGTTCTAATCCGGCTGGGAGGTAAGATTCCCTGTCCTTTTCAGAATCTGGAAGTATGAGAGTATGAATGTGTGTGATTTTTTTCTTTTCTTGCAGTTACCGAGTGGTTCGACTTTCACCAAGGTTCTCCGGGTTCGATCCAAGGTGATCGCATGTGGGATTTGTGGTAGGCGAAGCGGTGACTGGGCGGGTTTTATCCGTGTTATCCGGTTTCCCTCACCATTCTTTCAAATTGCTCCTTAATCATCTTTCCTGTTATTCACTTCACTTTCATAACAGGTATTGGGCTGATCACCTAGCCTAGCGTCTATCTGATCCAAAGCCTCTCCCTCTAATCCCAGGCTCTGGCTTTGTAAGTCCTAGGGTGGGATAGGTTTAAGTCCTACATACGAAGAGGTTCAACAGAAAAGAAAAAATGAAAAAAAGTGTGTAATCTAATAAATAAAATCCAAGGAAAAACAAAAACCGAATGACAACAGTACAGTTAACACCATTGCCAATATGTTCCAAAGGAAATGCCACCGATAATATATATTAAACATACTCAAAGAGTCCTGTGCGATGCCTATGGATTAAAGGCGTGTAAATATTTTGATATACACACACACGCGCGCGCGAACGTAAGCAATCCCGTGTTAATGGCACTGACATCCTTCATTTATGGTTGACGAGCTGTCAGTGTCAGTTATTCCACAAATTTTACCAGCAGTGAAAGTAACCGTATTATTCTATTGTTACAAAACAAATTGTGACGTGTAGCCTTCTGACGTACTAGTTATATGTATTTTATGGATCGGTAGGTACTAAACGTAATGCGGTTTAAATGCTAAAAATGAAACGCATTCAGAGATGATCGCTAATGTAATTGGTTATTAATTACATGAATGGTTCTCCATGAAATGAAGCATGAAATACATACAGGAGATTCATAATAATTATACAGTTTGTATGATAATAGCTTAAAGCAGCTTTTGGAATATTTAGGTACGTGTATCAGTGTAATATATTAGCAAAGCTAAGTTAAAAGCGTTCAGACACGTTTTACTCTATCAGGTAAGTACAATGCAAGAAGTTCACCCAAAAAATGCAACATCGAGATTTAACCTAAATATTTTGAGAGCCACGGGAAGAGAAAAAATTAGATGTAGGTTCGCGCGTGAAAAGTCTGTTAAATGCCAGAATTGTTCAAGGTTGCGACACAAAGAATTTCAAGTTTGGTATTTAAAGGTCCTTGAGCTTTTGAGATATGCTGTCCCCCCCCCACACACGGACCTTTTTCTAAAAATGTTTTTTGGATTCAGATCTCAACAAAAGTTTGGTATTTAACCGCCCTTTTGTTTTTGGGCTATGCTGCCCATAGACAAACGCACGCGCGCGCGCGCACACACACACACACCTTTTTCTAAAAATATTTTTTTTTTTTTTAGATCAGGACACCTCAAAACGTATATTTACAGTTAAATCTTGGTATCGAATTTTTGGGTGCAAAACAATGCCTTCTGTATACACTATGTACAGAATACCGCAGAGAAAAGTAAAAATTAGATCTCGTTGAAACAATAGTGTTATATGCAGTTTTTGTGACGTTAAAAATTTCCAAAACATTTCTCGTTATTGGTTTCAATTTTAAAATGGTTTAAATGTTTCTCGAAGAGTAATATGTCATTCCCATTTCTTTTTTGTTGGACTCCGGTCCTGGCTATGCAAAGAGAACCTAATTTGAATCTCATAGCTACGACGTGATTTCAAAACATTAGCCAATCAGTTTAGGCTAGAATATTCCTCCTTTTCCCTTCTACTTATAAGGGACCTTCTTGATTAGCATGAACTAGATAAGAGAATAAGCTTTTTAAGAAGTTTTTTTATAGAACAGGTAAAGAAATTTAATTGTTTTTTCACACAACCTTGTGTAGGATAGAGCTGGATAGGTAGAAAAAGTTACGTAGGTACTAGAGATGCAATATATTTCACAGTAACAGCACCTACTTACAATTAACTTTTGAATACTTTCTGGGACAGTATGGAAAACGGGTAGTAGGATATAGAGACTTGAAGAAAGACAAAAGTCTCCCCCCCTCTCTCTCTCTCTCTCTCTCTCTCTCTCTCTCTCTCTCTCACCACCACATGCACATGTTACACCCAACATCATCTTCAGAAAAAACAGCAGCGCATAGATACACGTCTGAAGCAGCCTCCATAGTAATTACTCAATCAACATAGTTACGAGATGACCTGAGTTTGACCCTTTCATATATGAATGTTTATGACGTCAGCCTAATGAGAGACGAAAGGTCCTCCTTCAGTTCAAAGGAGGAAGGGAGGAGAATAATGAATGGGACAGTGAATTGATAAGACAGGCGGGTAGCCGGCGTCTCGGAAATTCTTGTCCCTCAGTAACGAGAGCAGTGAAAGCCAAAAGAGAATAATACATTAACCTGAATTAGACAAGCGTCCGTCCCTCAGGCACTGCCCGACTCTTAACTAGAGGTCGTTGGTTCCATTCTAAACGACATAATGGGAGCTGTTTTTGGAACTACTTTGTGTTTCCAGCTAATGGCGCTTTCACTATAGCGCCTCTCCGACTACAACTTCAGCATGTCCGGTCCATCAGTTCATCTGTTATGATGACATTTTTATTGCGGTAAGGTAAACATACTAAATGTATGCATCCCCCGGAAGACAAATCATAAAAGAAGAACCCGAAATAGGGATCAATCCGTAGCCCGGTGAGGCAGGCGAAATGAATGATAGGAAAAGTGATGAGGGAGCAGTTGGAGAAATAAATGGTGGGGGAAACCAGTGAAGCCGGAGAAAACTCGCCCAAATGCCGTATTATTCCACCACAAATATCACATGTGGTTCTCTGGGATTAAACTCTTGGTCTAACAACTCGATCACTCGACTTTTTCGTTTTGGAGATTTTTTTTTTTTTTTTTTTTTTTTTAATTTAGCTTTACGTCTTTTAACCGGCTTGGTTATATCGGACGATGAATGAAATTGGTAAAATGATGCTCAAATGATTTCAGAGTTCAAGGGGCTTCAAGTATTCGACATTCCCCTTCTCAGGAAACGGGAAAATACCAAGGGAAAAAAAAAGGAAAAAAAAAAAAAAAAAAAAAAAAAAAAAAACTTTAGCCGCATAGCTCATTCTAAGTGAAATTCCAATTCATGTGATGTTGAATGAGATATGCTGCGGACAAAACAAACTTTTTTATTTCTGTTTCTTTCTTCTAAAAATGTTTTTGGAGGATACAAGGAGATACGTGTTATTTCCTGGTATAGAATTTTGGGTGAAACGTACTAAATAGAACGCAAACATTGTAAACCATAGTTTGTACACAATTACGTTCTTATTAGTAGATTTCCACCGCGCAAGCTAATATTGATCTAGAGCACACAATTGAAGCGTTTGTTTCTAAAGTGTCTTATCTCCATGAAATCACATTTTTCACAAAAGATAAATTCCATACAATTTCTTGTCGTATTAAGGTAGAAGCCTAATATTGGGCATGTGGAATTCAGTAATACTTGCAAATGTATCTATATATGTGAAAAAAATCATAGAGCCGTAGGAATAGTGGAACTAGGATCACATGACAGGGAGTTACGTCATTTTGGCAGTAAACTAAAGCTTTATATAGATGTCCATGTCCATGAAGAAGTGTATATGTATTATTGATACAATAAAAGTGATATAGCTGTCAGTCTTATGTTTATTATCATTTAAACACCATAACATCTAAATGGTAAATCAAAAGCCTTCAAAACGTTAGTTTAATACCATACCATGAGATTAAATATTTAAACTTCACACACTATAAAGATAACCAATACCAAACTTTTTTTTCCAACTGGAAATAATATCGATAGCTAAGGATTAATTGTAACCTGACTTTGTGTACTTAAATTATTCAAGTTTTCAGTTTATAAGCCTTAAAAATAAACAAAATTAATATAACAGCCAATGTCAATCATTTTACTATCAAAAGAAACGATAGTATGGGCCTAAACATCACTGTTGTCACATGACTGCAAGAAAATACCTGTTTATAAAATGACATTGCAGGATGATCAGAAATGCATATTTTTTTTTTTTATAAGTAACTTGAAGCATTTCTATTGACTATGAAGAGATGAGATGTTTTGGAAATAAACACATCTGGGAGATGCGTCACATTGGAAATAACATCAATTTTAAAAGGCTCCTGACGGCATTTACGTCGTTTTGAACATTTAATACAACTTACACCTTCGCAGAAGGTATTCTTAATGCTCTGGTATGCTCACCTCCAATTCTTTTGAAATTGGAGATACGTCACTTTGGAAATAAGACCTTCAATTACGAACATGTTCTAAGACAAACATAACATGTATAGTAAAAATTAGTAATTACGTTTTTATTACTAAGGCTCATTAGTGCATAGTTAGACTGTCGCTATACTCATCCTCAGATGATGGGCATTATGTTCTGACCGGAAGGAAACTTACTTTTACATTACTTTATAGTTTCTCTACACGAACTATGTACATAATGCATAGAGAAGATATTGTATTGCACCCAAAAATTCGATACCGATATTTTACTAGAAAAGCATGTTTTGGGACCTGCTGTATCCAAAAAAGCCTTTTTAGGAAAATGTCCGCGCGCGCCATATCTGTGTGAGGCCCCGAACTTATCAACAGACCCTCGTACATGACAAACAAAATGTATATCTTGAATTTTCTGGAATAACCTCTGAAGACTTCTTTAATCTGGATAAATGTTTCTGAATTTTTGCATTAATGGTAAATAGTAAAAGACAGAAGAAACCCCACTAAACAATAAATGTAGATGACTGCCTCCGTAGTCGAGGGTCAGCGAGCTGACTTCTCACCCTGAGGTCCCGGGTTCGATTCCCGGCTGGGGCGGGGAAATTTTCTTTAGCCAGAATTATTCCCTATCCCCCACAGAGTTTGGAAGTGTGTATTTGAGTGTAAATGTGTGTGTTTGAGGAAAATAAAATGATCAATTCCACGAAAAAAAAAAATGTATATAACATAAATTGTGTTTTAATGTGCTATACATTTTCTGTGTGGTAAGTTTTTGTCCATCTCTTACGGTTTAGCAGTTATGCAAAAATCCGTAAAATTCATCCAGAATAAAGTAGTGTTCAGATGCCATTCCCAGAAAATTCAAGATATAGATTTTATTTGTCAACTAAATACCTTAAATTTACGAGATTTTAATCAAAATCGTTAGACATTTTTTAGAAAATCGACATTTTCGAATTTTTTTCCATGTAAAGGGTAGTTTGGGGTGGGGGATTTTCATGATCTTTGTGTCGCATCCTTGGAAGATACCAAACCTAAATACCCAGTTTGGTTTTTAACGGTCCTTTCATTTTTTAACTATGCAGCCCACACACAGACATTTTTCTAAAAATGCTTTTTTTGGGTTCAGGGGGTCTCAAAACATATTATTCCGGTGAAATCTCGGTTCCGAATTTTTGGGTACAATACAATACCATTTCTATACACTATGTACATAGTACGTATAGAGAAAGTAAAAATCTATTACTTAATTTGTTTTAATAAGGTCTACAATTTTTGTGTAGTAAGCTTTTGTATATCTCCTATGGTTTGCCAGCTATACAAAAGCCATCCAGAATGAAGAGGTTTTCAGAGGCCAATCCCAGAAAATTCAAGATATAAATTTCGCTTGTCATAAAAATATCTTAGACATAAGGCATTTTAATCAAAATCGTAAAGCCATTTTTGAGATCTACATGTTCGAAAAATGTACATGTAAAGGGTAGTTATGGGTGGGAGATTTTCTTAAAAAGCTTCGTGTCGCATCCTTGGAAGATACTGAACTTAAATATTATATTAAGTTTGGTAATTAACGGACTTTTAGTTTTTGAGCTATGCTACCCAGACACACGGACTTTTTTCTAAAAATGTTTTTTTAATTGACAAATTGTAAGAGATACCTATACAAAAACTTACCACACAAAAAATGTAGATTTCATTAAAATACACAATTTATGTTATATATGTACACACACACACACACACATACACACACACACACACACACACACACACACTTGCTTTTTGTAGAGTTAACCGTTTGTGAGATATTCCGGATTATTAGTTTCAATTTTAGCCACTTAAACTTTTCTCAAACAGGAAGACATCTTTCTTCTCGTTTCTCGTTTGTTTACTCCTGGAAAGCAAATATATTGGAATTTCAATTGTTTCAAATAGCGACCGGCTTTTAAAGCACGAGACTATCGCTTTAGCCTGTGCATTTTTAATTTCTCTTCTACTAACTAGGAGCTAGTAATAAGACTAATTCTGCTTATGTTTATGTTGATTAGCATGCCATTATATAACAGATTAATGTTTTGAATAAAATATTTGTTTGCCGAACAGCTAGAAGACATCATGTGAATGGAACACATTAGATTTTTACCCTTCTAATTACAAGGGAGCAAATAACAATGAAAATTTCTGCTAATGTTTTTATAGATTAGCATGATGTAGATAGAAGAATAAACTTTTTAACAATAATTTGTTACCCGCCTGAGTAGTGTGGTGGTAGCGTTTCTGCCTCATATTCAACAGGTCGTGAGTTCGAATCTCGCTTGGGGGTGAGTTACCCGGATAAGGTTTTTTTTTTTTTTCGGAGTTTTTCCTTATCCTGAGAAGACGAATGTCGAGTAACTTTAAGCTACACAGATCCCGACATTATTTGACATCATTTCACCAATTTCATTCATCGTCCGATATGACCAATCAGGTTAATGAACGTTAAGTTACCAATAATAATAATAATAATAATAATAATAATAATAATAATAATAATAATAATAATAATAATTTGTTACAGAGACGTAAGGAAACTCAAACGATTGTAACAATCAGATTTTTGACCTTATTATTGCGTGCACAGAACGTAGCTTAACAGTAATTCAGTAAAAGAATTGCGTTTTTTTTTTTTTTTTTTTTCCCTTCATGGAACGAATAACAGGTTATTGGTATACCAACAAGTAACGACCCTTTTGGAATCGATATCCACTTTTCTGCATCCGCAGGTCCCCAAAAGCATTGTCGTCTATTACAAGATATCGCATCGGTTTTCAATATCTTCAGAATGTTTTGTTATTTGCGGCTACTTTTGTGCACCTCTAAATTCAAGAGTTGTGCTTGCATTATTGCACTTTAAAGAACAGCCCGGAAAGAGAGGGTTGCAAGAGGACGGGCCACAATGGATCGATCAATGGGAATGAGTACAACGTAGTACAGAAATTTAAATCTACAGTCATTGAAATAAAATGCAAGACCCCCAACCGTGCTGCTTATTTAACTACGAAACTAAATCAGTGTCCAAATTGAAGTGTGGGGTGCTTTTCAACACAGTTCAACTTGTTTTCACGAATTGCCATAACAAAGTATTGTTAAAAAGCCTATTCTTCTATTTATATCATGTTAATCGAGACAAATATTAGCAGAAATTGTCCTATTACTTAGTTCCTTGTTAGTAGAAGGGAAAAAATCTGACGTGTTCCATTCACATGACATTCTGTACATTTCTGTAAACAAATTATCGTTAAAAAGCTTATTTTTCTATTTACTTCATGATAATCGAGATAGACATTAGCAGAAATTGTCCTTATTACTTGGTACCTTGTAAGTAGAAATGAAAAAAAATCTAATGTGTTCCATTTACATGATGTCCTCCAGCTGTTCAGCAAACTAACATTTTATTCAAAAGATTAATTTGTTATCTACATCATGTTAATCAAGATAAACATAAGCAGAATTAGTATCACTACTATCTTCCTTGTCAGTAGAAGGGAAATAAGAAAATACACAGGCTAAAGCGATAGTCTCGTCCTTTAAAAGCTGGTCACTATGTGAAGCAATTGAAACTCCAATATCTTTGCTTGCCCGGAGTAAACAAACGAGAAACGAGAAGAAAGATGTTTTCCGGTTGGAGAAAAGTTTAAGTGGCTTGAAACTGAAAAAAAAAAAAAAAAAAAAAAAAAAAAAAAAAAGTATATGACATAAATTGTGTGTTTTAACGAGATATACATTTTTTGTGTAGTAAGTTTTTGTATACCTCTTACGATTTGGCAGTTATACAAGTCATCCAGAATAAAGAGGTCTTTAGAGGCTATTCTCCAGAAAATGCAAGATATACATTTCGTTTGTCTTAAAAACATCTTAAACATAAGGAATTTTAATCAAAATCTTTAGAGCCATTTTTGAGAAAATCAAAATGTTCGAAAAATGTTCCATGTAAAGGGTAGTTGGGGTGGGGGATTTTCTTGAAAAGCTTCCTGTCGCATCCTTGGTAGATACCAAACTTAAATATCAAGTTTGGTCTTTTTGCTTTTGAGCTATGCTGCCCCCTCCCACACACTCACAAGGGAGAGAAGCAAAGCCGGTGGTCCCGAGTAATGTTTGCTTGCACGTAAAGGAATCCTTGAAAGGAAGAGGTTTCTGGACAAAATTCCGCCACTTCGCTTCCGTAAGTCGTGATTTCGTTCTAGTGTCAAATCCATCAAGGAAACATCGTAAATATGATGCTCCATTTAAGAGTCACAGGAAATACTACTATATTATATAACCAAGACCAGTGTTTGGCATCATGACTGCAATATTCCATTCTTACGATTAAGTTAATATCACCAAACTAAATGGCAGGAAGGCACTTAACAGTTTATCCAGTAGCAACTTTATCAAGCAAACGGTACATTAAGGCAACTATGCAACTAAAAATCTCTGTGCGACACATTGCATCGTGAGCATTAAGAGAACCTACAGATAACTCGCAAAATAACCCGAATAAAAGCTGTGTTAAAATACGCAGAAGACACGCAAACGTGGTCTAAATAATAAGCTGTGTTAGTAGTAAACCTGCCCCATTGCCCCTTATAATGTGTTCGTGTTGAATAATTTAACCCTGTGTAGTACATTGCAGTCAACACATTTGCAAGGCAGCCTACAACTTTAATCTTACAACTCCTAATAACATGCGGTACAAAAGTAATGGGCATAAACACAGTTCAAAGATGCACTCTTTAATGCCAAATATAAACAATTGGTTTCCGCAACACCTAAATCTTTATGACCTGTTTAAAAGAGGGATATGTTCAGTTTTTAAACACAAATGTTTTTTTTAATCTCGAAGTAAATCAAAGAGAACACGTAATGCCTCCCCCACCTGACAATTATTGCATCAGCTACTACCATGAGTATTAATTTCATAACCAATGATGCCGGAGCAAAATAACGCTTGGCTATTATGCGTTCCAGGTACGATTACCATGTTCTATGGACGCTCTGATCTGATTAAAGGAATCGATTGTAAACAACATCTACAGGTGATAACTGTTTATGAAATCGAAGTTGCAGCACAACTGTAATCTATATTAACTCTTCAAGGGCATTCTGTCTCGAGACACACCCTGCAGCGAATCGACCTAGCTTCTTCCTAAACCGCAAGGACGCAAACGATTGTCGCGATGCTTCCAAATTATGTATCAAGATTCCACAATTCTTGAACGCACATAATACCAACATTGTATATAATATCACAATCGGCGAATACTTGTCTAACAGCACACCCACAACACAAAGAGTAAAGG
Source organism: Hymenopus coronatus (assembly GCA_030762935.1). Classification (NCBI taxonomy): domain Eukaryota; kingdom Metazoa; phylum Arthropoda; class Insecta; order Mantodea; family Hymenopodidae; genus Hymenopus; species Hymenopus coronatus. Next base: position 64,547,911 of record CM060898.1, on the reverse strand, counting down.
ATTTTTATGATCTCGATAAAAGCATTGCATCTCGTTAAAAATGTTTTAAAATACATTAATAATCTTTCTGTAGCTGTATTATTTTTTCCATAATGTAAAACTTTCTCTAAACCTGTTTCTCGAACAGTTGATACTCAGAATTTTGCTTTCTGTTTGATTTCCCAGGTTGAAAAGTCCACAAATTCCAATCCTCAATAGTATATACTATTATTCAAAATGTTAACAGCACATTTCAGATGTTTATCATAGAAGCTGTAAAGGACAGACATTCTTGCCGCTTGATAGAGAAGAAGAAAACATCGTAATGAGTAAATTTGTTTATGATGAGATTGAATAATCCAAGTCAAATGTTGAAATTAAACAATGAATTCTGAGCAACATTGTATACACAAAATTATTTTTCCCAAGCTCAACATTTTTCCTTCCAGATAATGGATGAAACAGGTTTGCATTTTCAAATATGTAATCATACCCATTTCTTTTTTCTATCTTCCATAATACTTTTTCTGGGTAAGTCATATAAAACAATGTTCAAATATGAGCGTAACCCTCGAGCTTAGTTATCCGACATTCGTCTTCATGAGTATAGGTAAACCAAGTAGAAACCATATCCAGATAATATACCCGAACCGAGATTCAAACTTGGTACTGCTTGAATGTGAGGCAGACAAGCTAACTACACCTCGGAGGTGGACCAAATCTTTTAAAGCGCTAAAACATTCCTCGTTTTATTGTTATAATACACATTTACAAAGAAAGTAGTTTCGAAGTCAGTATCAATCTGTTTTACTGACTCAGCCTCTCATATTTCCCTATACCTACAACCAAATGTGTAATGAAACCATTTTAGTAAACATTTCGGCAACATGAAGCAGATAAAAAACTGCTCTTTTATAAGAAAAGCTTGTAAAAGAGATTAAGTAAACGATAGTGGAGAAACCCCTGCAAATGTAACATAGAAGAGGTAAGAAAAATAGGGCTTTTATACACAGCAAGAAAAAAATACATTAGTTGACACTGTGGTATATTTTATTCCAGTGGGGTTAAAGCACTCACCTCAAACTTATTTGTACCCAAAAATCAGATACCGAGATTTCACCGGAGATATGTTATGAAATCCCCTGAATCCAAAAAAGCATTTTTTAGAAAAAGGTCTGTGGACAGCATAGCTCAAAAACGAAAAGACCGTTAAATACCAAACGTGATATTTAAGTTTAATATCTTCCAAGGATGCGACACGACTGATTAGAATGTCGAATAAAGATATTTACATGGCAAATGAAATGAATATCTTGAATTTACTGGGAATAGCCTCTGAGGACCTCTTTACTTTGGATGACTTTTGCTGAATGTTGCATAACTGGTAAACCGTAAAGAGATAGACAAAAAATATGTAGACCTCTTAAAACACAGTTTGTCATACCTTCTTTTTCTTTTTTTAATATAGGTTGACCGCTTCTGAGACATTCCTTGTTATTCGTTTCAGATTTAAAATACTTACACTTTTCTCATACAGGTATTTGTCAACTCTATAAAAACAAAGGAATTTCAATCACATAGCAACCAGCTTTTAAAATATTTGGCTATCGATATTAGCCGATGGTACTCCTTTATTCCTTACAAGGAAGCAAAATACCATTTCTGCTAATTTTATCTTGATTAGCATGCAGTAAATAGAAGAATAAGCTTTTTAACAATACATTTTTAACAGAGATATAGAGAAAGGCATGTGAAAAAAACACATTAGATTTGTTAATGCACTAATGTTTTCAATTTATTTTTATTGCATTTATGAAAGAAAAAAATAATAATATTCCTTGTTCTGAATGAACTATAACTTAGTCTACATATCTTTTAATTATTAACAACGAAAAACGTTCTTACAAATTAAATTTAACTGCAATATAATAGTGATTATTAGAAATTAATTATGAGGGATACTCTTAAAAACGTATGTGCATATTTGGCCAATTTCAGACAATCAAAATCAGCCAGGTCAAACTATGACTTTTTCACGATCATTACCTACAACAGCCACAAATGCAACTCTTCTGTTATATTAATGAAAAATTGTAGGCATATAATTGAGCAGTCCAAGTTCATCTTTTGGCAGAGCTATGGGACTACTTATATGATGAAACACATGATGGCTCCCAAACAAGAGATGGCAGCACTAATCAGAAAATGTTTGGTTTTGCGGAGTTTTACGCATATGCCTTCAATTGTATCATGAATTAATAGTTGAGCTGCAATTTTAAAAGGCGTGCGATCTTCCCCTTCTCATTATTCGTCAAACTATTCGTAAAATATTATTTATGCCTGACAAAAAGTGTTAACATTTCATTTAAGCTTTCTAGTACATCCTTCAAATTTAGTTAGTAACATGAGCAGATGCGTAATTCGGAGATGCCAGGAGACAGCCATATACAGAAGAAATCGTCGAATTAAATATAAGACTATAATTATACAATCTATATGCACTTCACTCATACTTACAACTAGTTGTGAATAATGTGAATAAACTCTTTTTATAGATTATTCAACAAATTTATTAACAAAGAAATATAGACTATAAATACATATATTTCTGCAGGAGTGGGACTTTTTAAAATGTGGAGTAGATATGACGAAGACTAAGAATTTTTATAGTCACTTTATTTAACGTCGCTTTAACATCTACATCATATCGCGACGAAAAAGTTCATTTAAGATACCTCGCTGACGGTATGAGGTGTTCTGTAACCTTTCAGGACTATCTATCCGCGCTTTTCGCTGCCCAGTAGATGTCGATAGGGTGCCACAGTCTGACTACTTTCATCATCTGTAGCCAGTATGGTGCATAAAACCAGACATCATGGCCTCTAGTGTAACTGCCTCCATTATATGTACTCCGAAGACGGTTCAGTCAGAGTTTCGAGGTCACATCCCCACGTACCATACTACTAAGTATCGCGACAAGCAGATGACATTAGGGTGCCACTTTGTTCTAACTGCCTAACTAACCGTGATAGATGCTAGCGCAAGTCGCATTTTCATGTATGTTTAGGTTTTATTATTGTTTTTAGACTCAATGTGGAACTTTGGGTCGTGTATTTTAATAGCCAATCTGTATTTATTTAGTCCGGGTTCGATCCTAGGAGACCGCATGTGGAATTTGTAGGTGACAAATCGGTGCAGGGGCTGGTTTTCTCTGGGTTCTCCCGCCATCGCATTCCACCGGTGTTCCATATTCATTCCATGTATCATCAGTGTCCTCACCTGCGGTGCCGTATGTAGCAAAAGTGGGCGTTAAACACCATATTTTTTAAAGAATCTGCATTTACCTTGGCGACTGAGAAAAACCACGAAAAAACCCACAGCCAGATAGGTCGGCCCCGAAAGCGGGCCACAGACATCGACGCCTGAGTCATCCCACTCAGTAAAGGATTTTTTTTTTTTTAATTTGCCTTGAGATGTAGCCTAATTGGCTATCAAGGGAGAGGGAATGACTTACATAGAATATGAACACAAACTCAATACTAAACATCCATGCCCATAACGGGATTCGAACCCGCGGCCTTTCGAGGCAGAGCATCAACGCCAAACGCGTTAACGACTATGGCTACTGGGACCGACGATGGAACTCTTGTTTGCCCTTGAACTGCGGCTCTTGAATGGAAGAGTGAGATTGGTCACTCACCAGGTTGTTAATGGAAACCTGTCATTACTGGCCCTAGGATTGAGGGAACGCGTACGCATATTTGGTTTTATGCCAGAAGCATTGTTTAGAAGTTAAAGCACCAAGTTCCACGATCAGGAAGGTTTTGGAAGGCTTTGTCTGATTGGATAATGGTATGTAATCCTTTTGGCTGCAGGATGAGTCTGTAAAGAGTGCACGTCAGACGCAACCGGTCCTGCCAGAACACCCGCATAGGGACTGGTGTTGTAGCATACCTAAATAAATTTATATTAGCTTCATCCGGGAGGCTACAGGCCTTGTGGGAAATCTACTAAGTCTTCATCAGTAGGGCAGCAGACTCTCTGCCTGGAGGGAATAATGGCTACTCTATCGACAACAACACTACTCCTGACTTGCGCACGTTTACACTCCGTAACTATGGTGCAGGCAAAATAAATTAGGCAACCAAGACGTCACCAAACATTCTAGAAACAGGTGCTAAGAACTGGGTGTTTAATATACTATTATTTATCAACAGAACTTTCACTCTCATAATTCAACATTCTAAAATTCTTCACATTTATAACGATCAATAAAATTATGCACATAAATATAGGAATACATTTGTATCGTTCAAAGCCAAACGTTGCAAGTTTTGTGTAACAACTACAGTTTTTAACAACTACAGCCTTCAATCACGGTAATACTTGATCCCAAGATTTTAGAATGCAATGATAATAAACATTCGGATTTGCCTCTGAATTTTAAATTAAAAATTGTAACCAAAAGAATAATCAGTAAAGAATTTATACAATGAAAATTATTTTACTGCAATTGCAGTAGTAACTGCTAATACTGTCTTAGCACGATATGTCGCCCTCCGAAGTGTAATGGTTACCGTGCTAACTTCATATACGATTTTTTCGGGTGTAAAAATCCTGAGCATGGCTTCCTTCGGAAGGGAAGTAAAGCCGTAGGTCCCGTGTCGTAGATTTACGGCACTTAAAGAACCTCAAGCCTAATAAGAGAGGCCTCTGAGCAAAATTAAGCGGTCTTTCACGCCCAATTTAGAATGGGACGCTGGTAGTTAAAGAGCGTCCATAAATAACACGCCATTTCTATTTCTTAACACGATATTTTTGGGGAGAGGGAATGGCCTCATAGTTCAGTTAGTGGAGGGCCCCGGGTTCGATTCTCGGCTGGGTGGGCATTGCGAGGACCATGCAATTAAAGGTAACAATCTTCACTTTTTAACCATGTTATGTTACTTATTTATTGTCTGATACATCCATTTAGTCGATTGGGACTAATTATATTAGGTACCTACTTTTCTATATCAGGATGCTCTTTTCATCATTTGTGAAGAATCCTTCGCCTTGAACATCAAGTCGCCTTCCGTGGTGTAATGATTACCATGCTAACTTCATATACCCAAGGTCGCGGGTTCAAACCCGGCGTAAGACGATTGATTTTTTAACATCAATTCAAATTCTATCACGTCGGCGCATATAGGGCCATCTTTGCAGTGGTCTCTTGATCGGGGAATTCCTAGTTCGGGAGTTTGCCACTATGTGCACATGAGGAATCAACTCATCGCCCATGGATGGCACTATAGGACGAAATCACGACTTGCAGACGTGAAAAATGGCGATTTTTGCTCAGGGACCTTTTCTTTTACGTACAAATAAACATTACACTAGACAATGGTTTTCCTAAAATAAGAACTAAAGCTTTCCTGGCGACGTGTTAATTCAAAATCTTCTCGGGCTTCTAGCCAGGTAAAAACTGATCAATTCACCCTGAAGACGAGGAAGATGCACTTCTTCGAAACGTTGGTGTCAAGCCAAGTTTTTACCTGGCTAGAAGCCCGAGAAGATTTTGAATTAATGGTTTTCCTTTCTTTCTGAAGGAAACCATATTAAGGGTTTTTACGTCCGAAATAAAAAGGGTATATACCAAGAAGGGCGCTCTGCAAATAAATTTTTTTATTCAACGGTGATACTGGAATGCAGTACCAGTCACTGTTACGTCTGGAATTTTATGTAGTATTTCCCCCAGCACACACACACACACACACACACACACACACACACACACACACACACACACACAAATTATGCTGAAAAATTATTAGTCACCAAAATATAAACCTTCAAGTAATTGCACACAAGTAATGGTGGTACTCTCATACAGCTTTCTCTGCCCATTAAACATTTACCTGCACATACCATATATAATGAATATTGTTCTATCTTATGTTATTCACTATAATTGTATAGATATGATTTCGAGCTAAGAAAAAATATATCTACATCATAATAACAAATATAAACATTAGCAGAAATGGTCTTATTACTGGCTTCCTTGTAAGTAAAAGGAAGATAAGGGAGTACACTAGAAGCTAAAGCGATAAATCTTTTAAAAGCCTGTTCGCTATGTGATACTATAGAAAGATAAGGGAGTACACTAGAAGCTAAAGCGATAAATCTTTTAAAAGCCTGTTCGCTATGTGATACTATAGAAAGTCGGTTCTCTTTGCATGGCCAGGAATAAAACATGAGATGTGAAACTAACGTCGACTTCCCGCCTGAGAAAACTTAAATTTTAAAATTTAAAGCAATAACAAGGGATGTCTCGTAAATAGTTAGCTCTTTTAAAAAAATGTATATCACAAAGGCTGTGTTTTAACGAGATCTACTATTTTGTGTAGCAAGTTTTGGTCTCTCTCTTACGGTTTTCATGTTATACAAAAGTCATCCAGAATGAAAAGGTCCTCATAGGCTATTCCCACAAAATGGAAGATATACATTTAACTTTTTTGTAAATATCTTTAATATACCATATTTTTTTAGAAAATCAAAATGTTCGAAATGTTTCCCATGTAAAGGATAGTTTGGGATGCAAGGATTTTCTTGAAAATCTTCGTGTTGCATCCTTGAATGATCCTGAACTTAAATACTAAAATTAGATATTTAACCGTCTTTTCGTTTCTGAGTTCTGCTGATAAAATGCGCAGGTATACACACGGAAACTTAACCACATCACCATCTAGTGACTTCCAGTAATTTTCTGAATTTGGGAATTAAATGCAGCGATCATTATTTTAATATCTAACTTTTGCCTATCTTTCCGCGTTTAATCTTATCACCTGATTACATATCATGTTAGCCTTAAGTCCAGTAACATCAAAGTTACTTTAAAGTATACGGTATCTCCGTCTATGCTTATGCGAAAATATAAAATCTGATGTTTCATTCACATGCTTTAAAAGCTAGTTGCTATGGGATGGAAATCCATTTATTACATGGCCAAGAGTATGGGAAAAGTTTTAAGTATTTTAAACTGAAACCAATCACAAGGAATATCTCAGAAAAGGTCAGCTCCACCAAAAAACACACACTTAAATACCAATTATGCAAAAGGTATCCAGAATGAAGAGATCTTCAGAAGATATTCCCAGAAAATTCAAGATATACATTTTATTTGTCATGTAAATGTCTTTAATACACGAAATTTTCTTAAAATCGTTGGACATTTTTGAGAAAATAACAATTTTCGAAATATTTTACATGTAAAGGATAGTTGAGGTGGGGCCGGATTTTAAGGAAGATCTTCCGTGTCACATCCTTGATAGATATGAACTTAAATTTCTTTTAACGACGGATTTTTGGTTTTTAAGTATGCTGTCCACAGAACAGACACGTTGACATTTTTCTAAACACTTTTTTTTTTTCTTTCTAAGTCTTATTCTGGGGGTCTTTATTATTTTCGGTGAGATATATCGAATTTTTGGGTGAGACAATGCATTCTCTGTACAAGTACATGTAGAGAAAGTATTATTACTATCTATCCGTTTACAGCTTGTGAACCGATTGCATAGTTACTTTTGTACTAGACACTTACAGAATGCAGAGGAAGCAATGCATTTCACTAAAAAATTCGACGCAGTAATTTCTGGAAATACATGTTTTGAGGTCCCCATAAACAAAAACCATTTATACAAGAGAGAGAGAGAGAGAGAGAGAGTGAGAGAGCAGGAGCCGCGTAACTCAAAACGAAAAGTCGGTTAAAAGCGAAACTTGGTATTTAAGTCCATGATCTTCTAAGGAAGCGAGACGTTTTTGAAGAAAATTCCCTCTCCCCAAACTACCCTTTATTTGGAAACTTAAGTTTTTAGCTATATTCGTGGCAAACAAAACAGTATCTTGAATTTTCTGGAAATGATCTGTGAAGTCCTCTTCATTCTAAGAGACTTTTATATAATTAGTAATCCGTGAGAGATGAATAAAAACTGATGAAGAGATGAACTGTAGTTTTCATTAAAGAACCCAGTTTAGGTCATAAGTTTTATGACAATAACCAAATTCCAGATATTCCTTGATATTGGTTTGAATTTATAGATAAGTATTTTATACTTTTTAATTCTCTACCACATACAATCACACTAGCTACAGAAGGCAAAGGCATTCCACCTAAAATTTCGATAACGAAATTTCACTGATATCTTCTAAAGAATCCTGAAAGTATGTATACCTAAGTGTCAGTAAACAGTAAAACTCAAAAACGAAAAGTCACTTAATACGAAACTTAATATATAGGTATGTTCCAAGAACGTGACACGAAGATTTTCAGGAAATCCCCCCTGCCCCCCCCCCACACACATACACAAAAAAAAAACTACTCTTTGGAATTCTCAATTTTCAAAAAATACCTCTAACATAAGATATTTGCGTTATAAATAAATGTTATTTCTTGAATTTCGTTAAGCAGACAATATATGTCGAATACATTTTTTGTGGAGAGCCATTTCCAAGATACTCCTTATTGATTCAAATTTCCAACCCTTTACTTTTCTCAAATGGGAATGAAATTTTTAATTCCTTGTCATGCAAAGAGAACCGAATTTTAATGTCATTACATCCACCAGCTCTTTTTTGCTAATATTTCTCTCTATTAGAAATGAGTACCTAGAAGAATAAGTTTTTGTGAGAATAGTTTGTTGCGGAATAGGTATGGGTATGTGTTGTTTTGTACACAACTCTTTAGGATCATACAAAAATACGCCCATAAGTGGGGTTTAAATACAGCGCTATGTGCGAGATTCAGAAAATGCAATCACTAAAGATGTGGCTCCCATTCCAGAAATTGCTTTTTGCATTAGTGACAAAATTTATTTTAGTCTGGATTCTCCTTTCCTCCATTCTAAGATCAACCAACGCTGAGAAAAACGCCATCAAGTCCTCAGACGATTTTCGACGAGGAGTGAAGTGTTTATAAGTGAGGTTTCCTAAAATATATAAAAATAAAAGAGTAAAGAAGATATAAGAGCTGAAGGTTACAAAACAAACTCCAGCAATTAATTGGAAAGGGTTAATTTCAACACGCGAAGTTTTAGAGGCATTATAGAAAGGGAAATCCACCAAATGCCATACAACATGAGCTGTACTTGTCAGCAAATCCTGCATTACTCGTCTTTTACGGTAAACATCAATTTTGTAAATCCCATATCATTTCAAAGTTGAACATAATTGTGCGAAAACAGTTTGACTACCGACTATATTTTGACTACTAGTGTACTGCACAATTCAGCTACCTAACAGTATGACGTTACAAATATTAATAAATGTGGGACTCAGCACGGCATAGGAATTACATTCGTGGCAAACACATTTTTTGCTTTTTTCTGTGATTGCAAATTACTGCATCCAGGAATCCGTTGTTGCATACATCCAATGCAGCAGCAAAATTGGTATACCATACCAGTATTTTAGGCAGTATGAATAGGGCTAATGAACAAATCCAATTTTAATCTTCTTGCATACATCAGTATGAAAACTAATGTGCATGAAGAAGAAAAATCTGATGTCTACCATTCACATGACTTTCTCTATATCCCTGCAACAAATTATTCTTTAAAAGCTTATACTTCTATTTACTTTATGCTAATCAGGAAAAATGAGCAGAAATAGTCTTATTACTTGCTTCCTTGTAGTAGAAGCCAAATAAGGGGCTACCATAGGTTAAAATGATAGTCAAAAGCTGGTTGCTATGTCAATGAAGTTCCTTTGTTTATATGGATAGGAGTTGGCAAGTTCCTGTATGAGAAAAGTATAAGTTTTTCATAGCAGAAACCAAAAATAAGGAATGTCTCAAAAACGACGAACTTACCAAAAAAATTGTATATAACATAAATTGTGTGTTTTAACGTGCTCTACATTTTTTGTGTAGTAAGTTTTTGTCTATCCCTTACGGTTTAGCAGCTATTCAAAATTCAGTAAAATTCATCCAGAATAAACTACTCTTCAGGGGCTATTCCCAGAAAATTCAAGATATACATTTTATTTGTCAGGTAAATATCTTTAATATACGAAATTTTAATCAAAATCGTTAGAGCCGTTTTTGAGAAAATCAAAATTTTCGAAAAAAGTTCCATGTAAAGGGTAGTTGGGGGTGAGGGAATTTTTCTCAAAAGCTTCGTGTCGCATCCCTGGAAGATACTAAACTTAAATAACAAGTTTGGTATTTTACAGACTTTTCGTTTTTGAGTTATCGTGTTCACGCACACACACACACACACACACAGACCTTTTTGTGAAAATGCTTTTTTTGGATATTGGGGACACTAAAACATATATTTCCGGTGAAATCTCGGTATCAAATTTTTGGGTGGAGTGCAATACCTTCTCTATACACTATGTACATAGTGTGTTTAGAAAAAGTAAAAATCTGATGTGTTGCATTCATGTGTTACAATCTGATGTGTGACCTCCTCCACATTTCTGTAACAAATTATTCTTAAAAAGCTTGTTCTTCTATCCACCTAGCTAATCGAGATTAACATTAGCAAAAATGGTCTTATTACTTGATTCATTGTAAGCAGAAGTACATAAGGCGATACACTAGACTAAAGCGACAGTCACATCTTCTCAAAAGTGAGGTTTCCCAGTCAGCGTCGGTCTCCTTCACAAGGTTACCACTTTAATATGTGCACTCAGGAAATACGATATATCCGTGAGGAAAATATCATCTATCTGTAGTAAACATAACGTTTTGTGTTATTCAAAAATTGGGAGGCCAAGTAAGAATTAATTACACTATTTTACAATAAAATGTAATTAATTATATAAATAATTATGGTCCTTGATTTAAGCAATTAAATAGTTTCAACACAACTTATCCAAAAGTTAGGAGGCCAAGTAAGATTTAATTACACTATTTTACAATAAAATGTAATTTATTATATAAATAATTATTGTCCTCGATTTAAGCAATAAAATAAGTTCAACACAACTAACCGTTTAAAAATAAACCAATCAGCATATAATTAATTAAAAAAAAATCTTCACCTCAATCTGGGAGACTAACAAAAACGTCTAAGGCCCACGACTTGATTAAGATGATGGAATAACCATTAATAGATGTAAACAGCATAGTTATTGAAAATGCAACCTCTGTGCTGTGAAATTACCAGCCATTGAAATTCGATCGTCTTTTAGAAATGTTTATACAACAAAAGGTAGGATGCCTTTTATCTAACGGTAAACTGGTAACGATAAACATTCCGTTTTATAGTCAGAAGTAGCATTTGTAGTTAAAGATCGTGGTAAAGTGATGTCTATGCTATTACAGCACCTTGATGAGATGTTTCTCCACCTTTCTATGGGCAGCCATATCTATTATAACACCATATTTCGTACCTTTCTACGGGCAACCATAGGTATTACTTTGTTTTAAATAGAAAGTATATTACGACAAATAAACTTTAAATTATATTGAAATAAAATGACACAGTGCTTATGAATTTATTAAACTAGAATTGTATACATAAAACAGGTTAAACGTTTATCAAGTTATCAAACCGTTTTATTATTATTATTATTATTATTATTATTATTATTATTATTATTCAGTATACGGTATTTTAAGGCCCGCGCACACATGTATGTTTATTCTTAATAAATTTAAAACATGTTCTTTAATTATACTACTGTAAGCATCAGAAATAACATTTTAGCTTGAGGTATTCTCTTATCTGCAAAAGTGTGAATTTCCATTTGCGAGACATTTAAAATGCATTACCAAAGGTATTGATTAAATGGCGGGCTTGACCTTTCCACTGAGTAATATTTTTTTTTTTTCTCCAGTGGTAACGTGGTGATAAAAACAAATGCATGCTAACTTTAATGTTTACATTTTTGTATTTAGGAACTTTTCCACTGCTGTGCGCAGTAATAGCTAGGGACTGCGACAAAATTGGATTAGATTGTTTTCCCCTTCTGCTTACCTCAGTTATACAAGTCGGGTAGACATCCGATTGAGCGAAAAGATCAGGCGTCAGAGATCTTCCGTCGTGGGCGGCGTGGGGTGGGGGATTCCTCACGGCCTGTTCACGACTGAACCATTACCGAAAACGTGTTAGACCTCACAAAAAAAAATTGATGCACCCTCACCAACACTGACTTCACACTGGAATATCCGGGAGAACAGCTGAAATTTCATCCAGGCTCTGGCTGTAAGGAAGGCGATGGGGAGGGGGTGACGTCATGAGGGGGAGAAGGGCTAGATCACGTGGTTATGCGCTTGAGTATGCGGCAAAAATAAAGCAAAGTGTATTGAGTACTACGGTAGTCAGTCGCCCGAGGAACTACTTTGCCGACATTGCCATCTAGAAACTGCCAAAACATTGCATGTGCAATGTATATGTAAATTTTGTCATATGAAAATTAAACTGGTTGTAACAAGTGATTTTTCAGCAGTCACTCAACATTTCAAAGTGTCATGCTTAAAGTATTGGTAAAAGCTCACAAAATAATTGGTTAATTTTACTAATTTATACTGGATATACTTTCAATGAGATCTACCTGCAACTTTTCTCTGTCTCCTATGGTTTCCAGCTGTAAAATTCAATAAGCCTGAAGAGATTTATAAGGCTATTCAGAGAAATTTCAGGATATGCAAATTACGTGTCAGTTCATTATGAATAAAATCGATTTATAAATGCCCCATGTAAAGAGCTGTCTACGGCGGGAAATTTCTGAATATCTTAGTCCTGCAATCTTAAAACCTATCTGACTTAAAATGTGGAATATGTTTTAATATTTAAATGGCATATTTTACTTAAAATGCTTTCTTTTGGGATAAGTTCAGAACACCTTAAAATGTAATTCCCTATCCTAATATCTGGAGAAAGTAAGATGTAACGGTACCGATAGACATTCTTTCTAATTTAGATTTTAGAATTGACAATATAACATGAAAAAAAAAATCAAGTTCCAAGCTAATTTTAACCAGCTAAGAAATACAGGTAGAAATTTAATATAAATCAAACTATGTCAAAAAACTGTTTTCTTAATAAACTCCTACGTAAATAAAAACAAATTATTAAAGATTGATCCAAAATTCGTATATTTACAGCACATACCGTGTTTAGCTGCAAGCTTGGCTCAGTATTAGATTTCTCACACCACAATTTAAGTCATCTCTAAAAACCAATAGCGCGTGTCCTATGTTCTGCGCATGCCTAAGTAACAGTACGGAATCAGCAACAGAAATTCGTTGAAATCCCAGTGCATTTAAGTCACAGTTTGTGCGGCAATCTCAAAAGCATGAGAACCCGTAGAAACGTATTCTTAAAACCAAAATACAGTCGACAGACCCCAAGCCTGGTTTCCAGATTACCATTCTTCTATTAAGATGCACCCGTTAAATTCGAAAAAAAAAAAAAAAAAAATTATGAGAAACTAAAAAATTGTTTTTTCATAATAAAACGATATGATTTCTAAACCTTAAGAAAATATATCGTTTTTTTTTTTGTTTTTTTTTTCACTTTGCGCACCTTAAATACCAATTAACTGAAGCTACAAATCAGCAGGAGCATGCTTCTTAAAACGCACTCCCAAAATTAAACCTTATTTTATCATTAACCTTTTCCCCGCACGTTTCTACACAGAAACTGTTCCACACGATGCAATTTCTCATTAATTTCTTTGAAAATGTTTAAACTACCTCTCAAAAGCGTGTTAAAGAAAATGGTTCATATAATTTTTCGAAATAATGCTCCAACTTTGAGACAAATTAAATTTTGAAAAATCAAGAATTTTGAAGAGAATGAACTATAAATATTTCTTTACTAATTGGGGCCAATATTAATTTTATATGTATATATAAACATATCAAACTCATTTACTGTAAAACTGGATTTTTTTTTATCTGAATGGTTTAAAAAAATCAATCACTTACCTAATTTTCATTAGAAAACGAATTTAGACAGTAAAAATATTTAAATAACTATGCAAGCTAGAATGTTTACATACGGCAAAATATCACTATTATTGTGCGCAATAATTGGTATACATTTCAATAAGGTATCTTACATACCATGAAATTTGTAAAATCCATATATAGAAGAAATATTATAAAAGATTATACCAGTTATTACACACAACAGTATTATTTTTGGTATAATCCTGTTTTACAGCAAATAGATATACTCCTGTTTTACAGCAAATAGATTTATAAATAGATGTCATATTATAGTTTTATACAGGTATTAACCCTAATAGTGTAGAAAAGTTATTTCTTGTCGTACTCTTAAAAGCAGTTGATTCTTTCAAAATGTCATCACTTATTTCTCAAAATTGGAGTTTTATGTCCAAAAAGTATATGAGAATTTCCTTTAATGTGTTTTTGAGAGGTAATATTGAACAAATTCGAGAAAATTTGCATTGTGTGGAACATTTTGATAACGGAAAAGTGTTGGGAAAGGGTTTGCGAGAAAATAAGGTTTAAATCTGGGAATACATATTAATAAGCATGTGCCAAGCTGGTTAAAAGATATATTTTTTTCAAGTTTGGAATTCATGTTATTTTATTAGGAAAAGAAGATTTATGGGATAATAATTGCCAAGCGGTATGTCGCAAATTGGCAAGTTAATGAAATTTAAGGCGAACTGAATTTTAAATTCTCCTTTGAAACAATGTTGAGAGATATTTGAGGGCTGATTACATATTTCTCAAAGATATACTGCAATAAAAGAATTACACCAAAATTAAAAACTAACATCCGATTCTATGACGAAGGTTTAGTCCCTCCATTTAAATAGCATACAACTGAGAATTTAGAGTTCGGATTTTGGAAAACAAATGTTAACACATAATTCTTAAAAAGCCGTTTCCTACATTAAAATGTTCAACTAAAAAACAAACAAACACATTTTACGCACTACATGTACTATGTACATAGTGTATAGAGAAGGAACTGTATTGCACCCAAAAATTCAATACCAAGATTTCACTGGAAATGCATGTTTTGAGACCCTCTGGATAAAAAAGCCTTTTTAGAAAAATGTTCGTGTGTGGGGGGGGGGGGCAGCATGGCTCAAAACGAAAAGACCGTTAAATGCCAAACTTCGTATTTATATTCAGTATCTTCCAAGGATGCGACACGAACATTTTCAAGAAAATCCCCCCCCCACAACAAATTACCCTTTACTTGGAAACATTTTGAAAATTTTTGATTTTCTCAAAAATGGCTCTAACGATTTTGATTAAAATCACGTATATCAAAGATATTTGCATTCCAAATAAAATGCATATCTTGAATTTTCTGGGAATAGCCTCTGAAGACCTTTATTCTGGATGAATTTTGCCGAATTTTGCTTAACCGCTAAACCGAGAGAGATAGACAAGAACTGCACAAAAAATTTAGATCTCGTCAAAACACAACATTTATGTGCTTTACGTTTTTGTTGTGGGGGTAACCGTTTCCGAGAGGTTACAGAGGTGTAGAGAAGGTCATGTAAATGGAACACATCAGATTTTTATATTAAGTCTGGGAAATCGTAAGCCTTAAAAAACTTTCCATCATCAACCGCAATACAAATGGTACGTAAGTAGCAAGCTGATGTAATCCATCCGGCTTAAGTGAACTATTTATAAGGCTGGCTGCATTTACTTACATATGTCAATATGTCATGATATTAGTCAGATAGTAAAAGTGTTAAAATGCATGTTGAGGACTTCTACAATGTTAACTGCAATAATAATAATAATAATAATAATAATAATAATAATAATAATAACAACAGCAACCTGCATAAATTCAAAGAGCTAATTCTGTCAATGGCCCATTTTATGAATTTTGCCATTCAGGTTCGAAGTCAAATACTGACAAACATATCGCTTTCTCTAAATGTAATAGTACATAGCGTACAGAGTAGATATTGCATTCCACCCAAAAATTCTATGCTGAGATTTACCGGAAATAACACATTTTGATACCTCGTGAGTACAAAACAAGCACTTTTAGAAAAAGGCGTGTCTGTCTGTGGATAGGATAGCCCAAAAACGAAAAGTCCGTTAAATACCAAATTTGGTATTTAAGTTTAGTATCTTCTAAGGACGCCACACCAAGCTTTTGAGGTAAATCCCCCCACCCCACATTTCGAACATTTTGATTTTCTCAAAAATGGCTCTAACGATTTTGATTAAAATATCGTATATTAAAGATATTTACATTACAAAATGTATATCTTGAATGCTCTGGGAAAGCCTTTGACGAGCTATTTGTTTCGGCTAAACGCTTACGTAATTGGTAAACCGTAAGAGATAGGCAAACATTTACTACACAAAAAATATAGATTTCGTTAAAAATAACATAAATTATGTCATTTACGTTTTTATTGTAGAGCTGGCCGTTTCTAATATATTCGTTGATATTGGTTTCAACTTTAAAATACTTATTCTTTTCTCATACGGATACTTATTAACTTCTGACCAAACAAAAAAATGAATTTCAATCACATAGCAACCAGCTTTTAAAAAAATTGTGTATTACTTTAACCTAGTGCATACCCTCATTTCCCTTCTACTTGCAAGAAAAAAAAGTAATACGACCATTTCTGTTAATATGTATCTCAAATAGATGAAGTAGATAGAAGAATAAGCTTTTTAGCAATATTTTGTTACAGAAATGTAGAAAGAGCCATGTGAATGGAACATATAAGATTTTTTTACTATCATTTTCAAAGACCTTAACGATTAGCTTCAATTAATATTCAAACGTAAAGCTTGGAGAAGTCCTTATATACAGAACATCAGCGAATCAGCAGTCTAGCTCTTCGTAATCTACCCTACACACAAATCAGACTCGTGAAATAATTATCTTTTAACCAAATTATTCTCATATAAAGCAATAAATAAATTAACCAATCACAAGGCGCCAAATCCAACTCACGCTAATTTCCCGAACTTGATTCTGCTATTTACATTATGGCGTTGTGAACCGGTTGAAGGTTAACCTGCTGCTCTAATACACACCTCCAAAAGGAGACAATTCACAAGGTTCAATGGGTAGCTGTGTAGCAGGGCGGCAACTTGTCTTCATCGGTTCGCCGGACCTGAGAGGATAAACATCAGCAGCAGGTGAACTGCTTCACGCAGAATGCAATGGGAACTGTGACATTTTAAAGACAAATTAAAGGTTTTGTCTGGAGATCTTGTGGGTAAATTCTTGTACAACATCAAGATCAATCACGGCGTTTTTTTTAGTTTCGGCTCAGACACGCCTTCTCATCTGGAGAAGCTATGGACAAATTCGTGGGGGATCACGTTTTATGGGGAGTAACTTTGTTCCTTCCATCTCCCAACTTGGGGAAGATTGCATTTCAGGGCCATACAGTGCTAAAGCAGCTCTTTAGTGAAAGAAAACAAGGGGATGGCTTAAACCTTGTGCCCCCTCCAGTGAAAACCCTACTTTAGATATTTTTTCAATAGTTAACCACTAGAGTAGCAACATTAAAGGTCGCCTATATTACAATGGGTTATAATTTTTTGGAATGTAAAACATCACAGTTTAGGCAAAACGCAGCTTCCACATAGTGAAACGAGGAAATCGCATCTATTTTTATACATTTCCATTAGAGGAACGCAAATTAATTTTTTTTTTTTTTTTGTTTTTTTTTTGTTGAAGGTATGCAAGAAATTGAAGCTGAACGTTATGCTGTTAGGGCGACGTCGCTCACAATGAGTTGATCATGCTATCCCGATATCTTTCAAGTGTAAGTGAGACTTACGTTAGTGGGAATAATAGTAACTCTTTCAGTAATCCAGAATCGGATTTTCGTTCAATGGCTGGTGCCAAACATACTTTCCAAACGGGAGGGATTATAGGCTGAGTTAAGTTCGAGGAAGGTAGTAAACCAATCAATGCTTTAGGAGATACTGCGGCATAAATGAGAACCTACTAATATGCAAGATGTTTAATATTCTTTATAGTAAGGACGACTGTTGTTTCATTATTAATTTAAAACCATTAAATCTATCCCCTTGCATTTATCTTCTCCTGCAGACTACTATTGTTTTTGTCATGATAGCAAGGCTGAGATGCGGAAATTTACTCAGCAAATAATGTCATTATGATTGTGAGGGAAGAAATACTTATGTAAAGTTCTGAATTGAAGAATGCAGCATTAGGCGAGAGGAGAATCTATGTTTTGCTTTTTCTTTTCTCCCCCCCCCATTTTGTATGTGGGGGACAGATTGACTTAATTGCATAGTAGCATTTCTTTACAAATTTACATTTTGTGGTATTGTGGCTCGAGGAAGCGAATAAACTGTCCAATATTTATCTAGCAACTTAGGGGAACCAAGAGGAGAGATGGTCAGATTGGCTAGAATAGGTATTTGAAATCGGAGCTTCCAAATGTGAACCAAGGCTCAACCGCCTTAGCAGTATCGCCAGAAGTCTGTCGCTATGCCTTAATAGGATCAGCTCAGCGTTCTGCGGCGCCCGGAACACAAGTACGCTCGATAGCCTCGGTGGACTCCGGCTTGCCTTTCAGTGCCGATTGTACCGGTGCAGCTGGCCGAAGGATGAAGATACCCCTGCCCGTCAGTCAATTCCATGTGTCCTCTTGTGTTAGAAGTAGGCAGAACATCTGAGTTCCTCCCGGAGGGGAGATGTTTGAATTGGCTTGGTCTCGATGGGGCAGTAGTTTCCGATACCTGTAAGACATTGCGTACGCAGTAATGTCCAGGAGGGATTGTAAGACACTTTAATACCTTTCGATTAAGAAGAGTTGGAAGGCGGTATGCTAGAAGTTGTCGCCCTATCGAGGCTTTTGATGGCCTAGCCTTTGGTGCGTATCCATTTCCGTGCTTGAGAAAGCTGGGGACCTTTTCAAGAAATCGGGTATTGACCTAATGGAAAAAAGCACAGTTTGAATCTTCCTTAGTTGAAGTGGAACTTCTGATTCGTATAACCTTTCCTTCCTAATCCTCTTGCACCATGAGTACCTAGTGTTTACATAGTTTAACAATGTCACGAGAAAAAGAGAATCGCTGTTTGGAGGAATTTATTGAGGTATACCAAATAAAACGTGCCTTTGGAAATTGCCTGCAAGCCACCAAGAACGAGAGAAGAAAGAAGTAACTTATGGCAGTTTTATAAACGAATAGAAAGATGCAGAAACAACTCGTCATTCTATGCGGGAAGCGCATTCAACCGGAGCATTTACAAGCTGGTATTTATTTATTGTTTTATACTTTGCTTCCTTGCCATTATTATTAGTATTATGTATTTATATAATAATTTAAATAATTTGCATTCTCAACACTGGGGAGCATTGTGCAGATTGCGTGGCTGCCTCGAGGAAACTAAGGTTTATGGTTTTTTCCATCAAATAGGACGCCGGTCTTCGGGTGCCTGTTCAGGTATAACTGACAGACTTACCGATATATGTATGACGCACTTTAGGTGTTTCTAAAATGAAGTAACAGTCGAGCGCGCTGCGGCTGTAATAAATATATCATTAGAGTAACTAAGTCCCCACATAGAAAAAACCAAGCAAAGAAAGCGCAAGAGTACGAGTTATTATTAACAAAATACTGGACGATATACTTTTCAAACACGAATGACAACTGAAGCCGTATATTTTGCAGCAGGTTATCCTTTGTGGTCTGAAAAAGGCACTAATCGCTTTGGTACGTACTTCTTTTAGTGGTAATTAGCCACGGTGTTTGTTCGAAATCTCGCACAGTCAATCCGAAATCGCTTGAAGATAGGCTGAGGGTCGCAGGATGACAGGTGAAAATGAGTTAAGGATAAATTGAGGTAGCAACATTATACTTATACAGCTGATTTTGAGGAGCAACGGCCATTTGCAGCGTTTATTTTGTGTGTTTACCAAAATCAATCATGGGTGTATTGTTAATTTTGAGTCAAGCACTCCTTGAACATATTTTAAAGGAGCTCAGCTTTAGCTACTGTTTGGATTTTCTCCTGTGTTATCGATAAAGTGCCCACATGCCATATGGGGTGCCCTCGTCCACTTAAGCGGCGCTATCTTGGTTAAATTCCCAAAACATCTAATGAAGGAGCTCCGATGAAATTGTATAAACTGTAGTACAATTTGGCGACCCGGCGACTAATTTCATCCTCTATGGGCGAGGGGGAAGGAACGGCAAATTGAATAATGACTTTCTGTACTTTCTGCAGATGTAGCAGCTCACAGAAATAAAGGCGGGTTTAGTCCAGAATAGAAGTGTAGTGGTTCCCGCATTTCCTATGGAGATCCCATTAATTTAGAGACATTTTCTCTAAATAGTAAATAGAATGGATTCTCATTCACGGCCACAAAATTCGCAACTGCGTGTCTATACGAATGCAACTATATGTCTATACGAATGCAACTATATATATATATATTCCTCCCCGTTGCATTATGCCGCGGCGCACTCGGCAACAATGTCACTTGCCCGCGGTTTGCGTCACATTGGTTTGAATTTCAGCTTTGAAGATGGATGCTTGCTCAAAATGGTGTGGTTAAGAGAGCTGGAGTCGCAGGACAGCATTTAGAACGCATTAAGGTATTACATCTCAGAAATTCCGCGATCACGACAAGATTTTCGTGATAAACATTGAGAGCAACTTTCCCATGTGAAGGTTTAAAGGATTCTTCAAAATAACTCACAAGTTTAACAAGCAAACTACACAACTAAAACCAGAGGTCTGGTCGTATTTATCTTGGAAAAATATTTATCAACATAACATTTTTATTACGTTACCCCTTCCTTACTTTGAAACAACTTTATTGCATTAAAATGTGGGTTTTTCAATAACCTGTTCATAAGTTCCCAAACGTAATAAAATACAGAATAGCAATGCAATATTTAAAAAATTGATGTTTTCCATTCACATGGCCTTCTCTGCACCTCTGTAATAAATTGTTAAAACGATTTTTATTCTATCTAATGGTACTTCATACTAGTCGAGATAAGCATTAGCAGAAATTGTCTTATTACTTGCTTTCTTGTTAAGTAGAAGGAAAACAAGGGATTACACTAGGTTAAAGCGATAGTCAAATCTTTTAAAAGCTGGCTGCCATGTGGTTGAAATCCGTTTCATTGCATGGCCAGGAGCTTACAAATTCCCGTAAGAGAAAAGTTGTTAAGTATTTTAAAACTGAAAACATTAACAACGAATACTTCGGAAACAATGAACTCCACGAAAAAATGTATATGACAAATTGTCAGTTTTTACGAGATCTTCATTTTTTTTGTGGTAAGTTTTTGTCTATTGTAGTGTATCAGTTACCTATGCAAAAGTCATCCAGAATGAAGAGCTCTTCAGAGACTATTCCCAGAAAATTCAAAATATACATTTTATTTGTCATATTAAATATGTCTAACAACCGGTATTTTAATCAGAATCGTTAGAACCATTTTTGAGAAAATGAAAATTTTCGAAATGTTTTCCATAGTTATAAAGAGTAGCTTGGGGTGGAAGGATTTTCTTCTCAATCTTCAGGTCGCATCATTGGAACATAGTAAACTCAAATACCAAATTAGGTATTTTACCGACTCTTCGTTTTTCAGTTATCGTGTTCACAAACACAAGGACGCATACATACATACATGGATCTTTTTCTATAAATGCTTTTTGGATACAGGAGACCCTAAAACGTGTATTTGCGGTCAAATCACAGTATCGAATTTTCGGGTGAAGTGCAATACGTTCTCTACCTTTGTGCCATGTACTGTGTAGAAGAACTAAAAATAAACTTAAAACATTTTAAAGGTATTCTTCCAAGGCACTATTGGCGCAATCGGCAAATCACATGGCGCAGCAGAATGCACATCGAAATAAAAAAGGAAGGAAATTCGACGTGCATTATTACATCTTACGATACTAATCACCACTTCGTTGCAGGTGTAGGGAACGAATATATGGTGCTTGAAAACCTAGCTCTCTGGAGTCTTTTCAAAGGTGCGTTCCCAGAGGAAAGTTGCAATTCACGTACTTGGTTACGTTTGGAATTGCTCCGCGATGCGTGAAAAAGGTCAGCTTTTTAAGGAGTGACGTCATTCCTGAATCTACTAATTAAGAGCTTCACCGCCCGTGCACGATTGTGAACGAACTCTCGGGAATGCTAAAGTTCAAGAGAGCTGTCTGGCCAGCCAGGTACTCTTGGCTACCGGAAGTTAACTGACATACTTTATGAACTTGCCGGCACAAACAATGGAGTTAAAAGGAAAGCACGCCGTGAGGAGTGCAAACAATGTTTGCTGCATATGAACAGTTTGTAATATAGTGAACTAGTCAGCACCGCCGTGCTTAATTGAACGCCTTCATCGTGAAAATCATGTTTCACGCAGGGAAACAAGCTTAAATATGAACTGAATACGTGAAGCATTTTACAACCATATAATTCTATTATACGTTTTGCACGTTCCTATTTTGACACAGAAGTATGCGATTCTAAAACTACTCTAGTTTATAGAAGCTACTGAGTGTTTATTTTTTTCTTTTCCGCTTTATATTCCACCCAAAAATATACCGAGATTTCAAGGGAAATACATGTTTTGAGAATCCCTGAATAAAGGAGCCGTTTTAGAAAAATGCCCATGCGTGTCTGCCAGTCTATTGTCTGTTGGTGTGTGTGTGTGGGGGGGGGGGGCAGCATAACTCAAAAACAAAAAAAATCTGTTAAATACAAAACTTGGTATTTAAGTTCAGAATCTTCCGAGGGTGTAAGTTTGCTACACTGAATTTTAAGGAGGGTGTAAGTTTGCAATACGGAATATTAGGGAGGGTGTAAGTTTGCAACACACAATATTAGGAAGGGTGTAAGTTTGCAACACAGAATATTAGGATGGGTGTAAGTTTGCAACACAGAATATTAGGAAGGGTGTAAGTTTGCAACACAGAATATTAGGAAGGGTGTAAGTTTGCAACAGGAACATTTGGGAGGGTAGAGCTTGCAACACGGAATATTAAGGAGGGTGTAAGCTTGCAACGCGGAATATTAGGAAGGGTGTAAGTTTGCAACGCGGAACATTAGGGACGGTAGAGCTTGCAAAACGGAATATTAGGGAGGTTGTAAGCTTGCAACTCGGAATATTAGAGACGGTAGAGTTTGCAACACGGAACATTAGGGAGCGTGTAAGCTTGCAACAAGGAACATTAGGGAGCGTGTAAGATTGCAACAAGGAACATTAGGGAGCGTGTAAGCTTGCAACACGGAACATTAGGGAGGGTAGAGTTTGCAACATGGAACATTTGGGAGGGTAGAGTTTGCAACACGGAACATTAGGGAGGGTAGAGTTTGCAACACGGAACATTAGGGAGGGTAGAGTTTGCAACACGGAACATTAGGGAGGGTAGAGTTTGCAACATGGAACATTTGGGAGGGTAGAGTTTGCAACATGGAACATTTGGGAGGGTAGAGTTTGCAACATGGAACATTAGGGAGGGTAGAGTTTGCAACATGGAACATTAGGAGGGTGTAAGCTTGCAACAGGGAATATTAAGGAGGATGTAAGCTTGCAACACGGCATATTAGAGAACGTGTAAGTTTGTAACACGGAATATTAGGGAGGGTGTAAGCTTGACAAACACGGAATATTGGGGAACGTGTAAGTTTGTAACACAGAATATTAGGGAGGTTAGAACTTTCAACGCGGAATATTAGGGAGGGTTTCTTAACGTGCAATTCAGAATGGGATGTGTTGTTTTGTTCCTTTTTTAATAACTCATATATACAATTCCGTAAGACACATTTAGTTGTTAGAGCAGAGAAAGTACCAATCTTACGAAACATGTTTTTTGGTTTCTGTTCAGTAACGTCCTAAATGTTATACACATGTTTTCAGTCATCTGGTGGAGGACGTAGATTGCAGAGGAATGTCACAGCAGCGGGTTTAGATGACTGACGAGAGTTTGATGCAGTCTGAGGTAAGGTCATCCTGAAGATTCCCAAATCCTTATGGAGAGGGATGTTGCTGACATACCAGGGGGCATCTGTGATTACTCTTAAATATTTGTGCTGAGTGGCATGTCCTTTTTACTTGTAAAAATAAATCTAACGCCGTAAGGAGCATCCATTTTATCAAATAGGTCTTAATGGTGAGATGCAGAGGTGTTGTATGCCGGAGCAAGAGAAGATTTCGCTTCAATATTGTTTTATTCTGTTGGAGTGATCCCTGATTCTTGAGATGTAATGTGTAAATCCCAGGTTAGTTTGACACCCACAATGAGTTACAGCTACAAAGATTCCTCCAAGAGTAATAATATGAAATATACCTCCGATTTCTTTGGATTCATTACAGCTATCTTAAGAACACTGTCTGTTGGTTTGGGTAGAGAAAGATGTGATTCGCCTATGCTAAGAATTGCAATATTATCTATAGAATGTACAACAGAATTGAGCATGCTGAGGAAACTCAATGCATACGCTATAAAGAAGCCTAAAACATTCCTTGAGGCGTACCATTACAGATTGTGTGCGTTTTGATATTCCGATGGTTTACTACAAAAAGAAGAAGAAGAAGAACCGTTAAGAAGGTAGGCTTTTATTATTGTGAAATAGGTATGTATTGAAATGTCATTCTTGAACCTTAAGTAGCAAGTCATTAATACTAGATTTCTCGAACGCCTTTTCTGTGTCCTCACATAATTGTTTTTCCACATATGAATCCAATGTTGTGTAAATTATTCGATGTAGAAGCTGTAGGCAGGAGTGCATTGGCTTGAATCTGAATTGTGTAGTAGGCATAACTATCAATTTGAGCCGCAAGGCAAGGTAACAATGCACCTGTTGAAAACTAAGCAAGCAACTGTTAGCTCATCACTAATAGCTTTTTAGAAGGAAATCCATTGATTGTAGCTTTAACTTGAGCGAGAGTGAAGAGTTTCGGAAAGATCCATAGTAGGAGTGGTTGAGTTGTTATATCAATGAATTGTACATTAGTACGGGATTGAGTTGAAACTGCTAGCACAATTATGTAGTGGAGTTCTATATGTTCTTCAAGCGTCGAAATCTTTCTGGTGCATGTAAAGTTGTCCTTATATTTAAGCATTCCTTTAACTTTCTCCCATTATAATCCATCTTGAGACTTTAGTTTTCATTTCTACTACTTTAAAACTTAAAAAAAAAAAGTTGGAATTGTGAAGATTTTTGCTTTCTTATAAACACCTCACTATCTGTTTCAATTAAATTGTCCGGTTTCATATGAAAACATTGCACCGTTATTTATGATACAAGAGATACGCGATGTGGCGCCGTGGCCGAGTGGTTAGACCGTTCGCCTAGGCCGCCCGGGCTCGATCCCAAAGAACCGCATATGGAATTTCTGGTAGTCGAAGCGATGTCTGGGCGGATTTTCTCCATGCTCTCTGGTTTCCCCGGCCATTCATTCAATTGCTCCATAATCATTTTTTTTTTTCATGGTCATTTTCTATTAACTTCCTCACTTTCATACCAGGCATCGAGCTGATCAGCATCATACATCCTGGCTTTTATCCAGAGCCGCTGCTCCTCCACAGGCGTCTGACCCCGGGCATTGGCTTGTAAGTCCTGAGGGTGGGTGTAAGTTCTGCATACGAGGGTAAACTGAGAAAGAAGAAGAGATAAACGGCAGAGTTTATTCTGCGAAAAGGAATAATTGCGAAACGAGCCTAGCAAATTGAATAATCCTGCGAGCAAAATAAAATTGCTTTGAGCATGCCTGTCATACTTATTTTTAGGCAATCGTCAGTATCTGCAGACAAATGAAAGATTATGACATTAACATTATTTGCTCAGCGCGGCTGTGATAGTCACTTACTTCCTTTTAGCATATATGTTGACAGATGAGTTGGAAAAAAACATAATCAGGAAGGCTATGAAAAGAATTCGGCTGATAACCTTCAGATATCAGTTTCAAGGATTTACTAATTATTGTTACACTGTTTTATTTAAGTAATCTATCCAAAATGTTGAAGACATCCATGTTTTGGCTTATCTTTAAAATATGCTAACATTTTCACTATTAGCTTGTATGTTATTTATTACATGCATTTCGGACTATTTTCCTGACTTCTTTTGGCACCGATTCTAATATTGGCCCCTCCGTTGCTTGGAACGTTTGGCTAGTTCTTCAGATCCCATAATTACTGCATTCAAAGTATTCGTCATTACTTCAACAATGGAAGTCTCTTGGATGATAATGATATTCATTTCACCCAGGAAATCCAAGTTGGTACCCCTGGAATCTTATAATTGTACATCACTCAATGGTCTAATGTATTAATTAAAAGAATAATGTTAGAAGCACTTCTTTTAGTTTCAACTGCCTAAAAATGCTTTTCAACTATAGTAGCGTTACCACCTCGTAAACTATCATACGAGCTGAAATTGGAATTCCGTACTGCACGCTTCTTGCATTTTTATCGCAGACGTTAATAAAAATTATTTATTACTTAAAATATTGAATGTATTTTTATTGCAGAAATGCAATACAATCATATTTGATAGTGGAGTTTTACCATTTAAATCTTAGCATTATTTCCATTTATTCGTCGATATTTACTCATGATTTAATCCATTAACATTTAAATATAACGATTTCGGCGCAAGCAGACATGTCACCTTCAGTTGTTCATTGATTTGGTCAAAATACCAGGCGTGACTAATCAATTCGCCGAAGTATTTCTACTATTCACAATTGCTGAAGTGGTATGCTATTCACTAAGTGTAATATTGTGTATGTGTGTGTGTGTACTACATTCTATACTACAGTATAACATTGGGTAAAATATGCTTCAGTCTCTTAGGACAATAAGAATGGCAATGGATAATACCTCAGATTTCTATCAATACAAATGATATTTTTTGTATGTGATTATCAGAGAATCATATAAACCATAAGGTCATCGTCCGATAAAAACCAGCGCTACCTGGGAAGATATAATTTTGTCACTGCAACAGGCTATGTAAAAAAGTCACAGTATGGGTAGGAGAAGAATAAAAAAATACCCAAAGGGTAGAACGCTTCACACATTCGATGCCTAAATGTCAACTCTTGAGTTGCAGGTTTCACGTACTGAAGATTTGTTTTTGGCTGATAATTACACACGAACGCCTTCGAATAATGTGCAGGTTCAATGCATACCTTATTCGTTTAACATAAATCAAACTAGTAATTTTATTCCCATAAGTACTTCTTTGTTTCAACTAGGGATTAAGGAAGTTTACACGCATGCATTTCCCTGTGCCCTATTTGTGATTGAAAAAAAGTAAAAATGGAGATCTGAGAATTCAAAATACCACAGAAGCGTCACAAATACGATGGAACGGATAAGCCGCTTCAGAGATTATGCTGAAAGTACCAACATCGTTCTTGCAATGTAATTTTATTGTCGAATGCTCCCCTTGCTTAAAGTTTTCTTAGGTATTTAATAGAGCTTTCAAACACACACTTGTTGACATTATATAGTTATTTCTTGATCTTCGGTCCCCAGACGGTATGTTTTACAATTTTCTTTACCTTGTCTTTCTTGAAACACTGAAGCTAAAATGAAGGGCTTCGCTACATATTATCTATTGCCATAGCTTAAGAGGAAACAGTTTACCGTCACGCTTCAGACGGTTCAAATCTATAATATAAAATGGTGCCAAAATAACTTTTAAGCACCTAATAATTTACGACTCTCTTGTGTTTTCCAAAAATAGTATTTTTAACTAATGGCTGCTGGGTATTTTGGCTATAAAACAAACGCACCAGAATTGCATTCCTATATGTACATTTGCGACCCCTCCCCCATTTTCCCTTCTTTCTTTAACTTCGATTTTATTTCTGTAGATTCTTTGACACATGAAACCAAGTGGGTCAGAGAGATGGCCTAGTTGTGTCATCATCTACTTTGCTGCTATTGCTGATTTAATCGGAATGCAGAAATATGGGATTGTGGAACAGCAGGCTTTTCTGTGGTTAGATGGCGGACAGATGGCCTTAGTTACGTAGTCGCATTTCTACAATTCTGCTGAGTAATTTCATTATACGAAATATCCTATGACCTTAATTACGGTTTGCCATAACATGGCTCGTGACATTTAAATATCGGCCCCAGATGATTGAGTAAAACCTATGATTGGGTAGAGGAGGAAGTTCAGATTGGCTATGCATAGCATTTGATACAGAGATCTCCGGAATGCCAGCTACAATGTAAGCATGCCCGAGTCATTTCCCTATATGTCTAGTTTTGGTTTCTGGGGACTCTAAGAAAACATTTTAGGTGGAATCCAGTGCCGCCCTCCCCCCAAATCAAATGTGCCTTAGATTACAAAGAGTAATACATATGAAGATGGACACACCTGAAGTTGCATAATCTCTGATACGATACCCCAAGTCGCTACGCTGTGAATTACTGAACTGAGTAAAGCAATGGCAATAAGTCGTGAATGACTAAGCGAATCCTCTCTGAAAACGGTTTGTTTACGAAGGACATAATAACGGCATGAAGAGGCAGCCCATCCAATTAGTTAGCGAAGCAAGACTAGGTTCTCATTTAATTGCAGGTTGCAGTGTCGGATGACTCTCTCTCGAAAAGGGCAACTCCTTGGCGGCGCATGCAGCTACCAAAGAGCTGGGCCGGCAGACTGCATGCAGCACTCAACCCTCTGGATCAATAGCTCCGACTTGACTGCTCCCTCTCCTTCCCGCCATAGGCAAAGGGACATGTCTTCTAATCCGCAGTAATGACAACATCACGGTCAAGGAAATACAATATACCTTGGAGCCTCTTCATTTTCTGCATATCGACACGCGTTCCAGCACAAAACACCAATTAGTTGACACAGCTGTGTTGTCATTCAACAAAAAGCTGCGAAAATATTTGACAGCTATGTGTCGCACTCATTCGCTGAAACAATACCTACTTGATAAGAGTAGGTTCAGCTGCATTGTACTTTTCATGACATTGGGAAGTGCAAAAAAGCATAAAAATGAGTGTGTTTCACTGGTTATGACTTTTAAAGTGTTTCTACATCTGTTTTATCATAATTGTAAGTACAATGAGAATAAGCCAATGTACCTTCCATGCTATCAATTCATACTTAATGTCAACAATTTTAAGGTAAAAAATGGCAATTTAATCAGCCCTAGTAGAGCATTTAACTTTAGAAACTCAAATTCTCCCCCCCCCCCCTCTCTTATTTAAAATGCTCCTTGGACCACGTTATATAATGCAGTTATTAGCTTGAGATGTTTTGGAGAGATTCATAAATTACGTATTAGAAATTGCTATACACTGGTTATAAATAGTTAAAAGTTATTATTCTCCATAACACATCCTGAAACAAATTCATTCATATGCATACAATTTTTTCTTTCAATCTATCAAAAGTAATAAATGACTTTGACTGTCTCTGTGATCGAGTGGTCAGCGAGCTGATTTTCCACCAGAAGGTTCCGGGTTCGATTCCGGCTGGGGCAAGGAATTTTTCTTTAACCAAAATATTCCCCACAGAGTCTGGAAGTATGTGAGAGTGAATGTTGTGTCTCGTAAATGAAAAAATAAACAAATATCTGCATAACAATTTCTATATGATCTTATAATAAGCTCAAATTAAAAATCTTAGCGAAACAACACGCGGCAGTGTTCAAGGAACGTTTCTGATTGTCATTTAGTGATTAATTATGAAAAAAGAAAAATTATATCCTAAAAATGGTTTGACATGCTTGTTAAAAAGTATATTCTAAATGTATGGTAAAAGCATCCAGGGTAATCACAAAACATTGTAGATTTTTAGATTTTCACAAATACACTGCCCGGAAATACGTTTTTACTTATTTACTTATTTTATTAAAACCAAACTTATAACTTCTAAGGTTATAACATCAATATTTCGAAGAAAATCCTTCACCCCAAACTATCCTTTACCGAGAAATATTTCCTTCTTTTCGATTTTCTCAAAAATGGCTTATAATTTTCATTAAAGTGTTTACATAACTGTATATTTTAAATTTTCTGCCACTGTGGTCTTCCTCTTTCTGATTTATTTAATTTTTAAATGTATTATTTAATGTCGGTTTACTGAAGTCAAATCTCGACCACAATAAGTTTTACATTTTCTTATATACTTGAGTTATATTAACAAAGCTCAGCATATTCTTGGAGAAAGCTGGATCACCAAGGACGGTAAGCTGGTTGCTGCAATATTGCATCTAGTACTTGCATATCATAGAAACGGCATCTGGTGAGAATGTAACTAAGTGGAGAATGAAAATAGTTCGCATAGGAGAGGAAGATCACCGGACAGAACATATAGGGTAAGAGTTGCGTCCGAAATGTAAGCAGATAGAAGAACTTGATGAAGGTATTTGAAATGTGTGAGGATGAACAGGAATCAGGTAGTTTGCTTATAGTTTTACGAATTTTGATAATCTAATGCAATGTTAAAACACATGATAAACAAGAACAAAAAAAAATCTGATGTTTTACACTCACATGATTTTCTCTAGCTGCTCTGCATACAAACTACTTCACTTATGATACAGATTCCCGTAATTCATCCGGGCGCACTTCAGCCTGAGGCTTATTGTGCTATCTGTATCATTTAGCGCCAACCATTACACCTGCATCTCTTAAAAAGGAGTAGTCTTATAATGGGTATGAATGATGCTTCTGGTTCTAAGAACATTTTCCCAAAAGCTTTGTATCTCCTGGGAGCCACAGAACAAACATCTTATAAAAGATTATTCTTTCTACACCATGCTAATCGAGATAAACAGCACAATATTCTTATTACTTGGCGACTTATAAGTAGAACGGAACTAGGGAATATACTAGGCTAAAGCAACAGTCAAATATTTTAAAAGCCGTCGTTATGCGATTGTCATTACAATTCGCTTCTTTACTTGGCCAGGTGCAGAAAAAAAGAAAAACGGACACTTCCTGTCTGCGAAAAGTATAAGTACTTTACAAGTGAACCCAATACCAAGGAGTATCTCGGAAACGGTTACCGCCACACATAAATCGTGTGTTTTGACGAGATCTATATTTTCTTTAGAAGCTATTCCCAGAAAATTAAAGACATTACACTTTATTTGGTATGTAAAAAAATATCCTTAATATGCGGTGTTTTAATCAAAATACCATTTTTGAGAAAATAAAAATATTCCATTTCAAGAGTAGTTAGTGAAGAAGTTCAATCTGAAGTAGTTCATGGTGAAAATTTCATTAGAATAAAAAATGCCATGTTCTAAAAGTTGCGTTGGGCACATGTTATAAACAAATCGTAACAAACAAATCACAATCAACAGTTCTGCGAGAACAGAATGAAAAACTTACTGTGAGATTTAAATTTGGGGGTCGTATTCGGCATAAACAATAGTATAGCAAAAACAGCGTGTCTTTAAACACAACTTTTAGTTAAGGACTCCCCCTCCCCTCCTCAAATAGCATTAAGTGTGCTAAACGAGGAATAGCAAATGGTTATGACCACGGCCCACATTTTTAGGTAGCATAAACCTTTATTTTGTGTGTCTTTGCCCGCTCGATTTTCAAATTGAGCAGCTTTGAGCTTGGTCAGCTCTTGGATTGGTGACCTCTATCTCTGGCATAAGTTATGTCACCGTTGTTTGGATCCACGTTAAGTTATAAATCGTCATTGTCCACTTGGATGCATTCCCTAGTTAATAAACCTTCATTTTAATTGTTAACGTCCTTGAGCCGGTAGGTCATATCGAACGATGGATGACTGAAATGGTGTCCGAGGCTCATAGAGCTTAGTTATAGGACTCACCCTAACCGAGATTCGAAATTTGGATTTTGTTGTACGCTTTCTTATCTTTTGATTTTGAGTTGTGAACCAGTATAGGCACCGATTTTTCTGTTGTTCTTAGTTTTGTGAAATTCATTTATGAACTTTAACAAAATTTTACACTGTCAAAGATATACATAAATACACGAATGGTTTTTACCCTATTTTTGTTTTGCTTTTTGTTTCTTTATCTTTTTTGGAAGGAGGAGCATTAGAATTATTAATTATACATCACCTCAACTTTCTGATGAAAGCGATTTTCTATTATCACGTAACACATTCTTGTATGAAGAAGATGTTCTTTCATTGGAAAATGACTATACTTTTCTTCCTGTAATACTTAACACCAAACTAATGTCTTTAAAACCACGATTGTGTTGAAAAATTTTCTGCAGCTTTGATGAACGGTCATTGATGCAGGTCTTCATACTCTCTGGAAATACTGTCAATGTTATTCCGAGCACCATTGGAATGCCAGGATTCACTTTCCAACTGTAAATAACCGCTGGTATAAAATAAAAATGTATTTTATGCAAGGGAAGAAAGAGTGGGACACTCAAGCGATTTCTTGGTCTTATTGATGCAGAAATCGTTTGTTTCGTCCAAGTTATTGACGAATTTCAAAGCTAAAATAACGTTCTTAATTTGAAGAAAACAAAACGGCTAAAGTTATTTTAAGTGTCAATGCCTTATTTAGATTTTAAATGCAATTAAATTCACATATTTTGCATTAGGAAATGTGTAAGAATATACATTTTCAAATTTGTTGTTTAAATAGCGAGGGAAAAATAGGTTGAACCCTAAAAACCCATGCTATGGCTATGACAAATTGTTGTGATTTAACTCAATAGTAGTATATTATTTTATTTCTAATATTCTCTGTTTTAAAAATGTCATACAAAAAAGAACACACACGCCCACATATACTCAATGTGGTTAAATTTGTGTGTATTCATCTTTGATAAAAATCAACAACGAACAAAAAGAATACAAACAGCAAGTTTAAATTAATGGTTACCTATTCTAAATGGAAATATGCATATCTTAAAATTACTGTTTTGATAAGAGCATTTACACGTTTCATTCATATCCCAGCATTCAGAAACATTGGATAGCACAGACTTTAACACAAATTTTAATTTCTAAAATAAGTTCTTGAAATGCGCAGTGGGTAAAGAAATAAAATGTAAAAGTAAATAGAACAAATATATAAAGTGGTTTGAGAAGTGTTATTTATTTTGGGCCTAACTGCATGGAAAATTTCTAACAAAAAGTTGATTTGTATGACATTTTATACTGCCTAAGATTCAGAGATCCATATCTCTTTAAGCATTGCACAAGCATGAGAATGAATCACTAAGTATATATTTCAAGTCAATATGTAGCTACAACAGTAAAACATATGGCGACTAATCCCAAAAGTGGAATGTCTGTAGAGAAAATATCATGTGCTTCATTCACATGATTTTCTCTAGATCACTGTAACGAATTATTGTTAATAAGCTTATTCTCCTGTCTACTTCATGCTAATTGAGATAAATATTAGCAGAAACGGTCTTATTACATAGGTTCTTATAATTATAATTATGCTAAACCGACAGTGAAATGTTTTAAAATGTGGTTGCTATAGGATTGAAATTCGTTTCTTTGCGTGCCCAAGAGTTGACAGGTTCCCACGTGAGAAAAGTTTCAACTATTTTAAAACTGAAACCAATAACTTGGAATATCTCGAAAACTCGGCACAATTCATCCAGAATAAAAGTCTTCAGAGGCTTTTCCCAGAAAATTCAAGATTTACAATTTATTTGTCATGTTAAAATCTTAAATACAAGATATTTTAAACAAAATCTTTAGAGCCATTTTGAGAAAACCAAAATTTTCGAATTTTTTTCCATGTAAAGGGTAGTTGAGGTTGAAAGGTTTTCTTGAAAATCGTGTCGCATCCTTGGAAGATACTGAACTTAAATATCAAGTTTGGTATTTAAAGGACTTTACGTTTTTGAGCTATGCTACCCACAGACACACATGTGCGCGCAATGGACATTTTTCTAAAAGAAAAAAAAAGTTTTTTTGGATTCAGGGGATGTCAAAACATGTATTTCCGGTGAAATCTCTGTATCGAATTTTTAAGTGCACTATGTACATAGTACGCGTAGAGAAAGTAAAAACGCCACTGCATTTCGTGATTCCTCTATTAGCATTCAAGTGTTTAATTAAAATAGAATATTACGTATAACAAATCTACATGCCTTAAGCTCTGCATATTCGCTGCACTTAACGCCCATAATATGTGTTTTAGATTTTATCTCAAAAGCTGTGATCCAGGCTATAAAGGAATCAACACAGACCTAAATAGTAAATAGACCGCAAAAGCAGATTCAAAGAGAACATCAATACACTTAAAAGGCACAGCTAGCTCTCAGATAGCAACGCTTTTTAAAAATTAAAGCTGATGAAAGCAATCAACTTGCACATTGATTTTCAAAACCATTGCATTTTAATTGTGCGCAAAAGCAAATATCGAAAAAGAATCCATTAAAAATCACTTTTATTTACATGAAATGCAAATCGTCGGGTTTCATTCGGTGTCTCGCTTTCTCTATTTGTTTCTTGCACTTGAGCATCGATGATTTTAAACGTGATGTTGGTTGTCCATAAACTGACAACCGCTAGACTTGATGTTTCTTTTGAGTGTGAGAGAGAGAGGCATTTGTTTTGTTTTGTTTTATTTAATTTAACTGCTCATAACAAAACTAATCCAGACAATAATGCGATAAATATATCGGAAATGAGTAAGCCCTACTTTAGCAAGTATATTTTGTATACAGAAGGTATTCTATTCCAACCAATAATTCGAAACCGAGATTTCACCGAAAACACATGTTTTGAGATCCCCTCAATCTAAAAATTAGAATAGGGTCTGCGCGCAGTGTATGTATGTGTGTAGACAGATAACTCAAAAACGAAGTCCGTTAAACACCAAACTTGGTATTTAAGTTCAGTATCCTTTAAAGATGGGACACGAAGATTTTCAGCAAAATGCCCCATCCCAAACTACCATTTGGAACATTTTTCGAAATTTTCGATTTTCTAAAAATGGCTAACGATTTTGATGAAGATGTATATTGAATATATTTATGTGGCAAATAAAATGTGTATTCTGAACTTCTACGGAATAGCCCGAGAAGTCCTCTTCATTCTAAACGACTTTTGCCTAACTGGTAAGTCGTAACTTACTACACAAAAAATGAAGGTCTCATTGAAACACAATTATGTCCTATTATAGTGTTTTTTAAATTTATTTTAAGAGCTAAGCATTTACGAGCTATTACCTGTTATTGGTTTCAATTTTAAAACACTTGATGTTTTCTCAAACGGGTAGTTTTCATCCATTTCATCTTTAGTTTTACTCCTGGCCATGGAAAGAGAACCGAATTTCAATGGCAATCGCATAGCGACAGCGTTTAAAAAATACGTTTCGCTTTAACTCAGTGCATTCCCTTAATTTTCCCCTCCACTTATAAGGAACTAAGGCATAAGGCAATTTCTGGTAATGTTCATTTTGATTAGCACGATGTAGATGAAAGAATAATCTTTTGGATGAATAGTTTGCACAATTGATAGTCATGTGAATGGAACACGTCAGATATATATTTTCCAATCTCTGACCTAAAGCTTAAGGGCGTCTATGAAAGTGAATTTTTGTTATTTATTTCATCTTGAAGGTATTTTAGCACATGATATGTTCAAATAGCACACTGAACAATATTAACATAGTCCTTTCGGTTTCACGAGTCTATTGGTTATTAAAAAAAACCAATGAAAATGCACATGTCAATAAAAATTTCATTAACTTTATTATTATTTCTCATACAGATTTGATTTCAGGCTTAAATAACAGCTTATGAACAACGTGATACAACAGGATGTTGTAAAATTTATGTTTCTTGGATATACATGTGCAGATAAATATCATCTTTTAAATAAATGAAAATATAAAACATCCTCTACAGAAATTATCTGGCATTTATTTAAAATGCTTACAATTTTCATTTGCTGTTCGTTTTGGAGTTCTTGCACTCAAAAGATTGAAAAATTCAATAGTTTATTTATTTATTTTTAGAAATGCAAAAGGGCGACTTTTAAAACTGCATGCTTATCAGCTGTTGCGGTTCTTAAAATTAAATTACTAATATCAACTATTCATGAAACGAAAGGAAAAAAATGGCAAATGTCCATTGGTTATTCACATAGGTAATGCATATAATTTGCACCATATACTTTATTTTCAACAAATTATAAATGGAGAACCAATAGGTAAAAGATAAATGAAGAGCTGTTAAATATGTATCTTATTGAAACTTCATTCATTGCATTTCTAGGTATGTGTTGCAAAATAAAACAGATTCCAAAAGATGACTTTCCGCTGAAGTAATTTTCAACTCCCCCCAACCGAAGTTTTGAATTCCGAGCTCCAAGTTGGCAGCAGATCGCAAAAGCAAGCACCGCAAGAAGCAAGATAAGTTTACCCTTTGGAAATTCAGTTTGCTTGCCGCACGTGTGCTTTACTTCTCCGCGAAATATGAGACTTCCTTTGACTGTCAACATCATCAGGAAGCCTAGAAAATAACACGATCCTGCAAAAGTGTTTTTATCCAAAAATGTTCACCGCCGTCCCCCCCCCCCCACTCCAGCAGAAGATAAATTGCCGGTGCCTGGGGAAAGGAGCATAAGTCTAAATACGGCATTTTACATACTCAGAATCGTCAAGAAAAGTCCACACTTACTTGTGCACAACATCAATTATCACATTGATAGTTAACCTAAACCTTGGTGTGAAAGTTACTGAAATGTGAAAGAGCTGTTGTGAGAATTGTCTGAATTTACTTTCTGTACTTACACCCCTTTTCTACGCCATCGACGAAATATACTTGTCTCAATAGTAGACTGCAAGGCCTGATAAAAACAATTCTACCTCGTGAACATCTTGGTTTATTACAAACTCTATCTTCATCTAAGTGAAATAAAAGAGAAACAGGCCTTCTCAAGTGAAGTACCTCAACTGGATATAAAGACAATTCACTTCCTTCAACGAAGTACACAGACGTGCATAAAACATGGTCTTTGATGGAAACGCAGCTATTTATGTGGTTATTGATAAGTCCAGCCCCACCTTCTGCCAGCATGACCACTGTTTTTCGAGCATAATTCTAACCACTGGATTGGCTGAGTATTTTACTTCCCCAGAACTGCCGTAGGGTAGCATTGCAGCTTAAAACTTTTATCGTCATGTTCACTGTCGTTTTCTTAACATCAGCTTTCCTACTCCGTTCGATGACACTATTTAACCTTGCAACGTTAATAAATCCTCCAGTTCAGCGAGAAAACACCAGCAGTTGTTTCTAAAAGCAAAGCCCCCGACATGGCCATAAAAGTTAAAAAGGGATATATCAATGTAACAATAAAAAATAAATAAATAAAAATTAAAAAGTTAACCTTCGCCTCCATGAGAATGTACACATGTATTCGTGGCTTTAGTTCAGTTAAAACAAGCAAACGACGCTTCGCGGCCTCCTCTAGAAGGTCGAATGGTGTTGAAATTGGTTTAGCTTTTCCTTGTGTACTAATCGTAACAAAACTCTTTCATAGTGGCGGCACCCGAACTACCCCTTCATTTCACAACGATTAATAACATCGTTCATTGGTTTGTTTTGAGCCTCAAATGTTTTATAGGCCGGTCAGAGAGTACCGACACCAGCAGGATGGAGTTCAGAGGCTGGTTACCTGAAGGTGGAAACGTTACGAAGGAAAGAACACGATTTACGGGAATTGGCCCCTTTTTATGACGTCAGTGTCCACTTAACAATAAAGTAAAAGGGCCACTTCAAATTAGCATGCCCTGTTGGATTGTTTAGAAGTCTAGTCTCTTCAAGATAATACCGCTCTCGTTGTTATTGAAATCGCCTCTTTACTACTCTACATTGACATGCTATTCCGAATCGAAATACAAACAGGAATGCTATCTAGTGCAGGATGCTCTAAAAGCAACTCCAAAGGCAAGCCATTACTTAAAACTGAAAGAGAACTGCAATTAAAAAAACAAATCTGATGTGTTCCATTAACATGACTTTCTTTATATGTTACGAATTATTGTTAAAAAGCTTATTCTTCTATTTCACGTTAATCTAGACAAAATTAACAGAAAGGGTCTCACTACTTGCTCCCTTATAATTAGAAGGGAAATAAGAGAGTACTATAGGCTAAATCGATGTCAATTATTTTAAAAGCTGGCTGTTATATGATTGAAGTTTCTTTGTATACACAGGAGATGACAGATTCCTGTATGAGAAAACTATAAGTATTTTAAAGCTGAAACCAATAACAAGAACTATCTTGAAAACGGTCAACTTCATGAAAAAAATGCATATAACATAAATTGTGTGTTTTAAGGAGATTTACATTTTTTGATGTAGTAAGTTTTTATCTATCTCTTACGGTTTATTACCTATACAAAATTCGTCCAGAATAAAAAGGTTATTTAGAGGTTATTCCTAGAAAACTCAAGCTATACATTTTATTTGCCATGTAAATATCTTAAATATAAGAGATTTTAATCAAAATCGTTACACATTTTTGAGAAAACCAAAATTTGTGAAATTTTTCCCATGTAAACGGTAGTTCCGGTGGGGGGATTTTCTTGAAAATCTTCGTGTCATCAAGTTTGGTATTTAACGGACTTTTCGTTTTTGAGCTATGCTGCGTGCGCGCGCACGCACGCACAATTTTCTATAAATACTTATATTTAAAATAAGAACTGAAGCTTTCCTGGCGACGTGTTAATTCAAAATCTTCTCGGGCTTCTAGCAAAGCTTCTTGCAAGCTCAAACCATCAGTTCACCCTGAAGACGAGGAAGATGCACTTCTTCGAAACGTTGGTGTCAAGCCAAGTTTTTACCTGGCTAGAAGCCCGAGAAGATTTTGAATTACTTATATTTGGTTTCAGGAGGTCCCAAAACATGTATTTTCGGTGAAATGTCGGTATCGAATTTTTGGGTGCAATACAATACCTTCTCTATACACTATGTGCATATGTAGTACGTGTAGAGAAAGTATAAATAGAATAAAAATTAATAGATAAAAGTTTCAAACTGCGTGCTTTAATGGAATCTTAATTTTCTGTATACGTGTAGAGAAAGTAATTAAACGAATCTAACAAATACAAAAGCTTATGGTCAATTATTTAATGGCACCATTATCAACTATGACAAAATATGCCATACCTTATAACTTTATTCCAAATCATCCCCATACAGTAGAATTTCTTAATACAGATACTTCCGTGAGCTTTTCCTCTTATTTATCTGTGCTATTTTCTCTTGACTTGCTTAGCATTTAGTTACGCTATTTGATTTCCTAAAGCTTCCTCAAAAAATGTTCTCTACGTAGAAGTACGAAAAGAGCGAAGCAATTGGAGGCATGTGCGTAAAAACGGTTTATCACTTAAGACCAAAAAGTTTCCAATTATTGCTCCAATTACCATCTCTCGTTTGGGACAGATATTAATAATTTATGGTTAGTAATGCGTTTCACTGTGTGCAAATATAACGAGCTTCATTTCGTGCGATATGTACCTTTATCACAAATATAAAAATCCAAGGCCCATAGTTCCACAAAAACACAACGAAGTCTTGATCTGATCAATTATGTGTGTCTAATTATTCATGAATATTACAGAATATTTTCATCTCTGTCTGGAGTAGGTAACGAAATGATATTCATGTAGATGAGCCAATGTCTTAAATGATTTTTATCGTGCGTCTGAAATGGGCCAAATAGGTCCACACATTTTCAAGGGCAGTTTTTATAATTAATTTCTAACAATCACTAATATAATCCATCTGAATTTAATGCACAAGAATATGGGTGCTGGTAGAATGTCTTATACTCAACAAGTCTAGAGTTCGAGTCTCGCTTAGGGTGAATTATCCGGTTAAGGTTTTTTCGAGGTTTTCCCTTATCCTGAGAATAAAAATAAAAAGTACTTTGAATTCTGCATAAAAATAGGTTTAACCCCATCTCTTACTAAACAATATACCAAATTGCCAACCACTAGTAATATCGTACTTAGTATTTGAGGTGTTCAAAAATCCATGTTCGCACTTTTAAAAAGGTGAGGTATTAGACCGTATTTACGCACATACCTCAGTTCAATAACTGGCATGAGATTAGCGCCTACACACACGCCAACCAGAGATACGATACACTAAGTAATTTAACAAAAACTTGCGCAATTAAATATTTATTTTGGTAAAAATTTCTCCTGCTAAGGTTAAAAAGTCAAAATCAGTTTTTTGAGTATACTAAAAATATAGGTACTAAATGCATAAATGGCTACAAACGGCAGCACGCCTTTCCTCGCAGGTATGTTAAGTGACCTAAATTGCTTCACGTGTTTTTTTTTTTTTTTTTTTTTTTTTTTTTTCCTTGTACTATGGCAAGCGATAAAAAAAATTACAGGTTGATACAATTCATCACAAAACATTGCGTGACATTCGGCTTAGTAGTTATGTGAAGGTAGATCGGGAGGCTTAAATTTTGTAGGCAAAACTCTCTCCTTCATCGCCGATTTTTAAAAACCTATACGTATTTTTTATTGACACCCTACGAATTATACTCGGCTCGAAAATTAGATGTTAGATTTCTACGACGAATACACGTTCTGAACCCCAAATCCGAAAAAACGGAAGCTTTCCTAACATATAGACAGAAAATTTGGTATTAGGAGCAATTAAATGATACAAGGAATTGGAAGGGGAGGGGGAAGTTTCCACAACGCAGCTACCTTTTTACTAGTAACTGTTCACATAACGTTAAATATTAGGAGTCTTCGCAAGTTTTTGTCAGTTTCATTTTTATAGCCCCCTTAGCCTCTTTGGTCACGTAAGGGGCTTTGAAGTGTGAAACAACTGATATTGCTCACTGAACACTTATGGAGGATAGGAAATTATTTTGGCTAAAGAAAATTTCCCCACTCCATGGACTCCTGGATTTATAAACGAAAGTTCGGGCCACTCGGTCGCACGAAAAAGTTTGTGTCTGACACACAGTGATAAATATTTTTAAACAAGACAACCATATAAACCACTCTTAAATTTCTACAGATTTCAAACAAATGTCACTCATTAACATTCATGTAGTATTTGTTAACATTTTATTTACCACATTCTCAAGCCTGCGGTATTTAAATAAAACCAACATAACGGATATAATGTATAAAACTGCATTTTAAAATTGAAACTAATAGCAAGATTTATCTCAGAAACGGTTAGCTCCACAACAAATATTTATACAAGAGATCGTGAACTAAATCTCACTTAGGGTGAGTTGCCGGAAAGATTCTTTCCCTTATTCTGAGAAGACAAATGTCCAGTAACTTTAATTTCCATGGACGCCGAGATTATTTCAGTATTTCGCCGATTTCATTCATCGTCCGATATGGCTAAAATCTTTAGGACATAAATTGTATGCTTTGACGAGATTTACATTTTGTGTGTGTGTGTGTGTGTGTGTGTGTGTGTGTGTGTGTGTGTGTAGTAAGTGTTTGTCTTTTACGGTTTACCAGTTATCCAAACGTCATCCAGCATAAAGAACTTCAGAAGCTGCTCCCAGAAAATTCAACATATACACTTCATTTATCTTGTAAATATTCTTAATATACGGCATTTTAATCTTAATCGTTAGTCATTTTTGAGAAAATCGAAAATTTCGAAAACTCTTCCATGTAAAGGGAAATTTGGGGTAGCAGAAGTTTCCTAAAACATCTTCGGGTGGCATGCTTGGAAGATACTAAACTTAAATATTAAGTTTGGTATTTAACGACTTTTACTTTGAGTTAAGCTGTCCACACACACACACACACACAGAGGATTTTTTCCAGAAATTGTATTATCGTTCAGGGGTCCTCAAAACGTATTTTTGTTGGTGAAATATATATTCTCGAACCTACTTATAGTAGTTTCTAGTAGGACCTATGAATACCTATGAAATGGTAATGAGCAGAAAAAAGTTGCATAACAATTAAGACTTAACACATCGAACTTAAGAGTTTACCTTTTATTTGCTCGAGAGCAAGCGGCTGCTCAGAGAGAAGCTAAAGAACGAAAGAAAAGGAATGAGACAAAAGCAATTGGACGCACGAAGGAAAGAAAAGAATTATTCAAGTTTCTCCTTTCAACGCTAGCTCTCCCCTCACCGAAAGAAAAATTTCTTCAATTTACGAAGTTTCTCTTCATTTGCCAACGCCCAGGTCTTATTGTTTGTCAAGCGTCTAACCAAAATTGCTTGCCACGTGAAAGAAATGCTACGACTAAGCCCCCCTGATTATGTATTTCTAGCATGATGCGACAAATGTGAAGAAACCTTCCACTTCTGGGAATTGCCGTTCTCCACACGACAGATGGTTCCCGGTAAACCATATGCCTATGACATGTCCTGCTGAAAAATCCATTAGCGATTGGCAACCCATGTAGTACACAAGCTCTCCAGTTCACGTGCTCAATTTAGTTTAAGGGAAGCTCGAATTGCAATAGGTTAACATTTTTAATTTTTTAAAATGAGATTTTAATTTTATATAGGAATATTTCATCATAGTGGTCACAATAAGGTCGTCTCCTTAGTGCAATGATTGCGCCGCTGCGTGCCAAGCGTGAGACCTGGTTTTCGATTCCCAGTACCGGCGAGACCTGGACCGGGGTGCACTCAGCCTCGTGAGGTCCCTGGGGGGGGGCCAATTGAGGAGCTACTGATGGAGAAGTAACGGCTCTGAAGACCTCAATAACTGGCCGGGGGGGAGGGGTTCGAAGCGCTGACCACGTCTCACCCCCCCCCCAATACTGCACTCCATCCATGACATGTCATGAACCGAGATGGGGGATGCAGCGGCCGGGTGATAGGCCAAGGCTCTTTAGTGAGCTGTGCCATGGAGAGCTAATTTCGTTCGTTAGGTCACAACAGTTGTGCTTAAAACTCTGATTTATTGCATTCACTTGACTTGCTGTTTTCATAAAACCTTATTCTTCTCTCTACAACTTATTAATCATATTTTGTAGTATGATTCAATAGGTAAAGGAGTCATATTTTTAAAGAACATGTTACTAGTTGATGTTTTAAAAAGTAGGTGCAGATACCTTATATATATATATATATATATATATATATATATATATATATATATATATATAATAGAGAGAGATCTACCAACTGAGAAAATATAAACATTTGACAATTCAACTCAATAAGGAATATCCCCGAAATAATTATACACAAAAAAAACTTATGTGTTCCATTCACATGGCTTTCTCTACATCTTTGCAACAAATTAATGTTAAAAAGCTTATGCTTCATGCTAATCGAGAAAAAATAGAAATAGTCTTATTACTTGCTTCCTTGTAAGTAGAAACGAAATAAGGGAGTACCATAGGTTAAAGTGACAGTCAAATGCTGGTTGCTATGTGACT
This sequence comes from Hymenopus coronatus, assembly GCA_030762935.1. Taxonomy (NCBI): domain Eukaryota; kingdom Metazoa; phylum Arthropoda; class Insecta; order Mantodea; family Hymenopodidae; genus Hymenopus; species Hymenopus coronatus. The sequence goes on along the minus strand of CM060898.1, from coordinate 64,504,655 downwards.
GAACTCCTTTATTTATATGGACAGCAGTTGACAAAAGAATAAATATTTTAAAGCTGAAACCAAAGACTAGGAATATCTAAAAAACGATCCACTCCACTAAAAAATGTATATAATAAACTATGTGCTTTAATGTGCTCTACATCTCTTACGGTTTAGCAGTTTTGCAAAATTCCGTAAAATTCATTCAGAATAAGAAAATTCAAGATATACATTTTATTTGTCAGGTAAATATCTTTAATATACGATATTTTAATCAAAATCGTTAAGAACCATTTTTGAGAAATTCAAATTTTTTTAAAAAAATGTTCCATGTAAAAGGGTAGTTGGGGGTGGGGATTTTCTTGAAAATCTTCGTGTGACATCCTTGGATTGGTATTTAACGGTCTTTTCGTTTTTGAGCTGTGCTGTCCACAGACACACACACGCACGTGCGCTCACACACATACGCGGACCTTTTTCCAAATTCTTCTTTTGGATTACGAGGAAGCCAAAACAGGTATTTCCGGAGAAATCTCGGTATGGAATTTTTGGGTGCATTTCAATACCTTCCCTATGCACTACGTACATAGTATGTGTAGCGAAAATAAAAATAGAATAAAAATTAATATATAAAAGTTGCTTTAATGGAATCTTCATTTTCTGTGTAGTAAGATGTCGATTAGGGTTAATAATTAAACAAAGTTCATTCAGAAGGAAGAGGACGCACCCGGATTCTCTTCTAATTTGAGTGTATGGGAATTTCTATATTTAGATATTCCCACCGTGATTTAGATCAGGTGAGCAAGTAGACTCATTATCATTGTCATAAAAAACTGTTGTAATGCGAGGCAGCGATGTTCCTGGACTTATTTCCAACCGAACTCCTATATCGTCTAATTTTTCCTCAGAAAAGTTCGCTTCAATGCTTGCTTTTGTCTAACACGGACCAAGTTTGTTCAACTGTTCTAACAATAAAATCGTGGGACAGTGATGCCAGGGAATTTCAGCGTAAATCGAATCAATAGATAGCTTCATATAACTTACCATTATACGTCATTCCAAACAACGTTCGACTGAGCTGCAAATTGCATTGCCTACCCTCGTAAGCTGGGACTAGGCTACCGCAAACCGTGATGATCCAACCTGCTAGAGTCTGACCCGGTGGCCAGAGGTGTCGTTCAAGATAAACCCGGTAGCTATAAAGCGCACTTATCTAGAATGGTCTAACATACAGGTGTACTTTGTGCAAGATTCAGAAAAGGTATAAACACAAACTCTGAACAAGAAATGACGAGGGAGCTTTATGTCAGTATATCGTATTTTACAGCTCCAAAAATAAACGGGCGATCCCGTTTAAACACAATGTGCACAATTTCCTCTATTTTATTATTTGCCCTAAAGCTTGTTGTCTTGACAAGGTAAATTACAAAAAAACTTCTAAAGATTATGCTGGTCTCTGGAGCTTCTCAAACTGAGAAATTAATTTTTCTTCACTTTTATGACCCTTCCGACTAGTTCCGCGAGTGAAATCGCTCCCAAAATTCAGTCAAGATGCTGGGTTAGATCTTTCTACGAAACATGTAACGCAATAGATAACTTAATGGAAAAGAAGAACCTTCTGCTTTCTTGGAACGAAAGGCAACTTAGCAAAATTAGGACCTCCGTCTATAAACAGTTTTACTAGGGAGGACATGCTTCCTAAATCTCCGGGCGTCACTTATTATCGCGTAGACGTGACGTCAGCTTGAGTTGCTATAAATGTGGAAATGTAGGCTGAGATAGCTCGGCGTGAAAATGGCACGTATTCTGACTACAAAACAGAGATCCATATCAGCGAAAACAGGTAACAGCAGAGAGACCAGCCATTGAATATCTACCCCGCAGTCTGCTTGTCTCCAGCGACTCGTGTCTTCATCCCTCAACAGCGGCACACCACGCCCCCAACTCTTCCACCAATAGCAGAGCACGGAGCAGAATTATTTTACGTGCCAGTATCACGCGAGGGCCACTACGTCCACTCTACGGCAATGCTTCTTTCTGGCGCTTAAATAGTTGGATTTATTATATTAACACGTTGCATACACTGCCTAAAATAGTTTAAAACTGCTGCAATATTTCATGGTACTGCAGCACATTTTTCGCAGTTAAAACACCAACATTCTTAACAACATCTAAAATATTCCAAGATGCCTACTGCTAGTACCAGTGGTATTATTAGATTCTTGCCCTTACGCGAAGTAGATGGAATAGCCAACACTAAAACTGCAGATGAGAATTGCTCAAACACAAAGTATCATAAATAATTTCCATGTAATTTAGGCATTTTCTACAGATGTGAGGCGAATATTTTAGGTTCCTCCTATTTGGATTTTCTTGTCCATTTCTTTTTCCTTTCTTCTCAAAACGGTTCTAATGGTTATGATAATGCAGGACGTGGCATCTGTTAACCAAAATACCCATTTAATGTAACAGTAATGGTTTATTCAAGATAGCCGGTCCCCGTGGCCGCGTTCGCTAAAGTGCCTAGCTTTGGTGCTTCGTGGCGCACGGGATAGTTATTTCGACTCCCACCATAGGCATGGGTGTTTGGGTTTGTAAATGTGCATTTCTAAATAAAAAGCAAACGGTAAACAAAGAACATGAAGGGAAACTGCAGAAAAAAAAAGGGGGAAAAAGAGAGAGATAAGAAATCCCTTTTAGTCAATCATAAATCTGAACCTTACTGACTGAGCAAGACTAGTAATTTCATACGTAAGGCGCTCCACGATGATATTGGAGTTAGGGGCGCTCAACTTCAGGGTCAGTAGCGCCATTTTAAAACAATCGTTATTAAAACCTAAAGAGAAGAGCAATAAAAACTGAATTCTACTAAAATGATAAATAAAATGCAGTGCAAATAAAACCGCCTATGGCAGAAACCATAGGGATACTAAAAATACGATTTAAAAGCAATGGAGCTAAAAAAAGTAGAGCTTAAAATCTACATTGTTAAAAGGTCCATATGTTAAACATTTAAAAACCGCAGCTACCACTCCAGGATCGTGCCAGAACAAATGAAATGAATATAAAACTAGATTGTAATCTTAAAAGGCATCTACTGCTCCGGTATCATCCAACGACATCTCGTTAATACTAGTCGGCAGTTGCAGAGTGGCTCGTAAACGTGCTAGACGACCACACACTACTAGTACATGGCGGACCGCCAATTCTTGTGCACACTGCGGACAGATAGGGGCAGGATCCCTCTTAAACAGGTAAAAAAGTGAGCAATGCGTTAGTGCCAATATCACCTCCTGCGAGAGGTCACACAGGTATTTCCTTTATCTCGCGAAGCTTGTTTCCGTGGAGAGCTAATCACTCTTCAAGCTAGCACGTCTCTCGGCACAAGTCTCAAGTCTGCAGATGTGACAGAAGGAATTGCAGAACTGGGTGCCTTCGTTGCTATCTTCGCTGCCAAATCCGCAGTTCATTTCCCGGCAAGCCGAGTGACCAGAAAGCCTTGCAAACTCCACATTTACGCCCGAAGCACGCAAAATGTGAAGGGCATCCCGAATGCGCTGTACGATAGGGTGGTGGTTGTAAAGCTCACGAATGCCCTGAAGGGTTCTGAGGGAATTACTCAGAATAAGACAAGTCACCTAGATTTCGATAGCGAACGTACAGAATAGCTCGGTATATGACCTAGGCTCTGCAGTACAAACGGATATGCCACTGTGCAAATCGAAAGTATAAGTGTCGGTGTCGGTTCCAGTAACATCTAACACCGTCGGTGCACTTACTTCCATTGGTGTATATATATAAATGCGTCTTTGTAATGGGATAACAATTCTAAATAAACAAGTGCGAATACTTCATGCAGGCATCGTAGACTTCCTGTATGCCATCATCCAGAGATCTATGTGGGTGTACCCTCTCCCCTTTGGGATACATACGAAGCAGTTCGATATTGTGCTTTCGAAGCTCACGGAAACGAAATCCTGCAGGCCTTGGACTAAGTGAGAGGTTGCGGGTAACGTTCGTCCAGGTCGGTATGGAAAAAGGGAGTAAAAGTTAGGATGCGCAGGCATGCTCTTAAATCCACAACCATAATTTGCTAACAGAAGAACTCTCTCGCTATCTATCTCTCAACACATTAAGGACATTCTTGCAACCATCGGACATTTGCAAAATTCCAAATGGAATCAGTAGCCCGTCTACTATTCGGTTAAGCCTTGGAAGCCAACAGAAGCAAAGGAAAAGTAACGACTGGTACCCTTGATAAGCCTTTGTGTAAAATCACTTCAGAGTCAACCAACCGCGAAGAGGACGATGTCTGAATGTTTTGTACTGAGCGTTTGTGAAGGAAGAGCTTTCAGATCGAACCAAATAATCAAAAGGGTATCACGGAACGGAATCTAGCGCAACAGCACACCGTAAATATTCAACGTCAATATTATTATAGTAGTTTTACTGTTACAACCTTCAGAACTGAATTGCCAAAAGAGCACATTCAGCCCATTTATTCGAACCGAGAAATTGGAATGTTTACTAAAACATACTCAAGATATTAAAAACCATTTTACTTTCTCCAGCACGTATGTAAAATGTATTGTATTCCACCTAAAAAATCGATACCCAAAGTTCATGCAAATACATGTTTTGAGGCCCCTGAATCAATACAAAATTATAAACACATCTTTAAGTGTGTTATGTGCGTGTTGTGGGCAGCATATCCCACAAATGAAAAGTCGGATAAATGCCAAACTTGGTATTTAGTTCAGTATCTTCCAAGGATGCGACACGAACATTTTCAAAAAAATCCCTCCCTCCACCCCAACTACCCTTTATATGGAACATTTTTGGAAAATTTTGATGTTCTCAAAATGGCTCTAAAGATTGTAAAAGATATTTTCATGACAAACGAAATGTGTATCTTGAATTTTCTGGAAATAGCCTCTGAATAACTTTTGCATAACTGGTAAACCGTAACAGATAGACAAAAGCTTACTTTACAAAAAAAATATAGATCTTATCAAAACGCACAATGTATGTCATTCACATTTTTTTTTTTTTTTTTTTGTAAAGTTAACCGTTTTCGAGATATTCCGAGTTGTTGGTTTCAATTTTAAGCTACGCAAAACTTTTCACAATCGGGAAGTCTTCCTAGCAAGCAAAGAAATATTGAAAAATAAAATAAGGACTTACTGAACGCCGCTCGTATTTTAATCCAACTCGTTAGAGCCATTTTTGAGAAGAAAAAGAAAGTTTCTAAATGTTTTAGGAGGTATGGTAATTTTCTTGAAAATCTCGCTGTTGCAACTTGGAAGTTACTAATTATAAATGCCAAGTTCTTCGTTTTTGAGTTATGTTGTTCACTTTCATACTCACGCGCACGCAGGACTTTTTTCTAAAATTCTTTCTTTTTTTCTTTCCTTCCTTTCTTCGACAAAACATACATGTTTGTGGTGTCGAATTTTTGGGTGGAATTCGATACCATGTCTATCTACTAATACGTGGTAGATGTTTCTGATGTTTTACATTCACGTAACTTTCTCTGCTCACCATCATTTATTTGTATATGTTCTGCAATATATTGTTATAAAAAGTTTATTACCTGCCTTAGGCTGGTCGATATAAACACATGCAAATTTATTTAACTATTCATTTTGTCATTTTAGGTACAGACAGAATACAAGAAACAAATTAAAATACGAAGACGATTAAGGTTTCCATAACGTCGGAATCTGCATCCTTCACCACCTATCTGGAAGCTGAGAACAATTTCAGGTAAGAGACACGATAGCCAAACGTGTGTATTTTCTTTCACACAAGCGTAAGGTAGAGCCAGAAAGAAAAATTGAATGCCACAGCAGGGATATGATCCACGGATCTTCCGGTCATGGGCTCTTAGCACTGAGCTAACCTGGCAATATACCGACGTGGCTTTAAATTCCCCAACTTGTGAATTTCTCCCTGAATCACAAGGTGATTTCAAATTATTTTAAGATAAAACATCCCAATGGCGACTTATAATGTCGCATGTACTTTAAGTGCTGGGCTTCATTGTTTGACCAACTATTAGGCCAATTAATGGTAATTATTAATGGGAAATGGGAGTCGGTAGGGGATTTAAATATCATCAGCACGTTGCCATAATAGCTCAGTGGTAAGAGCAACCGGACGAAGACCGGGAGATCCGTGGTTCTATGGTATTCCATTTTTCATTCTGACTCTACCTTTCCAAACTCCAATAATTTTATGAACATTTTCTATGAAGCCAAACTCAGCATTTCTGCTCAAGCAACAGTGACCGACGGTATAGGCACGTCTTATCACAAACCAACAAGCCTGACCTTTTGAAGGGGCCAGTGACCTTTAACTTAGATGAATCGTCGTCTAATAAAAGCTTCCAGCGATTGATCGGCTCAGCTAATAAAAATAACCTATTACACGTGGGAAAGTTTAAATGAGCTGTTTACTTTAGTTAATGTCAATGATAGGAGAATACAAACGTTTGGCCAGGAAATAACAGGACCTTTGTGAATTTCTTTTTCTTTATTTCTTTTCTTCTTCTTTTTTTCCAGCACAAAGCTAATCTTGCAAACTAACGCCTATTTACTGTTTATGCTGAAGTTTATTGTAAACGTACAGTAATCATTGTTGCGATTACGTATAACGAGGTCGACATAGAAACAATGAAGTAATTATTATGAAGCCAAGAACAAATAATGATTTCATTAGTTTCACTTACACAAATGACTATATATTTTTCGCTACATATCCCACATTACTTCTTTTCAGGTATGTAGTAAACTTTCGGAAATTTTTAAATATTAATATTTTTTCAAATCCTTTAATATACAATTTAAACATGGACTTACAAGAAATAATGAAGACGCTTTTTTCGATACCAAAACAGAAGGGGGAGGCGGCATAATTGAAAACGAAATCAGGTCAGCACAAGACATTTATTTGATAAAACGGAAGCACAATGCGGTGGTTCAATAAATACCCGTGCTTCAAAATAATGCTAAGGAAGGTACTTTGGTGCTTCCATCGTGTACTATAATTTCCTACACGTCGCCAAAACAAATTTGATACTGATTCACGATTATTTGGATTTGGCAGGCATTTCAGTTGTTTTCGCCAAAATGAAAAAAAGGTATGGTTCAGCGATTCACTTCTTACGTTTGAATGGAAGGAAATAAAAGCTTATTTGAATGCTCGTTAAGGGGGATCTCTAGCCATCTATGACAAGAGTTAGATATTGTTTCAACGAAGTTAAACGTGTTAAGATGAGCAGCCGCAGACGCCCGGCAGATATGGTTACCGCGAAAATCATTGAAAAAGTCCACGATATGATTCGCTGATCGTCGAACGAATGTTTGCGAAGCGGCAAAGGACATGTGGTGGGAACGGCCAGTTGCTGACCCGAAGGATGCCACGATTGTCACAGTGCTCAATAATTAGAGCATCAATTTTGAAGCTGTGTTTGGAGCTATTTAAGTGAAACCGGAAGAACTCTTTGCGTCGAGCAGTCACCGTCCATGAGATCTGAATTTATTATTACACTCCGAAAAGCAAGCAACAATCAAAACAATTGATTGCTTCCGGTGAATCTGCTCCAAAGAAGGTAAAGACGGTCCCATAGGCTGGAAAAGGGATAAGAAAGGAATGATATTCAGAACTTCTTGGAAGAGAAAAACTTACTCTTCCCTTATTTAGGAATGACACCCCCTAGGACTTACAAGCGGAAGCCTAGGGGTCAGAAGCCTGTCGGGGAGCTACAAACACTACCACAGAATGGAGAACCATGGTAGCACGAGTGGTAGCACGTAGCCAGGCATGAGCTAGATGATTTGAATTGCAAGCGCGATGGATGATAGGAAAGGTGATAATGGAGCAATTTGTGGAATGAGTGCGGGGGAAACCGGAGGACCCGGAGAAACCCCACAGATGCCGTTTCGTCTCCACAAATCTCACATGCAGGCGCTTGGGGTCGAACCTGGGCCGCCTAGATGAAAGGCGAGCGGCCACGGCGGCGCCAGAATAAAACTATTACTGGAAAATACTCTGGAAAATGCTCTGGAACAAAAGTCAGTTTAATACTCAACTTGATAATTAAGTTCAGCTCTCTTCCAAGGATATGACACGAAGTTTTTTAAGGAAATCCTTTCACCCCAAACTACTCTTTACATGGGCAATGTTACAAATCATTTTATTTTTCTAAAATGGATACAAAATCTAGACTAAAACACCAAATGTTTACGATATTTCATAAATTTTCTGGGAATATCATTCTGCTTAGCTTCTGTATAACCGGTAAGCCGAAAGAGATTCACAAAATCTTACTCCAGATCTCGTTAAGGGAGGACAGAAGATTTTCTCAGCTTTTAAAACTAGAGTTTTTCTTTCTTTCTTTCTTCAAAAAATGGCACATGATTAATTTTTTAAAACTAATCTATAAAACGTTCCACCAGACATTCTATTACCGCATTACAGAGGACATTTTTCAGACGTCTCTATTTTAAAATATTTTTTTTAATATGGAAAAATAAAACAAACAAAAAATGAAATTGCAACTGGATATGTACTTTAAGAGATTCAAAATAAAAAATTCTAAATTTTTGCTAGAAAATCACTTGTGTCCTCTTAAAGCACACAATTTATGTCAAGTAAATAGATTCTTTTTATATGGCAAGTTTACTTCCTCTACCATATACATATGGTAAACAGAGAAAATAATTTTCTTTACCCCAAAACTGGAGATTTCAGGTGGAAATACGTGTTTTGAGCCGCCCAAAATAAAATAAGGCCTTTTTTAAATGTCCGTATATGTCTTTTAAGCATCACTGGCTGTGGAAATTCAAAAACGAAATGTCAGAAAGGAAATATGAAACTTCGTATTTAATAACGGATTCTTCCAAAGATGCCACACTAAAATTTTCAGGATAATCCTCCGCCAAACTTTATTTTTAATTTACTAACATCGTCATTAAACAATTATGATACAATACTATACCTAAGCATCTCGAAAGGTAAATATATGAATTTTCTGCAAATGGTATACAGAGTCCTGTTCATTTGAAGGAACGTTATATACTTTTATATATGTGGTGAAGTATGAGGCATGACTAGATTTCGTTAAAACATAATTATGCCGAATGCACTAACGTTAGATATTTGATGCCTTAATACTTGATATTGGATAAAAGGCAAGATTAAATTGTTTCTCGTGATAATGGAACAATTTTCTTCTCGATTAAGATAAAATAGGTGAAAAAATGCGTTTTTATAAGAAGTCTATAGAATTAATTATAAAAAAAATAAACGATAGGGGGCTGAAAAAGCCATACTAATGTAAAGCATGCAACTCTCTTCCGAGACTTGTCATATATAACAAATGGAGTGTTCTATGTAGGAAATCAAGGGAGTGTTTTTTATTCCACAATAGACCGTTATCAACAGAATCCTGATTATGCATCCTTTATGTAACACTTCTGTTTGCATGTCTAATGAGGTAAACCGGTAATCGTAAACTTTACACCTGGTCATCTCCATCATAATTTAAATCAGGTCAGGAGCTTGAGCGTGTTTTGTGAATTTTAACCTCATTCCCACAATCCGAAGATAATTAAACAGGTCTTAATCTTCCGACTCCCAATGTGAACATCTCTTGACAATGATAATGGCAAGAAATTCAGGTCTGCGAAACAAAACGGTAGGTAAATAACTAGTTATGCGTGTTGCGTTTGCAGTCGCTGTGTTCCTAATGTTGTTTTGATTGCAGGAAGTAAGTTTACGCTACAAAATTAATGTTACCATTGTTTTTACAATATAATGCCTTGTCTAGTTTTGCCGATATGGCGGTTATGAGCCATAAGTCAAAACATTTTGGGGAACTACGTTATTTACGAAGCTTCGCTTCGGGTGGAATAGCAAATCGAGTCTTGGAAAAGTGGGGCAAAATAATAAAATAAATAAATAAATAAATTTGATGAGTTCCATTAGCGTAACTTTCTCTGGCTGTTCCACAAACAAATTTTCCTTACAAAAGTCTAACATTTTATCTACATCATGCTAATCGAGATAAACATTAGTAGAAATGGTCTTTATACCCGATTCTTTATAAAGAGTAATAATTATTAGGTTAACGCGATAGTCAAATATTTTAAAAGCTATCACTACGTGAAATTGAAATTTTGATTCTCTTTTGTATTCCCGAGATAAACCGTAAGTTCGCTTGCCGCTTGAGACAAGCTTAAGGAGTATAAAATTGAAACCAATAAAAGGAATTCCTCTGAAACGGTTACCCCTAGAAAAATGTATATGACATAAGTTTTTGTATAGAAAGTTTTGTGTATCTATTATGGTTTACAAGTTACACAAAAGTAATACAGAATGAAGAGGTCTTCACAGATTATTCAGAAAATTCAAGATAAAAAAATGTTAAGCATATGGTATTTTAATAAAAATCATTGAGAAAATCTAAAATTTTGAAAAGTGTTCCATGTAAAGGCAGTCGAGGGTGGGAGATTTTCTTGAAAATCTTCGCGTCGCATCCTTATAATAAACTACCTTAAATCAACGTTTGGTATTTAACTGACATTTCATTTTTGAGCTCTACACACGCACACATACACGTTTTTAACTTTTTATTCAGGGGATCTCAAAAAATGTATTTCCAGCGATATCTCCGTATCGTATTTTTGGGTGGTGGTTTGTTTCTTTATCTGCTATGTACATTGTGCTTACGTGCTAGAGAACGTAAAAAATCTAAGCTGTTCATTTCATATGAATTTCTATACAAACTATTATTAAACGATTTTCTTTTATCAACATCATGTTAATTCAGATAAACATTAGCAGAAATTGTCTTTTTACTTGCATAGAAGTAAAATAAGTGAGTAGACAGGCTAGAGCGATAGTCAAACCTTTTAAAAGCTAGTCACTATGAGAAACAATTAAAAATCGGTTCTCCTTGCATGGGCAGGAGTAAACCAAAAAAGATATGAAACAAAAGATGGCTTCCCGGTTGAGAAAAGTTTTAAGTTGTTTAAAACTGAAACCAATAACAAGGAATGTCCGTCTGGGTAGTGTAGTGGTAGCGTGTCTGCCTCACATTCAATAGGCGCGTGTTCGAATCTCGCTTAGGGTGAGTTACCCGAATAAGGTTTATTTCGGGGTTTTCCCTTATCCTGAGAAGAATGTCGAGTAACTAAGCTCCATGGACCTCGAGATCATTTGAGCATCATTTCACCAATTTCACTCATTGTCCGATATGAACAACCAGGTTAAAGGACGTTAAGCTTACAAAAAAAAAAGAGGAATATCTGGAAAACAGTTAACTCATAAAAAATTAAAAGAGGACAAATTGTGTGTTTGCACGATATATGCAACTTTCTGTCTATCTCTTATTGTTTACCAGTTACACAAAAGTCACCAAGTATATTCCCAGAAAATGTAAGATAAATTTATATTTCGTGAAAATATCTTAAAACATGAAACATTTTAAGATCAATTGTTAGAGCCATGTTTATGAAATAAAAATTTTCCATGTAAAGCATGTTTGGAAATGGGGTGATTTTCCTGAAAATACTCGTGACGCATCTTTAGAAGATGCTAAACTTAAATACCAAATTTGGCATTTAAGGCTCTTTTCGTTTTTGAGTGATGCTGTTCACAGCCAATCACACCCACACCTTTTTGCTAAAAATGCTTTTTCTGGATTCAGGGGGATCCCAAAACATGTAATTTCGGTGAAATCCCAGTATCGAACTTTTGGTTGGAACACTACCTTCTCCATCTACTAGATATATATGTGCTAGGGAAAGTAAAAAGTCGTGTGTTTCATAAGCTAAACACATGACCAAATATTAAGTTACCGATCAAATACTTGAAGTAAACAAAGTATATGGAGAGCGTTTCAAATACTGAGCTTCCAAAGCAGATGATACTACTGAAATATAAGAGGCAATGTTCATGGAAAGTAGGAAATGATGTTGAAATTTATATATATATATATATATATATATATATATATATATATATATATATATATAGGTCAATTTACGCAAGACGAAAATACGAACTTTGAAATATGATACAAAATATCATTATTGAGATTATTTCACTTAAATTAAATTTAATTTGCTACTTGACTCTTTGACTGATCATTCTGGGCACTAGATTCTGGAGTGAGTTTTGCTTTATCCCAGATATCGGCCCGATAAAAGTAGTTTTCACACATTTTGAAAAGTTTCAAGTTGGTTATACAAAAAGTTATGCTGCAGTTTTAAGAATAGCAATGAAAATGATCTGATATTTAGGATCGATTTCGAGCGTTAAAGTGTAAGCGCTCAGCTTTTGTTTGGCGTGTGAAAGAAACGCAAGAACAGGAGCCGATAATTGGCGCACAAAGCTCATCGACCAAAACTTGAATGTTAGAAAAAAGGGGCTAAACATCACTTTGGGCCAAAACCGTTTCAATTTCTGAGAAACAGCCTGCTGACTTACCAACACGAATAAGCGTTTCTTGTTCCAGGATCAAACTATTTGATTATGTTGATAATGAACATAATCTGCATTCTTTTAATTGCCGTATCTAGGCATTGCTAAAGTGTACATAAATCCTTATCAAGACTCCAATATTATCAAAGTGCATTTTTTTTTTTTGGTAATTTTATTCATAGTCTATTTTATGGAAATTTGTTTTTCAAATTTACGACATTGTCATTTTCTATCCATTATACAAGTAAAACCATATTTCACCTAAGATATATAAGGTTCATAATTAAAATACAAATGACTTCACAACCTTATTTAACGCATTAGCTATAGGCTGGATGCAGGCCATACTAGTGCAAGAAAACAAGATAAATAGTATATATTATAAAAATAATATCGTAACGTTTTAGAAATGGAACATATAAACATTTCGAATTCTCTATGACAGCACTTTTTTCTAAATAATACTACCTTTGCGCCTTAATTTAGTCGTTTTCTTACGTTTATACTGAGTACACCTATAAGCTTTTATATTGGCGACATTTTTCATGTATGGGTAAGAGATTGTGTGTTTTTCGCAATATCTACATTTTTTCTGCAGCAAGTTTATGTCTATTGCGTTTACCAGTTCTCCCTGCATAACGTTCGCCCCCCAAAAAATGTTGAGGCATAAACGCTGCACTTTAACGAAATATGCTCTTTTTTTGGCGTTGGTTTATACCAGTTATGCAAAATTTATCAGCATAAAGAGGGCATACCAGACTACACGTTCACAATTCAAGATACAAATATTTTCATTTCCATGCATATGTCAAAATGTGCTATTTTACACAAACTCAAGGGTCATTTTTTTGCCCAAATGAGAAGTGTCTCATGTAAAGGTTAGTTTGGAATACTGATATTTTCTTGTAAATCTTCATCTTTGGAAAGTGATCTTAAATATCCACTAAGTTTGGTATTCATCCAACATTTCATTTTTTTTCTTCTACTTTAAAAGACGCGCGCACGCTGAATTTGTCTACTTAGGGAGACCTCAAAAAATGTATTTTCAGTGAGCTTAATATCGAAATTTCGGGTCAACTATAGCGGATGATACATAAATCTGCCGAAGATTTCTGGCATTTAATTTTACACTGGTACATTATGGTATATTGCGATACAAGTGTAGGAAGTGTGTGTGCTATTGCAGAATCGAGGAAAGGTTTGAAACGACGAAACAAATTACGAGATTCTGCAATAAACTTAACACAGGTGTATCGCATACTATATTTTGGAAAATGGGTATTAATTAAAATGTAATAAATTGATAAAAATAATGGTTGAATGCATATAACTTCTACAAAAAAGAAGCATTTCATAGTCGTTATGAAGCTTCTCCCCCCCCTTTTTTTTCTTTCTCTATATAGTATATAGTTAGAGAAGGTATTATACTCTACTCAAAAATTCGATAAGGAGACATCACCAAAAATACATATTTTAGGGTTCCCTGTATTTAAAAAAAAAAAAGAAAAAAAAAAGAAGCATTTTTACAACAAAAAAAAGTCCGCACGCGCGCGTGTATGTGTGTGTGTGTGTGTGTGTGTGAGAGAGAGAGAGAGAGAGAGAGAGAGAGAGAGAGAGAGAGAGAGAGTCAGAGAACACGATAATACAAAGACGGAAAGTCGGTAAAATACCAAACTTGGTATTTAAGCTATAATAATTTCCAAGGGTGCAACACGAATATTTTGAGAAAAATCCTCCCACACCAAACTACCTTTTACATGAAATCAATGTCGAAATTTTTTATTTTCTCAAAAATGGCTAACAATTTGGATTAAAATACAGTATATTAAAGATATTTACATGACAAAATGAATATCTTGAATTTTCTGGGAATAGCTTCCGAATACCTCGGTATGAATTTTGCATAACTGGTAAACCGTAAGAGATAGGCGAAAACTTACTGCACAACAAATTTAGATCTCGTTAAAACACATAATTTGTTTGTTTTTGTTTTTGTATTTTTGTTTGTTTTGTTTTCGTCGAGAATACCATTTCCGAGATATTTATTCCTTTTTATTGGAATAAGTTTAAAATACTTAATGTTTTCTCATATGGGAATTTGTAAACTTCTGGTTATGCAAAGAAACGGATTTTAACCACATGGCAACTAGCTTTTAAAAGGTTAGACTATCGTTTTAGCCTAGTTATACCCTTATTTCCCTTCTACTTACAAGGAACCACGTAATAAAGGCAACGTCTTCTAATGTTTATCGCGATTAGCATGAAGTAGATAGAAAAATAAGCTTTTCACAATAATTTGTTACAGAGATGTAAGGTGAATGGAACATCATATTTTTATCTGTTTATCCTAATTAGAATCTACTTGACAATTTTACTATAGAGAAAATTATGGTAGAGGACAGAGAAATAGAAGAAACTTGGAGAGTGGGTTGTTCTACATTAATTCCGGAGAATCTAAACAAAGGCACGAGTTAGTGCTCAATGCATTGAAAAATTGTTAAACAACTGCCTTACCGCACTGTGCTTTTCGAGTCCATATCAGTATTACGATTTCTTTTGTTTCTATAGCAACCAGGTTAGATGTGGGAATATTAACTGACGTCCACTACAACAATATCGCCTTAAATAGTAGAAATTAGTCACATAGTCGAAAAATTATGTTGAAGAGAAAGCAAACATTAGATGATAAAACAATAGTATAAAGCAGTTTCACTGCACAGTCTGCGTTATAGAAAATTCTGATGTGTTCCATTCACATGACTTTCTCTACATCTCTATAACAAATTATTGTTAATAAGCTTATTTTTTTTTCACGATAATCAAGATAAACATTACCAGAAACGGTTTTATTACTTAGATCCTAATAGGTCCTAGCCTAGCGTATTCCCTTATTTCGCTATCAGGTAGAAGGGAAATAAGGGAATACACTAGGCTAAATCGACGGTCAAATGCTTTAAAAGTGGTTGCAATGCTATAGAAATCTGATTCTTTACGCGGTCAGTTGTTGAAAGTTTCCGTACGAGAAAAGTATAGTATTTTAAAACTGAATCAATAGCAAGGAATACAGTCAACTCCACGAAAAAAATGCATATAACACAAATTGTGTGTTTTAACGAGCTCTACATTTTTTGTGTGGTAAGTTTTTGTCTATCTCTTAAGGTTTGCCAGTTATGCAAAATTCATCCAAAATAAAGTACCTTTCAGAGGCTATTCCCAGAAAATTCAAGATATACATTTTATTTGTAAGGTAAATATTTTTAATACACGATATTTTAATAAAAATCATTAGAGCCGTTTTTGAGAAAATCAAATTTTCGAAAATTTGTGCACGTAAAGGGTAGTGGGGGGGATTTTATTGAAAATCTTGGTGTCGAATCCTTGGAAGATAATGAACTTGAATACCAAGTTCTCGAGTTATGCTGTCCAGAGACGCGCGCGGACCTTTGTCTAAAGATGATTTTTTTGGACTCAGGAGGTCCTAATAAACGAATACGTGCATTTCAGGTTAAATTTCGGCATCGAATTTTTGGGTGGAATATAATGCCTTCTCCATACACTATGTACATAGTACGTATAGAGAAAGTAAAAAGGAAGTTTCAAGGTATTCACGAATGTAAGAATGCAACATAGAAGGCAAGTTTGTCTCTCTTGGAAAGATTTAATTCCGATAATGCTTTGCAGTGACAGCTATTTGTTTCGACTCTGCTGACGCAGTCGAGATATCACAAAAGAACATCAGTGAAGAGAAAAGCATCAAAAGAGCTATGCAAGAGTTGCATTTAAAAACCGGAGCATATAGAACATTCAATGTTACTTCTGGAGACTAGCCTGCCCTTAACCAATTTTTTCACCGGATTTAAGAATGATAATTAATGAAACTCACCCCCCGTCAAAGGGTCCCCACTCCGGATGTCAGCAAAAGATCAGGTTGTAGATCTGCAAACAAACCAAACAAATGTCACAAAAAAAGTTAAATTTGTCTTACACGAGAGCAAAAGACAAAAGCAATCTGTGATTAGGAAAAGTAAAAGCGGGGGAAGCGGGGCGTCGCACTGGAGGCGCCTTGGCGCTACAGCTGAGCGTATTGTTATGTCTGTCTCGCTCGGCAGTAGGGGGCCGATCAATACCCGGCAAGGCTAGGCTACCATACTACTGCAATATAAAACATTGACCCCGTTCTTCAGCTCCATGACGACTGATCACCAGCTCCTACGGGAACTCACAAAACTTCCTTCCGCAACTTCGCTTCAAATGGGCCTGCGTTTTACTCTGGCCACATTATCTCAAAATATGCTCACACAACCGGAAAAGTACATTATTTGCTTTGTTAACGACGCTATTAACGGCAAGAATCAAAGTAGCGTTACCGGTGTGCCGGAGTTTCGTCCATCAGTTCTTTTACATGCCGGTGAATCCACTGACATCGGCTGTCGCTTTTAAGCACACCTAAGTGGACCAGCCTACGAAAATGGACCAAAATTGTTGAAAATGTTGATTTTTTAGTCATAGTGCATTAATATACCGAAGTTATTTTCAGCCACTTGTAATTAGACACTTGTCACGTGACCATTTAAATGGAAGTTTTTAATGACAACAAATGACACTTCAAATATTAAAAGGCGTGCTTCTCTAAATGTATTTTCCAACCTATGTAAATGTTCGAAATGCTCCTCGCGGTGCACATTTCAACCAACTATATTTAATTTTTTTGTACCAGAGAATCTTATCATAATAAATAAAAATTATAATAATTATATTATTTTATTTATAAAATTAATTATGTACCTATTGCTGTAATGTTAATATGAATATTTATTGTCATTCAAATAAAAATAAAAGTTATGTCATACATTTTATTATGTATATTCCATAATTAAAACGTTCCACGCACCTCAAAATTTGAGAAAATTGGTTGGCATGTTTTGAATTGGAGCTTTGAATTACACAGAAAACCATGCACTGATATTTCAATAACTCTGATTACTGAATTATGACAATGTTTAAGTTAGAAATTTTGATCTCTAATATTAATAATTTTTTCATAAAATATTTTTTGGAAAAAATACTTATGGTGTTATGATAATTTCATCACCAGTATATTTAGTTTATATATATATATATAGAAAATTTAACGCCCGCTTTTACTACTATGGGCACCGCAGGCGATGATATTAATGATACCTGAAATGAAGATGAGCATCGGTCTAATGCAATGGCGGTGGAAACGAAAACCCGGAGAAAACCCGCCCCTGCAACGCTTCGTCCACCACAAATACCACATGCGGTCACCCCGGTGAGAGGCGAGTGGTCTAATCACTCGACCACGGTGCGGATAACAGTAATATCATAACAGATACAAACTTGTAGCAGTGAAATTTGCTGGCGTCACTTCTTTAAAAAGAGTTCACCTGGTAATTGTTATATGCTACTCACAACCGGCAGTAAGAATCTGTCTGATTCAGTGGAAAGCATTAAATTGATTGCTGCCTATCATGGCGTTTAGACAGAGGCAGAATTTGTAAGTAGCCTAAGCTTCCTTCTCCACTCTTATTACTTTTTGTTTGTTTCTTTTGTACAAGTTTGTAAAAAAGAAATACACAAATTGCAGCTTGTGCTGCTATATTATATTACACACTCATAAGGAGATAACTGTTTAAGTTACAGATCTGCGACTATATTATTACATAAGGGCGAAAGTTGTTATAATCTTTCAATAAATCTGACTGTCGTTTATGTTTCAGTTTTTGAAGATGTTTCCGTGGCTGAAGATGGTTGGAATGCTGTTCAATAGTTACTGCAGTGTTGCAGGAAAGTGCGATGAAGAGAAGTGCACTGTTTGAATGTTAAGATTCCTCCTATAAGTACTCCCTTGCAGAGGTACAAAAGTACATCCGTTATCAGGAGAACCCGATTCTGAATGGTTTCAATTCTTTTCACTGTGATTCTCAGTCAACTGTATATTGCGCAGCATGTTGCCAAAAGTGATCTAATTAGCGAGAAATAGATTAGGTACAGTTTTGAAGCTAATAGTATGATGAACTTGAAACAGATATTTCAACTGAAAAAGTTGTGTCGTAGTCTTTTTACTAAGTTATTAATATGCTCTCTCCAGTTGAGTTTGCTGTCCAATACCAAGTCTGAGATAAGATGTGGATTGTTCAGTGGGAATACTTCGACCTTTGAAAGTAATGTTTTAAATCTTGTTTTTAGGCTTACACAGATTAATGTTATAATATTCCGTTTCCTACACCAGGAGGTGCTCAACGGCTAACCAATAACTGGTGGTTAACAGCTGAAGATTTCAATGCCTCTTTGTTAGAATAGCGATATCGTTAACAAACCGTGTGACTGTCAACTTTTGTAAGAACCTGTGTAATATATATATATATATATATATACTAGGTATAAGAACAGCGCCCTTATATTTTCTTAAGAAACACAATTTGTAAGGCATGTATTGGATTCAGAGACTTTTCGTTACTTCTGAGGTTTTGTCGGATGGGAATGACTGCACTATTCTAAACAAGGTGTCTGAGAGTAGTGGTTTTATTTTATACATCAGTCCAGAGTGCCAAACCTTATCGAATGCCTTCTCAGTGCCCAGAAATAACCCAAGACAAAACAGATTTGTCTTTGTAAGTATCTAGAATTACATCCACTACACGATGAAGTTGAAGAAGACACGAATGTGCTATTGGAAGCCAAACTGGACGTTAGCTATTATGAAATACGCTGACTTCATAAGATATTGGTAATATTGACATTTAAAAATCTTTAAAAAACGGGGAAGAACATTGATTTGACAATAGCTGCGAGGATAGTTTTAGCATTATTTGGTTTGTGTTAACGCAGCATATGCGTATTTCTATCTAGTTAGAACATATCCCAGAAAAAGCATGTATGCAACATTATAAATTTTACCTTCTAAATTGCTTAAAAACCCAATAAGAATGTATAAGCGTTATTGTAATACGAACAGAGTCATACAAGAACAAACTTGCGAAGTTGGTTTTGACCTTTCTTTAATGTCATGCAATAGTAAATGGTTGTAGTTACCTCATAGAAAACACATACAAAAATAAGATAAAATCTGCAATCATTGCAAGCGATTTTTATTTCTTTAATTTACATTTTATTCAAATAGTGCAGATGAATTTCTAAAGAAACTTCTGCCTCAACTCTACGGATACATGTAATGAAGTTTCTATATAGATATTAAAAACGTTTTAGTTACCATGCATAAGACATTTATTTTGCTTTCTGTAAACAATTTGATTAATACTAAATACATAAAGAGAAAATTGTGCCTAGCCTACACCAGTAATGCGCAACAAAATGTGTCGCCCTCCGTGGTGTAATGGTTACCATGCTAACTTCATATACCCAAGGTCGCGGGTTCAAACCCGGCGGAGGACGATGGATTTTTTCTCGTGTAAAAATCCTTAGCATGGCTTCCTTCGGAAGGGACGTAAAGCCGTTGGTACCGTGTCGTAGAAACCTTAAGCCTGATAGAGGCCTCTGAGCAAACTTAAGCGGTCTTTCACGCCCAATTTAGAATGGTACGCTGAGAACCACAACAGTTAAAGAGCATCCATAAATAACACGCCATTTATTTTCGCAACAAAATGTATAATTACCACAAAGTAGTTTTCTGGGTAGTTACAGACGTCATCTCCGAAATATTTAGATAGCCTGAGTGTCAAATCTTCATGTTCAGCAGCTTCGGGCAATTTCGTTACATATTCATGTAAGGAACTCTGACATATGAAAACTGTGGAGCGTTGTTATAAATGCTATGGGATCAAATAAAGGACACATCAGTTTAAAAGTGCACTTACCTATTTAAAACTTACTCGAACATTTTGATAATTCGGTTACCCTAACAGATGCTTACTTATACGCTAAACATTTTCAGTGAACTGCCTCCGTGGTCGTATGCTCAGCGACGATTAATTAGCATTATTCTCTGTCCACCAGAGTTTGGTAATATGGATGAGTGTGAATGCGCAAGTGAAAAATCTCTAGCAAAAGTCAAAGAGTAAAATACCAGGCAAAAGTCCCCGATATCACCGCAGAAGTTAAAACATCCTCACTTCCAGAGCTTGGAGCAATGGAGTGGGCGGAGAGATTTAGATGACCAGAAATGCAACATCCGCCGGTGATTCACTTTTATCTCCGTGAATATCATGGGATTTTTTTTTTTTGTCCCCCTTTACTAAGAGTATAACACGGAGTTTGCGAAATTCAATTCTGAGAAGTAGATTGAAAGACTTATTACTAAAAATTTCAAGCAGGTGCACAATAATCTCAATAGGCGGTAGAGGTAGATAAAATTCAACTACTACTCGAGATTTATAACGCTATTCATGAAACGAGGTCTGACATCCAGCAGGATTATAATATAGTGGGTCAAGACAACACTCAACTCATTGGCTTAAAAGGCATGTTACTTCTAGTCTTGACTACTTCCTGTATGAATTAATAGAAACAAAAATCTGTGTTCCATTCACGTGACTTTCTCTATATCTCTGCAACAAATTGTAGAAGCGATATAAGGGAATACCATAGGATAAAGTGATAGTCAAAAGTTGGTTGCTATGAGACTGAAGTTCCTTTGTATGAACAGGAGTTGACAAATTCCTGCATGAGAAAAGTAGAAGCTTTTTTTAAAACTGAAACCAATAACAAGAAGTATCTAAAAAACGATTAACTTCACGAAGAAAATGTATATAACATAAATTGTATGTTTTAACGAGCTCTACATTTCCTGTTATGTTAGCTTTTGTCTATCTCTTGCGGTTTACGAGTTATGCAAAATTCCGTAAAATTCATCCAGAATAAAGTAGTCTTCAGAGGCTATTCCCAGAAAAGTCAAGATATTCATTTTATTTGTCTGGTAAACATCTTTAATATACGATATTTTAATCAAAATCGTTAAGAGCCATTTTGAGAAAATGAAAATTTTCGAAAAAAGTACCATGTAAAGGGTAGTTGGGGGTGGGGGGAGTTTCTTGAAAATCTTCGTGTCGCATACTTGGAAGATACCAAATTTAAATACCAAGTTTAGTATTTAATGGTCTTTTCGTTTTTGAGCTATGCTGTACACACACACACACACACACATGTGGGCCTGTTTCTAAAAATGTGTTGTTATTTTTTAATTCAGGAGGACCCAAAACATGTTTTTCCGGTGAAATTTCGGTATCGAATTGTTGGGTGCATTACAATACCTTCTCTATATATCTATTGTGTAAATAGTAAGTGAGGAGAAAGTAAAACGGACATTTAGCATTTCTAACCTTTTTACTCAACACACCCTTCACAAACTTTTTAAACACGTGGATTGCGAGTAAGAGGGAATAGACACTTGTATTGGTTGATAAAACTTTATAAAATTAAGGAAACTAAATTTTAACTGTATTAAGTTGCTGTTATCTACTTACGATTTCTCATTTATGTGAAATTCAATGAGAAAGAGTAGAACTTCACAAGATATCTATAAAACATCTGATGTATTACATTCACAGGACTTTTTCTACCTCTCCTACAACAATTTATTCTTTCAAAAGCTGATTACTTCCTCTAATTAGTACAAAGGTAAAAGGTACTATACTTCGACACCGAATTTCACTGGAAATGCACGTTTTAGGGTCCCTTAATAAATTGTTTTAGAAAAAGGTCAGTGTGAGTCTGAACAACATACCTCAAAAACGAAAACTTTCTACCAACTTATAATTTAAGTTCAGCATTTTCCAAGGGTGCGACGTACAGATTTTCAAGAAAATCTCATCATCCCAAACTACCCTTTACATGAAACGTTTTTCAAAAAGTTTGATTTTCTCAAAAAATAGCTCTAACGATTTTGATTAAAATGCCATACGTTTAAGATATTATTATGAACAAATAAATGTGCATCCTTAATTTTCTGGGAACAGCCTCTGAAAACCTCTTAATCCCGGATTACTTCTGTATAACTTTTGTATAACTGGTAAACCGTAAGAGAGGTAGGTCTCGTTAAAATGCACAATTTATGCCATGTACATTTTTTTGTTTTTTGAGTTATCTATTGGCTTCTAAATTTTTCTCAAACGGCGTCATTTTCTTTACTATCTTTTGTTTTACTACTGGCCGTGCAAAGAAAGTCAAATTTAATTGTTTCA
Organism: Hymenopus coronatus; assembly: GCA_030762935.1. Taxonomy (NCBI): domain Eukaryota; kingdom Metazoa; phylum Arthropoda; class Insecta; order Mantodea; family Hymenopodidae; genus Hymenopus; species Hymenopus coronatus. The sequence goes on along the minus strand of CM060898.1, from coordinate 64,482,027 downwards.
TTTTAGCCGTACATTCCCGTATTTCCTTACAAAGAAGCAAGCAATACAATTCTGCTAATGTGTATCATAATGTTGATAAAAGAATAATCTTTTGTATACAAAAAAAGCGTTTGGCGGAAGAGTTAGAGAAAGTCATGTGAATGGCACGCATCAGATTTTATTAATGATTTCCGGGCACCGACAGACCAAGAATGACGTCATAGTTGACTGGAGAGCAAATACATTAAAGCCTCTACCGAGAATGAGCTGTATTCATCTGAGGAAAAGAAAGTTTAAGCTATCACAGCGATCTCTGTCTAGATCTATAAAGAGCGGTGATGTTTTGCGGAGGAGAAAGCAAAACACAGCATGGATGTGGTTGCGTTGCTAACTAAAGTCAGGTTTACGTTGAACTTTATTTAACTTGCCGGGAAGTAATAAAGTTAAAAAATACTGCTAAAATGAAGTCCTATTAGGATTAATGTAACAGGAATTGCTCTTAATTGGTAGTTTTTATTTCCATGCTACTGCTTCACGCCGATTGGTTCTAATTGCAATGTGTCATTACATCACTTAACGTAACGGGAAGGGAAAGTTTGGCACTACCAAACCCTTAAGTTACGTGCATAAATTAAGTCAAACCTAAATGGCTACATTTAATACACTTTTACGTCACGTTATGTTCATGTGATCCGGCATAAAACAAATCAGTCTGTGTACGTAAGTTTTTCTTTTCTTTGTAGACAAGCAGAAATATCATTTATAATGTTACCTACACCGAAACGTGCTCCGAAAAATCAAGTATGAACACCTGCCGCTAGAGGGATAATATTCAGCTCGCCTCATTACGAAGAGAACCCATTAATTTATGATCTCTCACTAGAGGGATAGTGCATTAACTCGCTTCATCAGCGATGGCATCAATGCTTTCTTTTTGCGTGGGAAATCACGGATAAAAATGTACACCCATTATATCCTACGCTGCAACTGTAACATAAAACGGATACCTATTTATTTTATTAGTTGATTCCAAAATGCTTGTATTTTGTATGTATGTAATATTCGCTGCTTTTGGTTCCAAATTTTCATAGTCGGAGTTCGATCAATCTACCAAAGTTCTGACTGCATTAATCGCATATTCTCTCCACATTATCGCGGCGAGCCAATATCATAATTAAATGTCTTTAATTAGAGACCGCTGACCCGGTAACCAAGCTCATTGTGGCCAACTAGAGAGATGTGGTTTAAATACGCCTAGGACACGAGTGGAGCTTGATGAGTTTGTTCACAGACGGGCGTAATGCGGATCGGATCGAATCAAATCAAATCTGATGTTAAATTCACATGAACTTCTCTAGACAACAGATTCTTACAAAAGCTGATCCTTCTCTCTACTTCGTGCTAATCAAGATAACCAGAAGATAGCAGAAATGGTCGTATTAATTATTTCCTTATAAGCAGAAGGGAAATATGGGAAAACACTAGGCTAAAGCGATAATATATATACCAAATATATTATTTTACCGACTTTTCGTTTTTAAATTGCGTTCATCAGCACAACGGACACAAACTTTCCTAAAATGTTTTTTTTTTAGGAGGGGGGACACGGGAGGCCCTAAGACTTGTATTTCCGGTGAAATCTCTATATCGCATTTTGGATGGAATGCAATACCTTCTCTACCTACCATGTGCATCGTACATACGTGCTAGAGAAATTAAAACGTGGAGAACGATTTAATCCATCAACAATATTTGTATATTTAGAACACTTAAGACAGAAAAAATAGGATTTAAGCACTTTCCGTTTGAACGGAGAGATTGTTCTTTAGCAACAATTCGATTGTAAAAAACTGGGCGTCAAATAACCGTTCAAATGCAATAATCAAGTACGTCGTGACTATTTAGACGGGATACTATAAAGACGACGCTCCTCTCCCGTCATGAAGTGGGAATTCGTAATGTGCCCTGTACATTAGGCCCCGTTCACAATGAAAATTAAATTAAGCATAATATAAATTTACTTTATTGTAATGGAATCTTTCACAATGAATCTCTTAAAACATAAAAAGTATTGAATGAAACTTAGAAGCTTGGAATCTCTAAGCTTATTCTACGTCTTGGGAAACTAGCCAATCAGAAGGTCTTCGTCACCATCGTCATATCGTAGCCAATGCCGACTCACTTTTCTGTGTAAGACTTTCTTTCACACCACATGCATGAAAAACGTTAGATTGTTACTCTCTACTTAACACATAGTACTTAGGTAGAGGAGGTATTGTATTCCACATAAAGACTGATCTGTTTTTATAAGAAACTATTCTTACAACAGGTTATTCTTTTATCTACTCCATGTTCATAGAGATAAACATTAGCGGAAATTGCTTAATACTTGCTTCCTTGTAAGCAGAATGGAAATAAAGGAAAACACTAGATTAACGCGATACACAAGTATTTTAATTCATAGTTCATTGCTATATGAAACAATAGAAATTCGGTTCTCTTTTGCATTCCCAGGAGTAAAACAAGAGATACGAAACGAAAGCTGACTTTCGCTTGAGAAAAGTTTGTTAAAACAAACAACAAAGTATATCTCGGAAACGGTTAATTCAGCATAAAGTGTATGATTTAAATTGTTGTTTTAATGAAATCTATAATTTTTGTGTGTAAGATTTATCTATATCTTACGGCTTGTAAGTTATATAAGTAATCCAGAATGAATAGGTCTTCAGAGGCTATTCCCATAAAATTCAAGATATACATTTCGTTTGTCATGAAAATATCTTCAACATCCGGTATTTTAATCAAAATCGTTGGAGCTATTTTTCAGTCAGATTTTCCTAAAATCTTTCCATGTAAAGAGTAGGTAGGGTGGGGTGGGGGTTTATAAAAAATTTCGTGTCGTGTCCTTGGTAGATACTAAACCTAAATACCGTTTCTGATCTCTACCAGACTTGACTTTTTGTTTTTGAGTCAAGCTGTCATACATACACTGAACTTTTTAATTTTTTTTTTGATTCAGGGGAGTCCCAAACATGTATTTGCGGGTGAAATCTCGCTATCGAATTTTTGGGTGGAATGCGATATCTTCTATATCTACTAGTGTCCCAGAATTCGACCGCACAAATTGGCAGGACTGTAGAAGGGTCCAGGATAAAATTTTTGAGATAGGAAACCTATGGGTTCTTAATTCTTTGCTACAGCTTAACATGTGTTAAGGGTTAGCAAGGCACTCACCAAACTCCACCGTGGACCGTGACCTAAACAATCGATTTCAGAGAGCGTAGATATAATGGCATTATTTAGCGCTATCGTTATCGTGTAGACATCGGGTTAAAGGTTCAAGCCTCCGTAGGTATCTTTATTTTTATGTTGCCGCCATTGTTTGCATTTTATGAGCCGTTACGCAATATGATTTATCGTACTTATAAATAAAACAAATGTAATGCAGATTAGCATGTAGATGTATATTTAACAATTGCATTTAATGCTTGAACGGGGGTACACTTCTCCACACCTCCTGAAGGAGTTTCTAAAATATAATATAATATAATATATATATACATATATATATATATATATATATATAAATTGATGTATTATATACGCACACATTACAATTGTAGACACGGTTCACAATTTACGAAAAATTATCATTGTTTCGAATGAGCTTCAAACGAAATAAAATGAACTATCTCTGTAGCAAAACAAGTAGCTGCATAAAACTAATTAAGAACTATGTACTAGTCAGAAAAGTGCATTATTACCTTTAAATGAACATGTTCTGCATGGAAGGCAAATAGAAAGAGACTTCGAAAAAACACAATATCCGAAGCAAACAATACAACTGGTCACCAGAGTAATTGTTCGATTTGGCGACCTGAAACATCTCTGCAGAAAGAACTTCGCACCCTGTCAAAAAATTCCAAGAGTATTGTGAACCTCATCACAAGCAACTTAAGTTCGTGTCAGCACTTGTTCATCTGATTCAACAGACTCTGGTAAGCCAGACTCTTCAGCTTGCGTAATGGCACTACGTGGCATCAATAAGCACATGAGCTCAGAAGTTCACAGCTTAGATTATCTTAGGACGTTAGTCTGTGTGAACTTCACTTCGCTGCAACAATTTATATCCTTCACATAATATGTATGTTTTTACAATATGAACATAATGTTTAGCAATTCATGGTTCTCACAGTAATCATGTGTGGATAAGATATTCAGAAGCACAGTCTCGCGGACCACAGTAACTAAAGTAGTTAAAAAGACATAATACCGTCATACAGATAAAATATAAATACCGAGGTTCGAAACCTAATAACAGCCCAGGTTTTTATTTCACCGCTAAAATCATAGTTCAGTTATTACGTTTCAAAGCACACATTACATAATTGTTCTGTTGCATTAATCTACGCTGGTTCCTTGATAATTACTGCATTTAATATTGAAGGCTACGTAAATATCATTCATATTTCACAGTATCTCGAAAGTAATTTGCACTGGAGGGCTTATCGTCTTGGCTTCTGAAATGTAAATTAAGCGTGAAGTGCTGCTCAGATCTTAGAGAAAAATAAGAAAATTAAAAAATGGAATCTTCAGAGAGGGTTGCGATATTTGTTTTCATGAGATTTGTTGACCAGCGCTATACCGATTCACCTACCAGTTATAGCGGAGCGTTCTAAGTACATATGATCTTAAATTTATCGAACTGTTATAGTGGCGTGAACACCCTCAAAATACCAGAAATTTTGCCGAAGTTGTAAGTCCAATGGTTTTCAATATCGTATTAATTATGTACCAACTTCGACTACTGATATAAAAGAGGCATTCTGAATGAAAATAGGGCACTACGTTCACATTCTTTTAATTTACGCCCATTGATGTGCGATCCAGAAAACATGCCATAACTTTGACATTTGGCAAAAGGGACAATAGGTTTCCTATCTCAAACTGTTTATCTGGATCCCTCAACAAGTCTGCCAATTTGTACAATATACAGGACATGCGTCCTAGAGAGTAATAGCGAGATTTCACCGAAAATACGCATTTTAGGTTTTCCTGTTTACAAAAAAAAAGTATTTTTAGAATAAGGTCCGCGTGTGTCGTTATGTTAATGCTTAATTTTCATTATGAAACGCCCGTTACATTTAATTACTTGTTATAATTGTTGCTCACTTAGCTTTACTATGTCTGTTAACATAACTCAAAAACGAAAAGTTGGTTAAAAACCAAACTTGATAAGTACAGCATCTTCCAAGCATGCGACACAAAGGTTTTCAAGGAAATCTCTCCATTCCAAAACCCCTTTACATGGAAAAATTTTCGTCGCGTTTACATTTTTTACTCGCTCGTAAGAACGACTTGCAAGCCAGCGCCTGGGGTGACACAGCTGTTGAGCAGACGGATCCGAATCAGAGAGAGAGAGAAACCAGAATGGGTGTTATGCCTGGAAATTTTATATAAGGGATGCTTGATATAATAGAGTGAGAAAGATAGCGATAAAAGGGTAAAAAGTGAAAGCTGATATGAAATGGAAGAAATGAAAGGTGATTATGGAGCAGGTGGTAGAATGAATTGCGGGGGAATCCGGAGAAAAGCCACCCAGACGCCGTTTTGTCCACCAAAAATCCCATGTCCCCTGAGACTGAATCTATAATAAAAATAACAATAAAACGCGGCAAATTAAATTGTGATGGTATGTGCTTTTTTGCGAGCTTAACATCCTATAGCCGCTAAGCTCTTGTTCGTTATGATGTAATCCCTATGCTTCGCAAGTGCACATTAGCTCAAGCTATTATTTCACGCTTTTTTAATGGTGTTTTAACGCCCGCTTTTACTACACATGGCACTGCCGGCAATGACACTGATAAATGAATGCGATGACGGGGAAACCGGAGAAAATCCACCCCTGCGCCGCTTTGTCCACAGCAAATCCTACATAAGGTCGCCTGGTGTAAAACCCGGGCCACCTTGGTGAGAGGCAAGTGGTTTAACCTTCACCCACGGCGCGGCCATTCTTTCACGCTGTTTTCGATTGACGCTGTGAATGACAACTTATTGCATTAAGTGTATAATTAACGTTTTGATTTTCTCGGAAAGGACTAGCGATTTTGATTAAAATACCATATATTAAAGATGTTTTCATGACAAATAAAATGTATATCTTGAATTCTGTGGGGATATCCTCTGAAGACCTCTTCAAGAAAAATTACTTGTGTAGCTGGTAAACCGCAAGAAAAGAATAAGCTTTTATAAGAATAGTTGGTACAGAATAGGTAGAGAAAATCATGAATAGACCACATCAGATTTTTTATTATCTGTTGGATAGTGTTTATCCCAGGTGTTGTATACTTATCAATTTCAAAGCCGTGCATTTGTTGCGACAAAATTCGGAAATAGGTTTAATCATGATGTAAATAAAACCTGAGCTGCGTTACTGTCGTATGGCAACACACTACCTTAGTCCTATACTATGGTCTAACTGAAAAGTCAGCATAATTTGTCCCTGCGGTATTTGCGGCCAGAGGGTCCAACTTCATATAAGCTAGGATAGACAAACAAAACTTTGCTGCAGCCAGGCTCGAACTTGGATCCCGCAGCTGCAGTTATTCTGGCCCGTGACCTAATTACCAATTGTCTACAAATTCAAGAGGATTGCAGATATACTGTTCACTCAGCCTTTTACCTATTTTTTTTTTTTTTTTTTTTTTTTAGCTTGATTCAATTTTTCAAGCACGAACTGCTCTGAACTGTGCAGAATGTTCAATGATTTTAATCCAATAAAGCGTTGCCTTTTAAGATCGCCATGGGGCAACCGAGGGAAATGTGTGTCTATTTAAAATTAACAAATGTCAACAATCCTGCTAAAGGATATTTTTAAAACTATATACATGAAGAAAACTAAAAATTATTAACAAAAGTGTTTAAAATTAGAATAAACTATCAAGTCCATTCTTTATAGTATATCTAATTAGAAGATGGAATTGGACACGTAAATGAAAATATGAAAATTTCACTGGAAATGGTAATTTTAATGACCTCTGAAAACCAAAAGCGCACTAATAGAGAGAGCGCGCGTTTACACTTACGATAAAACTTGATAGTAAAATGATATTTCATATTTTAATCCAGCCTACATTACGGATGCAATGGAAACATTTTCAATTATTTAGCTACTGCAAATTAAAAGATATAAATACTTTACAACCACATAGGTATATATGTCTTTAATGATTTCTATAAAGGTTTCCGTAGTTGTAATTAAACTGTAAGTTAGAGATACAGAGATGGCTTATGAAATCTGTATGCTGAATGGTATATAAACATCCCGTGGCGTTCTCTTACTTTGTAATGATGAGGCATAGAAATTCTTAAGCAGTTGGCTTCAAGTTATAAAGAATATAAGCAGCAGAGAACAGGGGTCACTGACGGGCAGGTAAACGCGGCCTAGTGAATATTGCCTGTAAATTTCCACACACTACAGGAGATTGGAAGTGTATTAAGTAATTTCCTTACGTACTGGCTTTAATGCTTAGAAATAATCCCAACGGCAGGTAGAGACCGTGTAAGTGGAAAAACTAAGACACGCAGAAAGTTTGCTACCCGTAGATCAGTTCTCGTTAGAATATAAAATGCTTGTCAAATATTGTGACATTTACCATTTCTGAAATACTACTACTAAAAGATTTGAACTCACATGGGGATGCTTATTTTCCGTCCCATGTATAGCAACGGTACCTAGTAGCCTAATACGAAGACACACATTTGAGAAAGAAAACCTACATTCCGGATGAAGGAAGTGATACCGACGAGTCGCGATGCGATTTTGCTGTCTGGATCGGACAATCGGACACTTTGCTTGAGCATTACAGCGTGAGGTCGGCACCCGGGTTAGTCGGTCGTTCATCACACCAATGTTATACCTGCTGTTTGTTCATTTTAAATTATGACACACAATTGTGAATTTCCTTTTGGAGGTGATTTGTTTAAGAAATTAGAATTGTACATTTTATATCTTTTTCTATAGGTTTAACAGTGTGCTATTCTTTTCATTTACTTTTCTTCCGATACCTTTATTCTCCAAATTAGAGAATTTCCTTAGGCATTATTTTCTCTTGATGTCTTTATATTCCAATTAGAGTGTTTCCTTACGCATCCCAAAGTAATCTAAGTATTTAAATTCTACGTACACAAATAATGTACTTTAATTTGCATTTCGCTGTAAACACAGCCTTTAAAAACTAAATAAAACAGAAAAAAGTATCGCTCAAAAAACGAAAAATCTGTTAAATACCAAACTTGGAATCGAGGTTGCAACTGAATTTTCTTTTTAATCGGCATATGCACAATAAAAACTCTATTGAAAGCTGGTGTAGGATTTATGGCAGGATTAGAAAACTATAGCACAGCACAATATCTAGAGTATATATGAAAATAAATAACAGTGGAGAAGATTATGTGTAAGTGAACGTGAAAATGGGTAGAAAATATTCCTTATTTCGGAATAGTATGCAAACCTGTTGTTAGGAGAGTTAAAAGTGGTTTTGTTTCTTTAAAATACGATTTTCAGAAAATCAACTTGAGGGCTAATTACACTTCCTTCATGATTTTGCATGTCAAACGCCCATTAAAAGAACAGGAAAGGACTTATTCGTAGTTTTTAAATATAACCTTGAAGAAAGAATTTTCTTGGATTTTAATACACGAACGCCCCTTACTTAACACCTAATAAATAATTAAGTAGAGTTTGCTCAGAGTGATGAACAAGACAGAATTTGTGATGAGAACAGAGCGTTTAAAATTTCAGCGGAGCGCTTAGAGAGCTGTGACCTATTGTAATGCACTTTGGTATTTGCAGTGGTTGTGGGTGAAATAACAGAGCCCTCCGTTCAGCAAGAGGGGTTACTCGTCGCTTCAAATGATATTGGGGTCACCTGCTCTTTGCATTAAATAGCTTCAACATTGATTGCCTGCCTGCATTAAGCCATTTCGTGGCGCCATGAATCAACAACAGACAACAATCCCACAAGTGCTTCCTGAGTAATGTGTTTTTATTTTAATGTGCTATTTTTATTTTGTCATTTAAATAGCCCCTTTAACTTTTATGGTAATATCGGAGGATTTGCTTTAAAAACAACTGCTGGCGTTTTCTCGCCGAACTACAGGGTTTATTAATGTTGTTTTTTCAGTACTATACTAATAAACAAGCACACATTCACTCCCGCATACACACTTCGTGACTCTGTTCTGGTTAAAGAAAAATTCCCCACTCTGACAGGGAATCGAAGCCGGGACCGCTGTGTGAGAAGCTAGAACGCTGACCACACGACCACAGATGCAGTTGGTAACATATCTGTGCTTAAAGAAAAATATAAGTATGTCTTTTACTTTATCTTCCACCTACTATATTAAGAGAAATTCCATCTAAAATTTTCATGGCGAGACCACCGAAAATACAAGACTGAGGTTAGCAGAAATGGATTTACGACTAATGGAGGTACATATGGAGATACACTACGCTAAAGCGATTGTCAAATCTTTTAAAAGACGGTCGACTTACCATTTGAGAAAAGATTGGACATTTTAAAACAGGGAATATCTCGGAGATGGTTAGCTCTGCAAAAAAGTATATAAATAAATTGTGTGTTTTAACGAGTTATACATTTTTGCCTATCTCTTACAGTTTGCCAGTTATGCAATTCTCTAGACTGAAGAGGACTTCAGGGGCTATGCCCAGTAAATTTAGGACACACATTTTATTTGCCATTTAAATATATTTAATACCTATATGGTATTTTAGTCAGAATCATTAGAACCATTTTGTAGAAAATCGAAAATTTTGAAGAAAAAAAAGTTCCATGTAAAGGGTACCTTGAGGTGGGAGTGGTTTATTGTAAATGTTCGTGTCGATTCCTTGAAAGATACCGAACTTAAATACCAAGTTTGAAATTTAACATATACACGGACCCTTTTCTAAAAATGTGCTATTTTATTCTGTGGTTCTCAAGAATGTATTCCCGGTAAAATATCTATATCGAATTTTTGGGTAGAATACAATACTTTCTCTATTACTATGACTATTGCACATACGTGTTAGAGAAAGCAGAAACGGAATGTCCGATATATTCCAAAGTTGATACATACGTTCAACATCTTCCAAAGAAGCCATACAAAAATTTTCGAAAAAATGCCACTGCCACAAACCACCCTTTTAATGGAAAACGTTCTGTTTTCTTTTAAGCACCCGCATTCATATATGAAACTATGTTACCAGTGTGGCCTATACGACGGTTTTAAACTCGAATGGGGGACACTTTCAATGAGTTATTTACATGTCTTGGAGGACTGGCAGCTCATTCTTTCCCAAGAGCCGAAACAAGAGAAGAGAGTGGTGCTGGATCCTTAGGTCTAGAGAAAAGTCGAGTTTTGACTTTCTTACTCATTACAAAAGGTTCCATTGGGTTCGGGTAGGAACGCTGGACACGCCAGTCGGTTTCATATTGTCCATAAATCACTGCCTCTCAGACGCAGCTTTATGGTAGTGTACTATCCTGCTGTTACAGGCAATTACCGTTTCCGAGCTGGTCCGCTTATAATAAAAGCATGCGATGGTTTGAGAAGTGTTCACGTTCTTCCGCACTGATATTGTTCTTAAACTCAACACCAGGAGACGCATCCACAACGAAAAAAATGCCCCCATATCCTAACACCACCTCCTCCGTACTGGGCACTTGACCCCCACACATGAAGATTGTATTGTGCGCAAGTATTCGCCAAATCCAAATCCTTACATCGGATTGTCAGTCATCCAGTGGTGTTACTCTTTACATCGACTGAAGAGTCGCTTCCACTAATTTTGGCTCGTGATGGACAATAGACCCACAATGGTAGGTAAAAAATCCTTAGTATGGCTTCCTTCGGAAGGGAAGTCAAGTCTTTGATCCCGTGTCATATATTTACGGCATGAAAAAAAATATCAAGCCTGATAAACAGACCTCTGTACAAAATTAAACGGTCTTTCACGCTCAATATAATGGTATGCCAAGAACAGCAACAGATAAAGAGCGTCCATAAATAAAACTTAATTTCAATTTATTAACACCCAGATATGTGTTGGCTGGACTGTTTGTAGCACTTTGGAATCATTAGTGATTCATTATGCGGTTTTCGTGCCATTTTTCTAAAACCACCCTATACAATGTTCGATGGTCTATTGCCATTGGTTTAGTTGTGGTTGTTCCTTCACTTTTCACTTCACAACCACATTAACGAAGTCGACTAGGGCAGCTTTAGAAGGTTGAAATGTTCCTTAAGTTTTCACTTACTGTTTATAAATGCCAGTCCGCGTTCTAAGTCAGCAAGTTCTCCTAACCTACACTAGCTATTGTTACTAATTTACTGATAACTCCCTGCCTCATTTTGTGTTATAAGATTTTGTCAATCGTTTACCAGTTATAAAAAGTAATTATAATTAAAAAGACTTCAGAGACTATTTCCAGAAAATCCAACTCATGCGCTTTATTTTTCTTGAAAGTATGTGTAATATATGACATTTTATTCAATTGTTAGTCATTTTTCAGAAAATGACAAAATTTTCTGTAAATAAAATTAATATTTCAAGTCAAGGTGCAGTTTTATATATATATATATATATATATATATATATATATATATATAAATTGAATAATGGATTACAATAAATTTTATCTATAATATGGATTGTTATTGACAATTTAATTACTGCTCCACGTTTAGGGTAGTTCAGTTGGGGATTTACTTTATAATCATACCGCATCCTTGGATGGTTTTGAACTTGAATACCAACTTTGGTATTTATCTGACATTTGGTTTTTGAATTATACTATTCACACAGACACAAGCGGACCTTTTTCTTAAATTGTTAGTTTTTATTTGGCCGGATGGAGACTTCTGAGGTCTCAAAACATCCATTTTGGGTGACATCTCGACATCAAAGTTTTGGATGGAATGCAATACTTCTCCGTGCAAGAATAGTAGTCAGAGAAACCACATGAATGTAACGTATTAGATTCTTTCTTTAAGGATTAAATCAGGGATTAAATCTTCAGATGAGTACGAAAATATCTAGCTATTGATATTGTACAATGAATGCCCATTGTAAAAAAAAAAATGAATAATTTAACATTTATGATCATGCGGATCTTTGTTAGAGTGAATTAATGCTACACCCTTTTTGTTCACTTTAAAACGAACTGTTCTTTGGAAAGTGTGAAGTTTCCTAAGGTAGGATGAGAATACTGTTTATTAATTAAACTAAAAAGTTACATTTGACCAGTTGAACTAAAGGCATGCAAACTTGTAGCATTCACAGTTATGGTTGATATAAGTTTTGTACACCTTCCCTTTCCCTGCAGTATAAATAAATTTGGGGAGAAATGAAGCCATGTGTGATGACTTAGAATTCTAAATCTAATATCATCGATCAGAATTTTCTTTTCATCCAAGCAATCGTTCTTTTCCGCTGCGAACTCTAAATCCCACTGAAGCTATGAAGCATTGAAGCTATTTTTCCGGTTCAAATGAATTAATGAATCACGATTCCTCTCCAATTGAGATTTATCAGCGAAAGAATGCACTCTACTAAAAATCTAACTTTCTCCGCATAGAAAAATACAGTAAGACTAAACATTTCGCGAATTACTGTTTCTATATTTTCTGCAATGTGCACGAATGTTGCAGAATAATACTATACATGCTTGCGGATGACGTAAACTTACTACAAGAAAACATCTGTGACGCATTCACGTGACTTTCTCTACCAATTCTGCAGTAAAATAGACTTACAAAAGTTTATTTGTCTATTTCCCGCAAGCTAATCAAGATAAACATTGACAGAAATCCTCTTATAACTTACTCCTTTATAGGCAGAAGTGAAATATGGGAATGCACTAGACTAAAGTGGGTCCAATCTTTTAACAACTGGTCGCTATATGAAAGCCTTGAAATTACATTCTCCTTGCATGACAAGGTGGGAAAAAATAAAACTTTCATTCTAGAAAAGTTTTACTGGGTAATTTAAACAAAAACAAAGAATATCTCAAAAATGGTTCTCAAAAAAAAAAAAAACAAAAAACAAAAAAAAAACAAAAAAAAAAAACCAGCACTCCGCGTAAATTGGTGTTTTGACAAGAACTATATTTTTTTGTGTATTAAGATTTGGACTCTTACGGTTTGCCAATTATGCAAAAGTCATCCAGAATTAAGCGGGATACAGGACAGCTTCCATAAAGCCCAAGCTGTACAGTTTATATGTGATGTAAATAGCTTTAATATACGGTATTTCAATAAAAAATAGTGTAAAGTCAGTTTCAGAAAACAAAATTTCGAAAATTGTTCTAAAATCTTGCATATAAAGAGTAGTTAGAGGGGTAGGATTTTCCTGAAAATCTTAACATTTCGCATCTTTGGAAGATGTTGAACTTAAATATAATCGGTACATACTCCTCAAGTGCGGTTTGGATCGAAGATGTGTCTGCATAGCAGGTACATGCTACCACGGTTCACAAGAGGAATGCCACTGGACAAATACCAAATAAGGCCACTGATGTCATCCTCTGCTTTCCGCACTTCTGAAACGGTAGCTAAGTGCAAATACAAGAGGAGTCGAAGTCTAACTTTCGAAGTACTTGTCTCATAACAGGTACGCTACCATTGGTTACAACAGGAAAGTTATTGGACAAACACTAAGTGGGGTCGCTGATGCTACCTTCTATCCCCTCAGGACTTCTGAAACAGAAGCTGAGTCAGCATGGCTTCATTTCTTAGACGATAATGAGGCTTTTGCTCTAACAACTATACCAAGTTTGGTATTTAACTGACTTTTCGTTTTTGAGTGACGCTATTCAAAGGCACATGTGTATTTTTTTTTCTTTCTGTCATACGTAAGTACATACAAATATAAGCAAACATCTGCAATATCATATCCGGTACCCAATTTCTTAAACCGGGCATGCATTCCAAATTCTTACATTTCTTTCTTATATCTCAATACAACCATTATTACATTATTTTACAGGTGCACTAAGTAACACTATACTAATATTAAACTATAATTCCCAAAATGTATATTACTAACTCAATTAAATAAGTTATTTTTCTTTTCTTTTTTTCTTTTTCTTTTTTTTCTTTTTCTTTTTTTTTTGTAATATACTTAATCTAACTTTTCATTTACTTAATAAAGTTTCCTTTTAATAATTTCAAATTTACTTTTAATATTTCTGTTATTACAAATTTTAATAAAAACCCTTCCCATTTTATTAATACATATTTAATATATTTTTGTTTCTTTAATTTTTTTACACATAATATATACAGTAGCTTGAAAAGGTACGCGTTGTAGTTCACCCATAAATTAAATACAGAGATTTCACAGGAAATATATGCTTTAGGGTAGCCTGAATAAAAACAATTAAGAAAAAGTCGGCGTGTGTCTGTGGACAGGATAACTCAAAAACAAGAAGTCCATTAAATACCAAACGTAGTACATAAGTTTCTATCTCCGAAGGATGCGACATTAAGATTTACAAGAAAATCCCTCACCCCGAACTACCCTTAGAATGGAAAATGTTCGAAAATGTTGATTTTCTTAAAAATGGCTCTAACGATTTTGATTAAAATACCTTATGCTATAAATATTTACAAGGCATAATATATATATCTTGAATTTTCTGAGAATAACTTCCGAATTCTTCTCCATTTTGAATGACTCTTGCATATCTGGTAAACCCTAAGATATAGACAAAAACTTATCACCCAAAAAAGGTAGCTCTCGTCAAAATATATAATTTATGCCCTTTACATTTTTGTTGTGGAGATAGCCGTTTTCTAGTCATTCCTCGAATAGAATGCTGAAGTCCCCTTCATTCTGAATAAATGCTGTACAAACCTCGCAGTCAAAAGTTTGCTGCTAGAAAAATGTAGATCTCGTTAAAACGTACAATTTTACCCCAGCGGCATTAACCATGTTGTTTTTCGAGATGTCAAGATGCACTATGCAATACCAAAGGTCTCGCTTTTTGAAGATGGGATTATCGTTTAAGCCTGTTTTCTGTACATCCATATACATTTGTCGTAAATAAATGAAATAAAATAATTATTCACTTAACTCCATAGGAAATAACTTTTTTTTAGGAATAGACAATATTTTATTTAAAACTATGTAGCAATACTTTATATACTTAGCAACAGTAAAGATTTCAGGTAATGAATGAATTATTCAGTAATCATTATCAAAACAAGCCACATGCGCCGGTTATAGTTGTGTGGATTTAAATGGCAGGAAAAATTAAGCTTTACGAACTAGAATAATCTCATCGTTTATTTCATGCGTTAAATTAGTATAATTCACTGCCCTCACCGAAGGAAGTTACGATTATTTTGCAGAACAAACCCGAAATTGCAAGGCGGATTAGCTTATGTATGTCAACAAAATGTTATGTTTCTAGTACAACAGAGTTTAGTTTCACGTGTCTTTTCTGTTGACAACACTCAAGCGATGTTTACCTCAATAACAAGAGCGTTGTTCTTGTTTAGCTTTCACTAATTAGCACACGGACGGCCCAGAAACGCAGGCTAACCCAATACAGCGCGAAAGGAACACCTAACCAACAAAAGGCCTGTCATAAATTTAAAGTCACTAGCATTCCGTGGTAATTTCAGTTGGTGATACTATAAACGGAACCTTGATTAAATTGCTCAAGCAAATCGATGTTCAGGTCTTATGAAAGAATTCTCGTCCTCGTTAAAGACTCAGCGCGCTCTTGCGGAACATCCATTATTCTCGTCCTCTTTCCTTCGGCAAGCATCAAGATGTTTCCCAAAAGCAACCTGGTTCAGCTTTTATTTCATTATATATCTACTTATTGTGGGTCCTTTTTTGATCTGATACCAGTACCCATTCCGAAAGTAACAATCATTCTCAGAACTTTCAACTACTCTCCTTGGGAATGTTAGTAATACATGCTGCATTTTTGTGATACGATGAAAAAGCTCGTGTTGCATAAATATAGCATTGTTTACTTGTATATATCTTCTACAAAATATTGTTACAAAAGTTAACTTTTAATTTCTCTGCTATATATCCTAAGTAGAAAACGTAGTATAAATTTAACATTCAAGCACATTTTACTACTCAGTTGCTTATTCATATGCATTTCTTGGCGTTGTTTCCTTGAAGTATAGAACCTCAACATTAGCGGTCTCCTTGCAAAAATCTTATATTAAAGAGCATAGCTAAGAAAGAAACTAATAGTAGCAAGACCTTGGTGGCCATTCAGTTAATCCCCTTCTTTTCATTCACATTCTTGGAAATTCTTTACTAAAAAGTTATGAACATTTTATGCCTAATTAGTAGCAGCCTCATCTCGCTAAATATACTCATTATTGTATTGCTCACCTATAATATTACACCTGTACTTATTTTCCTACTCTACACCTACTTTTGCTCACCTCTGTATATTAATATCAATTATTCACCCAAAATCGATAAGAAAAATCTATCTTAACTTCATTACATGTATAGCTTCTATAGAAATGAATAACACTGCGAAAAAAAAATAAAAGCCACTTACAAATAATGTTCCAAATTTTTATTTCAAAATTAAAGCCTTGACTTCTCACCCTGAGGTCCCGAATTCGATTCCCGGCTGTGGCGGGGAATTTTTCTTTAATAGATGTATTCCTTATCCCCCACAGTCTGGAAGTATGCCTATGAGAGTGAATGAATGTATGGGTGTGTGTTTTTTTTTTTTTTGGAAAATTAAAACGATTTAAACCCAGCGTAAAGAACCTACAAACAAGAAGTGTTTCTAATATGACTGTTGATGTTAAATGAAACAATAAACAAATTAAAAAAATGGAGCAAACTAAATTTTAAATAAATTACAGTACAAACATCAAGCATAGACCGATTTTAATGTTTTCTGTAAGTTATTTAGCTATAAGTAATACATTTTTGCATATGGCCATTGTTTTGAACATAGAGAACTCAAATCTAGAAAGCCATAGTAATCTAGAATGATGTAGGATACAATTTGTATACTCTAACAGACGCGCATCAGGTTAATTATATCATAGTTATTTAACCCATGGGCAACTTTCTACTTATAAAGCAACGCCATAATATGCAGTTTTCATCATAGAATGTTTTTTAGTTCGCTTTTCTGGATAATTACTGCTGCTTTGTTCTTCCCTGTTTTATTTCCCTTAGTGTAAATCCAAAGCACTGGTAGCATTCCGAATCTGCTAACCCCATGGGGTGAAAACCTTTCTCCCCTGATGTTTGGAGTTTGTAAACAAAATGGCACTGCAGGATTGTTTGCTTAATAAATTGTTTATGTTTCCTAGATCGATGCAGCAAAACGAACAATACCATCACCATTCCATCTCTCTTTATGCGTTTATTAACCGGAGAGCACACTTTTAAACCTTAGTGGAAATGGTTCGAATCCTCATTACTACCATTTTCATTACGTGTAACCATTTAAACGAAAAACCCCTGGCTTTATGCGGTAGTTAACCTAGATGACGCGCACTTCGAGCTATATACGTATTATAATTTTACTATTGTAAGCATCTGCTTAAGGACTAGGAAGTCTCTTAATCCAAATATAAATCTAGGTTTAGTACCTATTGAATATTTACAACTCCTATAGCAGCCGACAACCCACTGCAGAACTCTGCATAATGTGCCAGTCGCCCTACACCTCGTTATCTCTGGTTATTTCTATTAATTATATTTTTAATATGTTATTCATTTTTGCTTTGGCTTGTTGGGTTGTTCGGATGAGCAAGTATTTCTTAACAGGGCGGAACGGTAAAAGGAACTATTTTTAGATATAGCACATTTGTAACTTTTAGTTTGAGTATTTTGTTTAAACTGTTACCAAGAATATTCACAATTTATATACTTTATAATTCTCTGTGATCCCAGCAGAAACTGTATTATACGCGTTAACTTGCAAATGAAATTGGATGTCGCTTATTAAATTTCTTACGAAACGTAATAATCAGTAAGACCAACGGATTGTGGAGAACAATTGAATGTACTGCTACCTAAAGAGACTGTACTGTGCAGTAATTAAGGACGAATTATGTCAGAACTTGCATTTCCGTAGAATATACATCGAATACCCTTGTCCTGCCTAAGCCTCAAAACTGTGTTCCAATTGGCTTGTTTTTCCCGCTCCTAATAGCGTCTCTTTTCATAAGCCAATAGAAACTAGCCTATTTAACTTGGGATGCTAACTCTCAGCAACTTTCCAGTAACTTTCACAATCTCATCACCCCCTCAAACTTACGTTTTTTTTTTTGTTAAGCTCAAAGACATTCTCTTAAACATTTCACCCCAAATCCCTATCTATTGTCCATAAAACCTTGGGAAAGATTTCTATTTTATGACCCATGTACAGTTTCGGCTATGTACAGTTTCGGCTATGTACAGTTTCGGCTATCTCGTCTCTCTTAAATTTGAAATGTGAAATTTGGAAATATTTTGTTGAAATTTATACCAGTAATTGAACAAAATAGCTGTGAAATGTTTCCCATGTATCAAAATTCAGGCTTGCATGGTAATTTAAATAATACTTTTTACTGTCTAAATTCATTGTCCTAATAAAAATGAACCTCGAGAGCATTTTTCAAAATATTCCATAAAAATCCTGTCTTGCAGCACATGCAAATAGACGTCATATTTGTATATTAGCCCTAATTAGTGTAGAAAAAGTATTACTTTTCATACTCTCCAAAATTTGATTTTTAAAAACTTAATAATTCGTTTCCCAAAAATGTAGTATAATTTCGAAAATGTGACTAGTTTCTTTAAAGAGCTTTTGAGGGCAGTATACAATTTTTTAAACAAATTAGTGAAAAATTGCATGTTGTGGAACATTTTGTGTATGGAAAAAAGTAAGGGTTAAAGTTGGAAGTGCCTTTTAATAAGCATGTGCTTACAGAAATGTATAGCTTCAGTCAATTGATAGTTAAAGTGCACCAAGTGGAAAAACGACATATTCGTACTTACTTATACTTTAAATTCATATTATAATTTTTATAGAAAAATAAATTATTTAATTTTTCACAATTTTTGTTCAAATTTCACAGATTTCAGAAAACCTTAAGTTCACAAATTACAATTAGATACGCGTAACTCTCACCCTGCCAGCTCGGTGTATTTTCTTATCATAATGAAGTTCATAGTTATTCAATCTACAACTCTGTAAAATACCTAATACTTCTGAGAGACAAGCAATGTGGATTAGCATTTACTTTTTTTCGAATGTTTGCAACATTAGTAATGTTTCAAATATCAATCTTCAGTAACAACACGAGTACTTATTGTTTTTCATACATAAAAATATGTGTTGTTTCATTCACATGAGTTTTTCTCCATATTCCGCAACAAATTATTCTTACAAAAGCGTATTCTTTTATCTATTTCATGCTAATCAAGATAAACATTAGCAGAAATGGTCTTATTACGTAGGTCCGTATCACTAGAAGGGAAATAATGGAATGCATTTAGCTAAAGCGATAGCCAAATCTTTTAAAAGCTGGTTATTCGATTCTTTTTGGATGGCCAGGGGTAAAACAAGAAAACGGCATGAAAAGTTCCCGTTTGAAAAAAGTATTTTAAAATTGAAATAAATAGAATATTTCGAAAATGGTTATCCACATTCCAAAACAAAAAAATCGATATGACTGTGTTTTAACGAGATCTATATTTTGTGTAGTAAGTATTTGTCTTGCGGTTTACCAATGATGGACGAAGAGGTCGTCAGATGCTATTCCCAGAAATATACATTTTATTTGCCATGCAAATTTCTTTAACATACGGTATTTTAATTAAAATCGTTAAGAGCTATTTTTGAGAAAAAATTTTTTTCGAAAAATGTTCCCCAGTGAGAACATGGGAGGAATTTTTTTGAAAATGTTTGTGTCGCGTCCTTGGAAGATACTAAACTTAAATACTAAGAACGACTTTTCGTTACAGCTATGCTGACAACAGACACGCACACGCGCGAGGTTCTTTTTTAAGTTTTTTTTTCTTATTCTGGGACCTCAAAACATATATTTACACGGAAATCTCTGTATACAATTTTGGGTGGAATACAACACGTTCTCTACCTATTAAGTATCTACTTATATAATGCTCAGTGGGTAAAATTAAAAATGCATACCTATTTGAGGATAATATTATTATTATTATTATTATTATTATTATCATCATCATCATCATTATCATCATGAGTACGAAGGTCGAGAAATACTTAGGACAACAAGCATGGTTTGAGAGCTTAATTAACTGAAAACTTATTACCACGAAGGTGATATCGGGCTGGATGGCTCAGTTGGTTAGGCGTTGGCCTTCTTACCCCAGACCGATGGTATTTAAGTGTGCTTAAAAGCGACAGCCCTGTGTCAGATTTACTGTTTGTAAAAGAACTTCTACAGTACGAAATCCCGAACCATCAGCGGCGCTGATACGATCCTGGTAATTGACAGCGTCGTTAGCAAGCAAATAATAATGAGGGGAATTCCGTGAGATAAACTTCCGAGTCCACCGTCAAATTTGTAGGTACTTTGAGTTTAACTATTGAAGTGGCTTATCTGTTTCAGCTATATAATACGGTTTCTTTTTAAGCGTTCGTATATTTTTGAATTCAGCAATTATCAATTCTGAATTCTGTTCACTTTCTGCCAATGGTGAACAGAAGAATGCATAAGAATAGTTTTTCTATATTCCTAGGTGAATCGAAGCACAGATTATAGGAAGAAATAATGTAAGGGAGAAAAAAATTGTCAATAATTAGCTTTTGAGTGTTGTGCTTTAAAACTGCCGATTAAATTTAATTCTGATTGGTGAATAGGAATCAATTACATCGTACAAGATAGAGTCGCAATATGACCGAAATGTTAAAGCGATTTAAATGAAAGAAAAAAAAAAATTGGTAATCTTGCTAGATGCATACATGCTAATTACCAAAGAAAATTTAAGAGGATATTCAGATAGAATTTCTATATTGTACAGTTTATCCGATTCCGGCTATGTACCTATAATATGCTTTTAATTATGAACCATGCCAATTTACTGTCAACAAGGAGATCTAATTCTTTATCAACATTTATTCTGATTATTTGGTCACCGGAAGTTTATATTCTACAATACTCTACTATAAGGTAATTTAGCTTAGTTTGATAAACACAGAGAATCAGATGGCGCCATTGTCATGGAGTTCATGAAAAGAGGGGTTAATACAAATACAATTAGAGCATGAGGAGAGGTTATCGCAAAAATCACTAACCGATTTTGATAATTCTTCCGCCTTTAAAAAGCTCTATTTTTTTAGGCTGTAAAGATTACAAGTTTCCAAAATTTGTGAGACTGGAGGGTGGGGGAAGCTTTTATTTCCTACATTCATGATAGGTAATTTTAATTCCGTTTCGTTGAATATATCATATGGTATTTGACACTTTGTTGCAAATATGATTTTTCATTGATTTGGAGCTTAAAGGGTCAACCTGGAGGCTAGAAACACTTTAAATTTGAGTTATTGAAGATGAGAGTTGTGACCACATCACCAGACTTCTCTTAGATTTCGATGAACTTCATTCAAATGTTTATTTTTGTATGACTTTTGCAACACGCTACAAGATTGGAACCAAAACCTCTAGACACAGAGTCGCCCTCCGTGGTGTAATAGTTACCATGCTAACTTCATATGCCCAAGGTCGCGGGTTCAAACCCGGCGGTGGACGATGGATTTTTTCGTGCGTAAAAAACCTTAACATGGCTTCCTTCGGAAGGGAGGTAAAGCCGTTGGTACCGTGTCGTAGATTTACGGCACGTAAAAGTACCTCACGCCTGATAGAGAGGCCTCTGCAAAATTAAGCGGTATTTCACGCCCAGTATAGAATGGGACGCTGAGAACCACAGCAGTTAAAGAGCGTCCATAAATAAAACGCCATTTACTTTTCTTTTTTTCTAGATACAGAGAGAAAATCGTTCAATTGGCAACCCTAGAGGCGGAAGATATTAACTTTAAAAGCAATGAGAAGTAACTATCCCACGAGTACTCACAGCATGTTTACACTGATTTCTTTCTTTTAATATGACTATGTGCTTATACAGCTATTACATAATGGAATTATTTATTAAGACTTACAACACTTCTTACCGCTTGGCTACGAGACATCTGTGATTAGGAAGAGACCATGTGTGAAAGGACATTGTTTTCAATATTGACACAAGTGATTGTCCACATAAATAGCGTTCCGCGAACATTGGCACTTGTTCCAAAATAAATATTTAAACAAGTTAATCGCGTTTCGAAGACAAATAGTTTCAAATGGCCGTAGAATGACGCCTACACAGGAAGAAGAACAAAGGAGCAGAAGACCTACAAGGTTCAGTGGAGCGTAGTAGTAAAGGGGTCAACGGCCCATCAAGCTTGATGGCTTCAGGGCATCTTCCTTTCCCGAACTATGTCAGCCGCAATCACGAGCATTATCGCAACACCGCCCTTTCCAGCTCCATACCGGCACGCTGGACCTTGGTGCAGTTTAATGTTTGACGCTTCAAGGAAATAAAGATTTCACCTCTTTCAAAGGTACACGACATGATCGATTTTATTTCATGTTAAAGCATTTCTATATTTGATTTCTGTTTTGCATATATATTTATGCAGAACATATGTTAGGTTCTTGTACGTCGAACATATCTTCAAATGTACAACTGAAATGTTAAAGATGTGCTTTTCACTTTTGGATCCATTGAAGTCATAGAGATTTTGAAGCAGTCAAAACTAAATGCTATGGATGGAATTGACCCGGATATTCGGCTCTCTAATCGCCGGGGTACCTTGGTGAGATGTCTCCGTGAGCCATTATGTCCTCTTATCCAATCAAGGATCATAAGTAAACGTTCAAGCCGATCTCAAATATTCGAGATATTGGTAGGTAGGACCTCAAAGGTGCAAATGATTTTAATTTCCGGTCTTCAGAATTAAATATTATTATGCTTGTTTTATGCTTCATAGTAAATCTTGCACATCAAATGTATCAAGTGTTTTGATATTCGTGTCGAATCTTACTCTGAGCAACCATGACGAAGATCCCTGGTTCGAACTGAGGTCCCTAGCAGTGAACTTCTAAAGTCTGGTTAACCTTCAATTTTGTGCCTTCACATACCTAATATGACAGAACAATAACTATGCAACCCTGAAGATGGTTCTTTTTATTTCAACAAAACTTAACATATAAATATATTTTCCATTATATGATTCTACAAAAATTAATGGGGGATTAACTTGTGATTAAAGCTTGATTAATAAATACAAAGATTAGCTTAAAATGTGGTATTTAAGGTACTAAGTTTTCTTATTTAATTTTCACAACTTTGCGATGTTTAAATGTTTACACAGACATTTTATATCCATTTACTAACTAACTTGTTATGTTTATCTCCCTGAATTTCCCTGATTCAATTAAAGACATTTTCTAAGACCAATCTATGCATACTATTTGAGAGCATAGGCATCCAACGCTCTCCTTTAACTCAAGATCTTATTTTTTTTTAAATAACCGAATCAAAACAAAGAAGAAAGCTTTAAGAACATCTTAACAAGCTACTGAAATTAAAATATTAAATAGTGCTGAAGGTTTCACGCTATATACAGAACAATGAACACAATATTACACAATAAACACAAGAGAATTAAAGTCCAAAAGTTAGCTTGTTCAAGTTTTCTTTCTCCAGCATCAGGATGACTCTGGGCAGCCATTAAATAAACATTAATTCGCATCACAGTTGTTTAATTTCTAAAAATTGCAGGTCAACATCCCAGATTTGTGTACAATAAAATTGGTTTTCCAAACTTTTATTATAATATTAACAATTTCTCTGGGAAAGTTTGACTTTCTAATTCTTTGCAAACATACTTAATGTGTACGAAAACGGTTTATCATTTGTTGCTGGTATATCGATAGTTCGCGACTGAGACGCGTATCTAATTTATCCGATGAATCTTGCAATTCCAAAGGGATTTATCAATATTATTCCACTAATAAAACATAACAGATTATATAGGCAATAATTTTTTTCTTATTTGTATAGTTTAATGCCAGCTGACAGATCACATCCTAAAAGAACAACTAAGTGTGTTACGAAGTACTAATTAATATCTACTAACGAAGGGAATGAAAATAACCTCAAAATTAAGGTAAGGTACTATCAGAAAGCAATAGATGCATGTTTTCAAGCACATGATTTACTTGTAGGTTTACACTACTTGAACGTGCAAAGAATAAAAGCACAGTTTCGAAGTTGAAATTTGAAAGAAACTCCAGTTTTCGGTAGTGGAAACTGAACTGGATAGAATGTTATAATTTCTTCAGAATTGATGAATGAAAACTTGGATGATGTAAACTATTAATTAGGTACTGTACAATGGAGTTCAGTAACGAGCTGACATTCTATATGATAAAAATCTGATGTTACCTTCACATGGCTTTCTCTACCCTATATTCTTTAGTCCTAGGAACATAAACAATTCTTAATAAAGATTATACGAGTATTTCTATACACTTCACTTTAATCGAGAAAAAACTAAAACCGCGAGGGATGGCTCAGATGGTAAGGGATGACCCGCATTTGGGAGGTCCTGGGTTCAAATTCCATGGGCCGACCAATCTCGCTAGACTTTTTCATAGTTCCCCTCAGTCGCTAAGGTATGAATTATATATTTAATATGATCAAACGTTTCACCTTTACTCTGAAACAATAATATTGAAAATGGGTGGTATTGCGATTGAGCTGCCATCTATCCACAGATAGTGTAAACAGTAGATTGGACGGCACCCTTAATCTCCGCTTGTCGCGGAGCTTGTGGCAGAGATGGCGAAAGGAATTAGACCTTAAACGCAATTTTCAATTTGACTACGGATGGTAGAACAGTTAAGACTGAACGACACTCTAATACCACCTGCTTGGCGCGAAACGAAGGTAGTATGGTTTGGGGATGAGACCTTAAAAGTGCACCATATTTTGACATATTGTCAAGTATCTTATCGAACAGTTCCGTCGCGATTTGACAAGTTGTTAAAACGACGACAAATAAATTAAAAAAAAAGTTTTACAAATTTCATATAACGATAATCAACTGTTTAAATGAACGCTATTTCATGCCTTTTCCATACAGGGAACAACTGAACATCGAATGGACTTGGAAAGAATGACCAAGATTGAGTTATTCGAACTATTAAGAACAGATGTCGGAACCGACTTGACACACAATGAAGTCCTTTAAAATAGTGTTATAAAGTTATTTACCAGTTAACAAGGTTATACAAAACTCCTTCCGAATGAAGAGGGCATCAAGGCTATTCAAGAAAATTCAAGAAAGAATATCTTAATATATAGTATTTTAACCAAAATCGTCAAGAACCATTTTTGAGAGAGTCGAACATTTCTAAAAAAAATCTTCCTCTAAAGAGTAGTTTGGTATGGAAAATTGTGTTGAAAATCTTGGTGTTGTATCTTGGGAAGATACCGAATTTCAATATCAACACACACACGTGCGCGCCCTTTTTCTAAAACTGCTTTCTTTTTAATTCAGGGAGTCCCAAAAACCTCAATTTCTGATGAAATTTCGGTATCGAATTTTTTGGTAGAATACTATACTTCCTCCTCTTACTATACATAGTAGAGAAAGTAGCAAAGAAAATATTCTTACAAAAGATGATTCTTCTACCACTTTATGATAATCGAAATAAAAATTAATAGAAAAAAATGTCTTATTACTTAGCTCCTTATAAGTAGAAGGGGAATAAGGAAATACACTAGGTTAAAGCGACAGTCAAATTTTTAAAAGCTGTCGCTATGCGGTTGACTTTGAAATTAGGTTCTCCTTGCAGTCAGGAGTAAAACAAAAGAAAAACGGATGACTCATGTTTGAGAAAAGTATAAATATCAGAAATCGTACACTCTACAATAAAGTATGTGACAAATTGTGTTTTAACCCATAAACATTTTTGTGTAGTCAAGTCTTTGTGTATCTCCTACAGTTTACCAGTTATGCAAAAGTCATTCAGAATGAAGACTATTCCCAGATAACTCAAGATATACATTCATTGTCATATAATTATCTTTAATATACGGTAGTTTAACAAACAAACAAAAAAGTCTTCTTCTTCCATGTAAAGAGTAATTTGAGGAGGATTTTCTTGAAATCGTGTCGCATCCTTCGAAGATGCTAAACTTTTCAACTTTGGTATTAAACTACTTTTCGTTTTTCAACTGTCTGTTCACAGATACATGTACACACACATGGGCCTTTTTTTTTTTTTTTTTTTAATGTTTTTATTTTATACAGGGGGCCCTATAACATGTATTTTCGAATGAAATCTCGGTATCGATTTTTTGGGTGGAATATAATGCATTACCGATGTATGAAGTGGGGAAAGTAGAAAAAATATTTGCAAACATATTGCACGCCAAACGATTGCAATCGTCGATATTCAAGGCACTGTTAAATGTTATTGGTCAATATCAGAATGGAACAGTCCCTAGAACTATCATTCCAACTTCTCTCCGCAACGTAAAATGGTCTTCCAGAAATCTCGCTATATGCTGTTCTTCAGTATGTGTAGAAAAGCGTCATTTAAACTGTCGACATTATCTGGATATTACAGCCCAAATACTAGACTGCATCTAGAAACCAGACGAATATTTATGCCCGAAAGCATATCCTCCAATTTTCAACTTACGAGGGGCGCTCAATAAGTTCTTAGAAAAAGATAGACGAACAAATTATTTTTGATAGATTTTTTCCCCTCCTTTTAGCTCGATACACTTTTCCCAGTGTTTTTCCAAAGTAGAATTTCGGAAGGTCCACAAAATAGGCATCTGTTTGGGAGATGACCTCTTCGTTAGATGTGAATAGTTTTCCTTCGAGCCACTTTTTCAAGTTTGGAAATTGAATACGGTGGATGTTGTAATTAAACCCCAATTCTACAATCTTCACCACCGAAACTGCACAGGTGCGCAGCCTTGCATTGTCTTGATAGAAGAGGATCTTATTCTTTGCCAGATGAGGGTGTTTTCCCTTGATTTCTCCGTTCAACCGGTGCAATAACGTTGCATAATACTCTCCATTTATTGTTCTCCCTTTCTACAAATTCAACGTAGATGACTCCACGTGCATCCCAAAAAACCGAGGTCAATACCTTGTCTGCAGATCTCACCACCTTTGTCTCTGGAGTGTTGTTGTATACCCATGTTTCATCCACAGTAATGCATACGGAGTTGCGACGGAAAAGTGCCAAACCAACTTTCGAATCGATCACACGATTGTTTATTCTCTCCACTGAGAGCAAACGAGACCTTTGTCAGACAATTTTTGGTATAAAATTGAGAACACTGTACTTTGTGATATCTTTTGGTCTCTACTATTTCGCGAACCTTGATTCGTCGATTACTCAAAACCATTCTGGATCATTTCGGAGGAAGTCACTTCCACTGAACGTCCGGGACGATGTTCATCATTTGTGGATGTTCGGCCACGTTTAAATTCACCTATCCAATTGTAAAGTTGCAGGAGCAGATGTACCATGAAGTTCAATCCAGCTCAGTTTTTATGTCTTTCGGAGCTAAGCCTTTTAAACTGAAGTGCTTAATCACCGCACGAAACTCATTTTTTCCCATCCTTGTAAAGAAGCACGAGATTGATCCAATCGCCTATGGCAAAGAAACCACGTGATGGATATAGCTGAAACTTTAACTGCTTTCTAGTAAGAGAAGACGGTTACTAAATACAAACACTTTTCGATGCTATGAGTGTAATTTCTTGGATTGCATAAGGACTTAATGAGCGTCCTTAGTATATAGCTGCATACAGTCTATACGTCCAAATATTCAAATATCGCAAGCAATTCTCCCTGCAGAAAATGTCGTGTTTCGTGAACATGCTTTATCACACGTGTCTTTAATCTATTTAATATCATTTTAACGTTTCATTAAAACCAGCATTATCATCAGTGTTAGAAAATGTACAGGAAGTGTGATAATCAAGAGAGAATTACTTTTAGGACAGGCCATATTTCAATTGTTTATAAGAATGTTTAGCTCGTTTATACAGCTTTTTAAGCGAGTACAGCATAATTACACCCAAGTGGGAAGGGTAGACGGCAGCACAGCGACTAACAGGAAGAATGCTTTCACAACGGCAAGTGGGAAGAACTCAATTGGACATGTTATTGAACCCTTACAGCATCACTAGCAAAGCAGCTCATGAATCTCTTTCATTCTTACACAGTGAATAAAAAGAGCGATGCTATTCAGACATACATATTAAAATCTGCGCTTCCATTTCGTATGTGTGTCAAGGTCTTGCAGTCAGATAATTATCTTGATGGGTATTCTGTGAAACGTAACGTGTTTTGAGCTTGCAAAGCGCTATTTTCGGAGGATGTAAACTCTGCATCAGGGGCGTGGCGTCCATGTTAACGTCGATGATAATGAAGAATTATTATATAAAATATAATATCGTCTGTAATTTTTATTGATGAAACTACAACTCTAAGATGTACTGTTTTCATAAAACAACACGGTGCTACCTACCAAGCCAACTGGAAATACGATACATAAGAATTGTTATCCGGGCCTTCTCAATTCTGATTTTTGGTTTCTGCGTTTTGTTTTTTTGTTTTTTTTCTTCTCAAATGCAACACACATCTGAGACTTCACAAATCTACGCGCTATTTCACATAATGTAAGTCAGTACAATGATTGTTTAAATGCAAAAAGGGATTGTCCTTACTCAAGTTAATGCCTATTAAGTGGTTTTATAGATTAATAATTTATATTCATTTGATACTATTTTCCAGATTACCCGGTTACCTCCGTCATATTTATTCCGGATAAGTGACGTTCCTGTGTACATCTCCCGCCACACGCTGAGTTTAAAAACCGGCCCCTTAGTGAAACGATTGAAATTCGTTTGCTTGCTAGGAGTAATCAAAAAAGAAACGAGAAGAAAGATGTCTCCCGATTGAGAAAAATTTACTCACCTTAAAATCGAAACCAATAACTCTGAATATCTCGAAAGCGGTAACACTATAAAAAACTATGCGACAAATCATGTGTTTTAATGATATAAATATATTTTTCGTACTTAGTTTTTCTCTATCTCTTACGGTTTACCACTTATACAAAATTCATCCAGAATGAAGAGGTCCACAGGCTCTTCCCAGGTTCAAGATATACATTTCGTTTGTCATGAAAATATCTTAAACATATGAAATTTTAATAAAAATCGTTAGTCATTTTTGGCAAAATCAAAAATTTTGAAAAATGTTCCATGTAAAGGGTAGTTGGGGTGGGGGAAATTTCTTGAAAATCTTAATGTCGCATCCTTGGAAGATATTGAACTTAAATACAGAGTTGAATATTTAATGGACTTTTTGTTCTTGAGCTATGCTACCCACAAACACACAGATACGTATGTTTCTAAATATATAGAGGGTCTCAAAACATGTATTTCCAGCGAGACATCGAAATCGAATTATGGCCGTAATACAATATCTTCTCTATTCACTATGTGCATTGTACATACGGGGAAGAGAAAGTAATTAGGGACACTTATTCGCACCGCCCACGTTTCTTGTAGTTAACTCGTAAACTTTAGTTCTGATCTCATACTTCGTCTATTTAGGTCAAGAACTTACGAGCACTGTGCTTCTCTAGGAAGTTTTTACTTTTCTTTATTCTTGATTACTACGCAAACATGAGGCTGAGTGTGTCAGTAACAAGTGGCAACATCTGTCATCACTTTCTGTTCACTTCTTATGCTATTCTTAATTGACTTTAAGTGCTTTGTAATTACAGTACGGTCTCTTCACACACGCAATGAAATTGACATCTATGCTGTTTTATTATAACATGGCTCGTACCAGAACACGCCTAAGGGAATGCAACCAAAAACTCGAACATTGCCTGTCACCATCGTGTATTTGTATATAGCAAGGTCTGGACAACTTGCGGACAGCAATGATATTTACTTTGGTCTGTCTGTCTGATTGACAATATTTAATACAGGCAACTGTTAAATTACTTTGCAAGAGTTTTATTCTATTCTGGATTCAGCATAAATTTAAAGGTTGTTGGACGCTGTTTAGCAGGTATTTTGTACGTTTAGGGGCACATATATTTGTGAAAAAACATTATCTGCCATGAATTTGAGCAAAAACATTGTTCATCCTAAATTGATGTTAATTCAGAGGCCACTTCAATCAAGATACCAAACTTTGATCAAATATTGAAAATAAAAGAAATGTAATGTGCTACATTGAGTTGTTAAGAATACATGTCATACTCTTCCTATAATTTTATGTTTATGTAGTGTTCAAATACCAGCATATTTTAGTGAACTTTGTGTTTAAAGGCCTTTACTATTGCATCTATATATGTAAACAATTTTGAATATACTTTTAATATTAATTTTATAATTTATTCACTGTACGGTATAGTAGACATCTCATGCTCACGCCTGGCTACGGGCCGACCACTCGTTCCAGGTTCTCCATTCGTGACGTTGACTCCCCGACAAGCTTCTGCTGTCCCCTAGGCATTCGTTTGTAAATCCTAGGGGGTGGGGGTCAGTCTTAAAATATGGGGAGGTAAGCCGACTATGGAGAAGGAAAAAAAAAAAAAGCTAAGAAAATTAGGAGTGTGTCACTAGTAGACTGATGTAAGATTCGGCCATAAAAATATTTAGCATGACTTCCTTCGGAAGAGAAGTAAAGCCATCGGTCCCGCGATTTAAGGCACGTAAAAGAACCTCAAGCATAATAAAGAGGACTCTGAATAAAACTAAGCGGTCTTTCACGCCCAACAGACAATGGGACGCTGAGATCCACATCGTGTTGTGAGAGTGTGTGTGTGTGTGTGTGTGTGTGAGAGAGAGAGGACGTGAGTGTGCGCGCATGTATCTAACGTACAAAACAAAGTAACCAGAAACGCAACGCAACTGTATACAAGCGATTAGCCAATAAGTAATTTTTTCCAAAAATAAAGAGCCCCAAAATGACCATTGCAGCTAAAGGCAGATTAATAACCAAATGTCAATAAATTAAGAAAAATTAAAATAGGAACGAGTCAAATGTTGAAATCTACTCGCTACACCCTGGCCTTCCATACTCCGTTCCATGACATCACGAGAAACAGCTGAAAGTTATAAAATGATAAAGTATTGAAATAATCTAACAAATAATAACGAATATCTCGGAAATGGCTGATGCATTTTGGAGGGTCTCTCTCTCTCTCTCTCTCTCTCTCTCTCTCTCTCTCTCTCTCTCTCTCTCTCTCTCTCTCTCTCTCTCACACACACACACATAGTTTACTAGTTATAGAAACTTGTGTAAAATAATTTTGTTTTTCTCATATTATTCCCAGCAATTCAAGAGATATATCTGCCATGTTAATTTCTCGAATATACAGTATACTCAAAATCGTAAGAGCCATTGTTTAGAAAACAAAATATAACGATTTTTTCCATGTAAACAGAACTTTGGGATACAGAGGATGTTCCTTGAAAACGCTGGATTAGCATCATTGGAAAATGAACTTAAATACAAACTTTGAAATTTCTGAACATTTCTTTTTGAGTTATGTTGTTCATAGACCTTATTCTAAAAATACTTTTACCTTCTCTACCATGTACACAGGTAATAGGCATATAAGGTATTGCATTCCACCGAATATGGAAATACATATCTTGAGGACACCTGAATATAAACAACAATCTTTAGAAAAAGGTCCGAATGGGCGCATGGTGAAAAACATAACTCAAAATCGAAGACCAATTTGATATTTAAGTTCACGACCTTCCAGGGAGGGAGAAATATATTCTCAGTAAAATTCCCCCACCCCAAACTATCCTTTGCAAAGAAGATTTTTCGAATTTAACGATTTTCCCAAAAACAGTGCTAACGAGTTTAATTAAATTGCCATATATTAAATAAGTTAGATGACAAAAAAAACGTATATCTTAAAACTTTCAAGGTACAGCCTCTGAACCCTCTCCATTCTGAAAAACATTTGCATATTCGTAGCTAGTAAATTGCAAGAGACAGACAAAATCTAACAAAACAAAAAACGCAATCTCATTAAAACACAGGAAGTCAATTACCCTCCTTCTTTGGATTTCGGAGTAAAGCATTTCCAAGATATTTTTTGTAATTCAAATTTTCCCAATACTCAAATGAGAAGTCGTGATTCGTTTTTCTTTCTTTTTCATCTTGGGCATGAGAATAGCATGGAATTTCAAGGACTTTACATAGGGACCAGCTTTTAAAAGATATGACCAACACTTTAGCCTAGCATAGTCCCTTATTTCCCTTGAACCCATAAAAATGTATTAAAATCATTTCTGCTAATGTGTACCTTGATAAAGGTGAAGTACAGAATAATAATAATAAATAATAATAATAATAATAATAATAATAATAATGATAAGCTATTGCAAGTCATTTTTGCAAAATAAGTGCAGAAAGTCACATGAATCTAACTCAGACATTCCATTCGGAAGATCTTCAAATAGGTTATTTCTGGCAACTTCTAAAATCAATTTTCGGAGTGGAATACAATACACCCTCTACCTACCAAGTACGTGGTAAAAAAAAGAAAGAATTGGGAGTTCAAGAACTAAAAATTAAGATCATGTTGATTCTTTAATATTTTCCTTTACACTGAGTTTCTTAATGAAGACATTACAACTTTCGTTATGATCCGCAATTACCGAAAGAACAAAATGACTAGAAACGTTCCAGGTTTATTTTAAGAGGGATAACGAAAACATAAATCAACTTAACACTCAACAAATATCAGAAAATTGAAAAGCAAATACATCAATATGGTGTATCAATAGAAGATAAGATATCCTAGGGAAGATAACAGCAATCAACTTTGAAAGTGTAAAAAAGGTGTTTAAAGCTGCTTCAAAGAAGATGCGGAGTAATACTCGTAATACCAATCTCATAGGATTCTGTGAAAATAAGAACCTCTAGTATGCTATCCTTAGAAAGTCAAGACTAGCAGAATACTTCCATAAGACTTTCGATGTACCAAAGTGAACGTTGTGAGTTACAGTTTAAAGCACCATCCGAAGCAAAGAGCAGCGACATAGGTTCCAATGATTTAATTATAATTCAGAAACTGTTGACTACATTTTCATTTATTCAATTAAAATCTGGCATGCACAATCTATCTTTGCAATCTCTATAACCAGCCAAATTTTCTATTTTATTTTTATTAATTACGAAAATAAAACAACTTTATTTAATGAACAATATTAAAATGCCACAATGAAAGTCTGTTTTATTTAAGAATAGTAATATAAAATTAAAACAACACCATACAACTTGAGTTTAAACATACTAGATATTAAGATACCACTAAAGATTTCTTCCTTTGGAAACTACTGTGCATCGCACATTTTTCTCCTTCCATTCTGAATTTATCCTATCTCCAATTCTATACGCTCCTTTGTCTCATAATTTTCTTCTATAACTTTAGTTTCATCTTTCAATTGTTTTTAATTATTTTCAACATTTAACCGACTTTCTATTTTCATAATTAATGGTAAACAGATAAGATAAGGTGTTAAAAAAATTATTCAATTTCATTATCTTCCCCCATAATAATTTAATTCAAAAATTCAACACTGAGATTCCAATGGAAATGCATGCTTTAAAAAAAATGTATATTTATGTATAGCATAACTGAAAAACAGTCTCTTAAATATCAAACTTGGTATTTAGGTTTAGATAGAAGCACAAAGTTTTTCAAGAAACTCTACCTACCTCAAACTACCCTTCACATAGAAAAATTTTCGAAAAATTTTAACCATCTCAAAAATGAGTAACAATTCTGATTAAAATGTCATACACTAAAGATATTTTCATGGCAAATAAAATGTAAACCTTGAATTTGTTGGGAGTAACCAATGAAGTCCTCCTTATTCTAAATGATTTAATGAAACTGGTATACCATAAGAAATACACAAAAGATGTACATCTTGCTAAAACACAGGTTTTTTTTTTTTTTTTTTTTTTTTTTTTGAGATATTCCTTGTTATTGGTTTCAATTTTAAAATAATATTTCTCAAGTGGAAAATTATCATACGTTTCATCCATTTATTTTACTCCTTGCCATTTAAAGAGAAGTACGTTTCAACCTCATTCCATAGCAACACTTTTTAAAACATTTGACTTAAACTTTAATGTCTAATATATTCCCTTATTTCCTTTCTAGAAGCTAAATAATAAGACAATTTCAGCTAATGTTTATCTCAATTAGCATGAAGTAGATAAAAGTATAATCTTTTGCAGGAATACTTTGCTTGCAGAGCAAGCAGGGGAAGTTATATAAATAGAATGTAAAGATTTCTTAAAATGTAGTTTCAAAGGCATCTTAATTCACCTTAAATTTATAGTATCACATTTAATTTTTAAAGCTTATATTTATGCATCAAATGTGCATTTCTACATGTCCACAAGATATCACATATACATTTATAAGAATAAAAGTTGTTTTGGAGGACTAAGGAATATTTAAGATATCAAATTTAGAACCAGTATTATGTGGTTACAATAATAACTGTTTACATGGATATTTGAATTGCAATAAGAGTTGCCTACAAACTATAATTTCAAATTTCTCACCAATTAACATTTTAATTTCTTGTTATTGCATAAAGTATCTTTGAATTTGAACATTTAATTGCTGTAGCCATGAGAGTTCAAGGAATTTCTATGTTCTATATAATTATGGTAAATATTGCCTTCAAATAATACCATTTTAGTGAATTATGTATATCAAGCTAAACTGCTTAACTGTGCATTTTGGTGCAGCATCTTAAGATTTGTATTCTGTAAAATCTTATTGTTAGTAATTTGCATAACCCTAATTATAAAAAAAATCTGATGTGTACTATTCATCTAACTTCCCCTACCTATTCTGCAATAAATTAAAACTTACAAATGCTCCTTCTTTTGTCTTCTTCACGCTAATCAATAAAATAATTATTAGAAATGGTTTTCTTACTTAATTTCTTCTAAGTGGAAGGGGAATAAGGGAATACAATAGGTTAAAGCAATAGACAAATCTATTGCTATTACTATATGATCAATTCAAATTCCCTTGGTCTAGCACGACCAGGATGAAAAAAGTAAGAGAAAAGCTTTAATTATTGAAAATTTTAAAACCAATGACAGGGAATATCTTGATAATGGTTAGGCCTTAAAAAAAAAATCAAATTATGTGTTTCGACCAGACCTACATTTGTGCAGTAAGTTTTTTTTTCCTTCTGTATCTTAAGGTTTACTGTATAAAAGTAATTCAGAATTAACAAGGTATTCCCAGAAAATTCAATTTATACATTTTATTTGCCATATAAATATATGTAATATACAGTAGTTTATTCAAAATCGCTAGAGCCAATTTTGAGAAAATCAAAATGTTCAAAACATAAACATATCAAAATTTTGATTACATGTATGTATATGTAAAGTGTAGTGTGGGATGGAAGGATTTTCTTGAAAATCTGTATGTCCCATCCTTAGGAGATATTAAACTTATATACTTATTAGGTAAACTTTATATTTAACAGACTTTTCATTTTCAAGATAATGCTACCCACACACACAACCATACCCACGTAACCTTTTTCTAAAAAAAGGTTTTTGCATTCAGGGGACCTCAAAACATTATTTCTGGTGAAATATCTGTATCAAATTTTGGGGGAATACAATACCTTTTCAATATACTGCATAAATTGTACTCATGTTACAAAAAGTAAAAATGCCCTTTTTTGGATACAGGAGACCCTAAAATACGTATTTTATATGAAATCCCAGTATTAAATTTTAGGGTAGAATGCAATGCTTTTCCACATATGTATTATGTACTAAGTAGAGAAACTAAAACTTAAAAGAGGCATTCCAGGAAATAATTGTGTATTACTTAATAAATTGATAACCACATTATATTTTTACAAAGAAACTGAGAATAATATGCAAATAAAAAGTTTCTGTACTACAATGTAATTGTCCCAGGATTTCAGGAAATGCACTAGTAATAGAGAAATAAATCCATTTTATGCTCAAAAACTAACCTTAAAGCAAATCGTGCACCAAATATATTGATTTTATTTTTCAACGAATGCTTGTGGCAGAATTCTTATTGGAATCTGTTTGGTTCATGGTTCCTATGTCAATGTCAAAATTCTATAGAACTTATTCATAGTTGATATTTTCTTTTCAGTGTATTTAGTTACACAATTTATCATGGCAGAAACTACACCCTTTACTGTAAGAAGAATCAATTATGAGGGATATAAAAAGCTATTGAAAGCTAAAACTGAAGATAACTTCCGGAATGAAGAACGTTTATCATAGAATCTAGAGAGAGAACACCATGTGCTTAATAAAGAAATATCCAACCAAAGAAAACGGTGTAATGCTTTTAGAATCCATAAGAAAATAATTATAAATGGGTCTTAATATGACCATTAGTCTGGAAGAAAGAACTTATGTTCTACTTGCAGACAAAGAGCTTAAAAGTTGATAATAGATCATAATAATCAACATCAGAAGAGATCCACTCTCCAGAAGCAAACATCAGCATAGAAAATTAAATTATAATTGCACGGAAGGCAAGCTTTGCATGTTTATGTGTATCTCCTATTAAATTGCAAAGTGCTCCCCTATGAAGAGTAAACCAAAACATGAATCATCGTTCTAGAAGCAACGGTGGCTAATGTTTATTCAGAAAAAAAAATTCTTGTATATAACATTCTACATCCCAATCTAAGGATAAAGGGCTACACAGTAACAAAGCAAACAGCTGATTATTTTGACAGCCTAATGATTCATTTTACAGAGTCACACAGAGAGAGCAAGTTCATCTCCTTACTTTAATTCTTTCATCCTGGTCTTGACAAAAAATATATAATTCATTATATGAGCTAGTAAAGAGTTGAACAAGGAATCTTTATTTCTTCCTAAAATAAAAAAAAAAAAAAATCTCTAATGAATATACTGAGTGTTGTTAACTTTTATAGTGATCTTAAATATTTATGAATAATCCCTGGCAAAAAAGATAAATTTAGCTTATTTGTAAAAATTACTTAAACATTTGGAGTCAAAATTAGAACACTATTAAGGGCAAACCACTTCTCCCTTCGTCACAGATCTGTTTAAGAACTCATTAGAATAGCAAGCAACCAAAGCTTTCCCCAACATCTTTCAATTGTGTTTCAAATTTTCAATAGGTAATGTTATTGATGTAATAATCCCTAAAAAACTTGTACAGGATATTCTGAAAATATTGAAGTTCAAGACTAAACCACTAACTTCATTATTGAGACACAACAAGATGGATATCTGCTTTTTGTGAACATCAAAATAATTAGAAATAACACAAACTGTCTTTTGGTAGGTATATACTGAAAACCTACTCACACAGACAACAGCAACAGCTTTAACCCAAAGTTGCAGGAGATGAAACATTAATAGTGTGCCTCACACAAGAACATTTTAACACAAATATATGGAAGGGAAGAAAAAGAGGAACAATGAACATTCTTGGGCTGCTGACTGTGCTTTTATTTGCTATTGTGCAATAAATATCTCCAAGTACAGCACTCTAAATAGTTTTGTAATCCCTGGTCTGTCTGAAATGATTTCAGGGAAGGAAATGTATACAAATATTTGTATTTATTTCTTTGTATCCTGCACATAGGTATACCAACAATGTGTTCACAAGCATAATGAATATACATCAAACAAGATGGCATATTATACATTAACTTATAATTGTTTAATGGGTGCAGCCTTGATTTGAGTTACTGAAGAAACAATTATGAAAGTTCTATTACTGTAACATATGGCCATTCTTGGAAAAAAATGGTCCCAAGGAATACTGATTCAGTATCACTCATATTTAAAACAATTTACCTGGCATACCTCACTAATTCAGAACAAATGTAAGCAATTTAAAAGCAGTTGGTGTATTATAGAGCAGTTCTGTCAATCTGTTGAAATGAAACACAGCCAAGCCAAATCTTAAGAAATGTTAAATGTTGCTATCTTAACATCCTTCGAAAACAAGAAGAGACTTAAAATATTTACACATTTAAAACACTAGGTTTAAATGGTCTTCTTAAAATACAGCCTTCAAAATCTATCACATTGGACATCTACCAAGGACCAAACACCAGAAACCTCCCAACCAGGATTTTACAGAATAAACTGCAACAGGGGCAATAAGATATACAGGTAAATTGACAAAACCAAACATTTGCTTGAAGAACAAGACAAATCATGCTGAAGCACACTTCTAGAGTACCATATACAAATTTGATATAAACACTGAATTGTTAAACGAAGTGAAACATCCTTAAAACTCAGAATGGAAAACATTTTCATCCACAAATACATAATATATTAAATTTGAAATTCCATTTCCAGACCTTTACACCAGATTCGTTGTGCCACATATCAGAAACCAGCACCACCAGTCAACCTACAGCTGAAGATGGAAGAAAAAGCTTCTGAAACATGTCCTGTTTAATACAAGCACATGTGTCCCAGTTCAACTCCAAATGTCTTAAGTACATAAAACCCTGGCTTCACTGTTAAAAGACTGCTAAATAAACATGTAATTATGAGCAATACCAATCTATGGAAGCTATACTGTGCTTTGAAAATACGATTTTGAACTTAGGTCTAACATTGTACCATGGTAGTGGGTATACTCACTCAGTTTGTATATGCAACACACATCAACAATTAGAATTATTGTCGTCAAGTGTGCAGATAGAAGTGTCTTATGATTTGATCCAAATGATGGCATGCAAAATGATTAAGCAGTAAATGTCCTCTCAAGTCTATTCTGATGGAAATTTCGAGAATATGATCTGGTACAATATAATCAGTGAGTATCAATGGATAGGATGGATAAACATATTACAATTCTTTTATGGCAAAGTCTCAGTCCAGAAATATGCAACATCAAAAGATACTATAAAATATTCCATGAAGATAGTTACAAAAATATTGAAGGTGATAACAGAAGTAACATCTAAGTATACATATAGGCACATTTGATTCCAGTCTCTGGGATTTGAATTCACAACATTCAACTTTGAATATCTGAACAGTCCATTAAATGTTTCACTGTTAACAATCATGGCTATTTGAATTACACTAAGGGGTCTGTGACAGGGATATAAAAACCAAATTAGGAATTACAGTAAGTGTGGCATACAAAGCAAAATAATTTGGACAAAAAAGTGTTAAATATGTGCTAGCATAAGTAAAATTTTGGCTTAAACTGTAATTGATCATTCTTGCTACAAACTACGGAAAATCTCCATTGTTAGGTCTGTTAAAAGTCTTAGAGCAAAGGAAAATTTATATAGGTCTTTGAAAATCAAATCATTTCTGTTTCTGATGTGAAAGTTTTGTTCAAAAACAATAAAAGAAATAGTAGTGTCAGACCAAAAAATTCTGTCCTACACACTGGCTAGAGTGGAAGAAACAATTCAATAAAGAAAAAAAAAAAAATACATTCCTTCCTAGTTTAGAAGAATGAAATGGCCAACATTCATTCTCAAACATTGGATAGATATCAGAAAGTGGACACTGTTGCTGGAGCATGAAATTTACACCAATTTATATCTATAAAAATTAGTGGAAAGAAGATTAGCCTTGGTGGTGAACACTGCCCAAGTTTGGTATAAAGGCATCACAAAGTACTTTACCATCACTTACTTGACTAGCCTTATAAATGATACATGCAAAGTTCCAGTGTTAAATATATTATACAAGATGGATGTTACAATAAAAAATCACAAGAACATAATATACACTTCTACAAAACCAATAAAGTGGTAATCTCACATTAAGAAGGCCAAAGGAATAGTGTAACTTTGTACTTTTGGTTTGATACAATTTGTATTGAAATTTAAGACAAATAATATTGATGACTAATCTTTGAGATCATATATTACAGTGCCTTTGTTTTATGCCAAGGCTGCACACAGTCTACTACATACTTCCGTTCTATAACTCCCACATGACATATTCACTAGTGTTAGCAACATATATACACTGAATAACACATACATAAGTGTCGTTGAAAGTGATGTTCATTTCTATGAAGACATTCTTGACATTGTTGGATGAAATTACCATTCACATACATGTAAGTTCTTGCATAATGCTCATTATTTCTAAACTAAAGTCACACAATATGGTTTCAGTTTTAAATGTTTAATAGCTGTATGAACAGAGGTTTGTTACACACCCACTTGCTGTGCAACATGGCTGAGGCTTCTTAAGGAGCACATGAATGTGCCTCTAAATTCATCTAGCTTTTTCTCCATTAGAACATTTTGTTTTCGCTTCTTTGGTTTGCATTTAGTAATCCTTTTGTTCTAAATTTATTGACCAGGAACTGGCTGCTGTAATGCCTACATACCCGTCTACAATACTGGGCACTGTACACAAAAATATAATCTTGCAAAAGATTATTCCTTTATCTACATCATTCTAATCAACATAACAATTAGCAGAATTGGTCTTATTACTTGCTCCCTTGTAAGTAGAAGGGAAATAAGGGAATACACTATGATAAAGCAACAGTCAAATCTTTTAAAAGCTGGTCATATATGAACAATTGAAGTTTGGTTCTCTTTGAATTTCCAGAAAAACAAGACAGAGATGAAATGAAAGGTGACTGGGTACTGTACACAAAAATAAAATCTTGCAAAGGATTATTTCTTTATCTACATCATTCTAATCAACATAACAACTAGCAGAATTGGTCTTATTACTTGCTCCCTTATAAATAGAAGGGAAATAAGGGAATACACTATGTTAAAGCGAGTCAAACCTTTTAAAAGCTGGTCATATATGATCAATTGAAGTTTGGTTCACTTTGAATTTCCAGAAAAACAAAAGAGATGAAATGAAAGGTGACCCTGTCTGAGAAGACACCTTCAACTCTACAACAAAAATTTATATGACAAGTATTTTGTGTATTTTAACAAGATCTACATATGTATAGTGTGTTTTTGTGTATCTCATATGGTTTACTAGTTAGGCAAAATTCATCCAAAATGACCAGTTCTACTGAAATTATTCCCATAAAATTCAAGTTAATCATTTTATTTGTGATATAAATAAGTTTGAATTACAGGATTTTAATCAAAATCGTTAAGAGCCATTTATGAGAAAATTGAAATAATCAAAAGTTTTTCCTTGTAAAGAGTACTTTGGGGTGGGAGGGATTTTCTTGAAAAGCTTTGCACCCTTGAGATATATTATACTTAAATACAAGTGTGGTATTTAACAGTCTTTAGTTTTTTAGTTATGCTGTCCAGCCACTCACACAATGGACCTTTTTCTAATTTTAACACTCAGGAGACCTCAAAAAACTTCCATTGAAATCTTGACATTAAATGTAGATAATATGTTGTTAAAGCGTGAATTTGTTGGCTGGCATTTCTGTGGATAGCATTCTTTAAGAAATTACACAGACACATGTATTGTCAAAACAATTCATAACACGATAACAAAGCAACAACTGAGAGATACCGACTATTTTAGAGCTGCTAGAAGGTAGTACTAGAAAATCTTATCCAGATATAGGTTGTGTTTATACCTCTGTTACATCTTCATAAATAAGGATTTCAAAAAAGTTTGCATTCAGTGAGAGTACTTACCTTATTATCCTAAGATGGTTAAACAGATATTTAAATATTAATATAAAAATAACAAATCTTCACTTATCTTTTGGAATCCTTGCTTTGGACTAGTTTCGCAATAATTTTATTGCATTATCAACATAATTTCCTTTTGGTCTCAGTTTTGGTCTGGTTTTTGATGTTTATTTACACTGTTATGGTTACTGCTACTAGGTGGATTGTGTACTAATGCATTGCTAACTACTGGAACCAAAACAAATTTGGTAAGAGAGTCAATTGGAGGTATATCAAAATTCATTGCATGATTTCTATACTTTAATATAAATATTTTCTCCTATCTATGGGCCCATTTAAGTGTTTTAATAATTTAACATCTGGATTTATTTCATGATCAAATTTCCAAAAATGTTCTGCTACAGCTGATTTATCAATTTGTTTGTATTTCATATTCCTAAAGTGTTCTTTAACTCTGGTTTCCAAATGACGTTTAGTCTTACCAATATAAACAACGTCACAATTTAATTGATAAATGCCAGATTTTTTATTTTTTGAAATTTCATCCTTTTTAGAAAAGCCTAACAGATTTTTATATTGTATTTATTTTGAGAAACCAATATTATGCCATGCTGTTTGAAAATATTTGTGAAGTTTTTATTTGCCCAAGGGTGATAAGTAAATTTTTTAAAAATGTAATTATCTTTTATTTTCTTAAGCGTAGAAATATCTTTAATAGCTTTTTTATATTTAAACTTCTCAATTTTTTTATTTATAAAATCAGTATTAAAACCATTAATTAAAGCAGTGTTAATAGTGTGTTTATATTCTTTAGAGAATTCATCTTTATTAAAGGGTAAATTTATAGGTTAATTAATTTACCCCTTAATAAAGATGACTTCTATAAAGAATATAAACACACTATTAACACTGCTAAAATTTATTTATCACCCTTGGGCAAATAAAAAATTCACAAATATTTTCAAACAGCATGGCATAATATTGGTTTCTCAAAATAAATATAATATAAAAATTTGTTAGGCTTTTCTAAAAAGGATGAAATTTCAAAAAATAAAAAATCTGGCGTTTATCAATTAAATTGTGACCTTGTTTATATTGGTAAGACTAAACGTAATTTGGAAACCAGAGTGAAAGAACACTTTAGGAATATTAAATACAAACAAATTGATAAATCAGCTGTAGCAGAACATTTTTGGAAATTTAATCATGAAATAAATCCAGATGTTAAATTATTAAAACACTTAAATGGGCCCATAGATTTAATGGTTTGGGAGAAAATATTTATATTAAAATATAGAAATCATGCAATGAATTTTGATATACCTCCAATTGACTCTCTTACCAAATTTGTTTTGATTCCAGTAGTTACCAATGCATTAGTACACAATCCACCTAGTAGCAGTAACCATAAGTGTAAATAAATATCATAAAACCAGACCAAAACTGAGACCAAAAGGAAAGTATGTTGAAAATGCAATAAAATGATTGCGAAACTAGTCCAAAGCAAGGATTCCAAAAGATAAGTGAAGATTTGTAGCAACTATTATTTTTATATTAATATTTGTGCTATTACTTCACTGTTACTAGCTTCTTTTTACATTTATAAGATATTTAAATGCTTTTCATGCACGTCCTTGATTGACCTAATTTCTTGCCATGTGAACTCCAGGAATAATCACATGAATGTATGTTGACATTCAGTGTAAGAAGAGTACAACAAATTTTAATGACAAAATATGCATGATCAAAGCAAATATGAGAGGTGATGGTAAATTGTACTAATCAGTGTGAACACCTTCAGGTAATAATCACATGATTGTATGTTCACATTCTAATGAAAAATAGGCACAATCAAAGCAAATACCATTCACAATGCAATTGTAAGCGCAACGTAAGAAGTTGGCACAGATTTCTAGATCCGCAAGTTACATGCTATTATCTTCCAAGAGCTCCACAACTTACAAACTGAATAACATAACCAACTTAAAACATTAGAAAATTTACTCAATCTTTTACAAATAAGTATGTTATAAAATTACATACTAATAACTGATGTTCGCGGCACTGAAATCATAATAATTGCTCATTCAAAAGTATTGAAAATAGTACAAGCATAGAGACCTCAGGAAGTGATAAAGCACATATTTAATGAACTAAGAATTATCTCTCTGCTGCTTCGATTTATGTGAACCAAGAAATCTATACAAAATAGAGACACAGATGATAGTTACATACATTAAAACAAAGAAGGATTTGCAAGGAGTCTGTCATAACCTTTTGAGGGAAATTAGAGATGCGTGCACTGCACGACCAAATAAAAGAGCATAAATGTACAGCAAGTCATGTAAAATCTTGCAGTGCGATCGTCTGTTATTGAATTC
The DNA here is from genome assembly GCA_030762935.1 of Hymenopus coronatus. NCBI lineage: Eukaryota > Metazoa > Arthropoda > Insecta > Mantodea > Hymenopodidae > Hymenopus > Hymenopus coronatus. Next base: position 64,437,854 of record CM060898.1, on the reverse strand, counting down.
ATAGAGAAAAGAAACAGAATTCCTCCTCTTTACATGCACTCAAGGATAAAGTTTTGAGTTTGCAAACTCTTGTTTTGCATTGCAATGCATTGCGTCTTGCATGTTTCTATGTGAATGCTTACATTAAATAATATGAGTACAAACTCTTGTGCTTACATTGCATCTGTGCTTGTATTTCACTGTGATTGTAGCATAATTCTTTGGACTAACTCAAAAGACTCTGACCAAAGAATACGAGAACCTGTCTGAATGTTAGTGGGGCATCTCCTTATCCAAAAAATAGGTTAATGCTGGATGTGTTAATATGAAATGGGACAGTGAGTGTACACAACTGTGCTTCATGCAATGCTATTGATCATTTACTCCAAAAGCTAAACATTATTGCCTACTTCTGCACTGTGGGGGTAGCATGTCTGCATCACATTCATGAGGTTTCGAGTTCAAATGTTGGTTACGGCAAGATACTTGGAAAAGTTTTCTTTTCCTAAGAAGGTGAATGTCAAGTAACTAAGCTCCATGGACCCCAGGCTTACTTCAGCATTATTTCATTTATCGTCCAATATGACCTACCAGGTTAAAAGGCATCATAACTAAAAATAATAATAAATCAATAATAAAAAAAGCATTAGCAGAAATGATCTTACTACTTAGTACCTTGTATGTAGAAGGAAAATAAGGGAATAAACTAAGCTAAAACAATAGTCAAATCTTTTAAAAGCTGTTTGCTTTGTGGTTGAAATTCAGTTCTCTTTGCATGGCCATGAGAAAAACATAAGAACCAGGAATATCACTCCTGTTCAAGATAAGTTTAAGCATTTTAAAAATAAAACAGATAACAAGGAGTATCTCAGAGAAAGTTGACTTCATATAAAAATTCTGATGTGTTTCACCTCTATCTGTTCTGCAAATAAACTATTATTGCAAACGATTACTCTTATTTACTTCATACTAATCAGGAGAAACACTACCAGAAATGATTGTAATACTCATTTTCTTATAAGCCGAAGGAAAATAAGGGAATACACTATGCTAAAGTGAGCCAAATCATTTAAAAGCTGTCTTTGTGTGATGGTAATTGAAATTTGGATCCCTTTTCATAGCCTGGAGTAAAACAAGAGAGATGAAACAGATAAGGACTTCCCATATGAGAAAAGTATTTTACAAATGAAACCATTAACAAGGAATATCTCTGAAACAATTAGCTCTACATATACAGAAAACAAACAAAAAAAAAGTATATGACATAAATTGTGTTTTTTAAGAGTCTGATCTCTTATAGTTTACCAGTTATGGACATGTTCCATTCACATGACTTTCTCTACATCGTTGTAACAAATTACTTTTAAGCTTACTCTTCTATCTCTTCACTGAGATAATCATTAGCAGAAAAGGCCACATTACTTAGTTCCTTTTAAGTAGAAGGGAAATAAGTGAATACATTAGGCTAAACCAGCAGTCAAATGTTTTAAAATGTGGTTGCTATGGTATTGAAATCTGTTTCTTTGCATGGCCTGAGGTTGGCAAGTTCCCACATAAGAAATGTTTAAGTATTCTAAAACTGAACCTAATAACGAATATCTCGAAAATGTATGACATAAAATGCGTATTTTAACAAGGTCTACATTTTTAGTGTAGTTAATTTTTGTCTCTTGCGGTTTAATAGTTATGCAAAATTCCGCAAAACTCATCCAAAATAAACAGGTCTTCAGAAGCTATTCCCAGAAAATTCAAGATATACATTTTATTTGACATGTAAATATCTTGAATATACAGCATTTTAATGAAAACCATTGTGAGTTATTTTTGAGAAAATCAAAATTATCGAAAATTTTTCCTTGCAAAGGGTAGTTTGGGGTAGAGATTTTCTTGAAAATCTTTGTGTCGCATCCTAGGAAAATATTAAACTTAAATACTATTTATCATCTTTTCGTTTTTGAGCTATGCTGCCCACATACACACATGGACCTTTTCTAAACTTTTTTTTATACAGGGGGTACCAAAACATGTATTTCCGGCGAAATCTCGCTATCAAAATTTTGAATGGAATACAATGCCTTCTCTATGTGCATTGTGCATATGTGCTAGAGAAAGTAATAACTTAAGTGCACATGCACAGCTTTCAAATAATCTGTGTAACATATGGATATAATTACTTTAGAAGTGGTATTGTGATACATTAAAAGTAAGTATTTTAGAAAAATTAGTAATTCAAAATTTTTGTATGATAAAATCAAAGTTCACAACAATTTTTTTTCAGTAAATTGGTATTTTTTATTTCTAATTACCCGAATCATTACCAATACATTCTTCACAAACTGAATACAAATGCTCCTTACAAATCTGTTTTAGCTCTTCTTTTATGTAATTTTGGCTTTTGTTCCATTTTCTGGGGACACACCTCACATCATTTGGAAGACAATCTAGCATTCTTCTGTTTTGGTTTTTCTCCTCCAGTAGCGGACCTAAGAGCAGATTTGATATGTGAAGGTAAATGATTCAATATAGGACAATGAGTCATCTGCTCTTTCACAAGCTCCAGAAAATGTTCATAGAAAGGTCCATTTGAAGTGTCTCCATATTGTAAACAACTAGAAAATTTATGCCTGTGACATTCAGGAGACCAAAAAATACAGTGACTGGCTAGGTATTCTAGACACACCCTAAGTTCTGCATAGCTCATCTACAACATCAATTCCTCCTTTATAATATTGTAAAACATGATTTCTGGTTTTTATGTTTTCCAAGACTGGATAAATGGCAGCTATCATAGTAGCTGCAACAAAAACTACTATCCGAGATTTAGGCACATGTGACATAAGATAAAATAAAAATAGTCGGAATACTTGTAAAGTAATTTCTTTTCACAAATTCAGAAGAAATTTGCCACTATTATCTTGTACAGTGCCAATACAGATAATGGTTGAGTAAATATCTTGCGAAAGTAATGTTCATGAACCAATTGTTAAGTGTTATGTTATGCCTGATGCCATTTATGGGAGTAATCAGTACTTTCAGAATATCAGAAGGAGCATTAGATTGAACATGTAGCCCTTCAGGTTACTGGCCACAATATCTGTGCAGGTTTTCAACTTAGAAAGTGGCAAGAATCTGCTAACCCAAAAATGTCAATGCCATATTTGGCAGTTTGGTTTTTATGTACTGCCTGAAAACCCATTTACTCTGAAAGATTTTCACCTATTGTACAGTATTCACCTCTGTGGAACTTTTTCTGGAAATTCTTCACAACCCCCTCAAAGATATTTTTCATTGGAGCTGACCTATCTGTTACCTTTCTTGACTCCCTTGTGTGAATGGTGTCAAAGCCACGGCAGGAAGATAAACATGTTATGTCCATCGTTGTAGGGCATAACGTTACACAAATCATATCTAATGTCCAAGAATTTTTAGCATTTAGATGACCTAATCTCAAAACTCCAGCGAAATAGAGAAGTCAAAGCAGAACTATTGTTACTGCAGAATTGGTGAGCATGTATCTCACTGAAGATGCCTTAAATGGAGATGTATATTTAGTGCAGTTTATAATTTTGCTAAGAATGTAATAATTTATAAAGCAAAACCAAATTTTCAAAAGCAAATTTGCTGCGTCACGAATTGGACCTTCACAGCCTCAAAGATGACTTACAATATAACATGATCTTTTCCTGACATTTCTTGGAGGTGCAGATTTTCTCCATAAGGTGTCATCCTTTCCTTCGAAATATGCTGGAGACGAAGGCACATCCTCTTCATTATCACCACTACCTGCCTCTTGCTGTGTCATTCTCTGAAATATGGTCATTTTCATCCCCAGACTCATCATTTACCTAGTATTCAGTAGCATTATTATCTAGATAAGATGACGTGTGTTCGTGTTCCTTGAAACTGTAATCCATTTTTTCAGATCAGCAGTTACTTTAGCTCACAATTGGAGTACTTTTTAACCCAGCCACCAGATAACACATGTTTAACAAGATAATGTGAGAAACTACTCAGTTTACACATCGTTATGAGGTATTGTTGATTAAAAGTTACCTGGAAGGTCATTGTTTTAGAATTTTCATAATGCTACCAACATATCAAAGTTATAGTGGGGTGCATTTCACCCCATGCACCTGCTTACAGATTAAGGTTTCTATTCTCTCTACTACTACTTTCTTTGGTACTTTGCTCAGTTTAAAAATACATACCCCCTTGCCCTTCCAATTGAAGTGCTTTATAGAAATCTGAGAGTAAAACCTTCAAAAAGCATTTCATGGAGTTTTGTTCTTGACACAGAACAAAAATACTTACTTTGAATATTTACTGTCTCGCATGGAATATGGATAGTTCCTTCACAAAATACATCTAGCCACAGTCAACAGCAAAGCAAGCGACCAGTTTATTCCTAGCTCTAGTCTGCGCACGTTTTACTCTAACCTGGATCGTTAAATACCTTCAAAGCTGAATGCACAGCATTCATTATCGTGTATGGGGCCGAATTTGCCCTACTGAATACACAAATACACACTACAGAATTTTCTTAATAGTAAATTGGTAATCATTTTGTAAAGTAATAATATAAGCAATAAAGGTGCCAAACACTTTCAAAAGTTACTGATTAAAAACATAAGATCTGGAATAAACTCTTAACAGACAATTCAGAACCTTTATAGGTTAACTGTCTACTGACAATTTGCCGCCTAATTTACATAACCTCATCTTATTAAAATATAGGTATGCGAATTTACTCACGTGTAAGTATCAACAATAATGATACCTTCAACAACTTTCAGTAAATCGGATCATAAATACTTCCCAAACTTTTTCAAATTGGTGGAACCGTATCAAACAAATGGAGATGAGCGATTTGTTTTTCAGGTTCACATTCAATCAGCAAACAGAACAGTTAGTTATTAAACCGCACTCTGAATTGAAACTAAAATATAAGTAATCCTTAAAACGCAATCTGGGAAATATCTATGAATCCTCCAACTTTAATGACCAAATTTGGCAGCTCCGACTCCAACCGGCCATACTCTTATTTCGTTGATTTATGTGTTTAAAAAAGATATTTATATTTGATGAAAATAAGGCACATAGAAAGACTTACGGTTTTCCTTTAGCCGCAGTTCACCTCCTCTTCTACACAAACTTGTTCTATATTTTCACCTGTTTCAATTATATATTTACAACCCGCTCTATCAACAACCCTCTCTTGCCCTGCCCGACGACGCGCATGTAACTGTCGTCTGCTTAAGACAAAATGGTTTCCGCCTTAAAAAATAGTACATATCAAATATGTTTATACTTTGATTGAAATATTACACTAAATTTAATTTGACTGCATATTTACACTAAATAAATTTTATATTATAACCTCAATTGCTTCTCTAATCTATTTCTTATTAAAAATTATCATAAAATTTACGAATTACACTACCGAATCGATGATGTCATCGTTCGGTTTGGCATGTGATACATCTATGAGATCTACAGCGAAAGTGGGCGTGGTTATAGTCATATGTCCCAGCAATTTTAATACCCATATAGCTGGGCTCTGAAAATAATATATGAAGATATTTTCCAGGAGGATTGCATAATAAATTAGCCGAAACCATTTTCGTTCCCTGATTATAATCATTAAGCTTATTTATGTTTAATGTGGGCATAAATATGAACTTAAAGATGTCCGGAGAAAATATTAAGTTCATTCGCTTTTAGGTACTTTCTCTAGTGCCAGTAGAGAAAATAAAGGAATCCACACATTTCGTATTTTCAGGTTTTAAAAACTAAAGATATGCATTTTGAAGACTCCTAATAAAAAAAAAAACTCATTTTAGGACAAATTCGTGTCTACCAAAAGAAAAATTTGTACAAAGATTCTGTCTAATACAAATATTTAACTTTAAGAAATAAAACAAGGTTTTCTTTTTGGCTACATGTATCATTAAAACTCAGATGAAAATTCGGGAATCATGCCCTCCTAGACAATATTGCCTGAGTAAAAACTGAAATGAACTGCCTGATGTGATAGTATGAACAACAAACATAACTGAAAGATGACAGTTGGAGTAAATAGGTACCAAATTGCATACATGTCAAATAACCTTTAAGGATGCAGCTTAGGTAAATGTAGGGGAGCAGGTGGGGGGACGTAGGAATTAGCTTTTGTTGCATAGAGGTAGGTAAAAAAATATTTCTTTCTTTGTTTATTTTTCTAAACTGGATGCATCTAATAGAAAGCAGCTCAAAAACGAAAAAGCTATAGTTACAAAGCACATTAGGAGCTATGTGTATGGATCAGCACCAGCAACTTTTGAATGGTATTTATTAATAATTATGAGTTGCACTTTAAATACCTATTTGTCTTAGTCTGAGGTTGCAACTTTCCTAATAGTTTTGGATACAAAATTCTATAAGTATTACTGTAAATTTAACCAACCACAGATGCAATACTTACTGCATTTGCCATTGTTGTCCTATTATAATATTTATGTATTATTATTATTGATATAGGTACTTCTGGCAACAGAAATTCATATCGCAGAATACTCTCAGAGTTATCAGTACTGGAAAGTAGTATTCAAATTTCATTGTTAGTCAAATACACACATATGAATAAAGTGATAAGAAGTTAGGTTCCTTTACTCATGAATGCAAATCTGTCAAATCAAGGAGAATATGTTTACATTAATACAACGTCTGAAAATTATTTCCAAGTAACTATCTCTCTAGTACCTTTAAATAGACATAATAAGAGTTGTTTGGTGTGGCGTACCTGATATCTCAACAATATCACTTTCAGTCAGCCTACAACATAGACTCTAGGATATCGCAGACCAACCGTATGTGGTGGTGTCAGTTTTTGTTATATCCACTTCATTATTCTTTCTGCACTAGGTTTGTTTATTGTTAGAACTGATGTTTTCTTGCTTGGCAACTAATTTTAGTATTGCATAAATGCTGTAAGGCATATTCTTATGAGGCGCAAGAGAAAGAAATTATTCTGCTCCCTGAGGAAATAATGGTTGAAAGTAAGAGGCGGTTCCTCATGGTAGGCAGCATAGACTAAGCTTACCCTGATAGCTTCAAAAGTATTTTTAAAAAACTGTTTAATAATACTCACAATGAAATATATGAGTATCAAAGCTAAAATGAAATGTTTTCGCTTAACAAAATAAAATCTACATGCAATGTTACATTCTATATAATTAGAAGTATTTAAATGATTGAAAATATGGCAGGTCCACTTTCTTCTGGAAGAAAAGAGCTATCTTTTAAAGTATGCTAGATTCTGGAACGATTCTAAGACAATTGTGGCTTATCTGTGAAGGGAATGATCAAGTTCCAAGTATTTGGCACCAGACAGTAAGCATTAGGAAAAATGCTGTTACAAATGCTGAAGTGGTGCATGCATTGTACATCAAGAGAGGTAGACAATAAATTTACCTGCCTTGTCGATTGCTGACAGGCTCTCCCAAAGTCAGGTTAGAATTTATTGTATGTGAAAAATTTATTTCTGCACAAAAAATCATGTGTTTTGAAGAAACAAAGAATTAGAAGTGAAATTACTTTTCTAAGCACCTATTAAACAGAAATACACATTTTTAGGTCCTAATAATTACTGCATAAATTGTGAAATAATATCCCAACTGCCTTTAGAAAATGTTTTCCTGCCAAGGACGTAGTTTCATTACAACATTATTACAGCATGTATTTTAACTTTTCAAGATTGAGTTTGAGCTTGAGTTTGTCTACCCCAACAACCAGTTCTCGCAGTGTAACTGAAGTTATAAAACTGTTTGTGAAAAGTGATATTCAAAGTGTGTTGCCAGAAGCTTGCAGACTGTTTACCTTAGCTGCAACAACTCCTTCCTCAAGTTCCAGTCTTGAGAGAAGCTTCTCTTACTTGAACAGAGTGGAGTCTTACTTATGGAGCACAATGCACAATGGGATAGGACAGGGTTACAGCTTTAGCAACAGCATCTAGTGAATTCAAACTTCTTCATTTGCTGGAAAAACAGGAGACACAGTATGATGATGTCATCAAGTGATATGCCACCAGGAAGGATCAATGCATTGTTCTACTTTACAAGTAAAGGTAAGTAAAATCTGTAAATCTGTAATTTGCATGATGCAGATATTTGCCTAGCTGAAAATATCACTGTGATCCACCACTGCTAAGTCAAGTTGATGGTTCTTGAGCCAGCTTTCTTTCCGCAAGATCATGTTCAGCTAAAGGCATTGACAAAAACTTTTTCAAAAAAAGTAACTGAAACAATTCAAGAGGTTTGTGGTGTGAAAAGTTTTGAAGTGGTATCAACTGCGAGCTCATGAGAATGCTATGAACTGCACACACAAAAGCAGAAAAAACAAGTATGTTTGTGAAATTACAAGAATGAAATTACCTTGAACATTCTGTTGCTATATGCCAAAACTGTTTCAATAAAATATCCCATGCAATATATACATTATTTTGATTGCAGCTTATTTATATGTATATCCCACTTTGTCTGAGTGCTTTTGATCAAAACATAAACATTTTCTTTTGAAACATGTATTAAACTGATTGATAATGACAATAGTTCATTTACTAACATTTCCTCCCATGATATATCACAACAACCATTTTAAAAGCAATGAAAATTGTAAGCTTCTATGAGAGCAGCTGCATGTAATGATATTGAGATTCTAGTGTGTGCACCATTGGTTCAAACTTGTTGCTTTGACAGACTATTGTTATTTAATTTTCTAGAATTCTTGGATTAAGCTTATTTTATCTAAATGCTTGCTCAAAATTTGAGGTTGAAAAACTGTTATCCAATGTTTCCTCCATAGTTGCTCACATCAGCAGTATAAGTTTAACCTCTGCACATGTTGCATTACAATGTAGTTTGAGCATGGCCTGCACAAGAGGGGCTCCAAATATGCCACAAGGTCCTATGCCCAGATCATGTGGGAACCGGCTCCTATCTCAGATTTGTATTTTAGTTTAACCTAGTTATTTAATATACTGGAAATATTCTTTTGTTCTAAAGAAATTTGTTTTGCATTATAAATAAAATTCTAAAAATTCCAGAAATTATCAAATTAAAGAACTTTCGTAAGAAAGCATAAGAGGCAATAACTGATGAATAGGGTTGCCACAATGTACTCGAGACAGGCTTGCACACCAATTAACAGGAAATTTGAGTAAATGGGGACAGAAATTGTTAAACAGATTTTTTTTGTATTATTATGGTCACAAGGTCACAATTTTACTAACATAATAAAACTAATTTACTACTGCTACTGCAACCATTCTTCATGGAAGAAACTTAGATATCGCCTCTTCATTTCATTGTTATTACTCATCATCACAGAGCAACAAACTATAACTATTTTAAATTATGAAAGGTAGTGGTAGTCCTCCGATATTTTGGCATTAGCTCCCAACTTTTGTAAACAAGATACACGAAACAATATGGCATTGTGTAGCAGAAGTGTGTGCATAGTTGACTTGGTTTCTTTATATATTTCTCTTATCTATTAACTGTTTACCTTATTATTTAATTTATTATAAAGATAAAAAACCAAATTTGAAGTGTAATTATAATTATCTATGGCCATTTTCTCTTACCTTAATATGAACTCTCCTTGACATTTCAAAGCATATGGAAGACCAGTTCATTACAGAAACATTACACATGTTTATAGAAGAATTTTTGTTCGATATGACACATTGCATTCTTATGTTAAAAGACAGCTTTGCTTTCACAATCTTCTGAGTAGTCTCCTTCAGTGTTTTGATTTGCCAATCCCTGTTGAGAACTTTGGTAACTCCATGGGATTGCAGAATTCGGTAGAATTCATTGGATGACAAAATATCTTCCTTTCTTACTCCTCAACCCTACCAAATACACAATCAGGAGCCATGTAACTGTGTCCTTGTATGGGAAAGAAATGATGAATAGACATAAATTTTGTACTTCTTTACAAAAAAGCAATGAGCGTGCATTACTACACTGTTCTTATTTTGAACTGGACATGAATCTGAGAAAAGATGAATAATGGAAGGACACTTCATTTTTTTTTCCAGTCTAACAGAAAATTCAACAAAGCAGATGCCACTTGATTACATTCCTTAGATGAAGAAACATATATTCTCTTTCATTTGTGGTTTAGAGTGAATCATAATGCAAAGATTATAGAACCAAACTTGGAATAGTACACTTCACCTACTGATAATTTAAGTAGTGGCTGATTTTGCTGCTTATTGAAACAGTTTTTGATTAAATGGATTTTCTTCTTTCATTATAGTATAAAACTTCTTTGCACAAAGTTTATGCAGTCTGTAGTTTATCCTATATTATTTCTTGTTCTCCAAATGTATCTCTTGCTTTATGAAAATTAGTCCTACCTTGCACATGGAGCATGTATCAGTTTGCGATGTCTTGAATGAGAGATTAAAACACTTAAAAGAAATAAATTTGTATTTGGATAGTGATAATTTAGTTTTTCCTTTTTTTTTTTTTTTTTCCTTTTTTTTTTTTTCACAAAACATTTTCTACATTTTTTTAATATTTAATTCGGGTGGTAGGTAGTTCCTAGAAGATTTTCCTCTACTGTAGTGTCTTTCTCTGCACCTGTAGTTCTTAATAGCATTTTTTGCAGCAATGATAAGCTCCTTGTCTTTGAACCAGTTCTATCCCCTCCTCGATTTTCTTTAGGTGAATTCCCAGTAGACTAAAACTTTCTTTCAAGGAGGGACAGTCTATCTATGCCTGCTATTCCCTGAAAACTTACAAAACAGATTGGTAATACATCTCCATTTTTCTTTCTGATGCTATATTTAATACTCGCAGATTGTTTTCTTTTAAAATTTTCCTCCTTTACTTTCCTTCGTTTTGGAGAATTAATTGTAATGTACCTATTTAAGGTTTTGAAATAATGATATGTTTTCTGTATAGCTTTTCATTTCAGAAAGGCAAGGTCAGATAAGCAGAATATTGCAAATTATTATCAGGTCAGTGACGGGTTTTGACAGGTGGCAAATCTTTTCATTTAGACTGTGCTGTATCAAGTTTTGTAAAATCACTGTGTATGCGCTGTATCGAATTATGAAAAAATGCTCATGATTCACCATGCTATACACATGGCAAATATTGAATTATGCAAAATCTGATTTCACAGACAGATTGCTGGCATTGAAAACATACCAATCCCATACATAACTATTTTCTCAAAATTTGTGCTCTGTCGAGTTTTGAAAAAATGTTTCTCATATGTTTCAAGACCCTGAATCCAAGAAAAATAGTTTTATAAAAATGTGTGTGTGTGTGCATGTGTGTGTGTGTCGGCAGCATAGCTCAAAAACGAAAAGTCCATTAAATACCAAACTTAAATTCAGTATCTTCCAAGGATGCGATACGATTTTCAAGAAAATTCCCCCACCTCCAACTACCCTTTACATGGAAAAATTTTCGAAAATTTTTATTTTCTCAAAATGGCTGTAACAATTTTGATTAAAATATTGTATATAAAAAATAGTTATATGACAAATAAAATGTATGTCTTGAATTTTCTAGGTGTAGCCTCTGAAAACATCTTTATCCTGAATGAATTTTGGAGAATTTTGCATAGCTGGTAAACAGTAAAGGATAGACAAATCCTTGTTTAACAAAAAATGTAGAGAGTGTTAAAACACACAATTTATGTTATTTATTTTTTTGTGAAATTGACCGTTTTTGATGTATTCATTGTTATTGATTTGCTTTAAAATACTTACACTTTTCTCATATGGGAAATTGTCACACCTGACCACGCAAAGAAATGGAGTTCTATACTATAGCAACCACATTTTAAAACATTTAACTTGTTTGGCCTAATGTATTCCCTTATTTGCCTTTTACTTATAAGGAACTAAGTAATAAAACCGTTTCTGCTAATGTTTATCTGGATTAACATGAAGAGAATAGGCTTATTAGCAATAATTTATTACAGAGATGTAGAGAAAGTCATGTGGATGGAGCACATCAGATTTTATTAATGCATCCTCATATATACACATGTCAGGGGAACATGTGTTGCTCACATTGGCAACATAGCGCATAGTTTAGAGTTTGGCCACTAACCTGTCGGAACACAATTTACAAAAATCTGATGTGTACCATTCACATGACTTTCTCCATATCCCTGCAACAAATAATTCTTAAAAAGCTTATACTTCTGTTTACTTTATGCTAATCAGAAAAAATTAGCAGAAATAGTCTTATTAGTCACATCCTTGTAAACAGAAGCGAAATAAGGGACAACCGTAGGTTAAAGTGATAGTCAAAAGCTGGTTGCTATGTCAATGAAGTTCCTTTGTTTATATGGATAGGAGTTGACAAGTTCCAGTATGAGAAAAGTATATGTTTTTCATAGCAGAAATCAAAAATAAGGAATGTCACAAAAACGACGAACACCACGAAAAAAATGTATATAACATAAATTGTGTGTTTTAATGTGCTCTACATTTTTTGTGTAGTATGGTGGTAACATGTCTGCCTCATATTCAAAAGGTTGTGAGTTCGAATCTCGCTTAGGGTGAGTTACCCAGATAAAGTTTTTTTTCGGGGTTTTCCCTTATCCTGTAAAGATGAATGTCGAGTAACTTTAAGTTCCATGGACCCCGAGAAAATTTGAGAATCATTTCACCTATTTCATTCATTGTCCAATATGACCAACCAGGTTAAAGGACGTTAAACTACAGAAAAATATATATATATAAAAACAATTTACAAAAATAGCACTGTAGTGAAGTCTAAAAATCTGTAAGAAAAAATGACACTATTGTAGTAGTTCTGAAATCTTTATATATTATTCTTATGAGTAAAATAAAAGATAGATTCAGTAGGTTTTATTATGGGAATATAAATTTCCATATAGTCTGGCATAGTTCTCTTTATATTAAATGTAGCAATGGGTTTTTGCATTGTGGTGTAAATATAAAATTTTAAAAATAACAAAAAAGGTAGTGTGCACTAGCTAGCCAAATGCTTTTTAATCCACCCATTAAAGAATGTAACAATTATGCCACATAACAGACTAGCATAAACTGCTAAAAAATAATGTAGTCATGTCATATTATGGAATCATATGTTTATTGCAGGCATTTTTAATCCATTTAACAGAACAATAGATATACAGTGGTATATGCTAGTATGATATGTTACTAGCTCCTTTTACATTTATAAGTGGTAAAATATGTTCAACAGTGCAGGTGATTAAATAAGGAAGCTCATTAATGAAAATATTGTATTTTGAGCAGGGTGTAATGATTTAATCAAAAATATGTTTTCCTGAGTTTTTGTAATAAAATTAGTTATTATTAAATTCGATTGGCCCTCTATTCATATCTTGTCAGCTGCAGTTGTTTAAAATCACCTAAAAATCAACAGCTTCAAATGAAAATTGAAAATTATTGCAACTTGCACACAGTGAAGCAAATAATTACATTATGAAAAATCTGATGTGTACCATTCACATGACTTTCTCCATATCCCTGCAACAAGTAATTCTTAAAAAGCTTATACTTCCATTTACTTTATGCTAATCAGAAAAAATTGGCAGAAATAGTCTTATTAGTCACATCCTTGTAAGCAGAAGCGAAATAAGGGACAACCGTAGGTTAAAGTGATAGTCAAAAGCTGGTTGCTATGTCAATGAAGTTCCTTTGTTTATATGGATAGGAGTTGACAAGTTCCGGTATGAGAAAGGTATACGTTTTTCATAGCAGAAACCAAAAATAAGGAATGTCACAAAAACGACGAACTCCACGAAAAAAATGTATATAACATAAATTGTATGTTTTAATGTGCTCTACATTTTTTGTGTAGTAAGTTTTTGTCCATCTCTTACGGTTTAGCAGTTATTCAAAATTTAGTAAAATTCATCCAGAATAAACTACTCTTCAGAGGCTATTCCCAGAAAATTCAAGATATACATCTCATTTGTCAGTTAAATATGTTTAATATCCGAAATTTTAATCAAAATCGTTAGAGCCATTTTTGAGAAAATCAAAATTTTCGAAAAAAGTTGCATGTAAAGGGTAGTTGGGGGTGGGGGTATTTTTCTCAAAATCTTCGTGTCGCATCCCTGGAAGATACTAAACTTAAATACCAAGTTTGGTATTTTACCGACTTTTCGTTTTTGAGTTATCGTGTTCACAGACATATGGACACACACACACACACACACACACACACACACACACACACGGACACACACACACACACAGACACACACACACACGGACCTTTTTGTGAAAATGCTTTTTTTGGATATTGGGGACCCTAAAACATATATTTCCGGTGAAATCTCGGTATCAAATTTTTGGTGGAGTGCAATACTTTCTCTATACACTATGTACATAGTGCGTATGGAGAAAGTAAAAATGAATTCATTTTAACCGCTCATATTGCTCCATTTACTTTCTCCAATTTTGGATGCTGGTTGGTGATTCCTAATCTTCTTTCCTGGGTATCTGTGGATGTTAGCTGATGAATTTAGGACTAAACTATGATTTGCTGGAATTTCAAAGTTTGAAATTATGGTTATGGGGATAAATAACAAATGCAAAATAGTTGTTTAACTTTTATTCTAATAAAAAGTATATACCACATACACAAGGTCATTGACCAATGGTTGCAAGAGCATCTCTAATTAACACAAGTTGCAAGTCACAGAAACATGATATTTGTTACATAGGTTAACAATAATATTTGTTGTTTTATTCCATTCCATAAACTCCACTCAATGAAATACAAAAACAATCTACAATTTTAAATTTTGCATAAATGTGTTCAAGTCTTAACAATTTCAAGTTTTCAAAATTAAATTTAAAATTTAAATTGACTTTAATCCAAGTCAAGAACAAAAAATCTGATGTGTTCCATTTACATGACTTTCTCTAGTTGTTCCACATATAATCTTTTCTTATAAAATATTATTCTTTTATCTACACTGTGTTGAGATAAACATCAGCAGAATCAGTCTTATTACTTACTTCTTTGTAAGTAGGAGAGGAATAAGGGAATTTACTGGTGATGGTCAAATCTTTTAAAAGAGTTACTATGTTAAGCAATAGAAGTTCGGTTCACTTTGCATGGCCTGCATTAAAACAAGAAAGGTGGAACAAAAGGTGACTTCCTGTTTGAAAAGAATTGTATTGAAACCAATAATAAGGCAGATCTCAAAAACAGTCAACTCGACATAAATTATGTGTTTTGACAAGGTCTAAATTTTTGTGTAGTAAGTTTTTGTCTATCTCTTACAGAATTGCTATACAGAATTGAGCAAAGTTCATCCAGAATAAAGAGGTCTTCAGAGGGTATTACCAGAAAATTCAAGATATACACTCTATTTGTGATTTATTAGTCATTTTTGAGAAAAACAAAATTTTCAAACATTTTTCCATGTAAAGGGTAGTTTGGGGTGGGGGGATAGTTTGGAAAATCTTTGTGTCACATCCTTGGAAGATGCTAAACATAAATACCGAGTTTGATATTTAACAGTGCTTTTGTTAATACTAGCTATAGTATAATCTGGGCTTGTGGGTTGTGGTCTACTGGGCTCCTCCTTCTTCTTCCCAGACGTTTCGTCTGCGACTATGACAGACATCTTCGGTGGCAGTGGTGAGGTTGAAGTACTCTACTGGACGTTTCAACTGTGAACTGAAACGCCTGGGAAGAAGAACGAGGAGCCCAGTAGATTATGGCCCACAAGCCTGGATTATACTATAGCTAGTATTGACACTGGCCGTGAAAGCCTAAGAACTTTGATGAGTGTTTTTGTTTTTGAGCTTTGCTTGTCAAACACGCATGCACAGCGCACACATGTGCACATGCACACATACATGCACACCTTTTTCTAAACATGCTTTTTTGAGACTCAGGAGATCTCATTTTGGGTGAAAACTCAACTTCAAATTTTTCGGTGGTATACAATACCTTCTCTAGCTAGACAAACTAAAAATTTCAAGTCTGATTTTTATGACTGCAATTTTTTAGCACATTTTTAACAAACATATGAAATGTTCACTTCAGCATTGGCCACTTTGTCACAATGAAATGGTATTTGACACCAATATGCTTCAATCTTCTATGATTCTTAGCTACTTTAAATAACGATTAGTTATACTCAGATATAGGAATAGGCTCTTTAATTTTCAGATTTAAATTCTGTAATTCATGTTCCAGTCAACAAGCTTCACTAATAGTGAGACTTAGTCCTGCATATTCTGATTCAGTTTATGACAGTGCCACTGTTGCTTGCTTACGTGATAACAACTTACAGTGTTAAAGACCTTGAAGACATAACTAAAGGTTGACTTGTGATTCACTATTCCAGTCCAGTCTGAATTTATATGTCCTTGCAGTATTTTTGCATACTTTTCCTTGTGGTGCACTGATGAATAATCAATTGTATTTTTGATACACCAAAACAACCTTTTCAATGGCTTTCACAAATCTTCATTTGCTGTACTCTGATATCTGATAAAAAAAAATCTCAAAGAAGCACACAAATTAGGATGTGATCCTAACTTAGCATATATTAAGCATCCAATTAACTGCCTGCATCATCTTCCCGATTCTTTATTTTAGATGGAATATTTGAAATCTTCATATTGGAGTCCAGTGGAGTTAAAACTTAGACATCCTTTAAATGGGTAGTTTAATTTATTGTAGTAATGTCTCAAGTTGTACACTATTTATTCCAAGGTAGTGCCCTTATCTTTCATTTTAATTGTCTGCTTCATTGTAGATTTCACTCTTTCCATTTTCTTCAAATCATCTCCCATTATCAACAAATTGACATACATATGGATGTAAAGTTAATATGCTCCATCAGATTTGGAATTCAAACAATAGTCAGCTTTTGATTGTTCAAACTCCTGTTGTTTCATGAATGCATTGAATGAATCATTCCAGTATCTTGTCGATTTCTTGAGACTGTACAGTGACTTGTCCAACCTTATGATGCGTCCATCATCTTTGTTTGTTCCAATTGGTTTTTGCATGTAAACTTCTTCTTTGATGTCTACATTGAAAAATGCATTTTTAACATTCATTTGATGAATGACAAAATGTTTGTGGGTTGTGGCTGGTAACTTGATTCTCGATGTATTTATTTTATATTCATTCTTAGGTTGATCCGCACCAAAGCAGATCCACATAGCCGGTGCACCATGGTACAACACAGCAGCAGTGTGTGCAAGAATGTAATCTCATGCTAACAATCTAAATTACAGAATTAATTTATTCTTAAATTGTATAATATTGTATACAAATGCCTAGTAAATAAATTGACGCTGATTTATTCAGCTAAACAGGGCTACAAGCCCCAACATGCTATTCGTATGATTCACCTGATTTCCGCAATATTGTCTACACAGTAACAGTTGCTGGTTGTTGCTGTTTGGAATCATGGAAGATGGTTGCCATGAGTTTCCTCTTGCATCTTTGTAGAGTTACATAAAACATAAGGCTGGTAAACCATTGATTAGTAGTGAAATTGCTATAGTGTTGAATGTTTATTGTAAGTTTTGTAAGAAATATCTAACATCGAAATTCTTAGGCTTTCATGGCCGGTGTCAATACTGGCTGGAGTATAATCCGGGCTTGTGGGCCGTGGTCTACTGGGCTCCTCCTTCTTCTTCGCAGACGAAAAGAAGAGACGTCTGGTAAGAAGAAGGAGGAGCCCAGTAGACCACAGCCCACAAGCCCGGATTATACTCCAGCCAGTAAATATCTAACAGTTCCCATTGAAGAAGTGGTGAAATTAATACCTGAGTTCACAGTGTTTTGGCTACAAATATAAAATGTGCTCACAAAGAAAAATTTTAAATGGAAAAAATAGTTACACTCGGGGAAAAAAAGAAAGTGTGTGAAATATATGATCCAAGAATTTGAAGATTTTGTGAAGAATGCAATTTGCACAGTTTCTCTTTTTAAAAATGAGCTGCCAACAGTTAATAAAGTGTTACACGTAATGAAAGAAGAAGCGCTGTTTTGGGAGATGAATAGTTTAAGTGATTCTGTTGTTGATAACCTGGTTATCAACCTCGGAGTGGAAAGCAGCAGCACAAACAGCTCACAATCAGACATCATTTCTGATCTTCAGGGAATAGAGTCACTTCCAGAGAGTGAATGAATGTAAGTTATCACATATATGCTATTTTTTTCATTTGTATTTTTAGGGCTAATTATTACCCATTTATTTGTTATGACTAAACTCCGGATTCATGGGTTCTGACCTATTTTATTCCTGACCTCCTACACTCCAATCTTTGGTTTATTTTAATGTTTTTGTTACCAACGAGTAATAGAGAGTGAATGAATGTAAGTTATCACATATATGCTATTTTTTTCATTTGTATTTTTAGGGCTAATTATTACCCATTTATTTGTTATGACTAAACTCCGGATTCATGGGTTCTGACCTATTTTATTCCTGACCTCCTACACTCCAATCTTTGGTTTATTTTAATGTTTTTGTTACCAACGAGTAATATGATTCAAATTTATATAGTCTAAAATTGACGTAATTTTATGTTAGGACCTAATAAGTCCTATTTTTTGTGATAGAACCTAAAAGGTCCTAATTTGGTTATTTAAGCAAATAAGATTAATTAAAATTTAGTTGGTCGATTTTGTAACACTACATCACTTACTTTTTTATTTCGGAAAATATGTTTCAGAAGCCATGTGCTTCCATTGTCAATTCCTTTGGTCGACTGCCGGCATTGCTTACTGTGCTGGTTGTCTCTGTCCCTGGTGGTGGTTTGATGAACCTCTGAATGAGTAGATCGCCTGGCGGGATTTCAAAATTGAAAACCCGGTTCTTGTTTTTCCAAATATATATGTTTTCCCAAACTTTCAATTCTGTCTTCCTTGTGATGTTTTTGAGGATTTTTGGGCTTCTATTTATAGTGTGTTTCTCTTTCCAAAAATGCCAAGCTACTGCAGATTTGTCTTCTTATTTGAGTTTAATATTTCTGTGGTGTTCTTTTGCCCTGGTTTTTATATTTCTTTTTGTTTGGATCTTCCAGAGGATCTTCAAACGACATAACATCATTCCAGCCCCTAAAAACAATTACTCTATAAAAAACATTTTAAATTCTAAATTAAAAGATGATATCCCACAAGAAAACAAACCAGGAATATATCAGTTCAGCTGTAATGACTGTGAAAAAATCTACATCTGCCAAACAAAAAGAAATATAAAAACCAGGGCAAAAGAACACCACAGAAATATTAAACTCAAATAAGAAGACAAATCTGCAGTAGCTTGGCATTTTTGGAAAGAGAAACACACTATAAATAGAAGCCCAAAAATCCTCAAAAACATCACAAGGAAGACAGAATTGAAAGTTTGGGAAAACATATATATTTGGAAAAACAAGAACCGGGTTTTCAATTTTGAAATCCCGCCAGGCGATCTACTCATTCAGAGGTTCATCAAACCACCACCAGGGACAGAGACAACCAGCACAGCAAGCAATGCCGGCAGTCGACCAAAGGAATTGACAATGGAAACACATGGCTTCTGAAACATGTTTTCCGAAATAAAAAAGTAAGTGATGTAGTGTTACAAAATCGACTCAACTAAATTTTAATTGTTAAAACACATCACTGTCTCAAAGTCCACCATATATCAGGATAAATAAGAGTAAATTTATGAATATAAAAGTATTTTTAATATGAAAGGAGACAATTAAATAATTAAAAAATAATTATATTTAACTATTAAATAATTATATTATGAAATCTTGCGCAATAACTTACAATAATAAACTTTAATTAAACTGTCCATCATATTAATAAACTAATTAAAACACATGCAGTCTTTATTTATCATTTTCTAGCTATTGTGGAAAGAGGTGGTCAGTGGTATATGGCATTTCAGAAACGTGTGATGTTTACATGCTGCAACAATAGCTGAAAACTAGAGACAAACATTTTAATAGTGCTGTTGAGTAGTATGCATTATTGCTTCTTCCATTATAGGGAGTTTCTAACACAACATTTTTAAAATTTAGTGGCAAAATATTCAGTCTTCTTGCTACTGGTGACGATAGCAGTCTTTTGCACCATGCCCAAAAGCAAATCTTCAAGAAGTTCTCTGCTCCATGAGTGGATCCTGATCGACAAAAGCTTTTCTACAGATGGAAAGGTTATTTATTGTAACGCATGTTTTTTAAAATAATACTAGAGTGCAACTTAAAGTAATCCAAAATTATTTAATACTTATTTGCCGGTGGTGGGTATTTAAATTGACTAATTTTCTTGTTTACATTTAATTTACAGGTGCCAGCAGAAAAATGTTCTCACTTGGTGCAACATCGACAATCAGCAACTCTTCTGCAAATGCTGTTAAGAATGAATCTCAAAAGAAGCAAAGTTTCTTAACACCAAAGCCAGGAAGTTCTAATGAAGCCAAAGCTAATTTATTTAACATGCACTTGTGTGAAGCTTTTACTGCCGCCAATATACCAACTGCTACACTACAAAACCCAATATTGAAAAACTTTTTTCAAGAATTTTGCAACTCTAAATTACCAGATGAGTCCACCTTAAGAAAAAATGTATTGCCCCAGTTGTATGAGAAGGCTATTGAAGACATAAAGGCAGACGTCACTGACCACAACATTTGGTTAAGTGTGGACGAAACAATGGATGCTTGTGGTAGATATGTTGCTGCCATAGTTGTGGGCAAACTCACTTCTGAGGAACCCAGTGCGCCCCATGTCATCCTATGCAAGGAGCTTCAACAAACCAACCACTCCACAATTGCAGTGAGGGGTGCTTTAAAGGTCATATGGCCAGATGCAGAAAGAGAGGAAAAATTGGGATTGTTAGTGACTGACAGAGCAGCTTACATGTTGAAAGCAGGTGAATGTCTAAAGGTTTTCCATCCTTGTATACTCCATGTCACCTGTCTTGCACATGGACTCCACCGGGTAGCTGAAAAGATTCGGGAAGAGCATCCTACAGTCAATAAAATAATTTCTTCGGTGAAGAAGGTTTTCTTGAAAGCACCAAATTGAGTGGTGATATTCAGAGAGAAGAATCCTTTGATACCGTTGCCTCCACAGCCTGTAGTGACACGGTGGGGTATGTGGCTATCAGCAGCAATGTATTATGCTGAAAACTACACAAGCATTGTAGAGGTAATTGATTCATTAAGTGAACTTGATGCAGCCGCCATTGTAAAGGCAAAGAAAGCATTGCACTGAGGAGCACCAGTACAGGAGTTGAACTGTATCAAAGCAAATTGCTTTCACTTTGAAAGTGCAATAAAAAAATTGGAAGAATCATCTCTCCCCATGACAGAAGCATTGCAAATCATAGAGGAGATAAGAAACAAAGTGGTACCTGGACCAAGTGGAGAGTCTATAAAAAAGAAGTTGGGAGCTGTTTTGATGTGTAGTCCAGATTTCAAGGTCGTAGCAACAATTGGCCACGTTCTCTGTGGAGAAAAAGTGCAGGGATCATTGAGTTGAAATCCTAAGGAAATAGCCAAGATGAAGTTCGCACCGCTTACCTCGTGTGAAGTGGAATGCAGTTTTTCCGCTTTCAAGCGCATTTTAACAGAAGACAGAAGGGGGTTTACACCTCACAATCTTTCCAAGTATTTCATTGTTCAGTGTCATACTAGGAGTGCAAAATGAGTACTGAAAATTTTTGCATTTGTAGTGTTTAAAATTAATTGTGTGTTTTTAAAGTATAATATTAAAGCAAATGAGTATACTTATATTTTTGCACATGCAGTGTTGGAAATTAAATTATGTATTTTTCAACTTTTGCACAGTAGTGCTTGAAATTAATTTGCTTTTCAGTGCCATTATTTTCGTAGGTGTATTGAACTTGGTACTTTCAAATACATACTAAAGTTACAGTTAATTTAACTTTTTACAATTTAAAGTTAGTGTTTTTAACAAAGTGACCAGTGATTTGTGTGAATATATATATATGTGTGCCAAAGATCCTATAAATTCCTAAATTCAACGTATAAGAGCCCATAAAATCCTAATACACTGATACATAGAACCTAATTTTAACTTTTTAGAACCTAAAAATCCAGGACTATCATATTATCACCTTTACACCTAGCTGAATATTTTAATCACCATTTAAGTTATTGAAATAAGTCTCTATTTGTTTTACATTACAATATGCTGCATGCACATGTCACGTGGTCATGAAAATATGACAGTATTTATGACACAAATGGCGAAAGGCTACAATATAACAGTGTACTGGTCAGGTTTTGTTTTGATGAGGATCAACTTAAGGTTGAATAGGCTTTAATTTGGCAACAGGTCATAGATTTCTGATAAGACAAAACTATCCTTTGTTGAAAGCCTTAGCTGCCAACTTTGCTTTGACATCATAGATCTATCCACTCTCTTTACTTCTTTCGGAATATCTATTTTGAATTGATTGCTTTGCTGCAATCTCTGTTCATGTATTGTTTTCATTCAAAACTTCTAGTTTTTTTGTAATAGATTTTTTCCAATGATGTCTATCTTCACAACTTTTGCTTCCTCAAAAGTATTAGGATCTTTTGACTTGTTTGTGAAAGAGAAGAAGCTCTCATAGTCATCAAAATTTTCAGGTTTCTTTAGTGCTGATCTTTTTCTAAGATTATACCTTACTTGTTCCAAGTTAGATTCTTCTGAATCTTCATCAATCCACTAGAACTTTCCAATACTTGAATATTCAGCACTTGTGGAATATTATCTTCAACTCTTCTTTGTCCTCATTTTCATTTAACATTGTGTCTTCTTCATCTCTTCATTGGTAACTGGATTTTATCATTATTTTATTTTGTCTTCTTTGGCAGTGAGAGATATTTCCTGATAACTGTGGTGAAAGATTTTAAGTACAAAAATAGTATATAGTTTTTTTCGGGGTTTTCCCTTATCCTGAGAAGATGAATGTCGAGTTCCATTGACCCCGAGATCATTTGAGCAGCATCATTTCACCAATTTCATTCATATCCAATATGACCAACCACATCAAAGGATGTTAAGCTAAGCTTAAAAAAAAACAACTATATCTTACAAGCTGCCATTTCTTGTTTTAGCAACCAATTTCTGTCTCTTCTCTTTTGATAGACATATAAAAACAGTACCTAAATCCAAAAACATGTAGGTCTTCTATGTTTGGTTTTTTCACAAACCACAGTTCAAAGGGTGTTTTTCTTTAAGTGGAATTGTTTCTATCCTATTAATCACATACCTGCTGTGTTAACAGCTTTTGTCCAAAACTTTGCAGCTTTCTTTACAGTATAACTTTGCAGCTTTCAACATGGCTCTTGTGGACTCAACAACTGTTCGCATTTCATGCTCTATTTCGCCATTCTGCTCTGGAGAATATGGTACTGTTTTTTGATGATGTATTTCTCAGTGATTGAATATTTCTTTTTCTTGATAATTTACTACTTCTGTTCCATTATCACTCTCACAACTTTTATGGTGTGTCCTGATATGGTGTGTTCTGAATTTTTCAGAAATAGTTCTAATTTCTGTGCAAATTCATCTTTATTCTTCAAGAATATTACCTTAATGTAGTGGTATTTATAAACAAAAAGTATTTTGAACCACTATTGCTTAATTCTCCATCAGTCCATATTAAATCTATGTCTATTAGTACCCAAGTTCTTTAGTGTGAATAGTGCTTTTTGATTTGAATGGCAATCTATGTTGCATGCTTTCTAAACACCTCTGACAAAAAGGATTTTCTGAATCTCAAATTTAGTATTTGAGTCTTTTAGAACAAATTTGCACATGCTGGAAATGTTGACGGTCCATTTTTTCATGACACACAATAACTGATTCCAAATCTTCTCGGGCTTCTAGCCAGGTAAAAACTTGGCTTGACACCAACGTTTCAAAGAAGTACATCGTTGCATCGTTGGTGTCAAGCCAAGTTTTTACCTGGCTAGAAGCCCGAGAAGATTTGGAATTAACACGTCGCCAGGAAAGCTTCAGTTCTTATTTTACACAATAACTGGTCTACAACATTTTTGCTGAATGATAACTGTTGATATATTCTCATTCCTTACCAGATGGAAGCTCTCAAACCAGCTCTAGTTCTGTTTCATCAGACTAAAGGTTTACAGAAACTGCTGTGATATAAAATAAGTTTTATGTAATAAATCATATTATTTACTTACAAGTTTCTCTTAAATGCCTTCCTGCCCCTTGATTCAGTGGCCTGTTATGATATCTGCTTGGTTTATCAGATAGTTGAGGGTTGTCTTTACAACTGCCAAGTCCCTTTGCTTTGTTCTCAGTAACAAGAGAGAGGGATGGAATATTCTCCCTGTAAGGCTTCATTCTCAAGAAATATTTTGGTTTTGTAAATGGTCTGGCAACAGTCAGTAAAGTTTTGGATGCTTTATACTTTGGATGTGCATGTAAAAATGTCTGATTGATATCACTATGTAAATAGTCCTGATTTTTTCTGCTGTGCATATGATAGTTATACTCCAAAAAATAGAGAAGAAATATACAAACTTTTATAAAAATGCGTATTAAGCTTAATTTGGCATGTTTCTTGGTGATTTGCATAAAAAGTGGGCAGTGGGTTTATGGCTAACAGAATTCATTGGCATGTGGCATACCGATGGTATGACCTGAATCTAAAGACCACTTTACAGATTGCTGTTTTTGTTCGTGCATTGTTGCTGGTATAACAACAAAGAACAAAAGTATTCTAAAATACCCCTCTAATCTGAACTCTGCAATTTTCCCCTTTCCACACAATGAAAAAGTGTCTGTTCTTTTGCGGCCTAAAAATCTTAGAGAAAGCAGTTCAAGCTCCAGCATTGAAGATGAAACACAGTCGCAAGCAGTTATGGACTTTCAACCTACTGGTGAAACTCAGATGTTTACACAGGCTGAGTTGATTTACAAGGTTGAGTGGTTTGGTAAGATATTTGTACCTTCAGAAGAACAGCTTGGAGCTTGGTGCTTCGAGATTAAAGGAAAAGAGCATGTTAGCACTTGGAACTTATGTTACATTTTACAGATAGTGGGATAAAGATTTTTTACCCTTCTTCTCACTTGCTGATAAACTGGTGTTCTGTAACAACATGCTAGTATTTTTAATGTTATGAATTCCTCATATGAACTCATGAGTGGAGACTTTTTATTAATAGTTCAAAGATAAGTTTAAAGATGGTCCTATTGCAAAATGGAAATTTACTACCTTCTATTCCAGTAGGTCATTCAGTTCACTCTAAAGAATTATATAATACTTTGAAAGTTCTGCTAGAGAAGGTCAGGTATGTGGAACATAAATTGCGTGTTTGAGGTAACCTAAAAGTGATCTCCATTCTTCTAGGATAGCAAGTGCAATTTACTAAATAGAGCTAGATAAGAGCAGTGAGACAGAAAAATTGGCCACAAAGGAGCAATTTAATTCCTGGAGAAAAAAAATGTGAAGTATGAGCCATTGGTTTTTCCTTCTAATGTCTTTCTTCCACCATTCCATCTCAAATTAGATTTGATGAAGCAATTTGTAACAATCTGAACAAGGACAGTGATTGTTTCAAATTTCTTATTACAAAGTTCCCACAGAAAACTGAAGCTGAGATAACAGCAGGTATTTTTGATGTCTCCAGATTCATGAACCTACAGGCTGAGATCTTTCTTCAGTTTATGTCGGAGTTAGAGAAGTTAGCATACAAGGGAGTGACAGAAAACTTTCTTGGCAACAAGAAGTCTGAGAACCACAAGGAAAATGTGGAAGAAATGTTACAACATTTTATAAGTCTAGGCTGTAGAGTGCACATTAAAGTGCTTTTTCTCAACAGCCATATAGATTACTTTTCAGAAATCTTGATACAATGACTGAAGAAGAAGGTAAGCAGTTTCATAAGGACACTAAAACAATGGAAACCCGCTGTCAAGGCCATTGGGGTGTGTTGATAATGGCTGACTTCTGTTGGTGTTTGAAAAGAAATATAAAAAAAAAAAACAATGGTGAAAATTTGAATACATTCATAATTATTGGCATATAGTTGTCTTTTTTTTTTTTTTTTTTAAATATATTCATTAATATTTAACTTAAGTAATTGTGTAAAAACAGTTTTGTCAAAACTTTGTGTGTTTAACATATTCATGATATTTCATTGGAAATATATGTACATTTGATTTGATTTTGTAACCTAGCCCTAAAGAGTAAAACTGAAAACAGATTTGAATTTAGAGTATTCATATTATTTATACTCGGGTGGATAATTACAAATTTTTTTATAAACATGAATGGATGCCTTTTTACACACTGTTAGATTAATTTCTTCCTGTATTGTTTTAAATACAATTGTTTTTCCCTTTTGCTCAGTCATTGTGCATACATTGCTTCACACAAATTTGCAAGTTTTCTCATCACTGTGTACTTCACAACCTTTGTCTAAAGCTGCACTCAAGGAAAAAGATTACCTTTAAATTTGTGAAAAACATTGCATGCCTTAATGTGGCTGGTACCCAGTTTGGATCATTAAAAGCAAATAACTTGATATTTCTAATTCCAGCAGTTTTATTTTTAGTCCCATTCCCAATTTGTGACTGCTCCTGAGAGCTTCTTAAAATTAACGAATAAAGTTTTATCATGACACAAAATGGCTGTCTTTTATCATTGCCATAGTTTTCTATGAAAATTACATGCAATTATTCTTGCATAACTTATTTCTAAAACAGTTGTTTTTTAAATGTTGCACTTTTCTACAAAAGAAACACTTTTACTTTCTCTACATTGTACAGATACTTAGAGAAAGTATTGCTCTCCACCCAAGAATTTGATACCAAGATTTTGCCAAAAATACACGATTTAGGGTCCCCTGTGTTCAGAAGAAGCATTCTTAGAAAAAGGTCTGTGTATGTCTCTGTGAACACGATAAATCAAAAACAAAAAATCAGTAAAATATCAAACTTGATATTTAAGTTTAATATCTTCTAAGGATGCAACACAAAGGTTCTGAGAAAAATCCCCCACCCCAAACTACCTTTTACATGGAAAACTTTTGAAAATTTTGATTTTCTCAAAAATGGCTCTAACGATTTTGATTAAAATACTACATATCAAAGATATTTACATTAAAAATAAAATGTACATATATTTTGAATTTTCTGAGAATAGCCTCAGAAGAGCTCTTCATTCTGGGTGACTTTTGTATAACTGGCAAACCATAAGAAATAGACAAAAACTTACTACAGAAAAAAATTTAGATCTCGTTAAAACACACAATTTATGTCACATATATATATGTTGTGGAGTTGAACATTCTTGAGATATTCATTATTATTGGTTTCAGTTTTAAAATCTTTTTTCATATGGAAATTTGTCAACTCCTGGCAATACAAGGATTTCAACCACATGACAACCAGCTTTTAACAAGTGTTATCTTGATTAGCATAAAGTAGATAGGAGATTAAACTTTTTAACAATAATTTGTTACAGATATGTAGAGAAAGTCATGTGAATGGAATACGTTAAATTTGTTATGCATATAACATTTGGAAGCTAATCTAAATGTCAAAAAAGTAATATTCTGATTTTTGTAGGAACAGATTCCTAAGTCAACAGAAAATGTTTAAACTTTTCTAGCAATGACATCCAGAATTTTGTTATTAGCATTTGCTTCGAAATTTCTTCACTACTTGTTTTAATTCATAGGAGATTTCTTCTAATTTCGAAACATGTTTGAAAATGCCTTTTTGACTGTTGCTTGAAGTAGATATGTATTAGCTTCTCTCACATCTCATATCAATGGTGTTCTGGTGAAAGGTCGTATCCCACATTTTTCAGTAAATTTGTTATTTGCTTGTTTCTGTTGATTTCCTTTGTTTCCATCTGCTGGCAATAGATCATATGCCACAACTAACAGGAAATGCATTTTATTGAGGATGTCAGTATCTAAGTCACATCCAACTTTGTTGTCAAGGCTGAAACAGGCAAAAGGTTTTTTGTGAAATAGGTCAACTTGAAAAGAAACTTCACACATACTTACTAACGGGCAAAGTGTCATATCCCATTATACCCAGTTTTATGCATTGGTGTTTAATTTGGCTTATATGCATATATTACTTTTTCTACCATGTGCAAAGTAGGTAGAGAAGGTATTACGTTCCACTAAAAATGTTTATACTGAGAAATACATGTATTTCACCAGAAGGACCCCTGAATAAAAATGCTTTTAGAAAAAGGTCTGCACTTTTTTTGAAAGTGTGTCAAAAACAAAAAATCCATTACATGCCATATTTGATATTTAAGTTCTTGATCTGCCAAGGGTGCAACATGAAGAGTTTAAAGAAAATTCCTCACCCTAAATATGTTATATTTTTCTAAATTTTGTTTTTCTCAAAAATGGCTCTAATGATATTGATTAAAATACCAAATGTTTAAGATATTTTCATAACAAATGATAATACGTATATCTTGAATTTACTGGGCTTTAATATAGCCTCTGAAGACCTCTTCATTCTAGATGAATGTTACATAACTGGTAAACCATAAGAGACAGAGAAATCTTACTAGACAAAAAAGTAGATCTTGTTAAAGCACATAATTTATGTCAAATACCTCTTTTGTGAGTAGTCTTCTTAATAGGGCGGGAGACCTAGATTTGATTCCTGGTACCGGCATGGGGAATTTTCCTCTGCTGGAAGACCTGGTCTGGGGTGCACTCAGTCTCATGAGGTCTATGGGGGCCAACTGAGGAGCTAATTGATTGAGAAGTGGCGGCTCCAGATCAAGAAGACTGCATCAACTACCGGGAGGGACTCAAGGTGCTGATCACATCTCACCCTTACACTGCACCCCATTCATGATGCCTTCAGGTCGAAATGGGGAATGCAGCAGCTGGGCAATAGGCAAAGGGACTGCCATTGAGTTATGTTTACCTTTTTTTTGTGAAGTTAACCATTTCTGAAGTATGCTAGATTATAGGTTTCAATTTTTCAATACTTATGTTTTTCTCAAATGGGAAGTCATAATTTGTTTTTATTTTATTTCACTCCAGATCATGTAAAGAGAGTACATCACCAAGCAACCAGCTATTCAAAGATTTGATTATCATTTTAGCCTAGTGTATTGTACCCAATAGGAAATGCATAATAAGACCATAAGATCCATTCACTACCCACTCTGCAAACAAGCTATCCATATAAAAGGGATTCTTTTATCTACATCATGACAATCAAGATAAACATTAGCAGAAATGGTCTCGTTATTTGATTCCTTGTAAACAGAAGAGAAATATGGCTAAAGCAATAGCCATACCTTTTATAAGCCGGTTGCTATGTGAATAATTGAAGTTTGGTTTACTTTTCATAGCCAGCAGGAAACAAAAAGAAAAGATGAAAGGAAAGGTAACCCCATTTGAAAAAGTCACATAGTTTAAACTTGAAACCAATAAAAAAGAATATCCTGGAAATGGTCAACTGCGCAATAAAAATGCATATGACAAATTGTGTGTTTTAATGAGATCTATATTTTTTGCATAGTTAGTTTTTATGTATTTCTTGCAGTTTATGCAAAATTAAGCAAAATTCATCCAGAAAGAATAGGCCTTCAGAAGCTATTCCCAGTAAAGTCAAGATAATTATGATGTAAATATCTATAATATACAGTATTTTAATCAAAATCATTAGAGTCATTTTTGAGAAAAACAATATTTTCAAACATTTTTCCAATTAAAGCACACACACACATGCACACCCCTTGATATATCAATTTAGACTCTTAAATACCCAAAGAACTATTTTAAAAACCCAAATAATGAAAAGTGGAGGCTTATGGCCTAGCTCGCAAAGGAACCTTATAACAAAACACCTAGGTTCCTTTTCCAGCTTCATTAAAATCATAGATTTCAACAAACTTTAATATAGCAAGAATTGATCTCTGTTTAGATATAACTTCAATAATGTAAATATAAATAATTTGGCTTATCTCACAAGAAGTAAAACACTTTTAATAATATGATTCAGTAATTTAATAATCCAATAAAATTAATGTTAGCCTCCATATTTAGCTGCTGTAAATAATAATAGTAACTGCATCCTATCAAACACAACCTCAAATGGTTTATATTATTAGTAATTAGATTATACTTTAGTTAGTTACAAGACAATATTATATTAACAGCAAAAACTAATGTAAACACTACATAACTAGTAATTTTAGTAGTTCATAACATGAAATAAATTGAGTTATGGTTTTGTAAATAATTTTATCTAACTTACTGTACCAACAAATGTGACTATAACATGTAATATTACTTATGTAATGGGGTATGTGGTCAATAAAAGGTATAAAAAAAACACACACACGTACATACCCACACAGGCATGCGTGCACACACGCATGCACACACACACACACCTTTTCCTAAAAGCAATTTTTTGGACTCAGGGGATCTCAAAACATAACAGGAAATCACAGTGTCACATTTTTGGGTGGAATTCAATACCTTATCTATGCCCTATGTATAGCAAAAGTAAAAATAATTTATTGCAGAATAGGTAAATTCAAGGAATGTAACATCAGATTTTTTTTTACATTGTCTGTATCCCTTTGACTAACAACACCCATTAATCTGGTTTTACTCACATGAGAAACATTTTTTGAAGTATATGTCCTTTTGCTAGAACAGTATTACCCGATTTCCAATTGCATTATATTAAAATTGCAATTAAGTTTTGTAAAAAATTATGCATTCTGTTTAGTTACAGTGTGTTCTACTTAATAAATTGAGTTCCACCAAATCATTTTTTTCTTCTCTGAAAAACTTATGATTTGTGTGATATAACCTTTTGCTAGAAAACTGTTGTATGTTGATTTGCATGTTAAAATATAATCCAGACTTTCATCCAGCCCCATTACGATGACTTCCTTTGCCTCGTTGTCTTTTTGCATCCATGCAGCTTACCTTTGCCAAAATGTTGTGCTTGCTTCTCCCTTGTTCTCAATGGACTTTACATTATGTTCAACAACACCAAAAGATTCTTTGCCATTAAGTCTATTTTAATTTGAAGTTTCCATACATTCCAACTTGCTTTCCCTGACAATCTGATTATGCTAACATTTCCTTAGACATCCATCTTCTTACGTTATTTTTTTAGTCAAATCCTTTAAAAGCTTTCCCTATTTGATTTTCCTTGAAATTCAATTATCTTTCAATGACCAGGAGTAAAACAAAAGAGATATAAATTGGATGAAGACTGTGTGTTTGAAAAAGTTAAGTATTTTGAAATTGAAATCAATAACAGGGAAGCTCTTGGAAATGGTTAGCTCTACAAAAAAACTGCTGTGTTTTAACGAGTTCTACATTTTTTGTGTAATAAGTTTTTGTCTATCTCTTATGGTTTACCAGTCATTCAAAATGAAGAATACTTCAGGGGATATACAGGAAATTCAAGATATACATTTTATTTGCTATGTAAATATCTTTAATATATGTCATTTTTATTAAAATAATTAAATCCTCTTTTTAGAAAATCAAATATTTTGAAGTGCTCCTTGCAAAGAGTAGTCTTGGATGGAGGGGTTTTCCTGAAAATCTTTGCATCACATTCTTGGAAGATACTGATCTTTATACTAAGTTTGGTATTCAACAGACTTTCATTTTGGGTTATATTGTCCATGCATGCATGCATGTATACCCTGGGCTTTATTTTAAAAATACTTATTTTGGATTATGATATTCTCAAAACATGTGAAATGTTCTATTAAATTTTTGGGTGGAATAGAATAACTTCCCTATCTGCTATGTACATTGTACATACATGCTAGAGGAAGTTAAAATATGTTTAACATTACAATAGTAACAGAAACAAAAAAGAAGCAAAAAGGCAGTTATAATCTTAAACATTACATACTATTTAGTAGTGGTATTGGAGCAACTGTAAAAGCTTTCATTCTTGTGAATGAAAAAAATAACATTAATAAAATCTTGTGAATATATTAATAAAAAAATAATGACTATAGGATAGCAACTCTTAAGATGTAAAATTACACCAACAGACATTTTACATCTGAAGAGAGTAACACTGAACATAACTGATCTACAAAGCTAACAGTTTCATTGCACATTTTACAAATCTAATCTTTCTGAAATCATTACTTTTTGACCTCTAGCTACTAACTTTAATAGGTTTAAAGTAAAAATTAAAGTATAATATGAGCAGTTTTATTATGGATAATGCAAGCAATATAGCAAAAACAAGAAACACTAAGATATTGTGTAATTAGATATAGCCATTGTGCTCATACTTTGAATCTTTTGTTCCATGATATTACTAGACACCCCTAAACTTTTAGAAACTATAATTGTTCCTATTGGTTTGCTAGAAATTGTGAAATACAACAATAATAACTGTGCCAATGCAAAATTTAGAAGTGATGGATGGAAATCATTAATCCTGACTTGAATCTGACACTAAAAACTGGCCACTGTTTTTGAAGATTTTTGAAGAAAATAAAAGATTAACTTATCATTAGTTCTGGGATAAGTGCAACTCTCACTTCCAACTTTAAAATATGTTAACATTAAAAAGAAGAAGTTGGTAAACATGATTCATGCTGCATAATTAGTTACCTACCACATTGCCATAGACTGTGCAGGAAGGGAGTTCAATAAATACCTAGCATCTGGTTGTTTGCTTCTAAGTTATTATTGTTGCAGGTATGCACTGTCTATGAGCATTGCAATCATCAATGACCAATTGTGTTAACATTTTCAGTCTGCTTTATAAAACCAACAAATGTGTTTGAAGTATGCTATTAATAAGTGAGTTGCAAGTATGCAAGTACACCAGTTTTATGAATTAAGGCACAAATATGTCAGTACATTGAAATTATGAATGAAGATGAATCTTCATCTGAACTTTCTGAAATGAATGAAGCTTTCACTATGACCTGGAAGATTCAGGCGTGAAAATGGTGGAAAATAATGAGAGTAATACCGAGAATGAGCAATTAGCTATATTAGCAATTGGAGGCAATAGCCACGATAGCATAACCAAATGCTTCAAGAAATCAACACAAAATAAAAGAAATACTGTTCTATAACCTCCAAGTGTGAAGAAAAAAAAAAAAAGAAGAAAAGAAAGAAAGATTGGCTTAATAATGTATTTGTCAAAAATCCCTTCTAAGGCAACGATAGGATGACCAACAACTGCTGTTGCTGATGAAAATATTGCCACTGTTCAAGCAATGCTGTAAATCAAAAGACATCTTATAAATTTCTTCAGGCAACATTGGGTATTGTGTGAGTCAAATCCAAAATATTTGCAGCAACAGTTAGATGTGAAAAAACTTTTTTGTTGATGGATTCCACATAAACAATTCCTAATCAAAAACAATATATTTATTGGTGCAGAAAAACTCTAGAAAAATTCCAAGCTGGCACTTCAAATTTAATTTAGAATATTGTTTCTTTTGATGAATCTCGATTTATTGTAATGATCCTGAAAAGAATAGTCAGTCTGTTCAATTGATCTTTCGAACATAACCTAACCCTACAAAAGTCTTAACAAATATGCAGTGCTGGTAAAAAGATGGTTGCTAATTTTTGGTCCTAAAAAGGTCAAATTGCTATTGTAGTGATTCTTGCATTGGTGAACAGATTCCTCAAAGATCTCTCAAATTAGCGCAAACTTTTCAAGAAGGTTTCTTCAGCTTTGGTTTTAATGTTGTCATGCTGAATGCATGCAGTAACAAGTGAAAATATGGTTGTATTCATTGTCCAAAGATCCTCACCATGCTGATGTGATGACTTCCTGAATCTTGCTAGATACAACACAAGAAGAACACATTCCATCCCTATTAACACATCTTGAGGGCAGCTATATTTTGAACAAATGTGCTGAGGTTTTATGTTGATATATTCCACAATTTTTCAGTCCAGAAAAAGTAACTTCCAGAATCAGATCTTTACTTCCGCCCCTTGCCTCTCTTTGACTGGGGTCCAGCCTATGGCTCTCCTTGTGAGCAGAGACATGCGGCACTCTAGAAACTGACGGCAAACTGTGGCAGCATTTACTAAAAGAAGATCCAAACCACAATCTGGTAAAAAAATAAAACAAAAAGGAAACAAAAACCTGGAAAAAGAAAGCGTAAAGCAACTCCAACACCACCAGGAAAGAGGGGCACCAGCACCCACGCCAATTGGCAGGCAACTAGCCAACCAGAAGCGAGAGGGCAGGGCAACCTCCACCGCACTGCCACTTTATAAGCGAGAGCAAATAAGCAACCACCGCACAAGAGCCCAGAAGAAGCTCATGGCAAGATGAGCGAAACGTCGGCATTCCAATGCAAGATAGCGCAGCCTTCTCTGGAAGCTAAGAAGACACAACAAGAAAGAAATATTATCACACAACAATATGCAGTTTTTTTAAAAGATGGGAAGAATATTTTAGTAACATATTTAAAGTAGAGGAGACAAATGTTTCTACTAATGAAATAATAACTACAAACAATAATAAGGAGTTATAACCCCTGAGAACTAAGTGAAATAACATATATAATAAAAACTTAAACAAATAAGGCAGCTGGTACTGATAACATACCATCTGAATTGATACAATACTGGGGTAGACCTCTAAGGAAGGGATTACACAATCTGTTGGTTAAAATATGGAATAATAAACAATTACCAAACAAATGGAATGAGTGAATGATTTATCCAATATATAAAAAGACTATAGACCTATTTACCTATTGAAATATAGTGTACAACATTTTTGTAATTATTTGAACAATAGATTAATAAAGATAATTAAAAATAAGTTAAATGACTGTCAAACAAGTTTTAGACCAGTTTGGACAACAATAGATAATACTTTTATGGTTAGACAATTATATGAAAAATGTTATGAGTATAAAATTACTTTATTTAACATGTTCATAGATTATATACAGACATTTGACAAAGTTTGTAGAAGTAAAGTATTATCCTGTTTAAAGAAGTATGGTGTGTCTGGAAAATTAATTAGATTAATATCAATAACACTAGATAATAATGTGGCAAGAGTGAAAATAATTGTTTGAGTGAAGAATCCAGTGTTAAAACTGGAATGAAACAAGGAGACTGTTTTTTTTGGGGGGGGGGGATTAACAACATGTTCAATTACAAGGTTATATTACATGTTTTAGTTTTCTTTTAGTGCTATCTTTCTATTGAATCAAATATGTATCTTTTAAATATGTAATGCAACAAGTATGGATGTAGAAAATTGTTACTTCTATTAAGTTAAGTATAATTTCTAAAAGATAACTACTACATGTTTACAAATTCCAAAGATATTAAATCTGCATAAGAAGGTTCTCACTTTTTGTGGTATATAGTCTTTGATTCCAGAATTCTTTTGTTTGTTTCCATTTTGTTGAACATTTGTCTTATTTTAATTTGTCAAAATCTATTGAATTCACAAATCTGTAGAATGCTTTGGTGTGTTTTGTTATTAGAACATTGTCGGTAGTTGGCCATTTCCTGTCTGTTCTGGTACCTTCTTGTTTAAGAATTTGGTTGTCTATTCAGTAGTTTGCAGTCATATATCAGATGGTCTATTGTCTGTTCTCCTAGATTGCAGAGACATGTTGAGTTGTCTATTATTTTAAATCTGTGCACGTATGATTTTGTTTTATCATGGCCAGTTACTATTGCTGTGATTTCAGGTGTTATCAAAATTGTGAGGTTTAGTCTTTGTTATATGCTTGGAAAATATAATCTGCATTTGACTCCTTTCTGTTTATTGTTCCATTGTCTTTGCCATTTTTCCTGGGGTTGCTTTCCTCAATTTGGAGACTATTGTTGTTGCAGGTATTTTGTTGTACACTATGGGTAGTTTGTTGTCTTGAGCTGCTTCTTTGGCGAGGCTCTCCGCAAGTTCATTACTTTCTATTCCTATGTGTGCCTTGACCCAACCAAAGTCTATTGTCTATTGTCCAATTTTCTTCTGTATTTGTTGAATTTTATTCTTTATTTCTTCAATTGCAGGGGAATATATGGAATTGTTTTTAAGAGAGGCGAGAGTCATTTTGTTGTCTGTATGTATGGCCATTTTGGTATTGCTGTTGGTATAATCGATCAGAGAGTGCACTTGTTCTAGAGACTTTAGAATGGCTATGGCTTCAGCTTGGTTGTTTGAACAGTTGGAATGTAATTGTATTTAAGTTGTTTCTTCAAAATTTTCTCCATATACATAGCTACTCCTGCTCTGACTTTGTCTTCGATTTTGCTGCCATCTGTGTAGATCTCTATGGGATATGTTGTGTCATTAATGTTGGTTATCTTTTTTGATCAAGATGGGTGGACCAAGACTACAGGGTAACTCCAATAGCATACATTCAGCAAAATGAATACACACAAAGGAAGGAGACCCTCTACCTGTCTACCACATTATTTAATGTAGTAATAGATTTAAGAGGTAACGTTGTATATAGGCTAAAACAATATACAGTCTATGCAGGTGATATTGCTATCGTTGCTAGGATGAAAAAGGCAGCAATAGAAACATTTCAAAAATTAAAGGATGAGTCCATACAGTTTGAACTGTTGATCAACATGGAAAAAACAAAATTTTTAAAATGCTCTAAAGAACCAAACAACTTGACTTAAAAAACATGTATATAAGAAATTGGTTGGAGTTGTAGAAATTGCATCGAATGGAAGCCAATTGTAAGAAGGCCAAAACATTCAGTCAATGAAGTTGTAGTGCCTTTAAGAATTTTTCCAAGGTTAATCTCGGAATTTGCTTTAGATCCTTTTTTACTTTCTCTACATGTACATGTACATAGTGTATAGAGAAGATATTGTATTGTACCCAAAAATTTGATACCAAGATTTCACCAGAAATATATTTTTGGGGCCCCCTGAATCCAGAAGAAGCATTTTCAAGAAAATTTCCCACTTCAAACTACCCTTTACATGGAAAAAAATTATAAATTTTGGTTTTCTCAAAAATGGCTTTAAGATTTTGATTAAAATCTCTTTTAAGATATTTACATGACAAATAAAATATATATCTGGTTTTCTGGAAATAGCCTCCTAAGATCTGTTTATTCTGGATGAATTTATATGTATTTTTATTTAGGTTTAAAAATGTTCTTTTAAAGGTTTAGATAAGTAATTAAAGTTAGTAAGGGAATTAAACCCTTTCATTTGATTTCAAGACATAAGCTTATTCAATTAAGTTTACAACTAGTAAATTGTTATTGATAAAGAATGTTACCTCAAATTTTAATAATTAGGGGGTTTAGGACCGTAGTGGCTCATAGTCAAATTATCTGGTAGGGCACAATTTTAAGATTGACTAAAATTAAAACTAAATTGAATGTTATGTATGGACACTCTTTAACTGCTACGGTTCTAAGCATCCCATTCTATTTTAGGCGCGAAAGACCGCCTAATATTGCAAAGAAGCCTCTTTATCAGGCTTGAGGGATTTTTTACGTACCGTAAATCTATGACACGGTATTAACGACTTTACTTTCCATATGAAAGAAGGGATTTTTATGCCTGAAAAAAAACCAGCCGGGTTTGAACCCACTACCTTGAGAACCAGAACCCCTAGATCATGGATGACAACAGACTAAAATTAGTGGAGGATACTAAAAGCTATCAGTAGAAATGAAATGCTAATTCGTGTATTAGCACTAATCTTTCTGTTTGTCCATCCTTCGATCCTTTGCTTGAAAAAATATTCCATAACTCCTTGATTTTAGCCATAAATTGAACGCGACATGTTCCGAGAAATTTGAACACGAACTGTCACCATCAGTGGTTACCATATGTCAACAACATTATCAGAGAGGTGATATGGCTGAAAATTAACGCATAGCTTGTCTTAACAGCTGATGCACTTGAGTTTGAGATTCCAATCTTCAATACTACCTTACACTACTTTAATAGCTAATGTTTGTCAATTACAGCATTCACAATGTTTCTTTTCACAAACGAGGCTCGTTTTTCTCTCAGAAAATTATGGAAACTACCCTTAAAATAAGTAGATCGCGTTCGTGATATTAATGTCTTAAGCATTTTCTTCATAAGCAATTGTATTCTTTACAAACCATTGCCTATCTTTCATAATGTGTTTAGGATTTTCCCTCTTAAGGCAAGTTTTAACACTTCTGTTTCTTTGAACGCTGGCAACTGATAAATCAGCATATTATTCTGCACCAAATTATTCTCCAGCGCATTCGGGTTATGTTTCATTAACACATGAAATGAAATACTTCAAGGCACTGTTTCACCATTTATCAGTTTACTCTAAAGGTGGATATTGTAACTCAGCACACATTCTCAAAACACTAGTCACCTGTCACAAGTAAGGTCCATTTTACTGTTTCTTTATTCCATAATTTCAATAACTATTGGTTATTCAGCATTTTCCTGTTTTCAAGTGAAGCTTCAAATGTATCGTGAATCTATTTCGTAGTAAACTTGTACACCTTGAGCATTGGCGTGCGAGCGTACCTTATCATCTGCTTGCTATCAAGTACCAACATTGTAAATTTTTACCACATAAGCTTCAAACTTAAGAAATGTTTCTTATTATTTACTCTTACATGTGAAGAGATCTTTGGCTAAATATTTTTGTCAAGGATTTGACTCAAACTTTAATTTTTGCTTATTGTCGGTTCTTATTTTCTCTTTGCGCATGCGTAGCAAATGACCACAGAGGCTTTTGTGTCCTAAGAGAACCTTCCCCTCTCAGTCCATTGAAAACACTGAATTCTTTTGCGCATATGCATGTGATGACCACAAAATCGCATGTGTCATCTTACTATTTCCGACAGCCATCTTCACTACAACTGTCCAGTGTGCATAGCAGATTTAAATTTGTACAAAATATGTTATAGATTATAGCATTTTACCTAATAATATAATGGAGAAATTATTATCTGAAATTGTTGTAGGGAGGACACGTGTCCCTGTGCCGCCACTGGCTTAGGATATTTTATATAACTGGTAAACCGTAAAAGAGACAAAAGCTTACTACACAAAAAATGTAGGTCTGCTTAAAACACATAATTACTTCATATACATTTTTTTCATGGAGTTGATAATTTTTAGATATATCTTATTGGTTTCAGTTTTAAAATACATTTTAAAACATTTAACTGTCAGTTAGCCTGGTGCATTCCCTTTATTTCCCTTCTACTCATAAGGAACTAGGTAATAAGGTCATTTCTGCTAATGTTTATCTTGATTAGCATGAGGTAGATAGAAGAATAAGCTTATTAACATTAATTTTTACAGAGATGTAGAGAAAGTCAGGTAAATGGAACTTATCAGATTTTTTTTTAATCTCTCTACACGTTTTATGTACATAATGTATGGAGAAGGTTGTATTGCACCCAAAATCTTGATACCAAGTATTCACTGGAAATGCACATTTTAGAGTCCCCTGTATCCAAAAAAGGCATTTTTAGAACTAGATGTGTGGGTTTGTGTATGTATGTGTGTGTGTGTCTGTCTGTGTGTGTGGGGGGGGGGTGGATGTGAGATAACTCAAAATGAAGAGTCGGTAAAATACCAAACTTGGTTTTTGAGTTTAGAATCTTCCAAGGATGCAACACAGAGATTTTGAGCAAAATCCCCCCACCCCAAACTACCCTTTACTTGGAAAAAATGTTGTGATTTTTTTCCTCAAATATGGCTATAATGATTTTGATTAAAATATATTTTCTTCACAAATAAAATGTATATCTTGAATTTTCTGGGAATAGCCTCTAATGACCTCTTTATTCTGTATGAATTTTGCTGAATTTTATGTAACTGCTAAACCATAAGGGATATACAAAAACTTACTTTAGAGGAAATGTAGATCTCATTAAAACACACAGTTTATTACATATGCATCTTTTCGTGGTGTTGACCATTTTTCAAATATTTCTTGCTTTTGGTTTTAGTTTTAAAATACTTTAACCTTTCTCATATAGGAATTTAATAGCTCCTGGCAAAGTAAAAAAATGGATTTCATCCTCACCACAACCAGCTTTTAAAAGATTTGACTATCGCTTTAGCCTATTTTATTCCCTATTTCCCTTCTACTTACAAGAAAGCAAGTAATAAGATAATTTCTGCTAATGTTTATCTCAATTAGCATGAAGCAGATAGAAGAATAAGCTTTTTTTAACAGAATTTGTTATCCAATATGCAGAGAAAAGCATGTGAATGTAACACATCAGATTTTTTAAACAGATGTTTTAGGTCTTCCTTAATTCAGTATTAATCACTTCTAAACAGTTTTCTGAATTCTTTTATACACCCTCATATCAGTGTCAGTATGTTACACAGAATATGGAAACAGTATCTACATGAGAAAATAAATTAAGGATTAAAATCTCCTTACAGATCCTACATTAATATCACATTAGTAACAAAAAATGTATTCGAGCATTTTGTTACAAGTCAGTGGGTTTCTGATAATTGTGATATAACAAACTAACATTCTATGCTCTTGCTTCTTCATATTGCTCTCACTTGATACAGAGACCTTATCAAGTGCATTTAGAGAAAATAGCTGAAAAACCGGAGAAAGACACCTTGAATTTAGTCATCATATCAGCTGCTCTGTTGTCCACAAATAATAATGGAGTTTTTGTTGGTTTTATTACCTAACCAAAAAGCATTTCAACCAAATAACCTTTCTGGAGCACTCATTAGCTGCAATTACCTCTGCTTCAATACAAGAAGTTGTTGCTATTGATTGCCTTTGGTTGATCCATAATATGGCTCTACCATAGATTTATCACTGTACCATTTATCAGGGCGGTGGACGAAGCGGCATCTAGGTGGGTTTTCTTCGGGTTCTGTGGTTTCCCCTAGCACTCATTCCACCAATTTCTCCATCATCACCTTTCCTATCATCCATTTTGCATACTTTTCATTCTGTGGTTTCCCCTAGCACTCATTCCACCAATTTCTCCATCATCACCTTTCCTATCATCCATTTTGCATGCTTTTCATATTATCCATTTCCTTCACGCTCATGTCCGGCTATGGCTGAGCACTTTTACCAGGTTCTCCATTCTGTGATTTTGTGCCGTTGGTTCCCTGACAGGCTTCTGACCCCTAGGCATCCGTTTATAAGTTAGCCAGGGGGTGTGTCAACCCTACAAATACGGGAAGGGTAAGCTGCCTATGAACAAATGAACAAACCATTTATCAGTAGCATAGCTGAAAAATATTATGAGGGGGTTTAAGTATAAGGATACATTTTTTAAATAATTTTATAAAATCAAATGATAGACATGAATAAATCCTGAGTTAAAATATTTTTAAAAAATAAATTTTATGTTAATAGATTAAGGTGCATCAATTGGAATTTCATTTTATTTTGCTATTACTTTTTACATTTTTAGCAAGGGTGCTTTAAACCCCCAAAACTTGTTGCTCTTCTTATGATTTGATAGCCCCCAAAATCTGCATCCTATAGCAATCTAAAACCTCTGGTTTTTACTGATACTTGAATTTGATGGAAGAAGCTATACACTGAAACACTTCTCTTTAATCCACATCTCTTGTAGAATTTCTAGACTTTGGGACAAAACAGCAACAATGCATATTAAATCTGGCATTAAGCATCAATTGCCTCTATAGGGCATAGAATGGTCACTTTCTTTGACTTAAGTCACATCTTATTTTAGCATTGGGGTTGACACTGGGCTGCAGCTCTCCATTCCAAACCTGTGAAGTATTTTCTTTGCATATGCTTTCTGTCTTATCTTGATGCTCTCATAAGAAGGTTCTGAATCTCAGTACCAAGAAAGAAGTTTGCTGTTTTGGCTGTGGTCTTTTTTTTTTATGGTGCTTAATATTCGCTTTTACTGCAAATGACACTATAGCAATGCACGTGATCTTGAATCTTGTTCACAGCTCTCTGATCAATGTTTCAGAAACCGGAGGCCACACTCTGGATATGCCAAGTCATGTCTGAGACAATCAACAATATCTGCAACATGATGCAATACAATAGAACACAATGCAAAACAATTGAAGGACAAGAATCGCTGCACACTGTCTGCATTTTGAAGATGCCATCTGCATCCTACTGCAGACACATACAATAAGACACTGTATGTTCCATTTCTATGTGTCATGTCTTAAGAAACATCATTCCATCACTACCAGGACATTTGAATAAGAACGAGCTGGATCGAAAGTATCTGGATGAGTCCAAAGAATTCAATTTAAATGGTAAGTACATAACTTACACTGAGTAACAGATTTATTAACTATGTAACAAAGGAACATATGTGATATAAACATTTCTTGCAAAACTAGCATTATTGATTTTAGTGCAGCAAATTTAGATATGTCCTGTAGCGTACTTACTTATTTTTCCAAGTAACTACTATATTTGGTTTCATAAAGTGATTTCTCAATCCAATGGCCTCAATGGTTGCTCTCGTGTTGCAGGGTTGCAATCTCTGCAACATACCATTATTTGTATCATTTTCTGCTACACTCAGTTCACTAAGGTGTATATTATGAAGCAATCAAGCTATTTAATGCTCTCCCCAGTATTCTCAAAGAAAATGTTGGGAATTTCAGGGCTTCTAAGGCTTCTCTTAAGGAGTACCTTTGCAATAAATCATTTTACTCTGTAGATGAATATTTAAGTGACAAATTTGTCTGACAATACCATAATAATCATTGTATTTATAAGTATTATACTGTATTGCATGTTGTGTATATTAGTGTACGGGTGTGTGTGTGTGTGTGTGTGTGTGGGTGGGTGGGTGGGTGGGTGGGGGGTGGGGGTGGGTCGGTGGGCGGGCGGGCGCGTGTGTTGTTTATATTCAAATTAAACTGATGTATACTTTGACTTGCTAGAATGTGACAAATGAATTTTTTAGTATTTAGCAATGACACAAGGTCTGTAAAGCCTGATGCTTTGATATTTTACTCTCTAGTACATAATTATAAATGTTTGCATTGTAAATTCTATAGCATATTTATAAATATGTATTGTAATTTGTTGACATTTATGAAGAGTATGTAATGCAATAATCATATTTTAGTTTTATATAATTACTAGTAGTAACTATTATGTCGATAATTAGAAAACTAACATCTGACATTACATCAGTGTTACATATAATAAAATTATATTTATACATTTTAACACTAATCTTTGATACTCTATGTTTTTATGTGCAAAAAAAAAAAAAAAAAAAGGAAGTACATATGCTTTTATAGAGCACATTTAGTATAGTGCAGTGGCGTACAGGCCTCAAAAGTAAATGGTGTGATTATATGTCTATTCTGCTGTTTTTGTAACTGGTGCTTTTAGCACTAGAACTTTATACTTTTTTTTTTTTTTTTCCTTTGTAGTATATAAACATATGTATACGTGTATATCCCTTGACATGTTCTATGTTCAGTGGTTTCCTGGACTAAACAAACTTACAGAATACTCTCTAATCTAATCTAAAAACTATATCCTTTAGTCTAATGACTAAATTACACAATTGTATAGGACACAAATTGCTCTAATTACATTATCTGC
Source organism: Hymenopus coronatus (assembly GCA_030762935.1). Lineage (NCBI taxonomy): Eukaryota > Metazoa > Arthropoda > Insecta > Mantodea > Hymenopodidae > Hymenopus > Hymenopus coronatus. Next base: position 64,394,317 of record CM060898.1, on the reverse strand, counting down.
TTCATCAGGTTTACAGGCTACAGCTATCCTAAGAACTCTAAATTCAGAAGCAAGCATTTTGAAACCACATTCTACACTCTTTCTGGCTCTGCTTAGCCTATAGCTAAAAGTTCTCCTTTCATTTGTGAGTTCTCTTCGAGGATAGGATCTCATGATATGCTTCTGTAATGGAAAAGTTTCATCCCCATGAAAAAATAAGGAAATGGGGAACAGTGATCAACATCAGGGGGGGTCAGTATATTCACTGCACCCTGTTGAAGGTCTCTTCCTAAAGCTGGGTTTTGCAGCACTCCACCATCGCTATTTCTCCCATAATCATCAGCATCTATAGCAATAAGCAGCCTGTCTACATCAGCAAAAACTAATAGAATAATAGAAAAATACCCCTTATGGGACAATGAATTTGAATGTTTTTCATCTATGGCACCAATACAGTTAGGTATATTTTAGAGTTCCAAATATCTTTTGGAAATGGTCTCCCATAGTGGCTTTGAGTGTACAGGCCTAGGCTCAGGTTGAAGTGTCGGCCATATTGCAAGATATACCTCTTCAACAATTTTACTGATTTTGTTTGACCTCTTTTAAATGAAAGCTGAAGCAACTAAAGCTGCGCCAATACCTGAAAATAAATGGTCGTGATGAATAATAAAAATAATAATAATGATAATAATGATAATAATAATAATAATAATAAATACAGAATATTAATAATAGTTAATAATAGTGTTTATTTCCATTGCAGTGGAGACCTATAAAGATAAATGGAGGAACTGCAATAACTGTTGGTCCAGATATTTAAGGAAAACTCCTGCCTGTGGTTCAGATTATCTTACAGACTACCTAACAAAACCAAGAAGGCAAATTGGAAACTGAGAAAATTTGTATATAGAACAACATTTAGCCCAACAGAACAACCTCCATCTCCGTCCTTGGTAGAAGAATACAGTGACGAGGAATATATACCAGAAATAATGCAACTACTAGCTCCAATAAGAGCCAAAAAAGAAAAGTTTCCAAAGAGAATATTGACCACATATTTTCTTCATATCTACAGATGAAAATAAAATGCACTGTTGAAGCAGAGTCTGATAACCCAAATTTGTTGTTTTAAAAAGCCTGCTACTGGACCTAGGTAAATTGTCATCTGCCACTAAAAGAGCATTAAAATTGTTTGTACAGCAGAAAGTGAACAATATGCTGTATGGATCAACCACCAATGCTGAAAATAATTCTAATACTAGTACCCATGTCTATCCATCAAATTCTGTATACGCTAGTTGAGAGCCTGGCACCTCCACCATTGTAGTTTGCAATGCATTTAGTAGTAGAATAAGAAGAAGGTGTTGACTCTGATGGACTTAGAGAGCAATGGGTGTTGTTTAAATAAAAGAATTTAGAAAAACTTAACATATTTATTTCAATGTTACCTCATGACTATAAGAACAGGACATAGAAAGACGCACATCCAGTTTCATAGTCGGAAGTGCCAACATAAGTAAAAATTAACTTTACTTTGTTATGAAACAAAAACAAAACACAGGTTAAAATTACCAGCTAACATTCTAACACACCCACCTAATTTAAACCTGTTCCACACACAAATCGCTCACTAATTTTCAATGTTTAACAATAGGTAAGGCTTTTGTCATAACATCAGCCACTAACTCATTAGTGTTAACTTGATCCAATTCCATATACCCTTTTCTAACATTTTCTTTGATAAAAAGCCTTCTTATATTGATGTGCTTGTTGTGCTTATGAGATCCCTCATAATACACAATGCACCATTATTATCATTGAAAATTTTCACACAGATCTTTCCTAAACCTCGCATCTCAAATGCATTTCTGACATACAGTGATTCTTTGGTACCTTCAGTAAGTCCTAAATATTCTGACTCAGTGCTTCATAATGTTACAGTCTTCAGTAGCTTAGATTGCCATGTAAAAACAGAACCACCTAGCTTTATCACATATCCAGTATGAGAAAAGCCTTTTTACTTTCTCTTCACATACTATGTACATAGTGTATAGAGAAGGTATTGCATTCCACCCAAAATTTGATACTGAGATTTCACCGGAAATACATGTTTTGGGTCCCCCTGAATCCAAAAAAGGCATTTATAGTAAAAGGTCCATGTGTGTGTGTGTGTGTGTGTGTGTGTGTGTGTGTGTGTGTGTGTGCGTGCGTGCGTGCGTGCGTGCGTGCGTGCGTGCGTGTGTGTGTGGACAAAAACAAAAAGACTGTTGAATACCAAGCTTGGTGTTTAAGTTTGGTATCTTCCAAGGATGCGACACAAAGATTTTCAAGAAAATCCCCCCATCCTCAACTACCCTTTTTTTGAAAATTTTGATTTTCTTAAAAATGGCTCTAATGATTTTGATTTAAATATTGTATATTAAAGATATTTACCTGACAAATAAAATGCATAACTTGAATTTTCTGGGAATAGCCTCTGAAGACTACTTTAATCTGGATGAATTTTATGGAATTTTGCATAACTGCTAAACCGTAAGAGATGGACAAAAACTTACCACACAAAAAATGTAGAACACTTTAAAACACACAATTTATTTTATAACATTTTTTTTCGTGGAGTTGATCGTTTTTTTAGATATTCCTTGTTTTTGGTTTCAGCTTTGAAAAACTTATACTTTTCTCATACAGGAATTTGTCATCTCCTGTCCATACAAACAAAGGAACTTCAGTCACATAGCAACCAGCTTTTGACTATCACTTTAACCTATGGTACTCCCTTATTTCACTTCTACTTACAAGGAAGCAAGTAATAAGACTATTTCTGTTAATTTTTTCTCGATTAGCATGAAGTAAATAGAAGCATTAGCTTTTTAACAATAATTTGTTACAGAGATGTAGAGAAAGTCATGTGAATGGAACACATCAGATTTTTTCTCATCACATACATAAGAGGCATCAACAAAACATTCAACATTTAAACGTCCTTTTCTAGTGAATACAAGGCCATAATTCTTGGTCCCACAAATATGTCTTAACACTCATTTATCAGCTGACCAGTGTTCATTACCATGACATTTCTTGTAATGACTAAGTTTACGTACATTATACATTAAATCAGGTCTGGTGGAAATTGCTAAATACATCAAGGATCCTATCAGCTCTTGATATGGAATTTCCTCAATTTTGATTTCTAACTTTGGTAAGTCACAACTTGAGTGTACTCTTTGGATAATAGTCTACCATATTGAATTTATGCAATAAGTCTGACATGTGTTCACTTTGGTCTAGTTTCAAAATAGCTATCTCTTTGTTGTAATTCACTCTTATAGACAATTTTTTAGTTGGCCTAGAATCTTAACTTCATACTTCTTTGCTAACAAAGTATAAAGTCTCTCTTTTTCGCAAAGCCAGTTAGTGAAAACAAATAAGTCATCGTCTAAGATATAGATAGTAGTAGCACTTTCTTTCTTAAGAAACAGACATGGATCACACACAGATTGTGTAAATCCTAACTCTCTTAAGAAATCTCTGATACTGTCATTCCATGCATGACTAGCCTGTTTTAAACCATAAAGGCTCTTTTTCAAGGCACACACTTTACTATCAACAGCAAAGTCATCAGGTTGTTGTATACAAATAATTTCACACAGAGCATCGTTTACAAAAGCAGTGCTAATGTCTATATGTTCCATATCAAAGCTCAACTCGTTAGATATAGCAATAATCAGTCTTAATGTTTGTTTCTGGTCGAACAACTGGAGAGTAAGTTTCTTGGTAATCAATATCTTTCTTTTGAGAAAAACTTTCAGCTATCAGTCTGGCTTTATGATGCTCCTAATTACCAGATGCATCCTTTTTGACTTTAAAGACCATTTACTTTTAACAATATTTTGTTACTTAGGCCTCTCCAATTAGGGACCCAGGTTGATCTAATTCAGTTCGAATTAAAATTCTTAAAGATGTTCCTAGTATTCCTGCTCATGCACCAAAAATAAAATAAAAGTAGTTCTCACACATACTTTTTTATCAATGCATTGTGTTCCTCTTCCATTGTTTGTCTCCAATCAAGATCCTTCATTGTTTCTGAAGCAGAAGAGGGAACAGTATCAATTGCACTTAAGGCTACACAAAATTTGTTTCATGATGATCAAGCCAAGTGTGGGCTCACCTTTCCCTCCGAGGTCTATCTAGTATTTCCACCTTATTCTCGCTATCTTCATTGTGATCGTTATTGTCCATGTTTTCTACATTTTCAGCCTCAGCAGTGACTTCCCATTGTGGGATCAGTTCTACAAACTCAGAGATTTCATCAGTTCCATCTAGGACACAACCCAGCCTTTTTTCATCAAAGATTACATATCTATATACATTCACAAGGCCTGGTTGCTTTGGGTCAGCTAGTGTATACCCTTTTGATCCCTCACAGTATCCTATCATTATTTTCTCTTCAAACTTTGGATCAAATTTTTTATGTTTCACTTTGGGTATCATAGACATTGCTTTACATCCATACACATGGATATTAGACAAATCTATCCTTTTACTAGTCCATATTTCTAGAGGTAACTTATCAAGTGCTATAGCGGGACTCCTATTTTTGAGATAAATTGCAGTATTTACAGCCTCTGTCCAATTTCTCTGTTCCAACTTTGCCTTAAAAAGCACAGCTCTAGCATGTTCAACACAAGTTCTATTAAGCCTTTCAGTGACTCCACATTGTTCTGGTGCACATAGGACAGTAAATTCCATAACAATGCTGTTGTCTTTACACAGCTGCTTCATTTCATCACGATCATATCAGATCTAAATCTTTTGATTTTACAATCCATCTGATTTTCTACCATACACTTAAACTCTTTGAACTTAGATATACATTCCCTTTTTCTTTTTAGAAAATAAACAAAGCTCATCCTGGCATGATCATCTGTGATTGCAACGAAGTACGTTGCTCCAACATAAATCACATTATCTCTCTCAGGAACACATACATCACAATGAATTAATTCCAGCACACCATTTACCCTAGTTGCAGCTTAAGAAAATGGCAATTTATTATGTTTCTGTTTCACACAAGGGATGCAAAGTTTCTTTTCAGATTTAGTAAAGGATATTCCATCTGCCAGTTTTGGCAATTTTGACAAGTCTTGAAGATTTAAATGTCCCATTTTTTGATGCCTAGTTCTTCAGAATAATTAGAGGATAACAAAGCAGTATTCTCAACTCTTACAGATTTACAAACATTACCATACACTGTAGCAGAGGAATTACCATCTTTATCTAAGTTATAAATTCCATTTACAACACTTCCAGTTAGCATGCTTTCACCTTGAATTTCTATACTATCCTTGGGAAACACATTGACTCCTCTATCATTAAACATAAGTATATTACGCTTGCTAACTATTTGATGTACTGACATCAAATTGGCTGCACTATTTGGGCAAAACATTACATTTGAAATGGTAGCATTTGTTTCACCCATGTTGTTAATATTCAAAGTAACATCACCAATACCTTTACATTTCATAATTGAGTTGTCAGCTATTAATATCTCCCGAGGTTGACTATCATCAATAAAGTTTGCTACTACATTTTTTATAAATAAGCATGGAACTGCATCACCTATCTTAAAATCTAATTTTGACAAAAATTCTCCAAACATTTTGTTCCCACAATGTGAAGCCTATAGTTTAGTCCATAAAGACTTCATTTGAACTTACATTCTTTCTGGGAACTCTGCATTTAGGTTGCTGCTTATATATGGCTTTTTTAAGTTTTCCATATAAAAATACTGAACAGACTTGAAACTGGATGAGATGAATTTTCTCATTTGCTGCAACACTGAGGACGGATTGAACAATAGCCAGCATTGTTACAGGGTTAAATGTCTAATTGTAATTGATTTCAAATCACTGTGAGAATCCTTTCACAAGAAGTTTAGTTTTAAACTTGCCAAATGAACCAACAGGATTTGCCTATATTTTGTATACCTACTTATGCTAGCTCCTCTATGTAATTCTTTTATGGTTCATGTTGTATTTTTTTTTTCCAATGTTTTCCTCTCTGAATCCATTGCATACTTTCAGTGTATTCACTGTCTGGGCTGAACAGTAAGCCTAAATTCTTCACCACTTATGACAAAAAACCTCAACTAGTATAATGTATCTTCAAAATGTTTAGGCCAGGTATCCTTAACTGACTGCATTGCTATGTGCAAGGTCACATAGATCATGATAGTTGCGCCAGGATAGCTGTGCACTTTAAGCTATTCATTTTCAGTAGTACACAGTTGTGAAACAAACATGTTGGAAGAAGGGACATCCATTAGGCACCAAAGCCCGTTAATTTGTAATTATGGGAAGAGTGTTTTCTATTTACTAAAAAGGGAGGAGTACTCATGTGCTGTATGTGGTAAAGCCTTGAACATCAAATGAAATTTCCACCTACAATGGCATTATTCTTCCCAGTATTCAAAATGAGTATGTAAAATACAAAGGAGAAGAATGAACCACAAAAGGATGCTCTTGTGACTCAGCCTAAACTCTTTATAGAAGTTTTCCCCAATGAAGGTTTTCCTGACTGCAAAATCTTGCTGCCAGAATGTTAAGTATATTTAGGATGGCATACATTTGTGAGCAGGCATGTTTGCTCATGAAGATAAGAAATCTAACTACAAAATTTAATGTTGAACCGTAATCTTCAATCTATCTTTTGCCTCTTAGTTACACCTAATCTTGAAAAGTTAGTAAAGGGAAAGCGAATCCAGATGTCAAAAAAGAAGTGGCGGTGAATAGGAGATGCATGCAAGTGTTTTATTCAAATATGCAAGTGTTTTATTTGCTGAAGTTAGCTATAATCTCTTATACAAGATCTTTTTGAAACACATAGTTTGTCAATTTTTTTTTTTTTTTTTTTTTTTAGAGTTCCCCATTTTTACTTTCTTTAGCCCGTAAGTGTAATGTATATATTAGATAGAGAAGGTATTATGTTCCACCAAAACATTTTATATCGAAATTTCACTGGAAATACACGTTCTGAGGACCCTTGATTCCACAATAAAATCATTTTTAGAAAAAAATCTGTACATGTGTGTATGTGTTTACATGCACACATGTGTGTGCGTGGACAGATAACTCAAAAACGAAAAGTCGGTTAATACCAAACTTGGAATTTAAGATCTGTACTTCCAAGGATGCAACACAGTTTTTCAGAAAAATCCTCCTATCCACAACTACCCTTTACATAGTACATTTTTTGAAAATTTCGATTTTCTCAAAATTGGCTCTAACGATTTTGATTAAAACATCATATGTTTAAGTTACTTTTATTTCAAACAAAATGCATATCTTTAATTCTCTGGGATAAGCCTCTGAAAATCTGTTCATTCTGAATGTTTTTCGTATAACATTCAACTCTTATGTATGAGATAAAGAGAGACTTATTGTACAGAAAATGTTCATGTAGTTAAACACACAATTTATATCATATAAGTTTTTATTGCAATGTTAACCATTCCCAAGATATTACATGTTTAGTTTCAATTTTAAATTACTTAAACTTTCTGAAATGGGAAGTTATCTTTTGTTTTACTCCTAGCTTTGGAAAGAGAACTGAATTACAATTGTTTTTCATAGGAGAGCTTTTAAAAGATTTGACTAATGCATTAGCCTAATGTATTCCCTTATTTCCCTTCTACTTATAAGGAACTAAGTAATGAGACCATTTCCAGTATTTTGATTAGTAGGTATTATTTAGACAGAAGAATAACCCTTTGTATAAATTGTTTGTTTGGAAAACAGATAGAGAAAGTTATGTGAATGGAACATATCAGATTTTTTAGATATGTTGTTGGTTTCAGCTTTAAAACACAAATTTTTCTCAAATGGGAATTTGTCATTAATACTTCATTTTTTACTTTCTCCATATGCACTATGTACATAGTGTATAGAGAAAGTATTGCACTCCACCAAAAATTCGATACCGAGATTTCACGGAAATATATGTTTTAGGGTCCCCAATATCCAAAAAAAGCATTTTTACAAAAAGGTCCATGTGTGTGTGTGTGTGTGTGTGTGTGTGTGTGTCCGTGTGTCTGTGAACATGATAACTCAAAAACGAAAAGTCGGTAAAATACCAAACTTGGTTTTTAAGTTTAGTATCTTCCAGGGATGCGACACAAAGATTTTGAAAAAAATCCCCCCACCCCCAACTACCCTTTACATGCAAATTTTTTCGAAAATTTTGATTTTCTCAAAAATGGCTCTAACGATTTTGATTAAAATTTCGGATATTAAACATATTTACCTGACAAATGAAATGTATATCTTGAATTTTCTAGGAATAGCCTCTGAAGAGTAGTTTATTCTAGATGAATTTTACTACATTTTGAATAACTGCTAAACCGTAAGAGATGGACAAAAACTTACTACACAAAAAATGTAGAGCACTTTAAAACACACAATTTATGTTATATACATTTTTTTCGTGGAGTTAGTCGTTTTTGTGACATTCCTTATTTTTGGTTTCTGCTATGAAAAATGTATACTTTTCTCATACAGGAACTTGTCAACTCCTATCCATATAAACAAAGGAACTTCATTGACATAGCAACCAGCTTTTGACTATCACTTTAACCTACGGTTGTCCCTTATTTCGCTTCTACTTACAAGGAAGCGAGTAATAAGACTATTTCTGCTAATTTTTTCTGATTAGCATAAAGTAAATAGAAGTATAAGCTTTTTAAGAATTATTTGTTGCAGGGATATGGAGAAAGTCATGTGAATGGTACACATCAGATTTTTTTACTTCTGGCCATGCAAAGGGAACTGAATTTCAATCACATAGCAATCAGCTTTTAAAAGATTTGAGTATCACTTTAGCCTAGATTATTCCCTTATGCTGCTTTTACTTACAAGGGAGTAAGCATTCTGCTATTGTTTATCTTGATTAGGATGAAGAAAATAGAAGAATAATTTTTTGTAGATGTGGTAACAGCACTCTTGGCAGTGAAAGTGAAAGGCGAGTCTTACTCATTTTCTGTGAAAAGTCACATCAAGCCTTTGGCTAGCTATATCAAATGCTGATACCTAGATGTTTTTATCTACCTATAACTTAGTTGTAACCCCAGATAACTAACAACGAATAGATGGTTAACTCAATGTTAAAAAACTGGTCTCACATTCCAATTCCAGTGTTCAGCGCAGGCATAAAAATTTCACAGACTACTCAATCACCAAAGAAGCATCCTGCCCTGCTCACTTTCCAGACCATCCACTCCAGGATTTCACCAGTATTCTCAAGTTTACAGCCAGATCAGAAATCTTACAAGCAATTCTAGCTTCTTCTATAAAGCGCGCTCCAAAGTTCTTTTACCGCTCCAAAGCTTCTGATCTGATTACATTCTTGGGAAAAACTTTATTTGCTGTTATTCCATTGCCTACTTGAGAATTCTTGGTTTGTATGCCACTTTCCATTTATTCTTATATGCAATAAATATATATTCAACAATAGATATCAGTGATAGTCAGAGCCTATTTAACAAATGGACATTCCTATACATTTGTTCTTCCTTTTCTTTCCTTATTTGCTTATCTTTAAAAGTGGAGAGCTCTTGGAAGGAAAATGTATCAAAATAAATTACACTATAGTAATGCTAAAACAATATATTTTGACTCTTAAAGTCAATCAGAAGTGTACAATATTACTTAAAAGCTGTGAGTGACAAAACCCAGGGAAAGATTACATAACTTTAAGAATTACAAATATCATGTGATATATAACCAGAAAGGAATATAAATTATCTACTCACAGCAAAAATAGCATGAAATGAACAATTTAAAAGCAAAATAAAATCAATACAACCACTTATGGCTTACACCTGCAGATACCTTTATATTAATAAGATAAATTTAAATATTTACCATTATGAATCATACACTATTATCCTATCATCTAGACTGTAGAAGCTTAAAATATCTATAAATTTACTTCGGAAAAGTCTATGTTTATTTAGGATATGTGACATGGATATAAAACTACCACATAAAGTGTTGGAATGATTATGGTGTGAAATTTTAATCCATCATTGGCAACTTTCACTAAATGTAAATTAAAAAAAAAACAAACAAAAAAACAACTATAAATTTATAAACCGTAAATTGGGATTTATTTTACTAAAATTTTTGCATTAGTATGACTACAATTAAAAGTATATATTAACACTCTTAGCATGTTATTAGGTATGTTACATGCAAATACATGAGGTGTGAACTGAGACATTAGTATTCAGGGCATATTTTATTATTACTTCTGTGGCATATCTAACAATTATTTTCAGTGTTAAAACATCTTCTTTTGGATTATGAAGGTTTAGAAAGAAAGATACCTCATATTTGAAATGGCTAAACATACCAGAGGAGAGTATCAACTTATAAGGCAAATAATTTGGCTCACTGATGGGGTGAAGTAAGCCTATAACAAGCTAAGGAAGCACACAAAAAGCATTTTTAGTTGAGGTGCTTAGTGTTTAACTCACTTCCAATCTCATCATTAACATGTGTTAAAACAACAAAGAGATACTGACAACTCAACTTAAAAAAGTATGCAGTACTTACTTTATATATGTAATAACTAAATGCTACAGCAAAATACAAGGACATGTAGAGGTATAGGAGGTAAATTAATGAAGGTAACAAATAAACATATATGAAAATTCTAAATATTATGGGGTATTAATTACTCTGAACTATTTATTCTTCTGTAGAGAAAAATGAAATACTAGCCCATAATTTTTCTTGTTTTTATTAAATATTAATTGTAAATGCCAATATTTCCTTCAATTCTTCATTTCTGAAGCCAAAATTGCAAGTTTGTGGAGAAAAATCAAACCACATAAAGTTTTAAGCTATCAGTTATACTTTGATTAAAAGGAAATTTAGATACCTGAAGGTATGTTACATTGTAAGAAGACTCCAAAGAGCCATTTCAGAGAATAAAGTACATTTATAAAATAATACAGATTGAGTCGACAAAATACTCTATGGCTTCACGTACCTAAACTTTATTCCCGAATAAACTTTAGATATGTGAGTCTGGTCGACTCAATCTGTATTATATTATAAATTAATGCAGTACTTCACATAGTCAATTCCAATTAGTTTTTCAAAATAAATTACATGTTAAACTTAACATTCATTTTGCATAATGAATGTTGTACATCAGATTCATGACAAAGTCGCATAAAATCTGAAAAATTGTCGTATAGTGTTTAAAAGTATTAAAAGAACAACAATTCAATGTTTTCATTTGTAAAATACAAATGGTTTTAATTAGATGGCTTTCAGTTTTCTTCCAAACAGAATAAACGCACCTGGATTTTAAAGTTACATGAAGATGACACAGTTATCATGTTGGTAATATTACAAACAATAATTTGCTAGTAAATAGATGCATCTATACATTAATATTAGATATATACCTCTTTAATCTTAATTTGGACACAATAACTGTCTTCATCAAATGTAGTATATTGCACATATCCTTCCATACTTTTTTCTCTGATACACACATGGGCATAACCAGAGAAGGGTTTTGGAGGTTGGAAGTCTTTAAAAAAAGAAAAAAAAATAAATAATGGCAAATTATAGTGGTCAAAGACTTCATTGATACCAATCCAGTACATTTGAAATATCAAAAAACAGATCCATGTATGTATTTACATTATACAGGGGCTTCAACTAACCCTGATCTCACAATAATTTCAGAGGATTTAAAAAATAGCACCACTAGGAAAGTTCTGGAAGATGGCGGCAGTACACAAAGAACTATCATTACTACTACTAACACCAAGAAAACTACAATGAAAACACATTGTTCTTGGAATTTTAAAAAAGCTAAATGAAACAGGTTCACAGCATTGACTGAATTGGATAAGGTCGACATTATCTGAAATCCAAATATGCTGATAACAAATTTTAATAACAAAGTCCTGAAAGCAGCCAGAAAACAATTCCACTTGGGAGACCAAAAAAATATATGCCCTTTTGGAGTAAGGAACTAGAAATGCTAAAAATAAAAACCAAGGAGGGCAGAGATAAGGCACAGACAACAAAAAGTCAGAAGATATTTACACAATGGAGAAAATCTAGCACTATATATAAAAGAGAATTAATCCAATCAAAAAGAAAAAGCTTTAATAAATTTCTAATAAAAATAGACTATAGAGTTAGAAACACTAAAGTATATAAGTATATAAACGCTATTACTGGAAATGTTGTAAACAGTAACAAAAACATATATATGACGAAGGGCAAAAAAGAAATGCTCAATATCAAAGACATAGCAAATGTCTTTGTTCAATATTATAAGCAGATTAGCAAACTACAAAACGACTTGTCAAAAGAAAATAGGAGAGTAAAACAGACCAATTTAACAAATACCAAAAAACTTCCTTCTTCACCCTTGGATGCACAATTTAGTCTACAGGAATTGGAACAAGCGACTAAAATGCTGAAAAATAAAAAACAACCAGTTTCTGATCATATGCATCCAGAGTTTGTTAAACACTTTGGAGTCAAAGCCAAAGAACTGCTGTTAAAGATAATAAATAAAATATGGGGTGGAAAAGAGGCTATCCCAACCATAATGAAAAAAGCAACCACTGTACCAATTCCAAAGAGTGGGAAATCCTTATATGACCCCAGTGATTACAGATCAATAGCACTTATGTTCAATCATGGCAAAATCAATGGACAGAATGGTCACAAATAGATTGTTGGTCTTCTTGGAAAACAACAATCTTCTTACAAAAGAACAAGCTTGGTTTAGAAGACATTATTCTCTACAGTACATCAGACAGTCAGAGTTTATGAAGACATCAAAAGTAAAATAAGTAATAATATGTCAGTGCTAGCAGTATTTGCTGATTTCAGAACAGCATTTGATCCAATATGGAAAGAAAAACCAAACAAAAAATTGATACAGCTGAAACATCCAAAAAGGATAGTAATTTGGTACTTAAGACTTATGGATCAAAGAACGATCTCAGTTAAATGGAAAGACACATTATCAAAGTACATTCAAATTAAAACTGGATTAGCCAGGCACTGATTCCAAATGAAATGAAATGGCATGTTATTTATGGATGCTCTTTAACTGCTGTGTTCTCAGCATTCCATTCTAAACTGGGCATGAAAGACCGCTTAATTTTGCTCAGAGGGCTCTTTATCAGGTTTGAGGTGGTTTTTATGTGCCGTAAATCTATGACAGGGACCCATGGCTTTACTTCCCTTCCAAAGGAAGCCATGCTAAGGATTTTTATGCCCGAAAAAATCCAGCCCTATATTGTTTAATATGTACATCAATGATGTACAACCAGCAGAAGAGAAATTATCAACATGGGCAAAAATGAACAATATGAACATTAACACAGATAAAACTAAATATCAAGTATATTCCATGAAACACCTAAACAAAAATGAAAAAAAAATGTAAATATTGAAACAAATAACCAAAGAATTGAATACATTAATAAATTTATATACTTAGGTATCACTTTTGACAGAAAACTGACCATGAAAGATCATGTCAAAAATCTCATAAAAAGTAAACAGCAGAGGAAGTATTTTAAAAAGATTAGCAGGTTCAAAATGGGGCAGCTTAATTGATGTGCCAAAGAAGACATATAATGCCTATGTAAAGCCAGTACTAAGGTAGGGAGGAGAACTACTGGTATCTGCAAACAAAGAAATAATAAATAAATTAGAAGTAAGCCAAAATAACTGCTTAAGAATGGTGACTGGCACAGTTAAAATAATGCCTGGGCCTGTGCTGCTTGCTGGCACCACAAGCTGTTCAACTGCATGTCAAATTTAAATACACATGGTTTCACACATTGCCCTGCACAAACAAATTGAAAACACAGGTAAATAATAAGACTTATTTAGAACAAAACTATAATTATTTAAAAATAACTGAAAAATGTGCACCAAATCCAACCAGAACAAACCCTATTGATTGTATAAGCATAGAAGTTGATCTGAACCTAAACAAAAGTAGTGAAAAGACTGCCTCTGTGGTCGAGTGGTCAGCGAGCTGACTTCTCACCCGAAGGTCCTGGGTTCGATTCCCGGCTGGGGCAGAGAATTTTTCTTTAACCAGATTTATTCCCTATCTCCCACAGAGTCTGGAAGTATGAATGTGAGAGTGAATGTGCATGTGTAATATATAATAATGATTAACCTAATGTTCTAACCTACAGTAATACGAGTTGTTTCACAAGTCAAAGCCCCCGATATGACCATTGAAGTTAAAGCAATACAAGTTATACAAATGAAACATTAAAAAAAAAAAAAAAAAAAAAAAAAAAAAAAAAAAAAAAAAAAAAAAAAAAGTAGTGACTTACCTGAGTTATGTAAATCTACACATTGGAAGACTTAGAACTACGCTATTCTGAGACAGAATGGTTTAGAATCTATACTATGGCTCAGCTGATAAAATAGGTAACAATGTGGGTGGAGATATATACTCCAAATATTTCTCCCACTATTTTACATTGCCACCATCATGTACAAACTTTGCTGGAGAGGTGCCTTAAAATTGCCTTATAGCAACTGACAAGAAGATTCTTGTGCAGCCATTGAATCGACTGATATTAAAGAAATAAGATCACAGTATAAAATACTTTAAACTAAATTCCAAAAAATAATCTTGAAGTGGGTCTCAGCACATATCGGGCTTACTGGGAATGAACTGACAAATGTGCTGGCAAAAAAGGGTCCAAACCCACAAAATAAGTTCGCATAAATGAAAAACCTGATGTGTTACACTCACATGACTTTCTCTAGCTGCTCTATAAAACTCCTACAAAAGATTATTCTTCTTTGTACACAATGCTAATCAAGATAAATGTTAGCAGAATGTTATTCCTTAGTTCCTTATAAGTAGAAGGGAATAAGGAATGCACTATGCTAAAGTGATTGTCAAATGTTTTAAAAGCTATTGTTATGCAATTGTCATTGCAAATCACTTCTTTGCTTGGCCAGGAGTATAACAAAAGAAAAATAGACACTTCCTGTGTGAGAAAAGTTTAAGTACTTCACAATTGAAACCAATACAAGGAATATTGCAAAAACGGTTACCTCCACAACAAAAACATAAAGGACAAAAATTGTGTGTTTTGTCATGAGGTACATTTTTTGTGCAGTATGTTTTTTTCTATCTCTTACGGCTTAGCAGTTAAACAAAATTCAGCAAAATTCATCCAGGTCTTCAGAGGCTATTCCCAAAAAATTCGAGATATACATTTTATTTCGGACATAAATAGCTTTAATATACAGGATTTTAATCAAAAGCATTAGTGCCATTTTTAAGAAAATCAAAATTTTCGAAATTTTTTCCATGTAAAGGGTAGTTTGTGGTGGGGGGATTTTTTTTGAAAATCTAAACCTAAATACTAAGTTTGGTATTTAACAGTCTTTTTGTTTTGGGGATATGCTGTCCACAGACACACACTCACAGACAGACAGACACACACACACACACACGCACACAGGGACCTTTTTTTAAAAGTGCTTTTTTCGGACTCAGGGCATCCCAAAACATATATTTCCGGTGAAATCTCGGTATCAAATTTTTGGGTGCATTACAATACCTTCTCTATTCCTATGTACATTGTACATATGGGGCTAGAGAAAGTAAAAATTGAACATGATTGAAGGATTATACTGAATAAATATTACCAACAAATTAAAGAAAAAATAAATTATAAAATTTATTCCAATATTAAAGAAATAGTAAAAAAAAAATCCTCCATGCTCCTAGAGAGAAGGTAGTACCACATTTTAGATTGGCAACAGGACATGATTGTCTAGCAGAACATCTTCACACATTTGGATTTAAAGAAGATAATCTGTCACCTATGTAATGCTGGTGATATCTTAAATGCTGAACACCTTATTAATTGTATAAAATTGAAGAAATCCAGTAAGGACAACAGCCTACACAAATTATATTGGCTGGCAAGGGAGAAATTGAGATAATCAAAAATCCTGCACATTAGACAACAACACATTTGATTTCATACAGATTGTTTGTAAAATTAATCCCTATATAAAACTCCAACCGTAACATTTTTCTGTTTTGCTATTTCATACATATATACCCAGCTTCTGTCACCACCATAACACTGAAATTTTAAAGTAATCATAAATCCTATTAAGCAGCATATTAAAGCAACTATTAAATTAGAAATTATATAATATACAAAAAATAAATCAGTGTGGTGTATATTGTACATTTTGTATCCAAGGTGGCAACACAAAATAAAACTGAATGATGTCCTAGTTAATTGAAAAATCAAATATTTCTGTTAAAATTCTATGTAACTATGAAGTATAGTACTACTTAAGCATTTCACTTATACCATGCTCTACCAAAGTCCTCCTGATAACTAGGGTTTTATTTTTAACAAACCTCTAAGTGCTCCCAGGACCAGACTAATCTTCACAAAAACTAATTTGATATGTATCTTCCAATGTAGTAGTTCCATATAGCATTTGCTGGAAACTGATATCCACTTCTATATCTGAAACAAGTATAATACAGTGATTTGTACATAAATTATTATTGTTAATATTGTTGTTAAATGTAAATACTGCCACACAGACTGATATAAATGCTTTAGGAAATGTGTGAGAAATACAACCTTAGAATGCCAAAATAAGAATAAACTGTGTCATCCCTAGCTTGCAGAAAAAATTCAGTTGCAGCAATTGCACTTACTTGTAGAGAATATGTAAGGATGAAGCACATTATGGAAGTATATACCTGAGCAAAGAAGAAGCAAGCATGTGAAATGGAAACAGAGGAAAATCTATGCATAATATGCTTAGCACAAAGAATTGTGGATAATGCCATTTCATATTATTATCATCATCATCATCATAAATTAGAAATTTAGAACTGTGCTTTAAATATAGCCATTATTGTATTAAAAGGTTTATATTTTTATCACAAAGGTCTACTGCGCTTGAAAAATATATTTAATTTGCCAGATACTGTGCGGTAGACACTTAAATTTGATTTTCATGAAAAATGTAATATTAAAAAATTCTCTTTATTTCAGGCTTTTGATTTCAGTATTAATTCTTTACCCATTATTTTAAGATCATTTTAAGATCATAGCTTTTCACTAAATCAATGATGTAGGTTATATTTGTTCATTTAATATACCACTATCTGCACATTTTACCATTAATTAGTGCGCGCAAACTTTTAAATATTTAATGGTAAATACTTATTTTTTGTTGAATTGTATATTCAAAAGATAACACAGAATATAAAAACTTACAATTGTCTGGCATTATTTACACTGTAATTAATGTGGGTAAAATTTTAGATAGTTAATGATAAATATTTATTGTTTGTTGAACTGTATATTCAAAAAATAATGCTGCATGTAAAAACTTAAATTGTCTGGCATTATTTGCAACAGAAAAGGTATTTCATTTTGGTGTAGCTTATACATAATGATCAACAGAGTAAATACTGTCAGCATCAATCTATATGCAATGAATGTATTGTGGCTATATTTTTAATATAAGTAAGGCTTCACTTGAGCTTGAACAATTTTAGTGATCAACTGTAATCCTGATATATGTGCATACATGCACAAGTACAGTTAGTACACAAAATTTATTTGCACTGTCTCTTTTGCTTTTAAAATGTGCAATTAATGTAAGATTATATTGTTATATTGATAGTTACTTACCTACTGTTACTTGACAGTTTTCCACATTTCTTTGGTACTAGTAAGGGTTTTCCTATGTTTCTCCCCTATGGTGCCACAAGTAGTAAAATTATAAAAAAAAAAATCTTAAAAAACTTTAAAAAATCTTATGTGTTCCATTCACATGACTTTCTCTACATCTCTGCAATAAATTATTGTTAAAAAGTTTATGCTTCTTTTTACTTCATTGTAATCAAGAATAAAATTAGCAGAAATAGTCTTATTACTTGCTTCCATACAAGTAGAAGGGAATTAAGGGAGCACCTTAGGTTGTATTGCATCCAAAATGTAATGCACTGAGATTTCACCAGTAATGCATATTTTGGGTCCCACTGAGTCCAAAAAAGAGTGTGTGTGTGTGTGGACAGTATTTTCAAAATAATCCCCCCACCCCAACTATCCTTTACATGGAAACATTTTCGAAAATATTGATTTTCTCAAAATTGCTCAAACGATTTTGATTTAAATATTGTATATTAAAGTTATTTACCTGACAAATAAAATGTATATCTTGAATTTCTGGGAATAGCCGCAATAGCCGGATTTTTGCAGTTATGCAAAATTCCGTAAAATTCGTCCAGAATAAAGTAGTCGTCAGAGGCTATTCTTAGAAAATTCAAGATATACATTTTATTTGCCAGGTAAATATGTTTAATATACGATATTGTATTCAAAATCGTTAGAGCCATTTTGAGAAAATCAAAATATTTGAAAATTGTTCCATGTAAAGCTTAGTTGGGGTGGGGGGATATTTTTGAAAATCTTCGTGTTGCAACTTTGGAAGATACTGAACTTAAATACCAAGACTTTTCGTTTTTGAACTCTGCTGTCCACAGCCACACACACACAGACCTTTTTCCGAAAATGCTTTTTTTGGATTCAGGGGACCCATAACATATATTTCCGTTGATATCTCGGTATCAAATTTTGGGTGCAGTACAAAACCTTCTCTATCCGCTATGTACATAGTACATGTAGAGAAAGTAAAAATGTCGTCATTTTGGGAAAGATAACTGCGTCCTCGTCATTTATCGTTATTTTTGCGATAGTTCGTGGAGTTTCTGAACTTGGGGTACTTAAAACTACTAGAAATATAAACAAAATTGTAACTTAATAAAAATCAAATATAAATTAGTAGAATAAATCGAAGCAGTTCATCAATGAAATTGTATACGCAACATCCATAGAATAATAGAAAACAATGACGAGGAGAACGACGAGAACCGTGTAGATAATTATGGGTCGTTCTCTCAAGCACACTAGCGCCTCCAAATGTACTCATACGGCTGTCAACGGTAACGTATACAAGTCCAATTCGGTCAATGTAATTGGACGTGGATGGTAGTAACAAAAGACAACTACGAAAAACGAAAATATCACAACTTGTTAATAGTTTGTTGACATCTGACAAGTGATAATTGATTCTATTCAAGACATTGAGCGTAAATAAAATGTGTTTGAATTTGTAAATGGGAGTTTTTTACATTAATGTTACTTTAGTTACCTGTCAATTTTCATTTCAGTCACGTAATTACTCATTAATTCTGCCCAAACATTAGCACGAAATTAATGCGATTATGTAACAAATTCGACACAAAACACCACTAATTAAAACTATTAATGCGAATTTTTAAAATAATTGTCAGCAAAAAATCGTGTTTGCTTATAACTTTTGGAGACCTATAACAGAGTATGTTTGAATATTATCCCTGTTCCACTATTGAATTAACGAATGAAATAAACAGCTTGGCTTATTGGCAGCCATTATGACGGGAGATAAGCAATGTGCTGCCGCGTCCCCCCTGCTCCTTATTATTTTTATTATTTTTTATATCGTAAATTATGTTTTTAGTAAATTGTTTACATTTTCTCCGGCTATTTGGGCACCTAGTATGTCTAAAAAGGGCGTGTATGGCAAAAGGAACTGTTTCAGAATTAACATATTTGTAACTTTTAATTTAAGCAATTTATTTAAACCGTTACCAAGAGATTCCATAATTTATTTACATGTTATATTTCTATGCTATCATAACGGAAATTATAAAAGGAACTGTGTTGAGAACTGCGTCTCTGTAGAATATATTAGGTTGCTTTATTCTTCTAAACATTAAAACTATGCTCTAGTCTTCCCGCTTTCGGTATCGTGTCTTCTCATAAGCCAATAAAAACTATCCTGGTATCTCACTCAGGTTGGTAGCTGTCCAATAGCTTTCATTTTTTATTGTCTCCCCATCACCTAAAGTTTGTGTTGTATCTTTTTAACTCAAGGATATTCCTTTATACGTTTCACCCCAGCTCCCTGTCTATTGTCCAGAAAGACCTTGCGAGAAATTTCTCTTTTATGTCTTCTTTCTTATAACTAAGTTTATCTAACATCCTCTTATAATATAATCTTATTTCTATACTACATACACTTATTTACGTTACCTTGCTTATTAATTATTTACACCTTCTTGGCTCAGGCCTAAAGCGCTGTTTACAGTGGCGGCTCAACAGTAGAGCTATTGTCGAAGTATTGCAGCAGGTTAATTTTTATTTTCTCTATACGTACTATGTAGATAGTGTATAGAGAAGGTATTGTATTGCACTCAAAAATTCCATACCAAAATTTCACCGGAAATATATGTTTTGAGACCCCCTGAGCCCCAAAAAAGCATTTTTAGAAAAATGTCCGTGTGTGTGTGTCTGTGGTAGCATAGCTCCAAAATGAAAAGACCGTTAAAAACCAAACTTGGTATATAGGTTTAATATCTTCCAAGGATGCGACATGAAGATTTTCAAGAAAATCCCCCCACCCCAAACTATCCTTTACATGGAAAAAAAATTCGAAAATTTTTATTTTCTAAAAAATGACACTAACGATTTTGATTAAAATCTCGTAAATTTAAGGCATTTAGTTGACAAATAAAATGTATAGCTTGAATTTTCTGGAAATAGCCTCTGAAGACTACTTTATTCTGGATGAATTTTACGAATTTTTGCATAACTGCTAAACCGTAAGAGATGGACAAAAACTTACCACACAGAAAATGTAGAGTAAATTAAAACACACAATTTATGTTATATACTTTTTTTCGTGGAGTTGATCGTTTTTAAGATGTCCCTTGTTTTTGTTTTCAGCTATGAAAAACTTGTACCTTTCTCATACAGGAATTTGTCAACTCCTATCCATACAAAGGAGCTTCAGTCTCATAGCAACGAGCTTTTGACTGTCACTTTAACCAATGGTACTCCTTTATTTCGCTTCTGCTTACAAGGAAATAAGTAATAAGACTATTTCTGTCAATTTTTTCTCGATTAGCATGAAGTACATAGAAGTAAGAGCTTTTTAACAATAATTTGTTGCAGATATGGAGAATATGAATGGAACACATTAGATTTTTTATTTTATTTTAAGTGATGACGACTTAACAACTTCCCTTTTGCCATTACAATCTTTGTCTAAGCATAATGTAGGTACTCTAATCATTCATTTGAAATGGTCTATAATTATGAATAACATGACTTTCGAACATCCGCCTGCATAGAGTTGGTAGAAACGTTTTTTGACATGACGTCAGAGATTCTCATTTTGGAATAAGCTACTTATAAAGATTGCTATCTCTGTATGTAAATAATGATAACAAGTGAACGTTTACCGCCGCAACTTGTAGTAGCGCTGATGACCCTCTGGCTGCGTCAGGTACTAGATATGACCATAATCAATTTAAAAGCGACAGTGTCTGAACTGTCCGCCGCCTTGATTAATTAGACTAATGATGAGCGGCGCTGGACCACCATGGCGGATGTCCAAACACTGTCATGTCTCCTGGATACGCGATGAATGATCACTGAGCTAGTTAGCAATACCAAGGAGTCGTTTGCTGTGCGCCGCTCAGCTGTTGTGCATTGTGCAATGATACGTGGCAGAGAAGAGCAAGACCGAATCAAAAAAATCTGATGTGCTCTATTCACATAACTTTCTCTACAACTCTGCAACAAATCATTATTAAAAAGCTTATGCTTCTATTTACTTCATGCTAATCGAGAAAAAATTAGCAGAAATAGTCTTATTATTTGTTTCCTTGTAAGTAGAAGCGAAATAAGAGAGTACCATAGGTTCAAGTGACAGTCAAAAGGTGGTTGCTATGTGGTTGCACTTCCTATGTTTGTATGGACACGAGTTGACAAATTCCTGTATGAGAAAACTATGTTTTTCCAAGCTGAAACCAAAAACAAGGAATATCTAAAATAAGACCAACTCCGCGAAAAAAATTATATAACATAAATTGTGTGTTTTAAAGTGCTCTACATTTTGTGTGTGATAAGTTTTTGTCCATCTCTTACGGTTTAGCAGTTATGTAAAATTCCGAAAAATTCCTCCAGAATAAAGTAATCTTCAGAGGCTATTCCCAAAAAATTCAAGATATACATTTTATCAGGTCAGGTAAATATCTTTAATTTACGATATTTTCATCAAAATCGTTAGAGCCATTTTTAAGAAAATTAAAATTTTCGAAAAAAGTTCAGTGTAAAGGGTAATTGGGGGTGGGGCACTTTCTTGAAAATCATCGTGTCGCTTTCTTGGAAGATGCCAAACTTAAATACCAAGTTTGGTATTTAACGATATTTTCGTTTTTGAGCTATGCTGTCCACAGACACACAGACACACACACACACACACACACGCACACACACGGACCTTTTCTGAAAATGCATATAGTACGTGTAGAGAAAGCAAAAAGTATACAGCACCAGGGATAACTATTAATTAAGATATTAAGGGGCATTGGGAGTAAAATTTAGACTGTAATCGTCAAAAAATCGAAAATATATGAAGAGTTCATACTGCAAAACCTAAGAATCCAATAGCTAATATAGCTCACATTATACCATAATTTCCAATTGCTTCCTTTTTATCATTTTACTTACTCTGTCACGTATGTAATGTGCATAGGAGGTAGAGAAGGTATTGCATTCCACCCAAAAATTTCAAACTGAAATGTTCACCGAGATACATATTTTGAGACATTTGAATAAAACATATGTTTAGAAAAAGGTCCTATGTGTGTATGTTTGCGTGTGATCAAACAGGTATACGGGCCAAGAAAAACGGTTAATTAAGATATTAAGACACACTGGGAGTGAAATTTTGAATATAATGTTAAAAAAATCGAAAAATCGCTTTCTGTAGCTCGTATGTACAATGTGCATAATAGACAGGGAAAGTAACTACCAATCGTATTCCACCAGAAATTCGATACTGAGATTTTACCGGAAATACATGTTTTGAGACCTCCTGAATCCAAGAAAGTATGTTAGAAAAGGACCGTATGTGTTGAATTAATTGAGCTTTATTTAAGGATGCTCTTTAAGTGCTGTGCTTTTCAGCGTCCCATTCTATTCTAGACGTGAATGAACGCTCAGAATCCTCTTTATTAGGTTTAAGTTTCTTTTACATGCTGTAAATACACGGCATGGGACCAACGACTTTACTTCCCTTCTGAAGGAAGCCATGCTAAGGATTTTTACGGCCGAAATAACCTTGGACATTAGAAACTAGCATGACCCGTATGTGTGTGTGTTTCAGGATGCGAATCAAAGAGATATACAGGGTCATGAAGAAATATTAAATAGATGTTAAGGACACTGGGAGTGAAATTTTGACTATGATCAGTCGAAAAATGGAAATTCACTTGTTTACTTTCTCTAGTACTAATCGGATTGCCAGGTCAAATAATATTACTAATTCCATTCACACAAGCTTAAATTTAAAGACTAGTGACTTGCTACCTTCGCACAGTCAAAATACTGCGGCTCCTAAAAATAAATTTAAGCGAGCAGGTTAGATCTCTTAAATATTTTCAAGAAGCATAAAGGAATCATAAAAATTATATATTACACATACATTTACACTGCAATAAACCAAATAAATTAAAATAATCATTTCCGTGGTTTTAGTTTTTATTGCTTTACCTTCCATTCAAACTATTTAATTTACGAAAGTTCTAAACCCACATTAACACTAAAACTTTTGGACATAAATATAATGTAAATTTAATACATTTAAATATGTAATACATGTACATAGTACTTGCACATAGAGGTAGAGGAGGTATTGTATTCCACCCAAAATACGTTACTGAGATTTCACCGGAAATACATGTTTTGTGACCACCTCAATCAAAAAAAAAAAAAAATAGAAAAAAACATTCTATGTGTGTGTATGTGCGTGCGCGCGAATCAAGGTTAATTGAGATATTAAGGGATATTGGGAGTGAAATTTTGACTATAATCAGTAAAAGAATTGAAAATAGCTTTTTTACTCTCTCTCTCTCTAGCAAGTGTGACAATGTAGTAGTAAATAGTAGATAGAGAAGATATTGTATTCCACACAAAAATTTGATACCTAGATCACCGGAAATATGTTTTGAGATCCCTTTATTAAGAAAAAAACACTTCTAGAAAAAATGTCATGTGTGTGTGAGTGTCTGTGAACAACATCGATTAAATACCTCACTTGGTATTTAAGTGTAGTATTTTTCGAAGATGCGATACGAAGATTTTTAGAAGAATCCTCCTACCCCAAATTAACATTTACATGGACAATTTTTCAAAATGTTCAATTTTATAACAAATGGCTCTAACGATTTTGTTTAATATGTACATTTTAAAGATGTATACGTGGCAAATAAGATGTATATTCTGAATTTTTTCGAATAGCCCCTGCATAATTGGTAAACCATAAGATA
This sequence comes from Hymenopus coronatus, assembly GCA_030762935.1. NCBI lineage: Eukaryota > Metazoa > Arthropoda > Insecta > Mantodea > Hymenopodidae > Hymenopus > Hymenopus coronatus. The sequence goes on along the minus strand of CM060898.1, from coordinate 64,369,822 downwards.
TAGACAAAATTGTAGATATCGGTAAAATACACAGTTTATGTCATACGTTTTTTAGATCTAACAATTTCAGACATATTTCCTCTTATTGGTTTCATTTGAAAATACTTAAACTCATCCCAAACCGGAAGCCCCATCCATTTCATATCTCTTTTGTGTTACTTCTGGCTATGGAAAGAAATCCAAATTCCAATGAAAATCTCAAAGTGGACTGTCACTTTAATCTACTGTATTCCCTTATTTCCCTTCTACTAAGGAACTAAGTAGAAAGACCATTTCTGGTAATGTGTAACGTGTCTGGGACAGCTTTTTGGTTTGCCTCTTAGTTGGGTGCCAATTTTACAACGCGATTATTTGATGGGCGTTACGCTGGATGGCAGTTTGTAACGTCTTTCTCTGTTGCAGTTCCAACTTTATATATGTAAGCAAATAAGTTTAAAAAATTATATATATAAAACTTTTTAAACTTATTTTCGTTTTGCCCCTTGATTAGCCAATCTTAGAGACACTTGCGGCGATAACCTATTATAGAGGTACCGAGTTCGTATCCCGCGTGCAGGTTTAGGATATTTAGGAATGGTGTGGAGGTGTGGTTGCCCTAGCTCGGGATTTTGTTGGAATCTTCATGATGTGATAAGACACAAGTGGTTTTCTGCTAGTTCAAGAATTGTTATTGAACTCATATATTCATTTTGTTCGGACTTTTCTACCATCGAACACACACACATACACACACACACATACACACACACACACACACATTCCTCCTAAATGTTCCCCTTTTCAACTACGCTTTACATGACCGCGCCTATCATTCCTTATTACTTTTGACCGCCTTCTGGTGCATCAAATAAACACTTTCCATTGCGACCGTATGTACCGAGGACTCAGCTATCACGTCTTAACTCTGCGCATCTTCCAGAGCTGGCGAAAAAGTGTCGCTCGACCAGTAACGGAATTGCTTTTGTTTTCTTTGTTATTTCACCCTCGGGCAGTGGAACTTCATCCCCTTCGGTTCAATGTCCTGCCCTTAAGGGTATTAACCTCCCTGGGTCGCTTGTCAGCTCATGATAACTCTTTGTCCTTGCCTTCTTAGACTTATTTTACAATATTTCTTTTCTGGCCATTTCCAATGTATATTTGTCGCTTCTTAGTATAATTTATATTATATCGATATAATTTATATCTCCCTTTCAGATAACTTTTAACCCTGTACTGTCTCACACTGTAGGCTCTTTTCACCTCGTCGCCTGAATGTTGTGGTAAGATCTTGTCTAATCGCAGGCGATTAATCTTGGAGAGGACGCTAAAGAGTAATCGCGTAATACAAATAATACCACAGGATTTCATCTTTTCCAGAATAAAATACATGTTCTTTTATAACTCATACAATATTTACGTGGATGGCATGTTTTACATAGGTACACCAATCACTTCAACCATTATTCAAATTATTATATATCGCCCATGCGAAAAGAAAGTCAATATGATGTGCATACGTAAGCTCTGATACGCCATTCGTCTCTCACCTAAGCGGCCCGGGTTCGATCCAAGGTGACCGAATGTGGGATTTGTGATGGACAAAGCGCCGCAGAGGCGAATTTTCTCCGGTTTCCCCCGCCATCGTATTCAACTAGTGCTGCTCCATCTTCATTCCATGTATCATCAGTGTCATCGCCTGCGGTGCCATATGTAGTAAAAGAAGAAGAAGAAAAGAGCTGTTGAGCACCCAAGAAGAAGCATCATCCAACGTTGACTTCCCTCAAATTACCCAGTCTTCCTACCTCTAAATAATCTGAGCATCTTTTCCATTCAAGTTGATTAACATAACATTTACGTTTCTATTTAACTATTAAATATAATAAAATAGTATTTACAAAAATATACATCTGCTCACATACATTTTCACAAATATTCTTTTTCTAATTGGTTGCTACACTATGCTACACTTCTTTAGAGCGACCTTTTGAGACGTGGTGCCACTCCTCCCTACTTTTACGATTCTTTCCTTCTACATACACAAATTACACGTGACGAAATTAAACATTTTACTACTACCTACGTAAAACTAGACTTTGCCTTCGGCTTATTAATATTGCCTCAAATGTTTATATTGATTAGTATGAAGTAATTAAAAGAATAATCTTTTGTAAATCATAGTTTGTTTGCGTAACAGATATAGCTAATAGTTGTTGGGACCTTTGGACATATATGGAGAATTAATATTTAACTGCCCTGCCCTTGGTTGGGGATCTACGGCCATTAAAGAGCATACAATAAACCTGTTTCCCAGCACACTGTTTATAAAACAACGTTTTACTAAAAGCTTCATTTTCACACCTTCAAGATATCCCACGCGTCTCAGTTTTTATTTAAATACAACCAAAATTTCCCAGAATGTGCAAAAGTATTGTAATATTACAAAGGACAAGATTATCCTAATACCATTGGACATTTTTTAAAAACTATGTTTTTATGAAAAAGTATTAATTTTAGAGATTAAAATGTCTAACTTTTAAACAAAATCATAATAAGTTTTAACAAAAGCTATTGGTACATCACCATTTAAAGCTTTTTAATGTGTGATCAAAGCTCCAGTTCAAAACATGTCATCCGATTTTCTCAAATTTTGAGGCGCTGGAAATATAGAAATATAGAAATGTAGGAGTTTTAAACTTTAGAGCAGGTATTAACATATATGAGTGTTACTCTCAGATGTCGTTCCTTCTATATCCATTATTTAACAAGCTATCCTTACAAAAGCTTACTCTTCTATCACCTTCATGTTAATCGAGATAAACATTTGTAGAAGTACTTTTATTTCCTTATAGCTGTAGTAGTTTTATTTACTTATAGGTACAATGGAATATAATGGCGAATATAGTAGGCTTAAGCAATACTAAAATATTTTAAGAGCTGGTCGGTATGTGTAGGTTTTGAAATCCCATGCTTAGCATGACCAGGAGAAAAAATCGGATAAGTCCCCATTTTGAGAGAAGTATAAGTTTTTTAAAATTCAAAATATGACAAAGGATATCTCGGAAAATAACCCCGAAAAAAACCAAATAAAAAAACCCTGATGTGTTCCATTCACATCAGTTTTTCTACCTATTCTTCAACAACTTATTTTTACAAAATCTTGTTCTTCTATCTAATTCATTCTAATGAATTACATGACATTACAAGAATTGGTTTTATTTTTAATTAGTTTCTTCTAAATAGACAGGAAATAAGGGCATATACTATCTAAAGCGATAGTAACATCTTTTAAAAGCCGGTCGTTATATAATGTAACTGAAACTTCCTTCTCTTAGAATGACCAGGGTCAAAACAGTGGATAACGATTTCTCATTTGACAAAAGTTTAAGATTTGGAAATTTTAATAACTCAAAAACGAAAAGTCTGTTAGATACCAAACTTGGTAATCCATCACCCCAAACTACTGTTTACTTGGACAATTTTTTCTCAAAAATGGATCTAACGATTTTGATTAAAGTATTGTGTATTAAAGGTAATAACACGATAAAAAAATGTATATCTTGAATTTTCTAGGAATAGAAATGAATAGGATGAATTTGGCTGAATTTTGCAAAACTGGTAAAAACGCAAAAGAGCTATACCAAAATCTACTGCACAAAAATGTAGATATCGTTAAAACACATAACTTATGTCATATACGTTTTTTAAGTAAAAAGTACTGTTTATGAGATATTATTTATTTATTGTATATACAATTACATAAAACTATATTTTATCTGAAGGTATAGTACGTAGTACGTAGTTATAGTACGAATGAATTTGCAATATTATTACGTAAATTAACCACAACTATTTGCAGGTTATACTAGAGAAAAAAATAAGATAATGTATATCATAACAAGAATACCTGCTAAGGCGTTTTATAAATGGAATATAAAAGCTTTTGAAATTCCCTAAGACAGCATTTTTTTAAATATTTTATGAAGTATTTTAAATTCGTCTTTTATGTTTTAGGACTGGACAGTGGAATAAAATATATTCAACTTTTTGCTGTTCATTACATATACATTGATATCTGTTCTGTCTTTGTATCTTAAATCTTTCAAAATAAAAAAACAAATTAACCATGTCCGACAAAAATTGAGTTTATATGAAGTCTGGTGTGATATTTTTAGTGTAGACGACATTCAATTGTTGGAAAGAAGATATCGTTTGTGGTTGTTCCTTTAGAGCTAGACATCCACTGCTCATTCCAGTGTGATATAATATACTTCTTAAGTTTATTCTTAGTGTAAGATATGGGACATACATTGTAGCTAAACTTTAAATTAGAAGTAGCAGTATTTTTTGTCAATTCGTCAGCCCCAGCCCTTTCATTTCCTTCTGTGCCGGTATGACCTCGTACCCATGATAAACAAATATGTTTCTCATATGATTAGCTCTAATTTCTATTGCCAAAGTATTTAAATTGTATTTATTGTGAATAACTAAAAATGCAACAATCAGAATTTTGAGCTTTGGGCCAAATGATAGCTTCCTTAATAGCTTAAAACTATGCTTGTACAATTGAGCACTCCATAGAGAGTCTAGACATTTGTGAATGCATTTCACTGCCGTTACTGAACACCACAAAAGTGCATCCGACTTCATCCACAATTCCTTCTCTAGAGAATTTTGAACCATCTGTAAAAATGTTAATGTAATCATCATAATAAACGAAATCTTTGAAGTAAGCAGGATGTAGTAAAATGTACTGGTTTTTCAATTATCAAATGTAATACTGCGACATCATTTGTAAAGCCTTTCCGTAGCAGCATTATTTCAGCTTTTGCAATACCAGACAAATATAAAGGCATCAGCGGCACCAGTAGAAACAGTTCTAAATGCTTTGATAGTTCGTAGAATAAAGCCTCGCTGAATTTGTGCCAATTTATGCTTAGCCCAGTTTAAATAAAAGTATTTCCGAAACACTGAAGCGCAATACAATACTAGAGGTTCAACTGCTGCTTTGTAAATGCATTTCAGAATTCCTAAATTGATACCCCATGTAGGTCGTGGTGCATAAACTAGCTTTTAAGTAGTGTGTTGGATATTCTTGCAATATTAACAAAGCGGGGTCAAAATGTGATTTGTTCAGCCAAGACTACCTTTAAATAAGACATCTATTCAACAATTCCTATGTTTTCCTGATTTATTTTAATGATTGGCATTTGGATTTTTTAATTATAATCAGAGCTGTCGTTTTCAGCGGATTAAAATAGAATTTATTATTAATAATCCTCTTATATAGTCGTTTAATATTATGTTGACATTAAAAGTCAAATTCGATACACTCTTAGGTTTACACATTAATAAAGCATCGTCTAGTTAAGCATTTTCTGAATATTCATCTTTATCGATTTCAGCTTTAAAATACTTACACGTTTCTCTTATGGGAGGGAATTTGCAAACTTCTGGCCTTACAAACAAAGGAACTGCAATCGTATAGCAATCATATCATTTTAAAATACTTGATTTTAGCTTTAGCCTATGGAATTCCCTTATTTCATTTCTACTTTCTAGGAAGCAAGTAATAAGACCATTTCTAGTAATGTTATCTCAATTAGTATGAAGTAGACAGAAGAATAACCTTTTAACAGTAATTTGTTACAGCGATGTAGAGAACGTCATGTGAAGGGACACATCAGATTGTTTTTTGGCAAGTTTTGCTACAAATGTCAAGTAAGTTGCAATAAACGGAGTTGCAATGAATTCCAAATGATACTTATCGTTTGTATGACACAGGCTCAAGATTTCGCATCCCGTTACTTTGTATTTAGGTCTAGCTTCATTCGTATGGCTAGCGTTTCTTCGTGAAAATTAAACAATTTCGTTCGCCGGAATTGTAAACGCATTTATCTTTTCATATCAGAGATTTATAGAAGATAAATGCTGATATTTAAGTAATCAACATATATCATCAACAGACATTTGTAACGCATAGTTTCGGCGTATGTGTGAACATCACACGCGCATATACATAATTATTGTTTCTCAGCAACAAATTATTTTTGTTAATCAACAGTTCCATAGGGAATATTGATTTACATATCATGAATATTAATGTATCGATAATCGATGAACGGAAAATGCTAGATTTAAATTTGGTTAGATAGGCTGACATTTCATTCGGTTCAACATTTCGATAGCTTGCAGCATCAGCGCATATATCAGAATATTTTATTTTATACATAGTTTTGCTTTTTCTACCAGGTAGCTAGTAGGTGGAGGAAGTATTCACTACAACCATACAAGTTTGATACTAAGATTCCACTTGAAATACATGTTTTAAGAACCCCCTGAATCCTCCCAAAACAGTCTAGGAAAACAAGTCTGTATATGTGTGTGAACAGTATAACTAAAAAAATAAAAAGTCGGTTAATGCCAAATTTGGTGTTTAAGATCAGAATCTTTCAAGGATGCGACACGAAGATTTTCAAAATCTTTCCGCACCTCAAATTTCTCTTTACATGAAAAATTTTGGAGAGTGAACTATTTAGAAGATACTGTTTTTATTCGTTTGATTTTTCTCAGTTCATTTTTTTTTGAAATGCTGGCCTTTTCATTAATTTCTCGTGACGTCATGGTAAGAATTTGTCATTTCAAGGCCAATATTTTGATATGTACTTTTAAATATTTTACCATCACTTGGATCGCCGAGATCTCCCTTATGTTTATGAAAGTGTGTCATAAATGTATTTCCATAAACGTTTATTTAGGTTAACAAAACTAGAGAGAAAATAGGCTTTTGAAAGAATATTGTGAAAGATCGGTCAGAGAAAGACATGTATATGTAACGCATCAGATTTTGTATAGCAATTTGTTAACCGTAATTTCAGCACTTTTCTGTAATGTTTAATGCTATTTCTGAAATTACAATGGTTATGTAGAGATAACAATTGCTAACATTGCATCAGAACTGCCAGCAGGAACTCTTTAACGGAAAATATATTGTGATAGAATCCCTGAAAAAAAAATTAATCAGCGGTCGTTTCTCAGATGAAACCTAGGTCACAGACTCCTTAAATTATTGGAACAATAAAGAGTAAATTTAATTTAATAATTACTCAATTATGTCTTTATTTTCTGAATGAACATACATGATCGCTACATTGCATATTTAATTTCTATGTATGCTACAGTCTGTTAACTTATTTGTCATTGGATTTTATTTCTTTGGGTTTTATATATCAGATCACATGTAGACATTCACATCCTTATTCATACTTTAGACTCTGGGGAGAACCAGAGGAAAATGTCCACCTCCCAGCTCGGAATCGGATGCAGGACCCCTCACACAACAGGCAACTGAACTATAGAGACCAGCCTTTAGAATTACCATTTTAGACTGTCTCCGTAGTCGAGTGGTCAGCGAGCTTACTTCTCACCTGCAAATCCGGGTTCGAGAATTTTTCTTTAATCAGAATTATGCACTATTCCTCACAGAATCTGGAAGTATGTATGTAGACTGAATGATTGTGTGTTTGAGGAAAATAAAACGATGTAAACTCAGTGTAAAGAGCCTACAGACGATCTGTTTCTAATGCAAAGTCCCCGATATGACCTTAGATGTTAAAGGAGGCTATATAAATAAATAAAAAAAGTAATAAAATCGAAATATCAAATTGATAGGAAATGCTGCTGCCTTTTCTTGATTGGTTCACAGTATGTCCAGGTTTTGTTTTCTTTTTACTTTCTCTAGCATGCATGTACAATGTACATAGTGGGTAGAGAAGGTATTGTATTCCACCCAAAATTTGATGTCGAGATTTTACCGGAAATATATATTTTGGGGTCCTCCGAGTCCGAAAAAACATTTTTACTTTCTCTACACGTACTATGTATATAGTGTATAGAGAAGGTATTGTAAATTCCCAAAAATTCGATACCGAGATTTCACCGGAAATACATGATTTGGGTCCCCTTGAATCCAAAAAGAGCATTTTTAGAAAAAAGGTCTGTGTGTGCGTGTGTGTGTGTCTGTGGACAGCATAGCTCAAAAACGAAAAGAACGTTAAATACCAAACTTGATATTTAAGTTTGGTATCTTCCAAGGATATGACACGAAGATTTTAAAGAAAATTCCCCACCCCAAAATACCCATTACATGGACAAAATTTCAAAAATTTGATTTTCTCAAAAATGGCTTTAACGATTTTGACTAAAATACCGTATATTAAAGTTATTTAAATTCCAAATAGAATGTTTATCTTGAATTTCCTGGGAATAGCCTCTGAAGACCTCTTTATTCTTGATGAATTTTCCCGAATTTCGCTTAATTGCTAAACCGTAAGGGATAGACAAAAACTTACTACACAAAAAATGTAGATCTCGTCAAAACACACAATTTATATTCTGTACGTTTTTATTGAGGAGGTACCTCATTTTCGAGATATTCCTTGTTATTGGTTTCAATTGTAAAGTATTTATACTTTTCTCAGGCAAGAAGTGTCCGTTTTTGGTTTGTTCTACTCCTGGCCGAGCAAAGAAGCGATTTGCAATGACAATCGCACAATGGCAGCTTTTAAAACATTTGACTATCATTTTAGCATATCCCATTCCTTTATTTTCCTTCTACTTATAAGGAACTAAGTAATAAGAACATTCTGCTAATGTTTATCTCGATTAGCATGGTGTAGAAAGAAGAATAATCTTTTGTAAGAAGTTTGTAGAGCAGCTAGGGAAAGTCATGTGAGTGTAACACATCGGATTTTTTCCTTTTCTTTTTTTTTTTTCTTTTTCTACCAAATTAATCATATCGGAGGAATGATATCGGTGGATTGATGCTCAAATGATCTTGGAGTTTTAAAGTTACTTGACATTCGTCTTCTCAGGATAGGGGAACATCCCGGAAAAAACTCTTATCCGGGTAACATACCATTAAGCAAGATTTGTGAGTCTGTGGACAGCATACCTCAAAAATGAAAAGTCCGTTAAATAATAAACTGTATCTGTGTTTGTGTGTTTGTGTGTGTGTGTGTGTTTGGACAGCATACCTAAAAAATGAAAAGCGCAGCTCACTTGTTATTTAAGTTTAGTATCGCCCAAGGATACCACACGAATATTTAAAAAAAAAAAATCCCCGCACCTCTGACTACCCTGTATATAGAAGTTTTTGTTGTTGAAAGTGTTAATTTTCTCATAAATGGCTCTAACATGCTATTTGTTTTATTGGCATTTGATAAAGATTCAAACTTTTTCTGCTCTGATAAAATTATAGTTAGCCTGTTTTTTGCAAGTATCTACCCATTCCTGTGCTAAAATGTAGGATATTTAAGATTGCTTTTGAACAGTCCAATAAATGTCAGCACACAAGACATAACCTGAAATGTAACCTATGAACACATTTAGCTCTTGTTCGTATTAAAAAGCAGTCATTGTTTGACAGTAGTATTACCATGTTTGTTTTTGAGGCGTGTCACAGAAATATGATGTAACAGGGCTAATATGTTTCTTGCATTGAATTTAAAGACCTAGTTATGAATTTACATAATTCAAACATTTGCAAACCAAATGCAGAAAAACTTTAAATTTGTTGCGCAGTATGTAAATTGATAATTTGTTATCGAACTTTATTATCCCTTGTTGTGTACATCTGAGTAAACAGCTAGCCTGTTTTCATCCCAAAGTCAGTAGAATATCTTGCCATATTACTGGACAAATATGTAATGATCATATTACACATACAGGTGGGAGGTAAATAAGTGCAAATATTTGTATCAGCGTTTGAGAACGATTTGATAATCCAGTATTTGTAGTTTTTTCGCTGTTTAATAAAGCTGAGGAAAATTTCACGATGTGTTTAGGATAGCTACTATTCCCTAACCCAGACGTTCGGTGGACAAGGTTGACTCTTCGCTGCCCTCTGCCCTTTGTCCTGCCCGACTACAGGTGGTGTGAGTAAATAATAAATCAACTGTTAGGATTAAAATGACATAATTTTTTTCAAGTTTTTCTCATTTCACATTACTTACATGATTAGGGTTCCAAAACATCTGTGTGCATCCCATCAGTCTCAACACACATTTGGATTCGGCGCCAAGTTCGTTTATTCGTTCTCTTCAACACATCTGGTGTGACTTGTAAAGGCAGCACGAACTGCTTCCTTCAGGTCATTATTTGTGGTGTACCGATGTTTCTACACCTCTTCTTTAATAAATAGCCCAGAGTGCACCTTTATAAAGAAATCGAGAACAATCCACCACATGTAATGATTTGGGCAGGAGTTACTGTTAAACATTTGTTTGGCCCATATATTTTGATGGGACTCTAAATCAAGAAACTTATCTAGGATGCTGAACGAGTTCTGACAGCAAAGAGCCAGAGGGTTAATGGAAACCGTTACGTTTCAACAGGATGATACTACACCGCATTTTGCATTGTCAGTTCGAAGGTACCTTAACCAATTTTTTCCAAACCGTTGAGTTGGTCGAGGATCAGTTAATGCTCTTGCCCCATTGCTTTGGCCTCCAAGAAGCCCTGACCTCACCACACTGGACAATGTACTCTGGCGTGTGGAAATATCGGCACACCACAAACAGTCACACCAGATATGTTGAAGAGGATGAATAAACGAATTTGGCGCCAAATCCAGCTCTGCGTTGGGATGCACACAGATGTTTTGGAACCCTAGTCATGTAACCATTGTGAAATGTGAAAAAATTGAAAATAATAGCGTTATTTGAATACCTAACAGTTGATTTATTATTTACCCCAGGGTAGGGACTTTTTGCCCATTCTGTATGCAAACACTGTATAGACAGTTCAGGGCCATTCAAAACACACGAGACCCTGAAATTTGTCCTTCAGGACAAATGCTATTAGTTAAGCGGACAAAATGAGATACACTTATGAGCTATACACATTTTTTCTCTATTAAATATCAAATTATTTGCACTTATTCACCTCCCACTCTGTATATTCCTGCTAGATCAAGGCTCACCTATTAATCCAATTATTGATTATGCAACTCTCTTAAATATGGAACACAACTAAATGAGTACATATCTTAGACTGCAACAAATCTGATGTGTTTGATTCACATGACTTTCTCTATATCTCTCTAACAAATTATTGTTGAAAAGCATAGTCTTCTAAGTACTTCATGCTAATCGAAATAAACATTAGCAGAAATGGCCTTATTAATTGCTTTCTTGTAAGTAGGAGAAAAATAAGGGAATGTGCTAGGCTACTGCTGTAGTCAAAGCTTTTAAAAGCTGGTTGCTATGTGATTGAAATTCGTTTCTTTGAATGCCCAGGATTCACGTACGAGAAAAGTCTAAGTATTTTAAAATTGAAATAAATAACAAGGAATATCTCAGAAATCATCAATTCCACAAAAAAAAATCGATATAACATAAATTCTGAGTTTTAACGAGTTCTACGTTCTTTGTGTAATACGCTTTTGTCTATCTGTTGCGGTGTACCAGTTATTAGCTTCAGATAAATCCATCCCGAATGAAGAGGTCCACAGAGGCTATTCCTAGTAAATTCAAAGTATACACTTTATTTGTCATGTAAAATCTTTAATATGTTCTATTTTAATCAAAATCCGTAGAGCCATTTTGGAGAAAATAAACAATTTCTAATTTTTTCCATTGTCAAGAGTAGTTGGGGGTGGGGGGATTTTCCTCAAAATCTCTGTGTTGCATCCTTTGAAGATACTAAACTTAATTATCAACTTTGGTACTTTACCGTCTTTTCCTTTTTTACTTATTCATGTTCACAGACTCACGGACTTTTATTTAAAAAAAAAAAAAAAAAAAAACACAGGGACCCTAAAACGCGGATTTCCTGTGAAATTTCGTTATTAAATTTTTCGATTATATACAACACCTTCTCTATACACTATGTTTGTAGTATATGTAGAAAAAGTATACAAATGCTTCATAGGTCATAAGAATTACTCAACTGCACCACGAACTTAACATTTCCCCAATACAACAGCAAATAAAATATTTCTTAGTAAACTAAACAGGGCCAAGGGTGCTCAAACCGAGCGAGGTTGTATCGCGGTGTTGCGTGCGTGAGGTTCCAGGTTCGCGGTGATCGCCCACTCTGATTCATGGGTTTTTAGGACGTTTCAGACGAATATTGCAGTGGTTTCTCTCACTCCCAAATTTCCTGTCCCTCCATAACCTTCTGTTAATCATTACTTTCAGTTTTCACCTAGTCTGATCTATTTTAGGGTTGGAAGTTGGTGTTTCGGTGCAGCGTGGCAGGGAAAATTCTATTTGTGGATATTCCTCCGTTCATCGGCCTTCAGCTGATTTCCGGAATATAAGGACCGCTCACTTGGGTGGGGCATTACACTAGATTGGACGGTGCTTCCCAGTCAGCCTGTCTGTCTGCCGGGACGTCCCAATCTAGGAGCTCTTAAGTACCCTGTCATCGCTGTGCCGTCGCTAATGATTCCGGCCGTCCGATATCTTCTCTCACTTTGTCCCTCCCTCCCATGGGGGGGGGGACTTATTCGAGGAGCGTAGGTACAATATCCTCACTGAATCGATGCGGAGTCTCCTCCGAAAACGCCCTATATTTATGAATGTTAACGCCGTACATCCTGAACAACAGATCTGCACTTAAAGGCTAAAAGAAAAATGCCACATACAATCAAATATCTTCTGTTAACAAGTATTAATTTTATAATCTGTTTTATCGAAAGTTGCAGTTATACAATTATCTACACAAAGTAATTTTCATTGTAAATAATTTATACCAGGTGGCCCAACTGTCCTGTATTTGATGTGTGCAAATATGTGGCCGTGCATTAAAAGAGAAGCAGAATTCAACGGGGTTATTTAAAGTTAAACTGGTCAGTGGAGAACTTGCGTGAGCGACCTTCATTTTACCCCTCTTAGTGGGCGCGACTCACTCACCATCTCCGCTGATAAGCAAGATAGGTAAAACGAAGGTCGCTGACACCAGTTCCTTTCTGACAGGGTTTAACATGAAATAGGCCTAATTGAGTTCTGAAACTATTTTAATACACAATGGTATCTGCGAGGCAGTTCGGCCACCTGATACTCAAATATGTTAGAGAAGCCAGTATATGCTATATGTTTACTAATGCTTCACTTCTGAGCTATATAGCATTGTTGCTGATCCGCTCCACACCAAAAGTGTTCTGCAGTTTGTTGAAAGGATTAAGACAAGACAGGATAGGACAGCATACGGTTGGAGAGGCTCGGACCGATCCTGAAATTATTCTGCCTACGAAAATTAAATTAAACAGCGTGTTATTTATGCATGTTACTTCTGCTCTGGTTCTCAGTGATCCAGCGATCGATTGGATGTGAGAGACCGCTTAATTTTACTCAGGGGCCTCTTGAGTTACTTTTACGTGCCATAAATCTACGACACAGGACCAACGCCTTTACTTCTTTTCCGAAGGAAGCCTTGCTAAGAATTTTTACGCCCGAAAAAATCCATCGCCCTCCGCTACCTTGGGAACTAAAGGCTGTTATGTTACCCTTAGACCACGGAGGGCGACATTGCACCTATGTTCCACAAGGAGGTGCCTCCGGGAGAGAGAGAGATTAGGTGAGGGGATACACCGGGTGCCCGGAACGAGGAGACTCATCTCCAGCAATGACAGGGTCCTTACAATTTCCAGATCGAGCTACCCTGACAGTCAGGCAGGTAGACATAGAATTCAACGCCCCCACCAGGAGCGATCCTCATTGCGGCAATCAGCCTCCTTTTCCCATGCCACTCTGCACCGAGCACCATCGTAGACACTTCCATACTGAAAGAAGTCAATGGGATGAAGGATGAATGAAATGACAGTGGAAATGGACATGGAGGAACAGGAAATTCGGAAGATGAAAGAAACCTTCCCAGCATTCGCCTGGCGATGGATGGTATTGGGATTTAGGGATTTCCCTATTCAGCCAACTTGTACTTTTAGTTAGGTAACACATTTTTGCGTGAGACGGCTCATTTATCGCAACCGGGTACACACATTTCTCTCTTTGTTTTTTCCTTTATTTATTTTGAAATAAAAATACAAAGTATAATTTTTAGGTGGGTTTTTTTGGTGTTATCTTTTGGATTTCTTTTTGGATATTTCCCTGAGCTGTTCCATTATAATGTTGAGGTTTTTGGTCACTTCGTTGAAGTCCTTGCCGTTGCGCGTATGAATTTCTGCGAAATTTTCTGTGATTATCACTATAGGCTCATTGATGTTTCTATCATGCGGTCTGGGACTTTGTCGGTGAGGCTCTTTAGGTATTCGGTGTGTTATTCTATACATTCTTTAAGGTTTTTTTTATTATTAAAATACAACTCCGGAGTCTGGTCGGGACTCCGGCGCTGTATTCCTTTTTTTTTATTCCCCTTTCTTTTTATTTTCCCTAAATTTTCTTTGTTTACCGTTTTCTGCTTTATGACGAATACACATCCACAAGCGCCTAAATACCTATGGAAAGGCGGGACTCGAAACAGCGATCCCCTGCACCACGAAGCACCAAAGCGAGGCTCTTTAGCGAGCGCGGCCATGGGGACGTCTTCAGTGAATGTCTTGATAACGTTTGTAATTTCTTTTATGCTGTAATGTATGGCAGTTAATTCTTTTTGTGTGTCTTTTACGTTACAGTCGTCAAAGTCTAACGTAGCGCTTGGTGGCCAGGAAATCCCCCAGGTCAGATAGGCCAACCATGGGAATCGAACCCGCAACCTCTAGAATTCGAAACCGTTATGCCATTTGGTAATGAAAGGGCTGCCCACACAAAGGAGCATATTAAGACTACTTTATTTGAACCGCGCTCCTTTGTTAAAACAAGGAGAGGTTGCCGATGTTCTCGCACCTTCGCCAAAGGGCTACTGTTGATTGTTTTCTGCGGTTGGCTTGGGGTTAGCGAGAGATATAATGTAATCACTTTTAATTAAACTGTTTACAGCAGAGACGAGATGAATTATTTATAAGTGCAGCCGACAACTTTTCTGCCGACGTATTACTCGGCAGCTTCGATGGTGGTCCACTTAAGGGGCACAAAGATTTAAAAAAAAAGAAGAAAAACGTCGGGCGTCCGCTTTTGGGTAATGTCCGACGATAAACGTGGACATAATTGTTTTCAATAAAACAAGGGTGTGAGGACTTTAGAATGCGGTAAAAAAGGAGACCATAAAGAGGAATAATAGAATGAATAAGGAGGGTGGAAAACATCGTTATTTGGTAATTTATGTTCCTGGTACTGTTTTGTCATCATCAACGTTCTTGTGGTGCGCGGTAATAAATCAAAGTCAAATCAGTTGCCGTTGAGCGCGTGCGCAGGCATCTCAACATTGTGTTACCTGCGGTATTACCAAAGGACTAAATGATCATCCCCACCTTGGCCTCAAAAAAATTCAATTTTCCATTGCCAAAGCTGGCTCTTTATATGTTAACAAGCGGGATATAAGCCGAGGTACTAATGACCTTTCTATGGCCCGCCATCATCGTCGGATTTCTAAAGAACTCGCGCCATATGTGGTGGGCAAATGCCACTTACATCACATGTACAATCTTATTTAACGGTGAATGTAGTTGCTTTGGAGCTACGGTAAAATAATAATGATCTAGCGAATCGAAATGTTCTCTTTTAAAATATGTTCTGCCTTGATTTGATAATTATGTCCATAACTTACCAGAAATACTCCAGCAGAGCTTTGAATATGTGCCAGAATACCAGATACACCGCCATCCTATCCCAGTAGTTTATAAAATCTCTCTTCTCTGTATCATTAAATTCATTACTCTTCTAAAACCATTTTTACCAAAACTTTTGTACGTTCTCTATAGCCGAGTAGTAGTTGTTGTAATAGTAGTAAGTAGGGGGAAGATCTGTTTTAAAAAATCTGATATGTTCTATTCACATGACTTCCTCTATATTTCTGTAATAAATTATTGTTGCAAAGCTTATTCTTCTATCTACTTCAGACTAATCGAGATAAACATCAGTAATAATGTTCTTATTACTTGCTTTCTTGTAAGTAGAAGGAAAATAAGGGAATACACTAAGCTAAAGCGGTATCTTTTAAAAAGCTGGTTGTCATGCGGTTCAAATGCATTCTTGATCTGCTGGTAGTTGACAAATTCACAATGAGAAAAGCTCAAGTATTTTAAAACTGAAACTAATAACAAGGAATATGTAAAAAATAATCAACTCCATGAAAAAAATGTTTTACGCAATCTCCATTTATTGTGTAGTAAGTATTTGCCTATCTCTTACGGTTTACCAGTAATGCAAAGTTCAGCAACATTTATTCAGAATAAAGAGTTCTTCAGAGGATATTCCCAGGAAATTCAGGATATACATTTTATTTGTCATATAACTATCTTTAATATACGTATTTTAACAAAAATTGTCAGAGCCATCTTGGGGAACATAAACATTTTCGAGCAATTTTGATGTAAAGGATAGTTTGGGGTGGGAGACATTCCTAAAAATCTTCGTATCGCATTCTTGGAAAATACTTAAATACCAAGTAGATATGGTATTTTATCGACTTTTCGTTTTCGAATTATCATGTTCACGGACACTTTACGAACCTTTTTCTAAAATGCTTTTATTGGACACAGGGGACCCTAAAACGTGTATTTCAGGTGAAATTTGGGTATCAAATTTTATGTCTCTGGATATTTTTACTTAAAGAAAAATAAATGCTAAACTAGTATAAGTTCAACATATTAGAAGGATGCGACACGAAATTTACAAGAAAATCCTCTACCTCAAATTACTCTTTAAATGGAAGTCTTGTCAAAATGATTGGCTTAAGATTATTCTTTTATCCTCGTCTTGCTAATCAAGATAAACATTGCCAGAATTTGCTTTATTGTTTGGTTGTTTGAAACTAGAAGGGAAATAAGGGAATACATTAGGATACATCGATAGTCAGATCTTTTAAAAACCGGTTGATAAGTGAAACAATTGAAATTCGGTTCTCTTTGCTTGCTAGGAGTAACCAGAAGAGGGACGAAATGAAAGATGTCTCCCGTTTGAGGAAAGTCAAGCCCTTAAAAACGAAACCAATAACTCCAACGATTAACTCAAAATAAATTATGTGACATAAATGTGTGTTTTATTGTGTAGTAAGTTTTTGTCTATCTCTTATGGTTTACTAGTTAATCAAAATTTATACAAAACTCTTCGAGAATGAAGAGATCTTCAGAGGCTATTCCCAGAAAATTCAAGATATACATTTCGTTTGTCATAAAAATATATTTGAGCAATTTTTGAGAAAATCAAAATGTTCGATGTAAAGGGTATTTGGGGGGGGGGATTTACTTGAAAATTTTTGTGTCGCATCCTTGGAAGATAACTGTACTTCAACATTAGGTTTGGTATTAACCGAATTTTCGTTTTTGAGCTATGCTGCCCGCAGACACACACACAAACACATGCACACATACTGAAATTTTTCAAAAAATGATTTTGGATTCAGGGATCTCCAAATCATGCATTTCCGGTGAAATCTTGGTATCGAATTTTTTAGTGGAATACAATATCTTCTCTGTCTACTGTGTGCTTTACACTTATATGACATAAACCTCTTTCCTGAATGCTTAAAACGATACAATGCAATTTCAGGGTAAACACTTTCCTTTAGCTTAAACAAAGAGATTCTGCCTAGCTTCAACCCTCTGTTTGTCAAATCCTGCATTCGCAAAGACTTCTTGAAACATTAATTATATAAATAATTAATATGTGATATACCTGGTAGATGCTGGGCTTAGGTATCAAGTTTGGTATTTTGCTACTTTTCGTTTATGACATCGTGTTCACAGGCATTCGAACACACACATACACTCAAGCGTACCTTTTTCTATAAGTGCTTTTTTATTTCTCGCTATCAAATTTTTAGGTGGAATACAATACCTTCCCTAACTATAGTGCACATTGTACATACGTGCTAAGAAAATAAATGTGTACCTTCGTGTTATGTGTGTATGTGTGTCCAAGTGTCTGTGAACAAAAAGTCGGTAAAAATCAAACTTGGTATTTAAGTTTACTATCTTCCAAGGATGCAACACGAATATTTTGAGGAAAATCCCCTCACCTCAAAGTACCCTTTACATAGACAGTTTTTTCGAAAACATGGCCCTAACGATCTTGATTAAAATACCCTATATTAAAGTATTTACATGGCATATAGAATGTATATTTTGAATTTTATGAGAATAACCGAAAGAGAAAGACAAAGACTTACTGCAAAAAAAATGCAGATCTCGTTAAAACACACAAGTTATGTCATATACATTTTTTGTGTGTATTATACCATTTTTAAGACATTCCTTGTTTTTGTTTTCAATTTTAAACTACTTAAAACTTTTCTCAAACAGGAAGTGACGTTTCATTTCACCTCTTTTGTTTTACTGCAGGCAATGCAAAGCGAACCGAACTTCAATTGTCTCACATAGTGTTTTTAAAAGATTTGACTATCGATTTAGCCTAGTGTCTCTCATAATTAAATAAAATACATATCTTATTAATTGTACATCTGTGATCTTTTGTGCCAAGTGGCATTCTTGTGTCGCAAAAAGAGTTCCACTAGGAGCATTTTACGGGAAGAAAATGCTGAAAATGTCAATAATGACAGATCTCTTGTGTCCCTTCTACTTTCAAGGAAGCAAGTAATAAGACAATTTCTGCTAATGTTTACCTTGATTAGCATGTCGTAGATAAAAGAATGATCTTTTGTAAGGTAAGCTATTCGTGTAACAGAGAAAGTCATGTGGTTGGAACACATCAGATTTTTTACTTTTTCTGCATGTACTATGTATATAGTGTATAGAGAAGGTTCCACCCAAAAATTTGATACCGAGATCACACCGGAAATACACGTTTTAGGGTCGCCTGTATCAAAATAAAACATTTTTAGAAAAAGGTCCGTGTGTGTCCGCGTGTCCTCGTGTCTGCGAACACGATAGCTCAAAAACGAAAAATCGGTTAAATGCTAAACTTGATGTTTAAGTTTAGTATTTTCCATGGGTGCTACATGAACATTTTGTGGAAAATCCCCCTGCTTTAAACTACACTTTACATGTAAACATTTTCGAAAACTTTGATTTTCTCAAAAATGGCTCTTATGATTTTGATTAAAATACCGTAAAGTAAAGATATTTATGTGGCAAATAAAGTGCATATATTGAATTTTCTTGGAATAGCCTCTATAGACCTCTTTATTCCGGATGAATTTTACTGAATTTTGTATAACTGGTAAACTGTATAAGATAGACAAAACTTACCACTTACATTAAAAATTAGATCTCGCTAAAACACACAATTTATATAATATATGTTTATTTCGTGTAATAGACCATTTCTGAAATATTTCAAGTTATTTGTTTCAGATTTAAAACATTTAAAACTTTTTTCACACGAAAAGTTGTAAATTTCTGGCCATGAGAAACGGATTTCAACCACATGGCAACCAGCTTTTAAAATATTTGACTATCACTTTAGCCTAGTGTATTCCCTTATTTTCCTTCTACTTACATGAAGCAAGTAATTAAGACAATTTATGCTAATGCTCATCTTGATTATGATATAGTAGATAGAAGAATGTGCTTCTTAACAACAGTTTGTTATAGCGATGTAGAACACATCAGATCGTTAGAAAAAGGTCCGTGTGTGTCTGCGAACACGATAACTCAAAAAGAAAAGTCGGTAAAATATCAAAGTTGGTATTTAATTTTAGTATCTTCCAAGAATGCGTCACGAAGATTTTGAGAAAAATCCTCCCAGCAAAAACTATCCTTTATATGGAAAAAAAATTTGATTTTCTCAAAAATTCCTGTAGCCATTTTGATTAAAGTACCGTATTTCAAAGATATATGTACATGACAAATAAAATGTATATCTTGAATTTTCTGGGAGTAGCCTCTGAAGAGCTCTTTATTCAGATTGAATTTTCCATAGTAACTAATTTTGCATAACTAATAAACCGTAGGAGATAGACAAAATCTTCCTACAAACATGTAGAGCTCATTAAAGCTCATGTCATATTAGTTTTTCTTGTAGAGTTGACCATTTTTGAGACATTCCTCGTTATTTGTTCAATTTAAAACTAACTTTTCTCAAACTGGAGAATGCAAAGTGAATCAAACCTCAATTGTTTCACATAGCGATCACCTTTTAATGGTTTGACTATCGTTTTAGCCTAGTGTATTCCCTTATTTCCCTTCTACTTACAAGGAAGCAAGTAATAAGACCAATTCTGATAATGTTTATCTCGATTAGCATGAATCGAGAGTAATCTATGTAAGAATAATTTGTATATGTAAAAGGTAGAGAAAATTTAGAATGGAGCACATCAGATTTTTTGTTAAGTGCTACCCAATTACTTGTTATGAGTCGCATTATATTAATCACATGATGGGTTGCATTGCTTTAGTTTCCGACTAGTTTCTGCTGCCTGACAACTACATTCACATGCTTTATGTTACTTAATTCTGCAGGTAAAGCATTGGCACTGCGTATCCAAACAGAAGAAAGGTGTTAATTGTGGTAAGGCGGGACCTATCGGTTTTCCCACGATGATGGATGCCATGTTTGTGCTGATGGGTGGGTGATGTTTGGACACCGAGGGCAAGACTATCTTTCTCACGCTCTTCTCCAGGGAGCGGTGCTTGCTACCGTGAAAAAAATAAATAAATAAAAGCTTCTAACTGATTTGACTACCCTCATAAAAGCGTACACATTTGTCCCAGTCCACTCTGCCGCTCTTCCAGGCAGCCAAAGTGTAACACAAGCAAATGAGAGACATAATCTTGCATCTTCTGCAGTCAGCATTAAGACGCAAAAACAAAGCTTCTCAGAATTTACAGATCGAAAGCTGTGTGGCAATCCAAACCTTTCTCCTCTGTGCTTTTGATTGTCTAGTGTTTTCAATAACAACAAAAGAAACACATCTTCTCATAATAAGGAACAACTGGGGTTTCTTTGGGATGTAAGGTTTTCTGGCTCTGTGCTTCTCAGGACATTTTTTCCTAAATTGATATTTGGCGCCATTTCGAGTGCTGAAGTTTCGAGAATTCGGCTTTGTTCTCGGTGCGTTAAATCACTCATTATAGAGCCTCAGTATCTTTGTCCTCTTTGACCTATCAATGAACCATCAATAAAATTGCATGTATCTTAGCACTGCAACTAGAGTGTTGTAAACTCATGTGTGTACTTTAACATGAAGTAGGTAGCAATGTAGCCATGCCATTAATATATTTAATGCGCATAATTAATATTTGTTGAATGTGTATCTTAATATCAAATTGTGACACTCATTACGTATAAGTAAGGATATAAACACTAAGTGATATTACGCAGACAAAAAGTCAAGTTAAGTTTTTTGTATTTACTAACTGTTGCATCAAATGATTAGAAAATTAATATTTGTTGCATGTATTTTAGCACTGTAATTTGAAATATATACTTTGTATGTGTAGTTTTGAGAGTAGTAGAAGTAAACTCCTCTCACTCCTCTGGGAAACATAGGACATTAATAAACGCACACCAGCGTATTCTGTTCTTTGGCAATACCTTAATTTCCTTCCAGCTTTTTCCTGAAATTTCTGCCTCTTTCTTAACTGTGCTGTATCATGTAATTCCTAGTCTACCAGATCTCCTAGTTGATCCTTAGGGTTCCAATCGAAAGCCGTTTTAGCTATACTACCTTCTTCTCTCCTCATCACGTGTCCAATCCATTCCCATTTCCTATATTTCACCTCTTTCCCAATTTCCTGTTGGTTAGTTAATTTCCACAGGTCTTTATTTGAATTGGTCCTTGGCCACCATATGCCCATGATTATTCTCAGACATCTAAGTTTTGGGGGTAATAACTAAAAAGTTTAGAAATGACATTGACCTTTTTTTTTACTTTCTCTACACGTACTATGTACATAGTGTATAGAGAAGATATTGCACTCCACCAAAAAATTCGATACCTAAATTTCACCTGAAATATATGTTTTAAGATCCCCTGTATCCAAAAAAAGTATTTTCAGAAAAAGATCCGTGTGTGTGTGTGTCCGTGTGTCTGTGAACACGATAACTCAAAAACTAAAAAACGGTAAAATACCAAACTTGATATTTAAGTTTAGTATCTTCCAGGGATGCGACGAAGATTTTGAGAAAAATCCCCCACCCCCAACTACCCTTAACATGGAACTTTTTTCGAAAATTTTGATTTTCTCAAAAATAGCTCTAACGATTTTGATTAAAATATCGTATATTAAAGCTATTTACCTGACAAATAAATGTATGACTTGAATTTTCTGGGACTAGCCTCTGAAGAATACTTTATTCTGGATGAATTTTACGGAATTTTGAATAACAGCTAAACCGTAAGAGATGGACAAAAACTTACTGCACGAAAAATGTAGAGCACGTTAAAACCACAATTTATCTTACATACATTTTTCGTGGAGTTTTTCGTTTTTTAGACATTCCTCGTTTTTGGTTTCTGCTTTGAAAAACTTATACTTTTCTCATACAGGAATTTGTCAACTGCTGTCCGTACAAACAAAGGAACTTCAGTGATATAGCAAACAGCTTTTGTCTATCACTATAATCTATGGTACTCCCTTATTTCGATTCTACTTAAAGGTAGCAAGTAATGAGACTATTTCTGCTAATTTTTTCTCGATTAGCATGAAGTAAATTGAAGAATAAGCTTATTAATAATTTGTTACACAGAAGTAGAGAAAGCCATGTGAACGGAACACATCAGATTTTTTTGTTTTGACATTAAATCTGGACGCCTCTATATATAAAGATATACTCCGTGACACAACAGCCCGAAGTTGGGCCGAGGGTTACCGCTCGACCGCTGCGTCCATAACAGGCATAATGGAGGGATTGCAGCACTGGAGGATGGGACGTGTTTAGCGCCCCGAGTTCTTCCCGGCCACTTATAACATTCATACCCATCACAGCTGAATCCACCAAGAAAAGGATTCATCAATTTGAGAGAAAATGGCTAAGAGCATGCCAAAAAGCTGCCAGCTTGGAACAAATCAGATGAAATACACACTATCTCGAAAACGATACCCATAGATGAAGCCATTACCAAAATGACCAAAAAAATCTGATGTGTACCATTCACATGACTTTTTCCATATCCTTGCAACAAATAATTCTTAAAAAGCTTATACTTCTATTTACTTTATGCCAATCAGAAAAAATTAGCAGAAATAGTCTTATTACTCGCATCCTTGAAGCGAAATAAGGGACAACCGTAGGTTAAAGCGATAGTCAAAAGCTGGTTGCTATGTCAATGAAGTTCCTTTGTTAATATGGATAGGAGTTGACAAGTTCCAGTATGAGAAAAGTATACGTTTTTCATAGCAGAAACCAAAAATAAGGAATGTGACAAAAACGACGAACTCCACGAAAAAATGTATATAACATAAATTGTGTGTTTTAATGTGCTCTACATTTTTTGTGTAGTAAGTTTTTGTCCATCTCTTACGGTTTAGCAGTTATTCAAAATTTAGTAAAATTCATCCAGAATAAACTACTCTTCAGAGGCTATTCCCAGAAAATTAAAGATATACATTTCATTTGTCAGGTAAATATGTTTAATATCCGAAAGCTTAATCAAAATCGTTAGAGCCATTTTTGAGAAAATCAAAATTTTCAAAAAAAGTTCCATGTAAAGGGTAGTTGGGGGTGGGGGATTTTTCTCAAAATCTTCGTGTCGCATCCGTGGAAGATACTAAACTTAAATACCAAGTTTGGTATTTTACCGACTTTTCGTTTTTGAGTTATCGTGTTCACAGACTCACGGACACACGGACACACACACACACACACACACACCTTTTTGAGAAAATGCTTTTTTTGGACATTGGGGACCCTAAAACATATATTTCCGGTGAAATCTCGGTATCGAATTTTTGGTGGAGTGCAATACTTTCTCTATACACTATGTACATAGTGCGTGTGGAGAAAGTAAAAATACATCACTAGTAGAGCACAGACCACATCGCCAGAAATTGCTGTCAAGAGGAAAGGAACTATAACAAACCCAGCCCCAATCCGAAAAACAATCAAGTGACCTTCCACTAAAAGCAATAATAGAGCAACACGAAAGAGAAAAACGACTAGATGACAAAGAAATTAGACAACACTTACAACAAACACTACAGATACAAACAAAAGAAATACACCAGTAGAATAAGTATCTTAGAATTAAGTTAAGAATAATATATATCCCAGACTAACATGTATATCTAAATTGTAACCATACCATCTTTAAACCAAAATTGCCATAAAATAAGAAAATTGTCATTATTGTGAAACCATATTTGTAATCACTTGTAACTAAATTAATGATAAAAAAAAAAAAGAAAAAAAAAAGGAGCCTGCCTTCTGTCTCTCCTCTAAATAATAATCTTGATTGAAGAGGAAAAATCCCTGAAGCAGCCAAGGGTAAATCCCTAAATCCCCCTACCTACCTACCCGGCCAGTTAATGCAGTCTACGTGACCTAGAGCCACTTCTTTTTCCTCAAGTAACTCCTCAATTGGCCCGCCCGCTCCAAGGACCTGACGAGGCTGAGTGCACCCCAGCGGAAGAAAATGCCCACGCCGGTACAATTAAGTACATATTATGTTCATTATACTGTCCTCAATTACCAATATAAAGAAATTCACTTATACCCCTAAAATCCTGTATATGTATTGTATATTTACTTTTTATAGCATGTATGTGAACTATACATAGTAGGTAGAGGTATTGTATTTCATCCAAATATGCAATAGCGAAATTTTACAGGAACTATATATTTTGAGCCCTGAATAACAGAAAGCATTTTTTTTAGAAAAAGAGTGTGGCTGTGGATAGATCAACTGAAAAGTATGTTAATACCAAATTTGACATTTAAATTTATTTATCTTATAAAGATGCGAAAATGTTCACAAAAATCTGCACACCTCAAACTATCCTTTACATGGAAAGAATTTCGAAAATTTTGATTTCTCAAAAATGGCTCTGACGATTTTGAGTAAAATACCGTATATTAAAGATATTTACATGACAAATATAGTAGATATCTTGAATTTTCTGTGAATAGGCTCTAAAGACCTCTTCATTTGAATGACTTTTGCATAAGCAATAAACCGTAAGAGATAGACAAATACTTACTACACAGAAATGTACACACAGTTTAGTTCATATACATTTTTGTGCATGGAGTTAAACGTTTTCGAGATATTCCTTTTTATTGGTTTCAGTTTTAAAATATTTCAGCTTTTCTCAAACGGAAAGTAGCACTCGTTTCATATCTCTGGGTTTTTTTTAAACTCCTGGCGATGCAGAAAGATATGAATTTCTAATGTTTCACACAGCGACCATTTAAAAGACTTGACTATCGCTTTAGCACAGTGCATTTCCTTCCTGTTTATAAAGAATGAGCAAGTAAGACTATTTCTGCTAATGTTTATCTTGAATAGTAATGATGTGTATAGAAGACTAAGTTGCAGGAATACTTTTTTACAGAATAGGTACGGAAAATCGTGTGAATGGGCTACATCAGATTTTATATTCATAGGCGCATTCTTGAACGTGAAAGATGTACCTTTTATTTCAGGAGTCCACGTTAACTTGGAGTACAAAGCCAGTTGCTAAGTACTTAAATGCCTTTATTATAGATGTTGAACATCCATATTTACTTTCTCTACCGTACTATGTACATAGTGTATAGAGAAGGTATTGTAATGCACCCAAAAATTCGATACCGAGATTTCACAGGAAATACACGTTTTGGGTCCCCCTGAATCCAAAAAAGCATTTTTAGAAAAAGGTTCGTGTGTGCGTGTGTGTGTCTGTGGACGCCATTGCTCAAAAACGAAAAGACCGTTGGTATCTTCCAAGGATGTGACACGAAGACTTTCAGGAAAACCCCTTCACCCCAAACTACCCTTTACATGGAACATTTTTCGAAAATTTGTATTTTCTCAAAAATAGCTAACTATTTTGATTAAAATACTTTATGTTTAAGATATTTTTATGACAAACGAAATGCATATCTTAAATTTTCTGGGAATAGCCTCTGAAGACCTGTTCATTCTGGATGACTTTTGTATAACAGGAAAACCGTAAGAGACATTCAAAACTTACTACACAAAAATGTAGATCTTATTAAAATATACATATACATTTTTTGTAGAGTTAACCATTTTCGAGTTATTTCGGGTTATTGGTTTGAATTTTAGCCACTTAAACTTTTCTCAAACGGGAAGACATCTATTTTCTTATTTCTCGTTTGATCACTCCTGCAAACAAGAGATTGGGATTTCAATTGTTTCACGTAGCGACGAAACTATCTCTTTACCTGTATTTTCTTATTTACCTTCTACTTACAAGGAAGCTAGTAATAAGATTAATTCTACTTATGTTTACCTTGATTAGCATGGTGTAGATAACAGATTAATGTTGAGTGCACCACCCCTTGGGCATGAGTGTGATGTTCTTGTAAATGTGTGCGTATATCTGTGAGTTAAAATGAAATGCCAAACAGCTAGGAAAACAAGAGAAACGTAGTGACAACAGAACAAAAGAAGGAGAGGGGGGGGTAAGACAAGGAAAAAATACGCATGAAATAGCCCCGTAGAGTTCTGCAACTCCTTACGTACGAAGGGATATCTAAGCACGTCAAATACGAGGAAGTGGGACCACCTTACATTTTTTATAGTGTTTAATGTCCCCTTTTACTGCAGATGGCACCGCAGGCGATGACACTGATGATACTGGAAGGAAGATGGAGCACCGGTGGTATGCGTAAACCGGAGAACCCGGAGAAAACCCGTCCCTATACCGCTTTGTCCACTACAAATCCCACATGTCGCCTGGAACGGAACCCGGTCCGGCGAGTGGTCTTACTACTCGGCCACCACCTGGTATGTCCGTTTCCTAAGGATTTCACTCATCTGTGTTAGTTCCTATCTGTCCCCTCAGTTGTATTACTTCATTAATCAGTTCTAATCTCTCTCTATCACGTATGTACGATGTGTATAGTACACAGAGAAGATAATGTATTCCACCAAAATTAGATACTGAGATTTCCATGGAAATATATGTTTTGAGGACCCCTGAATAAAAAGAAGCATTTTTAGAAAAAAGATCCATATGTGTGTGTGCTTGTATGTACAGGACAACTCAAGATCGAAAAGTCAGTTAAATACCAAACTTGGTATTTAAGTATCTTCCAAGGATGCGACAGGAAGATTTTCAGGAAAATCTCCCCATGCTGAACTACCCTTTACATGGAACATATTTCAGAAAATTTATTTTCTCAAAAATGGCTCTAACGATTTTGACTAAAACTTAATATAGTTTAAGATATTTTTACTACAAACGAAATGTATATCTTGCATTTTCTAGGAATTACCTCTGAAGATCTCTTCATTCTGGATGACTTTTGTATAACTATTAATCCGAAAGAGATAAACAAAAATTTACTATACAAAACGGCAGTTCTCATTAAAGCACACAGTTTATGTAATATACCGTTTCTTGTATAGAGTTAATCTTTGCCAAGATATTCCTAATTATAGGTTGCAATTTTAAAGACTTGAGCTTTTCTCAATCTGGTAGCTATCTTATATTCCATAACTCTTTTATTTTACTCCTGGACTTAGAAACAAAAGAGTTAGCGCTTGCTTTTAAAATATTTGACTGTCGGTTTAGCCCAGTGTATTCCCTTATTTCCCTTCTACTTACAAGGAACAAAGTAATCAGACCGTTTCTGGTTATGTTTATCTTGGTTATCAATATCTACATAAAAGAATGATCTTTTATAAGATTAGTTTGTTTACAGAGCAGATACAGCCTTGTGAATGGTATACATCAGTCTTTTTTAATTCTATAATCCAAAAATCTTTTTAGAAACTTTAAAATTCATAAATTTACATATAGATTAAAAGAGAATGGGGTATGAACCTATAGACTATTTAGATTTGACAACAACTTCCTATGTTGGTACTATTTCTATGCAATATAAAGATTACTTGTGCTAGTGTCTATTGACATTCTTTAGTTTTTAGGGCTCACTCAAAGACAACAGGGCACAAAATCTTGTGGGGAGGTTAATTAATGGGGTCATTCAAAATTAATTTCGTTAACATGAGCACGAGTTCTATAGCCAGATGGTAACGACAAACATTACAATCTCCAAATTTCATGTTAGTGTTAACGGAATTTGAGAGAAAAAACACTATCCTTTTTTTTTTTTTTTTTTTTGGTAGTGTTTAACGCCCGCGTCTACTGCAATGGCACCGCAGGCGATGACACTGGTGATACATGAATATGGAGCCCCGGTGGAATGACATGACGGGGGAAACCGGAGAACCCAGAGAAAACCCGCCCCTGCGCCACTTTGTCCACCACAAATCTCACATGCGGTCGCTTGGGATTGAACCCGGGCCGTCTAGGTGAGAGGCGAATGGTCTGACCACTCGGCCACGGCGCGGCAAGAAATAACACAGAAAAAAGGAAAAAAGAAGTGATGTGATGAGAAGTTATTTTATTTGAAAATCGTCTTTGTGCGCATTTATATTTTAAGGATAATTTGTTAA
Organism: Hymenopus coronatus; assembly: GCA_030762935.1. Taxonomy (NCBI): domain Eukaryota; kingdom Metazoa; phylum Arthropoda; class Insecta; order Mantodea; family Hymenopodidae; genus Hymenopus; species Hymenopus coronatus. The sequence goes on along the minus strand of CM060898.1, from coordinate 64,341,256 downwards.
TACTAAATATTTAAAACTATTATCGATGAACCAATATACAGTAAAAAGAGAATTTTCATTATAATTATTACGAGTGGTTAGACTACTCGCTTCCAACCTAAACGGCCCGGATTCAATTCCAAGCGCCCGCAAGTGAGATTGGTGTTGGACGAAGTAGGCCGGTCCCCATGGCCGCGCTCGCCAAGGCGTCCTGCTTTGGTGCTTCGTAGCGCTGGGGATCGTGGGTTCGAGTCCCGCCTTGGGCATGGGTGTTATATGCTTTGTGTATATGTGTGTGTTGTAAAAGTAAGAAAACAGTAATAAACAGTAATAATACGGCAAAACAAAGTAAAAAGGTAAAATAAAAGTAGGGTATACAGTGCTGGAGTCCTGATCAGACTCCGGTACTGTATTAAAAAAAAAAAAAAAAAAAATATGTATATATATATATATATATATATATAATAGCATCTGGGTGGGTCCTCTGGTTTTCCCCGCCACTCATTACACCAATTGCTCTTTCATCAGCTTTCCTATTAACCATTTCGTTTGCATTTCATATCATGCACTTCCTCACACTCATGCCTGGCTACGGGCCTACTACTCGTTCCAGGTTCTCCAATCTGTGGTTTCGTGCTGACGTGACCCCTAGGCATCCGTTTAAAAGTCCTAAAGGGGGCATGTCAGTCCTAAATACGGAAAGGGTAAGCCAACTACGAAATTATAAGGTGTGAAAGTTTGTGTGAAACTCAAAGAACTCCGTTTTCTTTTATGTATGGAAATTGTTTATATACAGGGTTATTCAAAAAGAAAGAACAGATTCCAAACTTTTATTGCTTCCAAACTATAAAAGATAGAAGCATGAATCCAACGTTCATGGCGAGAGAAAAGTTTACAATTGAAATAGCGCGGGGGTAGAAGTTCCAATCATGGCCGCTCTGGCGCTGTTGTTTGTTGTTGTATGTCTGTAGAGTGGCATCGAAAATTCGTAGAAGATGATTGCATGTGCAAAAGGAAAAGAACGGGACGTCCTCGCACATCGGACGCGAATGTCGAGCATATTCGTACATTATACGAAAGGATCCCAAAGAAATCCACATCACGAGCAAGCAACCAATGGTATGGCGAGTTCTAAAACATTGTCTGCACCTGAAGCCATACAAACTGCAGTTATTGCATGCATTGAATCCTGACGACCACAACAAAAGGTACGAATTGAACATTGGCATGTTAGAAGATGTGGAAGAAGACAATTTTACTCAACGATTAATGTTTTCCAATGAACGTTTTCATGCAAGATGGTGCCCCGCCTCATTTCTCTTACCACGTCCGACGTTACTTGAATAACATGTTTGCAGGACATTGGATTGTGAGAGGAGGAGCAGATCAACTTTATCGCCGGTGGCCTCCCAGGTCTTCAGATTTCACTCCATGTGATTTTTATCTATGGGGTTACATAAAAGACCGTGTTTTTATCCCTCTTATGCCTGGCACTCTTAAAGATCTACGACTTCGAATTGTTGAAGCTGTAAATTTAATAACTGGAGACCAGCTGATTCGTGTGTGGCAAGAAATGTGCCACCGTTTTGACATATGTCGTGCTCATATGTGATGTATGTGCTCTAACACACAGTGCGTATAAAATGTACAGTTTTCTATTTCCATGAACGTTGGAATCATGTTTCTATCTTTTGTAGTTTGGAAGCAATAAATATTTGAAATCTGTTCTTTCTTTTTGAATAACCCTGTGTATATATATAATACAGACACAAACTAATGTAGTGTAGTAATATAATATATTCACTATTGCATCGTAGCCTCCAATTTACTCGTTTTAACACTTAAATTTTATGATTTTGCCGCTAATTACTTTCTCTACATAGTACACTGTACGTAGGTAAAAAGAGCATTGCATTCCACCAAAAAATTTGATACCGAGATTTCGCCGGAAATACACGTTTTAGGGTCTTTTATTCAAAATAACATATTTAGTTTCTCTACATAGTATATGGTACGTAGGCAGAGAAGGTATTGTACTTGACTTAAAAGTTCAATACCGAGATTTCACCGGATATACGCGTTTTAGGGTCCCTTGTATCCAAAAGAGATCATTTTTATAAAGGGGTGTATGTCCGTGTTTCTGTGAACATGGTAACTCAAAAACGTAAAGTCGATAAAATATTAAACTTCCAACATTTTGATTTCTCAGAAATGGCTCTTAACAGTTTTTATTAAAATGACATGCGTTTAAAACATTCTCATGACAAATGAAATGTATATCTTGAATTCTCTGGAAAAATCCTCTAGAGGACTCTTCATTCTGGATGACTTTTCTATAACTTTTGTGTAATTTTTAAACAATGAGATATACAAAAAGTAGCCACACAGAAATGTAGGTCTCATTAAAACACACAGTTTATGTCATATACATTTTTTTGTAGAGTTAAACGTTTTCGAGATATTGAGAGTTATTGGTTTCAGTTTTAAGGCATTTAAACTTTTCTCAAACGGGAGACATCGTTCTTTTCGTCTCTCTTTCTTTTTATTCCTAGCAAGCAAGGATAACCGAATTTCAATGGTTACACTTAGCGACCGGCTTTTAAAACATCTGACTAGTGTATTTCCTTATTTCCCTTCTAATTACAAAGAAGCACCTAATAAGACAAATTCTGGTATAGTTATCTTGATTAGCATCACGTAGACAAAAGAATAATCTTTTGAAAGGAAAATTTGATTGTGGCACAGCATTATGAATGACAAGGCGATACTCATTTATGCTCTCTCGTTAATGTTTCAATGATAATGGCTCTTTAATTGTAACCATGTCATCCGAAAATCCTGGGCAGAGGTGGCTTTTATAGTTTAATTCGTTAATAAGGAAGTTCACCACTACATTCTACAGCACTGAGGACAGCACACCGTTTTTTGTTTTTTTCTCTCTCCCTTTGTCCTCTTATTTCAGTTTTCTAACATTTATTGCGTTTGTTTGATTACGTCAGTTTTTTTCTTCTAATATACACACAATATACACATTTTACAAACATACATAAATATCCATGCTTAAAGCGGGACTCGAAACCACGATCCCCTGCGCCACGAAGCACTAAAGCGAGATGTTTCTGAACTCGCAATTGTTTCTTTCAAACTGGTAGGTTCAACCATTGTTTTCCAGCATGGTCTTTGTTTGTTATAGTGGACTTCAAACTAGCAACAAAGTTGATAAATTAGTTTTCATTAAACCATTTTGAATATGGAAACAGAAACTTACTACAGAAAAAATGTAAAAAAAAAAAAAAAAAAAAAAAAAAAAATTAAAATAACAAGTGTGCTAAGTCACATTTTAATTATCTGCTACGTGCTTAAAATAAGTAGAGGAAGTATTGCATTTCATTCAAAAATTTCAGCGAATTTTCACTCAAAATACATGTTTTAAGGACGCATGAGCCTCACGAAAATATTTTTTTTTAATTGAGTATACCTCTAACTGCTTTGAAAAAAATATCTACCTTAGATATATACATGGAGAATAAAATGTGTTTCTCAAAGTTTCGGCGAACATTCTTGAAGTCTTCTTCATTCGGAAGTATTTTGTATAACTTTGTACTGGTAACCGCTAACATGAGAACATAGAGCAAAATGTACTATATAGGGAGGACCTCTTGAGATTATACCATTTATTTGAAGCTGCTTTTTGTAGCGTCAACGTTTTCCGAAATATCCATTGCTATTGGTTTGAATTGGTCAATACATTAATTAAAGTGCTCTGGTTCTTCAGTTGTTTCTTGCAATGTCAAGGGAATAAAGTGATTTTTCAAGCGCAGATAATGATGAATTAAGAGATCTCAACAACTAGGCTATTAGCGCCTTTCTAAAACAAATCGTGGCAGAAGCTAGAGATAAAAATCTGATGTATTCCATTCATATGACTTTCTCTAATTGTTACACAAACAACTTTCCTTACAAAAGATTACTCTTTTATCTACGACGTGCCAATTAAAGTAATTAGCAGAAATTGGTACTTTCAGAAATTATTACTTGCTTCCTAGTAAGTAAGGGAATACACTAGGCCAAATCGACATTCAAATCTTTTAAAAGCTAGTCCCATGTAAAACAATTGAAGTTCAGTTCGCTTTGCATGGTCTACAGTAAAAAAGAGAGATGAACTGAAATATCACTTTCCGTTTGAGAAAAGTTTAAGCGATTTGAAATTGAAACTGATAACAAGAAATATCTTAGAAAAAGTCAGCCCTACATAAAAAATGTATATGACATAAATTATATTTTTAACGAGAACTGCATTTTTTGTCGCAATACGTTTTTGTCTATCTCTTACGGTTTAACAATTATACAAAATTCTGCAAAACTTATACACAATAAAGAGCTTCTCTGAGGTTATTCCCAGACATTTCAAAATATACACTTTGGTTTGGATGCAAATATCTTTAATATACGGTATTTTAATTAAAAGTGTTAGAGGCAGTTTTGAGAAAAACAAATTTTTCAAAATATTTTCCATGTAAAGAGTAGTTTGTGGTGGGGGGATTTTCTTGAAAATCTTCGTGTCGCATTCTTGGAAGATACTTAAGATAAATACGGTTCGGTATTTAACGGTCTTTTCATTTTTGAGCTATATTGTCCACAGACACCACACACGCGGACCTTTTTAAAAAAATCTGATGTATTCCATTCACATGACTTTCTCTACATCTCTGAAACAAACTGTTGTTAAAACGCATCTATTTACTTCATGCTATACGAGAAAAAATTAGCAGAAATAACCTTATTACTCGCTTCCTTGTAAGCAGAAGCGAAAACATGGTAAAAGTGATAGTCAAAAGCTGGTTGCTATGTGACTGAAGTCCCTTTGTTTGTATGGACAGGAGTTGACAAATTCCTATATGAGAAGGTGTTTTAAAGCTGAAACTAAAAACAAGGAATATCTCAAAAACGATAAACTCCACGAAAATATGTATATAGCATAAATTGTGTGTTTTAATGTGTTCTACAATTTTTGGGTGGTATGTTTTTGTCCATTCTTACGGTTTAGCAGTTATTAAAATTCTGTAACAACCATCCAGAATAAAGTAGTCTTTAGAGGATATTCCCAGAAAATTCAAGATATACATTTTATTTGTCATGTAAATATAGGATATTTTAATCAAAATCATTAGACCCATTTTTGAGAAAATAAACATTTTCGAAAAAAGTTCCATGTAAAAGGTAGTTGGGGTGGGGGGAGTTTCTTGAAAATCTTCGTGTAGCATTCTTGGAAGACACCGAGCTTAAATACCAAGTTTGGTGTTTAAGGGTCTTTACGTTTTTGAGCCATGCTGTTCACAGACACACACGCACAGACACACATACTCACACGGACCTTTTTCCAGAAATGCTTTTTTGTTTGCATTCAGGGGGACCCAAAACATGTATTTTCGGTGAAATCTCGGTATCACATTTTTGGGTGGAATACAACACCTTCTCTATACACTATGTACATAGTACTTATAAAGAAAGTAAAAATGGATTTTCGGCATCATGGGACCTCAAAACATATATTTCCGGTGATTTATCGAAATCGAATTTTTTGATGCAATACAATACCTTCTCTTTCCAGTATGTACATTGTACATACATAGAGAAAGTAAATATAAATATAAAGTATATCATAAATACAAGTAATAGTGAAAGTCTGATTTAAAACTCAATTTATACAATACTATATTAATTTTGGCAAAAGCCAAAGATATTTTGGAAAATCTGGTGTGTTCCATTCACATGACTTTCTCTACATCTCTAAAACAAATTATTGTTAAAAAGCTTATGCTTCTATTTACTTCATGCTAATCGAGAAAAAATTAGCAGAAATAGTCTTATTACTTACTTACTGGTAAGCAGAAGCGAAATAAGGGAGTACTATAGGTTAAAGTGATAGCCAAAAGTTGGTTGCTATGTGACTGAAGTTCCTTTGTTTGTTTGGCCAGGAATTAACAAATTCCTGTATGAGAAAAGTTTTTTTAAAGCTGTAACCAATACCAAGGTATATAAAAACGATTAATTCCACGAAAAATGTATATTACATAAATTGTGTGTTTCATCGTGATCCACATTTTTTTGTGTAGTAACTTTTTGTCTATCTCTTACGGTTTGTCAGTAATGCAAAATTCAACAAAAATCATCCAGAATAAAGAGGTCTTTAGAGGCTATTCCAAGAAAATTCAAGATATACATTTTATTTGTCAGGTAAATATCTTAATGTAGGATATTTTAATAAAAATCGTTAGAGTCATTTTAAGAAAATCAACATTTTCCAAAACATTTTTATATAAAGGGTAGTTGGGGGTGGGAGGATTTTCTTCAAAATCTTCGTGTTGCATCCTTAAATATCAATTTTGGTATTTAACATCTTTTCGTTTTTGAGCTATGCTGTCCACAAACTTCTCAGACACAGGAACCTTTTACTATTTTTTTTTAATTCAGGGGGGCCCAAAATATATATTTCCGATGAAATCTCGGTATCATAGTACGTGTAGAGAAACTAAAAAATGTATCTTAATGTATGCAAGGAAAACGAAAAGAGTGGGATACCCGAGCGACACACATGTGTATAGTAGTGGTGGGAATATTTTATGAATACATTTAATTTTGAAATTCATTAAAACCTTAAAATATTGGTCGTTATAACAACAAAGAAGCAGTAAGAAAAACAAATAATAATCGAGATAAGGCATGAAATAAAAATCAAGTGTAGTACAAGTAAATCATAAATGCCAAGGAATAAACAAATTAAATACAAGCGAATAATAACATAATACACATAAAGCGTGAAACAGTAAGGAAAACTGAATAAGTACATAAACGCCGAAAAGCTGTAAAGAAATGTAATACAAGTGAATTAGACGTTAAGTACTAAACAGAAACAAAATTAGTACATATAAATAGTCACTGTGAAGTTGTAAACGTAATAATAAATACTTCCGCAACGCAATAAACATATGTAGGACAGCTAAATTAGAACCGCGAAGCAGTAAACAAATGTAATAAAAGTGAACAATAACACACGTAAAGCGTGAAACAGTAAATAAACGTAGTATACTTTAATAAATCACGCAAGAATAAGCGACCGGAAGCGATATAACAGTGCTTTACAGGCATTTTTAACAACAATTTAAACGGCCAATTGTTATACGTTCGCAGCATTTTAGCAGTTTTAATTACTTTCTCTACACGTATTATGTATATAGTGTATAGAGAAGATATTGTATTGCTTCCAAAAATTCGATACCGAGGTTTCACCGGAAATACATATTTTGGGACCCTTTGAATCTAAAAAAGCGCGCGCGCGCGCGCGCGCGTGTGTGTATGTGTTTGTGGTGTCTGGACAGTATAGCTTAAAAAGGAAAAGACCGTTAAACACCAAACTTGGTATTTAAGTTTGGTATCTTCCAAGGACGTGCCACGAAGATTTTCAAGAAAATCCCCCCATCCTAAACTACCCTTTTCATGGAACTTTTTTCGAAAATTTTGTTTTTCTCGAAAGTGGCTCTAACGATTTTGATTAAATTATCCTATATAAAAGATATTTGCCTGAACATAATATGTATATCTTAATTTCTGGGAATTGCCTCTGAAGACTATTTTATTCTGAATGAATTTTACGGAGTTTTGTGTAACTGCTAAACCGTAAGAGATGGACAAAAACTTACCACGCGAAAAATGTAGAGCACGTTAAAACACACAATTTACGTTATATACTTTTTTTTTTTTTTTTTTTTTTTTCATGGAGTTGGTCCTTTTTGAGATATTCCTTGTTTTTAGTTTCAGCTTTGAAAAACATACTTTTCTCATACAGGAATGTGTTAACTCCTGTCTATAAAAACAAAGGAACTTCTCATAGCAACCAGCTTTTGACTAACGCTTTAACCTATGGTTCTCTCTTATTTCGCTTATACTTACACGGAACCATGTAATAAGACAATTCCAGCTAATTATTTCTCGATTAGAATGAAGTAAATAGAAGCATAAGCTTTTTAATAATAATTTGTTGCAGAGATGTAGAGAAATACCTTATGTAAAATAAAATACCTTATGTTTAAGATATTTTTATGACAAACGAAACGTATATCTTGAATTTTATGGGAATGGCCTCTTCATTCTGGTTGACTTTTGTATAACTGGCAAAGCATAGGAGAAAGACAAAAACGTACTAAATTAAACTAATTGAACTATAGGTATATTTTTTATTGTAGAGTTAATTATTTTCGAGATATTCCGGATTTGGTTTCAATTTTAAGCCACTTAAGCTCTTCTCAAACGGCAATACATTTTTCTTATGGTTTCTCGTTTGTTTACGCCTAGCAAGCAAAGAGAATGGCATTTCAATTGTTTCACATAGCGACCGGTTTTTAAAGAACTTGACTATCGCTTTAGCCTGTGTATTTCCTTATTTTCCTTACAAGGAAGCAGGTAATAAGACTAATTCCTTATGTTTATCTTGATTAGAATGACATAGATAAAAGATTAATCCTTTGAATAAAAGATTTGTTTGCGGAACACATCAGATTTTTTTCTAGAAAGTAAACTGCCTGACGTTGCGCAATAGGTACCTATAACAAGTTGACCTCTGAAGCAAGATTATCGATTTCTGTACCATCGCTTTTCCTTAAAACCTATACGTTAAAATATTCAGCAGTTCAATTTATATTTTAAACATCTGATGTGTCTCATATACCTTTCCCTCTCGTTGTCATTTAGTAAAGCTCATTTTTTGTCTACTTCACTTTAATCAAAATAAACCTTTGTATCAATTCTATATTACAGATTTCGTTACAGATACAAAGAGAATAGCAATAGTCATATATTTTAAGAACTGAGCACTATATGCTGGCCTTTAAATAACACACTCTTTCCATGCAATCGTGATAAACAGCTGAAAATCGAAGCACTTTTTGAACCATTAATGAAGGATATATTAATTATTAACCCAATTAATATATGTTAAACCGCAGAAGCCTGATTAAAATATTTCCTAATTCAAGCTGTCGCATCTTCTACTCTCCTGTTCTTAGTTCTCTTAAAAATTCTCTTAAAAACTAACCCTTATGAAATATTTTGTTTTACAAATATAAGAACTTGTAATAATTTAATTAAAACTCCCCTTTTAATAAAACAATCGCCAGTGCATTGATTAACTTTAAATTTATTGATTTTAAAAAGAGATTGTGTATTAGTTTGATTTTAAATATACCTTTCATTGATGATATCCAGCTATTTCCAGAAAATTCAAGATGCACATTTTTATTTTTCATGCAGATATTTTAAAATATTGTTTTTAATCAAATACGTTGACAATTTTGCAAAGTTTAGTTTGATGGGGAGGGGTATTTTCCTGAAAATCTTCGTGTCGTATCTTGAGAAATACTAAGCTGGTAATTAGACGATTTTTACTTTCTCTAGCACGTATGTAGAATTTACATTAGACAAGGTATTTTATTCTTCCCAAAAGATCTATACCGAGATTTTACCAGAAAAATATGTTTTAGGAACTTCTGTAATATATGTAAAAAGTTACGAGTGTGTGCGTGTATGTGTGTGGAAGCATAATTTAATTTATATTGTCTATTAAATACCAAATTTGGTGTTTGAGTTCAGTATTTTCCAAGTATGTGACACGTATATTTTCAGCAAAATCCCTCACCCCAACATGAGGTACTTTTCGAAAATTTTGATTTTCTCAAAAACGACGATACCGATTTTGATTAAAATAACTAACATTATGTTTAAGATATTTTTATGACAAACGAAATGCATATCCTAAATTTTCTGAGAATAGCCTCTGAAGACCTCTTCATTCTGAATCTCATTAAAATAGATAATGTATGTCATTTGCCTTGCTTTTTGTGGTGTTTACCATTTACGATTTATTTCGTGTTATTGATTTCAATTTTAAAGGGTTTAAACTTTTCCTAAGCGGCAAGACAACCTTCATGCCACATCTTTTCTCCCGGGGAAGTAAAACAGAACAGAATTTCAATTGTTCCATATAGCGATCGACTTTTAAAATATTTGACTATCCCTTTAGTCTGGTGTATTCCCTTATTTCCCTACTATTTACAAGAAAGCAAGTAAAGACCATTTCTGCCAATGTTTATCACGATTAGCATTACGTGGATAAAAGAATAACTTTTTGTAAGAAAGCGTATTTGCGGACAGCTATAGAAAGTCAAATATTCGTTTTCTTTACAGATACACATTCATAGGTCGTTCTTCTAAAATGCTTTTTATTCAGAAAGTCTCGAAATTCACTGAAATCTTGGTATCGAAGTTTTGGGTGGGATGCAATACTTGCTGTATTTACTAATTATAGGTAAGCAGAAGAGAAATTAAAACGGATTATTATAATGCCTAGAGGTAACACATTTTCTGTATACACTTGCAATTTCTGTTTCATTTATTTCATTATTCAAACTTTTCGTCATCTATTTTTAATGGCTGTTTTCGATGAACAGGGAACAAAAAACGTGGGGGTATATTTATAACGACAAGCCAAATTGCTCTAAGTTAGATAATAAGTAGCCTAGAGCAGAGAATGTAGTGGTTACACCCCTGATGACATCCATGTCTGGATTCAAATACTGGTTGTGTGTGTGGCAGATAGCGCCAAATTGCTGGCTTATTAGACACTAATGTATTCTATTAATAGTAGAGAAATAACGAACTGGCTTTTGGGTCATTAAGAGGGCCTGCGTGTCACTATACATGCCAAAGTGTGCAGTACATTAAAAAAATGTTGCTCAAACATCACTATTAAGTACCAAAAATTTGAAGAAGGGGAGGGATACACTTATCAACTTGCAAATAAAGTGCACCTTTATTAAAGCTCTTTTGATTTTTATGAAACCAGACCATTTAGGCAATCAAGATGAACGGTATATTAAAGACATGTTTTTGTCCATGCCACCCATATCTTTTGACGGGATGAAAGATGGGTTTCAATAAATATACATTACACCTGGGTTTCACTCCTCGCTATCTTCCGCACAAAAACCGTGTAAAAGGTAGTTCAGCTTTTTAAAATTCCTGCAGACACGTCCATCTCCATTTTGGTAGACCCTGAGGAGTTTCTACCACGCTTACACTTAAATTATAAGCTCCGTTACTGTTTGGATTCCGATTTTGCCCACCCAGAAGCCTACACACGTGGGGTCCATCATTATCGTGCAAGCTCCGTGTCATTAGCCATGCTTCGAGTCAACTTTGTGTTAAACGCTCGGACTGTTTAATCACCCGCGTCTTCCGGTAGACGGGTAACGCTCCGTCTTGAGCGAACCGAGACCAAGGGTGGCCGTTAACCCTCAACATATGCCTACGCTGCTCTAAGAGCTTCTACAAGTCCAGATATATATATATATATATATATATATATATATATATATATACAGTTAAAATGTATATTTTAACTATTTAATTTACATAACCCCATTTAACATCTAAGGTCATATCTATGCATTAGAAAACTCGTTGACTGTAGGTTTTTTATATTCTTTATTTTCCCCACACTCACACACACATACTTCCAGACTCTGTGGGGAATAGGAAACAATTCTGGTTATAGAAAAATTCCATATCCCAGCCGGGAATACAACCCGGGACATCCGGATGAGAAGTCAGCTTACTGACCACTCGAGTAAGGAGAAAGGTAGGTGTGAAGATCTAATTGAATCAAACCCACATTCAAAAGGGGAATTTTTTTCACGGTCTTCAATAATTTTTTTGATAGGAAATTAGTTAATATTATGACAATAAAGGAGATTATTAATACAATTAAGGATATAGAAGTTCTAAATATTATAGACTTTTTGATTGGAAATCAAAAGTACTTGATTATACTAAATAAATATTTTATCCTCCTCATCAATAAATAGATAACTACGTAAAGGAATAATCGGACTACATCAACAAAGTGTCAATAACAAGCGGCTGCAACAAAGCCGAAGTAGTGAACTGATGTAAAACTAGATATATTTTAAAATAAGAACTGAAGCTTTCCTGGCGACGTGTTAATTCAAAATCTTCTCGGGCTTCTAGCCAGGTAAAAACTTGGCTTGACACCAACGTTTCGAAGAAGTGCATCTACCTCGTCTTCTTGGTGTCAAGCCAAGTGTTTACCTGGCTGGAAGCCCGAGAAGATTTTGAATTAGACATATTTTGTTTTATAAAAGTCTTATGTATAACTTTGATGTTACTTTTCTACTCCTTGTCTTGTCTGTTTCGATACAGTTTTGCACCATTAACTCCGATGCACTACAGCCTAAAGAATATTGCGCTACCTTTATGGTTTTAATAACAACTGATTACTTTTTACTTTCTCTAGTATGTATGTACGATGTACTTGATGGATAGAGTAGGTACTGTATTCCATAAAAATTCTATACTGGAATTTCCGGAAATACAGTTTTGAAGACCTAGACTCATTCTTAGAAAAAGGTGCTGTGTTTTGGTCTGCGTGTGTGTCTATGGACAGCATAACTCAAAAACGAAAAGTCCATTAAATTTAATATTTAAGTTCTGCATTTTCCAAAGTTCAGACACGCCTGCTACAAACTACCCTTTGCATGGAAAATATTCGAAAATTTAGATTTTCTCAAAAATGGCACTAACGATTTTGCTATACGTATATATTGATATGTATACGACAAATAAAGTGTATATCTTGAATTTTCTGGGAATAGTATCTGCAAATGTCTTTATTTTAGATGACTTTTACATAACTGCTAAAGCGTAAGAAGTAGACGAAAACTTAATACACAAAAATTTATATTATGTTAAACACACAATTTATTTCATATCTATACATTTTTTTGTGAAGTTAATAATTTCTGTCATATTCCTTGATATTGGTTTAAATTTTCGGTACTCAAACATGAAATTTTCGTTCCTTTTTCCTATATTTTACTCCTGGCCATGCAAAGAGAACCGAATTTAAATCACGTGGCAAGCAGCTTTTGAAAGATTTGCCTGTCATTATAGCTTAGATATTCCCTTATTTCCCATATATTTATAAGGAATTATGTTAGAAGATAATTTCTGCTGGTATCCTTATTGTCATGAAGTAGATAGAAGAATACTCTTTTGTAAGAGTATTTGGTTACAGAATAGATTGAGAAAGTGTTGTGAATGGATCACATCAGATTCTTAAAATCTGTTTTGCGTCGCTTTAACTACTTGGTCTTATCATTGCGGATCTGTTAGGTGAGATACCTCGTGACGGAATATGGTGGGCAGTAGCCTTCTAGGTCTTATCCCTGTACCATACCATATTTTGCTTCGTGCAAGCAGATGGTAATTGGGTGCCTTCCAGGCTGGCTGATTTCATCATCTCTGTTTAGATAGAGGTACAGACAACCTTGCGGTGTCAATCGTTTATATCATACTACTTTGCCTCGCGCCAGCTATACAATTAGGGTGCAATCCAATGCTTTCACTGTGGATAGATAGCAGCACAATAACTATTACCATTTGTTTTTATTTTTACTAAAGTAGAACCAATGGGTCCTGGCATTAAATATTGAATCCAATGTTTAACTTGACGACTGAGGGAAAACACATAGAAAACCCACCCGGATTGTTCGGCTCATGGATTTGAACCCCGAATGCGGGCCAGAGACGTTTCCTCTTGCGCCATCCCGCTTGGTCCAACTAACTCCTTTGCCAAGCTGTCAAGTCCCATAAGAGATATTAATTCAAAGTCTTCTGGCATTAAAACATTTCCCAAAAGTATTGTGAGCAAAGTGCCTGGAATATAATGGACTGCTTCAGCTGCAATTTAAGCTACCCTGAAGTAGTCCGATAACATTAAGCTTCTTTTTGACAGGAGCATGTCCTACAGGAAAAGCAGTTAATATTTTCAGATGAAAGCTGTTGCATTTAAACAGGTTTGCAGCCCTTTGCTTGCATGATTTACTAAGGAACCTATGTTTATTTCCTGGTGTTTTAAACCAGGTTTAATACTGCTGTATGTATCTTGCAATAGTTCTTATCTGTCTCTTTTAACAAACACTGAGGTGTTCCTAAGACTGACTCTAGTTCACTAAATTAAGAAGCGTTCTCATTTTCCTCATTGTCACAATGACCTGGCATCCAGAGGAGATTATCTCCATTTTGTTATGCTAAACTTTCTCTTCTCCTTACCACTCCGATAGATTTTAAGGCTACTCACTAAAAATCGTTTTCGATAATAGTGGTTTAACTCTTCCTGTTCATGCTAAAGTTCATGGTAACTTTCCTATACTCTGTGTATTGTTGTATTTAAGGCAGATCTTAATACATGTATCTAATCCTTCAACTATTTATACATGTATTTATTGTTGGAGTATAACCCTTTTTGATATTTACCATCGAACTCTTAACTTCTGTTTATTTCTTAACTTTTATATGCGATTTAATTTCTGCAACTTTTAAACAGTATACATTTCTTTGCAGTTTTGACTCAGTTGGTCAACAATAGATGCTTAAAGCATCACAATCTGAAGAGATTATCGCGGCCTGTCTTGATATTGATTTTGAAATGCTAAAAGTAATTATTGTATACTTGCGGAAATACTTTTGCTATTCACTATATTTTAAAATATCTGATCTGTTCCATTCACATGACTTCATTTTAATCTATGTAACAAATTATTGTTAGAAAGCTTAATTTTCTACCTGTTTCATGCTAATCGAGATAAATATCAGAAGAAACTGTTCTTATTCTTGCTTTCTAGTAAGTAGAAGAGAAATAAGAGAATGCTCCAGGCTAAAGCAATAGTCAAATCTTTTAAAAACTGGTTCCCATGTTGTTGAAATCCATTTCCTTGCTTGGCCATGAGTTTACAAATTCTCGTATGAGAAAAGTATTTTAAAACTGAAACCAATAACCAGCAGTATCTCTGAAATCGTCAACGTCACGAAAAAAAGTATGACATAAATTGTGTTTAACGAAATCTACATTTTTTGTGCAGTGTTTGTCTATTAAGGTTTACAAGTTATGTAGAATTCAGTGATATTTATCCAGAATAATGAGGTCTTCCCAGGCTATTCACATAAAATTAAAGACATATACATTTTATGTGTTATGTAAATATCTTGAATATCAAAATCAAAAAGCCATTTTTGAGAAAATAATTTTTTTCCATGAACAGGGTATTGGGGTGGGATAATTTTCTTGAAAATCTTTTGGTTGTATCCTTGGAAGATGCTAAATTTAAATGCCTAGTTTGATATTCAATGAACTTTTCATTTTTGAGTTAAGCTGCCCACAAGCACTCTCGCGCGCGCGCACATAAACCCTCACAGACTCACACTGATCTTTTTGTAAAAGTGCGGTTTTTGGATTCAGGGAGTCTCTATTTTCGGTAAAAATCTTAGTATAACATTTTTGGGTGGAATAAAATACCTTCTCTACCTATTATGTACGTTGTACATACGTGATAGAGAAAGAAAAATGATGCAATACACATTTGTTAAGTCCTTTACAGATACTGAAGTGAACATAATAAACAACTTGTCTTGAATTTCTAAACATTTCCATCTGATAAATTGTGAGGTTTACATGATATTCAAAATATAACTATGTAAATGACGACAAATATACCAGGAAATTCACAGTGCCAACTCCACGCAAATATATATATATATATATATATATATATATATATATATAGCATAAATTGTGTGTTTTATCGTGCTCTACATGTTTTGTGTAGTAAGTTGTGGTCTATCTCTTACGGTTTACCAGTTATGTAAAATTCTGCAAAATTCATCCAGAATAAAAACATGTCTTCAGAGGCTATTCCCAGGAAATTGAAGATATTCATTTTATTTGTTATGTAAATATCTTTAATATACGATATTTTAATCAAAATCGTTAGTCATTTTTGAGAAAATCAAAATGTTTTGAATTTTTTTCCATGTAAAGGATAGTTGGGAATGGGGAGATTTTCTTGAAAATCTTCGTGTCACACCCTTGGAAGATCCTGAACACACACACACAGACACACACACACAAACAAGGACATTTTTCTAAAAATGTTTTTTTTGGATTCAGGGGGTCCGGTGAAATTTCGGTATCGAATTTTTTTGAGTGCATTACAATACCTTCTCTATACACTATGTATGTAGTACGTGCAGAGAAAGTAAAATGTATATCTCATTAAAACACAATTTAAGTTCATACAGATATACTTTTTGTGGAGTAAGTCGTTTCTTGTTGTTGATTTCAATTTTGCAATATGTATTTAATTTTTTTTTTCAAATGTGAAGTCGTTATTAGTTCCTTTTTTTCCTGGTCAAACAAAGAATTGAACTGAATAACATATGCGGGCGCTCTTCAACAGCTACGGGTGTCCCATTCTATATTGGACATTGAAGACCGAAGATTTGTGTTGGTTATTAATGAAGATTTCACGGGATAACAACAGAGTTAAACTGGAGTCGTAAAAATCCAAGCTTTCGAACATCAAGTTCCCTGCGAAGACCACATATTTCAGATGATCAAAAGCTTTTGCGAATTCAATTTAACTCGGTTGTAATCACTTGAAGTCATCATTAATGAAATACCTGTAATTTTGCTTAGAGGCCTATCTATCAGGCTTGAGGTTCTTACGGCACGGGACCACTGGCTTTGCTTCCCTTCCGAAGGAAGCCACGCTAAGGATTTTTACGCCCGAAAAAAATCCATCGCTCTCTGCCGGTTTTGAACCCGCGACCTTGGCTACTAGAGACTAGCATGTTACCCCTACGACGTCAAGCAAAGATAACGCGTTTTAAAACATTCATAAAGGGGCCGCTTTTAGAAGATTTAACTATCGCTTTAGCTTATTATACTTCCTTATTCCTCGTGCACAAGGAAATATTATGTAATAAATCGGTTTCTGCTAATGTTTTACTCGGTAAACTGAAGGAAATAGAAGAACAAACCTTTGTAACAACAGTTTGTTTCAGCATAAGAAGAGAAAGTTATTTGAATTTAGCACATCCTACCTATGTTTTGTGGTAATTAAAACTAAAACAGCCCCAGAGCCTTTGGGAGGGGGCGTCTTTTTACTTGAGCTTGCCTGTAAACGAAATTGAAAAGCAAAGAAATCTGTGTTATTAAGAGGATTACTTCCTTCACGAACTCTAGCACCGCTGCTGAATTAGTTGGTTTTAAAGCGCGAAATAAAACCACTGTCAGTTACATAATTCCAGAATTTCCAAGGTTTGTGCGTTAAATCACAAAAATTGTAAGTAATAACTAACTTTGGTTCTTGCTGAACATTTAATTTATTCAACTAACATTCCTTTCTGCGGCGTGGAACCATTTCCTCTATTAAGATGCGAACACCTGTGTGCGGAGAAGAGAGGAAAAGAGGGGTGAGGGATCTAATTTTATGATTAGAACTATGGTTCATCATCAACAACCCACAGGTCTGACAAAAGCAGATGCAGTCGGCCACTCCCACCTGGTCGTGTCATACGCCATCTACATGGAGCTTCGACTTCTTTATGGCGTGACAGACATAATACAGTCACAGCAACAACATCGTGCAAAGAGCGATCTTCAGATTTCACTGAAACAACGCATGAGTCTTTCTTTACAAGTTCAAGTCCAAGGAATTATTCATGGTAGAGAACAAACATCGGGTGACTACGTCTATGGCATTGCTTTTTTTATGGAATTGCCATTGAACTCAAAGCAGGAGTGACAGTGGGACATTGCGAGTGAAAATTTACTAAATAATTCGAAAATCTCTTTTTATTTTCTCTAGCAAGTAAAATATATGTGATATTATATATTCATATATTGTATATTGTTTATATAAATAGTAGGTAGGGAAGGTATTGCATATCACTGAAAATTCGGTACCGAAATTTTACGGGAAATACACGTTTTAGGTCTCCCTCTCCTGTATCAAAAAAAAATTCTGGTGTGTTCCATTCACATGACTTTCTCTACATTCTTACTTTTCTATTTACTTCATATTAATCGAGGAAAAAAATATTAGAAATAGTGCTACTTGCTTCCTTGTAAGTAGGAGATAAATAAGGGAATGTCATAGAATAAAGAGATTTAAAAGCTGGTTGCTATGTGATTGAAGTTCCTTTGTTTATATGGCCAGGAGATGACAAATTTCCGTATGAGAAAATTATAAGTATTTTAAAACTGAAACCAATAACAAGGAATATTTCAAAAACAGCCAACTCCACGAAAAAAATGTATATAGCATAAATTGTGTGTTTTAACAAACTCTATACTTTTAGTTAAGTGAGTAGTTGTCTATCACTTACGGTTTAGCAGGCTATGCAAAATTCGGCAAAATTCTTGCAGAATAAAGATGTCTTCAGAGGCTATTCCCAGAAAATTTAAGATATACATTTTATTTGTTATGTAAATGTTTTTAATATACGACATTTTAATCAAAATCGTTGGAGCCATTTTGAGAAAATCAAAACTGTGAAAACATTTTCTATGTAAAGGGTAGTTGGGGGTGGGTTTCTTTCTTGAAAATCCTCGTGATTCACCCTTGGAAGATAATTATTATAAATATTAACTTTGGTATTTAACCGACTTTTCGTTTTTGAGCTATGCTGGCCACAGGCAATCACGCATACACACAGACACACACACGGACAATTTTCTAAAAATGATTATTTTTTTGGATTCATGGGGTCTTAAAATATATATTTCCAGTGAAATCTCGTTACCGAATTCGAGGTTGCACTGTAAATACACATGTTAGGGTCCCCTGTATCCAAAAACAGCATTTTTAGAAAAATGTCTGTGTGTCCATGTTTCCGTGTGTTTGTGAACACGATAACTGAAAAACGGTAAGTCGGTAAAATACCAAACTTGATATTTATGTTTAGTATCTTTCAAGGATACTACACGAAGATTTTGAGGAAAATTCCCCAACCCCGAACTACCCTTTACATGGAAAAGTTTTCGAAAGTTTTGATTTTCTAAAAAATGGCTCTAACGATTTTGATTAAGCTATCGTATATTTAAGATATTTTAAGGCAAATAAAATTGAATTGAATTGAATTTTCTGGGAATAATCTCTAAAGATCTCTTCATTTGAATGAATTTTGCATAGTTGGTAAACCGTAGCAGTAGATAAAAGCTCCATACAATATATATTGTGTATGACAAGGAATATCTCCAAAACGGTCAACTGCACGAAAAAATGTATAGGCCATAAATTGTGTGTTTTAACGAGATCTACATTTTTTGTATAACAAGTTATTGTCTGTCTCTTACTGCTTACCTGTTATGCAAAATTCAGAAAAATAATACGGAATAAAGAGGTCTTCAGAAGCTATTACCAGAAAATTCAAGATATGTATTTTAATTGTAATGCAAATATATTAAATATAAGGGATTATAATCAAAATATTTCAAGCCATTTTTGAGAAAATAAATATTTCCGAAATTTTTTCCATGCAAAGTGTAGTTGGATGTGGCGAAATTTTCTTGAAAATCTTCATGTCACATCCTTCGAATATATTGATTTTAAAAATCAATTTTGGTATTTAACGACTTTGCGTTTTTTAAGCTATGCTACCTACAGACTCAAACACACACACACATACATGCACGGACATTTTTCCTAAGAATGTTTTTGTTATTTCAGATCGTCCCAAAATATGTATTTCCAGTTTTCGAAAATTTTGATTTTCTCAAAATGGCTCTAACGATTTTGATTAAAATATCTTATGTTTAAGATATTTTTATGATAAACGAAACGTATATCTTGAATTTTCTTGGGAGTAGCCCTTGAAGACCTCTTCATTCTGGATGACTTTTGTATAACTGGAAAATCAAAAGAAATATGCAAAAACTTACTTCACAAAAAATGTAGATCTTACTCAAACACACAATTTATATCAATACATTTTCTATAGAGTTAACCATTTTAGAGTTATTCGGATTATTGGTTTCAATTTTAGCCTCTTAAACCTTTCTCGAACGAAAATATATCCTTCTTTCCGTTCCTTACTCCTGGCAAGCAAAAGATTGGGAGTCAATTTTTTCACATAGCGACCGGCTATTAAAGGACGATAGTAGCGCTTTAGCCTGTGCAGTTTCTTATTTCCCTTCTATTTACAAGGAAGCTAGTAATAAGACTAATTCTCCTTATGTTTGTCTTGATTTGCATGATGTAGATAACAGATTAATGTTTTGAATAACATTTTTGTTTATCAAACAGCTAGGGAACATTCTGTGAATTGAACACATGAGATTTTTGCCCGTCTACTTACAAGGAACCAAGTAATGACAATTTCTGCTAACGTTTATCTCGATTATCATAAAGTAAATGGAAGAATAAGCTTTTTAACAATAATTTGTTACAGAGATGCAGAGAAAGTCATGTGAATTGAAAACATCAAGTTTTTCTTTTCTTGTCTTTAGAAAATATTGTGCTCGTTTGTTTCTGAAACACACACCTACACCCACACACACACACACACACACACACACCATGCACACACATAGTATGAAAGTAATTTTTCCTTGGGGAATGAACAGTTTATTATAACGACAATTTGTGGTATGTACATATTAATATAATATTTCTATAGTCCATTATGCTTTCGAACATCATCTGAGACACTACGTTAAATGTGCCGCTTACCTACATCGTATGTAAAATCGCTTAAATCGGTTTTCAAATTGAAAATGTATCTGTGCGATTTACAGCTTTCTGATGAAACGCCGTAATTTTTGTTGCCTTTTTCTGCCTTTTTCTATTATAAATGTCTAACTGCCGAAATAAATGTATTTTTGAAATACTGGATATGTAAGTTAAACATTCTGAACACATTTTTGTTAATGTAAGGCAAATTTACAATTAATTTATTAATTGCCATGCCAACAAGCACTGTAAGAACTTACAGTAAGAGTTTTAGAGGTCATTAATACTTACAGTACAATTAGGAACTGACGTAACACTCAAAACTATTTCAAGTAAAGAATCTATTGCAAAATTCATTAACAAAAGAGTGTATATGATTCTTTGTCCATAACATTTAGATGTAGCCTTTTATTTGTTCACATCGAGAATTCATCTTTTCTTAATGTTCAATAAAATATTGAAAAGAAATTTTGATTTACTATTTTTTTTTACTGTTTTCAAAAACTAATTGGCTAACCACGAACTGTAAATTACTTATCAGATTTCGAATGCTTGGAAAAACTCGGCACCGCGGGCCTCGTATTCCCAATATGCATTCTTGATCTGATAAGTATAACTTATATTTCTTACTACATAAAATACTTTTTATTAAGAACAGCAATGAATGTCGCAGTTAAAAAAGCTAACAGTTTAATTATGCCGGTCCCCATGGCCGTGTTCGCTAAAGCGCCTCGCTTTGGTGCTTCGTGGCGCAGGAGATCGTGGGTTCGAGTCGCGCCTTGGGCATAGATGTTTGTGAATATGTACATATATGTATATTTGTCATAAAAGAGAAAACGGAAACTAAAGGAAATTTAGGGAAAAATGAAAAACAAGGAATAAGAAATAGGAATACGGAGTCCCGACCAGACTCCGGAACTATATTTTTAAAAAGAAAAAAATGGCTTATGTTTAATTGGCTTCCAATTGGATCATACCTCCTTCAAATTAACAATGAATATCGGAGCTAAAACGTGGTTTCACTACTGTTCTAAATTTCTGTTTCTTCTAGTTTTCATTGCAACGTTGAAAGTACCTAAATGCCGAAATTCAGTGCTACTCTGGGCAGAAAATTGCAAGGATATGTACGTGGTCCCTATGGCAGCGCTCGCTTTGGTGCTTCGTGCCGCAGAGGGCATGGGTGTTAATGTTCTACTTGTTCTTCTCTCTCCCCTAATGGCCAGTTAAGTCCCGCCTGAAGGCGAACATGTACTAAAAGAAATGATATCTGAATAAAACTCAATAGAAATAAAAACTTAAATTACGCTGACGATGTAGCCACAATTCAGGACAGTAAAGAGAACCTCCAACGTTCCATGTATAAACCGTACTTATTAGAAAAACATTACAATCTAAATATACCCACAAAGAAAAACAAAATAATGACGCATCGAGGAAAATATCCGCTAAGACAAAAAAAAAAAAAAAAAAATCTGATATTTTCCATTCAATGACTTTCTCTACATCTCTATAATAAATTATTGTTAAAATACTTATTCTTCTATTTACTTAATGCTAATTGAGAAAAACTTAGCATAAATGGTCTTATTACTTCTTCTTTGTAAGTAGAAGAGAAATAAAGGAGTACCAAAGGCTATATCGAGACTCAAATCTTTTAAAAGCCAGTTACTACGTGATTGAAGCGCCTTTGTTTGTATGGTCAGGAGTTGAAAAATTCCAGTATGAGAAAAGTATAAGTGTTTTAAAGCTGAAACTAATAACAAGGATATCTAAAAAACGGCCAAGACCACGAAAAACGTGTATATAACATAAATTGTATGTTTTAACGAGATCTACATTTTTTGTTAAGTAAGTTTTTGTGTATCTCTTACAGCTTGCCAGTTATGCAAAATTCCTCAAAATTCACCCAGAATAAACATGACTTCAGAGTTTATTCCGAAATCAATTGATGATATACGTTTTATTTTTTTTATTTTATTTAATGTCGCTTCAACAATAAAGTCATATCGCAACTATACATTTTATTTGTCATGTAAATTTCTTAAATATAAGAGCTATTTTTGAGAAAATCAAAATTTTCGAAACTTTTTCCACATAAAGAGTAATTAGGGATGGGGGAGGGATTTTCTTGAAAATCTTCATGTCACATCCTTGGAAGATACGAAACTTAAATACTAATTTTGGTATTTAATGGTCTTTTCGTTTTTGAGCTATGCTGCCCACAGACAGATAGGCGCACACAGACACACACACACACGGAATTTTTTCTAATTTTTTTTTTCTTTTTTGGATTCAGAGGTCTCCAAGCATGTATTTTCGGCGAAGTCTCGGTATCGAATTTTTGAGTACAAAACAATACCTTCTCTATACACTATGTACATAATACGTGCAGAGAAAGGAACAAGTATTGAAAATAAATGCCTGGAACAACTCTCCAACTTCAATTATTTGGGCCGTAATATAAGCTTTGATATTGATAAGGATCTAAATAACAAGACAAATACGTTTCAGCATATATGCAGAACCATTAGCAAGAACATTAAATAATGAAACAAGGAAAAAAACAAAATTGAGATTTTACAAAACCATGGCAGTTCCAGTGGTCATGTATGGAAGTGAGCTCTGGATATTAATAGAAGGAGATAAAAGTAAAATACGGGCAGCAGAAATGATGATTTTGAGAAGAGTTAATAAGATTTAAGAAGAAGTGAAAACATTCGAGAGGAATTAGGCATACATAAATTACAAGACAAAATAGATGAATGTAAAAAAATCTGATGTGTTCCATTTACATGACGTTCTGTACATTTCTGCAAAAAATTATTGTTAAAAAGCTTATGCTTCTATTTACAATGCTAATCGAAAAAAACTTACTTCCTTGTAAGCAGAAGTGAAATGAGGGAGTACCATAGTCATAAGCTGGTTTCTATGTGACTGAAGTATGGACAGGAGTTGACAAATTCCTGTATGAGAAAAGTATAAGTTTTTTAAAGCTGAAACCAAAAACCAGGAGTATGTAAAAACGATCAACTTCGCGTAAAAAATGCATATAACATAAATTGTGAATTTAAACGTACTCCTCATTTTTTGTGAAGTAATTTTTTTCCCATCTTTTACGGTTTAGCAGTTATACAAAAATCTGTAAAATTCATCCAGAATAAAGTAATCTTCAGAGGTTATTCCTAGAAAATTCAAGATATATATTTTATTTGTCAGGTAAATATCTTTAATTTACGATATCTTAATCAAAATAGTTAGAGCCATTTTTGAGAAAATCAAAGTTTCGAAAAAAATTCCATGTAGAGGGTAGTTTGCGGTGGGGGATTTTTCTCAAAATCTTCGTGTCGCATCCTTGGAAGATTCTAAACTTAAATACTAAGTTTGATATTTTATCGACTTTTCGTTTTTGAGTTATTATGCTCAAAGACACACGGACACACACACACATACATGTACACACGGAACTTTTTCTTAAAATGTTTTTTTTTTTTTTATACAGAGGGTCCTAAAACGTATATTTCCGGTGAAATCTAGGTATCGAATTTTTGGGTGGAGTGCAATACCTTCTCTATACACTATGTACATAGTACGTGTAGAGAAAGTAAAATTGGAAAGAATACCTTAAAAGAATGAGTAAAGAAAGAATACCGTATTTAATTAAAAGATACAATCCTCGTGGAAGAAGAGATGTAAGGCGTCCTAGAAGAAGATGGAGTAATTAATGGAATGCGAAGACGGAACAGCCAGATATGTCTAACCCCTGATGTGGAGAAGAAGAAGAAGAAGAAGAAGAAGAAGAAAAAAAGAAAAAAACAATACCTTCACTTACGACGACGTATTTTCAACCGATGGTAAAATACTTCAGTGTGCAGTATGTAGGTAATCATAGAATACGAAAAGGAATATTTCATTTCTCAGCATATTAGCAGAAATGTGCTTTCCAGGGTTGTTGGAAAGAAGATTACAACGGCTATTGCAATATCGGTCAAAAATTGCAATTAGCATTCGACTTAAGTAATTCCATTGCATAGGCTTTCAAAAAAACTTTTTCCTTTTTCTGTCAAGTACAATTAAAATTGTATTTAAATTTTTGGAGTCACTTTAAAACATGATAAAACATTATGTGTACATAAATATTTGTTTTTGTGATTGAATAGTGTAATATAATAAACAAGTTGGCAGAATACAATTTTTCTATATTGCTCTTTATTGCTTCTTTTAGCTGTTTGTAATGCCTTTTTGCCTGCCTATTTTAAAGATTTATAATGACTAAACTTGCGTCTTTGGTGATAACGAATATGATCATCGTGATGGTAATAATAATAATAATAATAATAATAATAATAATAATAATAATAATAAATTAGTTGTATAAATATGTAACCTTAGGAAACAAAAATGTCTATTATCATCAGCCTGATTAATATTATTATCATTATTATTATTAACTCAATAGCACTCTCTTAGCATGAATATAAGAATAATAACTCTTTAACAGCCTTTTTTTGGGGGGGGGGGGAGATGATGTAAACAAGCCTTCAATCAAATTGATAATATTATGCAGGAGGAAATATAGAAGGGTGGCGATCGAAGAGGGCGGAGCTAGATATTTGGGTACCAAATTAAATCTCTTATTTCCTAAATGGGCTAACTTTTCTACTTCCAACTGCACAATAGTTCTGAATCAGTGTTTAATATTACTATATTTTTGAGTTAGTGGATAGAACATTGTAACCAAACCTGAAAAGAATATTGTAATGCTCTGTTGTCCTCGACGGAAGGAAAGTTAAACCTCTTCTGAGAACGTCGGGCTAGAAAGAGATGCAGCATGCCGTCAACTCCAAACATACACAGACACCGAGAGAGAGGGGCAGAGAGGGAGAGAGAGCGAGAGAGAGCGAGAAAGGGAGAGTGAGAGAGGGAAAGAGAGCGAGAGATGGAGAACGAGACAAAGAGGGGGAGAGGGAGCGAGAGAGGGATAGAGAGAAAAGAAGAAGAAAAATAATAGGAAGAAGAACCTCAACAGTTCAAATCCTGCTAGGACCTTTTCTCCATGTTTTCCAGTCTTGACCTCAGTACCCTAAACTCAGGCTTGAAACGCTTCCTTTCCAATTTTTCATCCCAAATAATTTTTAATTGAATGTATCACCAGTGCCACTGGCTATAGTACCATAGCTTATAACAGTTAGTTAACTGACCTTCTGATCTCAAAGTCACGGTCTCAAACCCAGCACAGACCGATGGTTTTTAAACCTGCTTAAAAGTGAAAGCTTGATTGTAGACTTGGCATGTAAAATGAACTACTGAGCGGGACTGCTTGGACGGTTTCGTCATTGGCTCGCATTTAGGAGGTCGCGGGTTCTATCTCCGTGACCGGAATATCCGATTTTGAGGGTTTCCCTGCTCGCCAGACGTATTGTGGGTAGATTTCTTCCATCTCTCAATGTTCTTTCCATTATTATTTCATTCACCCGTATCCCGTTGGTTTCTTTAATCACTGTTGTAATGTGCTCGGTGCGGCGTGGCAGAGAAAATGATGCTCATTGTGACTCTCTCCGTTCCCGGCCTGGCGTTGGCGGGGGCCCTGTGTGGGGTGGGGTTACCTGTTTGCCTGTGCGACTGTCGGTATGCTTCAATCTGGAAACTGTAGTCATTACTGTGCCGTAGCTCCTGGTTCCGACTGCCAGGTGTATCCTCTCAACGCGCCTCTCCTTCGCCGAATCCCCTCCGCATCCAAAATCCTAATAGCTTCCGCGGTACTAAATTTCGTAACCTGGATTCTGTAATTGTATTCAGTAAAATTCTTAGAAATCGAATTTTGAAAATTAAAGTTTAGCTGTTGCCAACGCTACTATCAACTTAAGATATGTATAATAGAATCGATGCACCAAGATCAAGTACATAAGCAATTTGCTATACAAGTATTAATAACCAGCAGAAAAATTAGTAGCTATGTTGAATAGTGCATTAAACCGTTCCCATTACAGCTCGCACTTTGCTGATGGCAATATTTAATACAACAATTTGAAATGGTCAACCAAACTAATAAAACTGAGAACATTATACCTTACGGAAATATCGTCTATTCAATAAAAATTGTTTCTAATATATTAAACCCTCAGCATATAATAGGAAAAATTATTAATTTATTGTAAAATAATAATATATATTATATTTGCGAGCTCTGAGGGCGTCCCTTTATCAAAAAGCTTATAATGTTATCGTTGTTAAACTTGCACCTAACATCCAAAATCTGATTATAGCACAGCATGTCGCTAACATTAACGCTTGTGGCTATGTTACGTTTTGAAACATATCGCCCTCGAAGTAACCAATTCTTTGTATTTCGTCAATAAAACGTAACCTCGTTTTTTACAACGCTAAGCATTGTACTGGTGAATTGCTATATACTAGTTTATATTTATCTTGGGTAGGATTAAATTTAATTGTTTCCATAAAAATAGCGGTATTTTGCTGGCAATAGGTAGGTTTTACTGTTTTATAAATGCAACTTTACGAGTACTTTTAACTAACTTCTTGTCTTATGCCTTATAGCCGCCAAGTTGTCTCACTTTAATCTCATTATAGCATTTATCGGACTACCTCTATAGCATATTGTATTTAGCTATAATATGTCCTTAGAAACATATAAAGAAATTAATCGTTTATATAGGTCAAATATGGGTCAAAATTGTGTCCAGAACACAGCGGTCATTTTCCTTTTTGTACTCTATTCTCGGAATAACGGCTTATGCCCACAAGGAATCACAGAATAAGCTATTCCATGTTTATTCCCTTGATAGTCTCTATTCCGTTGTCGTACAACAAAATTTAGCACATAACCATGGAATAAGTCTAACAGAGGTTTATTCCGAGTTCGTACAACCGGCCTTAAGAAGTATTTTGTTATTCTTGGAATACCTCCATGCTACATAGTAATGCTGATTCAGCGGTTTCAGTATCAAGCATAGGTAGGTTGAAAATAATCTGGACATCAGATGGCTGTAAATAAAGCAATAAAAGCGCTCAAAAAGTGCAGAAGTTAGCTGACTGGTCCATTTTAAATGAAGTCACCTCATCCTACGCAAAAGTTTTGTGTAGCCCGAAAAAACTGAGATTAAGCGCTGAGTGGGCCAATATCAATAAAAGGTAATTGAAGCCCGTCCCTATTCATAATGGAAAATTTGGTAGTTCAAATATGAAAGAGTGAGAAAGAGCATCTACAGGGTGGTCCACCAGCAAGGGATGTGTAGTAATTAACTGCAAGTGGTGTGAAATTGCGCCGCAACTTGGGACCATAATTGCCACCTACTGCTTTTTCCATTCGATACAGCAGCAACGGACGACAAAAACTTGAAGGAAGGTCTTGGCTCCTTGAACCGATAAGATAAATGTGTTGACCACCGAATTATTTGTAGACGCGCACGCTTTCTGCTGCCAGACAATGACAGAGAATGTCAAAGTTGTTTAGTGATTTATTGGTTTCAACGAGAAGTAAGAGAAGCCTATGGCATAATAAACCGCAAGCTAATATAACTAACAGTATAGTATATATTTTGCATAATGGTTTGAAAATGAGCTACAAATCATAAAAATAACGGACATTTTCTGGCAATTTTCGACGAATAGCTGAATAAAATACTGTAAAACCAAAAATCACTTAAAAACCCTGAAAGTCATTTCACATGACTTTCTCTATCTATTTTGCAACAAATTACTCTTACAAAAGCTTATTATTTTCTCTACTTCATGCTAATCTAGATAAACAGAAAAATCCTTTTCTTTTAGTTCCTTCTAAGTCAAAGGGAAATATACTAGGCTAAAGCGATAGTCAAATCTTTTAAAAGCCGGTCCCTATGTGAAGCAGTCGAAATTCCCTTCACTTTACCTGACCAAAATGAAAAAAAAAATCTGATGTATGCCATTCACATGACTTTTTCTACATCTCTGCAACACATTATTGTTAAAAAAAATTCTATTTACTTCATTCTAATCGAGAAAAAATTAGCAGAGATAGACTTATTACTTGCTTCCTTGTAACTAGAAGGGAAATAAGGGAGTATCATAAGTTTAAGTGATAGTCAAAAGCTGGTTGCTTTGTGGCTGAAGTTCCTTTGTTTGTACGGACAGGAGTTGACATACCCGGATGAGAAAAGTTTAAGTTTTTAAAGCTGAAACCAAAAATGAAGGAACACCTGAAAAACGCCCAACTCCACGAAAAAAAGTATATAACATAAATTGTGTGTTTTAACGAGACCTACATTTTTTGAATTCTTTTTAATTTCTCCATACGCACTATGTACATAGTGAATAGAGAAAGTATTGCACTCCACCAAACATTCGATACCGAGATTTCACCGGAAATATATGTTTTAGGGTCCCCAATATCCAAAAAAAGCATTTTCACAAAAAGGTCCGTGTGTGTGTGTGTGCGTGTGTGTGTGTGTGTGTCCGTGTGTCCATGTGTCTGTGAACACGATAATTCAAAAACGAAAAGTCGGTAAAATACTAAACTTGGTATATAAGTTTAGTATCTGCCAGGGATGCGGCACGAAGATTTTGAGAAAAATCCCCCCACCCCCAACTACCTTTACATGGAACTTTTTTCGAAAATTTTGATTTTCTCAAAAATGGCTTTAACGATTTTGATTAAAATTTCGCATATTAAACATATTTACCTGAAAAATAAAATGTATATCTTGAATTTTCCGGGAATAGCCTCTGAAGAGTAGTTTATTCTGGATGAATTTTACTCAATTTTGAATAACTGCTAAACCGTAAGAGATGTACAAAAACTTACTACATAAAAAATGTAGAGCACATTAAAACACACAATTTATGTTATATACATGTTTTCGTGGAGTTTGTCGGTTTTGAGACATTCCTTATTTTTGGTTTCTGCTATGAAAAACGTACTTTTCTCATACAGGAACTTGTCAACTCCTATCCATATAAACAAAGGAACTTCATTGACATAGCAACCAGCTTCTGACTATCACTTTAACCTACGGTTGTCCTTTATTTCGCTTCTACTTACAAGGAAGCCAGTAATTAGACTATTTCTGCTAATTTTTTCTGATTAGCATAACGTAAATAGAAGTATAAGCTTTTTAAGACTTATTTGTTGCAGGAATATGGAGAAAGTCATGTGAATGGTACACATCAGATTTTTTTGTTTACCTCTTTCAGTTTAATAATTATGTAAGAGTCATTCAGAACGAAGACAGCTTCAGCGAGTATTCCAAAGAAATGCGGGTTATACATTTTAGTTGTCATATAATATACGGCATTTTAATCAAAATCGTTATTGCCAGTTTTGAGGAAATGCAACATTTCGAAAGATCTTCCATGTAAATGTTATTCTGGGTTGAGAGGACTTTACTGAAAATGCTCGTGTCGCATCCTTAGAAAACACTAAACATAAATACGAAGTGTGATAGTTAACTGATCAAGGCTTTTTGGTTACACTGCCCACAAACACATACATATACACAGACCTTTTCCTAAAAATACTTGTTTTGATTCCAGGGATTCAAAAATATGTATTTCCGGGAAATCTCGGTATCGAATTTTTGGAGAATGCAATGTCTTCTGTGCCTACTTTGTACGTAATAAATAATACCTGGTAGATAAAGTAAAACGTGTGTTGATAAACGTGTGTTGCTCTAAAGTGACGAAATTTATTGTTTTGAATCTTGACATAAAATAGACTTTAAAGTCCCACTTAGAGAATAACATCTTAATTACCTAAATCACCCAAAAGGGGTGGTTTTATAATGTCACATGGAATGTTTATCCTTTTTGGCAAAGAAAAATTGTACTTAAAATAATTATAAGCGGACTGTTTCAGAATAGTTTGGTTTTTTACAAAATTGCAATCAAATGAATGTTTGACAAGTTATCAGTAACAATGTTAACAATAACAAAAAAGGCACAAGTTCAGTACAGATTCTCTCAGAAGACGAGAGATGGAATTATAACTTAACATATTAAACTTAAATGTCTATAACATATTTTAAGCTAAGGCTTTTAAAATACCCCTTATATTATGGACGCTAATATGTCAATTCTAATAATAACATTATTCCATTATAAGCTATACTAAATATAAATATCTAAACAGTTCACACTATTTTGATATCGGGTGCCTCAAAAGAATCTCAGCAGTGCACCCGGACGCTTCTGGCTGTGGTTAACTTGGGAACGGAGCTATGGAGGAGGAGCATTTTTTATGTTTGAATAATACTGTGAGAACTGTTTGCTTCAAGTCAATACTGTCTGGGTGTACCTTTGAGGTGAAGTTAAAATGTTAACTATTGAAAAGAGATCGTTTTAGTTGTTGACATATTCCTTAACGGTGATAAGATTTCAGAAAATGTAAAACATACATTTCTTGAACATTTTGCACACTCAGCATGTCTTCATCGTGATTTCATGATATTTAATTACCAAGTTCCAGATTCCTCTAAAGAGAATGATACTCCGTAAAGCGGTAGGTCTAAACTTTTAACGGGTTAAACTGGACGAAATTTAGAATTTAATGGTATGGAACCCCACCAAATGAATGCAGAAATTAGCACAGGAAACAATAATTGCATCGGTGTAGGTAGAACACAGAGTCGTTAGTAAGTAAACGAAATTACATACCTGTTAATGTACATTTTTCCCAAAATAAAAATGAGGAACTAAAGGAATTCACAAATTTAAGCGGAAGACCCTACACAAAGTATCTGAAATCAGGGCAAAACATTCAAACTCTCTCTATAGGGATGAGGACAGCATTTCCAACATCTTCAATGGCAGTGGCAAGTAAATAATCTCAGTTTCAGTCCACCTTCATTTCCAATAATAATTAGCGCGATCCGTTGCCAACCAAACTGTGATAACGCGCTAGCACTTTCACCTCACTGCGGAGACACATTTGAGACTCCCATTAGTTACAATTATTTCAGTTTAAACTAAAGTTTAGTTCACTAACTTTATTATATTTACGAGTGACTTATTCTATCAGCACATTTTTGTTACTAAGTCAACCTCAAACAACAACCCTTAATCTCACAAGAGGATTCAGCAATAGTAGAAAAATAAAACCACCCAAAAACAGAAATACGATTATTGTTGAGACAAATCAATCAGGCTTAAAACAATAACCTGAAGAACACCTTGTCTAACGAGCTTATATTTATCCTTTTAATAACCACTTGGATACCTATAATTTAAAAGTATCCAATCAAGAATAACTGTAGCCCGAATAAAACGATCAAATATCCATTTTTCTAGAAAAATCCCATGACATACTAATCGAATGCTCTACTTAAATCATAAAAAGTTCACAGCAATTATTACATTACACTTTTCCAGCCTTTCAACTATACTTTTGCTGCACAAAATATGAAATGATTCTTACGAAAATCGTACTGGCTATTAAAGAATGAGTTATTGTTTCAAAATGAGCAGTCAAAATTGGTTGCTAAATATGCGTTCTAACCCCATTATTAGCATAAGAAACAGACAAATTTGTGAACAATTAAGCTTTTACTTATTTTTATTAATAGCACAGAATAAATATTATATTACCAATTTTCGAAATATCATATGCATTACGTTGTGCAAAGTGTGAATGGGAGACAGAGGATAGTAGAAGGGAAGCGAAAGAATGGGGTAGAAAGAGGGGAAGAGAAAGGAATTTCGGAGAGGGAGATACAAAAAATATGTATAACGGAGAGAGAGAGAGAGAGAGAGAGAGAGAGAGAGAGAAAGAGAGAGAGAAAGAGAAAGAGAGAGAGAGAACCACAATGGTTAATGCAATACTGTGAGTAGAGCTACAAGTTATGTTAATTACAGTAAAATTACTAACATTATTTCTTAATAGCATACAGCTATATTTCAAAAACTATACCAGTTTTATACAGATCATACTCGTAAGTGAATGTTGGTTCCGTTTCCATTCTGGGGAACTAGCTTAATTAAAAAAAAAATCCCTATCCTTCACAGAGCCTGGAATTACGCAAGTGACAGTGAAAGTTACATGTATTTCCAGTTACAATTGATGAAAACACAACGTCAAACTTACAGTCAACGGGTTGTTTCTAAAGTCAATTCCCCAATATGAACATAGAAGTTAGAGCGGGCTATATAAATGCTACAGTAACAAAAGTGAATAATAACACTTGTGCAATCATCAGATACCGTTAGGGCTTAAACCGCGAAGTATGTGTTTTATGAATTATGTATTTGTCTTACAGAGGATGTTTAATTACGGAGTGGGGGCGACAGGAAGCTTTGTCATTATAACAACAACAACAACAACAATAATAATAATAATAATAATAATAATAATAATAATAAGCGTTAGATTAGATTAAACCTGTGAACTTCACTGCTATTTTAGTCTATTGTTTCCTCTAATATGCATGGATGTCCCCTCCAATTTTTCTTTCTTTCAATTAAACATTTTATTATATCCGTCATATGGCATTCTTATACCTTCATTCGTTATTCTGTCCATTTTTGTTTTCCATACCTTTGTCATTCTTGCGGCATTATACAGTGTGTTAGGGTATAAGTGCAGATATTTTTATTGGTAATCAAGAGCAGTGTAACGAACATTACATCACATTTTGCTTCATTTGCCGACTTATATCTTTACTTATTAAGAGTAGTATATTTTCAGGTTGGCTAGTACGTCCAAGTAGGCAAGGTGTACACAAGACAAGACATTTTTCCCTGAAACGCTGGTCGGAAGGTGTAACATTGAATGGGCGGGCCTCGCTACATCAAATATTGTATCGGAACCCCCATAATATCTAAGTCAGCGGGTCCCAAATTGGGATGTGAAAACGTGGAAGCAAAACGAATAGTCTATACTGACATGCGTTGTTCTTTTCGCCCCGCAGTTAAGACCTTGCAAAACATACCAGAGTGTAAATTATGTGATTGGTTTGTGGGAAAACTCCTAGACGAAAAGAGAAAGCACCTAGCACCCCGAAGTGGATACACATTAAGGTACAATTTATCAAACTATTTGAATCTATACCGCGAAAATCCTGTATAATCAATCGCAGCACAAGACCAACAAGAGAGAATCGCGAAAAATAGCAAGTACTGAGTGGACAGTCCAATAAGAATCGAGCTAGCACAAGGCATTCTAAGTTAAGACCCGCTGTACGGAGCAAAGTGGTGCCGCGGTAAACTTGTGTGACTCGCAGTTAGGATATTGTGGGATCAATTCCCGTGTGTGGCGTTCCTGACGCATGTGTTTCCGGATCGACAGCAAATGCTGGGAATGTTAATTACATCTCCCGAATTTCCTGTCTATGTTTTCCTGTTGCCATCGCTTCCTCATTATCTGTTTCAGGATTGAAGGACCAGGCGACGGTATTCGGCAGGTTGCGGCTGGATATAAAGTTTTGCGTACTCTAAAGGTTTATTCCTGGCGCCTTAGCGGGAACACAATATCGGGACCCACCTTCGGGTGTTTTCAGGTAGGACTTCTTCGGGGAACCACCGGGACCCAGGGCTTCTGTGTTAGGCTCGGACGACATTGGAGTCGTTCAATTTGGAACCGTTAGGGATCCCTTCCAAGTTTGCGCCCGTCGTCATGTGGATCTAGTTGCCCTTCGGTTCCTCTCATGTCTTTCTTTCTGGAATCACGTATATCATAAAGGGGTCCAAAGTCCTACGTATGGTGCTCTGCCCTAGTGACTGAGGATTGGATCCATGCGTATTCCTCATCCTCAATCCCCGCTTCCTGACCATGTGGAGTTAGGAAGATTTTCTAATTCGAGAAAAACTTCCGGGAATCGAACCCGAGCCTATGGGTTAGAATTCTGCTGACTACTCAACCACAGAGGCAGTTTGCGGCAGCTTATATGTATAGCTTGGTTCGGGGTCGTGAAATTACCAGATTGACTTTCGGTGCACACAGAGTATATTTATGACTTGATGCAGTAGGCGTGGTCTCTACAGCCCGCTTCAAAACGTGTTGCAGTATCTACCATTGCTTACTGCCTGGCCTCGTTCAATTCCTGCTGGTATATAAACTAGTGAACACTGAAAGGGAGCACAGATTGAAAAAATGTCGAAAATGCGAAAGGGTAGGCGTTCGACACTGAGCAAACTTGTGGATAATTCAAAGATGTTTTTTGGGTGACTGGCCTTTTCTTTCAATACAGTAAAGATGTATCTTATAATTCACGAAAATACATTCTAAATGAATTTGGTTGATTTAGTTCATTGTCTTTTCAAAGACCTGCACATTATTATCCTGAACTTTTTGTATCAAGTTTTATACTTTATTTGTAAAACTACAAGGCGTTTTATTTGATAATCATATTATGAAATAAATGTTTTATGGTGTTACTTAATGAATTAGAAGGAATCATATGTCAGTTCATGTAATGAACTACTTTTGGAACAGATTATACTTCAACGTGTACATATTTACGTTGCAAAACCCTTCCCATTACCCTCTCTTTATACCGATGACTGCTCTGTGCGCTTCGGAATCCAAATTCGGGCTCTACTTAAGATTCGCGTTGGGAATCCGGGTCTCTCTAAATGCAGCGGTTCCAGCTAAGATGTACGCTTAGAGTAGCGAGTAATTCGTGTCTGTCAGGGGATCTACCTGCAACATGCAATATAGTGCATCCTTGCGGGCAAGCTAACGCCAGTACTGAATTAAGTTTGGAAATGAAGTGGCAGGACTAAATATTGGGTATGATCTCTAGCCAGTGACGTATTGGCTACCTAGTTCTCCCTCCAACTTTACCCCGAATTTGGTGACTAAGTACGCTCGTGATACTCTGGCTCACCCGAATCGAGTTGGAACAGCCTTATCTAGGGGCACTACCTTTCTTGGATGTCTTCAAAACAATATTCAAGTTACACCTGACTGTACTTTGATTAATTTCTTTTGATAGTGATGTTTTTCGCGCACTTTTTTTTCTTTTTTAAAATACAGTTCGAGAGTATGGTCGGGACTCCGGCGATGTATACCCTTTTTCCTCTTTTTGCATTTTCCTATCTCTTACTTTGTTTTCTGTTTGACTACGTTTTGCTGTTGTCTTCCAATACACTCATTTCATAAACATATAAACACCCATGCCCTAGGCGTGACTCGAACCCACGATCCTCTACGCCACGAAGCACCAAAACGAGACACTTTAGCGAGCGCAGGTAGGGGGACCGGCGCCACTCGGACGTGGTTGGAACTCAGGGCTATACACGGCATCTTACACTTCATTCATTTTTACTTTCTCTAGCCGGTATGTACAATGTGCATAGTGGAAAAAGAAAGTGTTGTACTCTATCCGAACATTTTACTTTCTCTACACGTACTATGTACATAATATATAGAAAAGGTATTGCATTCCACCCAAAAATTCGATACTTAGATTTCACCGGAAATAGACGTTTCAGGGTTTCCAAAAGAGCATTTTTAGACAAAGGTCTGTGTGTGTATCCGTGTGTCTATGGACACGATAACTCAAAAACAAAAAGCCGATAAAATACCAAACTTGGTATATAGTTTAGTATATTCCAAGGATGTGACACGAATATTTTGAGGAAACCTCCAACCCCAAACTACCATTGACTTGGAAAAATATTAGAAAATTTTGATTTTCTCAAAAATAACTCTAACGAATTTGAATAAAATACCGTATATTAAAGCTATTTATACGACAAATAAAATGTATATCTTGAATTTTCTAGGAGTAGTCTCTAAAAATCTCTTTATTCTGGACGAACTTTGCTGAATTTTGTTTAACCAGTAAACCGCAAGAGATAGACAAAAGCTTAATACACAAAATATATAGATATCATTGAAACACATAATTTGTCATATACATTTTTTTCGTAGAGTTGACCATTTTTTGGGGTATTCCTTGTTATTGGTTTCAGTTTTTAACTACTTAAACTTTTCACATATGGGAATTTCTCAACTCCTGCCAATGCAAAGAAATGGATTTCATACACTTGGTAACCAGCTTTTAAAAGATTTGACTATCGTTTTAGTCTTGTATTTCGTTACTTCCCTTCTACTTACAAGAAATCATTTTTACTAATGTTTATCTCAATTAGCATGAAGTAGAAAGAAGTATAAACTTTTTATCAATAATTTGTTACACAGATATAGAGAAAGTCATGTGAATGGAACACATCAGTTTTTTAGAAAAAGGCAAATGTGTGGGACACGATAACTCAAAAACAAAATGTCGATAAAATGCTACACTTGTTATTTAAGTTTAGTATTTTCCAAGGGTGCAACACAAAGATTTTGAGGAAAATCCCCCCCCCCCCACAAAAAACTACTGCTTACATTGAAAATTTTCAAAATTAATTTTCTCAAAAATGTCTCTAATGATTTTGATTAAAATACCATTGGTATATTGAAGATATTTACATGGCAAATAAAATGAATATTTTGAATTTTCTGGGAATAGCCTCTGAGGACCTCTTTATTCTGGATGACTTTTGTATAACGTAAGAGATAGACAAAAACTTACTACACACAAAATTTAGATCTGTGAAAACACTCAATTTATGTGATATAATTGTTATTGCTTTCAATGTTAAAATACTTATACTTTTCTCAAACAGAAATTTGACAATCCTATGTCTTTTATGACACATGACTTTGTAAAGATAACCGAATGTAAATCATATAGCGACCAGTTTTTAAAATATTTGAGTACCTATCGCTTCAACCTTGTGAATTTTCTTATTTGTTTTCCTTTCTGCTTAACAGGGATCTAGCAACAGCATCATTTCTGCTTATGTTTATCTCAATAGTATGAAGCACATAGAGGAATGCCTCTGTGGTCGAGTGGTTAGCGAGCTGACTTTGCAACCGGAGGTACCAGCTTCGATTCCCGGCTGCGGCGGGGCTTTTTTCTTACCAGAATTATTCAATATCCCCCACAAAGTCTGGAAGTATGCATGAATGAGTGAATGTGCGTGTGTTAATGATAAACGTAGTGAAAATAACCTACTGTGATCAGATGAGTAGTTTCACAAGTCAAATCCATGAAGGTAAAGGGGCTCTACAAAAAGAAAAAAAGTTTTTGTAAGAATAGTTGTTATAGAATAGGCAGGGAAAGTCATTGTGAATGAAATTAGTTGGATTTTTAGAGCAGAGCCTATGTGTATATGTGTGCCAGTAAACACGATAACTCAAAAACGAAAAGTCGGTTAAACCTCAAAAGTTCAGCATTTTCCAAGAATGCTATACGAAGAGTTTCAGGAAGATTCCCCTACCCAAAACTACCCCTTACAAGGAAACATTCTCGAAACTTTTGATTTTCTTAAAAATGGCTCTAACGATTTTGATTAACGTACCGTATATTAAAGATATTTACCTGACAAATAAAATTTATATCTTGAATTTTATGGGCATTGCCTCTGAAGACCTCTTCATTCTGGATGACGCTTGCATAACCTATAAACCGTAAGAGACAAACGCTTTATATACAAAAATGTAGATTTCGATAAAACACACAGTTTATTTCATATAGTTTTTTCCGGATAGTCCTTGTTAATTGTTTAAATTTTAGAATACTTAAGATTTTCTCAAACTGGAATTGTCATTCCTGTTTGTTTTGCTTTACTCCTGGCCGTGCAAAGAGAACCGAACTTGAAACACACAGCAACAAGCTTTTAAAACATTTTGCTATTGCTTTAGCCTAGCGTATTCCCTTATTTGTCTTCTCGTTACAAGGAAGTAAGTTATTTTTGTAAATGTTTATCTCGATTAGCATTAAGTAGCTAAAAATAGAAAAAAACATTTGTAAAAATAGTTTTTCACAGGATAGGTAGAGAAAGTCATATGAATGCAACACATAAGATTTTTACTTACTTAAGCACGCATGTACAGACAATGCACATAGTGGCTAGAAAAGGTATGAATTCCATCCAAAATTCGTTGTCGAGATTTTACCGGAAATCTATGCTTTGACGTCCCCTGTGTCCAAAAAAAAAAGGTATTTTTGAAAACGGTCCATGTGGGTGTCTGCGTGTGTGTGTTTGTGGATAGCATAGCTAAAATGTGAAAGTCTTACATCCCAAACTTGGTATTTATACTTAGTATCTTCCAAGAATACGACGCCAGATCTTCAAGAAAATCTTCCCGCCAGAAATTACTTTTTACATGGAAAAACTTTTGAGAGTTTTGTTTTTCTCAAAATTGGTCTAACAATTTTGACTAAAAACGTATGTTAAAGATATTTATATCACAAATAAAATGTAGGTATATTTTGAATTTTCTGGGAATAGCATTTGAGGAACTTTTTATTCTAGCTGAGTTTTTCCAGAATTATGTATAATGGTAAACCGTAATTTTGTATGACAAAAATTTGCCACACAAAATGTAGATTTCGTTAAGACACATAATTTATATCATACACGTTTTCTTGTAGAGTTGACCGCTTTCGAGATATTCCTTGTAATTGGTTTCAATTTTAAACTACCTATCCTTTCACAAACGAGAAGCTCACAAAGCGAACCGAACTTCAAATATTTCACATAGCGACCAGCTTTTAAAAGATTTGATTATCACCTTTGCATAATGAGTCCCCTTATTTCCCTTCCACTTACAATGAAGCAAGTAATAAGACCAATTCTGCTAATGTTTATCTGGATTAGCATGGTGTATATAAGATAATCTTTTGTAAGAACAAGTATGTATATGAAACAGCTAGAGAAAATTAAGTGAAAGCAACACATCAAATTTTCCCTTCCTTTTTCATT
The DNA here is from genome assembly GCA_030762935.1 of Hymenopus coronatus. Classification (NCBI taxonomy): domain Eukaryota; kingdom Metazoa; phylum Arthropoda; class Insecta; order Mantodea; family Hymenopodidae; genus Hymenopus; species Hymenopus coronatus. The sequence continues at coordinate 64,301,885 of CM060898.1, read as the reverse complement.
CCTGAGCAAAGTATAACGGTTGTACCAAAAAATCTGAACTTTCTATAACCTGTTCCTAATTTACCTACTATTGTATGTCTAGTAGACAGACCGGTGCCAGCCCAGTCTTTTCAGTAGAACAAGAGTTTTTGTTTCAATTCAAGCAGTACCAGGCACCAAGTTCGCCACTATACAAAACATCAGGCACTCAACAATAAAACGAATTGTTGTCTTAACGAGTTAGTGACCTTTCCAATGATCCAATCCCACGCAAGCTTTTCATTTGAGCTTCCAACGCGAGGACGATAGAGACAATGTATTTGTGAAACAAACAAGAACAAACAACAGTTGTAGGAGGCGTTACTCAACTGCAGCGTCCGGTTCAGAGAGACAGATGACGACTAAGGGCAATAAAGTTCCTCATCAGCAGTGTTCTGCACGAGAGAAGATATTTCTTGTTGTCTGTGCACACCCTTACCGTTGTTCTGGTTGTGGTGACATTATATTTCCTCCACAATCACAATACACAATCTCACATTGGTTTGCTTAAGCTAAAACAGGAAAATGAACGGAAACGGAATAGCAAAACGGAAATTCCGATAGAGGTATCGTCTATGGGTCGCTCTCCGCGGTGTAGTATTTACCATGCTGGCATCTAAAACTCCAGAATCTAAAACCTGGCGGAAGGTAATTGATTTTTTTTTTTATTTTTTTTCTGTGGCAAAAATTCTTATAATGGCTTCCTCCGGAAGGGAGTAAAGCCGAAGGTCCCGTGTAATGTTTATTTGCACGTAAATGCTTTGAAAGAAGAAAGTTTCTGGGCAAATTTCTGATATTTCTCAAGTCATGACTTCATCCTACAGTGTCATCTGTGGGCAACAGATCGTCAGCATCGAGCATAGTGGCGAACTCACGAACTATAAATTCAAATCCGATCAAGAAAACATCGTAATGATGCCCTATGCATCTGGTTGCCAAGGTTTTGAATGAATGAACAACAATAATAATAATAATAATAATAACTCACGGATCTTGCTTTGTCATTTATTGCATATCCTGAAATTTTAATTATTAGGCATTTTTAGCTTTTTAAAACTAAGATTTGCATTGCGCCACTGTTATGATAAGGACAGGGTTACTAGATGTTCTCTTTTGCTCGGACATTTCCTCTTTATTCGACCCTACAAATGGTCCAGTCGAGTTTTTAGGAAAATGGGAAAATATCCTTTTTTTTGAGTGATACAACTGCTTCTACATGAAAGTGCGAAAACTTTCGTTTTTGAGCTATACTGTCCACAGACACACACACACACACACACACACACACACACACACACACATATGCACGCATACACACTCACGGTTCTTTTTCCAGAAATGCTTTTTTTTTATTCAGGGGAGCCAAAGCATGTATTTCCAGTGAAATCTCGGTATCGAATTTTTGGGTGGAATACAATACCTTCTCTATACACGATGCACATTCTCTATACGAGTAGAGAAAGTAAAAAAAGCAGATACAATCAAAGAGACTAAACACAGACGGAACCTACTTAGACCAACAAATAACTTGCAGACATTCTAAAAAGGGGTTTGCTACCGTGTAGTTTTAATTAATTCCAAGAAAGGAATACCATATGGACAAAAACAAGTTTAGGTCAAAATTAAAAATATCCCTCATTAGTCATTACTTACACCTTCTAGTACAGAGGAAGATTTCATTCGATCAAAAAGTACTTATAATAATTAACGTAGTGTTGTAAATATACCATAAAAGAATTTTCTAAGAATGCATGCTGGGCAAATTAATTTTTGATAACAGACATGTAATTCTAAATTATGCAAAATTGACATCTCTGAAAAATTCAATATCAGAGTTAATCTTTGTTAATATATGTATTATTAATTAACAAGAGTGACCAATAAATGTAATTTGTGAGTTGATCTACATCCTAGAGTTGACTCTGTGTCTAGACTCAAAACAAGATCCACAGATTGTAATGTAGTGTCTGCATCCGTTACTTTTGTAACCGTTACATTGCGGTACGGTTACGATGTAACCGTTACGTTATTTTCTGCCGATCCCTACAGCGTAGTATTACATTTTATACGTATTTTCATCATATAAGAGTGTAGTTGTAAAAATATGCTGTGTTCCATTCACATAACTTTCTCTAGTTGTTCCAAATATATACTACTCTTACAAAAGATTAATGTTTTATATACATCATGCTAATCGAGACAAATATTAACAGCAGAATTGGTTTTATTATTGCTTCCTTTTAAATAGAAAAGAAATTAGGGAATACATTAGCCTAAAACGATAACAAAATTCTTTAAAACCTCGTCGCTATGTGAAACAATTGAGGTTCGGTTCACTTTGTATGGTTCTGTTTGAGAAAAGTATAAATATTTTAAAACCGATAAAAAGCAATTTCTCAGAAACAGTCAATTTTACAATAACACATATAAGACACAATTTCTATGTTTTAACGAGATCTACACATTTTTTAATTTATTTATTTAAGGTCACTTTATAACAACAAAGGTCATCAGCGACCGCAATATTCTTACAAGATCAATGTATATACAAAATTTAATATAAATATATTACAACTGTGGACATAAACTTAACTGTTTGAACTTTGGTAACAGTAAAATATAGTCCATGTAAATTGGTAAACAATTACAATATTATCAAACTCTGGTTATAACAATTAAATTACATTATATACAAGACAACATTTGTGATATCTTCATTAACTTGATAAGTTTTCTGCATCCTTCGGTAGTGTTAAAAATGGAATACAGATGACTCTTGAGGTTTAAGTTCCTTCTGTCGTTCAGTAAGGCAGGGCACTCGAGGATAAGGTGAGATGTTGATACGACTTCTTGGGCTGAACATTCCGGGCAAGGATCTTTGGTTGTTTTCTTCATCAGATAACCATGGCTGAGGTTGAAGTGACCGATGCGCAACCTGGTAAGCAGGACTTTTTGTTTTCTTCGGAATCTAAGGCGTGATATTGCCGGTTCTGTAATAGATTTCCTAATCAGTTGCAGTTTTAAGGGCATAGATTTCCACTGTTTGTCCCAGTGGTCGGTGATATAGCTTTTAAATATCTTTTTTACATCCTGAAGCGTACCACTTAATACAGCTTCAATTTGTTGCAGCCTCGTAGCATATTTAGCTGCCACATCTGCCTTTTCGTTTCCGGTAATGCCTTTATGTGATGGAAGCCATACCAATGAAATTTGGTAGCCGTTATTGTAGTAATAGTATAATGTGTATACTTTGAAGGAGTGGATTCTTCTACAATTTTTGTGTCGTAAGATTTTTGTCTGTCTCTTACAGTTTATCAGTTTTGCAAAATTCATCCAGAATAAAGAGGTCTTAGAGGCTATTCCCAGAAAATTCAAAATATAATATTACTTTTAATATAAATATTTTGTTCAAAATGGTTAGAGCCATTATTGAGAAAATCAAAATTTCCGAAATTTTTTCCATGTAAAGGAAATTTTTCCAAGTTTGGGTGGGGGATTTTCTTGAAAATCTTCCTTTCGCATGATTGGGAGATAATAAACTTAAATACCTAGTTTGGCATTTACCGGACTTTTTGTTTTTGAGCTATGCTGTCCACAGGCACGCACACACACATACACATGCACACATGGACCTTTTTCTAAAAATGCTTCTTTAGAAATCAGGGGAACTCAAAACATTTCCAGTGAAATCTCGACATCGAATACAATGTACTATGTACTTACATTTGGGCTAGAGAAAGTAAAAATTATAATTTATCTTAATGCCTCTTAGGTAAATGTCGAGTAACATATAACGTTTTTGCAAATATTTGTATGAATCTAGAAATTTCCTCTTTTTTGAAGGCTGTCATTTGATAACCGTAGATAGAAGGGTCGCTACGTTACGTTACAGTACCTCCCCTTGCCCCACCCTCCTGGGATATGGCACGCGTTTGCCCATACCTGCTTTAAAGGAACAAAAATACTGGACAACAATGTGAGTAGCCGCAAAATAAGATCATTTTATTTCCATTCCCCAAAACACACCTATTCAGAAATAATGCGCCGCTTGAAGGATAAATGCTTTTCTAAGAACGTAAGAATACACCTTTTGTAACACTTTTATAGGCAATGTTGATGCGCGTAATAAAACACCCTGTTTTAAAGACCATTTCTAACGCAATAGCATGGTATTTAAGGATATATTTATCCATAAGTTTGCGTTGATTTTATACTTTCACGCCATCTAAGGCACACATGTGCGAGAATGGGGCGGATACCGTACTTTAATATAGTATAAAACGATCACTATAGCCTGTGATTTGCTGCCATAAAGGTTAAGAATATTGAAGAGCTGTTTTATCGACCGGCATCGGCTGTTATTGAAATGTAATGTGCCTAATAATTGAAAATAAAGCCCAAGGGGCGGCAAAGGGAGTGTCTGGAGACCAGACGCTTCGGGAAAATAATCTAAATACCAGCTAAGTAGCGTAATTTTATTTTTTAGGGCTCATGGCATCACCCAAGATGTTTATTTTTGTAAATGGCAACATTCATAACACGTTCTAGTTTTATATTTTTAGCAAGTGTGCACAGTGAACGGAAAACGATTATAGAGGGATTAGCAAAAAATATGCTATTTATAAAATGCAGAAAATATTTTTTATATATACAATAAAATTAATCTGTTAGACACTTCCCTTAGCTAATACAGAAATTCCGGCTTGAAGCATAAAAGTAACTTACATTTACATGACATTCTCTATCCATTTTTCTACAAACTATTCTTATTTAAGCTTACTCTTCTATCTACGTTATTGTAACCGAGATAAATATTAATATAAATAGTTTTATTACATATTTACTTGTAGGTCAATAAAAAAGGGGAAAAACAAACCTGACACTATACTCAATCTTTTATGAGCTAGACGCCTTGTGATTTCTTTGGAATTCTGTTCTCTTTGCACAACCAGGAGAAAAAAAAAAAAACTTACATTTCGGGAAGCTATAGGTATTTGAAAATTCAAACGAATAACAAGGAATTTCTCGGGAATGGTTAACTTTACAGTTAATTTACTTAGCATAAATAAAGTCATTCAGAGCTTCTGAGTCATTCCCAGAGAATTCAAGATATAAATTTTATTTTTCATGAATGTATCTTAAAACTTGGTATTTTAATCAAACTAGTCTGAAAATCAAAATCTTCGACAAATTTTCCATATAAAGAGTGGTTTAGGGTAGGAAATTTTCGTGTCACATCCTTGTAACGCCCATCCAAGTATAGTATTTAAAAAACTCTTTACTTTTGAGTTATGTTGTTTATTTTTACACATATGTACCACACACACACACACACACACACACACACACGCTCACGCACCTGACAGATGACGGCTTTGGTTTCAGGGGACCTATACACCTACATTTCCTGTGAAAAGTCATCGAAGCTTTGGGTGAATTACAATACTCCCTCTACTTACTTAATAGAGAAAGAAACACTTGTTATTTCATCTGGTGATGACCCAAAATTGTGAAGAAATAAAAACAAATTAACTGCACCATCTTAGTATTACAATATCCGGAAGGTCGCGAGTTCGAATCTCGCTTAGGCTATGTAACCCGGATAAGATTTTTTTTCTCGGGCTGCTTCCTTATCCTAAGAAGACGAATGTCCAAAGGTCTATGGACTCCGAGATCATTTGACATTATTTCCCGATTTCATTCATCGTCCGAATTGACTAACCAATTTAAAGGACCTTAAGCTACCCCCCCCCAAAAAAAAAGAAACTGTAAAAAAGGAAAACAGTTAACATTTTTGTTACATTCCCTTTTATCTTATTACTTACCATCACGCTAATTTTAAAAACAAAGTACTAAAAACTTATTACTTTCCGCAGCAAGTGTATATATATATATATATATATATATATATATATATATATATATAGTGGATAGAGAAGGTATTGAATTCCACACAAAAATTCGAAAACGAGATTTCCCGGAAATACATGTTTTGAGGCCATTGAGTAAAAAAAACATTTTTAGAAACATGTCCATGTGTATCTGTTTGTGTGTCTGTGGGCAACACATCTCAAAAACGAAAATTCGGTTAAATACCCCTCCCCAACTACCCTTTACATGGAACATTTTCGACAATTTTTATTTTCTCAAAAATGGCTCCAACGATTTTGATTAAAATTCCGTATGTTTAAAATATTTTCATGTCTAACGAAATGTAGGTAAATCTTGACTTTTCTGAATAACTTGATGATTTCTGTATAATTTTTGTTTTATAAACGTGTAAATAATTTGAGTTAATACGTAATTTAAATTATATAAAGTAAACCGTAAGAGATAGACAAAATCTTACTACACAAATAAAGTTATCGTTAAAACCCACAATTTATGCCATATCATTTTTTCAGTAGAGTCAGCTGTTTTTGAAATATTTTGAGATATTGATTTCAGTTTTAAGCTACTTAAAACTTTTCTCACTGAAAGTATCTTTTCGTCTCTCTTCTGTTTATTTCTAGGAAGCTAAGAAAACTGAATTTCAATTGATTTCACACTGCGATCGGCTTTTGCATAACTCACCATCGCTTTAGCCTAGGCATTCCCTTCTACTTACAAAGATGCAAGCAATAAGATAATTCTGGTAATGTTTATCATGATGTAGACAAAAGAACAATCTTTTATAAGAAAAGTTTGTTTGCGGAACAGTTAGAGAAAGTCATTTGAATGGAACATATATTCCAGCTGCTCCTAATAAATATGTTAAATATTCGCAATGCTTTAGTCCATTTTGCCTTTTCTTTAATTATTTAATGTTCTTTTAAAAAACTCAAGTCTTTGGAAGTCTTAAGTGAAATGAGTGGCATGACGCTCAAATAAGCCAATGGTCAATGAAAGGTTTTAAATCCCCTATTAATCTATTTTTACTCAACTAGACCGTTAAAAGAAAATATTTAACAATAGTATTTTCTTTGACAAGGGAAATTTTGTTTTGTTTACTTGACAAGGATAAAACAAATGAATAGCGACTTCCCATTTGAGTGAGGTACATGTATTGTAAAATTTAAACCTATAACAAGCAATGTCACGGAAATAACTCCACAGCAAAAATGTATTTGAAATAAATTGTGCGCTTTGACGAGATATACATTTATCGTGTAGTAAATTTTTGTCTATCTCTTATGGTTTACCCATTATGCAAAAGCTATTCAGAATAAATAGGACTTCAGAGGCTATTCCCAGGAAATTAAAAATATACATTTCATTTGTCGTGCAAATATCTTTAATACACGGTATTTTAATCAAAGATTTGCAAGAAAATCATCCGTCCCAAACTAAGCTTTACATAACATATTGTCAAATATTTTGATTTTCTCAAAAACGACTCTAACGATTTTGATTAAAATACACTAAATTTAAGATATTTTCGTGAAAAATGAAATTAAATTAATTTTTTGGAAATGTCCTCTGACGGTAATTTTTCTAGGTAACTTTTGCATAACTGTAAAAACGAAAGAGATGAGAAAGTCTTACTAAACGAAGGTGAATATTTCGTTAAAGTAGACCATTTATTTCAGATATATATATATTTTGTTTTGTGTTTGAAAGAAGTAAACAGTTTTAATATTCCTTTACTTATGTCTTTTTCAAATGGGAAACCTCATTCGTTTCTTTTTTATCCTGTTCACACAAAGAGAAAGACATTTCAATGATATCACACAACGATTCGCTCTTGAAAGATTTGTCTACCACTTTAGCTTAGTATATTCCTCTTATTTATTTGTACCTACAAGAGTTTTTAAATAAAATACATTACCGCTGATGTATATCTTAATTAGCATGAAATAGAAAGAATAAGCTTTGGTAAGAATAGTTTGTTGCAGAAAAAGGAGAAAGTCACGTGAAAGTAAGAATACATTTTTTAGCGATAGAATTCACAGCCTCCCAGATAGACCTACAAGCACTCAGTTCTTTTATAATGCTTTTATGGGCATAAGACCGTAATTTCGGCGAAATCTCTCTACATCGATTTTTTTTCCTTAGTTTAACGTTCTTTAACCTGGTTGGTCATATCGGACGATGAATGAAATTGGTGAAATGATTATAAAATGATCTCGGGGTCCATGGAGCTTAAAGCTACTTGATATTCATCTTCTCAGGATAAGGGAAAGCTCCCATAAAAACCTTATCCAGGTAATTCACCCCAAGCGAGATTCGAACTCACGACCCTTTGAATGTGAGGCAGACACGCTACCGCCAACGAAACTTTTGTTGATTGCAACGATTCTCTTACCTAAGAGAGTAAAACGAAGAAACTAACAGTAAAAGTAAGCGTTTGTCATTTAATTCTGGACCTTCTGGATAAAACTCAACATAATGAGTTTGTGTTCTTTCTAGAAGAAACCAGTGTGTGTCTATGTGTGTATGTATATCCCACATTAGACGTGTGCAGATATTCCTTCGTGCGTTAAAAGTTTTGCAAAATCCATCAATGAGGAACTATCTGAGCGATCTTCGCTTTACCCCTCCCAATGAGCGCGAGCCGCTCAGCGTCTCCGCTTATAAATTGCTTTCCACCCAAAATGTCGAAGTGAGATTTCATCGGAAATATATTATATTTCCGATGAAATATTTTGAGATCCCTGATTAAAAAATAGAGAAAAAAAAAAAGGGTCCGACTGTGTTAGTGTGTCTACGTGTGTTTGTGTCTGTACGCATCATAACTCATAAAACAAAGGTCGGATAAATATCAAAATTATTATTTAAGTTGAGTATCTTCCAACGATCCAAGCGAGAGACCTGGGTTCGATCCCCAGAACCGGCGTGGGAATTTCCCCCCAGCTGGGAGACCTAGCTCGGGGTGCACTCAGCCTCGTCAGGTCCCTGCGGGGCCAATTGAGGAGCTACTTGATGGAAAGGTAGCGGCTCAGGCCATACGGACCACATTAACCGGCCGGGGGGGGCTCGAGGCCCTGACCACGTCTCACCCTCCAATACTGCACTCCATCCATGACGTCTATAGTGGACGGAGATGGGGGACGCAGCGGTCGGGCGGTAGATCAAGGTTCCCTGTGAGCTGTAGTGCCATGGAGTTGTTATCTTCCAACGATATGACGAAAGGTTTGAAGGAAATTCCAACATCCTTAACTCCATTACATGGAATATTTTTCGTAATTTCAGATTTTCTCAAAAATATCGCTGACCATTTGGATTAAAAAGCTTACATTAAAGATATTTAAACGTACAATATCTCGACTTTTCTGGGAATAGCCCGTGAAGCCCTGTTTATCCGGAAGGAATTTTGTATGATCTTATAGAACTGGTCGTTAAGCGGTAGAAAAAAGCCCAACACAAAAATGTAGATCTCTTTAAAAGAAACATTTTAATTTAAATTACCTTTTTTGGCATAAGCTGTTTCCCAGATATGCGCTATTAATGGTCTGAATTTTCCTTTTTTTTTTTTTTTTTTTTTGCCATTCGTTTGAAGTTCTTCAGTTTCAGTTATTTGTTGCGATTGCATGACAATTTCAAAATCAGTATACAACATATGCTGCTTAAACGTTCGACTATTCTAGTTGTATCTATAAGGAAATGTGTAATGCCGCTACCTCTGCAAACGTTTATCTCAATAAAATTATTTAGAAAAATTAGATTGCTAAGTAATTGGTATAGATCTACACCATAATTGTTGAAAGTCATGTGAATGTACCACATTAGATATTTTTACTTTCTCTACACGTGCTATGTACATAGTGTATAGAGAAGATATTGTATTGCACCCAAAAATCGATACCGAGATTTCAGGAAATATATGATTCAGTTCCCCTGAATCTAGAAAAAAAAAAAAAAAATTGGGAAAAGGTGTGTGTGTGCGTGTGTCAATGGACAGTATAGCTCATAAACGAAAATATTGATATTTAAGTTTGGTATCTTCCAAGGATATGACACGAAGATTTTTAAGAAAATCCCACTACACCCAACTACCCTTTACATGGAATTTTTTTCAAAAATGTTGATTTTCTCAAAAATGGTTCTAGCGATTTTGTTTAGAATCTCTTATATCTAAGATGTCAAATAAATGTATATCTTCAATTTTCTAGGAATAGCCTCTGAAGATATGTTTATTCTGGATGAATTTTGCGGAAATTTGCTTAACTGTTAAAGAGTAAGAGATAGATAAAAACTTACTATAAAAATGTAGAGTTCGTTAAAAAAATTTATGTTATATACGTTTTTTTCGGGGAGTTGACTACTTTTGAGATTTTCCTTGTTAATAGTTTCAGTTTTAAAATACTTATACTTTTCTCATACGGGTATTTGTCAACTCCTGTCCATGCTAACAAAGGAACTTCAATCACAAAACAACCAGCTTTTAACTAACACTTCAGCCTATGGTAGTCCCATTTTTCCCTTCTACTTACAAGGAAGCAAGTAATAAGACCCTTTCTGGTAATTTTTTCTCGATTAGCATTAGGTAAATAGATGAATAATATTTCTAACAATAATTTATTGTAGATAGAAAGTCATGTGAATGGAATACATACGATTTTTTTATTTTACATTTTTGCTGTCATAATAATCATCACAATCCGGCGTGATCCCAGAAATAGTGAATGAGCACAGCAGTAAATACTCTAGTAGATCATCAGTTTACCGACATCATTAAAGAGAAGAGAAAGCAAATTAGAAGTGATTGTTTGTTGCTTAGTTTTGTTCCATCATCTTTGTCGGCAAGGTATTCTCAAACCGGAAACATTAAGAGAAAATGACCGTTTAAGTGGCAATTTCAAGAGTATTATCTCTGAATGCTAAAGATGTGAACTTGCTCAGTGAATGAGCACGGTAGCGCATGCTATCAAAGACAAAGCATCATCATATATCACTGCTAATGAAACAAAAAACAAGAAAGGAATGACTCTTCGTCGTTGGTATAAATCCTCTTGGATGGTACTTGATTGGACAGCCTCAAGGAAATGAGATGCAATTCCACGCTGTCACAATTAAACAACTCTCGGCCCAAACAAGCAATATTTACTTTCTCTAGCGCAAATGTACAACGTACGTAGCATATGGTGAAGGTATTTTATTCCACCCAAAAATTCGATACTGAGATCACCGGAAATACATGTTTAGTTTGTGTGCGTATGTGTATGTATGTGTTTCTACGCCGCGGGAAACCAACGAAAAATTCTTCGCTTTGGTGCTTCGTGGCGCAGGGGATCGTGGGTTCGAGACCCGCATTGGACATGGGTGTTTATATGTTTATAAAAACTGTATATGCGTGTTTTATTAGTAGAAAAAGCAAACTGTAATAAAACGGTAAACAAAGTAAAATGTTAGGAAAATAAAAATAGAGGAAAAGGGAATACAGCGCCGGAGTCCCGACCAGACTCCGGCACTGTATTTAATAAACGAAATAAAAAGAAACCATTATCAAAGGGGGAATAGAACCCCATCCCTCCCAATTGCAAGCCTCACACACATTACCGCGGAGCCATCTCGCTCGGTCTTGGTTCCAGCAGACTAAAGACGATTTCTTTTAAACAAGCCCAGCTGAAATGCATTCTTCCGCATTGCGATTGCTTCTCATGTACCCTGATTTGCTAATATAATGGGGACAAACAAATGGTGACCGCGTGAAATGCCGATAAAAGTGATATACACAGTCATGATAGGTAGATACTCTTTTTCAGTCTGAGCGGCTGGTTTGAATCGATGGATCCTCCTATTTGTTGACAAGAATTTCAATGCATTCCAAATGTATTAACTCTGTTACGATTTTAATACATTTGGATATCATAATGTAAATTTTACAATTGCCTTCTATATATGAGGGTATTAAGAATGAGAACAACATTTTTTCAATTATGTATTTCTAAACATAGTCCCTTTTAGGGATACACATTTCTCCTGGCATTTTAACCTCTCCAAAAATAGGAGTTGTTAAAATCTAGAAAATACGCCTCTGTCTTGCCATTTGACCTCATTTGATCTAAAATTTGTTCCCGCGAGCCATTTCTTCATGTTTGATTTTGGCAGCGACAACTCCGGATGTACGTGCTGTTGCGTTGTCGTGGTGAAAGACTAAATGGGGCTATGTGTAATCATCTTCGGATCGAGACAATAACTCACTTAAGTGTTGCCCGTAATTATTTTTCCTGAGAAGCCATTTTGCATGGCACCCTTCTCATCCCAAAAAAACTGGCTGTCGTTACCACAAAAATGAAATGATGCGCTCACAAAAACCAGCATCGTCTTCATGTCGCAACATGTCGATGCAAAAGTCACCTTATCTTCTTCACTCAGAAACTGCAACATCTGTAATCTGTAAGGCATCATGTGCAGTAGCTTCCGCAAGATTTTCCATACAGTTTGCTGTGGAATTTATAATTGCATGCGTGTCCTAGATGTCGATTTCTGTGGGCTTCTTATGTAGGCAGAACGAACACATTCAACGTTTTCTTCCGAAACTCTTGGTCTTCCCGAGCTCTTCCCTTTGCACAAACATCCCGTTGTCTCGAATTTTCTATACCAGTCGTAGATTGACTGTCTAGTCGGTGGCGTTTTGTGGTAACATGTTCTAAAATGTCGTTGGACAACAGTTGCTGATTGCGTTCTAGCAAATTCCAACACGCAATATGCCTTTTCCACAGGATTTTCCGCCATTTCAGCTTCTGCAACAACAAACAAAACACTACAGCGTTACCAATAGTAACAGACGAAACTTTGAGAGTTTTTCAACATACCTCCAAAATAATTAGGTTGCTATCTCTAAAAGTTTTTGTTTTACAGTCAGTTGAAGTTGTCTATTTCTTTTGTAGTAACCCTGTATATAAGAATTATAAGAATATATAATTATTTCCCGAATCTAAGCTCATAATGTTACTTAAGCAAAGCAAAGTAGGTAATGGCATCACAGAGACGAGGAAATCAATAACCCAGGGCATGCGCGCTAGCTCTTATTCCAACCAAAATGTTTATTTTTACGAGAATATATATTTACATACCTTTATCAGTAGATATGTATTGTCATGGACTTCATCAATGAAGGTTTTAATTTGACCTGTGAAAATATTTTTGCTTTTTTCCCACTGTACCCTACCGATTTCTGTTTTAACAGGGAGTACAACTGGGATAAATTAATTCCATGTTTCACATTTAGAGTAGTTTTCAATTCTGAATAATTTTTCCACAAGCTTAGGGATTTTATTGTTTTTGAAATTTCTTTAAAGTAAACTATGAGGACATTTTCCGAGAATGAACTTACATTTTTTTGTTACTCTCCATGCCATGAATTTCTCATATAACATTTCGTAGATCCTTTTTTATTTCTGTGGAAGTACATTGTTAACAACATTACTCGCCTCCTCCTTTATATCAGAAGGCGTGGAACTAAATTCCATGTCATTATCACTAGGCCATAATACCTCAGTCTCCATCTTGCAAATCAACTATAACCGTGAATCGAATTTAATTTGTTATCGACGCATGCGTACAATATGCATAGCGGTTGGCGGAGTTCATCTTTCGTATGTAGGATATCTAAATACTAAATGTTTATTGAATGTCTACATGTCGTAGAAAAAATTATGTATGCAACTCACTTAGAATACTCGTATCCCAATAACTACCATTATAAGATCTTTGCATAAATAACTATTGTGGAACAGCTAAAGGAAGTCATGTGAATAGAACACATCAGAATTTTACTTTCTCTACACGTACTGTGTACATAGTGTATAGAGATGGTATAGTAATGCACCCAAGCATTCGATACCGAGATTTCACAGGAAATATATGTGTTGAGATCCCGTAAATCCAAAAAAAAAAAAAAAAAAAAAAAAAAAAAAAACACTTTTAGAAAAATGTCTGTGTGAGTGTGTGTGTGTCTGTGGGCAGCATAGCTCAAAAACGAATAGACTGTCACATACCAAACTTGGTATTTAAATTCAATATCTTCCAAAGATGCAAAATGAAGATTTTCAAGAAAATCCCCTCACCAAAACTACCCTTTATATGGAAAATTTTTCGAAAATTTTGATTTTCTCAAAAATAGCTCTAACAATTTTGATTAAAATGTTTTATATTTAAGGTATTTACATGCCAAAATAAAAATCTGGGAATACTCTAAAGACCTCATTATTCTGGATGATTTTCATTGAATTTTACATAACTGGTAAACCGTAAGGGTAGACAAAAACTAACTACACAAAAATGTATATTACGATAATTCTCATACAGAAATTTGCAACTCCAGTCCATATTAACAAAGGGACTTCAGTCACATAGCAACAAACTTTTGACTATCACTCTAACCTATGGTACTCCCTTATTTCGTTTCTACTTACAAGGAAGTAAGTAGTAAGACTATATCTACTAATTTTTTCTCGATTAGCATGAAGTAAATAGAAGCTTAAGCTTTTTAACAATAATTTGTTGCAGAGATGTAGAGAAAGTCATGTGAATGGAACAGATAAGATTTTTTAAAAAAAGAGGTACTTATTAAACCGCCTTGGTAAATGATTGTTATAAATAAGGAACTATTTTGTATCGCAGAGCAACATATTCTACGACAGCAACAAGTGAGAGTGACTAGTGCACGTGGCAATTAAGAGATACGGGACAAAGCTTAGTCAGGTGTTAGGAAATAATCTAAGCGACATTTCTCCAGTCGCCTGCCCTCATCTTCTGGCTGCTCTCGCGGTATTTATATTTCGTTATAAAGGCCTGTAGTAGATAGCATCGGTAATTTAATACAGTGTTTATATTGAAATACCAGAAGATAGCAATTAACTATGTAGTTGTATATAGCGCCCGGATTCCAGAAGGTGCTTTTCCTTCTCCTGATTAGGATCGTTGTTAAGGCCGGTTTCACATTAGGTCGAGAAATGTGAGAACTAAATTCCAACCTAGGGATTTTCCAGCACGCCTTCAAAAGTGCAAGGGAAAGTGTTGTCATTACACCGTGTCATTCAAATCTTCATGGCAGGATTAAAATTCCTCGGTGTTTCAAAACATCCTGTATGCGCTGTGCTGCCAATTTCTTCATGCACCATAAAATAATATTACTGACAAAATTAAGCAAAGGGAAATTTTGGTAAGGTTTCTGCCCTTTGATATTCTAAATGAAATGTTGATGTTTGCAGAATTTTGAAGAGAAGAATTCGCAAGCTGTATTGTAATTTTGATTCATTTAGTAAATTCATTTATAATGATATAAATTCCCTTAGGAGTGGAACCTGATTCGTGATGATTATTTGAAGTGCACAATTTATTAATTGATATGTCTTTACTTCACGCACATAATTGCATACCTGATAGAAAGCTTCATCCTCACAACCTGAGTGCTCCGTACCGGCTGCAAAGATTGAAGCTTCACCCAATCTGCAACCTGACCTAAGAACGTTTTTTTTTTATCTCTTCAATATATATGTTCATATTTCCAAGTTAATACTTCCAAGCGATCAGCGTAGGATATTATAAATTATAAGTTTAAAATGTATGTGCTTATAATGAGGTAATTGCAATATTAGTTTGTTTTTTTGGAAGGATTTAACCTCTGTGGCACCGCAGGTAATAACGCTGGGTGATACATGGAATGAGGATGGAGCACTGTTGGAATGCAATGGCGGGTGAAGCAGGAAAACCCAGAGAAAACTCTCCGCTGTGCCGCTTTGTCCACCACAAATTTCACATGCGGTCCCTTGGGATCGAACTTGAGCCGTCTAGATGAAAGGCGAGTGATCTAGCAGATATTACTTAATATCTGAATGTTGAATGTTGTATACATTTTGAATATTTAGCAGTTGAACATTTTAGTTATGAAGTTAAAAGTTTTAAAATATGAATTAGATTTTAAAATTGTGGAAGTATAAAGAAGTTATTGGATAACAGTGGCTGTTGTTGTATAATGTAGTTTGGAATAATTGGAAGCGAGAAGTTACTTAATTTTATGATTTGTATAATTGTGTAAGTTATCAACTTTTTGGAAATAAAATATTTTGGCAACTGTCTCCTGTTTTAGGAGTATTGATGTCAGGATAAACATGACAGCATTATGCCTGTTTGTCTGTCTGTATGATCAACCTGGGAGAAATGAAGTCTTCCCAGGTATTTACTCAGAGGTACAAAAATGTTATCACACGGGATTAAATTGGGAAGATAAGGCCTTAGCAGCACCTAAACAATGATACCACGGTCGATCTCGGGAACTCATCTCCTCTGCTGATTTGCCAAGGTGGTTTTCCCATCCTTCCGCTTGTGCATACATTTTTGTGATTGTTAATGCAGTGTCAGCGATCGCCTGCGGTTTTCTGCAGTGTTCATACCTTTTTCCAAAGTGCCTCCATTTTCATCATCTTCATAGGGTCTATTCAAATACCGATGGCCCTAATCGGCCAAGCAAACGGCTCTGGTGGACACCGCTTCTATGCCCATAATCCTGCATCACAATATTAATATATAAAAATGATTCTTGTAACCTAGCTACGTTATTCATGAATAATTCATGATCTATTTTTATCTGACTTGTTTCAAATTAAGCAATTGTGTGAGAATATCTGTACAACTTCCTTTATTTGATTGCAAATTTAAAAAGCAGAAAAATATTTACTCCAGGAAAATGTTAGAGGAATTAAAATTACACAGTTTGTTTCTAATAAATGTTTTCGCAGAATTAGTAGTTTTAAAATATTGGTCGGAAGCAGAGGTAAGTAGACGGAAGCGCATCGAGAGATAACCAGATATTTTTGGAATTTCTCCACTTCGCCTCCCACGAACTCTCGCACTTATATACCTAGGTATATAAACACAGGTGCCCACAATGATTCACTGAGCGAGCGAGATAGTGAGGCGTTCTTGATGCGATGAAAGTGCTAGTTATTGAGTGCGTTCTCCGAGTGAGGTTGTGACGGCAGTTATGATTTCTGATAGAAAACAAAATAAAATCAAATAACTTAAATTAAAATCAATATCATACCATGGCATATATTTCTAATTTTTGTTATTTTTATATTTAAACCATTCTTACATCCATTATTTTACAGATACATTTATCTAATACTACGAAATACTACTCACTAAAACTGCTGATACTGCGAGAACTTAGAAAAGTATTGTGTTCGGGGCCCGAATGAGTGAAGTGGAAAGAAGAAGAGGCTGCTTTCATTCCGTCACTAGGCCAGAGCAAAAGTGAAAAGTGATGGTGAGAACTGAACTAAATGCATATAACATTATAACACATGGTGAAAATATGTGAATAATCGTTTATTAGAGACAGTATTCTGAATGTCCACCTCAGATAAGATTCCTTTTTACCAACTGAGTGCTATATCAACATACAAGAAGCATGTTACGAAAACCTTTCTCGCTCCTAATGAGAGAAAATATATGGATTCTAGGCTTTATGCAAATCATTAGGAAAACGGGTACCAAAATATACTGTAAAGGACAGAGAATACGGAACAATTGCATATCAGACCTTTTCTATAGCTAAGTTTAATAATTAAAGTAGAAGAAATAATTTAAAGAATGAAGTTCCTCATGAACAAATTCCTCCTCACAATGTACTCGTATATTGCTGCTGCTCTTTGCAAAACACTTTGGAAAAACCTTTTGTTGTGAAGTGGTCTAATTGTTTGTTTCCTTGTATGTAGAAGAAAAATATGCGAATGTACAAGCTAAAAGTGATAGTCAAGTTCTTTAAAAGCCGGTCGCTAAGTAAAAGAATTGAAATTCCATTCTTTTTTATTACCAGAAGTAAACAAACTAGAAGCAAGAAGAATGATATTTTTCCGTTCAAGAAAAGTTTAAATGTCTTAAAATTGATACTAATAATCCGGAATATCTAAAAAACGGTCAACTGTTCAAAAAATATGTATATGAAATTAATTGTGTGTTTTAATAAGATCTACATTTCTTCTGTAGTAACTTTTTGTCTATCTCTTACGGTTTGCCAGTAATACAAAAGCCACCCAGAACTTCGATACAGAAATTTCACTGGAAATACATGTTTTAGGATCCCCTGAATCCAAAAAAAGCATTTTCAGAAAAAGATCCGTGTGTGTCTGTGTTTGTATGTGTGTGTTTGTGGACAGCATAACTCAAAAACTAAAAATTCGTTAAATACCAAAATTGGTATTTAAGTTTGGTATCTTCCAAGGATGCGACACGAAGATTTTAAAGAAAATCCCCCCACTCCAAACCATCCTTTACATGCAAAAATTTTCCAAAATTTTGAGTTTCTCAAAAATGGCTCTAACGATTTTGATTAAAATACTACATATTAAAGCAATTTCTATCACAGATAAAATGTAGATTTTGAATTTTATGGGAATAGCTTCTAACGATCTGTTTATTCTGGATGGATTTTGCTGAATTTTGCATAACCAGTAAACCGCACAAGACATGTAAATCTTGTCAAAACATACAATTTATGTCATATACATTTTTTTTCGTGGAGTTGACCGTTTTTGAGATACTCCTTGTTATTGGTTTCAGTTTTAAAATATTTATACTTTTCTCATACGGGAACTTGTCAACCCTTGGTAAGGCAAACAAACGGATTTCAATCCCATAGCAACCGTATTTTAAAATATTTGAATGTCGGTTTAGCCTTATTTCCCTTCTACTTATAAGGAACTAAGCAATAAAACCGTTTCTGATAATGTTTATTCGATTAGCATGAAATAGAAGAATGAGATTATAAACAACAGTTTGTTTCAGAGATGTAGAGAAAGTCATGTGAATGGAACACGTCAGATTTTTTTTTTTATTATTTTCGGTGAAATATCGGTACGAGTTTAGGATGGTTTTATGGTGGATGCCTGTATAGGAGCTAAACGTAGAGATTACTATAGTTACCTTAAATTTGTAACTTAAATAATCTGTACGCACTAAACGGAAAGACGGACGAATAGTCTTTGCTCAACACATTTTCGTGTACAGTGTGTATCCAGCTTAAGACGTGCTAATTGCTCTCGGCGCCAGCCTTCTGCAGTAATCAGCACTTGGGTATTATTGCTCACTTAGTCAATATTTGCATGTGAAAGAGGAGAGTATCGTAGGTAGTCGATCAAATACACTTTTATTATCAATTTGCTCGGATGGATGGCTCTGTTAGTGTCGGCGTGTAGGCTACAAAAATGTGGGTCGCAATAAAACCCGAATCTAATGCTCAACCGATGACCTCCAAGGGAAATATAATTTGTATTTTTATAACGCCCACGTGGACCCTGCAGTCGGAATTCTTCGGATTAGCGTCCGGCAGAATCTTTTTCATTTTTGTTTTGTTTTACAACTTAAGTAATAATAATTTAATTTTTAATGAGCCATTTCTAGGCCCGAGCGGCGAGTTCTGTGGCCATGGGAACTGTTGCGTCGAATTCGTTCCACTCCACGGAACACCTGAGTGGAAACGTCAGTTCTGTAGTCAGATGTACATTTTACCGGATACTAAGCTCTCCGTTTTGTAATTAGCAGAAATTTGTTTGCTACATGGGAAACGGTTTAGAATGAAAAAAATTATGATGTTACATCTCTGTAATAAATTCGTCCTTTAACCTGGTTAGTTATATGGACAATGAATGAAATTGGTGAAACGATGCTAAAATGATCTCGGGGTCCATGGAGCTTAAGTTGCGCGACATTCGTCTTCTAAGGTTAAGGGAAAAACTCGAAAAAATCATTTATCCGGGTAGCTCACCTTAGGTCAGATTCGAACTCACGAGCTGTTGAATATGAGGCACACACGATACCAACACACTACCCAGGAGGGCTAACAAATTATTGTTAATAAGCTTATTCTTCTATCTAGTTCATGCTATCGAGGTAAGCATTAGCAGACACAGTCTTATTACTTTGTTCCTTATAGGGAGAAGAGAAATAAAAGAATAGCCAAATGTTTTAAAATGTGTTTGCTATATAATTGAATTCAGTTTCTTTGCGTGGCCAGGAGTTGACGAGTTTCCGTATGGCAAACGTTTTAAGTATTTTAATATTGAACACAATAACAAGAAATATCTCGAAAACGGTCAACTGCACGAAAAAATATATATGACATAAATTGTGTATTTTAAAAATATCTATATTTTTGTTTAGTACGCTTTGGCTATTTCTTACGGTTTGCCAGTTACGCAACATTCAGAAAAATTCAACCAGAATAAAGAGCTCTACAGAGGCTATTCCCAGAGAATTCAAGATGTGTATTTTTCTATAATGTATCTTAAATATAAGAGATTTTAATCAAATTCGTTAGAGCCGTTTTTGAAAAAAGACCAACATTTTCGAAACTTTTTCCATGTAAAGGGTAGTTAGAGGTGGAGAGATTTTCTGAAAATTCTTGCAAGGCCTTTTTTTTTACCTATGGTGCTCACGGACATTTTTCTAAAAATTCTATTTTTGGATTAACATGTATTTCCGGTGAACGTTCGGTATCCAATTTTTGGGTGTAATACAATACATTCTCTATATTCTATGTACATAGTACGTGTAGAAAAAGTAATGACTCTTTTACGCTCTTTGTCTCCAAAATTGTGGGTGTATATGGAAGAAATATGTGATAATATAAATTTATCAAGGAACAATTTATATAATATTTTGAGTAAGAAAATCTTGTTTTCACGTAGTTTTATTAAGCTTATTAACATTTCATGTAGTGATTTTGGTTTCTTATACTTCGGTCAAATTTAGAACTGCTTACGATCACAATACTGAACTCCATATCTCTACATCTCACATATGTAGCAAGAATATTTATGTTATCACCTAAAATATTTTGATTTCGAGATTTCATTGTTATTAAGAATTTTGAGATCGCTGAATCTCACTCCAAATTTATTCTAGGACATAACTGTGACATTACATTACATACATTCACATGATTTTTCTTACACTTTACGCAATAAACTACTTATATAAACCTTATTTTCTATCTACTTCTTACTACTGGAGATAAATATCAGCAGAAATGGTTTGATTACATACTTCCTTTAGGTACTCTGGGAATAAGGGAAAACATTAAACTAAAGCAATACTCAATATTTTGAAAGCATACATTATGAGATGAAATTAAAATTCCATTCTCTTTGCATGATCAAGAGGGTAAAAACCACTTCTCATTTAAAAATATGAATATTATAAGATATAAACCAATACAAATAAATATCTCAGAGATGCTTAGCTCATATTTTTTTGACATAAATTGTATTCTTTAACGAGATTTACACTTCTTTTACGGTTATGCAAAATAGAATTTTAGAGACTAAATTTGTTGTCAAAATATGATTAATACGGTATAATATTGTAATAAAAATCGTTAGAGCATTTTTGAGAAATTAAAGCTTTCAAAACATTTTCCATGTATAGGGTACTTTCGGAGGACATTTTCTTGAAAATCTTCAGATTCCATTCTAGGAAGATGCTGAAATTATGCACCAGGTTTAATATTTACTGAATCTTTGTTTTTTAACTATGATGTTTACAGATACACAAACATACACATAAAACACACACAAATATGGACATTTTTATAAAAAACTAATGTGTTCCATTCACATAATTTTCTCTATCTGTTCTGCAAACAAACTATTCCTAAAAATATTTTACCTACACCATGCTAATCGAGATAAACATTAGAAAAAATGTGTAATTATTTGCTTCCTTCTTACTGAAGGGAAATAAGGAAATACACTTTTCTAAAACGATGGTAAAATTCTTTAATGGAGTCCTTATGTGAAAAATTAAAGTTTGGTTCTCTTTGCACGGCGCTGAGTTAAATAAAAGATAGACCAATCGAAATATGACTTCCCGTTTGGGAAACGTTTAAATACTTTAAAACTGAAGCCAATAACAAGCAATATCTCCGAAAGGCTAACTCTAAAAAGATAGATACGAGATAAATTGTGTTTTTTAACGAGATCTACGTATTTTGTGTATTAAGATTTTGCGTATCTCTTACGGTTCACCAGTTACGCAAAAGTCATTTAGAGAGGACTTCAGGGATTATTCGTAAAAAATTCTCGATATACATTTCATTTGCCTTAAACATATTTAATATACGGCATTTTAATTAATATCATCAGAACCAATTTAATAGAAAGTCTAAAATTTCGAAAAATGTTCATATAAGTGTTAGTTTGGGCTGGGGGATTTTTCTGAAAATCTTTGTGCAAATATTAAACTTAAAACAAAATTGGTATTTAACTGAATTTTCATTTTTGAGTTATCGTGTCCACAAACAGAGATACATACATACATACATACATACATACATACATACATACATACATACATACATACATACATACATACATACATACATACATACATACATACATACATACATACATACATACATACATACATACATACATACATACATACATACATACATACATACATACATACATACATACATACATACATACATACATACATACATACATACATACATACATACATACATACATACATACATACATACATACATACATACATACATACATACATACATACATACATACATACATACATACATACATACATACATACATACATACATACATACATACATACATACATACATACATACATACATACATACATACATACATACATACATACATACATACATACATACATACATACATACATACATACATACATACATACATACATACATACATACATACATACATACATACATACATACATACATACATACATACATACATACATACATACACACACATACATACATACATACATACATACATACATACATACATACATACATACGTACGTACATACATACATACATACATACATACGTACATACGTACATACGTACATACATACGTACATACATACATACATACATACATACATACATACATACAGACACTGGGCTCTTTTATAAAAAAGTTTTTTTTTTATAATTTCCGGTGAAATCTGGATATCGATTTTTTTGAGTGGAATGCAATACCTTATCTATCGACTATGTACATTGTAAATACGTGCTAGAGAAATCATTTTTCTGAATTCAGGGTACCCCAAATTCAACATCGAATTTTTGGGTGTAATATAACAATTGCCTTAGTATAATAAATGGTTAGAGCATTGCAGGCAATGTATCAAAATGTCGAATTCTGTGTGAAGTACGACAGAAACAGAGTGTCCGAGAGCTGCCGAAGCTATAGGGGAGTGAGGCAGGGTTGTATTTTATCTCCCTTGCTATTTAATCTCTTTCTGGATGATATTACTGATACAATGATAGCAGAGAATATTCAAGCATCAGTAGTAGCGGCCTTGCAGATCCCAACACTTTTATACGTAGACGATTTAGTATTGTGCTCTACGACAGTAAACGGATTGCAACGAGGACTGGACAAACTTAAGAACTATTGCGATGAATGGCTACTTACAGTTAATGTGAATAAGACTAAGGCAATGACTTTCAAAAAGGGTTGTGTTTATAGCAGGGAGGAGACTTGGACATATGCAGGACAGATACTGGACAATGTTAAATCTTTTGTGTACTTAGGACTCACATTTACAATGAACGGAAAATGGATTAAACACATTGACATTACGAAACACAAGGCAAGGGTGAAAGCGGCGGAAGCTCTCCGGATACGCTGCAGAATTCCGAATATCTCCATAACCTTAATGGAAACTGTATACGGAGTGACAGTTAGATCCACGATGACATACGGAGGAGAAATATGGGGGTGGGAACAAACAGGGAATCTGGATCAAGAGAGGACCCAATTTTTGAAAGGAATTCTGAGTGTAGGGAGGGGTACGGCAAACTGGGAATAATGAGGGAATTCGGGGTACATAGTGAAACGATAGAGTGCAAAATCAGAGCAGTTAAATATTGGATGAGAATCGTTCACGGAAACCAATCTCTAATTAGGGCAGTCTGCTACCGTGAACAGTTGCGAATGGAAGGTAATTTGACGTGGGCATCAAAATTAAAGAAAGGGGTGGAAACCATTGGGATGGGAGAAATTTGGATGGCGGGGCAGGAAAACAGGCGAAGTATTTGGAGAAAAATTAAGAAACGTCTCTGTGATATTGACAGACAGCAAATAATTGCGCAATGCACAGAGAAGGTGTCATTAGAAGTACAGTCTGGGCTGAAATCGGAGTGGGGTATGGAGCAATACATCAAAACAAGTACCAAACTCATTAGAGAGGGGCTGGCGTGGATTAGACTAGGAGCATGGAGGAGCACGAACATTTCTGACGAGAATGGTACGAGAATCTGTCCCATTTACGCGGAGGAAGAGTCGTGGACTCACATCTTGGCAAGATGTAGGGGTACGGAGGAATGGCGGGAAAAATATTTGCCGCGATTTTTTACCACTGCGAATGTAGGGATAGAAGCATGTTGGACGCTACTGGCAGGCACGGAAAACATGGACGGGCTAGGTAAATTTATACTTAAGGCAAGGCAGCTGAGATCTGAGGAGGCTGCCAATAGAGAAGGGGGGGGGGATAAGATCAACTAAACAAAAGTGACTACAATGTTCTACATACATATATATTATGTCATACTTAGGTCACTGTTGTGCTAGGGTTGTATATGTTATGTGTATATATGTCTTTTAAGTGTAATTATCTATTATAAGAGGGTGCATTTATGAAGGTGTACTCTGTGCTGTAAATTTAAATTCCTATATTTGAATATCTTTGTACCTTTATTTTCGGATTCACTCTTAATTTTTATTGTTGTTTAATATTGCTTTTGACTGTGTATTTCCTTTGTCTTTTTATTTTCGTGTTTACTCTTTTAATTCTTTGTTGTGGTTGTTGTTTTAATATTGCTTGTAATGTGTATTACAAAAGCACGTATGGTCTGTGGACCCGTGCGACTGTTGAAATTCTATGTATGATATTGCTATGTTAATAAATACACTTATTCATTCATTCATTCATTCATTCATTCATTCATTCATTCATTCATAATATTAGAGAACATAAACATATGTTTTTGTTATTTTGTTTTATTCAAGGGACTGAAAACATACATATCCTTTCGTGTGTTAAAGGAGTTGTAGAACCAAACGGGGCTACTTCAATTTAAAAACAACCAGAAGGTAACCGACCTGAGCGATTTATATTTTAGTCCCCTTACCTATTAATGGATCGAGCTCATTGAGCCATAGCTGACAATTTATGGGAGTTAACCCTGGAATGTATTTCACCCCCAATCTAGCGGCTCACACTGTAAGGGAATGTTTCACCAGGCCATCTCCTAGGACAGTTCCTTTACATGGATATTGTTGAGTATGAAGATGTTATAAGACAGGATGTTATGCCCTCTATTTTTCTTTAAGCGAACAGGGTACTCTGAGTTGGTAAAAATAATCGCTAATAAAATCTATATTATTTCCAGTTTTGCAAGATATATATTTTGGGGGAGGGTTAAGAGAATTTTAAGGCATTTAACAGCATTTAAATGCTAGCCTGCATTCATTTAAAGCTGTCATGCAAAGTCCTTTTTAGAACATTTGGATCTTTAAATTCAGTTTACTAAAAGCAACTTTTTTTTATACATATGTAGCTTTTTCCTCAGAAAGTATAAGTGACTGAGAGTTGAAATTTTCAGTATGTGTATAAAACACGCAGCTAAACTTTCTGAACAACAATTATAATTTTATAATATATACATATTATATATTCATATATTATAGATTATGATTGTGATATATAATTAGTAATAATAGCAATGGAGTGGTAGCTAGGGCTTCTTACCTTTCAATTTGATCTTTTTGTGACTTGTGCAGGGCGGAATTTTCTTTTAACATTCTTCTTCCTTTATCGCTCCATTGTGGTACTGCTTTTTTTTTTCTTTTTAGATTTATCCCGCTCCGGTTTGTTACATTAGAGGGGTATTTTTATGTTTTATCTCTAACTTTAACTGTTTTACTTCTTTTTGTTATTGATTGTATCGTTTTACTTCAGCCACCCTTTGTTTAATCCGGTCCTTTATATCCATATAATTGCGCACCCTTAATTATCATCTTTACACTCCAGAATTAGTATTTTTTCATGGTGGTAGTACTGTTTTAGCTTTTTAGATTTTAGTGTTAGCTTATTTTAACCCTTTTTATGATCCATTTTTCTTACTGTTTTTAAAGCTTTGACTGAGCTTCTAGCAATGGATGGTTTTTAATCTCCATTTTATTTCTAATCATAGCTGATATTCTATCTCTGATAACTTTTATCATAATTTTAACTCTTGGCTTTGCCGCTTTTAAATATTTTAAAAGCGCTAATAACCAAGGAACTGAGCGCCATAAAATTCTAACCATCATCCTCATCATCATCAGTGATAATAAAAAAATCAATAATATTGTAAATTTCCACATTTTTACTTTTTTGACTTTGCAAGTAATTGTTTTTTTTTCAATTTATAGTGAAATGATACACATAACTAAATAATGAAGATTCAGAAGCTATTATATTATACCAAAAACAAGCATGCAAATTTGCGATTCTGTATTGAAGAAATATCTGAGAATAGAGCACACAAATTCACGTGTTTGAAAGGTAAATTTTATTATTTTTATGCTAACTGAACTACTTTTTACATATTCAACCACAAAAGTTACCAATGCTATGCAATGCTAAAATAATTTTAGTGATTTATATAATAATTTATAAAAGTTTCGGGAAAACCTTTGAGAACTTTAATGGCAATAGTAATTTAACTCACTTAGGGTGTAATTTCCATATGTTCAGACTACCTTGTTGCCTTAAATCATTTTTGCAATTAATCTAGAAGCGCGATGAATATTGGATTTTATTCTTTTCAGCACATATTTTGAAGACAATTACTTGGCGTCAAGTTCGGTAACCTTTCAGTGTTATTTTATTTTGTCCTGACTTTAATTCTTGGTATTTCCTTGCCTGGTTATAAACAGAGCACGGTTTCGGGTTCCGAAGCTCACACAGATCAGTCAGCGGTATAAAGAAAAGGTGTGGGGAGGGGTTTGTAGCGTAAACGTGTACACGTTGAGGTACAATCTGTTCCAAAGGTACCTCATTATATGCATCTTACCAATTCGTAAAGTAATTAAAAATAATTATTTCATAATATAGTAAACAAAGCGCCTTGTACGTCTACAAGTAAAAGTAAACATTTTAATACAAAAATTCAGGATAATAATGTACAGAGTTTTGAAAAGCCATACACATAAATCAACCAAACTCTCTCAGAATTCATTTCAGTGAATTACAAGATACGTCTTTACTGTATCGAAAGAAAACGCTCTCCTCCTGTCACTCAAATTATGTTTGAATCAACTACAAGTTTGTTCAGTGTGGAACGCTAATCCTTTCACATTTTCGACGCTTTTCATTCAGCGGTCTCTTTCGGTGGTCACTGGTTTATCTACAAGCAGGAACTGAGCGACACCAGGCAGTGAGCAATGCTAGATAGTGCAACACATTTCGAAACGGGCTGTGGAGACCACGCCTACTCCAGCATGTCATAGTTATAGTCTGTGTACACCGGCAATTTTGTGACTTCGGACCGCGCTTTAGTAATAACACTGCTAATAGCTTCTTCTTACACGCGGAATTGCGGTCGTTGCATAGTGCTAGTGGATTCTGAAGGCTTTGTACTGTTAATTCGTATGCATAAAAGAATAACAGTTTCATGACAAATCTTCAAAAGTTCGTCATGTCAGGGAAATATATTGCTTTCTCTACCACACAACAGTAGGTAGAGAATGTACTGCATTCCATACCAATAATTCACCGGAAAAAGATGTTTCAAGGACCCATGAGTCAAAATATCTAGAGAAACTTAAATATCAAATTCAACATCTTCCAAGGATGTGACACAAAAAAATTCACGAAAATCCCGCACCGCACACTACTCTTTACCTGGAACATTTTTTGAAAAATTTGATTTTCTCAAAAATATTTCAAATATTTTCATTATATATATATAAATGTTCTGGGAATAGCCTATGAAGTACTCCTCATTCTGAATGGTTTATGCATAACTGGTACATAACAGGTAAACCTTAAGAGATACACAACTCTTTCTGCACAAAAACTGTAGATTTCGTTAAAGCACAAAATTTACGCCAAATATATTTTTAAAACCTATCTCTGTGCTATTCCCTATTTCCTTGTAGGTGCAAGAGAAAACAAATTTGATGTGTTCCATTTACATGGCTTCCTCTACATCTCTGGAGAAATTATTGTTAAAAAGCTTATACTTCTATTTACTTCATGCTAATCAAGAAAAAATTAGCAGAAATAGTCTTATTACTTGCTTCCTTGTAAGTAGAAGCGAAATAAGGGAGTACCATACGTTAAAATGATGGTAAAAAGCTGGTTGCAACGCGACTGAAGTTCCTTTGTTTGTATGGACAGGAGTTGACAAATTCCTGTATGAGAAAAGTATAAGTTTTTCAAAGCTGAAACTAATGACAAGGGATATCTAAAAAACGACCAACTCCATGAAAAAATGCATATATCATAAATTGTGTGTCTTGACGTGCTCTATATTTTTGTGTTGTAAGTTAATGTCCATCTCTTACAGTTTAGCGGTTATGTAAAATTGTGTAAAATTGATCCAGGATAAAGTATCTTCAGAGGCTATTCACAGAAAATTCAAAATATACATTTTATTTGTCAGGTAAATATCTGTAATATGCGATATTTTAATCAAAATCGTTAGAGCCATTTTTGAGTAAATAAAAATGTTCGAAAAAAGTTTCATGTAAAGGGTAGTTTGGGGTGGGAGGATTTTTTTCAAAAATCTTCGTGTTGCATCCCTGGAAGATACTAAACTTAAATACCAAGTTTGGTATTTTACCGACTTTTCGTTTTTGAGTTATCGTGTTCACAGACACACGACACACGTACTCACGGACACACACGGACCTTTTTCTGAAAATGCTTTTTTTTTTGGATACAGGGGGCCCTAAAATATATATTTCCGGTGAAATCTCGGTATCGAATTTTTGGGAGGAGTGCAATACCTTCTCTATACACTATGTAATAGTACGTATAGAGAAAGTAAAAATAAAATATGCTAAGCTAAAGCACTAGTCAAGAATTTTAAAAGCTGATCGCTCTGTGATAACCTTAAAACTCTGTTCCTTTCGTCTCACCCCAAAATAAATGAAGATGAATTGTGTTTGAACGAGATATACATTTTTTATAGTAAAATTTTGTGTATTTCTTAGGGTTATGCAAAAGTAATTCCAGAATGAACAGGGCTTCACAGGATATCTCCAGAAAACTCCAAGTTTGGCATTTTACCAACTGTTTGTTTTAGAGTTATACTGTTCACAGGCAAAACACAGTATGGACCACGGGATTATTTGAGCATCATTTCACGAATTTAATTCATCATGCGGTATAATTTACCAGGTTAAAGGACGTTAAACTATATAAAATATCTGATGAACAAATGACATGCTATGCAACAAACTGTTCTTACAAAATATTATTCTATTTACTTCATGCTATGAGATGAACTTTAACAGAAATCGTCTTATTACTCATCCCCTTTTAAGTAGGACGGAAATAGAGGAATACATTAAGTCAAGTGATAGTTTACTGTCGCTATGTGGAAGAATTAAAATTCAGTTTTCTTTGCATGCCCAGGAGTTAAAAAGAGTGGTTGCCAGTGTTCAGAATGAGGTCTTTCCCGAAATTCGAGATATACATTTCGTTTGTCATGAAAGTATCTTAACCATTTGATCTATTTTTAAAATGTAAACATTTCGAAGAGTTTTCCATGTAGTAGGAAGCTGGAGATGGGGGATTTTCCTGAAAATCCATGTGTCGCGTCTTTGGAACGCATTGAACTTAAATACCTAGTTTGGTATTAAATCAACTTTTCGTTTTTCAGTTATGCTGTTCACTGAAAAACAGACTCACACTCGCACTTTTTCCAATTTTTTGGGGGTTCAGGAAGCCTCAAAACATGTATTCCGGTGAAATCTTAGTATGCAATTTTTGGGTGAAATACAATACCTTCTCTATCTACTATGTACATTGTACATGCGTGCTAGAGAAAGTAAAAGCGTGTGTGACAGAAATTGCGTTAGCGAGGTCTATATTTTTTGTGTAGTAAGTTTCTGTCACTCTCTTATGGTTTACTAGTTACTCAAAAATTATACAGAATGAAGAGGATTTCAGAATCTATTCCCAAGAAATTTAAGATGTAGTTTTATTTCTCATCTAAATATCTTTAATCAAAATCTTTTAAGCCATATTTATAAAAAAAGAAAATTCCACGTAAAGTGTTTCCTGGGGTGGGGGGAGATTCCTGAAAATCTTCGTGTCGCATTCTTGAAAGATAGTAAATTTAGATCCAAGTTTGCTATTTAACGGAATTTTGTTTGAGAACACACACACATACACTTATATAGTTATATATTTTTCTCATACGGGAATTTGTCAACTCCTAGTTAAACAAACAAAGAAATTTCAGTCACATAGCAACCAGCTTTTAAAATATTTGACTATTATTTTAACTTAATACATTTCCTTATTTCCCTTCTACTTACAAGGAAGCAAATAATAAGTCCATTTTTGTTGATTTTATGTCGATTAGCGTGAAGTTCATAGAAGAATAAGCTTTTTAACAATAATTTGTAATGGGTGTGTAGAGAAAGTCATGTGTATGGAGCACATCAGTTTTTTTTTGTTTAGTACTAATTGTAAGCATATTGTTGTAAGATACTGGAAAAGATCGGAACCCATAAATAGCTTTCTTTCTTCTCACTGACTGTGTGTTAGCTAAATTCAAAACCTTGATATCCAATTATACTTTAAGGGAACATACTCCACGTGTGACCTAACAGGAACTGTAAAACATTTTTTATTTGATTGCCAAGATACAGAAGCTCCAAAAGAGTGTAGAAATCTGGAGCGGTAATGGGGATGACATATGCGATGCAAGCAGTCACTTGACACTCAGGAGTGACGTGCACGGTCATGTCCGTGGTTTTTTCCATTAGGCTGGTACCTATTTTATAAACTGAACCCTAGCGTGCAAGGAAGGAAGTGGATACGCTATTCACGCGCGGCGAAGCTTAGAGTGGAAGATTACTGAAGACCTCGATGGGGGTGACATCAACCTGGGAGCCGTCTATTAACTCTATAGCTTAGTGCCGGAGGACATTGTGGTGTCTCAAAACTCCGCCCAGGCGTACCGAATCTCTCACATCGAGTTCAACCCAATCCGAACAGCTCCCTTTCGGGAGGGATCAGATGTTCAGCCCAGTTATTTCTGGTAGCATCAGAAATATCACGGGTGCTCGGTGTACGCAGCGTTCTCACCGGAGCAACTGAAGAGGTCAGAACCTTCCCCCTCTAAAATGCCCCCGAAGCTTGCGCATCACCAGAGGGCTCCCTCTGATGCCCTATGCCTACGTAGTATAGGGCATGGTAGCAGACTCTGGCTTCTCTGGTTACAGCGGATACAGAACAGAGGACTCCGGTCAATCTATTCTGTATGTTGATGTTTCCCAGTGAGGCCTAAATGAAGCTTCGGCCCTCCCATACATGGAGGATATAATTAGGCCCCGGGCTCAAAATTCTCTGCCAGATTGGGGGAACATGAGAACACACTTATCAGATCACTGGGAGACTACTTACCAACCGAATGCCAATACAGGAAGTACAGGGTTCCCCGCATGACTTGGCACCCCGGTAACAACGGATTTAAACCAGTCAACAGCAGCCAGCTGAACTAAGTACTCCCCCCTCCCAACCTTGTGAATGGTTAATATAAATTCAATTAAAAACAAAAATTCAACCAATCTAAAACCAGCGGAGCAAAGGAAAAGGATGCTGCTACTCAAAAAGTAACCTTGAGGAGCCTATCAATAGCGCTACCTCCTTAACATCAACACCCGAAACTTCACCAAAAACCAGCAAATTTCAAACATCCTTTATTCCTGTTGTTAAACCCTTACCAGGCTAGGTATATAGCATTTACACCTAGGTTCACCACGAGTCTCGGACGGACGGACTCACCACAGCCTCTCTCCAGTAAGCTCCCATAGCCTGTCTGCTCGTGGCGCAGCTGTTTTAAAATACACTGAGAATGAGATCTTTATTTATGTATAGATTCTTTTGAAAACATTTACCGTGATCGCATTACTGTTATGTTAATACGAATACCGACCAAATTCAATCAAAGAGAATAAATACTTTGCTAGATATGGATAAATTAACTTATTATGTAAATATATTGGTAATGTTTTTAACTTTGATTGCTGTATTATTATAATTTTTAAATGTTAGAAAAGTTAGACATTTTAAACATTAGAAATTTTAATCTCTACAATTAATGATTTCTTCATAAAGTATTCTTTTTTGAACAAGAATACGATTGTAGTAGAACAATTTTGTCTTGCGTAATTTTACAATGAATAGTTCTGCACATTCTGGGAAATTAAAACGCATGCAACACTTTGAAGGCGTAAAAATGTAGTTTTGAGAAAAATGTTGTTTTATGAAATAGTATGTTAGAAAACAGGTGTATTGTACGATATATGGGAGGACAACTAAATGTTGTATCTCTATGGATACCCAAATATTCCAGCAACTATTTGCTATAAAAAAGCAAATTTCGATTTTTTACCGTTGTAGTCAGAATTTCACTTGCAGGGTCCGTTAACTAAAGGTGAAGTTGTGAATGACGAAGAACCAGCACCATAAAACTTAAACTTACGGGCAGATAGGACTCTTTAACTTTTTGACAACCTATCTAAGAGAAGGAATTCTAAAGTAAACCCCGGTCCCCTAGAGTGAGGCTTTTATACTGGGCTGATAGCCCGGTATGTACAAATTTTATTGCTTATAATCTCCACATAAGGAATAACAGCAACTGTTGGTAATGGTGAAGAAACAAAGAATTAGAGAAGCTAATATATTTTGGGGAAATGGTGTACCTAATTATAAATGGGACAGAATTAAAGAAAACGATAAGTGTCAAAGTGTAATTGATATCCCTTAATTTTTTTCAGATAAAAAAGAAATGGCTTTGGTCAGCCAATGGAACTCGCTCGAATACTGTCCCCTATTTGGCGTGTGCAGAGGATCGCGGCCCGCTCATCTTCTCCGCCAGTGAGCAAAAGGGGTAAAGCAAACGTCCCTCTCCCAAGGTATCACACTTCCTAATACAGACTTTCAACCATCTCTAAATACCAAATGCCCACGTAGCTGGAATGATGCCTGAAAAGTTTCCAAATCAAAACAATTAAAAGGAAAACATTACGTCACCATCTAGGAAGAAGATCCCAAGATTCCCTGGTTCTCTGGCTTTAACACAGCACGCAGACATCTCCCCACATCGATCCGGATGCGACGTGGTCATAGATGCTACCCTCAACACCTTCATCGTCGTCATCTCGACACCCCAGCATGATCTGACCCTGGGGAAAGCGCCGACCTGGATCATATTGTTTTCCGTTGTTCCCCTTACCATTCTCAACGTTCTTCCCTGTTCCGCACTCTTCATAAACGTTCCGTCCCTTATCCCGCGAACTATACTACAGCCTTGTCAAAAACCAGATTACCATGTAATAATAAAGTTCCTATACAGAATCCAATTTAAACATTTAGCCTTATATCCTTTCTCATAACATTAATCTCCTCACTACTGGCGGCCAAATAGTTTACACCTAAAGGCCAAATTAGATTACAAACAAAAAAATCCCTCTCGCAGATTCTCCACTGGCGGTTTTAACCTGAACTAGCCCCGCTGAGTTCAACTCTTTTAAAGCACGAAGGGATATCTGCACAGGTCAAATACCAGGTGGTCCAACTGTACCGTATTTGATGCTTGCAGATATCCTTTCGTGCTTTAAAATAATAGTCAACGGAGAACTGGGCGAGAGCAAACTTCTTGTTACCCTTCGCAATGAGCGCAACTTGCTGACCGTCTACGCTGATAGCAAGTTGTACAAAGCGAAGATCACTCCACTGCCAGGTTTTACCTTGAAAAAGCCCCGTTATTGCGAACATAAGGAATAACAGCAACTGTTATTGCGAACTAATTTTTCAAATATGGGGCAGTTGGGCCACCTAGTATTATGATATAGGGATTAAGGATTATCAGGAAGGGGCCCCAGTCACTGGGATACCAGAAATTTGGCCCATTGCGTCTTACGTGACACCGTTAGAGAGGGTAGACCTCCTCATTCCTCCCTCTAGATGACGGGTGACCAGAATCAGAATTCGGAGAAAGGAGATCGAAAACTGCCCAACAGTTAAGATGGAACAGCTCCGATGCCGCTCGGTCTCTGCTCACAAGCTTCGGGCCCCCGGTGGTCCTCCTGAGGAAGCCGAGCCCGAAACACCCGAAGATGGGTCCTGATCGAGCGGTACCGGCAACGATGCTAGGATAGTCCCTTTTTCAGTCAGCAAGCTTCCACGCAGCTGCAACCCGCCGAACACCGTCGCCTGGCCCCTCAATTTTGAAACAGATGACGAGGAAATGTTGCAGCAGGAAATGGTGGACGGTAAATTCGGAGGATGTAATAAACCTATGCAGCTTTCACCTATCGAACAGGGATTGGGATTACCATCAGTCATAGAGTAAGCCCCCGGAACAAAGCATGGTACGTAGGCCCTTGTGGCCCTTTGTCACTTATGTGACCCCAGGGAGGAATGCGGGGAGAGACCCGAAGTGCGACCAGATCAGGATGATGACGGGCGCAAGCATAGATGGAATGTCTCTCAGTTATAGCTGAAACGCCTCCTCGCCACCCTAGGCTTTGCTCATGATTCCCAGGGCCTCCCGGCAAGACTTCAGAGGGATCCCTGAATCGCAAAGCCGGATCTCGACCGAGTGCTCACGACGACGGCGTTAGAATAACCGTTTATAATGCGCAAATTACCAACCAGTCGCAACCCGCTAGACACCGTAACCTGGTCCTTTAACCACGAACGACATGATGAGGAAATGGTGGCGACAGTAAATGGTGTACCGGAAAATTCAGGGGATGAAATAAGTCTACCCAGCATTCGCATGGCGCCCCTGGAAAACCCTCGAATAAACCTATAGGTCAGGTAGACCTACCGCGGGGATCGACCCCACGGCCTCCCGAATGCGGGCCAGAGAGGAAACCGCCTGAGACGAAACGATTTCCACGACTAGAGAAATCCACGGAAGATCCATGGTCGACGGAAGTTGAACCTTAACCTCCCAAGTGCGAGCTTCACACGCGGAGGTAACTGCACAATAATTTTTGTAGCACTCTGCCACTTTTCACTCATTTATTTTTATTGTACTTAGAACACATATACAATTATTAATGACATTATATTCGTTGATTTAATTGTTTTTTTTACACATTAGTGTGTGGGACAGGAGTTGAACAGGTAGTGAGTCTGAAAAGCTCGTCGCATGTGAACAGACTACGTAGCCGGTATGTTGCCATGGTAACTTAGTAGTAGAGCAACCGGTTAGAGATCGGGAGATCCGTGGATCCAATTCCGGCTATGGCATTGAATTTTTCAGTCTGACTCTACCTATTCAACAGTATGTCCTTTTACTTAATTTACTCACCCTAATGAAATTACAGTTTAGGCACTACATTCTCATAGCTCCCTGGCTGTTAGGGAGTGTATCCTTTTGGTTTGTGCTAACTACTCCATCCCAATCCCTGTTCTTTCTCTCCTATTCTCTCTCTCATTGTTTTTACTTTCTCTAGCCCATATGTTCAATGTACATAGAGAATAGAGAAGGTATTGTATTTCACCCAAAAATTCGATGTCAAGATTTCACTGGAAATATATGTTTTTAGGTCTCCTGAGTCCGAATAAAGCATTTTCGTGTGTGTCTGTATGTCCGTGGACAGCACAGCTCAAAAACGAAAAGTCCGTTAAAAATCAAAATAGGCATTTTAGCATAGTAACTCGTAAGGATTCGACACGAAGATTTTCAAGAAAATACCTCTTCCAACTACCCTTTACATGGATAAATTTTCGAAAATTTTGATTTTCCCAAAAGTGACGCTAATGATTGTGATTAAAATGTCGTATATTAAATATATTTATATAAACATAATATGTATATCTTGAATTTTCTGAGAATAGCCTCTTTAATCTGGGTGAATTTTGCTGAATTTTGAAAACTGGTAAACCGTAAGAGATAGACAAAAACTTACCACTTACCATGTAGATCTTGTTAAAATATTAATTTATATCACATACTCTTTTTTTTGTAGAATTGACCGTTTCTGAGATATTCCTTTTTATTGGTTTCAGCTTTGCAATACTTATATTTTTCTTAAACGGAATAATACAAAGCGAACCTAACCTCAATTGTTTCAATTAGACGAGCTTTCAAAGGTTTGGGCCATCGCTTTAGGCTAATGTATTTCTTTATTTCCCTTCTACTTAAAAGGAAGAAAGTAATCTGATGTCTCGATTAGCATGAGGGAGATAAAATAATACTATTTTTGTATGAATAGTTTCTATGCACAGCTAGAGAAAGTTATGTGAATGGAACACATCAGAAGCTTTCTTATCTAATTTTCTTTTATCTTTCCCAAATATTCCCTATTTTTTTAGTTCTTCTCTTTCTCTTGACATTCAACATTTCATTGTTACTGTCTCTCCTAGCATACCTTCTTATTTGTGTTCCAATTTTTTCCTCCGTTTTATTACCTCTTTATATTATGGTAAACAATGAACAATACCGTCTTTCTCCCCGCATAAAATACAACTTTCAAGTTCATTGCTCTCATCCCTTTCAAAAGTAATGCTCCTGTTCTCATCCAAACCAATTCTTCCCTCTCTTGTTTATTACATATATTTACTTACCTCTCTCGTGATCAGTCTTTATTTTTCTGTACTTTCTAGTTTATCACAAAATTACTGCTTATGTATATTTTCTATTCCATTTCTGCCTTCCAGAATCGGCGGTGTCAACCCATCTTGAGGTTCTTCTTTCCAAGCTCACGCCAGCCGGCCAGTGTTGATGAGATCACCCATGTTATAGAAGATATTCAGTTTAGTTCTTGTGCGTGTGTTCCGGGTGTGGCATAAGCCTGTCTTGTAAGAGACCACAGCTACAGGTCTCCCGCTGTCATCTGTGTGGGTGACTGTGTTTTGTGATGTGCAGTGATCATAACCTTGCATTATTGCCGTTTGGTTCACGCAGCATCCTACAGACCTGACTGTCAGTGCCTTATCTCATCTATGGTCAAGCTTACAGTAGATAATCAGCTTACAACAGGAAGAAACTCATAAAAACACGTGCTAATGTCAAAGTAACTTACACATTATTCATGCTCTACAGGGATAAACATCTTGATTGAAAGTTTTACTTGAATATTTTCATATACAATTGCAACTAATTGAAAATCAACATCTTAGTTTTATTTTACGAGAAAAACAGAAGCCACGGACCAAAACTTAATGATATGAACATTTCAGATAGGTACTATTTTCGTTATCAACAATGCCTGATTAGTAAAATTTAAGTTATTATTATCATTCTATAATTAAGAAAAAGGCTTTCGACTGGTATTCTGAATAAATATGGTTCATAATTAATAGAAAAAATGCTAGTGTGTTACAATCATATAACTTTCTTTATATATTCTGTAAGAAACTATTATTATGAAAACTTAAATACTTAATGATATAAACATTTTCCTTATCAACAAAGCATGATCAGTAAAAAAATTAAAGTTGTCTATTCTAATTCTATAATTGAGTATGGAAAAGGCCTTCGAGTGGTATTCTGGTTAAACATGACCCTTAATTAATAGAAAAAATCTAGTGTGTTACATTCACATCACTTTCTCCATTCTGTAATAAACTATTCTTACAAAAGCTTATTCTTTTGTCTGCACGATGCTAAACAAGGTAAACATTAGTTAGGGGGATAGGGAAATAAACTAGGCTGTAGCCCTATTTAGTCAAATCTTTAAAAGCTACCGCTAAGTGATACCATTCAAATTCGGTTCTCTTTGCAAAGGTGAGGAGTAAAATAAAAGAGCATGAAACGAAAGGTGACTTTCCGTTTCAGAAGAGTTTAAGTAGCAATAACAAGGAACATCTCTCGCAAATAGTTACCACTCCAATATATACATAAACTGCTTTAAAGAGATCTATATTCTTTATGTACCTAGTAGTTTTTGTCTATATCTTACGGTTTACTAGTTATACTAAAGTCATCCAGAATGAATATTGCCTCAGAGGCTATTTACAGAGAATTCAAGATTATTTATCAAGTAACTATCTTTAATTTACATTAATTTAATAAAAATTGTGAGAGAACACTAAATTTTTGAATTTTTTTCCATATAATGGATAGTTTGGGGGTAGAAGATTTTTAGAAAGTCTTCGGGTTGCATCCTTAGAAGAAACTAAACTTAAATACCAAAGTTTGGTATTTAAACGGCTTTTCGTTTTTGAGTTACGTTATCTACAGATTGACATACATACAGATAGACAGACAGACAGGCTGACAAACTGACATACAGACAGACATACAGACCGACCGTCAGACAGACAGGCAGATCTATTTCTAAGTATACCTTTTTTAGGATTCAGGAGTACTCAAAACATATGTTTCCAATGAAATCTCGGTATGGAATTTTTGGTGGAATTCAATACCTTCTCCACCTACTATGTACATTGTACACACGTGCTTGAAACATTAAAACATAGTTGCTATCGAAACAATTCGGAGTGTGGAGAAAAGCAAAGATATAAATTCATTTAATTGAACACTTAACATTCTGTGCAAAAGCAGTAGAACTTAAAGTGCAGTAAAGTTGTCCTTTATCTTCAGAAGCTTTACTTTCTCTACCATGCATGCATGTACAATATAGATAGTAGACGAGAAGGTATTGCATTCCACCCAAAATTCCATTCCAAGATGTAATCGGAAAAACATCTTTTGAGGTCCCCTAAATTTGAATTAAAAAAAAACATTTTAACAAAAAGGTCTGTGATTGTCTCTGTGAACAGCACACCTCAAAAATAAAAAAACAAAATCGGTTAAATACAAAACTTTATATTTAAGCTCAGCATTTTTACTTTCTCTACATCTATTCTATACAGAAGTTATTATATTCCAGCCAAAACTACACGTGTTATCATAATAGCAAAACCCGTAACAGTTCTCGATTATTATTACATACAATTTGGAGATTCATTCTTTCTTCCTTCCATTTTTCCCTTACTCATTTTTTCCTTACATTTTTCTCTCTTCTTCGCTAGTTTTTAATCTCTCTCGCGCTCCCCCCCCTCTCTCTCTCTCTCTCTCAATATATATATATATATATATATATATATATATATATATATATATAATATAACTTATTTCGTATTAATTCTACTTCTCTGGACTTTTCCAATATTTCTTTCATTCCATCGCTTACTTTGTATTCCTTATTTCATTGTCACACACACTCTCTGTGTAACTTACAGCGTATTACATAATCTTTAAAACATTGAAAATAAATCTGCTTATTCTGGAGGACTTTATAAATATTAAAACAACTAAAAGCTTAAACTGATGGTGAATTTGTGCCGCTATGCTATGGTTTCAATGCTATTGGCACTATGTATAATGTTTCTGGTAACTGGTTTATTATTATTACTAATTGTTACAAAACATTAATGTAATTCCTTAAATAAAGATCCTATCGAAGTATTATAGATAACAAAACTGTTAGAAACATTGTGCTTATTAGCTTGAGCTAAGCAAAATACAAAATAATCTCAATAATCAGCAAGATTATTTCATTTTTACTTTCTCTATATGTACTATGTACATAGTGTGTAGAGAAGGTATTGCACTCCACAAAAAAATCTATTCTGAGATTTCACCGGAAATCCAAAAAAAGTATTTTCAGAAAAAGGTCCGTGTGTGTCCGTGTGTGTGTGTGTGTCCGTGTGTGTGTGTGTGTGTCCGTGTGTGTGTCCATGTGTGTGTGTCCGTGTGTGTGTCTGTGTGTGTCCGTGTGTTCGTGTGTGTGAACACGATAACTCAAAAACGAAAAGTCGGTAAAATACCAAAACTTGGTATTTAAGTTTAATATCTTCCAGGGATGCGACACGACGATTTTGTGAAAAATTCCCCCACCGCAAACTACCCTTTACATGGAACTTTTTTCGAAAATGTTGATTTTCTGAAAAACGGCTCTAACAATTTTGATTAAAATATGGTATATTAAAGATATTTACCTGAAAAATAAAATGTATATTTTGAATTTTCTGGGAATAGCCTCTGAAGACTACTTTATTCTGGGTCAATTTTACGGAATTTTGCATAACTGATGCATAAGAGATGGACAAAAACTTACGACACAACAAATGTAGAGCACCCTAAAACACACAGTATAGTTATATACATTTTTTTTCGTGGAGTTCATTGTTTTTTAGATATTCCTTGTTTTTGGTTTCAGCTATAAAAATTTATACTTTTCTTATACAGGATTTTGTGAATTCGTGTCCAAGAACTTAAGTTACATAGCAACCAGCTTTTGACTATCACTTTAACCTATGGTACCCCCTTATTTCGCTTCTACTAACAAGGAAGCAAGTAATAAGACTATTTCTGCTAATTTTTTCTCTATTAGACGAAGTAAATAGAATAATTTGTTGCAGATATGTAGAGAAAGTCATGTGAATGGAACACAAGATTTTTTGATCTTACAGCGGTTTAAATGAAAACTGTTATGCATTCTTTAGTATGATCTAAGGAATGTTATGTTTATACCAAATTTCTTCAGAATCGAAGAAATTAATATTACAAAACTTATAAATAATAAAGATATTCAACCCAATAACAAAGTTATAATAATAGATGAAGATCCCAGTCTAATTAATTCCCATTCAACACGCACAAACACATACATACATACACACAGTAACAAAAAAATTTAAATAATACGATTTCAGCTTCATAGTATTCTGATTCTACCTCTCCAGTTTTATTATTATTATTATTATTATTATTATTATTATTATTATTATTATTATCATTGTCATTAATGGTGGTGGTAAATGTGGACAGATAGGGTAATGACAGTGGCAGTAGTAATAGTAATATCAGTGGTGGTGCTAGTGGTAGAGATGATGATGATGATGATGATGATGATGATGATTGGTTGTGTTAATTGTATTGTTAGTGAAGGTGGAAGTAGTAGTGGTAGTTATGATAAGAATGGTAGTGGTGATGGAAGTGGTATTGGTGAGGGGTGGTAGTTCGAAGGTGTGGTAGTGATAGCATCAGTGCAAGTGATATAATGATGGCGGTCTAGAGGTAATGGTAGCGGTAGTAGTAACGTAATGGTGGTGGTGTTGTTAGTAGTAATAGTGCACGTGGTAATGCTAGCAGTAATGGTAGTGGTAGTTGAATTATAGTGAATATTTTTGTTTGTTAATGACACTGTCAATAGTCGGCTTATATCAGAGCCGCCGGTGTACCGAAATTTTCTCCCGCAGTAGTTTTTTTACACACCAGTAAATCTCGTGCTGTCGCTTAAGCATATTTAAAAACGTCCGCTTGGGACAATTTGAACCCACGAGCTTACGGTCAGAAAGTCAGCGCCTAACCAACTGAGCTACCCAGACCCACATGGGTTATAATGGGTGTTGATTTGTTCGATATATCGTGATGTTAATATTTAAGATGCCATATTTCAATACTTTCTTCTTGTAGCGGCATGTTTTTTCCTTTTCCTTATATATTTGTGTTTTTATAATTTATAACGTATACAGATATGTGCGATTGATAGTGATATATAAACATATACTGTATTTAAATAACTGTATTCATTCATTCAAATATCTTTTGGGATTCTTATTACGGTGTTTAAGGGGGTCGAAATAGGTTTTTTTTTTTTTTTTTTAATTTTCATGCTTTAATTGCATATGAATACTTCAAATATGTTGCTTATTTTGGTATAACTTTCATATAGGTATGCTAATTATAAGTACTTTAAAATATTGTTGAAAATAGTCCTGCTTAGTAGTTTTTTAAAACATTCTGATACACTCACTTGGTAAAACATCAATAGGTTTGTAAATATTAGTATTAGAGAAGATACCTTCTTTTATTTTCATTGGAAATTTTTACTTTAGCTATTCGCAGTATTGGCATTCCGCTCATATTTTCTTCATGTGAAAGTTTCGAAATACTGCGAAGATGTGTTTCGAAAGTTAGGTTACATTTGTATTTTAATGTAATGTTTGAAAGCAATTTCTGAAGAAGTAAGGAATGCCTTATAAACTAATCGTCACTAACGGCTGAGGTTTTCAGCACACATTTTGATCTGAATAGGCTTTATTTTAACGAAAAAGCTTTTATGTATATGGATTAGTTATTTTTTTTTTAATTTAAAAAGCTTCGTTTTTCAATACAGTTTAAAAAGCTTTATTAAAAACATCATGCCTTCCCTTCTAATCAACAAAAGTATTCTATTTTTCATCAATCAACAGTAAAGATGTTGCTGAATATACCCTGAAAAATTTATCTCAATATCTTAAATAGTTGCTGAGGTAATGGGTCAAACTTTAGATAGGGCATTTCAACTCCCCTTAAATATATTACTTTCATAATATAGAATTGCTTTACTGTGTTATTTTAATTAAAATAAGCGTCACGGACAGCAGAGGTCATAAAGACACAAACTCATGAATGGGAGATCTGTGGTTAAAATTTCTCCAGGATCACACTCCCAACTGAGGTTTCTACCAAGTTTTCCACAGTCCTCAGAAATTCCAGAATGAGTAGTATTCTAAACATAGATCTGGAATATTTATTTTCCCAAATTTGCTTTTCGAACAGTACATTTTTAATTTTATTAAAAATTTCAACTTTATTGTCCAAAATAATCTCTTATTTCAGAGTCACCCCGTGTGGTGCCATATTAGCAAGAGCGGGCGTTTAGCATTACACTACACATACTTTTTAAAATATAATGACCTTATAAATTGCAACATGATTAAAGGCCATTCACAATGACATGCAGCATAAGCGCAAGCGCGAGAGAAGACCATTCACAATGCAGTCGTAAGTTGCAGTTAGCACGAGTATCTAGATCTGTTAATTGTGTCCATGCGGATATCTTCCAAGTGCTCCGTAAGTTTCAAACTGAATAATATACCCATCAATACCATGTAATAAAATTTACTCAATATTTTAAAAATAAAAATATTATAAAATTACATACCTTTTAACAGACGCTCGCGGGAGTGACGTCACAATAATTGTTAATCCAAAAATATTGAAATTGATGCAGGCATAGAGAATTTCGAAATGGACTGTGAATTATCTCTTTGCGCCTTACGATTTATGAAAGCCAAGAAATCTAGATGCAGATGGTGGGTACATCCATTAAATAAAAAGAGAATTCACTAAGTGACTGCCATAACCTCTTGAGGGAAATGAGAGATGGCGTGGCACGACCAAATAGGAGAGCATGTACGCACAGTAGGTGCTATTAAAATCTCGCATTGCGATTGTCCGTTGTTGAACAGCAGGCAGAGCATAGAGAAGGAATGCAGAATTCTTTCTATGTACGCAACGCAAAGATAAAGTGTTGTGTATGTGTAGTGTTGCGTGATTTTATGTGAATGCTTATATTGCGCTTGCGCTGAGTCTGCGAATTGAGCTTAAGAGGATACACAGCTAGGTGCAGTGTGTTGTGTTTTCAAACCACAGTTACCTCATTTTAACAAGTTCTTCTGATTTAAAGAACTCTATAATATTTTGGTATTCGCCTAATCACAAATGGCGCTGTAGACGTCCTGTAATTGTCGCCCTTGGTGTTAGACCCACAAGGGAGAGATGTTAATCTAGTCTTCACAGCCAACCTTTTTTTGTGTAAAGTAATCTCTTCTTTCAGAAACCCAAAATAATAAAACCAGAAAACACTTTCGGCGTTCAACATTTAATCCACGCTCGCAGTAAAAATACGAGCGTTTATCAAAACAATTTCGGCTGCCTTTAATAGCTCTAACTGAAAAAAAGGTTTGGCCTATAGAGTGGCCTCGGGAGGAACAGGTTACCAAAGGCTTGTCTAATTAATATCAATGTTTAATCTACTGGTTGTTCAGAGCATCGATAATTGCATTCTTGGAAGCCACATTTTGGAGCACAGCTCTGTTAATAGCTGAAAATTTTTCACGGCTCCCGTAACAAATAACGAGATACTTTCGATTGGGATGCCGCAGCAAGCAATTTAACAGCAAACGTTGCTCGCTTCAGAACATTATATAGATTTATTCAAAATAGCAAAAGTGAATGACATTTATTTAACTTCTAGTTATTATTTTCTCTACACGTACTATGTACATAGTGTATAGAGAAGGTATTGAAATGCATCCAAAAATTCGACATTGAGATTTCACTGGAAATATATGTTTTGGGTCCCCCTGAATTAAAAAAAAATTGGAGAAAGGTCCGTGTTGTGCGTGTGTCTATGAACAGCATAGCTCAAAAACGAAAATTCCGTTAAATACCAAACTTGATATTTAAGTTCAGTATCATACAAGGATGCGACACAAAGCTTTTCAAGAAACCCCCCCCCCACTGTCAACTACCCTTCACATTGAATATTTTTCGAAAATTTTGATTTTCTCAAAAATAGCGCAAACAATTTATATTAAAGTATCGTATATTAAAGATATTTACCTGACAAATAAAATATATATCTTGAATTTTCTGGGAATAGCCTCTGAAGACTACTTTATTCTGGATGAATTTTACGAATCTTGCATAACTGGCAAACCATAAGAGGTAGACAGAAACTTACATAGCAGGAAATGCAGAGCTCGTTA
The DNA here is from genome assembly GCA_030762935.1 of Hymenopus coronatus. Classification (NCBI taxonomy): domain Eukaryota; kingdom Metazoa; phylum Arthropoda; class Insecta; order Mantodea; family Hymenopodidae; genus Hymenopus; species Hymenopus coronatus. The sequence continues at coordinate 64,257,074 of CM060898.1, read as the reverse complement.
ACCACACAATTTACGGTATATACATTTTTTTTTCGTGGAGTGGATCGTTTTTGAGATATTCCTTGTTATTTGTTTCAGCTTTAAAACATAATTTTCTCATACAGGAATTTGTCAGCTCCTGTCAATAGAAACAAAGGAACTTCAGTCATACAGCAACCAGCTTTTGGCTAATACTGTAGTCTATGTTACTCCATTTCTTCCCTTCTGCTTACATGGAAGCAAGTAATAAGACTATTTCTGCTAATTCTTCCTGGATTAGAATGAAATAAAAAGAAACATACGCTTTTTAACAATAATTTGTTGCAGAGATGTAGAGAAAGTCATGTGAAGGAACACATCAGATTTTTCTTTTTAATGGGAAGCAATTGTATTATTTACTTAAGTTGACTGAAAGTTTATTACTATAACAAAATGTAAACGTTTTATAAAATTTGCAACATTTTGGACAGTTAAGAAAAAAATTGGTTTATTCCATTCACATGACCGAGCCAGGTACCTCAGGCGTTTCATCTTAGGCTGACATTCGGGAGGTGGTGGAATTGGTTCACCGCGGCCGAGATCTCTGTCCCATGGATTTTTTCGGGGGTTTTCCCGGGGTCACAAGGCGAATGATGGAGAGGATTCTCCACTCCCCCAAACTTCCTGTCCCTTCATTTCATCTTCAATTCATCCCAACTGGTCTCCTTCAGTGTTGTAATTCAACAAGAACTGCGGCAGAGGCGCCATTTCGTGGGGGAGACTGCAGCTCTCGACGGCGGGATAGCGCTAGTAGTTGTCTGCGGACTGAGGTAGTGGCGGGCTCCTGGCGCTCCCCATGTTGAAATGAACTGTTAGGGACCTCCCACGACGGTCCTCTCCTTGTCCGGATGTCGGCCGCCCTCTAAAATTACACTTATTTCATCCTTTCTCCAGGGTCTGAGTTACAATAAGCCCGCGGCTGCAGTGTAATGCCCCTCCGTGCCGTACACAAACACGCCCACAATTGACTTCCTCTACAAACATTATTCCTTCATCTACATCGAGATAACCGAGATGAACATTCGCAGAAATGGTTGAACTAGTTAGGGAAATAAAGTAATGCACTAGGCTAAAGTGATAGTCAAGTATTAAAACATACATTGCTATGTGGAACAATTAAAGTTTGGTTCCCTTTGCACGTCCAGGGGTAAAACAAAAGAGAGACGAATCAAAGATGACTTATCGTGTTAGAGAAATTTAAGTAGCCTAAAATTGAAACCAATAACAAGGAATAATTAGGAAACGGTTAACGGCCAAAAAGTACATATATACTGTTTTAACGAAATATTTGTACAGTAAGTTTGCATATAACTTTCACGGTTTACCAATTATACAGAGTCCATTAAGAATGAAGAGGCTATTCCCAGAAAATTCAAGATTTGCATTTTATTTTTCATGTCAATATCTTTAATATACAACACTTTAATTAAAATCATTAGATCTATTTTTGAGAAAAAAATTCAAACAATTTTCAATGTAAAGGGTAGTTTGAGGTTGCGTGAGGGGGGGGGGGAGGATTTTCTTGAAAATCTTAGTGTTGCATCCTTGGAAGGTACGAAACTTAAATACCAAATTTGGCATTTAGCGGTCTTATCGTTTTTGAGTTATATTATCCAAACACACACACACACACACACACACACACACAAAAATGCATAGGCCACGCCTTGGCCGAGTAGTTAGACCACTTGCCGCTCACCAATCCAAATGTCCGTATGAGGCACTTTTGGTGGACAAAGTGCGAGGTTCTCCGGTTTCCCCGCCATCGCATTCCACCGGTGCTCCATCTTCATTCCATATATCAGTGTCATCGCCTGCGATGCCATATGCTTAAGCGGGCGTTAAATACTATCAAAAAGAAAACACACACATACACACACTGATCTAGGGGACCTCAGAAGATATATTTCTTGTGAAATCTGGACACCGAATTTTGGGTGGAATACAATACTTTCTCTGCCTATTATATGCATAATACGCGTAGAGAAAGTAAAATAGCATTACTGTGCGAAACAGTGAAATTCAGTTTTCATAAAACACTGACAAAGAGCCTATTACTGTACGTATATCACAAATACCTCAAAAGTTCTCCTGTGTTATGTTGTATAAGGAAGGAAAAAAAAAAAAAAAAAAAGCCTATACTCCAAATATAAGCTGCTGTTTTCAAGTTGAGATCGGACCTGGAAAATGTCCTGTCAAAGCAGACCGGGGTTTGGCATACGCGGAGCCGACCGTCCTGGTTGACGTCTTGCAAATAATCGAGTAATGTATACGTTTTCTTCTCATTTAACAATGCTAAGTTATGTTTTCGATATACAAGACATTTCGAACTCATTTGGGACAAGGATCTTGTACGATTACTGGTAGAACGACTGCTGTTGGGTTAGCCACAACAAAACATATACAGCTCAACTCGTTAGTGTTGGTATAGCGTGTCTGCTTCGAATTCAGGAAGTCGTGAGTTCGAATCTCTCTTAAGGTTATACTGTCTTTATCCTAGACGAATTAGTAAGGTACAAAAACCAAGAATGAATATAAAACAAAACTAATAAAAAAAAAGAAAGAAAGAAAGAAAAAGAAACACACGAGTTTCTTTAAAGGCCTACGGAGAAAAATTCCAGGAAAAAGCAAAGAAACACTGGGAGAGTTTCACAATTTATTAATTTGAAATCTTTTAACAAGCAGCCATTAAAGGTATAACTGATTTTACTGTTAATGCATTTTATTTAGAGAATAAATTGTACATTTTATACATTTGTAAGTGACAGGCCTTGAATTCACAATTTGAAAATTAAATCTTGCGATGGGAAAAAAAAAAAAAAAAAAAAACTACCTGATTGTCCCACCAAAAAGTGGGGATTTCAAAATAATAATAATTTAGACTTACCAAAACCAATTCAATCCCACAATTTTGCCCAAATTACAAGAAAGCCCACTTTTGCCTGTCTTTTCGGTTACGCAAAGAAACTTCGCTCTGCTCTTAAAGGACGATTTGTCCCTCGACGAATTTCCAGCTAAACTGAAGAACTGTCTCCCACGGTGGCCCGCCGCATACGCCTTTATGAAGGGTTTGGGGAGGTTTTATTTGTGCCATAAATGCGTAACGACGATGTAGATAACCATATCTGTCGCACAACTTGTGAAAGAGGGTAGACAAACAGTTCAGGGGGAATAACCCAGATAAGGGGTTTTCCGGGGTTTTCCTTATCCAGAAAAGACAAATGTCGAGTAAGTTAAAGCTCCATCCATGGTCCCCGTGATTATATGTGAATCATTTCACCGATTTCATTCATCGTCTGATTTGAAAACCAGGAGGTTAATCTAGGGCGAAAAATATCTGCAATATATATTTATTTCATTTGCAAAATTAGCAAACAAGCTGGATGGACTAAAATCTGTAGATTATTAGCCATATTTTGATGAAGTTTGCAATTTTAGACTTTCGGATTGCAGCTAAGGTAGATGTTTGGAATTAAAATATGAGTAATCTTAAAACTTTATAATAATTCTGAACCGATGGCTCATAGATTTAATGGTTTGGGAGAAAATATTTATATTAAAGTATAGAAATCATGCAATGAATCTTGATATACCTCCAATTGACTCTCTTACCAAATTTGTTTTGATTCCAGCTGTTAGCAGTGCATTAGTACACAATCCACCTAGTAGCAGTAACCATAACAGTGTAAATAAACAACATCAAAACTGAGGCCATAAGGAAATTTATGTTGATAATGCAATGAATTCATTGCGAAACTAGTCCAAAGCAAGGATTCCAAAAGATAAGTGAAGATTTGTTGCAACTATTATTTTTATATTAATATTTGTGTTATTTCTTCACTGTTACTAGCTTCTTTTTACATTTATAACATTATTCAGCTTTTATTGATTAAGATTATAAACTACCTTTAACCCATTAAACAACAAAAATCATAAAATTTACACTAATTATTTCAAAAAAGAAAATGAATCGTTTCTTTACATTGATTTTAAGGCATAGTGGTGTTTCATGTTTATTCTAAGTATATTTTTATTAAACTTCGTGTAATAAACATAGCTTTATAGTTTGAAGCAAATTTTGGAAGAGAGCATTTGCTGTATTAACGAACACTGTCTCTCCATCTTACTATCATTAAGAAAAGTTCAATAGATGAACTAAAATATACTAACTGAAAACATTTCTATAACATTTTCAATTAAGTCTCGACAGGTGCTTTCAATGTTGGGCTATTTCAAACATAAGTGTTATGGAATGTTGGTTAAATGTTATGTTAAATGCTATGAAATATTTGTTAAATATTATGTTAAATGCTATTGAATGTTTGTTAAATTTTATGTTAATTGCTATGTAATGTTTATTAATTGTTAGGTTATATGTCATTGAATGCCTGCTATATGTTATGTTAAATGCCATTGAATGTTTGGTAAATATCATGTTAATTGCTAAGAAATATTTGTTAAATGTTATGTTAAATGTTATGGAATGTTTGTTAAATATTATGTTAAATGCTATGAAATATTTGTTAAATGTTACGTTAAATGCTATGGAATGTTTGTTAAATTTTATGTTAAATGCTATGGAATGTTTGTGAAATGTTATGTTAAATGCTATGAAATATTTGTTAAATATTATGTCAAATGATGTTTAATGTTTGTTAAATTTTATGTTAAATGCTATGTAATATTTGTTAAATATTATGTTAAAGTCAATTGAATGTTTGCTAAATGTCATGTTAAATGCTATGAAGTATTTGTTAAATATTATGTTAAATGCTATTGAACGTTTGTTAAATATTATGTTAAATGCTATGGAATGTTTGTTAAATTCTATGTTAAATGCTATTGAATGCTTGTTAAATGTTATGTTAAATGCCATTGAATGTTTTTAAATATTATGTAAATGGCATGGCATGTTTGTTAAATGTAATTTTAAATAGCTTAGAATGTTTGTTAATGTTATGTTAATATGTTATGGAATTACAACATTTTAAATCCGATTTTATTAACAGTTTTCTAAAATAAAATGCCTACTTCGGGAGGTACGTCCTATTTCCTGCCAACTAGACACTCGCACAAATACGGCTAGTTTAAAAATATTAATTCATATTGTCGCAACCGCCTTTCCTAATAATAACTCGGGGAACTCGCTGTGGCTGCGAGAGGCACATACAAAACTACTCTAATCGGATGCGACATGAGGGACGTATCCCCCATGCTAACTTATGGGAAATTAGCAACCTCAGGAGTGAAACAAGGAAAAGTGGGAACCAAAATCAAACTACTAAATTAGCACATATTAATTCGAGAGTAATTCCAGCTAATTAATTTATTAAAACTTTTACCTGTTGACGCTGGATGATGCGTAGCCAAAACCTGGGTGAATACTATAGCTCCATTATGAGTTACATGATTACTAACAAAACGTGCGATGTGCACCCCACGGCGTCCCACTGGCAAAGAGACTGAAAAGCCACGCTCCCGTGGTTATATTAGACTAACCTTTTCTACAGTACAGCCAAAACAATAAAAATTAATTAATCAATCATGCCACACTTAGAATGTGGATCCTAACGCAGTAGTACCACATTCTGCATGTGACAATATTCAGCCAAACTATCATTCAGTAATGCCAAGCCAAACTTATAGCAGTTAAAATTAAGTTAAACATGTGGATTGTACTTCTGGAAATGCAGCCTGGAACGGTGGTACCAATAAATAATGGTTTGTTCTGGGATGAGTTTGTTAAATCAGCTTTTAGTAGATGTAAGTTGAAATATCTAATCATTCTTTCTTTTAAGACATTAACAAGGACAGAAACACAAAGAACATAATAAATGGGCTCGGCTAGCTTTTTGATATGCAAAGTGCTATAAAAATATCGAGTAAAGTGTTAATTATGAGCCTTTTATTTGACATGTTCCACTCCAGTAGGTAGACGTTAAAATATTTAACGAATGTTGTTTGCTTCCTACACACGCCGCATGTAGCGTGTATGTTTTTATTATAATAACTGCATTAGAAGGAACGGAGCGAAGGTGAAACTAGTTTCAGAGACGGGGCACTCCACACTTCGTTTTCAAAATTGTTCATCACCGTTTCTTGGAGCGCTAATAACCCACAATTACGTCCAGAAAGAAACTTCAGGTGAAATTGCGCTGTGTAATACGTTCTGACGTCATCAAGAGCCCCTGGACGCGGCGTTTATGCGGTCAAGTTTCACAAACTTGTAATTTCTTCAGTATTCAACGCTACGTTTGAGTAACTGTCAGAAAATCACATAGAGAATATAAGGCAAGGTCCATACTTTAGGGATATATTCCTCGCCTTTAGAAGAATTAAAATGCTTTATCTGATACTTTGTAGCAAACTATCAGGGGTGATATATTGGGGGTGGGGGAGACCCACCTATTTTGGGCTGGGAAATTATTTGATATAATTTTTGTATGCTTTTTATGAACATTTAAATACAAGCAAAATTATTAGACTAATTTATATGCGTATTAGTAAATTATTCAGGCAAGTTTAGTTGTTTTAAAACACAATGTCCTAAAAGTAATTCAATTATCGAATTATTGTTTATTTTGAAAAGGCCTCATATAATTTTACAGTCCTTAAAATTATCATAAAACGTAATATATTTAATTGTAATAGAAAATCTGATGTGTCCATTCACACGACTTTCAACACTTGTGATGCAAACAAACTACTGTTACAAAACATATTCTTTTATATACATCATGCTAATGGAGATAAACATTGGCACAAATGGTTCTTCTTTGTAAATAGAAAGGAAATAAAGGAGTGCACTAGGCTAAAGCAATAGTCAATTTCTTTAAAAGCTGGTCGCTATGTGACACAATTTAAATTCAGTTTTCTTTGTATGAACAGAAGTAAAACAAAAGAGATATGAAACGAATGACGACACAATTTGAAAAAAATGTAAGTAATTTAAAATGCAAACTAATAACGAAGCATATCTCGTGGTCAACTACAAAAAAAAAAAAAAAAAAAAAAAAAAAAAATAAAAAAAAAACGAATTTGACAAAAACTATATTTCTATGAGATATATATTTTTGTGCAGAAAGAGTCTGTTTATAACTCGGGATGTATCAGTTATACGAAAGTCATCCAGAATGAAGAGGACTTTAGAGACCATTCACAAAAAATTGAAGACATCATTTGCTATGAAAGTAATCAAGTATAGCATTTTAATCAATATCGTTGGCACCATTTCTGATAAAATCCAAAGTTTCCAAAAATGTTGCATATAAAGGATAGTTTTGGGTGGGAATATTTTCCTGAACATTTTCGTGTTGCATCCTTGGAAGATGTGGTACAACTTAGCTTATTGTTCCATCTACTTCATGCTAATCGAGATAAATATTTGCAGAAATGGTGTTTTTAATTGCTTCCTTATAAGCAAAAGGGAAATAAGGGAATACGCTAGGCTAAACCAACATCAAATGTTTTAAAATGTGGTTGCAATGGGATTGAAATCCTATTCTTTGCGTGACTGGGAGTTGACATGTTCCCTTATGTATATACTTTTTTTTTTTTAACTGAAACAAATAACTAGGAATATCTTGAAAATGGTCAACTCCACGAAGAAAAATGTGTGACACAAATGTGTGTTTTAAGCAGATTTACATTTTTTAAGTAGTAAGTTTTTCTCTATCTTTTAGGGTTTACCACTAATGCAAAATTTATAAAAATTCATCCAGAATAAAGAGGTCTTCATAGGCTATTCTCAGAAAATTCAAGATATACATTTTACTTGTCAAGTAAATATTTTAGATATAATTAATCAAAATCGTTAGAGCCATTTTTAAGAAAACCAAAATTATCGACTTTTTTTCCATGTAAAGGGTAGTTAGGGGTGGGGGATTTTCTTGAAAATCTTCATGTCGCACCCCTGTTTTTGAGGTACGCTGCCCACAGAGCACATACACAGATGGAGATACAGACAGTCTCACACACACACATGGACATTTCTCTGAAAAGGCTTTTTTTTTTGGATAAAGGGGGTCACTAAACAGGCATTTCTGGTGAAATCTAGGTACCAATTTTTTGGTGTAATGCTATATCCTCTCTATACACCATGTACATAGTAGTGTGGAGAAAGTAATAGCTCTTATTTAACTTGTTTAGCTGTGCTACAAAGATGAGCAAGTGCTAATAAAAGTAAGGTTTTATTTTCGCCTGCAGAAATTTTAATGGGTTTCATTCTATCTACTTTAACTAATGTGGAAACGCTTTCTTAGTACAAATTGATGAGATCACGTCCCTGTGCTTCTTACAATTCTCTTTTCAGTTATTTGCTAGTGTATCATCCGTTCCGGGTTACCATTTCATCTACCGAGATAACGCAACTTGCACAACGGTTCAATACCATACCGCAATTTTCACTTCAACATTTTCTCTTGAATCACTGGTTCATTTGCAGCATGTTTATTTAGTTTGTACTTTCTCCAGCACGTCTGTACAATGCACATAGTAGACTGAGAAAGTATTGTATTCCACCCAAATATTCGATACCGAGATTTCACCGAAAATACATATTTTGAGACTCCGTGAATAAAAACAAGCAATTCCAGAAAATGTCCATGTGTGTTTGTGTGTATGTGGTCACAGCATAGCTTAAAACGAAAAGGTGCTTAAATACCAATTTTGGTATCAAATTTCAGTATCTTCCAAGGTTACGATTCGAAGAGTTTCAAGAAAATCCCCTACCCCAACTGCTTTTTACATGAAACATTTTTCGAAATGTTTGATTTTCTCAAAAATGGTATATTGATTAAAATGCCACATGTTTAAGACATTTTCATTACAAACAACATGTGTGTATATCTTGTCTTTTTTGGGAATTGCACCTGAAGACTTCTCCACTCTGGATGACTTCTTTATATCTCGTAAACCGTAAAAGATATACAAAAACGTACTGCACAAAACATGTAGATCTCATTAAAACACACAAGCATGCAATATACATTTTTCTTGTAAAGCTAACCGTTTCCGAGATATTGATTTTAAACTAGTTTTATCAAGCAGGTTCCATACTTTCGTTTCATCTCTTTTGTTTTATCCCGAGAATGCAAAAGAGAACCGAATTTTAATTGTTTCACATAGATGAGCTTCTAAAATTTTTACAATCGCTTTAACCTAGTGTGTTCCCTTATTTCCCTTCTAATTACAAGAAAGCAGATAATAAGAGCAAATCTGTTAATATTTATTTCGATTAGGATGACGTAGATAGTGAATAATCTTTTATGAGGAAAGTATGAGTGCAACAGATAGAAAGTCAAGTGAATGGGAAATATAAGTCTGTTTTTTGTATATCTTCTTGAAGCCATGGTTTCATTTGCAATTTAAAGTACGTAAATGCTTTTTACTTTCTCTACACGTACTATGTACATAGTGTATAGAGAAGGTATTGCACTCCACCAAAAAATTCGATACCGAGATTTCACCGGAAATATATGTTTTAGGGTCCCCTGTATCCAAAAAAAGTATTTTCAGAAAAACGTCCCTGTGTGTGTGTGTGTGTGTGTGTGTGTGTGTGTGTGTGTGCCCGTGTGTCCGTGTGCCTGTGAACACGATTAACTCAAAGACGAAAAGTCGGTGAAATACCAAACTTGGTATTTAAGTTTAGTATCTTCCAGGGATGCGACACGAAGATTTTGAGAAAAATTCCCCCACCCCAAACTATCCTTTACATGGAACTTTTTTCTAAAATTTTGATTTTCTAAAAAATGGTTCTAACGGTTTTGATTAAAATATCGTATATTACAGATATTTACCTGACAAACAAAATGTGTATTTTGAATTTTCTGGGAATAGCCTCTGAAGACTACTTTATTCTGAGTGAATTTTACGGAATTTTGCATAACTTCTAAACCGTGAGAGATAGACAAAAACTTACCACACAAAAAAACGTAGAGCACATTAAAACACACAATTTATGTTGTATGCATTTTTTTCATGGAGTTGATCGTTTTTGAGATATTCCTTGTTTTTGTTTTCAGGTTCGAAATACTTAACTTTTCTCATACAGGAATTTGTCAACTCCTGTCCTTAAAACCAAAGGAACTTCAGTCACATAGCAACCAGGTTTTGACTATCACTTTAACCTATGCTAGGTACTCCCTTATTTACCTTCTACTTAAGTAAATAATAAGACTATTTCTGATAATTTTTTGTCGATTAGCATGCAGTAAATAGAAAAATAAGCTTTTTAACAATAATTTGTTATAGATATGTGGAGAAAGTCATGTGAATGGAACACATCAGATTTTTTGAGTCATGTTGGCCATACACGCATGCATAGTGATTTTTCTAAAAATGTCAAGTGGTCAGCATAGCTCGAAAACGAAAAGTTGGTTAAATACCAAATTTGATATTAAAGTTCAGTATCTTTCTAGATTACGATACGAAGAAAACTCCCACCCCCAATTACTCTTTACATGAAACATTTTTCGAATTTCAGGGGATCTTATAACAATTACATTTCTGGTGAAATCTCGACATAACATTTTTGGGTGGGATATAACACCGCCCTTACTTACTATCCCTATACCGTGTCAGGTGGATCAGGTGTTTCGTCTGGGACTGGTATTCGAGAGGTCTTGGGGTCGGTTCCCCGTAAACAACCTCTCTGTTGAGGTTTTCTCGGTCACTTTGCAAATGCTGGGGAGAATTATTCATTCCACCGTTCTGTACGAGAAGTGAAATGTGGTATCAGCAGGATGGTGCACCAGCACATTTTGCAAAATACATACGTCAACTTCTAAATGAGAAATTTGGCGACAGGTGATTGGGCGTGCAGAACTTATCATCTGGTCTCCACGTTCACCCGACTTAATGCTCTTTGACACCTACAAAGAGAATATGGAATACGTTAAGCTCGTAGCAGTACTACCTCTGTATGTTGTTAACAGTTAGAGAAAACATTTCCAAAAGAATTGCCAAAAGGCTTAGATGTTAATGTAGGCAACTTTGAGCGTATAATAAAGTAATTTAAAGTAATCACTTGAATAATTTGACTTATTTGTTTAGTACTATTTTCTAGTAATTTATAGGCACTTCAAAGAAAACATCCTATAATAAAAATATAAAAATAGTTTTAATAAAAGTTGCATAGTTTATTGCGGGGTGCCACAATATACAAAAACATTACCATGATTTCATTTAAAATTCTGAGGTTGGGTCCCGCGGCCCCTGTAAGGGGTAGCATGAAAATATTTTTACTATCACAATTTGGAACGTCCCTTGCTCTATAAGACTTGGAATTCTTGGCATTTGGTTTTCTCTGTTCGTTTAAGAGATATTCACCTGTAACATTTTATATGGATACCCTGTGTATTGGGCGTGAAAGACCGCATAGTTTGCTCAGAGACCTCTTTATCAGAATTGAGGTCCTGTTAAGTACTGTAAATCTACGACACAGGGATCTATGGCTCTATTTCTCTTCCAAAGGCATCTATGTTACGGATTTTTACGGCCGAGAAAAATCCTTCGCCCTCCGCCGAATTTGAACCAGCGACTTTGGGAACCAGATGCATGCATGTTACTTCTAGACTTGCTTTGGGCTCTACAGACATTTAAATATCATATAATACACCTGATTCCTAGGACGTTATTTTATTAAACAGCATTTTTCTCTACATTACATTTTCACGCTTTCAAAATGTTCCAGGGGTATCGGTTTCTGTTTAAATAGATCTAAATTTTTCGAGAGTGTGCAGAAGTATGGTGTGAAAAAATTATCTTAACAATAATAGCAATTTTTCAAGAAATATATTTTATGAAAAAAGGGTTAGTTTTAGAGATTAAATTGAATACACTCTTTTAAAAAATATAATAATAATGCTATCAGTGTTATTGAAATAACTAATTGAGATTTTTATTTCTGTTGTTCAAAACCCCAATTCAGAAAATGCCGAGACTCTATCCCGTATTTTGAGGCTTGTGGGAGGTTTTGATTATGCTACATATTTACATAGTCATAGGTATGATAATTACTTTTTCTAGCCATATGTACATACAATGTTATCCCCTGAGTCCGAAAAAGGAATTTTTAGAAAAAGGTCCGTCTCTGTCTGTGGACAGCATATCTCAAACCGTTAGTTACCAGACTTGGTATTTATGTTTAGTATCCTCCAAGGATTTTCAAGAAAATCTTCCCACCACAAATCACCCTTTACATGGAAATATATTTGAAAATTTTGTTTCTCCCAAAAATGACTCTAACAATTTTCATTAAAATAACGTAGATTGAAGATATTTCTATCCCAAATAAAATGTTATTGTGGATGAGTTTTGCAAAATTTTACATAACGGTTAAACATTAAGGGGTAGACAAAAAATTATTAAGCAAAAGATGCAGATATGGATAAAAATCATACTTTATGTCAAATACGTTTTTTATATAGAGCAGAGCCTTTCTGAGAAATTCCCTGTTATTGATTTCAATTTTAAACTACTTAAACTTTTCTCAAACCTTAAGTCACGTTTCGTCTCATCTGTCTTGCTCTACTGCCGGCCATGAAAAGCAAACCGAACTTCAATTGTTTCACATAGGATCAGCTTTTAAAAGAAGACCATCGATTTAGCCTAGTTATTCATTTATTTCTCTTCTACATACAAGTAAGCAAGTAAAAAGACCAATCCTGTTAATGTTTATCTGGATTAGCATAATGGTAATAAAATAATAAGAGAAGACTAGAGAAAGTTATGTGAATGGAACACATAAGACTTTTTTATCTGCAAAGTATTTATCAAATTTATCCAATTTGACTGAAATTTGGTATTAATCTTAATATAACATCAATGCAATCAAAATTGTTACTTTCTCTACACGTACTATGTACATAGTGTATAGAGAAGCGAGGTTTCACTGGAAATACATATGTGTTGGGTCCCTCTGAATAAAAAAAAAGGTATTTTTAGAAAAAGGTCCGTATGTGTCTATGTGTGCGTGTGTATGTGTGTGTCTATGGACAGCATAGCTCAAAAACGAAAATACTCCTAAATTCCAAGGATGCGACAGGAAGAAGATGCGAAACATTTTCGAAAATTTTGATTTTATTGAAAATGGCTCAATTAAAGCTATTTACATTCCAAATAAAATATATATCTTGAATTTTCTGGGAATAGCCTCTGAAGACCTCTTTATTCTGGATGAATTTTGCCAAATTTTGCATAACTGCTAAACCGTTAGAGATAGATAAAAACTCACTACATAAAAATGTAGATCTCTTCAAAACACATAATTTGACATTCAGGTTTTTGTTGTGGATGTAACTGTTTCCGAAATATTCCTTGTTGTTGGTTTCAATTGTGAAGTAGTAAACTTTTCTCAGACAGCAAGTGTCCGTTTTTCTTTGCTTCTACTCTTAGCCAAGCAAAGAAGTGATTTGCAATGACAATTGTATAGCGATTGGTTTTAAAACATTTGAGTATCACGTTAGCTTAGTGCATTCCCTTAGTTCCCTGCAACTAAGTATAAGAACATTCTGCTAATGTTTATCTCGATGACATGGTGTAGAAAAAGAAGAGTCTTCTGTAGGATGCTTTTAGAATAGCTAGAGAAAGTTATGTGAGTGTAACACATAAGATTTTTTATCCTGCAAAGTATTTGTCCAACTTGAATGAAATTTGATATTAATATTAACATAATATCAATACAATCACAGTAATTTTAATAAAACCTATACAGAAATGTAGAAATTTGAAATTTCTCTCCGTAAGAAAGAACAGAGAGTCAGAGAGAGGTCAGCCAAGATTGGCTGTTATGTTGTTTCGTGGAGAAGCACGAAGGTTTTGCTGAATTTAAAGTGGTGAACACTGGTAAAAGCGTGATGGGAGAAACAGAAAGTTGGTAGGTAGTTACAGGATGAAACAAAGCGGGTAGTGGTTTACATTACGTATGCAAATCGCATTCAACGCCCCACATACATTCACTTAAAACTTAGTTTTTCCAAAGTGTAGCAACATTAGTCACCTGACTTACTTTTTGTTTTTGTCACCCGACCACGCCCCCGCCGTTCTAGTGTTAAATTAGTGGCCATTCGTCCCTCCTCCCGCCATGCCACTAGCGCCACAAGCGGTCGCCTCAGCTGTTATAATTGACTGCCAATTGGAACAATTTCATGCAATGTTTTATTCGTGTTCCACTGCTCAAAGAAGCTCGCGGGAGACTGTAAATTACAGATTACACAGTTTCGCTAAATCAAACCATGGGACTGACATTGTTTGGAGAGCAATGCGTGAATTATACGTCTGCACTGTTTTTAACCGGCGGATAAAAGTATTTAATGTGTACAGTAAGGTCGCCTTAAGTCACTTCTCTTTCGGCAGCATTTAATGGTCAGGCATCCAGTGGTGTCCAAAGAATGTTCCATAGGATTTTGCGTTTATTACTTTCTCTAGTAGATTGAGAAGCAATTGCATTCTACCCAAAGTTTCGATATCAAGATACATGTTTTAGGTCCCCTGAGTTAAAACAGAACAAAAAATCTGCTGTGTTCCATTCGCATGACTTTTTCTAAATCCCCGTAACAAATTATTGCTAATAAGCTTATTCGTTTATCTGCTTCATACTAAACCAGATAAATATTAGCAGAAATGGTCTTATTACTTAATGCCTTATATAGTAGAAGGGAAACAAGGAGATGCACTAGGATAAACCGACAGTCAAATGTTTAAAATGTGGTTACTATGGTATTAAAATTCATTTCTTTGCATGACCAGGAGTTGACAAGTTCTCGAAGTATTTTAAAGCTGAAACCAGTAACAAGGAATATCTCGAAAACGGTCAACTCCACGAAAAAAATTCATGACATAAATTGTGCGTTTTAAGGAGATCTACATTTTTTGTATAGTAAATTTTTGCCTCTCTCTTACAGTTCCAGCTATGCAAAATTCAGAAAAAATTATCAAGAATAAAGAGGTCTTCAGAGGCTATTCTTAGAAAATTCAGGAAATACATTCTATTTTTCATGCACAGATTTTAAGTATACGACATTTTAATCAAAATCGTTAGAGCAATTTTTGGGAAAATCAAAAATTTCGAAATGTTTTTCCATGTAAAGGGTAGTTGAGTTTTTGAAAATCTTCGTGTCACCTTCTTGGAAGATACTGAACTTAATTATCAAGTTTGGCATTTAACGGACTTTTCGTTTTTGAGCTATGCTGCCCACAGACACAGGCTGACAGACAGACAGACACATACACACAGACATATTTCTAAAACTGCTTTTTTTTTCTTTTTTTTTGGAACAGAGGTTCCTAAAACATGTATTTTTGGTGAAATCTGGTATAGAATTTTTGGGTGTAATACAATACTTTATAAAAATGTAAATGTAGTTTTATTTATGGACGCTCTTTAACTGCTGTGGTTCTCAGCGTCCCATTATATACTGGGCGTGAAAGACCGCTTAATTTTGCTCAGAGGCCTCTTAATCTACGACAAGGGACCAGCTGCTTTACTTCCTTTCCGAAGGAAGCCTCCCCGGATTTGAAACCGCGACCTTGGATATTTGAAGTTAGCATGATAACCATTACACCACGGAGGACGACCACCTTCTCTATACACTATGTATATTGTATATGTAAAGAAAGTAAAGATGTGTATATATGGGGCGCGTCCAGAAAGTAAAGAACGATTTGGTATAATTAACTAATAACAAGGGATATCAACACAAACATGTATTTATAAAGTTACGTATCTTACTCTGTTTCTCGGCGCTATCGCTATGGCTCCTAAGGCGTATTACAAACGTGTTACCAGTTCTCCAGTGCTGGTGTTTATTCTTCTTCCGCCAATATTCTGAAACTGAATTGCCACTTTGAGGTCACCAAAAAGTGCATTTATCCGAAGTGAAATGCTGGATTTCCTGAATTCTTTCATTTACCTTCAACTCCTCCATAACGAGTGATGACCTACCATCCGGTCTTCATCGTGCACACTTCATTAAATTCTTCCTTCATTTAATTAATCATCATTTCCTCGCTGAAACTCGTTCATTGTGTCATCTATTAGTTTCGATTGACCGAAGATTTTGTGCATTCATAAAACGAATCATGTGTTTGGCGGTCATCAACATTGAAAAACAATCGGTTACTTGGAGAAATAAAGGGAGGTAGTGTAACTTTTTAAATGAGTTTTGCTTTGTTGTTAAAGGTTTCGTGATTATTTACTCTTGGCACGACAGCTCGCGGGAAACCTTGGCCTACCGCCCGGCCGCTGCGTCCCCCATCTCGGTCCACTACAGACGTCATGGATAAGGTGCAGTATTGGAGGGTGAGACATGGAGCCCCCGGCCGGTTAATGCGGCCCTCATGACCTGGAGCCGCTACTTCTCCATCAAGTAGCTCCTCAATTGGACCCCCAGGGGCTTTACGAAGCTGAGTGCACCCCGGGCCAGGTCTCCCAGCGGGGGAAAAATCCCCACGCCGGTACTGGGGATCAAACCCAGGTCTCCCGCTTGGTTAGCAGCTGCGCTACCACCGCGCTAAGGATACGACCTTCGTGATTCTTTAGTCATGCCAAGTCTTTATTTACTTTCTGGAATATCCTCATATGTGTTTGTGATTACCATAATCAAATAAAAACCTCGGATAAATACCGAACTTCTTATATAAGTTTCAGCATCTTCCAGAGATGTGATACAAATGTTTCAACAAACTTCTAAAATTACGTGTTACAGTTTTATTTTCCTAAAATGACTTGAACGGTTTTAATTAAAATACCACATATTTAAGACATTTACAGTATTTATGGTATTAGCCTGTAAAATTCACTTCATTCAGAAGGAGTTTTATATAGGAACTTGAATACTGGTCAATTTAAGAAACAGTCAAAAACGAATGACACAAAACTGTAGAGGTGTTAAAGTTTACCGTTTATATTAAATACAGTTAATATTGGTTTCAATTGTTCACCTTTGTAAGCTGTCATTGAGCTTGTTTCTCACATGTGATGGAAATAGTATGCACTTTTAAAACAAGAGCGAGCCACTTTTAAACACCTGAATATCGATTCAGTTTCTTAGCATCAAAATTATAATTTGCTTGTTGTGTTACATTCACATGACTTCCTCGTCTGCACCAAACTATTCTTACAAAAACTTATCTTTCTTTCTATTTCATGTTAATCGAGATAAAATAGCAAAATTGGTTTTACTATTTAGTTCCTTCTAGTAGAATAGGCGAAAAATCATTTAGAAGATGATGCTATGTGAAGCAATTTAAATTTATGACCAGAATAAAAAAAAGTGAGTAACGACTTCCCATTTGAGAAAAATTTTAAGTATTTTAAATCAATAACAGGAATATATTGGAAATAGTTAATTCTACAAAAAAGTGTATATATTATAAATGCTGTGATTTAACTAGATTTACAGTTTTCGTGCAGGATGATTTTAAGGTTTACCAGCCACGTAGAAGTCCTACAGAATGAAGAGGGTTTAGAGGTTATTTGAAGAAAATTCAATCTTATTAGCCATGTAAATATCTTTAATGTATGCGTTTTAATTAAATTTGTTAAATCGAACATTTCGAAAAATGTTCCATATAAAGAGTAGTTTGTTATGGTGGATCTATTTGAAAATATTCGCGTCACATTCTTGGAAGATAATTAAATACTAAGTATGATACTTAGCCGGGTTTTCGTTTTATATTATTCTGTTCACACATACACAAGCTTAGTGCACAAAACATGTAATTCGAATCTCGCTTAAGGTTTTTTTTTCTCGGGACTTTCCCCTTCCAATTAGGTTAAAGGACGTTAGGCTAAAAAGGTGTAGATCTCGTTAAAACATATAATTTATGCTTATAAGAAACTAAGAAATAAGACCACTTCTGTCAATGTTTATCTCGATTATCAAGAAGTGTGTAAATAATCTTTGAAAAGTTTGTGAAAAAGAAAGTCACGTGAATGGAACACATCCGATTTTTTAAAAATACTTTCATACAGAGCAACCTTTAGAAATAATTACATTAAAACCATATTAACACACTTCCGTTTATTATAACGTTTATATTATGGAAGGAGCTGGAATACGTCTTTAAACGGTGTATGGAAATCAGGTAGAGGAATAACAGTTATTTATGTCCCACATTATTATATTAATGATCATGACCTGAGGACAACGCAATAAGTTGTCCATGTGTTTAAGCATGAATATGTCGCTTTATGCTGAACTAGTTTATTACTGAATAAATGATTTACTTAGACATAAGCTGTGCATAAAAGTTTGATTCACGAGTGTCATTAAAATGTAGGAAACGGTGTCTAGAGACGCTATATTTGATAAATAAAAGCCATTAATTTCGAACAAAACGGAGAATCTGGTAAAACCTCTGCTAAAACTGTAATTAGAGCTACTTGTAAGAAAGCTGCAGATAGGGGTATACAGTATTCAGTCTAAACTTGCTTGCTAGTTACTGTGATGTTCCTTCAGAACATGAAACCTTACTAAATATATACTTACAATAATTGAGGTTTGAAACCCACATCTGCCCTGGGATGTCGAATAAAACAATACTTTGAAGATACTTGGGAATTAGTGTAGCCTAAACATATCGGTTACATTTTTATTCTAACTTAACATCGGTATAATATTTTGTCGAAACTCTTTAGCAGTAGGTATCAATTATTTAATGAAAATTTTTGAAGTTATTAGGAACATATCTTTTAAATCATTTTCCTCAATTTTATGACATTTAATCGTTTAGCCTTCACTTAAGCTTGTTCGTGGTTTCCACATTATTCTACATTTTCCGATATTTTTATTGTGAGGGTTATGTTGGATCAGTTTGTGACGGGTGTGTTGGCTTTGTATGTTAGGGGTGGGTAGGATCGGTTTGTGAGGGGTATGCAGAGTCGGTTTTGTGAGGGGTAATTTGAATCGGTTTATGAGCGGTTGGGTAGGATCGGTTTGTGAGGGGTGTGATGGCTCAGTTTTATGAGGAGTGTGTAGGGTCGGTTTTGTGAGGGGTTAGTTGGATCGGTTTATGAGCGGTTGGGTAGGATCAATTTTTGTGAGGGGTAAGTTGAATCGATCTATGAGAGGATGTAAGAAAGGAAAAAGAAAAGGTCTATACTACCAGAATAATAACATTTTGTCGAAAACTCGATTTAAAGACTTTTTTAAAGCATTCGTTTGTTTATCATACTTTTTAATATTTTCTGCAATTACATAGATTACATTTTTTTCATTAGATGTTTTAACTTCAAAATTGAAATTGGGTTTAATTAATGGATGCTCCTCAACAACGTGCCTCCATGATGTAGTGGTTTCTATGCTAGTCTCTAAAACCCAACCTTACAATTTCAAACCTGGTAGAGGATGATAGATCTTTTCGGACGCAAAACTCTTTAACATGACTTTCTTAGGGAGGTAACTAAGCTTGTAGTTCCGTATAATCTATTTTTGCACGTAAAGGGACCTCATACCTTGAAATAAGAAAGGTTGTGGACAAATTTCCGCTATTTCGCGTCCGCAAGACGTGATTTCAACCTACAGTGTCATCTGTGGGTGACGAGCCGATCCCTCGTCACTATTGCGCATAGCGGCGAACTCACGAACTAGAAATTCAAATCCGACCAAGGAATCATCGTGATCGATGCCACATGCTCCACTTGGGAGTTACAGGAAATAACTAAGTCCTTAACCGCTGTGGTTCTCAGCGTCCTATTCTATGTTAAATGTGTAAAACCGTATAATTTTGCTAAGAGGTCTCTATAAAAAGGTTTGGGTTCTTTTACTTGCGGGCTTTATACATACCGAGGCAAGCCATGCTAAGCAGTTTTACGCCCGAAAAAATCCACGCCCTCTGCCGGGTTTGGACCCGCGACCTTGGGAATTGGAGGCTAGCTTGTTACCCCCAGAGGACGACATTTTAACTTGAGTATACATGTTTCGATGTTTTATACTTTTTTAATTCTTACGTGTTTTCTACAAAGGAATGTATTTGCGGTGACGGAGATCAAAAGGGATTACCTTCATTAAACATTATTAAACCGGAAGCGCTGTTGTCTTCAAGACAACAAAATATGCGAACAAATTAGCGGATAAATAATTATGAAATATAAAGAAAGCACATGAAATTTTCTGTGTACTTTTGAATGTTTTAAGTTCAAGGATATATACCACTGTTAATATATAATAATAATAATAATAATAATAATAATAAACGTAAACAATAATCAAATTGTAAAGTTGAACACATTTGGAAACATGTCTAGCTATTTTCAAAATGTTGAAAATCGTTCTTCAACGTAATGGTTGAAATAATCCCAGTGAAAACTTTCCAAACAGTTTCAATGTGCAGAAGTTTTGTTGTTTCATTAGAGTTTGGAGTATTTATAGTTATGGTGAAATTTTGATATGTTACATTAATACAACTTTCTCTACATTATGCCATAAAATATTCTTAAAAAACTTATTCTTCTACCTGCTTTATGTTAATCAAGATGGACACTAAAACAAATAGTTTATTGCATATTTTTATAGGTTCAAGGGGAATAAAGGACTACACTAGACTAAGGCAATAGTCAAATCTTTTAAGCTGGCTATGGCTGGTCGCTATGTAATGGCATTGTAGTTCCGTTGTATTTGCATGACCAGGTTGGAAATAAAAAAAAAAAAAACTTTCTCGTCTCTCTCTTAGTCTATTGTTTACCAGTTATGAAAAAACCACCCAGAATGAAGAGGACTTCAGAGGTTACTCCCAGAAAGTTTAAGATATACATTTTATATGAAATGTAAATATCTTTAATATTTAATTTTAATGTAAATCGTGAGAGCCAGTTTTGATAAAATCTAAAATTTCGTGCAATTTTCTATATAAAGGGTAATTTAGGTGGAGCAATTTTTCTGAAAATCTTCGCGTCACATCTTTCTAAGATACTGAGCTTAAATACCTAGCTTTATATTTAACCGACTTCTCGTTTTTTGAGTTATGCTGTTCACAGACAACAGACAGATGAATCTTTTTATACAGGGTGGACTCCCTCTAGCTATTCAGTAACAACTGTCTACTTCGTGAAAATCAAGCTAAACATTAGCAAAAATAACCTTATTACTGTATCATAGATGAAGAGTAGGTATATATTTATTGAATACTAGTTCATACAGTTGAATAATCCTGATGCTGTCATATTAAGATTAGCCACAAGTTGGATACAACATTTTATGCAATCTTAATGTAATATGTATATTTTACGTGAAATAATTCGGTATTCATAGTTGACAATAATTGACATCGTCGTCGTATTCGTATATTCTCCCTGCATTTCATTTGTATCAATTAGAGCTTTACTGATTGGGATGGCTCAGACAGTTTCGTTTGTGGCTTGCATTCGGGAGCTCGCGGGTTTGATCTTCGAGGTGTTTTCAGGAGTTTCACCAGGTCACCAGGCGAATGCTGTAGAGGTTCATCACATCTCCTGAATTTTCTGGTCCACGATTTCCGGATCACATCATTTCCTATGGAAGCCACTATATCAGGGTTGATGGACCAGAGATTGTAATTCGGAAGGTTGTAGTTGGATGGCGAATTGTGCATTATAAAAAATTATCCTAGCCTCTTCGTCGGGAACACTGGCTAGAGACCCACCTTCGGGTTTTATGACCCCATCTTGGTGCACGCCAGGAGTTCGGGGCCCACGAGCAGGGCTTAGGACTGAGTCGGAAGCGTTCCAACTGTAATTAAAAGGGACTCCATCCATGGTTGCACCTTTGTCATCTGCATTTGGTCGCCCTTCGGGTCTGTCCTCATCCCTCCCTGGGATCACTCAAAATGCCAAGGGGCGCAAGGGTCTACGTCCGGTGCTATGCTCCAGAGTCCTGAGGCCCCATCCGTGTCTAATCTAAAGCTATCATCTAGCTTGTTGAACCGATAATTAATACAGCCACAGGCATGCATTCCCTCCCCAGGAGCGAGCAGGTGTTGCGGCCTGTGATGTAGCCTATTACCAGCACAATATGATAGGTAATTATAAATTCTATATATCATAATAACAAACAGGGCTTCTATATCTTGTTGCCTCTAAGAGGAAAGAATATTACAGAATGATTTCAACCTCTTTCTATACGCCACAGTAACTTACGTCATTGCTATTAGAAGTACGCGTGCCATTATCAGCATGCAGAGACAATAATAGTTGGATTGTCTAAAACGATATTAAAGCATAAAAGAAAACCAATTTGGGACTGGATACGTAGCGCAGTGGGTAGGTAGGGGTAGTGTTTAATTCCCGCTTTTTACTAGAAATAGCAATGCAGGTGATGACACTGGTGATACATGAAATGAAGATGGAGCACCGGTGGAATGCGATGGCGGGGGAAACCGGAGAACCAGGAGAAAACCCACGCCTGCGCCGCTTTGTCCACCACAAATCTCACATGCGGTCGCTGGGGATCCAACCCGGGCCGTTTAGGTGAGAGGCAAGTGGTTTAACCACTCGGCCACGGCGCGGCCACGCGCTGTTGATAGAGAACCTGTCTGCTGTGGAAGAGGGGCGAGAATCAACTTAAAGGTACATATGATGTCTCTTAAAAGAACAAACAGTGTCATTTAAATTCTAGGATAAAAAACGCATGTTTGCTGCAAAGAGAGAATTTAATCAGAATTTAGAAACGGAGATTTTTAGTTTGATGTCAGAAATTTTGGACATCCTTAGTTTTCCAGTAACACGCCTTAACTACCAGTTAAACGCGCAGGTGGAATTTAGAACTCTACACTTAAGCATTAATTTCAAGCATTTTATGCCCAGAAGCCTTTGTCAGATTGACGTTTGCCTAAAAGATCAAATTATTTCACTTGTGCGCACTTTAGCTAACTGCTCGGTGTGCATATTTTAAGATATCATTTTTCCTCTTTATTCATCTGCACTTAAAGTAAAAATGTAACTCCTCCAAAATACTAGCAGTATCCGTTTATATTAATGAAGTCATGCTTTAATATTAGTGTAATATATTTCCCAAAGGAAAATTTAATATAGTATATCGTTAAAAATAAACTCCATATATTAACCTTCAAGGTGAAAAGGCATCAGCAAATAGTGCTAATTATGCTAATTATGTTATAAAATCTAAGTGTCCCATTCACATGTCTTTCTTACCCGTTCCGCAAAATATTCTTACAAACGATTATTCTTCAATCTACTTCATGCTAATGGAGATAACAAATGGCCTTATTACTAGCTATGTTGTAAGTAGAAGAGAAATAAAGAATACACTAGGCTAAAGCGATAGTCAAATCTTTTAAAAGCTAGGCACTATTGAAATAATTGAAATTTGGTTCTATTTTCAATTCGAAAAGGTAAACAAAAGAGAGATGCAATTAAATTTAACTTCCCGTTTGAGAAAACTTTAAGTAGTTCATAATTGAAATCAATAACAAATAATATTTCTTAAATGATTAACTCTATAAAAATGTATATGACAAAATTGAGTGTTTTAAGGAGTTCTACATTTTTATATAGCTCTTACGATTCACCGGTTGTAAAAAACTCATCCAGAATAACCTGCTTTTTAGAGGATATTTCCAGAAAATTTAAGATATAGATTTCGATTATAATTATAGCAATAATATCTAATAATAAAATTTAAACACATATGGCATTTTAATCAAAACCGTTAGAGCATTCTTTGAGAAAATAAAAAGTTTCGAAATATGTCACATATAAAACAGGCAGTCGGGATGAGGAAACGTTCCTGAAAATCTTCGTATCGCATCCCTGGAACGCATTGAACATAAATACCAAGTTTGGTATTTAATCGAATTTTCGTTTTTTCGTTATGCTGTCCAAAGAGAGACACACACAGACCTGTTTCTAAAAAGCTTTTTTTTTTTTTTCCGGTGAAATCTCGGTATAATATTTTTGGGTGCATTACAATTCCTTCTCTGTATACTATGCACATAGTACGTGCAGAGAAAGTATTGTACATTGTACATAAATTGTGTGCTTTAATAAGATTCTACATTTCTCGCGCAGTTACATTTTGACTATCTCTTACGGTTTGCCGAAGCCTTCATAGGTTATTTCCAAAAAATAAAGAACTACTTGATCTATTATGCAAATATCTTAAACATATGATAATTTAATTAAAACTATTAGGGTCATTTTGATAAAATGAATATTTAGAACAATGTAAAGGGTAGTTCAAGTTGTGGATTTTTTTTTTTTAAATCTTCATGTCACATAATTGGAAGATATGTGGACTTGTATTATATTGTATTTAAGGTGAAATGTGGACAACGAATGTGGGTGAAGTTCAGTGTTTCCCTACTTACTATATGAAGTAGAAACATTAAAAATTATTACGTTAGTTACTTCTGGGGATTTTAGAATATATACTTCAGTTGCATCCACAGCAACCTGCCGGTTTAGTAGTTCCAGTGTTGAAGGACACGTATTTCAAGAAGACATGAGCACTATAATGAACGCGTTCTGCGACGTCACATGAAGAGTAAAGGTTAAATTGAGTTCTCAGTTGCGCGCAGGCCATGAAGTTAATGACAAGTGAAAATGGGAAGCTTTTGTTTGTGATGGATGGATGCAAATGTAGGTACCAAAGGAACTGCCCAACAAAATTTCCATTGAGCATGCTGAATGGAATCGTTTGAGTATTGAAAATGATGAAAACAATCAAGAACATAACCACAACAAACCACACCAAGGATTAACGGACAGAATGTAAGTAATGAGCTTAAAAGAAACCTAATACATAATTTAAGTAAGACACCAAATAAATTCTTAACACTAATGGTGACGATGATGGGGTTTATTAAGTGAATAATATTACATGAGTTGCCCTCTACAGTCGCATGTGTCAGGAGACACTACATGCTTTCTAAAAATACTCTGATGTGTTCCATTCACATGACTTTCTCTACATCTCTAACAAATTATTGTTAAAAAGCTTGTTCTGTCTACTTCATGTTAATCCAGATAAACATTAGCGGAACAGTCTTATTACTTAGTCCCTTATAAGTAGAAGGGCAATAAGGAAATATCCTGGGCTAAAGTGACAGTCAAATGTTTTGAACTGTGGGACAGAAATCCGTTTCTTTGCGTGACCAGGAGTTGACTAGTTCCCAGATGAGTAAAGTTTATTTTAAAACTGAAAATAATAACAAGGAACATCTCGAAAACAGCAAACTCCACAATATATATATATATATATATTTTTTATGTATATATGACATAACTTGTGTGTCTTAAGGAGATCTACATTTTTTGTGTTGTATGTTTTTGTCTATCTCTTACGGATCACCAGTTATGCAAAATTCAGAAAAAATCGTCCAGAATAAAGAGTTCTTCAGAGGTCATTCTAAAAAATTCTAGATATATTCTACATTTTATTTTTCATGTAAGTTTTAAATATAAGAGATTTTAATCAAAATCTTTAGAGATATTTTTGAGAACATAAAAATTTTCGAAAATTTTCCTATGTAAAGGTTAGTTGGGGTAGGGGGGTTTTATTTAAACTCTTCGTATTCAATCCATGAAGATACTGAACTTAAATATAAAGTTTTGAACTATGCTGCACAAACATACACAGGCATGCACAATCATTTTTCTAAAAATATATTTTTTTTGTCAGGAGATCCCAAAATCCGCTGTAATCTAGGTATCGAACTTTATAATACCTTCTCTATACGCTATGTGCATAGTACGTGCAGAAAAAAGTAAAAATACTTGAATTGACAATATTACCTACCCCTATTTTATATTCATGCCAAGGTAAATACACACACACAGACTCATACATACTCATACACCTACTACAACAACAAAACCAACAACCAACAATACATATATATATATATATATATATATATATATATATCTACACATCATTTACACAAACACCGTTATCTCTTAGCACACTTACTTCTGCCAATTACCAGGTGTTGGTTTAATTCAGTGATGTATACATACGAACTTTGACTAATGTCTCCCTAACTTATGTAGCCAACTAAATTACTGTGTGCTGAGGTTAAAACCAGTAAGTTAGTTATTTTGATGAGTAGATTAATGGAACAAACGACGACCAATACCTCCAAAAATATTTCTGTTGCTCAACAAACATAGATTTCTTATCGATAACTGCAAATAAAGGTGAATAAATTTTATTGTGCAACGAATGAAACGCATCTAGTAGGGTATTCCACGAAAAGGGAAATTTTCGCACACAAATATATAAGAAAGAATCTGATGTGTTCCATTTACATGGCTTTTCACCTGCTCTGCAAACAAACTTCTTACAAAAGATTAATCTTTTCTACTATCTCTTCACCTACTTGTACACAGAGTATAGAGAAGGTATTGTAATGCACCCAAAAATTCGATACCAATATTTCACCGAAAGTACATGTTTTTGGACCCCCTGAATCAAAAATAGCATTTTTAGAAAAACGTCCGTGTGTATATGTATCTCTGACAGCATTGCTAAAAAACAAAACACCGTTAAATACCAAACTTGGTATTTAAGTTTGGTATCTTTCAAGGACGCAAGACGAAGATTTTCAAGAAAATCCCCTCATCCTAAACTTTTCTTTACATAGGCTATTTTTTGAAAACGTTCGATTTTCTCAAAAATGGCTCTAACGATTTTGGTTAAAATACCGTTTGCATAAGATATTTTTGTGGCAAACGAAACGTATATCTTGAATTTTCTGGGAATAGCCTCTGAAGATATCTTCATTCTGGATGATTTTTTTTATGACTGGCAAACCGTAAGAGATATACAAAAACTTAGTGCACCAACAATCTAATCTCATTAAAACACACAATTTAAGTCATATACATTTTTTTCGTAGAGTTAACCGTTTTCGAGATATTCCGGATTATAGTTTTCAATTTTAAGCCACTTGAAGTTTTCTCAAACGGGAAGACTTCTTTCTCGTTTCTCGTTTGTTTTCTGGTTTGTTTACTTCTGGAAAGCAAAGAGATTGGAATTTAAATTGTTTCACCTAGCGACCGGCTTTTTAAATGACGAGACTGTGCATTTTCTTATTTCCCTTCTACTTTCAAGGAAGCTAATAATAAGACTAATTATGCTAATTTTTATCTTGATTACTATAATGGAGATAACAAATTAATGTTTTGATTAAAATGTTTGTTTACCAAACAGCTAGAGGACTACTAGATGTTTACTCCTCTATTTACTTACAAGGAACCAAGTAATAAATGACAATTTCTGCTAATGTTTATCTCGATTATCATGAAGTAGGTAGAATAATCTTTTTAACAATAATTTGTTACAGAAGTGTAGAGAAAGTCATGTGAATGCAATAAATCAGAGTTTTCTATTTCATGCTAATCGAGATAAACATTAGCAGAATAGTATTATTACTTAGTTCCTTTTAAGTAAAAGGGAACTAAGGATATACACTAAGCTAAAGCGATAGTTACGTGTGTTAAAAACTGTCACTATGCGTTTGTCATTGGAATTCACTTCTTTACATGGTCAGGAATAAAACAAAAGAAACACGGACTACTTCCTGTTAAAGAAACGTTTTGAGAATTTTGAAATTGAAACCAATAACAGGAATTATCTCTGAAATAGTTGGTTCTACAAAAAATGTGAAGAGCGTAACTTGTGTGTTTTAAAAAGATCTACTTTTTCTACAGTAAGTTTTTGTCTATATCTTAATGTTTACCAATTATGGAAAATGTATTTGTAGTGAAGAGGAATTCAGAGGCTATTCTCAAGAAATTGGCGATTTACATTTTATTTGCCATTTACACTTCTTTAATATAGGTTTGACATTTTAATCAAAATTATTATAGCCGTTTTTTAGAAAATCGAACACTTCGAAAAATGTTCAATGTAAAGCGTAGTTTGAGGTGGGAAAATTTTGCTAAAAATTTTCATGTTGCATCCTTGGAAGATTCGTAATCGGCTTACCCTCCCCTTAATTGTAGGACTCACCCCCCCTTTTTTTTTAAATACGGTACCGGAGTCTGATCAGGACTCCGGCACTGTATACCCTACTTTAATTTACCTTTTTCTGTTTTACCTTGTTTCTCTGTATTATTACTGGATTGCTGTTTTTTTTTTTTTTTTTTTTGCTGTTAAAACACACCCATAAACACAAACATATAACACCCATGCCCAAGGCGGGACTCGAACCCACGATCCCCAGCGCTACGAAGCACCAAAGCGGGAAGCCTTGGCGACCGGCCCCCCTTAGAACTTACAAGCCAATGCCTAGGAGCCAGAAGCCTGTCGGGGAGCCAACGGCACGAAACCACAGGATGGAGAACCTGTTACGAGAGGTCGGCCCGTAGCCAGACGTGAGGAAGGGGATGATATGAAATGAGAGCGAATCTGATGATTGGAAAGGTGTTGATGGAGCTCCATCTTGGAAGATACTGAACTTAAATGCAAAATTTGGTATATTAACGGACTTAGAGTTATACTGTCCAAAGACACACACAACACATACATATCGACTTTTTTGTAGTGTTTAACGCCCGCTTTAATTACTTATGGCACCACAGGCGGTGACACTGACACATCGACTCATACACAGACAGACACACATTGACCTTTTTCTAAAATTATTATTTTTGGGTTAAGAGACACTCAAAACATGTATTTCGGGTGAAACCTCAAATTTTGCGTGGAATATACTACCATCTCTACCTACTATGTACATTGTACATACATACGTGCTAGTTATACAGATATTAAAACTCGTAATTTTATAAATATTTCTACACTAATCATTTAGCTTCAGCAAATACTGGAAGCGATAATAGTAAAAAAAGGGTGTTAATACCAACTGAACAATTATTTGTCTGGAAAATATATGTGTATGTTTTACTTTACATATATTATGTAAGTACATAATAGGCAGAAGGGGTATTACATTCTATCCAAAAATTTGCTGTCGATATTTTACTGGAAATATGTCTATCTCTTGAGGTGCCCTTAGTCCAAAAAAAAAAAAAAAGAAATTATAGATAAATGTCCGTGTGTATGTGTGTGTATCTATGGGCAGCATTGCTCAAAAATGAAAAAGATGGTTAATATTAAACTCGGCATTTATGTTTAGTATCTTCCAAGGATGCGACACGAGGATTCCCAGGAAAATATCCCACACCAAACTATCTTTTACATGGAACAATTTTCGAAATTTTCGGTTTTCCAAGATATAGGTCTAACGATATTGATTAAAATGCAGTAGATACATCAAAGATGTTTAGATGAGAAGTAAGATGTATATCCTGCATTTCTTGACAATAAACCCTGAAATCTTCTTCATTGTGGATGACTTGTGCGCAACTGGGAAACCGTAAATAAAGATACAATTACTACACGAAAAAATATAAATATCGTCAAAACACACAAACTATGTTCTGTACCATTTTTGTTGAGGAGCTAAACATTTCCGAGGTATTCCTTGCTATAAGTTTCAATTTTAATATACTTTTCTCCAACAGAAGTTATTTATGTTACTCCTAGCCACACGAAGATAAAGGACTTTTGATGACAATCGCATAGCAACAGCTTTTAAAACATTTGACTACTTTAGCCTAGTGTACTCCTTTAGTTCTTTTCTACTTATAAGGGACTTAATAATAAGACCATTTAGCTAATGTTTATGTCGATTACCATTAAATAGAAGAATAAATCATCTTTTGTAAGAATACATAAGCTTTTTTATATATTAGAGCTTCCTCCATAAGAAGGCTGCCATAAAAACAAAGTAGCTCAAAAACAAAAATCGGTTATATACAAAACATTTGAGTTCAGATTCTTCCAAGGGTGTGAAACGAAGATTTCCAAGAAGCTCTCTTTATCTTGAACTACCCTTTAAAGGAAACATTTTAGAAAATTTTGATATTCTCAAAATAGCTCTAAAGATTTTGATTAGAATGCAGTATATTGAAAATCTTAAATGAGAAATGAAATGTATATCTTAAATTTCTGAAAATAGTCTCTTCATTCTTAATGTGTTTTGCATAACTGGTAAACAAGAGAGACAAAGACATACTACAACAAAAAATATAGATATCGTTAATACACACAATTTATGTGCTATACATTTTCGTTGTGGAGCTAATCTTTCCTAGATATTGTTTGTTATTGGTTTCAATTTAAAAAAATAATTAGGTATTCTTTTTCAATTTTTTTGTATTATACCTATCCATGCAAAGAGAACCGAATTTCAATGTCAATTGCGACAGCTTTTAAAAGATTTGACTATCGCTTTAGCCTTGTATATTTCCCTTCTGTTTACAAACAACTAAGTAATAAAACAATTTCTGTTATTTTCAGAATGAATTAGATGGAAGAATAAACTTTTGTGAGAATTCTTATTAGTTTGTTTATAGAACAGGTAGAGAAAATCAGGTGAATGGAACACATTAAATCTTTTTATTTATCTTTAAAAACTCTCTTTTTAGTCCCGCAATCTGTCAGAAATATATTTATTTTAATGTCAATATCCCTTTATACATTAAAGGTAATGTCACATCCTTCATATTTCAAATTCGGTACTTGTTCTAAAATTCGATTTTCTAGAAATATTAATAATTGCAATGATTTTTTTTCGTTTAAAAGCCATACCGTTTGTTGTAGTTATCGATATCCTAAAAGTCGCAGTCACCATCGCCGCGCTCACTAAAGTGTCTAGTTTTGGTGCTTCGTGGCGCAGGGGATCGCAGGTTCGAGTCCCGTATTGGGTATGGGTGTTTGTGTGTAAGTATATGCGTATGTTTGGCCGTAAAACGGAAAATACAACAGGAAAACAAACAGAAACATAGGGAAAAACAGAAAACAAAACAAAACAAAAAAATATATGATTTAGACAATTTATGTAACTCACGTGGCCGAGTGGATAGACCACTCGTCTCTCAGCAAGGTGGCCGGGTTTGGTCCTAGGTGACCGCATGTGGAATTTGTGGTGGATAAACCGGAATTTTTGGTGGTTTCCCCCACCATCGCATTCCACCGGTGCTCCATCTTCATTCTATGTATCATCAGTGTCATCACTGCGGTGCCACATGTTAGTAAAAACAGGCGTTAAAAATTATCAA
This sequence comes from Hymenopus coronatus, assembly GCA_030762935.1. Classification (NCBI taxonomy): domain Eukaryota; kingdom Metazoa; phylum Arthropoda; class Insecta; order Mantodea; family Hymenopodidae; genus Hymenopus; species Hymenopus coronatus. Next base: position 64,225,990 of record CM060898.1, on the reverse strand, counting down.
ATAAATAATAACTTACAAGTATTTCTGTAAATCTTGTGGAAGTATTTAATTAGCTGTAGGTTAAGCACAGAGGTGTGCTAGAGAATTTATGCCACTTTATCTTTTAATGTAGGTTTCTATGTATAGTTCTGAAAAGGACTAAGTCTGCTTGGATATCCTGAGACTCCTTATCGCAGAGGTACTTGTAAACTCTCTTCCTTATAAAGAGTATAGCAATTACCGGTAAATCACTGCCAATATCGCGACAATAACGACAATATGTTCGCAATAAAATACCAAGAGAAGCAGGGTGCTATAAAATCAGCGCTGCAGTAACGGCTTATTGTTTCCTTATTGGCTGTCTGCTATGGCACGTACATGCAAAAAGCGAGTAGAGCACAATTTATACCCCAACTGGTACTTCACATGGCGAATAATAAATTTACTGTAGTGTTCTGTGTAATATTAATAATAAATGTGTCAGAAGAACGCCAGAAATCTTATGTAGTACAGGTGGACATAGTTCCTGGTGTAGAAAGATATCGGCCACTGTGGTTTCAATATACTGGACCTTGAAATGCCCGCTAAAAGACTCAAATATAATTAAACGGGTTTAATGTTGTGCCTCATTGTAAGTATTTCCAAATACTTTATAGTTATAAAACTGTCCTGTTGGATATGGTTATTAAAAAAAAACACTTTGTGAAATTGTCATTAAAATTTTACATACTAAAAAAATCTGGTGTGTTCCATTCACTGAATTTTTTATTGTTTTATTTGTTTGCTCCCTTTAACATCTGAGGTCATATCAGACGCTTTGCATCAGACACAACTCCAGGTTCTTTACGTTGGGTTTATATGGTTATTTATTTTCCACAAACACACACACACACACACATTCACTCTCACATATACACTTTCAGACTTTGGGGGATAGGGAATAATTCTGGTTAAAGAAAAATTTACCACCCCAGCCGGGATTCGAACCGGGAACCTCCTGACTTTGTCTACCTGCTCTGTAAACAAACTATTCTTACAAATGTATTTTATATATATCCTACTTATCGAAATTCTTTTATTACTTACTTTCTTCTAAGCAGAAGAGAAATAAGTGAATACCTTAGGCTAATGTGATAGACACATTTTTTAAAAGCTGGTCGCTATGTGAGCAATTGAAGTTCAATTCGCTTTGCACGGCCAGCAATAGAAAACAAAACAGAGATGAAACGAAAGGTGACCCTCTGTTTGAGAACAATTACGTATTTTAAAACTGAAACATCTTGGAAATAGTCAACTCTATAAAAGATATATATATATATATATATATTTTATATATATATATTTTATATATATGCATAAGTGTAGTAAGTTTTTGTCTATCCCTTACGATTTACCAGTTATGCAAAATTCATCCAGAATAAAGAGGTCCTCTGAGGCTATTCCAAGGAAATTCAAGATGTACATTTTATTTGTGATATAAATATCTTTAATATACGGCATTTTAATCAAAATCCAAGGGCAATTGTTAACAAAAACAACGTTTTCGAACATTTTTCCTCTAAACTGGTTTTAGGTGGGGGGGATTTTCTTGAAAATCTTCGTGTCACATCCTTGGAATGCACTTAACTTCATTGCCATGTTTGGTATTTAAGAATCTTTTAGCTATGCTGTTCACAGACACATACACCAAACACACATATATGCCCTTTTTCCAAAATGCTTTTATTGTACTCATGGGACATCAAAACATATATTTACGGTGAAGTTTCGAATTTTTAGTGTAATTCAATATTTTTCTATGCACTGTATACATAGTAGATGTAAAGCAAATATTGATTTAGTGGAATAAATGGGAAGAAGAATTGGGAGTGGGGGAAAAACTCAAATAATTCATTTTACTGAAAAAATAATACTTATATGCCAAATGATTTTAGATTTTCCCATAATTCATGTTACAACAATTCATGAAAGCCCGTCATTTTATGGTGGAATTCTGACCACAATAACTGTGGTAGCAGTCAATCGTATTAACATAGCAGCAGTGAATGCAAGAGTCAGTTGGGAAATCTAAAGCCGTACCGGCATATTGCCATGGTAACTCAGTGGTTAATGCAACTAGGAGATCGGTGGTTTAACTTTCCAACTCCTGTTCTATACACAGCTTGCGTGTGAAAAACAATTACTTAACCGTGTACCTGATGTTTGGAACCACCGTAGTTTATATAAGCGAGCAATGTATTCTGGGATCATTACCGCCAACTATTTAGCGGACAAGCCATGTAGAAGATTATTAATAATCTTCTGTTATACAAGTAGTATGCCCGCCTGTGTAGTGTGGGGGTAGCATGTCTGCCTTACATTCAACAGATCGCAAGTTCGAATCTTTGTATGGAATGAATACCTTCTCTATACACTATGTACATTGTATTTGTAAAGAAAGTAAAACGAAATGTCCTTTAAACACGAAGATTTTCAAGAAAATCCCCCACTCCAGCTAACCTTCACATCGAACAGTTTTCTAAATGGTTTATTTTCTCAAAATGGCTATAACGACATATTAAAGATATTTACATAATAAATAAAATGTATATGTTGAATTTTCTGAAAATAGGTTATGTGCTATAGATAGAGAAGGAATTTGTATCACCTTGTATTGTACGTATTGTACATAGCACTACACAAAGAATCTGGTGTGTTCCACTCACATGATTTTCTCTACATCTCGGTAACACATTATTATAAAAAACTTGTTCTTCTATCTACCTCATGCTAATCAAGATAAACTATAGTAAAAATTGTTGTATTACTTACTTTGTTGTTAGTATAAGGGAATACACTAGGCTAAAGGTATAGTCAAATATTTTAAAAGCTGGACATGTGGTTGAAATGCATTTCCTTGCATTGCGAGGCATTTGCTTTATGTGAAAGGTTGGAGCATTTTATAACTGAAACCAATATTAAGGACTATTTAAAAAATGGCCAACTCCATGAAAAATGTGTATTACGTAAATTGTGTATTTTAAGAGATCTACATTTTTCTGTAGTATTGGGTGGGGAGTTTTCCTCAAAATCTTTGTGTCGTGTCTTTGAAAGATACTAAAGATACCAAGTTTGGTATTTTACCAACTTTTCGTTTTTCAATGATTGTGTTCCGGACACAGGAACCTTTTTCTAAAAATATTTTTTTCGGATACAGGGGATCCTAAAACGTGTATTTCGGGTGAAATCTCATTATAGAATTTTTGGGTGGAATGCAGCATCTTCTCTATACACTATGTAGATAGTTCGTGCAATCAAGATCTCTATAAAATACACAATTTATTCCAAATAAACTTTTATGTGGCATTAGGCATTTTCGTTGGATACACTTTATTAATTGTTTGAATTGTTCAACACTATGTCATTATTTTAAAGTCCTTCGATTTTTAGTTGTCTGTCATCTTGCATGAAAAGATCATGAAATTTTAGTCTAGCATATAGCACCCAGTTCTTAAACACTTGACTATCCCTGTTCTCTTTGTATCTATTCCGAAAAGTATAGCTTAGGTTTGATCTGAGTTTTTGAGACAAACAAAAGCCCAGATAAGGCCATCATGTGGCTATAAAAGGTTGGTGTTACCATCGTGCACACGTTACACGACACCAAAACAAATTTTGTACTTATTCATAGTTTGAATTTGGCAGGCGTCTCAGATTAGGCTTGCAACATGCTTTCGCTAAAATGGAAAAAGTGCAATGTTATTAGGAGATTATAAGCAGCTTCCAGGACGCACGGTAAACGTAGTGACTGAGAAAATCGTTAACCCAATGCAATTCTCATTGATCGTAGAAGAAAGTTCGAGAAGTGGCAGATCATAGGTGTATCTATGGGAACGGCAGTTCATATTTCCGTGATAAGTTGCAGATAAAAATAAGTTACCGCTGGGTGTGGCAAATACTCAGATAGACAACAAGCGGAAGCGGCTTTTAATTTAGAAATTTAAAAGACTGTTTGTGTCAAGATGTAAACGACGATGAGACCTGGTTTCATCATTATACTCCGGAAACCAAGCAAAAATCAAAACAATTGATTGCTTCCGGTGAATCTGCTCCAAAGAAGGCAATGACGGCCCCGTCGGCCGGAAAAGTGAGGTGTCGATTTTTTGGTTTGCGAAGGCTGTCATGGTCTTTGAACTTAGACGTAGGTGTTGTTTCACAACGAAAACGCACCACCACATTAATCCGGAGTTGTCGTTACCAAACTGCACGAATTACGTTGGAAATTACCTCCGCAGCTCATATTTTTCGCTTTGACTCCATGGAATTTCTTCTTGTTTCCAAGCTTGAAGAAATGGCTCGCAGGAATAAAATGAGATCATTATCGAGACAAATGTTTATTTTGCAGAGCTTGACAATTCCAATTTTAGAAGAGCTTAAATGGCAGGAAAATTGGGAGAAGTATATACATAGAGGGGATTATGTCGAGAAATAAATAATTTATATTTGAAAAAAAAAACAAAAAAAAAACAAAAAAAAAACAAAAAAAAAAAAAGAAGAAATACATCTCCATTCCTATCGTGGGTACTTATTGAACCATCGTCGTATATTATTTTAGAGCCCAAGGGGACTTGTGTATCCCCATAAATGTGATTAGAGATGTATACAATATATGCGTATATATTCAGGGAGCGCTGGGAGGCTCTATTGCATATAGTTTTTGTGGCCAGGGAGAACTATGAATCTATATCTTGTGTTGGTGTCTAGGAGTGAATATGAGGCCCTAATATATTGTTTGGGTATCCAGGGAGAACTGGGAGGCTCTATGTGCCTATAATTTTGGTGCTCGAGGAGAATAGTGATTCTATATACTGTGTTGGTGTCTAGAGTGAATATGAGGCCCTAATATATTGTTTGGGTATCCAGGGAGAACTGGGAGGCTCTATGTGCCTATAATTTTGGTGCTCGAGGAGAATAGTGATTCTATATACTGTGTTGGTGTCTAGAGTGAATATGAGGCCTAATATACATTTTGGGTATCCAGGGAGAACTGGGAGGCTCTATGTGCCTATAATTTTGGTGCTCGAGGAGAATAGTGATTCTATATACTGTGTTGGTGTCTAGAGTGAATATGAGGCCTAATATATATTTTGGGTATCCAGGGAGAACTGGGAGGCTCTATGTGCCTATAATTTTGGTGCTCGAGGAGAATAGTGATTCTATATACTGTGTTGGTGTCTAGAGTGAATATGAGGCCTAATATATATTTTGGGTATCCAGGGAGAACTGGGAGGCTCTATGTGCCTATAATTTTGGTGCTCGAGGAGAATAGTGATTCTATATACTGTGTTGGTGTCTAGAGTGAATATGAAGCCTAATATATTGTTTGGGTATCCAGGGAGAACTGGGAGGCTCTATGTGCCTATAATTTTGGTGCTCGAGGAGAATAGTGATTCTATATACTGTGTTGGTGTCTAGAGTGAATATGAGGCCTAATATACATTTTGGGTATCCAGGGAGAACTGGGAGGCTCTATGTGCCTATAATTTTGGTGCTCGAGGAGAATAGTGATTCTATATACTGTGTTGGTGTCTAGAGTGAATATGAAGCCTAATATATTGTTTGGGTATCCAGGGAGAACTGGGAGGCTCTATGTGCCTATAATTTTGGTGCTCGAGGAGAATAGTGATTCTATATACTGTGTTGGTGTCTAGAGTGAATATGAGGCCTAATATACATTTTGGGTATCCAGGGAGAACTGGGAGGCTCTATGTGCCTATAATTTTGGTGCTCGAGGAGAATAGTGATTCTATATACTGTGTTGGTGTCTAGAGTGAATATGAGGCCTAATATATATTTTGGGTATCCAGGGAGAACTGGGAGGCTCTATGTGCCTATAATTTTGGTGCTCGAGGAGAATAGTGATTCTATATACTGTGTTGGTGTCTAGAGTGAATATGAGGCCTAATATATATTTTGGGTATCCAGGGAGAACTGGGAGGCTCTATGTGCCTATAATTTTGGTGCTCGAGGAGAATAGTGATTCTATATACTGTGTTGGTGTCTAGAGTGAATATGAGGCCCTAATATATTGTTTGGGTATCCAGGGAGCACTGGGAGGCTCTATGTGTCTATAATTTTGGTGCTCGAGGAGAATAGTGATTCTATATACTGTGTTGGTGTCTAGGAGTGAATATGAGGACCTAATATATTGTTTGGGTGTCCAGGGAGAACTGGGAAGCTCTATGTGCTTATAGTTTTGGTGCTTGGGGAGGATAGTGATTCTATATGTATATTGTGTTGGTGCCTAGGAGTGAATATGAGGCTCTAATATATTGTTTGGGTTTCCAGGGAGAACTGGGAGGCCCTATGTACATATACTTTTTCTGCACAGGGAGAACGTGGGAGAAAGGAGAATTAGGAATCTATACATTTTGGAGCCTAGGAGTGAATATAAAGTCCTGATATATTGTTTGGGTATCCAGGGAGAACTAGGAGGCTCTATATATGTATATATATATATATATATATATATATGTTCAGGGAGAACTGTGAAATTCTATACATAGGAGGTCTGTGAGGTTTTAAATTACACCGTGTGGTTCAATATATTCTTTTAATATACAGGGAGAGCTTTGAGGTTGTGAGTATTTTTGGTGCCCATAGGGACTTTGGAGATTTACATCAAGTTTTGATACCACGGGTGACTGTGATTTGTTTTTGGTTTTGCTTGGACGTCAGGGAGAAATGTAAGCTCTATGAATTCTTTTAGTGAATGGCGGACTTTTGAACTTTACATATAGGTGGATTGTTCGGCTCTATATTATAGCATTCCCAGTGAGGGGTAGGTTTCACCCCTTCACTGCTCATCTAAAAGTGTAATAGTTTCAAAGATAGAGCTGATCGCGCCTGCGAGAGGGAAGAGGGTGGCCTCAGGGTTTAAGGTGCAGGAGGGTGTACCTTTGGTTAGAAAGATCAGGAGCCATATATAACTACGCAAGGCTGCGAGGAGACACAGGGCTTTACTATCAAGAAATAAGCTAGGTTAGGGGTGAGAGTCCCAAGGGTTACCAAACTCCATTCAACATACCCAAATTCCATTCAACTCACTAGGAACACCGTAGATCTTGCAGTTTACAATTTAAATAAAACTATTCCGTTGGTCACTACGTCCCACAACGTCAGCAGCTCAGATGAACATGGCTCCTGTGACATTTATTGGAGATTTTTTAATAAAACCCATTGATTTATGAGGACACAGCTATGTCAGCATTTCAACATCTTTCCACTTATATAAATTTAAAACTGCTGCAACATTATCTCTTACTAAATGAAATATAACTTATTCAAAATTACTATATGAGGTACCCTACAAATATTGTTTTGGTACCCAACGGGGATTGCAAGGCTTTATAATTTTTTTTAAGAAGGAGCAACTGTGATGCTAGAAGAATTTCCCGCCTCTAGCATACATTAATGTTTCTATCCAACTTCTTTGTCCATTTAACAGCTTTGTGAGAGTTCAACGGCATGACCCAGCCAGTAAATGATTATCGTTTAGCAACTCGGAGATGCTTTTTCTGAAATGGCAAATGTCAGGTAGCTTCAGGCGCCAACAGTTAATTTTGTTTGTCATCAACGGCAGACGCTATTAGATTAAAATCACCATTTTATAGTCAGTTACGAAGATTTCCTCGTTATGTCTTCTGCGGAATTACATGTGCCTGCAGCATTCCGGCAATATGACCAAAAAACTGATGTGCTCCGTTCACACGACTTTCTCTTCATTTCTGTAACAAATTATTGTCAAAAAGCTTATTCTTCTATCTACTTCAGGCTAATCGGGATAAACAACAGAAATGGTCTTATTGCTTGATTCCTTCTAAGTAGAAGGGAAATATAAGGGAATACAAGAGCCTAGAGCGATAGTCAAATCTTTTAAAAGCTGGTGGTTTGTGATTGGAATTCATTTATTTGCATGGCCAGGGGTTCACAAATACCCATAAGAGAAAAGTTTTTAGATAAAGAAATCTAAAGCCGTATTTCCTGTCTGAGAAAAGTATAAGTACTTTACAATTGAAACTAATAACAAGGAACATCTCGAAAATGGTAAAAAATGTATATGATATAAATGTGTGTACTTTAACGAGATGTACATTTTTTGTGTAGTAAGTTTTTGTATATCTCTTACGGTTTACTAATTATGCAAAATTCGGCAAAATTCATCCAGAATAATCAGGTCTTCAGAAGCTATTCTCAGAAAATTCAAGATATACACTTTATTTGTGATGAAATGGCTCTAATATGTGGTATTTTAATCAAAATCATTAGAGCCATATATAAGAAAAACAAAATTTCCGAAAATTTTTCCATGTAAAGGCTAGTTTGGGGTTGGGGGATTTTCTTGTCGCATCCTTGGGAGATACCAAACTTAAATGCCAAGTTTGTAATTTAACCATATATTAGTTTTTGATTTATGCTGTCCACAGACACACACACACATACACACAGACACACAGACAGGCAGACAGACACACACACAATATGTATTTCCGGTGAAATTTCGGTATCAAATTTTTAGTGGAATACAATACCATCTCTATCCACTATATATTGTACATACGTGGCTAGAGAAAGTAAAATATCTCGAAAATGATCAACACCACGAAAAAAAAACATATGATATAAATTGTGTGTTTTTATGAGCTCTACATTTTTTGTGTAGTAAGTTTATGTCTATCTCTTACGGTTTACCTGTTATGCAAAAGTCATTCAGGATGAAGAAGTCTTCAGAGGTTATTCCAAGAAAATTAAATATATACATTTTACTTAAATATACAGCGTTTTATTCAAAATCATTAGACCCATTTATGAGAAAATCATAATTTTAGAAAAATATTTCAAGTAAAGGGCAGCTTTGGGTATGAGGAGCTTTGCTTTTCTCTTAGACTGACACACAGTGATTTTTTTCTTCTTCTAATTTTGGCCCTTAAATACTGGGGTCCCTAAAATGTGTTTCCAGTGAAATTTCGGTATCGAATTTGTGTGTGTAATACGATACCATCATTACATACTATGCGGATCTACATAGGCGATCGGGAAGGTAAAAATGCACCAAATCATTGCCTGCGGTGTCATATATAGAAAAATCGGGCGTTAAACATTATCACAAAAAAAAAACAAATAACCACCACGGAGAGCTGATGTGATCAAAATCCCGCATGCCGCATACCTAGCCGAGATCAGGACCACCTTCTGTCATAGCGTTTAACAGACATAGAATGCACGAGCAGACATTCATACACATCTCGACATCGAATTTTTGGATGGATACAATACTTCCTCTACTTGCTACACATTATAGAAAGTTAAAAAAAAATACTTTACAAGAAAATTGCAACAAATGAGCAAACAGAAGAAAGGCGTTAATTCTGCTAGATGTATTGGAGGCCAATATTTTCGGACTGGCGAGTTCAGACTGCTGGTAACAATATGGATGAAATGGGTTCATATCAGGCCATAGAGGGAGATTTAGCAAAATATTCTGTGACAAGGGACTGCGGAAACTATGAGCGAGTACCAAGTGAATAGAAAACCATAAGATGAAAGGACTTATAGGCCTGGCGACAGATAAACTGCTTTATAGGGAAAGTGCCAAGCTCACGGTGTAACGGTTCGTTCCGAACGAACTAATGAGCATAGACTTTTGTGCGTGGATATTTGTTGTGTAAGAATTAGATCTTTTGAATTTAACAGCAGATACACTACACTACACAGGGTAAGCGTATGTCAGTAGATGATGTGAAACCTATTATATACAGTGTGTGCATAAAAATACTGACATTCTTTGAACTTGTATTGGGTTGATTTGAGTAGTGCATTTGAGTGAAGTTGGTGACATTCGTAAAAAAAACAACAACAAAACTATTCTTTCTATACCTCACAGATATCGAATGTGGCCCCCACGAGTAACACTACAGGCATCGAGGCAATATTCCCATTCACGTCACACACTCTCCAAAATATGTATCTGATGAAACGGACTGGATGGCAGTAGTGATTCTTGCGGGTTTTGAGGCAATGGGGGTACACAGACACAATCCTTTATGTAATTCCATAAAAAGAAATCACAGCTGTCAAGAGGTGGCTACTTGTAGAAGATATTATCATCATTTTCGGCACGTCCAATTATCTTCCTAGAAGCCGATCATTCAAATGTTTCCGAGCATGTAAATGCCAGCGAGGAGGTGCTTTAACTTGTTGCAAAATAAATTATGTTTTGCCTTCTTAAAATTGTGAAAATAACTATTCAGTGAACATACATAAGTATGGATTATGGCTCCCCCTAATCATAGTGCGCTTTATTTAAAGCTTACGCTGGCTTAAACGCATGGGAGGACGTTACTGACAAACTGGAAAACCCAACTTGCTATGCACGAAACGATCATCCGTTCAAAATTAAGGGTAGAAGATACAGAACTGACGTGGGAAAGTTCTCCTTTGTAAATAGAACCATAAAAGACTGGAATGAATTGCCTGGAGCAGCCTTTCGGTGTTGTCCCCTGTCTCTGAAGAAATTTAGGAGAAATCTTGATTTTAATGTTGGATAATTTTTGTAAATATTCCTTAAATGAAATGCTTGTGATTTCATATTGTTGTAAATACAAATGTTAAATTGGTTGGTGATTCTAATTATGAAATTAATTAATCTGAATTCAGAGAAAAATTAATGTTTTCATATTTGTGTAAATAACTATTATATCTAGCTTACAAAGTCATAAACTGGCAGCTGTGATTTATTGTTTATATATCTTGTATACATATATAACTCTACCACAGGGTGATACCCACTTGCAGAGAAATAAATACATACATACATGTCTGTATACCTTTCCGCTAACGTGGAATGTTGCCTCCTCACTGAACATTATTTTTTCTGGCAGATTTCCACTATCCCCTATTAGAGAAATCTAATCGTTTTGCAGGGTCATCTGTATAAATATACTAACATTATTGTTAATAGAACCAATGTTTTTTTTTTCTTAAAAGTTCGAATTTTGGACAAAAATGCTTTTTGGGGGGGGGGAGAATGGGCTTTCATTTTATTTTACTAAATTCACCCCTCACTAACCAATCCAATTCAACTAGCGCACTAATTTCAGTTATAGGAGTGAAAAGTCAGTCGCAGGATCTTAGATGTGTTGGATTTAGAATTGTTTAAGTGGTGACTAGCTCTACAGACGGCTTCTTAGGACTACGTACAAATGCCTCTCGCGCTTGTTCCACAATTCCTGCATTGACGGATGATCTCTCTGAATGGCGTTTCCTTTGATGACGTATGCAGCCACGAACCATAAAATATCGGTACCACTTTAAACTGACGTTTGTGTAGGAGCTTCATGTTGAAACCTTCGCCTCAAAACATGTTGAACCTACACCAGACTCTGCGGGCTATGACATTCCAAATCACACCAACTGTGTACTATGGTGAACCCACAACTCCTTAAAACTTCTTTTATAACAACACAATTTTAAAAACAAACATTCACATATAACCTAGTCTGCTTGCTAAATTTGCAACAATAAACCCATATTGACTAATCACAAACGTGAGTGAATTTAGTTTTTGTGTTGATTCCCGTAATCCTGACCATTGTTGTCCACTGTTGACATGCACAAAAATATTTGAGTTTTTTCGAATGTCATCAATTTCGTTTAAATACAAGTATCCAAGCCGTCGTGGTGCCAGCTTGGAGTATGGCAGCACTTTTATTCACAGTATATAATGAAGAAGAACGAGTATTGCTGTGAAGAGAAGATTTGCTATAAATAGATAAAGTCGTGAAATGCGAGAATGCGCTTAAGTGAGTTTGTTGATATGATCCTTCTGGGCAAGTCGATGGTCAAAGAATATCCCCAAATATGCCGAGTGGGATGGCTCGGACGGTAACGTCAGTGGCTCTATTCCAGGTTCGATCTCCAGCGGCTGCCTCCTTTGATCTATGTACTGTACGACCAGGCGATGATGGTTGATTGCTTGGGCTTTTTTTAAAGGTTTCTTCCTGGGGACCTCCCAGAAAGGAGCTTCTCCGAAATCTTTTGGATGGGATAGCTCTTCGCTGTGCCGTGTTTTAGAGGATCGTCAGATCCGTTCTGTATGTATTCGCTAGAAACCCCTTTGGGTCTCTCCAGCATCTCTGCCTCCCAGGGGCCACGGCAGAAGTAAAGGGCCAGAAGCTACTTTTGGTGCTCAGCCTCGCTTGCGGAGTCGTTCTTTATCAGTTCCTTTACCAATAACTGCTCATTCTGGACGAACTAAGGAAAATGGATCGCTATGCGTAGAAGTGGTTCTGAATTTTGCTGCAGCTGCACCACCTTACACAGGGCAAGCGTACGACAATACAGGACATGCAGGCTATTAGGGTATAAGTGCAGATATTTGCATTGGTAATTAAGAACAGTGTAATGACATTACATCAGTATTTGCATCATTTGCTGACTTATAATTTTTCATACTAAGTAGTATGTTTTCAGGTTGGTTAGTATCTCCAAATAGGCGTGATAAACACAAGATATAGTGTTAATTTTCACTGAGACCGCGGGTCGGAATGCATAATCTTGAATGGGCGGGTCCCACTAAAATGATTGTTATATTGGTACTCCTTTTGAATGCTCTCTGCTATGACTCCACACTACTTAGGCCAGCAGGTCACATATTGAGGTGTGAAACGTGGAGGCAAAACGGATAGTCTGTGCTGACAGGCTTTGTTCATTACACCGCGCAAATGAAAATGCAAAACCTCTTAACTGCGGGGCGAAATGGAAAACATACCAGGTATTAAATTATGTGATTGTTTGTGAGAAAACTATTAGACGAAGAGAAAAAATAATTAACACAACGAAGTAGATACATATTATGGTACCATTTATCAAAATATTTGCACCCCTAACATCCGGTATATAGAAGAAGAGCGATGCCATTGTGTAGAGAAAATGTAATAATAATTAATGGATGAAGTGATTAAAGTACTCGGGGGTAGACCAAACTAGCAGCAGCTGCCTTGCAGAAAGATGTTGGTTCGTCACAGGCTAAAGGAAGAACATCTCAAATAAAACTTTCTCAGTCCTGCAGGGCAGGGGTTGATGCGCTACCAGCTCCCTAATCATACAAAAATCGAATGCTCAAAAACTTCAAAGTGTTTAAGGGACTGGGAGCAAAATATTGACTACAATCAATCAAAAAATAAAAACTTGCTTTTTATAGCAAACAGTTGTTAGAACCTTTGAGCATCTATAGAAAATCGAAATTTGGCTGCCCTCACATTGTTTCGGGCTCTACAGTCATTTAAAGATCTTACAATATTATATCGGGTTGGTGTATAAGTCCGTAGCGTTTTTCTTAAAGGTTTATAATTATTTCAATCGACTTCATTATCATTTTGTCAAGCTACAATTTATTAAACATTATATTCTCCTTCACATAACACACATGTTAATCAGAAATATATTCTCCTTCACTATTTACAATAGTCTGCTAACGCTGTGGTAATTTGTTGATTCCTCGCTTATAGAAATCACGTGGCTTTGAGTTTAAAAAATCGTTCGTAGCTCATCTTCATCCTGAAGGAAATTCCTTGAAGGTTGTTCGATAGATAGCGGAAAAGGTGAACATTTGAAGGCGCTAGATCTGGTGAATAAGGTGATATGGCATGACCTCACAACCCAATTCCTGGATAGTAGTTTTGGTCAGGTTACCAGAGTGTGGGCGGGCATTATTGTGCAGTAGCATCATTTCACGCCGTCCTCCGGGTCGTTTCTCTTTGATTGCGTCTGCAAGAAGTCTCAGTGTTTGGCAATAAATGTCGGCAGTGATGGTTAGACCTCGGGGAAGCAATTCGTGGTACAGCACACCTTGCTGTTCCACCAGATGCATAACATTATCTTCTGTGGATGCGCACTGATCTTTGTTGGACTGTTGTTTGGACTGACGCCTCCTAGGACTTACAAGCGGATGCCCAGGGGTCAAAAGGCTGTTGGGGAGCTAACGGCTCAAAACCACAGAATGGAGAACCCGGAACGAATGGACGGCCCATAGCCAGGCAGGAGCGTGAGGAAGTGGATGATATGAAATGCAAGGATGATGATGGATCAATTGGTGGAATGAGTGGCGGGGAAAACGGAGGTCCCGGAGAAAACCCGCCCACATGTCACTTCGTCCACCACAAATCCCACATGTTGGCGCTTGGGATCGAACACAGACGCCCAGATGGGAGTCGATCGGTCTATCCACTCGGCCACGGCGCCGGCATAGGTATATTTACGTAGTAAAATTTAGAAGAAATTTATATGTTGCAAAGCATTTATCCAATTTGAATGAAATTTGGCATTCGTATTAATATGAAACCAATGCAACCACAGTAACACTTTCTGAACCCTCTGCACAGAAATATAGAATTTTGTAATATGACTCCCACTGTTCCTTAAGCTGACGGTTTCAACAGTATAGAATGTAGAAAGGTAAATCGGCAATACCCATGTTAAATAGTGTTTTGTTGGATAAAATAGTAACTGTGGAAACAACGTTACAAATCTGTAAATGTATAATAAGAAATACAAGTACACAAGGGGCGGAAACGTGATACTTAAACATGAGTTTGAAGCTGCTTTTCACAGAAATGGACATTCCAAATTGGAAAAGATTCCAAACAAGATATAAAAGTCCGCGGTACATCATTAGGGTTTGTGAGCTGTAAACAACTAGAATGGCATGGCCACGTAGAGTTTAGAATGGATTCCACCAGGGAGAGGAAAGAGGGGTAGACAAAGAAAGACCTGCATGAACGACATAAAGAAGTGGAATGAAAGAGAGAGGCTATGAAGAGTTTGACTGGAAAGCAAGAGAAAAGTGGAGAAAAAGATAAGAGTTGGGTAGAAGAACATGTGATATGCATTGTAATCCTGTTGAATAAATAAAAAAAGTGTGAAAGGCGGGAATACGACAAAATGAGTTTGATGTTGATAGGAGTCTTCCAGTTCAGTTGACGGTCAAAAGGTTCAAACATTTCACCTAGTCATCATTAGAGCGTGGATTTGCATATACATGCATGTTTTTATTGAAGGGCCATATTCAAGAATTTCTTACATATCTTTGGATTTCAAAATAAGTATATAAAAATAAAACAAATAGTATTTTGCATATATAAATATTTTGAAGTTTTTTTTTTGAGGGAAGATGCACATTTTATTTTATTTTATATATAACAGCATATTTTGGCGTATTTCGCATTTTAAAAATGTTTCTATAAATTTGCAACTCAAGAAATTTAAGTGAGGCAGTCGGTTTACGGGAAATGAGGAAATGCTGACTGATGTACATCCACTGTACCGACATTTTACAAAAGAAGGTTTTCTTTAGTAGTGTAGTGTTTAACTACCGCTGTTACTACTGGGGGCACCGCAGGCGATGACATTGGTGATACATGGAATGAAGATGGAGCACCAGTGGAATGCCCTAGCGGGGGAAACCGGAGAATCCGGAGAAAACCCGCCCCTGCGCCGCTTTGTCCACCACAAATCTCACATGCGTCACTTGGGATCGAACCTGGGCCGACTAGGTGAGAACAAAAGAAGTTGATTTTGTTATTCAGGTAGTCTGTCTAACGGGATATGGTTAGCGCTCTTCTAAATGGTTTCTTATAAATAGTTTGTCAGCCAGATATATATATATATATATATATATATATATATCATAGTGCATTGCATGTTTATGTGAACTACAGTGACACTGAGACACTGTTAGGTAATTGTTTCTTTCACACTAGCCGGAGTCAGGTCGGAAAATTCAATCTCTAGCTGGGATTGAATCACTAATTTTCTGGTCTCCGTTCAGTTGCTCTGACCACTGAGCTACCATGGCAACACGCCAATACGCATTAGATTTCCCAACTGATCCGCATGTACACAGTTGTTATGTTAATATGATTGATTGCTATCACAGTTAATGTGGCGCTCTTTCAAACCAGAAAATTAGGAGAGAACTGTTGTTTGTGTTATAACATGAATTATGACAAAATCTAAAAATATTTTGCATATAAGTATTATTTTCCCAGTAAATGATTTATAGTTTTCCCCAACTCCCAATCTTTATTCTCATTTATTTCATTAAATTATTTTTAAAATTTAATAATAGAACAAGGTATTGTTTACTTTGAATATCCAACAGGATAATTTTATTATTTGACTACACTCTGCGGCCATAATTAGTGAATGTAAATCATAGCTGATTGTTTGCACCTATTATTACCTGCGTTAATGGACACCTGTGCCGCGGCAACTTCTTTTGACGCCGCAGCTGTAATTGTTACACCTGTGCAAGTGAATACATTTTCTGTTGTGAGGTTCTTTATCGTGAAACCGCGCATTATTAAGCTTGAGTGATTTTGCTACATTTGCGGCGGTTTAGCATGTGCGAACTGTTTCTAGAAGTTCTCAATGACTTAACCAACAGGTATAAAAAGGGAAACGAAGCACTATCCAGTTTTTAATTTTCCCTGGGAATGCTTCGCATGCAACAGTTGAATGAGCTCGATTGAATTTCGTAGTGAGATGTATCGTCGCCGCAGCGAACGTTGAAAAGAAACTATACGACAGATGTGTTACGAAAGAGCTATTTGTGGGCAGATTTTGGTGGTAATCAATTTGTGTTAGGAATAAAGAATATTTGGTGAGTTTGTGTTACATTATTATCAACTATTTGGAGATACTTTCAACGAGACACAACAAAACTCAGTTTATTAAATTTGAGTCTTTCTCCGAGTATTTCAAAGCTAAGGTACCCAAACTTAGAACGAAACCTAAATGTTGTGTAATTACATTTTAATGAACTAGATTTGAAGGCATTTTCAATGATTACAGCATGTTAAAACGAATATTCCAATGTTTTAATGCATATTACATGCATTTTGTAGCACATGCCTTTATTTGCTCAAAATTGTTTACAAATACAGTCTTTGACTCACTGCTTCAAATAATTCACTCGAAGTTCTGACGCGTAGACAGTTTATTACTGCACGCCGTGCTTTGCTCGCGCACCACTGCGTGCTAACACTCCAGTCACTCACGGCTCAAAGCAATTCACAATGAAACACATTACACTGCAATCCTTCTTCCTTTAATAGCTAGAAAATGGCGTCATACACTTTCTGGAAACTTGTCAAAGATACTGGAACCCAAAACTTGGAGAAACGTCTCGAATATCGAGAATAATCATGATGTCTCGCGTTCCGAAGGTTCCGGTTACGTTGTGCCACTCTTTCGTGTTTATGCATCCCAGCTTACTCATATACCAAGGCGAACATAAGAACCACTGCATAAGACGTTATTATCACAGTATTTTAGGTGTTTTTAGTGCATATAAATCCTAGATTCATTTATCATTACGCTTTTATGGTCCAGTAGTGTCCAAGACGGGGATAGAGCAGAAAGAATTGCGACCAAAGTTTTCCTAAGCTTCCCACTTCGTTTCAGCTACTCTGCACGATTTGCTTGTAGATTCAAACCAAATATTTAGTCGCTAGCGGTGTTGACATATGGTGGATTTCCTCTAAGGTTCTCTGGAACACACTTTAATTATAGCTCAGAAAGCATCGGAAAAAATGCATATACATTGTTGACAGGAACGAAACCTACTCCTAGCACCAATTAGTCAGTAGTAAGGAATAAGAACCCCAGCGATTATCTTCAGACAGCTAAGGATTAAGCAATTAACCTTTTCTAAGAAGCTGTTGTTAATATGGCTCCAAAAAATACCAGTCCCTTCGAAATGAGGGCGATCTCATAGACACCCAAAGAACTAACTGAAGTACCTATATCTGAACTATCGTTTGGCAAGAGAAATGTGGCACCAAGGATCTTGTAATAAATAAACCTCATAGTTGCAAAAAGTATAAGGGGTAATAAAGTTTGTTCGCACTCTTTGATTTAAACTCCCCTGTGACAGGTATCGTTTTTGTTCGTGTTTTCTAGCAGTCGTACTTGTTGAAGAAAATTTAGTGCCCAAAGCAGTGAATTAATTTATCTTAATGTACCTCAAAACAAACACACTATGATCTCTGTCTAACAACACTTCTTATCTTTATACTCCTAACAAACATCTTTTTTTGTGAGTACACTACGTTCCACGAGAACATCTTCCTTCACCGACAACGCTACAAAACATTCTTGCCTGCTGCATTCAGGGGTTCATTTTATAGAGTTTATAATCAAATAGAGAGCTAACAGGAATGTGCAGCACATTACACAGAGGAAACAACATTGATGCGGTACGAAATCACGTGATTTGTGGATAGAGTGAGCAGTATTTCAAAGATTTTAAAGGAGTTCATTGTAAAATGGCTCAAGAAAAGCACTTTAAAATCCTTACACCAATCAGTTTGTATAGAAAATCAGAGATTGAACGAAATTCATGCTTTTAAGAAAGAGAAAAACCACAGATAAAGTTTTTGCGTTAATTTTGCATGTGTTTTAACTCGGTTAGAATCATTTATCCATTTGTAGAGTCAAGCTGTTAATTGACAGTGCCCTAAATAACGCCGCTTATCATTCTTTGCTCCAGTAAATGTGTCCAATCCTCATAATATTGATGCTCCATTCCATATAAGGCATTGATAAGTTTAAGAACATACAAGGGAAATTCTAAGGATTCTAGTTAGATCAAAATTTAAAGTATCTTGCACCCTGCACCCTTTTCCTACAAAATAAAAATTACTTTGGTGATTGCAACTATTCTTGAAATATTTTTCAAACTGAATTTCATTCCCACAGAAAAAGAAAAATATTCCACAAACGATTCAGATTTGTGATTGTTGTAACTATTAACATGTATAAAATATTTTAAATGTGTCAGATTGCCGAGGTTTTGACTTCTTCTTGATCATTCGTTCTTTGCTGCACAGATCCCTCGGCTATGTCCGGTCATTGCTCCATAGCCACGACTGATCCACTCCTCTATTTATAAAAACATCCCTGGGTGCACTTTGCAGTTTAGGGCTCTCCATCTTGGACTACACTTTGCGGCTTAGGGCCTTAACGTTTACAACACACCAGTAAGTAACTCAAAGCTGTTCTAATGACAGAATAGCAAAATACCAAAACCGAATCGCATATGGAAGTAGGGGAAAATAAAAGCAAGGAAAAAAAAGTAGCAAAAAAGTAAGTTTCCTATGAAAAACCCTTGTAGTTAGACTCTCTGGGAATATTAAGACCACTTCTGCTTTCAACAACACACCTCCAAATTTCTCCCTATCAAAGCAATCTTCAGCAGTGCTTTTAGAAAGGTGAAGGAACAAAAATTCTCTCTTTATTCAAACTGCATAGAAAAATGTAATTTAAGATTATAAATCTATGTCTACAAATATACTTATTAACATCTTTAATGCATACAATGTTACTAATGAATATTTATGTACTTAAACTCCCTTTTCAACTCACAGTTAAATTATTCTAATTTCAAATCTGTTCATAAATAAACAAAAACCGCCTGCAAACATCAAGTGAACGTTCCTGCAGTGTTTAAGAATGAAACGTTACCCTTCCTCCTTTCACGAATTTCTTATTAAAGCCAAAACAGAGGCAATCATTCAGAATTGACTTTGTTTTTAATTGTATGGCACTCTTAAAAAACATCAAAATATACGCCGTTGTTATATCGATTAGCACAAAATCACATGTATCTAAATGTGCACAGTATCATTCAACCCACGAGTCACGTGACTTTTCGATTCGATGTTGACCCGCCTTCAATAAAAATGTGTATAACATAAATTGTGTGTTTTACATTTTTTGTGTAGTAAGTATTTGCCTATCTCTTACGTTTTACCAGTTATGCAAAATTCAGCAAAACTCATCCAGATTAAAGAGGTCTTCAGAGACTATTTCCAGAAAATTCATGATATACCTTCTATTTTCACGCAAATATGTTTAATATGCGGTATTTTAATCCAAACCGTTAGATCTATTTTTGAGAAAATCAACATTTTCAACGTTTTTTCCATGTAAAGGGTGGTTGGGGGTGCGGGAATTTTCTTGATAATCTTTGTGTTGCATCCTTGAAAGATATTGAACATAAATATCAAGTTTGATATGTGACGGACTTTTCATTTTTGAGCTATGCTGCGTGCACACACACACACTTACACACACACACTTACACACACACACAAACACACACACCAACAGCCACTCGGACATTTTTCTAACATTCTTCTTTTTTTAAATTCAGGGGTCCTAAAACATTCGAAATATCTGTGTCGAACTTTTGGGAATGCCTTCTCTATACCCTATGCAAATAGTGCGTGAAGAGAAGGTTAAAATAAACATGCCATGGCAACATACAGCTTTCTTTACAACATTAGCCTAAAGTATCAGCTTTGGTGTTTCGTGGCGCAGGGGATCACGGGTACGAGTCCCTCTTGGGTATTGGTGTTTGTGGTGGTTTCTAGGTTTGTGTTCATTCTCTCTCCTCTGATGCCCAATTAGGTCACTCCTAAAAATAACCGTTTTCGAAATGTAGTTGTTTTTCCAGTCTGAAGCATACTTTGGTTCTTGATTTAACCTTGGAAAATCTCATTTTTACTTTCTCTAACTCGCATATACATAGTAAGTAGAGATGGTATTTTATTCCACCCAAAATTCGATACCGAGATTATACCGGCAATTCATGTTTTGAGACCCTCTGAATCCAAAAATGTCATTTGTAGAAAAATGGCCACGTGTGTGTCTGCTTGTCTGTCCGTCTGTCTGTCTGTCTGGGGGTGTGTATCTGTGGGGGAACACCTAAAAACAAGAAATTCCGTTAAATACCAAACTTGGTATTTAAATTCAATTTCTTTCTTCTACAAAGATTTTCAAGAAAATCCCTTACCCCCAGCTACTCCTTATACGGAACATTTTTCGAAATTTTTTATTTTCTCAAAAATGGTGTTAACGATTATGATCATAATTATAATTTTTAATATATTTTTAGCCCGCCTAGGTAGTGAGGTGGTAGCGTGTCTGCTTCACATTCAACAGGTCGTGAGTTCGATTCTCGTTTAGGGTGAGTTACCCGGATAAGGTTTTTTTCGGGATTTTCCCTTATCCTGAGAACACGAATGTCGAATAACTTTAAACTCCATGGACCTCGAGATCATTTGAGCATCATTTCACCAATTTCGTTCATCGTCCGATATGACCAACCAGATTAAAGGACGTTAAACTACAAATATATATTTTCATGACAAACGAAATTTATATCACGAAATTTCTGGGAGGTATCTTCATTCTAGACGACTTTTGTATAGCTCTAAACCGTAGGAGTTGGACAAAGCTTACCTACTATACAAATATCTCATTAGTACACACAATTTATACTATACACATTACTTGTAGATTTCACCGTTTCCGAGATATACCTTATTGTTGGTTTTAATTTTAAGCTACTAATCTTTTCTCAAGTAGAAACTCAACTTTCATTTCATCTATTTTTTTATTATTTCATTTATATAGTCGCATTTAAAATCTTAGGTCATATCCAGGACATTTCACTTGAAACAACTCGTTGCCTGTAGGTTTTTTACATTGGGTTTAAATCGTATTATTTTCCTCAAATACAAACAAATTCACACTCACATTCATACTTCCAGACTCTGTGGGGGATATGGATTAATTCTGGCTAGATAAAAATTCCCCGCCCCAGCTGGGAATCGAACCCGGGACCTAGGAGCCTGCCCCTTTAATATCTTTTGAGCGAATATCAGTTATTACATATAGCTTTTAAAAGATTTGACTAACGCTTTTTAGCCTAGTGTATTCTCACATTTGACTTCTATTTATAAAGAAGCAAGAAATAAGACAATTTTTGCTAAAGTTTATTTGGATTAGAATAACGTAGATAGAAATATTACTTAAATAAGGAATGTTTGTTTGTGGAACAGCTAGAGAAAGTCATGTGAATGGAACACATCCGATATTTTCACGAGATCGTTATTACTAAAATAGAGTTGTGGTATAAAAGTTGAATGCTGTTTGCCACATTTAAAACCTGGTTCCTTATCTGATACAATTTCTGGTCAATATCGTATACATGAATAATGTATAAGGCTACGCGTGAACTGCTAATGGATAAAAGAAATGGTAAAGGTGCTAAAAATCAGGTTTTTATACTTTCAAATAATTTTGGACCATCAAACGTATCTTGAAATGACCAATTTAAAGTCTGAGATATTTGTTCCATTGAAACTTGATTTTCTGAGAACATAAGTTTGGCTTATTTGTTGTGCCAAATATTCTTCGTGATACTTTTGTGTGTTGGTGAATGTGTGGAATTATGTAACCTGTTTTTTACAATTGTAAATGAGTTAAAAACAGCAATAAAAATCTGATGTGTCACGTTTACACTTTTTCGACCTCTTCTGCAATAAACTATTCTTACAAAGACTTATTTTTCTATCTAATCACGTATATCGATGTAAACATTTGAAGAAATATTTTATTGCACACTCCGAGAATAAGGGAATACACTAGGCTAAAGCGATAGTAAAATCTTTTAAAAGCTGGTCACTATGCGCTTGCAGTGAAACTCCGTTTCAGCATTAAAATATGAATAGCGATTACCCATTTGAGAAAAGTATAGGTATTTGAAAATTTAAATATAACAAACAATATCTCGGAATTGGTTAGCTCCACAACAAAAATGTATTTGACCTAATAATGTGTTTTGATGGGTTCTACATTTTCTATAGCAAGATTTTATCTTCTTTAATGCAAAAGTCATCCAGAAAGAAGAAAACTTTTCTGTCTATTCCAAGAAAATTCAAGATATAGATTTTATTTCTCATTTAAATATATTTAATATATAGTATTTCAATCAAAATTATTGGGGTATTTTTTGAGAAAATCAAACATTTCAAAAAAACTTAAGGTATTTTGATAATCTTCGTGTCGCATCCTTGGGAGACGCTGAACCTACCTACCTACCTACCTGCCTGCCTGCCTGCCTGCCTGCCTGCCTACACACACACACACACACATACATACATACATACATACATAACATACACATCTTCTGCTAAAACAATTATTTTGGATTCAGGGGAACTTAAATAGGCATTTCCAGTGAAACCCTGGTATCGAATTTTAGTTTTATTTATTACTTAATAAAATCAATTAATTCGACATAATTTGAAAATGTACCTGTGCAACGTTGGGCATTCAGCTAGTAAACCAAATAAAATAAGAAAAAAGACTGCTGTACTCACTCATATTACTTTCTCTGTCATTCTGAAACCAACCATTCCTACAAAAGCAACATATTCCGCCACTTCTATAAATAAGAAATATTCTCTTCAGGCAGGCATAAACGAGTAGATGGCTTGAGTGTTAGAATGTTTTCTGTTCCCGATATTATAAACTGACACACGATATACCATACAAGGAAGAAACAGAGAGGGAGAGAGAGACAGAGAGAGAGGGAGAGGGAGAGGGGGAGTGAGAGAAGCTTTGTAAGTCATAGCTGGTTGCTGTCATCCATTGTTACACACGTGTGTTAGTGAACACCTGTGCCGCGGTTAATTCTTTTGACATCGCAGCTGTGATTGTTGCACCCGTACGAATGGGGATAGAAACTGACCCCAGATGTAGAAGATGCCATGATGCTGATGAAACTGCAGCTCATGTCCTGTGTGGCTGTGTGAATCTGGCAGAATTAAGAAGTCGCTACTTTGAAAACCATTTTCCAGTTTTAATTGACTTCGAAAATGTTCCATTTAAGGATCTGCAGGCACAGAGCTAATGAAAATGTATGTTTGGGGAGACACAAATTCCTGATCAGGTCTAAGTGTATGGATCATTATGGGCTCTCCTTACGATACCAATACTAATACACTCATGCGAATGGACACCTGTTCTTTCGGAACGTTCTTTGCCGCGCATTGTTAAACCTGAGTAGGTTTGTGAACTCTTGCGGATCTACTGCACTTGGGACGGCTTCTGGAAATTTCCAGTCACGTGACCAACAGATATAAAATGTACAACGGTATCCTACCGAATATTCGGTTTTCATCGGGAATCCGACGCATGCAACAGTTGAGTGAGTGCAACGGGAATTTTGTAGCGATCTGTATCACAGCCGCAGCGAACGGTGAGCAGATTTTAATTATTTTTGGAAAAATAAACAGTTGTTGAAGAAAATATAGAGCTTTTGTTATAGTATCATTAATTACGCATGCTGCCTGTGAGGTTGGCAGTCCTGTAAAGCTGAACACTGTATGGCAAGGACGTGCTAAAACCAAACGCTGCTGCTGCTGAAGAAGAAGCAGGTTTCACTTTATGCAAATAGTGTCCACATGTCTCTTAACTTCGGCATTAAACAAAGATTTTATGTTTCGGCATACCTTTGTGCTGCTGCTATCAAATACAGGAGTCGGGATAGGTGACAAACCGACTAACTTCGCGTTAGTGTCGAACAAGCGGGTGTAAAGGAATGCAGACTGTACTTCACTGGAGGTATGAAAGTCAATTCTGCGTATATTTCTCTCATCCTATTCTATTAGCCGTAGTTGGCTTGAGCAGGTAGAAGAACTGTCCTCGGAGACTGTGTAGGTGGTTGTTTTATACACTTTACATGTTTTCTTGGAACCAGAATCCCTCGGACATAACTTCGTAATTACGCAGAATGTGAAAAGTCTAGCTGTAAATAAACATGATACTAAACTGTTGAGATTAAAATTCTGACGCGTTCCATTCACGTGACTTATTCTAGCTGTTCCATAAACAAACTTTCCTTACAAAAGATTACTCTTTTATCGACCTCATGCTAATCGAGATAAACATTAGCAGAAATGGCATTATTACTTGCCTCCCGGTAAGTACTAGGGCGTTCAATAGGTCCTTAGAAAACCCAAGAAATTACACATGTAGCATTGAAAAAAACTTTTATCTAGTAACCGTCGTCTCTTACTAGACGGCAATTAATGTTTCAGCTATATTCATCACGTGGTTTCGTTGCCATAGGAAATTAAATAAACACTCTTGTAATTCTTTAGACAGATGGAAAACAAATAATTTCTTGCGGTGAGTAAACACTTCTATTTAAAAGGCTTAACACCGAAAGAGATAAACGCCGAGTTGGATGAAGTTCATGCACATCTGCTGCTGCGTTTGCAACAATTACAATATACAATTGGACTTCCTCCGAAATTATTGACAAAATCCAGGATATGGTTTTGAGTGATCGACAAACCAAAGTTCGGGAAATTGTAGAGGTCACAGGATATCACAAAATAAGGTGATCTCAATTTTGCATCAAAAATTAGGTCTCACAAAGGTCTCGACATGATGAGTGCCGCGTTTGTTCTCCGTTTGCTCTCAACGGAGAATAAACGCAATCATGTAATCGATTCGGAAGCTGCTTTGGCACTGTTCCGTCACAATCCTGACGAGTTTCTGCGTCAATACATAACTGTGGATGAATTATGGATGCACCTCTACACTACAGGGACAAAAGTACAGCTGAAACAAGAGCTTTTAAAGGCGAACCTGCTCAAAAAAAAAAAAAAAAAAAAAAAAAAAAAAAAAAAAAAGGCAAAGGTGGTGAAATCTGCAGACAAGATGTTGGCCTCGGTTTTTTTGGGATGCATGAGGGATCATCTACATTGATTACTTGCAGAAAGGAAGAACGATAAATGGAGGTTATTATGCATCGTTATAACACTGGTCGAACGGAGAAATCAAGAAAAAACGCTCTCATCGGGCAAAGAAAAAGATTCTCTTCAATCAAGAGCAATTTTGTAGAATTAAGGTTCGAAATATTACAACATTCACCGTATTGACCAGATTTAGATCCCAGTGACTTTATTTGATTTCCAAACTTAAAAAAAGTGCCTCGGCGGTAAACGATTTACGTCTAACGAAGAGGTGATATCCCAGACAGATGCCAATTTTGAGGACCTTCAGAAATCCTGGTTTTTGGAAGGATTAAAACAGTTGGGAAAGGTGTATTGAACTAAAAGAAAATTATGTTGGAAAAAAATACCAAAAATAAGTTGTCTTCTATCTTTTTATAAGAACTTATTGAACGCCCCTCGAATGGAAATAAGCCCCAAACAACAGTCAAATCTATTAAAAGCTATCGCCGTGAGAAAACATTGAAATTCGGTTCTCTTTTGCATTCCCAGAAGTGAAACAAAAGAGATGACAGAAAAGTTAATATTCCGCTTGAGGAATGTTTAAGACGTTTAAAATTGAAACCAACAACGAGGAATATTTCGACAACAGTTAACTCTACAAAAAATTGTATATGACAAAAATTGTGTTTTTCAACAAGCGCTAAATTTGTGCCCGGCAAGCTTTTGTTCATCTCTTAAGGTTTACGACTTATACTGAATGCTATCGAGAGATAAGAGGTCTTCAGAGGCCATTTCCAGAAAATTGAAGCTATACATTTCGTTTTTAATGAAAGTATCTTAACCATATGTCATTTTAATCAATATCGTTAGAGCCATTTTTAAAAAAAAAACAACATTGTCGAAAAATGTTCCATGTAAGGGGTAGTAGTATTCTTGAAAATGTCGCATCTTTGGAAGATACTGAACTTAAATACCAAAGTTGGCATTTAACCGAATTTTCGTTTTTGAGCTATACTGCCTACTCATACACACGGACATTTTTCTAAAAATGTTTTTGGATTCAGGGGGTCTCAAAATATGTGTCTCCGGTGAAATCTCGGAATTGGATTTTTGGGTGGAATAACAAAGCTTCTATGTCTAGTGTATATGTGTACATACATATTGGAGAAAGTAAATACACCTGCCATCCGCCCAAAATGTTATTTTTATCTTAATTTTACTTTCTATACTGCTTACTCTGGAAGGTAGAGGAAGTACTACATTTCACCAAGATATCCTATTATGCAGATTTCACTGATAATACAGGTTTTAAGGTCCTTCGAATATAATAAATTAGTTTTCTAAAAGGTCCTTTGCTTTTGTGGGTGTGTGTCTACTTATGTCTGTGTGTATGTATCTGCGTGTGTGCAGATGAATATTTATAACTTGAATCACTTCTAAGGATGCCCGGAGAACCGAAAATGATCTTTACATAGAAACCTGTTCGTAATTTTTTCCAAAAATGACTAACGGCTTCAATATGTTTGAGACATTTTTACGACTAACAAACTGTACACCTCCAATTTTCCGAAAATGACTTATGAAATCATTCTCATTCGGTATTGTATTTTATGAATAGTAAATCTTAAAAGATAGGAACATGTTGATAGCTTTAAAATACACAATTTAATGCAAGTATTTTTATGGCATCTACCATTTCCGAGATGTTTGTCGTTACTAGTTTGAATTTGTAATACCGTTTTTTGATGTGCTGTCACCATTCAGTTCTTCCTCGCGATGTCATGGAAAAACTATGAAATTTCATTGTCAGAATATAAAGATTTGACTGTCGCATCAGTCTTCTGTCTTCCTTTTGTAGCTACACATGTATGCAAATGTACAATTATATGAATGTCAAGTAGTTAGAAAATAGCTAAACCAGATGGAAGGGAAGTTATTACATAATTTAAACCAGTTAAAGACCCCATTTTTGAGAACATATTTTGTTATCTTTCATTTTTTGCTGAGGAATTTATTCGATAGTATAAGATACACACGTTGCCAACGTTGCGACAGCAGTAGTTGGGAGCCATCCCTTTCAAAACCATATGTAGGTCAATATAAACGGTCAATCTTTCTCTTAATGACGCGTGGCTCATGAGCATAGCTAAACGTTTCATGTATGTGAGTTTCTAATCATGTATCTGCACCTTCAAATGACACATTTTGTAACCTAAACCCAGAGTTTAATTGTACCAGCCTGGACGTCCATTACTGACACAGAGTCTAATGGTAATCAAACCGTTCAATATTAACCTTAAGGACTGTCCATTCGGTGAATCAAATCACTTAGGCTCTTAAAATATTAAATAGTAGTCTTAACAAGGATAGCAAAAGAATAAACAATAACATAAATGACACGATTGGCAGGTGGGCTGTTCGGTCAGTGACCGTGAAACGCTTCTTGGATGAAGAAGGCATTACTTCGATATTGTTAGTCAGTCCAATATCAACCAAGATATACTTGTTATTTCACTAAAACATTAACCATCCTTTCGCTGTGTTTGTTGGGACTAGAATTCTTGGGGAAAACAGACCACTAGTGGAGACCCTTCCAGCTCAGGTATGCTATTTTTGTGTGTTTTTATTTGTATGCATAATATAACCTGGTTGGTCATATCGGGCGATGAATGAAATTGGGTGAAATGATGCTCAAAAGTTCTCGGGTGTGTGGAACTTAAAGTTACTCAACATTCATCCTCAGGATAAGAGAAAACCCCGAAAGTAACTCACCCTAAGCGAGATTCGAACTCGCGACCTATTGCATGTGAGGCCTGTCTACAACCACATTAAGTCTACAAAATGGCATTCGGAAAATTATTAATTATTTTAAAACCTTATATGACATTATATGGTTACTACAGAAACGAAGTCAGATATAAGTTAATTTACCCACTTTACAAGAAAAATCTATTATCTTTTTACATTATCGTGCAATAAGCGTCTTATTTGGAAAAACAATTATTTCTTTTTTCGAAAGCGGCTGATCACAGTACAAAAAATGCCCTCATACTTTTTTACTTGTATACGAAGTGCTATTAGAAGGAACGAAATAGATACTTTTCACCCTGCATAAAAGTAAATATAGCGGCTAGAGAAAGTATTATAAATCTAATACATTAGATTTTTTTTGTTTATAGCGTTTAGGAACTCAGGTCTAAACACACAATGGAACAAATGGTTGAAGTGATACTCAAATGAGACCAGGGTCTGCCAAGCATATTGACCTCCGAGATTTATATTCGGGCCCTTCGCGTTATAAGGTAGGAATATTCCGATACCACGTAAGTGGAACTTACTTTCTTTTTCAGATCACATCTATTTTGGTGTGTGATAATGCCTTGAAAAATTTCTCCTTTCCTGGATAGAAATTGGGTATAGAATTATTTTTTTTACTCTCCCCATATTTATAATTGCCCAGCCCCCTTAGGCCTTAGCCTGTCGGGGAGGCAATGACGCGAAACCACAAAATGCAGAACCTGGAACGAGTGGTCGGTCCGTAGCCAGGGATGAGCGTGAGGAAATGGATGGTATCAAACGCAAGCGGAATAGATGATAGGAAAGGTTATGATAGAGTATTTAGTTAAATGAGTGGCGGGAGAAACTGAGGACTCGGAGAAAATTCCACCAGACGCCACTTCGTTCATCACAAATTCCACTTGCGGGCGCCCGGGTCGCCTAAATGGGAGGCGAGCGGTCTAACCACTCGACCACGGAGCCACCTTAGAAATATTGCTTTTCATTTTTTAAGAATGCCTTTACAGACACCAATCTATCGCGCGCATTTCGCCTCACATACACACGACACATAGAAACAGACACACATACCTATACGTACACAATATTTCAAAAATATAATTACTGGGTTTAGCATAGCCATAAATGTGTATACTGACATGCATAAAACTGGTCCATTCCCCTTGATCATAATTTCTCTTAGTAAGGTTTCCTCTTCAGTTTTGACTCCACCCAGGCAGTGTCAGATTTGAAAACAATTAAGAGCATCAAAATTAACAAATGACGAATATTTATTACCTACGTGAAAGAAAAGTGTAGTTGGGATACCACTTTTCAGAAAGAGTTCCGTTCCTTTGTTACGCAAGGAAAGGCTAAACCAATTTACAACAAATTCGGCCTTCTAAAGGTGGGGTGCTTATTTGCATGCGAAGTTAAACAGAACGACATACGCCATTTACAACATGGTGACTAAGGTTAAAGATTTTGCCGCTACTAAACGCCAGTAAGAAAACCGTTATAAGTAAGCGGAGGTGCAGTATGGATATTTAACGTTTAAATTGTAATGTTACCCTTGTGCAATTCCAGTGAATAGAAGCATACTCAAAAACAAAGATGGCCACGCTGTTAGGAGTGGGGCTTCATTTTATCAGTACCAGCATAAACAGCCCTGTTCCATTATGGGTCATATTTGGTCCATACAATTATACATGTGTCAATTTTATTTATTCCAAACTTAAAAAGAAAAATCTGTCGATTACATATTTTATATGTATAGAGTAAGCACTGGGGTAAGTGGTAGGTGGAAAATAATTAATTACGTTATGAAAACTGGTCCCATTGAAGCAGGGACAGTTACAAGAACTCACATTTTAGGAAAATATTTGTAACTTGTATTGCGATTGACTGTGCAATTAGAAGGTTAGCTATAGGGCTGGTTATAAAACTATTCTAGAGTAGAGACCTGTATTGTATAGAGATAAAAAAAAAAACAACTAAGTCTTTCAATAGTTAATTTTACATTTATTCTAAGAAACTGACATTATGGATATATTAGTAATAGATATGGTACAAGCAACCGGTTTTACAAGATAGTGCTTCACCTTTAATAGAACAACTTATATATTTTCATGATCATTCAATATTTATTATTGCCATAATTGTAACCTCAGAAATCATCTCAGGGTAATCTTTAACATTTTAATTTTTTTTTAAAATAATATTTAAGAAAGCATAACTTCAACTACTATAAAGCACTTAGACACTCACCTGCACACAACTTCTTCCTAAATTCAGCGCTCGACTGTCTCTCTGACTGTATTGATCTCTCTCGACTCTGTCTCAACTGATCTCGACGTCGACGACAAAGTCCACTATTGGTGAGTCTAGTAGTTGGTGTGAACCTGACTTTCTCAGGGCTTTGCAACGATTTAGGATGTTTGTCGTGTGGTAAGTGGATTTTTAGGTTGGTGTGGTAGGGCCATCCTTAGGCTCTTCGCTGCTCCACTGGTGTCTTATTGTTTCCCAAATAATAATATAATTTTGAAGACCACTACCATAGGGAACAGAGAGTAAGTAATTAGCTCAGCTTTTTAGCTGTTAGTAGAACTAGGCGCCAACAGCCCCTCTATATAGTCCGCTTATACAAGGCGGAATACTCTCGAAGCGGAAGCTCGAAACCCACCATAAGGAAATAATCACAACAATGGGGGGCATTCACAAAGAGCTTGTTGCGCGGGGAATCGTTATGCAAGTATTGTATTTGTATTTGTATTTGTTGTAAAGGCCAATCGAAAGACTCTAACAGCCCAGGTGACTAAGTAAATGGATTGCTATGTTTTCACACCGGTGTGTTCCATCCACCGCCATTTCACACATCTGGTGACATTACAAACAAATAGCCTTGACTGTATGTGCCACACAATAAGCTTTTTTTTTTACTTAAACTAACTAAACTCAAAAAATAACAATACAAAGTTTAAATTTATTCCAATGAATTAAACATTTCTTTAAAAGAAAAAAGAAGAAAAATTGCAGAAAATAATTTAATAGTGTCATTAAGAGGTGACCAACAATTATTAAGTTAGCAATTATACGAATTGCTAAAATACCGGCTCGAATAAAGTTATTATATCTTGTATAAATAAATATGTTAATTTATACCAATCATGTTATTATATATTCCAATGACTTCATTAAGATTATAATGTATTGTTTTGATCTTATTTGTCATTATATATTATTATATTATATAAATATATAATTCCTAATAACGATTGCTTCATTGCAAAGAAGTAATGATTATGATTGTATTAATGGGTTGAAAAGTTATTTGCTTAAGTGTTTTGTTATAGAAAAAAGCATTTCTTTTACCGAGCGAGTTGGTTTCGCGGTAACATACAAGGCTCGCATTGGGGAGATCCTGGATGTAATTATTGTAGACCGACCATTCTGATCTTGGATTTTTCGTACTTTTCCCTACACGGTAGGCAAACTAGGGTAATTTTACATTCCCCACAATTTATTTTCATGACCTCTTCATTCCATTTCCTTCTCACATTCCGGGTATGGTCGCGCATTGTTTCGCGGTGCTTAAAGAAAGAAACGCCGAATCGGCCATAAAAAATATCGAAAAAGAAACGGGTGATCTTGGCGTTTCTGCATTTAGTATGCATAGCCGTAGTATTGATAGTGTAGATGAGGAAATAAGTTAATCATAAATTTATACCTATAATTATGGTTGCTTTTAGGTGGCGTGAGATGATACCGAAAAGATGACGCGGTAGATTGGAATAAAGAGAAAGAACATTCCCTGTGCGCATTAAATAGTTAGTTGGTTGAACGGGTCGTTCATCGCCCTCCATAGGTAGCTCCAGTTTTGGAGCGGATCTTCAAGCCAGTAACTGTTAGAGACTTCCATCGGATACAAAGTACGAGGTATCCTTGTAAACTCTATATCTTATAAGTCCAAGTGTTTGGATTTAATAACTACCTAGAAAATAGATAATCAAGTGCAACAAATCCCAAATTCGAACCTCGATAGGGTGAATTACTTGGATATTATTTCCCAGGGTTAAGCCTCATCCGATAAGACGATCATCGAGTAGTTTTAAACTTCCTGGACAGTGGGCTCATTTGAGCATCATTTCAGCGGTTTCATTCGTCGTTTGATATAACCTATCAGGTTACAGAAGAAGAAGAAAGAAGATGCGATGTCTGAAATATACGGTTAATGTTACCTTAGATACTTCGTTTCTATTATAGTTCTAAGCAAAGATAACGCAAAGTCTACGTCATTCACATTCAATTAGAATTCAAAAGTTCTTATAAATTCTGCAATCTCTGCAACGTTAGGAATACAAAGAACTCACTATCTTACCGAGCGGGGTGGCTCAAGCGATAACGTCTGTGGCCCGCATTCCGGAGGTACAGAGGTCAATTCCTATGGGCCAAACAATATGGTTGTTTTTCTTTTTTGAACGTTTTCCCTAGATTGGATATTTAATACCTGTCCACCTTCAGTCTAATACAGCAGTAAACGGAAAAAGGTGGTAATTGCGATTGCGCTCTCAAATATCCAAAGGTAGTGAAAGTAGTAGACTGGACGGCACTCTAACCCCATCGCTTGTCGCGGAGCTAAGCGGTATGATGAAAAGGAATGAGATCTCTAAATGCTACCTGAGCTTCGCCATCTGATTAAGGATACTACTATCTACTACGGATGGTAGAGTGATTAAACTGGACTTAGTTATTTAAGCGATATAAAATAAAATAACATACTAAAAAGTCATCATCAAAATATATGTTTTGAGGAGCTATTAATCGAGACAAAGCATATATACAAGACATAGAGGTTAATTGAACACATAATGGTTAAAATGGTGTTCCTAAAACTGTTTAACATATTTCTTTAATTACATGGAAAAGAAGAATCAGATTGAACATTTAATGCAAAAGCCGGGGTTTGAATCACGGATCTTCAACTTGCTCTGCCGCTGCTCTAACAATTTGAGCTACAATGACATTAAAAGTTTCATTCTGATTCTACACTTGAAATTTTAGCCTCCCTGCATCTTGTGCGGAAGAAATTAATTGACACTAATTGATATAATAGTGGTTAATTATGGAGTCTGGGACTCAAATTATTTTCGAGATAGTAAGTCGACAATGATTTTCAGCTCACCTGGTTTATTGGGATAAATGTGAATCAGTCGGAGAATGACGCCATACAGTGAGGTAGTATTAATGCTTGAAAGAAGATCATAATAATTAACAATATCATGTAAATACATGTATGTGATGATAGAAATAAGATTATATTATTAGAGGACGTTAGTATAAGCTTAGTTATAAGAGAGAAGATATAACTGAAACTGTATGAGTCATAAAAAAGAAATCTCTCGTAAGTGTTGGGGGGGGGGGGCCAATAGCCAAGGAGTTGGGGTAAGACGTATAAAAGGCGGCCCTTGAGTCTAAAAATAAAGTCAACGAAAGCCTTAGAGGAGTGAAATTGTGAAAATTACTCAGAGTTAGCCGCCTATGTTAAATAATAAGATAGTTTCTATTGGCTCATGAAAAGAGACGCTACTGGCAGCGGGAAAGGAAGTCAATTAGTTTTAATGCTTAGGCAGAACAAGGGTGTTTCACGTGTAAGGAACACGTAATACAGTTACAGCTATGATCGCATAGAAATATAATATGTACTTAAACTATGACATTTTTGGTAACAGTTTAAATAAATTGCTTAAAATAAGGGTTGCAAATGCGTTATCTGTGAAATAGTTCCTTTTAGCACTCACGCTCTGTTAAGAGATACTTGCTCGACCGAGGGAACCAAATAGCTGGAGAAAAATGAATAATCTATGGAAAAAATCTGATGTATTTTATTCACATGACTTTCTCTCTCTATTCCACTAACAAACTTTTCTTACAAAATATTGTCCTTTTACTTACCTAATACCAATCAAATTAAACATTACCAGAATTGGTCCTGTTACTTCCGTTTTTGTAAGCAGAAGGGAAGTAAGAGGATGTACAGGCTAATGCGCTAGCCAAATCCTTTAAAAGCCGGCCGTTATTTGAAACAGTTGAAATTCGGTTTTCTTTACTCGCTAGAATGACTTCCCGTTTGAGAAATATTCAAATATCTTAAACTGAAACTAACAACTTGGAATATCTCTATAACGGTCAATCCTACAAAAAATATATGACATAAATTGTGTGTTTTAACGACATCTACATTTATTGTGTAGAAGTTTTTGTGTATTACGCTTTATCAGTTATACAAAATTTATATAAAAGTCATCCAGAATGAAGAGGTTATTTCCAGAATATTCAAGATGTACATTTCGTTTGTCATAAAAAGTCTTAAACATATGACACTTTAATCAAAATAGTTAAAGTCATTTTTGAGAAGTTCACAAATTTCGAAATGTTTCATATAAGGGGTAGTGAGGATGGTGGGATATTTTTAATCCTTGTGTCGCATCCTTGGAAAATATACTGAACTTAAATACCAAGTTTGGTGCTAACCGACTTTTCGTTTCTGAGCTACCCCGCCCACACACACGGACATGTTTCTAAAAATGTTTTTTTTTGTTCGTTTCATTTTTTTTTGGATTCAGGGTGTCTAAAATATGTATTTTCGGTGAAATCTCGATGTCGAATTTTTGGGTGCAATATAATATCTTCTTTATACACTATACTTATTGTACATACGGACTAGAGAAACTGGAAAACATAATTTACAATATAAAAATAATCAGCAATTACGAGGAGCAGGGAGGAATGCCGCAATTGACATGACTATGACATTTATTTTCTCTAACACGTATGTGCATATCATGTACATAGATAGTATGTACATATTACATTCCACCTAAAAATTTTAGATTTCACCGAAAATATGTATTTTGAGGCCCCCTGAGTCCAAAAAAGACATTTTTAGAATAAGGTCCGTGTGAGTGTGTGTGTGTGTCTGTTTGTTGACAGCATAGCTAAAAGCAAACAGACTTGGTATATATGTTTTGTATCTTCCAAGGATGCGACCCAAAGATTTTCACAAAACTTCCCCCACCACACCTTTTACCTTGAAATACTTTCGAAAATTTTGTTTTTCTCAAAAGTGGTTGTAACTATTTTGATTAAAATACCGCATATTAAAGATCTATACATCACAAATAAAATGTATCTTTTAAATTTTCTAGGAATAGCTTCTGGAGACCTTTTTACTCTGGATGAGCTTTGCAGAATTTTGTATACTGTTTAAACTTAATACACGAAACATGTAGATGTCGTTAAAACACACAATTTATATCATATAGATACATTTTTCTTGTACAGTTAACACTTTTTTTAGGTATTCCTTGTTAATGGTTTCAGTTTTATTAAACAGTCTAATTTTTACTTTCTCTATACGTACTATGTACATAGTGTATAGAGAAGGTATTGCATTGTACCCAAAATTTCGATACCGAGGTATATGTTTTGAGACCCCCTGAATCCAAAAAAAGCATTTTTAGAAACATGTCCGTGTGTGTGTCTGTGTGTAAGTGTGTGTCTGTGTGTAAGTGTGTGTGTGTGTGTGTGTCTTTGAGCAGCATAGCTCAAAAACGAAAAGACTGTTAAAAACCAAACTTGGTATTTAAGTTTGGTATCTTCCAAGGATGCGACACGAAGATTTTAAAGAAAATACCCCCACCCTAAACTACCTTTTACATAGAAATTTTTTTACAAACTTTTGATTTTCTAAAAAATGGCTCTAATGATTTTGATTAAAATCCCGTATGTTACTGACATTTACATACTAAATAAAATGTATATTTTGAATTTTCTGGAGATAGCCTCTGAAGACCTCTTTATTCTGGATGAATTTTGCCGAATTTCGCTTAATTGCTAAACGGTAAGAGATAGACAAAATCTTACTACATAGAAAATGTAGAGCACGTTAAAACACTCAATTTATGTTATATAAATTTTTTTCGTGGAGATGATCGCTTTTTAGTCATTCGTTGTTTTTGATTTCACCTTTCAAAAACTTATAATTTCTCATACAGGAATTTGTCAACTCCTGTCCATGCAAACAAAGGAACTTCAACCAGCAACCAGCTTTTGACTATCACTTTAACCTATGGTACTCCCTTATTTCGCTTCTACTTAAAAGGAAGCAAGTAATAAGACTATTTATGACATTTTTTTCTCGATTAGCATGAAGTAAATAGAAGCATAAGCTTTTTAACAATAATTTGTTGCAGAGATATAGAGAAAGTCATGTGAATGGAACACATCAGATTTTTCACATAGTGGCTAGCTTTTAAAATATTTGAGTATCGCTTTATTCCCTTACTTCCCTTCCACTTACCGCAGCAAGTAATAACACCAGTTCTACTATTGCTTATGTGGATTAGAACAAACTATGTAAAGAATAGTCTTTTGTAATAATAATTTGTATTTGTAACAGCTATAAAATTAATATTAATGAAACACATCAGATTTTTCAGTCTGATTCCAACTTTCCGACTTTAGGCCTATATACGGCACGTGAAGAGGAACTATTAATTTAAAAAAATTACTGATTGTTGCATCCAATTCACCTGCAGAAGCTCGCTCGTGCATTCCTCCGTAAGGCAGAGTGGGAGAGATGAATGCGCGGGTAAGAAATGAGTACTGGCATTGGCGCCGACTTCACTTGTGTTACAGGAAATACTTATGTTGCTACCGCGTATAAATTATTGCTAGACATAAATTTATATCATTACTGGCACATGCAGCGGTGTATACAAAAACGTTGTGTAGGAATCGATTTCCATATATGAAGAGAAAAGCTTGTAAATTAAAATAAATTGAAAGTTCTACCTCTAATGAAGGTGAATTATGAAAGGTAAACCAAGGTATTGGCGCAAGAAAGTTCATAAGTTCAAAGCTGTTCGAATGCTTTCAAATAGACTTGTTCTGCATGTTGTACGAGTCCTTTTGACAGTAATATTTTGTTAAGATAAATATACGTATAACCTACAGTTATTCTGGAAAGACAAGGGAAAGGAAACGCTGACGCTATGTTTATAAGTTTATGGTTAATTTACCTCTTGGACTAAGTGCTACTCTTTATATTGGAAGAACAACTACGATAAAATGGAATTAAACTCATACCTAAACACCCGCCTTTGGCAGTACCTTATGGGAAGTATTTACTGTAGTATAGGACATTACACTTAGCCTTAATTTATTTTCTATGTCGATACTCACACAGCTAAAAAGCTTTCTAAAAATTCTATGTGTAGACCGAAGCTCTGGATGATTAAAAAATTAGGCAGTGGTAAAAATATTATATTTTGTGGGTGAAAAAAAATATAATATTTATGCATATTTATTATCCATTACATTAATCTAAAATTGTTTCTATTTAAAAACAAAACTGTAATTCTAGATTTCAATACATTTTTTTGAGAAATAATATTTATGCATATTTGTTATCCATTACATTAATTTAAAATTGTTTATATTTAAAAACAAAACTGTCAATACATTTTTTTCAGAAAAAAAATCTGATGTGTGCCATTCCATGAATTTTTCTACAAACAATTGTTACAAACGATTATTCCTTTAGCTATATCGTGTAATCGAGATTAACATTAACACAAATGGTTTTATTAGTTCTTTCTAAGTAGAACGGACATAAGGCAATACACTAGACTAAAACGACATTGATTTCTTTTAAAAAACCGGACGCTATGTGAAACAAGAAGTAAAATACAACAATGATGAAAAGAAACATGACTTACCGTTTGAGAAAAATTTAAGTCGGTTAGAATTCAAAACAATAACCAGGATTATCTTGGAAATTAAACTTAAATAGCAAATTTTGCATTTAACAGTGTTTTCATTTTAGAACTATGCTATCACACACACCTATACAAAGAAATATACATCACACCTTTTTCAAAAAAATGTTTTTTAGATTTAGGGGTCCTAAAAAGACGTATTTTGGTGAAATCTCGACATGAAATTTTTGGATGGAGTACAATACAGATCAAGGCATTCGTCGCACCTTATTTATGATATTTATAGTATGATAGATGATTTAATCAAATTCTTAGTTAATATGCACCGTTATTCAATCTTTTTACACTGATCATATGTAGATGGTTTGTAAAGTACTGAACATTTTATCTGAAGTTTTGTTGAAATAAACTAACAATTAAAATGAATAGCTTCGAAATTAATTGAGCAATGGTAGCAAACATTTTAATGTGATTTATTTATTTCTAAAGTACATACAGTTGCATCTTTAAAACTTGTGAAATTCATATATTTTACTTGAGACAAATTAATAGTGATACACAGCCATGGCTAGTTGAGATTTAACATTACCTTTAGTTTTATTGTCCGAAACTACTATGTCATACTAAAAGTGAACAGTCCTGTTAAATAAGATTGCCCTCCGCTATGTAGTGGTTCCATGCTAGCGCTATATATCCAAGGTCGCCGGTTCTAACCCGTCGGAGGACGATGGATTTTTATCGGGCGTAAAAATCCTTACCATGGCTTCCTTCGGAAGGGAAGTAGTATAGCCGTTGGTTCCGTAGATTTACGGCACGTAAAAGAACCTCAAGCCTGATGAAGAGGGCTCTGAGCAAAATTAAGCGGCCTTTCATACCCAATATGGAATGGGACGCTGAGAATCACTGTACTTAAAGAACGTCCATAAATAAAACATTTCATTTTCCCATTAAATAATGTAGCAAATGGTGCATTTTGAGTGACTAAAGCATAGTGTATCCCTGAATTAGACTTTTGGCTAAAAAGAAAACAGGTAAACATTCAACGATATTCATAATTGCATTCCGCCAATTTTAAAGGAAGGCCTTAATTTCATTTTATTCTTTATTTTCTTTTTTTATCGTATATGCCTTTTTCAAGGTATAAATTTGTTTGATTGTTGCTTTAGCATCATTTGTGGTTCAATTTTAACAAAGGTTTTATGGTGATTTTTACGAAAATCTACTGGTTTAGCAAAAAAAAACAAAAAAAAAAAAACCAAACAAACAAAAAAAAAAGTGAAGCAAAGAAATATAGAAAATATACGTATGTATTCTTGAAAAGCATACATTTGCTTATATTTAAAAGAGTAAGCACAACATGTATAAAATAAGTAACAAACAGATTTGTTGGAAAGGTAGAATGTGACTGAAGAAATGTCATGCCTCAAAGCTTCTGGTTTTGCGAAATAAAAACAGTGAAAATAAATAAATTTACAAAATTATACATACCTTATTTCAAAACACATGAAAATGAATACATTTACTTACATTTCTTCCTATTCCTGATCTTCTTCTCCTCCATCTGCTACCCTCTCACATGGAGGAGGACCTGCACCCATCTAAGACTTGCAAGCTATGTCTTGGGTCAGGTACCTGTTTAGAAGCAGTAGACTACATCTGATAAAGAGTATCAAGGGACTGCGGATCAGCTCAATACCTAATATGAAAGGGAGAAAGTAGATGATATGAAATTGAAGTAGGTGACAGAAAAGTTCATGGTGGAGTAATTGATGGAATTAATGACGAAGGAAGCTGGAGTACCCAGAGAAACCCCACTCAAATGCAGCTTCGATCTACAATCATTTAATGTGCTGCTGGCATGTTACCGTGATAGCTCATTTGGTTAGAGCAACCGTGCGAAAAAATCAAAATCCGTGGTTCAATTCCCTGTTATAGCGTTGAAAATTTCAGGCTGATTGTACCTTTTCAATCCTGTCTTATACATGCCTTGAGCAATTCCTCCGAATATTTTCTATGGTTCTGGCTTAAAACAATATTATTATTATTATTATTACTATTATTAGTTGAAAGTAAAATTGTATGATACATAGAACTTTATATAATATTTGATATAGGTGACTGAGAAAGAAGAAAGTTGAATCGCAATTTTATTTTGCTAATTAGTTTTCTAGCTCATAAAAATGTATATGTATGGAATTGAACTTAGTAAATTCAGAAATGTAGAAATTGGTAAATCCAGTCAAAGTTTGCAGTCAAAGGTCGTTATTTATTTACCACTCCTTAATACTGGGTACGAAAAGTAGAATATTTTAAATTCTTTGTATCCTTCCAACAGGGTGGAGAACCAATTTCGGCATTTTAAATTGCAAGACGTGTAGAGTATTACTTTTTGAGATAAGCCAACACAGAAAGAATGAACAATTCCACTGAACCATTAGCGCCGGCGTGTTAATGGTGACACGAGCTTGGTGAAGCAAAAAACAGCGAATTCCACACTTGAAAATAATTTTGTTGCGCTGGCGGTGCCTTTGAGCAGTATCCTTTCCTCCAATAAAACTACAGTGCATTATTTAAAAGCCAAAAACAGTGGGCACATAACAATTATGCTTAGAGAGGGATTTATGGACCTGTAAATTGAGTGAGGATTGCGCAGCGGCAGTGGTCAGAGGGGCTCTGGGGTGCAGATTTTAGGCAGCTTTAACAATCACTAATATAGTCAGTTTCTGAAAGATTTATAAAGTTTATATGTGGATCTAGATGAGAAGTGGCTATGGCTTTCGACTTTACTACCAGCGGCATCTTTTGAGAATTCGAGCTTGCTTTCGTACTCTGGTTTCAAAGTATTACCCACCTTTGCACATAATCTGCCGAAATTAGGAGTTTTTGAAGACATGTAGTTCATATATTATATTTCGTTAATAGATAATATGCAGAACAACCGTTTATAGTTTTCTGAGCGAGGGTTCTTGCAAATTCAGCCTCTTCCACTCTTTCCCATCTTCAATTATTTACTTTCCCTAGCACGTATATTACAATTTGCTTAATATATAGTATTGTATTCCACCCAAAATGTTCGTTACCGAGATTTCACCGGATATACACATTTTAGGGTCCTCTAAATAAAAAAAATCATCTTTAGAAAAAGATTCGTGTGTATGTCTGTGGAGAGCATAGCTAAAAAGCGAAAAGCCGGTTAAATACAAAAACTTGGTATTTAAGTTCAACATCTTTCAAGAAAATCCCCCTCCCACCCCCAACTATCCTTTTCATGGAAAAAAATGGCTCCAACATTTTGATTAAAATATCGTATATTACAGATATTTACATAACAGATAGAATATATATTTTGAATTCTCTAGAAATAGTCTCTGAAAACCTCATTATTTTGAACGAGTTTAGCAAAATATTGCATAACGGTTAAATCGCAAGAGATAGACAAAACCAGCACACAAAAATGTAGATCTCGTTAAAACACGCAATTTATGTCATATATGTTTTTGTTGTACAGTTGATGGTTTTCGAAATATTCCTTGTTATTGTTTTTGGTTTTAAACTACCCAACTTTTCTCAAACAGGACCATGCAAAGCGAACCGAACTTCAGTGTTTCACTTAGCGATGAACTTTTAAAGGTTTTGACTATCGCTTTAGCTTAGCATATTCCCTTATTTCCGTAGGTACTACTAACAAGGAGACAAGTAATAAGATCACTTCTGTTAATGTTTATCTTGAATAGTA
This sequence comes from Hymenopus coronatus, assembly GCA_030762935.1. Taxonomy (NCBI): domain Eukaryota; kingdom Metazoa; phylum Arthropoda; class Insecta; order Mantodea; family Hymenopodidae; genus Hymenopus; species Hymenopus coronatus. The sequence continues at coordinate 64,184,084 of CM060898.1, read as the reverse complement.
TGAAGTAGATAAAGGAATAATCACTTATAAGAATAAATTGTAAATGATAAAGCTAGAGAAAGTTATGTGAATGGAACACATCAGAATTTTAATGCATATTATGTAAAACACTCGCTTATAGTTTTTTGTATGAGATTACTTGAAACCCAGCTCTTCCATAATTTACCATCTGCGATTTTTCCCCACATAGGAATCATCTAATTTGGCACTGCCAACTATCTGCTAATGCAGGGAAGACATTTATTCAGTAACTAATAATTTTGTTGTATTATTTATTTATATTTTTTGTAGTTGCTTGGTCATTATATTTTTCTTCTTCTACATAGTACATTGTATGTAGGTAGAGAAAACATTGCACTCCACCCAAAAATTCGATACCGAGAATTCCTGGAAAATGCACACTTTAAGGTCTCCTGTATAAAATAGAAACATTTTTAGAAAAAAGCTCCGTGTGTATGCCTTTGAACACGATAACTAAAAAATTAAGGGTCGGTAAAATATCAAACTTGGTATTTAAGTTTAGTATCTTCCAAGGATGCGACACGAAGATTTGGAGGAAAATTACTTTACCCCAAACTACTCTTTTCATGGGAAAAAGTTATCTCGTACATTTTTTCGTGGAGTTGACATTTCCGAGATATTCCTTGTTATTGGTTTCAATTAAAATAATTAAAACTTTTCTCATGCGGGAATTTTTAAACTCCTGGCCATACAAAGAAACGGATTTTATGGCAACAGGTTTTAAAATATTTGACTATCGCTTTATTCTAGCATACTCCCCTATTCCCTTCTAGTTACAAGAAACAAAACAATAAAGGCAATTTATGTCAATGTTTATCTGAATTAACATGCGAATGGATAGAAGATTAAGCTTTTAGACATTATTTTGTTACAGAGATGTAGAGAAAGTTATGTGATTAGAATACATGGGATTTTTACAAATCAGCGAGGTAACGTAAAGAGAATCAGACGTGCGGGGAAAAGGTGCATACAAGTGATTAAAGTGAATTAATTTGACTAGTAATTTCCAGTTATTTACGTTGCAAGTAGAATAAAATTCAGCTAATAACTAAACACGCGGTTTTCTCCTGAGAAAAGAGTCGGTTGGGTTTAGGTTTGATTATGGCACGTCTGGATTATCTTGAAACATGGTCTACTTTTCCCTGCCTCGCTCTGTAACAGGGTAGAGGTGGCGCAGGGAATCGCTACTGCCTACTCTGAGACAGCGAAATGTACTGTGACCAGTTCTAGGTTTGCTCATTTAGATACAATGCTTTTTATTGACAGGGAAATATGGAAATGTTTATGAACTGTTTAGTTCTGTTTATTTTGTTAGCTTTCGTATTGTTCCAAGCTGGTGTTGGAAGACGAGGGAAAACTTTGCAATTTGAAGCAAGAGAAGCAGTATATTTGTTACTTAAGTTCTTTGTTGATGAATATATGCATTGAAATCTGTAAAACCAACACTATCCGTTACACAGGTTATGAAAGAACTACGCCGGTGTATCTCGCACTTAGAACTTCAAGAAATCCATAATGTACGGCTCATCTGTATCAGAGACTTCTACTTCTGTGTGCAAAGCGTTGATTGGTAAGGATCACAGCTAAGCATATATTGAATGATTATTTTAATTTATTTAAGTATTATGGAATGTTTATTTTCTTTGGTTCTATATAATTTATAGCTTTAATTTATGCTGTAAATATAAAAACAAACACAACATTTCTATTTGATAATACAAAAATCATGTAATTAATAAGTTCTAAATAAAAAAAAAAGAAAAGCTGCAATCGTCATGGGGAGTTCCTCAGGAAGATGCATGGAAGCTATACTGCAGTCAAGGGTTATCTACTATTTTTTTGTTTTTGTTTTGTACTGTTTAGCGCCCGCATTAACTACTTGTGGCACCGCAGGCGCTGGCACTGGTGATGCATAGAATGAAGACGGAGCACCGGTGGAATGCGATGGCGGGGGAAACCGGAGAACCCGGAGATAACCCGCCCCTACGACACTTTTTCCACCACAAATTACACATGCGATCGCTTGGGATCGAACCCGGGATTATCTACTATGCGCGCACGTTTATTTTGGCCCTCGGCACCCTAGTCTTTATACTGTAGGTTTCTGAAGCAGAGCAGAGCAATAACATTTAGACATGAAGTACGCTTTACACCCTGATATGTAGTGACTTCAGTGATAAGCTTTCATTCTGAATGTAGATCCCATATCGCAAATACACGTGTGGTGTGCTTCGTTTAATAATTCAGCTGGCTTGCGGTAAATTAGATAACCTACGAGTTACCATAATGGTAAGATCCTCAAAGTAAGAAACTTTCTTTGGTTGACAACCCTGCGGAAAGACTGGCGGGTGAGCTCTCTCCTTTTCTCCCCGGCCTTCGCTTTCCTGTAAAAATTTCACTCTAATATTAGAAATACTTTCTGTGATAATGAGCCTTAAATTTAACGTTGATGGCTTTTAATCCTTGCTTAAGAAAATGCAGCTGTGAAATGTATTACGGATCTTCTTCGTTACCGTTGTTGTATTCCTGGTGCTGACAGGTGACTTGTAAGTAACGTAACTGTAGTATAATAAACAAGTACTAATCATGTAATAACATATAATTAGCTGAGAGGCAGTTTATAAATTATCAACTACACTGAGGCACCGTCTCAAATATGACCAAATAGTGTAAAAAAATGAAAACACTATTTTTGTCATAATCATATACCTATTATGAATTGTACTCTATTTTAATATATGCATATATATAGGCTACTTCTTAGAGAATGGAAAAGAATATTACAGACGAGTAGACTCACGAAATATATCAAGTATGTACTTTTTTATTCGCGGATGACCAGATACTCTTCCAAGAAAGCGAAAGTTGGTAGCCTTGTTATATTTCGAATTTTCATAAATTAACAGGCTTGTTACTATTTCAAGTTTCTTATGTTGGCAGTGATCGTTATAAATTCTATGAATTCGCTGGACTGCCTTTTTTCGGCACGCAACCTTGGAAAAGAAAATATAACATGAAATGTGACCAACAGTGACAAAATATGGCCGTCCGTATGCTCCATTTCACAAGGACCACGTGGGGACCGTTTGTAATGTAAGCTGTTTGGAATTCATTATAAAAATCTCCTTTTCTTGAAAGTGTTTTTATGCATGCAGTCAGGGATTGATCCCCATATCAATCCTTGCTACCAATTTTGTGGCGCCTCACCGTATCCCTTTGTCTGTTTAGTTGATATTCCCACAGGGGTTGCGACATATAATATGTGAAAAATATGGATTAAAGATATCTGAAGGAAAATAATAATAATAATAATAATAATAATAATAATGATAATAATAGTAATAATAATAAAATAACATTTTTAGAACAAGTGAGACGCTAAAAATATAAAGGGTGTGACATTACCTAAGAATATGATAAAGACATTAGCATTAAAACACAACGTGGGGTGTAACTTTAATATGGCAACACCGCTGTACAAGTGAAACGAGACGGAGTTAATTTTTGTCACTTCTGCCATATGTATGTGGTAGAAGTCTGACCTCACCTCCTTCCGTCCGACTCATAGAGCATGCGCAATTAAGAGTTGAAGTTAGTCTCCTGTTAGTGTCCACTCTATACGGTTGTGTTTGGCCTCATTCACAAAGCAAGAACAGCAATATTGGATGAAAATTCAATCTTCTCATGGTCGTACAACTCGATATTGTTATGTTGATCTTGTTGAGGCATGTGGAGAGGTGGCGTTACCATACAGGACTGTGGCGAGGTGGGGTTGAGCTTTCAACGAAGGACGTGGCAAACTTGCCTAGGCCAGGCCGTCTGAGTGTTTCCGCATCGACTGACGACAGGACGGCACGTGAGTTAGCCCAGGAGATAGGAATATCGCACATGACTGTGTTTCGTATTCTAAAGAAACTCCTAAAAATGAGAAAAATTGCATCTCGGTGAGTTCCTTGTGATTTACAAAGGCACAGCGATTTCTACTGTATGACGTCCCTCAAACTCACTTGGACCCTCCCAGCATTGTGCAAGATTACGCACGGGCGCAAGCGATTCACTCTGTAGCTGATCTGTAACGTTGTTGGGGGTGGAAAGTGCTTTTCCATCCATCACATTCACCGGATTGAGTCAGTGATTATGACTTAATACCAGAGATGAAGGTATCCCTTCGTGATTTCGATTCCTGACTGTTCCCGATATTCTGTAGGCAATTGGGCGGTCCATCAGAAACATCAATAGAAGAGGAGTTGCTATAGGGATATTACGTCTTCCACGTCGCAGCGAGTGTTAGACAATAATGGTTACGTACTACTTGAAGGACTGCAGGAATTTCCGAGAGGTATCACTTGTAGATTTGCAATAAATAAATAGTTAACATTATTAAAGTTACAACCGATGCATGTTGCACAGTTTTCAGGATCCTGAGAAAGAAAACAAGAAAAGAGAATAACATTTTATAAGATATTGACTGCACCAGTTTTGCTATATGGATGAGAAACGTGGAACCCAAAGTAAAACAATATTAGGAGAATGCAGTAAGCCGAAATGAACTTTCTTAGACAGGTAAAATGATATACAATACTAGAAAGAATAAAAAATAAGGATATAAGGATTGAACTACCCCCAATAATAGGTAAGGAAGAATACAGTTCTCTTGGTCAAACCACCTGAGTAGAACGCAAAAAGGCACTGATCTATAAGCACAAAGTAGAAGATATGTTGGACGACCAATAGCAAAACTACGAGTTGAGGTCGGAAAAGAATATTCTCCTACTCCATGAAGGGAAGAAGAATAAGATTTCTAACCTTTAAGAAAACATAGCGTTTCTTCTGCCTATATTAGAACTACTTATTAGTGTAGTGTACCGAAAGGAATTCCGCACCTCAGCCAGTGATTAGGCTTTTTGTACCTTAGCCACAGAAGATATTGTATTCCACCGAAAATTCGATGTTGAGATTTCATAAAAAATATATATTTTAAGGACCTCTGAGCCCGTAAAAAGCATTTTTAGGAGAAGATTCGTGTGTGTGTGTGTGTGTGTGTGTGTGTGTGTGTATGTGTGTGTGAACAGCTTAGCTTAAAAACTTGGCATTTAAGTTTAGTATCTTCCAAAGATACGACACGAAGATTTTCAAAGAAATCCTCCCACCCCAAACTACCCTTTACATGAAAAATATTTTGAAAATTTTGGTTTTCTCAAAAATAGCTCCAACGATTTTGATCAGAATACCATATATTAAAGATATTTACATAACAAATAAAATGCATATCTTGAATTTTCTGGGAATAGCTTTTGAAGTGCTTATCATTCTGGATGAATTTTGCTTAAATTTGGGTAACTGATAAACCGTAAGAATAGACAAAAACTTACTGGATAAAAGATGTAGATCTCGTTAAAACACAATATATGCAATATACTTTTTTGTTGCAGAATTGATTGTTTCCGAGATATTCCATTTTATTGGTTTCAATTTTAAGTTAATTAAACTTTTCTTACACAGTAGGTTATCTTTCTTTCGTGTGTCTTCTGTTTACCTATTCCTGGCAAGCAAAAAGAACGGAGTTTCAATTTGGTTACATAGTGACCGGGTTTTAAAGGAGCTGGCTATCGCTTCAGCCTAATGTGTTCCCTTCTGCTCATAAAGAGTTAAGCCATAGCATTGCTTGTGCTAATGTTTTCCTTGATTAGCATAATATAGATAAAAGAATAATCTTTTGTAAGGGAAGTTTGTTTAGCTAGAGAAAGTCATGTGAATGGAATAATCAGATTTTTATAGCATTTTTGAATACTTAAAATGATTCACACAATGCAATTTTTCCTAATATGTTTTAAAATGTGTACCGTTTCTCAAACATAATGGACATATATATATATACTTTTTCTAGCGCGTATTTACATAGGTACAAAAGCCAAAAAAGCCTACCTTCAGACCAGGGAGAAAGTGAGTTTTTCCATTAGGCAATACCTAGGCTATTAAAAAAAAACCGTTACGCTAAAGTACCGGGACGGAAGTGGATACGCTACTTACGCGCGTTAACCCCGAAAGGAAGACTACCGAAAAACCTCGGTACGGTCGACAGATGTCTAGCTTACCGTCTACTAACTATCCAGGCAGTACCGGAGGACAATGAGGTGACCCACAACCCCTGCCGGCATCACCGCCCAGACATACCTCATCTCCCACGAGTATCGGGACACTGCCATATCGAGTCCAACTCAATCCGAACAGCTCCTTTTCGGGAGGGACTCAGATGTTTGGCCCTGTTACTTCTAGTAATGTTATAAGTACCATGGGTGCTCGGGGTCCGCAGCGCTCTACCGGAGCAGCCTGAAGAGGTTGGACCTACCTCTTACGGGATGTAGGTACAATATACATAGTAGCTAGAGAAGGTATTGTATTCTACATAAAAATTCGATGCGGAGATTTTACCAGAAATATATGTTTTAAGGTCTCCTGAGTCCGAAAAGGTATTTTTAGAAAAATATCCGCGTGTGTGTGTCTGGTCAGCATAGCTCAAAAACGAAAAGACCGTTAAATACCAAACATGGTATTTAACTTTGGTAACTTCCAAGGATGAGACACAAAGATTTGCAAGAAGATCCCATCACCACCAACTAGCCTTTAGATAGAAAATTTACTGAATTTTGTTTTTCTCAATAATTGCTCTATTTTGATTAAAATACCACATATTGAAACTATTTACATCACAAATAAAATTTATATTTTGAATTTTCTTGGAGTAGCCTCTGAAGACCTCTCTATTGTGATTCATTTTTTCAGAATTTTGCACAACGGTTAAACCTTAAGAGATAAACCAAATCATACTGCACAAAAAATACAGATCTCGCTAAAACACATTATATCATATACGTTTTTCTTGTAGTTTGCCATTTTAGAGATATTTCTTGTTATTGGTTTCAGTTTTAAACTACTTAGTTGTGTTCAAACGAAACCATTTAAAGCGATTCGAACCTCACTTGTTTCACATAGATTTGCCTATTGCTTTAGTCTAGCGTATTCTCTTATTTACGGTCTTCTTACAAGGAGGTAAGCAATAAAACCAATTCTACTAATGCTTATCTCGATTAGTATTATGTAGATAGAATAATCTATTGTAAGAATATGTTGTATATGGAACAGCTTGAAAAAGTCACTTGAATAGAACATGATATTTTCAGAATGGAAGACTGTTCTTCTGAATCTCTTCATTCTATGAGGAGCTTTGTTTGCCTTCATAAGGGAAAACAACTGCTCAGAGAGATAGGTGGAACCAAATATAGCGAGTATTTTCAAACAAACTGACGCATTGTTGGGCATTTATTCTGCAAATAAGAAAAGCATTGAGGCATTCCTGTTTCAGTTTATCTTTCAACACAGAAATGCACAGAAATTCAATAATTCGATATTGATGTTTGTACCTATCTGCCTTATGAACATAAAAGGAGACTGGAGCAGCAAGCAAAGAGAAATTCTCACACAATTTGAAATCTTCTGAACTATTTTGAAGTTATTAATTAATTTCTATGTGCCGGAAATCATAATCATTGTGGGGCTTTTAAAAGTCCTTACAGGACAATGAATTAAACAACCATTATTCATCTATCTTTCCCAAAGTCTGATATTGTCATACCGTAAAATTACAGCCTACGTTTTGCTTTTTAGCTTTACATTTAAGTTATTTAAATGCCTTCTTTTGTCCACAACATAGGCCAAACCTTGAAGCTAATTATCGTCACAAAGTGTTTGGGCGATTTGCCCTTCATTTCCCAGAACATTTTAAGTCAAAAGCGCTTTAAAAATTCGTGATACAAAAGTCAAACTTCTGCATAGCATAGTAGACCCAAATTCCCTTCCAAAGTTAGTTAATATGCAGGAGATGAATATTAATGTAGCATTTTTTAAATTGATAAAATAATGAAGAAATTTATTCCAGATTAGTAATTTAAACTTTTTTCAATTCTTTTTTTAATTATATTGATTTTCTAAGTAAAGATGTAAACTGAGGATGATTCAGTCCCCAGGGATACATATATAAATTGTACAGCTTTCTTCTCAAATTTTAAAACGTGATTTATGCTTATTATTTTTGAACACAAAACTTTTTGGTTAATGGCGCATGGTGAAATTTATTACTCTACATGACATTATATGAAGTTAAATCTAAACGTTATGGAGCCGCAAAATATTGCAGGGTTGGGAACTACGTGTTTGACACAGCTGGTATAGAGCGTTTGTATTAGAGCAATAAAATCTAATGTGTTCCATTCTCATGGCTTTCTCTACAAAAATTATTGTTAAAAAGCTTATTTTTATATATACTTCACGTCAATCGAGATAAACATGAACAGAAACTGTCTTATTACTTGCTTCCTTGTAAGTAGAAGAGAAAGAAGAGGATACACAGACTAAAATGTCATGTGGTTAAAATCCGTTTCTTTGCATGACCAAGTGTTAACAAATTACCGTATGAAAAAAAGTATTTTAAAACTGAAAAAATTACAAGGAATATTTCTATATCTTACGGTTTATCAGTTATGCAAAATTCAACCAGAATAAAGAGTTCTTCCGTGGCTGTTCTCAGAAAATTCAAGATATATATATATATTTCGTTTGTCATAAAAACATCTTAAATATGACATTTTAATAAAAATCGTTAGTCAACATTTTCGAAAAATGTTGCATATGTGGGTAGTTGGGTTGGGAGAGTTTCTTGAAAATCTTCGTATCGCATCCTTGGAAGATACTGAACTTAAATGCCAAGTTTGATATTTAACAGATTTTAATTTTTGTCTGTGGGCAGCTTTTGTTGGCAGACAGAGAGACACATATACGGACGTGTTTCTAAAAATGTCTTTTTTGGATTCATGAGGTCTCAAAATATGTATTTCCGGTGAAATCTTGGTATCGAATTTTGGATGAGATAGAATACCTTCTGTTTCCGATATATACACTGTACATACGTTCTACAGAAAGTAAAAAGTATTATTAAAATAACCGTAAAAACTATAATTTTTGAACGTGGTAAAAATATCACTGTTATTATGTGTAATAACTGGAATACATGTCAACAGAATATCTTACAAATAGCGGATTTTGCAATTTCACAGCTAAATAAATAAGTAATAACAATAATAATAACAACAAAAAATAAAGCCCATAGCATTCCTTCAGAGCAAGGGCCTCCTACTTGTGTAGGGATAGCTGGAATTTGTACTCTAACATGGGGAGCCAATCCATGAGAGTTTGGGTGCTTTTCCAATATTTAACTTTCCTAATTACATCTTCAACGTGTTCACTTTTAGCCTGATAGTATGTAATGCTATGAATATGCTATATTTTACTTCTAAATCAGTTTTCAATCTCACTTTACACTATCACTCCACTTTACTGTTATGTGCAGCACTTTCCTATCTCTCGAGATACGTACCTTAAAAACCAAAATTATTTGTTTCGAGCTTACAAAAATGATTACCATGATAGCGTTGCACAGCAGGCAATGTTTGTGTGATTATTAATAATTAGCCAGCTATTTGTAGTTTCGTCAGCAAAAAGAAGCATTTTAATGCTTCAGAGCAAACATGCAGCTCCTAATTAAGGAGATGGATATAGCTATGTACATGTATTCTCCATCAGTAGCTATAAATCATCCGCAAACCTAAACCTTTAAGACTTATGGAGTTTGCGCTGCCTCAGGAAGTTTAATTGCTCGTCTAGCGCCCTTTTCGTTTGAGGAAGTCATTAAAATATGCAAACTTAACTTTCTCATCAGTTGCCGAACAGCCATCAGCAGATCTCTCTTGCAGAAAAGCACTGCAAGCGAGAAAGATGGTGCCGCACTATTTCCAAGATAATAAATTACGCGAGGGAAAAGAACAACAAAAGGGCATAAAGAAATAGGCAAATTAATGCTGAACTGGTGCTTGAGGCTCGCCGACTGGTCGCCTCACTCTACCTTGCTCACGTTTACAGCCGGGTTTACACAGGCAGACCTCTGACCCGGGCATTAACTGCCTGGCGTACACTCAAGTGCAGGTTCCTATGACAACGCTGCTGACAGGGAAAGTAATGAAGGTGGAGTATTTTTAGTTGTCTGCCACAGAAGTTACAACTACTGTATGCAAAAGTTACCTACTTTGTTCAAATTATCTGTTTTTAATACTTGTAACTAAAATAGATAAAATCAAAGGCTACATTTCTTAAAGATGTAAAAGCCAAAAATTGGAAATGAAATTATGATCGTGATACACAATAATATTAAACATTAGGTAAATCAATATATATTATTTAGGGATGTTCATTTTCCTAAATAATATATTACAAATGAATATATATGTATACATATTATACATTATTTAAAGTGCAACAGTGACAAACCCAGTTAATATATTATTTAGGGATATTCATTTTCCTAAATAATATATTATAAATATATATATATATATATTATTTGAAGAGCAACAACGACAAACCCAATTAATATATTATTTAGAGATATTCATTTTCCTAAATAATATACTATAAATGAATATATATAGGTATATATATTATTTGAAGCGCAACAATGACAAACATATATCATTTAGGGATGTTCATTTTCCTTGTCGAACTGTTTCATGATATTAGTCATCATTGTTCCAATTAAATATTTACGCAATACAATGTTTTCCTCTGGTGCTGCTTTCTTTCGCTTAATTTATTAATAGTTTTTCATAATCAGTGAAGGTTATCGTTATGAGGAATTGGAGCAGTCTTTCGTAGTGAAAGTCTATTGTGCCTCTGTGAATTTTCAGGAGGAAGGGGTTAAGGGAAGAGTATAGAGAGAGAACATCGGGGTGGCAGACTCGGGCGCAGTTGAGATTCCTAATGTTTCCAGATATTACTTCCCCACATCGGCAGGCTCGCCCACGAAAGAAAAGATTATTATATCTCCCTATGCAGAGGATTTTCTGTGGTCCTGTTACACAGAAAATGCCAGGGCAGTCTGTTCCTCGCCTGGTTTACCGTCTATTCGCCTGATTCTACGATTCTGAAACATGAGAAAATCACTGATAGGAAAAAGGGGACCCGGAAATTTATTATAAGCCGCGAAAAATCGGAGTGGTCAATTCATCGGGAATCCAACCTGGAATCTCAGAATTCAAGCCTCACATCATTACTGGGGAGTTATTTTAGTTTGTATTATCAGTAACAGGTGCGTCTCTAATCTGAAATATAATTTTCCAGTTATGTTTTTTTTTTCAACCTCCGATAGACTATAAATAAAAGACAAGTTATAGAAAAAATATTTTATTAATAAAAGTTTTGTACACTTATGGTTACTTTTCAACATAATCACCGAAAAGATTGAGACATTTATCGTACCTGTGCACAAGCTTTGCAATACCCGCTGCCGCCAATGATGCAGCCCGGAACCACTATCAGTGCTGCTGTTTATTGTGAAACTTTGCGACGTTTGCGGAGAGCCATTCAAAACAACCGAAGAGGAATGCCGACTTCAGGAATTGTGTTGATCCATAACAACGCTCGTCCACACACTACTGGCTCGGCTCCTTGACAATTTCAATAGGACATTTTCGATCATCCGCAGTACAGTCCTGACCTGGCACCCAGCGACTTTCACCTTTTCCCTGAATTGAAGGTGGTTAGGACGGCAGCACTTTCAAACCAACGAAGATTTTCAAAACAACGTCATTTGAAATCACGTGGCAACATTTTTTGAAGCAGGTATTGAAAAGTTTGTGCACAGGTCCGATAAATATCTCAATTTTTTCGGTGATTATGTTGAAAAGTAATCATATGTGTTCAAAACTTTTAGTAATAAAATAATTGTTTTCTATGAGCTTGTCTTTTATTTATAGCCTATCGAAGATTGAAAAAAAAAGGCCCTCATATATGCATTTTTTAAAAGCGCTTGTTGATCTTTTAAAATTCAGAAACAGACAATATAATTAAGTGATCAATTGAGTCAGGGGTCCACAAATTGCGTTGTTTTCTGAGTGTAATGGAGAATCTCAAAAACCATCTTATGCAGATAACTAACTGCTAACAAGATTTGAAATATGAATCAGGAGGAAGACACTCTGACCTAGACGTGCTCATAAGATGCATCCTGTACTCGGGGCAAGTATTACAATAGAAAGGGGGGGGGAGCTGGCATCGCACGCGCCACCTTATATATTTGACGTCCCATTGTTGTGCATTACAGGCTCAATTCAGATGAAAGGGAGAGCGGAATAGAAATGGGAGAAGACGATAAATTACGCCTCTTTCTTTAAATAGTGCACATAAGGCATTTCGAACTCAGATTTCGTAAGGTATAACCTTCGCAGTTGGACGAAAAAGATGGCTGAATTACGAATGGACCTCCTCTTAATTTGTTAAAGAGTTTTAAATTTTCTCAGACCTTAAGAAAACGTCTCTTGCTTTATAATATCATTGAATCAGCTATCATTTAGTTACAGACCTATGATTTGGAGCTTAAAATTGTTAATGCAGTATGAATAAAATTACTAATGCTTTATTTAACAAGGTAACGGTGAACTGAAAAACGAAGAAAAAAAAAAAGAAAAAGAAACCAGACCTCATTGCTCACCCAGTATGTGACTATTTCAAATAGTGTAATATTTTTAGCGTTTTATCCTTTATATATATGATATTACAGGTTACTTCAAACTTTAAACCGCTATAAATATTACAGTATTTGAAATAGGCTAAAAACAAAAAAACATTCTGGGTGAGCAATGAGGTCTGGTTTTCTTGTTTTTTCAGTTCACCATTACTTTGAGTACAGTTGTTATGTATAGTAAATTTATTGTTTCAACGAGATCTATATTTTTGTGCAGTAACCGTTTGTCTGTCTGTAGAGAAAGTGATACGCGGTAGTGGTGAAAGTAACACATTCTTTTTTAATCGTGTAAATTTGCTAAAGTTGATAAAACAAATTAATTTCTATACATAGTACACAGTACATAGGTAGGGAAGGTATTGCACTGCACCCAAAAATTCGATGTCAAGATTTCACCGGAAGTACACGTTTTAGGGCGCCGTGTATCCCATAAAAACATTTTTAAAAAAGTTCCACGCACGCGTGTCCATGTATGTGTGTGTGTGCATGTGCGTACGTACCTGTATCTGTCTGCCTATCTGTGTGAACACGTTAACTCAGAAACTAAAAGTCGGTGAAATACCAAACTTAGTGTTTAGGTTAAGGTTGCTACACAAAGATTTTTAGGAAAATCCACCCACCCAAACTATCGTTTACATGAAAAAAAAATGAAAATGTAGAAAATGGGTCTGACGATTTTCATTTAAATACCGTACATTTAATACAATGAAATGATTAATACAATGAAATTTTGAATTTTCTGGGAATAGCATCTGAAGACCTATTCTAGGTGAATTTTGCATGACTGGTTAACCGTAAGAGATACCCATTTTTTTTTGTAGCTTAACGTCCTATAACCTGGTTGGCCATATCGGACGATAAATGAAATTGGTGACCTGATGCTTAAATGACCTCGGGGCCTATGGAGTTTAAAGCTACTCGATATTTGGATAGGTAGAATCAGACTGAAAAATTCAATGTCATAGCCCAGATTTGAAACACGGATCTCCCGAGCTCTAGCCGGTTGCTCTGCCACTGAGCTACCATGGCAACATACCGGCATAGCATTGAATTTCTTAACTGACTCTCATTTTTTCCGGTAAACCACAAGGTGAACTCAAATTATTTTGAGATGACAACCCCAATGGCGACTTACAATGCCGTAAGTACTTAAAGTCCCAGGATTCATAGTATAGCCAACTATTATGGTCATTTGGTATTGGATTTAATTGTTTTTCACACAAGCCGCGTGTAGAACAGGAGTCGGATAGGTAGAATGATGATGGAGCACCGGTGGAATGCGATGGCGGGGGAAACCGGAATACCCGGAGAAAACCCGCCTCAGGGCCGTTTTGTCCACCACAAATCTCACATGCGGTCGCTTGGGATCGAACCCCGGCCGTCTAGGTGAGAGTCGAGTGGTCTAACCTGGTGTTTGTGAACACATACAGGGTCTTTTATGAGTAAGGAATAAAGCAACTAAACTAAAATTAACTCATTTAAAACAATGAGAAACGTCAAATGTAATATTCCGAAAGGGAGGTTTAGAAAAAAGTAACAAAACTTTCGGCGTGCCTTGTACGGGCGTGATGTGTTGACAACGATTTTAAATAACAACTTAATATTTTTTAATTTTTTTCTCCTGAAATGTAATTATTTTATTTAGTTGTATTTGTTTCTTCAACAGTTTTCATTGCTGTGGGAGCATATCTCTAAGCTTGTTTAATTTTTATGTGGATATTTGAAGTGTCGATTCTTTATTGTGACTTATGAGGTCCCCTAATATGTAAGAGTTAAAAACTAGCAATAAGAAAGAATTCAGAAAGAATGGGCAGCGGTAACGTTAGCAACTCACGTTCTGGAGAACCCGAATCAACCCATACAACCGCCCACTCTGGGTTTTTCGAAGTTTCCCCTGATCTTCAGGCTAATGGTGGGGTGGTTTCTTTCTAACATGACCTTTCTGGACCAATAACTTCATATACCGCTGTGAAGAAACTTCCTTATTGATCCCATGGCGCGTCTCAGGAGATAGTAATTATTATTAAATAAATAATAAGAAGTATTTCACTTTCAAAATAACTGATTTATTTGCTATTGAAGACGTTGAATGAAGCAGATTGCTCCAATTATAGCCGATACAAATTCAGATATTAACACTTAAACCAACGCGCGTCTTTCTCAGGCTGTTTTCTCACACTGTTTGTATGAGTTATCGTACAACATAAACTCATTAAATTATAATTTACATTACAATCTGTTAATATTTAAACACTTCGTAAGATTGCATAATTAATTTATACTTCTTTAATATTTTCAATATTTATTATATATTTTGTGACTTACTAAATGTATTCTTGTGCTTTATTAATTATGGTTGGCTCCTTCATGTTCATGCATGGCATCACTTCCTTTTATTTGTGTACAATGTTCCACGTTATATGGGTACATATTAAATTATTTAAGTATATTACACTTTTTCTTTAATAGTTTTTCGCATTTAAACTTTTCTCAGGGTTCTAATAAAATAAAACTACACTGAGCATAAAAAATTTCGGGACAGTTTAATATTTTTGAATTCTTTTAAATTTGATCGTAATGTTTTGTCAAATCGTATGCTATAAAAATTCGGTTTACTTTATCTGGAAAACACCACCACATTCATTTGTTCATTCTTATAATAACATCTATTACTGTCATTTTAGTAGTCGTAAGCTTTCACGGCCGGATTCCAAATTATAACTAGCAGAATTTTCCGGGTTGAGCAGCCGTGGTCTGCTGGAGTTTTCAAACCCAGACGTTTCGTTCAGCGGTGAACATCTTCAGTGGCGTGGTCTAAGTCTTCTGGTGAAGGTTTTTTATTCGCTGCTCAGTGTATTATAATTAAACTAATCCTATATGAGGGTCACTATTATATTTTGAATCTTGACAACATTGATTGCTGTAGGGCCGTGTGGTGTTTACACTGGAAAATTAAACCATCTCTGTAGTGCGATTTATGAACGTCCTCAAAATAGCTGTTTACTGCATCAATGAAATCTTGTGTGTGAAATCTACGTCCTCCAAGAAATTTTTTGAGGTTTGGGAACAGGTGGTAGTCACAGGTGCTAGATCTGGTGAATAGGGTGGATGTTCAAGCAATTCGAACTTTAATTCGCACATTTTTCCCATATCAATGACCGAACGATGGACTGGAGCATTGTCGTGATGAGACCGAACGGTGGGCCGGAGCATTGTCGTAATGAAACATTTTTTTTTATATTGCCAAATGAGGTTTTTATCTTTTCACCTCAATGCTCAAACGTTGCAGTAAGCTTGCATAGTAGTCACCAGTGATACTTTTACCCTTTCCAAGTAATCAATAAAAATAATTCTCTGTGCATCCCAGAAAACACTCACTATAACCTTGTTAGCTGACAAAATTGACTTTGTCTTTTTTGGAGTTGGTTCACTTGGCTGTTTTGGCTGTGATTTACTTTCTGGAGTTTAGTGATGTATCCGAGTTTCATCCTGGTAATAAGTCGTCTCAAAAATTCACTGGGATTTTTACGGTAGAGCTCCACATTCTTAACAGAAATAGTTTTTCTTTGCAACTTTTGATCAGATGTTAACAAACGCGGCACCCATCTTGCACAGACCTTGTGAAAGCCCCTTGTGCTGCTCTATTAATAGCTATTGTATGGGTATTAAATTTTGATAGATGAAATTATATATTTTCATTTGGATGGGATTGTTCATGAATGAATTGTATCTTCAGATGTAATTAGAATTCGTGTTAATACCTTTACTGGTAAAGTTGATCTATTATCGACTTAGAGTAATTTACTTAATATATTTTTTCAATGAAGCGTTATTTGTGTTGTTTACAGTGACTTTAAAATCGTGTCTCAGCGAAAAACTGAAAGTAACTCTTGAAAATGTTCGTGGAATGATTTATTATGATTTTCGATGGGGATTATTAAGACAAAATGGCATTGATCAACTTGCTGCTACATGTGTCGATGAAGCTGCATCTTTGCCACTGTGAAACGCTAGTATAACGAGTTTAATCGTGGCTGCCGTTCGCTCTTACGAAATTCGTGAAGATCGTCCAAAATCAGTTGTTGTGCAGAAAACATTGATGTGTGCAAAAACTGATAGTGCAAGAATGTCATACCATCTACTGTGAGGTAGAGACAACCCTAGGATTAGTTACACCAGCATATAAAATATTGCATGATCATTTAGCCGTGAAAAAGGTTTATTCTCCTTGGATCCCACATAATTTGAAACGATCTCATAAAGATGCTCGTGTAGATTGGTGCATGCAAATTCTCAAGAAATCGAATGGTTGGGCTTCATAAGCTTGTAACAGGGGACGATTCATGGACATATTATATGAGTCAGAACGTAAGCACCAGTCAACTCTATGGGTGTTTCAAGATGACCAAATCCAACAAAAGTTGTTGGCAATCGAAGCACTTCGAAACAAATGGTCACCTGTTTTTGTTTTTTAAACTGGTAAGTGGCAACAGAGCTTTTAGAGGAACGTAAAACGGTCTGAATGGTACAGGCTCATTTGTTTGCCGGAAGCTTACAGTGAAACAACGAAAACAAGCAAGTGCCGTCGGAGCGTTCTTCATCAAGACAATGCGAGCACTCACATATCTCGTCTAACAGCCAACTATATGAACACAATAAGAAAATCGAATTGATGGATCATCTGCCGTACAGTCCTGATTTGACAACCAATAACATCATTTTGTGCCCGAACATCAAAAATAAAATGCGCGGACAACGAAGAAGAAGCTGTTGATACATTAGAAAACAATGTTCTGGAAGTGTCTCTATCAGATTGGAAAAAATGGTATGACAAACTGTTCGAAAGCATGCAAAAGTGTAGTGATCATAAAAGTGAATATTTCCAGAAACAATAAAACAATTTTCAATGAATAATTGCTGTTTTATATTATTAAGCTCAATGTATAAATAGTGCCTCTCGAAGCTAGCAGTGTCCATTCCATTTAAAGCTACAAAATATAAACATTGTGTATTACCATTTTAAAATAACGTTTCAATGCTATATTGATGTTCTGTTGTTTGTTTGCGCCACAGTGTGTCACAAAATTGGCACCCAAGACGCCTTCCAATCGTATATCTACTGCATAATGTAGCGTTTAATTAATATTCTTTTCGATTAGCGTGCCTATCTCTACCTTATATAATCAACGCTGTGAAGTGTTTGCAAGATGTTTATTACTTTTTAATATTCTATATTAATTTGTGGCATATATTACTTGTGACATGAGGTATGAGAATAATCAAAGGAGAGAATGCATAATTAATCATCAAAATCACCAAAGGAGAGCACTGCCTGAATAGAATACAACTTCCGGATTTTCTTAAGCAGTCAGGCGTTCGTGCGTGCGTGTGTGTGTGTGTGTGCGCGTGTGTAAGAGGAATGTAGAGCCTTCGCGAACTCATTTGTTTCTTTTCATTCTTTTTTGCATGTTATAGTTTATTTTAAATAGCCATTTGATGCCCGTTCTTACACCATGCGGCATTACTGGGAATGCACACTGATGGTGATGATCAGATCCCTGATTCTCATGAAATGTCATCTTTTAATTGAATACGTAGAGTCACGCTCAAAAATTCAATGCCATAGCCGGGATTTAAACCACGGATCTCCCGATCTCTAGCCGGTTGTCATCTCAAAATAATTTGAGATCACCTTGTGTTTTACCGGGAAACATAGGAGTCAGTTGAGAAATTCAATGCTATGCCGGCATGTTGCCATGGTAGCTCAGTGGCAGAGCAACCGGTTAGAGATCGGAGATCCGTGGTTCAAATCTCGGCTATGGCATTGAATTTTTCAGTCTGACTCTATCTATCCAACCCCTGTCCTACACACGGCTTATGTGAAAAAACAATTATTCCACTATCATCTTTCCATTGTTGCATCTTAAGAATAGCTTAACATAAATCATTATCATGAGGCTCAAATAATGACAATGCATATTTAGTAGGTTTTTTATTTTCTCTAGCCCGTATGTACAGTGTACATAGTGAATAGAGATGTATTGCACCCAAAAATTGATAGAGATTTCACCGAAAATATATGTTTTAGACCCCGTGAATAAAAAACAAACAAACAAACAAATAGCTTTAGAAGCATGTCCGTGTGGCCAGCTTAGCTCAAAAAGAAAAGTAGGTTAAATACCAAACTTGGTATTTAGGTAAGTTCAGTATCTTCCAAGGATGCAACAGGAAGATTTTTAAGAAAATTCTCTCACCCCCAAATACCCTTTACATGGAACATTTTTCGAAAATTTTGATTTTATCAAAGCGGCTATAACATTGTATGTTTGAGATATTTTAATAAGAAACAAAATGTATATCTTGAATTTTCCGGGAATAGCCTCTGAAGACTTCATTTTGGATGGCTTTTTATAACTTTTTCATAAACCGTAAGAGATACACAAAAACTTCATACATAAAACTGTAGATCTCATTAAAACACCCAATTTATGACATATACATATTTTTGTAGAGGTAACCATTTTTGAGGTATTCTGAGTTATTGATTTCCGTTTTAAGACACTTAAACTTGAAAGACTCTTTCTTATTGTCTCTCTTTAGTTTATTCCTAGGAAGCAAAGATAACCGAATTTCAGTTGTTTCATTTAGCCTTTTAAAAGATTTGAATATCACTTTACCCTAATGTATTCCTTTATTTCCCTTCTACTTACAAAGAAGCAAGTAATAAAACCAATATTTATCTTGGTTAGCATGATGCAGATAAAAGAATAATCGTAATAAGAAGTTTTATAATTTTTATTTTAACGCCACTTTAACTGCTAGGTAATATCGCGACCATACAATATTTATAACAATTCGTTATATTGCAATAACATTATTTACACAATTAAACAAAGGCCTGTGAATTGTATATTAAAGTAGGAAAGCAAGTTTTACATAGAGTTAAGTAAAATATTGTTATTAAGTACATTTCTGTTGAAATGTACTTAAATAAGTATATTACAATTTGAAATCAAGCTTTATGCTTCTGAAAACGATAGAATTTGCTAGAATTTTTGTGGAGTATTCAATGCTGTGGACATATCTTCAGTGATGCTGTAGAGCTGTCATTCAGTAACGTATCTGCTGCATTCTGTGAAAATGTGTTTAATAGTGAGTTGTGTGTTGCAGACTTCACATTGAGGTGGGTTGTCTTTCGTGAACATGTATGAGTGGGTTGGTTTAGTATGTCCGATTCGAAGACTTTTGATAGTCACTTGTTCTTTCTTCTTCAGTCATCGCACGGGGCAAGGACTGGTGATGTCATCTTTCCTTACCCTACTTAACTTTAATGTAGAGTTTGACTGCATGTCTGGCTCCACTTTGCTCTAAGCTGCCTGTAAAAATGTTTCATGATGTCACCTAACCTCCGTTGCTTTGTCTACTTCTTCATTAACTTTGTTGCAACGAGATGGAATATACGTAAAAATGATGCCATTTTTGTGTGAAAGAGCTTGGTGATGAAGCGCTTGAATGTCCTGGAGTAATTCTAGATCAGTTGAGCGGCTTCTAAGACTTTGGAGGGCGCTTAGTAAATGAGTAAGTACAAGAAAGTCTCTGGGCTGATTTTATTAACGTATATCAAAGCTTGCTTAATGTCATAAAGATCGCAGGAAAGTATACAATATGTATCAGGAAGCTTTAATTTAATTGTGTTATATGAGGTTATCAATGCACACCCACCTTTATGTTCTATTTTGGATCCATCGGTGTAGATAAGTTTACGGTTAGAATGACATTTTGTATTTCTTGGAAAACTAATCTGTGTATAGATGCACATCTAGATATAGAAAAGTTTGTTAATGGAACATCTAGAGAAAGTCTTGTAATTGGAACACATCCGATTTTGTGGTATTTTATGACAATTTCTAATTTTAGGGAAGTTTCTTCGATTTTACTTAATTTTTTGTGATTTTCTTGTCCTTTGTATTGTTATTTTACATTAAGTACCTACACTAGGTGTTTCGAAATGCTACCTATCCAACATATGGGTATCGTTCACATCCTATATGATACGAAAATATACTTTTCAACGCCAATAATAGTACATCAACATAAACGCCTCATAACCAGCAGAATTAAGACAGATTGTTCGGAACAAAGCCACGTGCCTTTCCCATGCTATCAGAGTTAACACAGATAGGCTAGGAAGCACCGAGTCGCGTGCTTTAGCATAATTTCGTAAGCATACCGACATGCTCTAGTGGTTAGCTAATATTAAGCGATTTCTTGTTTTACGAAACCCCGCTAGGGAACCCATACTTCTAGTTATTTGTCCATCCCAAAATTTGACCACAGTAGGTATACAATGAATGAAAGGGAACGGCTGAGAAAATAAGCTGGGTTATATACACTGCCAGAGGTAGTAGGTATAATGTTAATGATCTTTTGGATGGAGGCAAGGAACTGATAAAGACAATAGAGCAAGAATACTACTGGAATACTACCAAAGATTGCAGATAAAGTTAAACAAAACTAAATCCTTTTTATAGTTAGACATCAATTTGCTTTACTGTCTTAAACAGTTCGTTCTTGTTGATATTTAAAGCAAATTCTTGGACGTTTACTCTTAGTATTAGGTTAATTACAGAACGAATAAGATAAATAAAAGATATGCATGGTTAGAGCAAAATATGCATGTTTCGCAATCAAGAGCAACCTTGAAATTGTTTGAGTCATAAGAACTCCTTTGAGTAGGTAATAGTCTTGTATAAGTCGTGAACCGAGACAAATCTTGCGCATAGGGGAAGTTGCTTTCCTTTTCTCCATCCCTGCAATAGCTGAGCAACAATACAGTTGCCAGCTTAGCGCAAATAACACAACCACAACAGCGTGCAGCGTTAAAAATTATTGCGGTTTACTTGAAAGTAATCGTTGGCGCATATCGCAGTTTAGGGAAATCACTTTGTTTGTTATAAAGTTAATTTTATACGTATGTAATATGGCATTAACAATATGTAGAGCGTGGGACGGAGTGTGTTGTTTGAAGGAATGTCGATAAGTTTATTTTTGGTTGCGATCCAGCTTATCACACAATGAATTGGCAACCATGAACATAGCCAATATTACTGTACATATTTCTACAGCTCCTCAATCCCGATAATTGCACCATTATTTTCGTCCTCATAACCGTCATCCCTATTGATATCGTCGGCATCACTGATTTCTTCCAAGTTAACAATAATCTGATGTTCGTTCGCTTAGGCAGTAAAGAATGCCGCAATAAAGGTGGTGCTAGCGTACTTCATTCCTTCTTGGACAGAAACTTTACGACTTCTGCGCCTACATATTGGCACAATTTCTCCCGCCATTAGCCCTTCAGGTAAATAGTTGCCACTTAGCAACTTCACGACTTCTTATTGCTCTTTGCCCCTTTACCTGAAAGCTAGGGCAGATTTGCTAATAACGAACGAGAAACCTGTTTTTCATGATACGTTGTTACCAAGAACACCCTGTGATGTATGAATATGTGGTCATCGCACTCTAGTCTGGACAAATATGAAAATGATGTCATTTTCAATGACACATAGAAATTCATCTAGAAGAGTTTCGAATCTACAACTTCAAACTTTGGACTGTTCTAGTATACGCTATAAGCCTTATATTCGTTTTCTGTTGTTTCAAAACAGCCTGTATACATGTTTTTATCTTCTCTAACCCACATGTGCAATGTACATGTAGGTATAGAAGGTACCTATTATATTCCACCCAAAAATTCGATACTGAAATTTCACCGGAAACATGTGTTTTGAGGTCCCCTAAGTCCAAAAAAAGGTTTTTAGAAAAAGGCCTGTGTGTGTCTGTGTGTCTGTGGACAGCATAGCTAAAAACGAAAAGTAGGTTAAATACCAAACTTGGCATTTAAGCTGAATATCTTTCAAGGTTGCGATACGAATATTTTCAAGAAATTCCCCCCCCCACCACCAACATAAGTTTACATCTACATGGAAATTTTTTCGAAAATTTGATGTTCTCAAAAATGACTCTTAGTAATTTTGATTAAAATACCGCAGATTGAAGATATTCATATCACAAATAAAATGTATATTATGAATTTACTGGGAATAGTCTTTAAGAACTCTTTATTCTGGACACATTTTGCTAAATTTTGCATAACGATTAAACCATAAGAGATACACTAAAACTTACTACACAAAAAATATAGATAAGTTAAAACAGACAAATTTTGTCATGTACGTTTATTTTTTGTAGAGCTGACCGTTTTTTAAATATTCCTTGTTATTGGTTTCAGCTTTAAAATATTTATACAGGAATACTGTATATTGTGTCAGCTCCTGGCCATACAAACAAAGGAATTTCAATCATTTAACAACCAGCTTTTGAAGGATTTCATTATCACTTTAGCCTAATGCATTCACTTATTAATATATCCTTTCTACTTCAAAGAAAGCGAGTATAAAGAGCAATTTCGCTAATGTTTATCTTGATTAAGTTGATGCAGATAAAATAAAATTTTTAGCAAGAATAGTTTGTGTATGGAACAGCTAGAGCAAGTTATGTGTATGTAACACATCAAACTTTTTTATATTATTCAGGTTTTGCATAAAGATTACTTTTCAATCCTCGCCCAGCGGTCTATTTATACAGATATTTATTTATTTATTAGTGTACATGAAATCAAGAATCAATCTCACCAACCATAATCAATGTTATGTAATTAAGTGAACACACTGTCGTCTTTTAAACATTATAATATTGTATAATTTATTAATTTGCAATGATAAGGTGAAGATTACTGCAATGTCAGCGAAAGCACAATATTGTTTTCTTCCTTTTATGTCTCCCTCCCAACTTTCTGTAATTCAATAAAGGTATCTGTCAATAAAGGTTTGAATTATTTCATTACACAAATAACGCGCAGCTATAAGCAATTCCGATGTTGAAAATATGAGCTGAAAGACAAACGATCTATTTTTAGGCGCTCTGCTGGGCAAATGTGTTATTTCACGTCAGCGTGACGCAAGAGTTAGCGACCTTCTGTAATAGTAAGCAAGCATCTGCCACTTGCAGTATCTTTTCTGAACTGGTGTTCAACAGTATTGTATATTGTGTTCTTTGAATCGAGCACAATATGTAAGTACGCATACCTGCAGATAGTTCTGTTTCTTATGCTGATAATTCAGCATCTACATAGAACCTTCTATAAAGCCCTACATACTTTGTTAATTTGAAAATACTAAAAAGGGATCACTGAGCTATAAAAGTGTGAGAAGATTAAAATGACCCATCTTCAGATGGAGAATAGATAAAATATTAAAACAAACGCCTTTATTCCTTTCTTACCTTATAGTAAAAAAAAGAACTTAGGAAAGGAAAGTTATAAGCTTTAAAAGGAGTTTTGAACTTTAGAAATATATAAGAAAATGTCTTGAAAGGAATGGGAGCTTTCCTAAATGTTCTCAACTCCTCATAAAGCCTTTTCTAAGTTATTTATTCATTTATTTTTTACAATGGCCATAAAGTAAGAAATAAAGATGTTTGGTTTAATATTTTATCTATTTTCTATCTCGAATGGGTTATTTTAATACCCTCACGCTTTTTATAGTAAAAACAACGTGCTATGGAAATTATTTCAATTATTCACACTGCAAGTACACGGAGAAAACTACCAACATAACTAACTGTAGGAATTAGTGTAATTCTCGAGATTTGCAATATTAGCAAATGCTCATTTGTTAAACATGCGCATTTCTGGAAATCCCTGCAAAATAACGATTCTTCATTTACTTAACTCAGAAATACAGGGCTTTCATTTTAGAACTTCCCAGCCTAAATGATAATTTATTTAATTTTAATTTAATTTGAACAAAAATAATTTCTTCTGTGAAGCAAATCTGGCCGGAGGATTGTATTTTACATACTACAAAATATAATTCATCAATTTAAAACACTGTCGCTAGTAAACCAAGTCAGTGAAGGAAGCGTGGTATTGGACGAATAAAATGTGCATTTTCTACAGGGCGGAACTTCACCATACTACACAGTATCCGTGCGACAAAGGCCGGAAGGACTGCTCTGATTGCTCTGGGTGTTCGTAAATGTATGCGCTTCGAAAGCGAAAACCGAGCTCTAGAAATGTAACATATAAGAGAGGTCGTGAGGATTTCCAAAATTGATTGTGTTACTGTATAGCCAACAATGGAACAGATTTTGAACATTATATTTAGTGCTTCAAAATTGTGTTACTTGTCAGGTTGACAGGTAAAATGATATGAAATAGATGAATGGGGTGAATAATCAATTGAATACGCGTTCATATTTAAGTATAAAATAAAAAATGCCATTTTAGATTTAAAAGTGTGGATTGGTAGGGGGTAAGCGGTTTAAACTTAAAACACAAGTTTACCATCTCAATATATAAGTTTACGTGTTCTTTTATTTAAATTAAATATATTTAAATAAATTATTAGGAAGTTTAGAAATGGAAGATCTGTATAATGGCTTTTCTTGTAAGTTTTACCTCAAATGATGTTTTCGTAAAATTATATGATAAAAGTCGGCTGCTCGGCATTTTACTTTCTCTACCATGTACATGCAATGCATATAGAACATAAGTAGAAAAAGTATTATATTCCTCCTCAAAATTGACACAAAAATTTCACCGAAAATAAGGTTTGAGGTCCCCAGAATTAAAAAACCACATGACTTTCTCTATCTGTTCTACAAAGCAACTATTCTTACAAAAGATTATTCTTTTATCTACATCATGTTAATTGAGATAAAGATTAGCAGAAATTATCTTATTACTTGCTTCTTTCTAAGAGAAAGGAAAGAAGGGTATACACTGGATGCAGCAATATTCAAATCTTTTAAAAGCTGATCGATACGTGAACAATTGAAGATCGATTCTCTTTGCATTGCCAGTAAAACAAAAAGAGATGAAACGAAAGGTGACCTGATTTGAGAAGAATTACTAGTTTAAAATTTAAACTAATAACATGAAATATTCTGGAAAGGGTCAACTCTACAACAAAAAGTATTTGCCATAAATTGTGTGATTTAGCAAGAATTACATTTGTTGCGTTTTTTCCTATTATGATTTACCAGTTATGTAGCATTAAACACAATTTATTCAGGGACTATTCTAAGAAAATTCAGGATATACATTTTGTTTGTGATGTAAATGTCTTTAATAAACAGTATTTTAATAAAAATTGTTACAGCCATTTTTGAGAAAAAACAACATTTTCAAATGCATCTATCCGTGTGCGTATCTATGAACAGGATATCTCAAAACTAAAAGTAGGCAAAACACCAAACTTTATGTTTAAGCTCAGAATTTTCTGAAGATATGAAGTGAGGATTTTCATGAAACACTTTTACGAAAATATTGAGTTTCTCAAATATGACTCTAAGGCAGTGTTTCCCAACCTTTTGAAGTTCACGGCACCCTTGGGAATAACATTAAACACCAGGGGCACCCTTCCTTGAATTAAAAGAAAATTAAGCTTAATATGTTAATTTATTGAAATATTATATAATAATAACGTACACCATAACATAATACAGTAAACTTTACTGCAATCACTGAGTAAAAATACATCAATACATTTTGTTCGATTAATGATTAATGTGAAACTTGTGATTGATGCTTAGAGCACAGATATGTGATGTCGGGTCTTACAGTTGACAGTGAAACACGCAAATCATCCTCAAGGTTATTCAGTCTATTTCTTGCTTTGCATTCTAATGTCACCATAGCAGAGAAGGCTTGCTCGCATAGATAGGATGTTGAAAAGAGCAAAAGTGCGTTAATTGCTTTCTTCATTAGGTTAGGGTACTCCTCTCTCCGTTGAAGCCAAAAACTAGCCACCGACGCCTCACTGTTGGTGAACTTACTTACCTTTGAGTGTGGAATCAGCGCAAAGATCAATAAATTCATCTCGTCCACAAGCAGTGAAATCTATTTCCTCTGCACTATCTACGAAATCAAATGGTGAGACAACCCAGTCGAGATTCGTAGAGGAAATAGTTGGAAAGTACTCATCTATTGGATCTTGCAATCTTGATAAGTGATCACAAATGCGGTCTTTCAGCTTACGCAGATCTTTATCTCCTGCCACATTAAGAAGAGATGGAAAGTTCGAAAAATCTTCTTTTTGAACTGCAGACTTCCAAGAACTAAGTTTTCTTTTAAAACCTTTCATTTTATTGGTTGAGGAGATTATTGTTTCATGTCGACCCTGCATCGAAACATTCAGTTCATTCAGCTTATGAAAAATATATGCCAGATACGACAGTTCAAAACACCAAGAATCACTTAGTAAGAGCTCATGAAATGTGTCTTGATTTTCATCCTTAAAAAAAGTTTTTGGCTGTTCTTTAAGTTCGAGAAACCGGATCAATACACGACCCCGCGACAACCACCTTACTTCTGTGTGAAGTAACAAAGAGGTATGAGCTGCATCCGTTGCGCGACATAGCTGTTCAAAAATTCTGCACTTTAAAGGTCGAGACTTCATATAGTTCACCATTTTCACAACTTGGTTAAACACTTCAGCAAAATCTTCATTACACGCTTTCACGACTAATGCCTCTCTATGCAGAAAACAGTGAGTTATAATAATGGATGGATTTTCATTGAGAGCTCTGGCAGTAAAACCAGACATAGATGGTGCACCATCTGTACATATACCACAACAGTCTTTCCATGAAAGATCATAGTCATTGAGATAGGAATTAATAGAAACGAAAATATCATGGCCTGTGGTTGTAGTCTCCAGCGGTCTACAGAACAGAAACTGTTCACTAATATCTTTTTCATCAATATATCTGATAAAACCAAGGAGTTGCGGTTTGTCACCAATATCGAGACTCTCATCTACTTGCAAAGGAAATGTTCTATAAGTTTTTATTTTCTCCGTGACTTGTTCGTTGATATTGCATGACATTTCAGATATCCTGCGGCTGATTGTGTTGTTGGACAGAGGAACTTTCGAACTTTGATTAGCTGCTCCTTCGCCAAGTATTGCTGAAACTGTAACTTGACATGCAGGGCCAATGATTTCCTCTCCAAGAGTATGAGGTTTCTTTATTTTAGCTATCAGTTCTACTACTTTAAATGAGGCTTCAAGAGCAGTATCAGCTATGGTCATTCTCTTTACCATTCGCACAGCTGTTTTCTTCTGCCCTTCTAATATATTATGTGAAAAACACATTACACTTTTCTGTGACACACTAGGATGCTTTGTTGTAAGATGCCGCTTCAGTTTGCTAGGTACCATGGCCTCGTTGCTAAGTGTTTCGCCACAAACTAAACACACAGGGATAGGGTTTTCCTCGTTGTTATTCCACTTAAATCCATACGCTAAGTAACTGTCCTGGTATGTTCTTTTCTTTCGTTTGTCTTCTTTATGTGGTGAATTCGACGGTCCGGGAGAAACTGCAAGATTTGGCTTCTTAAAGCAAGCAGTAGGAGCCGACTGTTCTCTTTCACTGTCCTGGCGTTTACGTTTAACAATGAACTTATCCATAGCTAAACAATGTGAATCAACGCGAGGAAGACAACTGAAAGCACCAAGCGGCGTACACTTTTATATATTCATGTCGAAGTCTCGGGAATGTTCGTGAGGAAGCGAGTAGTCTCGGGAATGTTCGGCAGGGTATAGCTGTAATGCCATCTGTGGGATACTAGTATAATGAATTATTGAAATGAATCGACCACAATTACCGTCTGCCGTGCATGAGAGTAATTGATTTGACTTATTTTATTTCTAGACCTTACAAGACTTAAGGCTTCAGAAGAAGGTATTTTTTTTTGTTTATCTCAGTATCTCGCGGCACCCCTTAGCCAATCACACGGCACCTTAGGGTGCTGGGGCACACCGGTTGGGAACCGTTGCTCTAAGGATTATGGTTAAAATATCTCACACGTTTAAGACATTTTATGCTAATTGAAGCTTTTGTCTTGAATTTTCTGGGAATAACCTCTGAAGTCCTGTTCATTTTGGATGAGTTTTGCATATCTGGTAAAGCATAAGAAATAGAGAACAAGTCACTACACAAAAAATATAGATTTCGTTAAAACACCCAACATATGTAAAATGCATTTTTTGTGGAATTAACTGTTTCCTAGATATGTAGGTAGAAGGTAAATTAGGATAAATACTATATAAGCGGACCCTCTGTATTCAGGATGGTTGATATGTGATTGAAATTTGGTTATCATTGGATGGCGAGGAGTAAAACAAAAGGAACAGAAATGACAAATTCCTGTTTGAGAAAAATTTAAGTATTTTTAAATTGAGAAAAATACCAAGAAATATCTCGGAAATGGTGAACTTCACAAAAGATGTATATGACAAAGTGTGAGTTTTAACGAGATATACATTTAGTTTAGTTAATAAGCTTTTGTGTTTCTCCTACGGTTTACCATTTATGCAAAGTCTTACAGAATGAGAAGGACTTTAGAGACCATTCCCAACAAATTCAAGACATACATTTTATTTGCGACATAAACATCTTTAATATACTATACTTTAATCATTTTTGAGAAAATAAAACTTTTCGAGAACTTTTCTATGTGAAAGATCTTTTGATAAGCCTCGTATCGATTTTTGGAAAATGCTGAACCTAAATATCAAGTTTGACACAAACTCATACACGTAGTTTTTTCTAAAAATGTCTTTTTTATTTCTCTAGCACATGTGTACATACAATGAACATGTAGCTATAGAGAGTATTATAATCCATTCAAAAATTCGATGTCGAAATTTCACCGACAGTATGTTTTGAGATCTCCTGAGTCAAAAAAAAAAGAAGGAAAAAATG
This sequence comes from Hymenopus coronatus, assembly GCA_030762935.1. NCBI lineage: Eukaryota > Metazoa > Arthropoda > Insecta > Mantodea > Hymenopodidae > Hymenopus > Hymenopus coronatus. Next base: position 64,154,605 of record CM060898.1, on the reverse strand, counting down.
TGTGTGTGTCAGTGTGTGTGTGTGTGCGTGTGTGTGCGTGTGTGTGTGTGTCTATGGACAGCAAAGTTCAAAAACGAAAGTTCAGTATCTTCCAAGAATGCGACACGAAGATTTTCAAGAAAATTCCCTCATCCCAAACTACCCTTTACATGGAAAAGTTTTGAAAATGTTTTTCTCAAAAGTGGTTTTAACGATTTTAATTAAAATGCCGTATACTAAACATGTAAAATGCATAGGTATCTTAAATTTTAAGGGAATAGCCTCTATGACCTCTTTATTTTGGATGAATTTTACATAACTGATAAACCTTAAGAGTTAGACCAAAAATTACTACACACAAAATGTAGATCTCATTAAAACACATACATATTTTCATATACATATACTCTTTTACTTATACAGTTTATTATTTTGAGATAATTCTTGTTATTGGTTCCAATTTTTAACTACGCTAACTCTTCTCAAACAGCAAGCCATCTTTCGTTTGTCTCTCGTTTTACTGTTGGCCATGCAAAGCGAATCGAATTTCTAGTGCCTCACATTGGGACCAGCTTTTATAAGAATTGACCATCACTTTAGCCTAGTGTATTCCCCTAATTCCCTTCTACTTACAAAGAAGCAAGCAATACGGCGGTTTCTGCTACTGTTTATCTCTACTAATATGACGTAGACGTAAGAATAATCTTTTTTTAAAATTTTTTATATGTGGAACAGCTGGAGAAAGTCATTTAGATAAAACACATCAACTCTTTTATTCAGAGATCCTCAAAAGACGCTTCCGGTGAAAGGTCCGTATCGAATTTTGGGGTGGAATACAATCAATATATTCTCTGTCTACTATGTAAAGTGTATATGCATGCTATTAAAACACATTTTATTTTAACTTGTTTCATTTTGTGTTAATTAATTACATTTTAGTTATTAGTTTATAAGTAATATCTATAAAATAATGATGTATGAGAAGAATTTAAAATTGGGAAATAAATTGTAAAGTTTGTAATATGCCTATGTCATGGTATAGGGAACTAAAGGGCCAGGATGTTGTATTATAGATTTTATTATATTTTTGTGCATATGTGCTAGAGAAGGTAATAAGATTTTGTAAGGTAGGTTTGTAGAAGAACAGAGAAAGTCATGTGAGTGTAATACATCTGCCATGTGGTCTTCCTTAATAGTGAAGTTTAAACATTATCGGCAGCTTATTAAAGACATTTAATTATGTGTATTTATTTTATGGCGCAACATCTTTTATTATCATACATGCCTTCTGAAGTATTAATGATCGAACAGAAGCTGAAGAAGGTAATAACAAATAAATACTAGCAATTATTGACCGGATACAAGCGCTATTAGCTGCGATTGCGTTCCTAAGCAAATTATACTGTAATTATTGCATACGGCCACCTAGGCGAGGGTGCAATTATTACCATTTTATAGCTTTAATACAGGTCAAAGGTGAAAGAAAGGAAGTTTACTCACATTATGAGCTTCTCGCATGAATTCAATTACCAGAATTTACTAACTGAAAGGTAATGTAAAAATCTGAGTGTTCCGTTCTCATGCTTTTCTCTAGCTGTACCACAAACAAACTTTCTTAGCAAAATATTATTCTTTTATCTACGTCATGTTAATCGAGATAAACATTACCAGAAATGATCTCCTTTTAAGTAGAAAGGAAATAAACGAATACGCTAGGTTAAAGCGATAGTGAAATCTTTTAAAAGCTATCTCAGAGTAAAACAATTCAAATTCGGTTCTCTTTTACACTCCCGGGAGGAAAACAAAAGAGGTGAAACGAAAGTTGATTTCCCGTCTGAGAAAAGTTTAAGAAGTTTACGATTGGAACAAATAACAAGAATATCTTGGAAACGGTTATCTCTACAAAAACAAGTGTATGTGATATGCGAGGGCCGTTTTTTTCAACCTCCAATAGGCTATAAATAAAAGACATTCATAGAAAACAATTATTTTATTACCAAAAGTTTTGTACACTTGTGGTTATTTTTCAACATTATCACCGAAAAGATTGAGACATTTATCGTACCTGTGCACAAGCTTTGCAATACCCGCTTCAAAAGATGTTGCCGCCAATGATTTCAAATGAGCTTTGATTTTGTTTTGAAGATCTTTGGACTTTACGACGTTTGCGGAGAGCCATTCAAAACAAACAAAGCTGACTTCAGGAATTCTGTTGACCCATGACACACACTGCTGGCACAACGCATCGGCTCCTTGAACAATTTCAATGAGATATTTTCGATCATCCGCAGTACAGTCCTGGCCTGGCATCCTGCGACTTTCACCTTTTCCCTGAACTGAAGACGTTGCTAGGAGGGCAGCACTTTCAAACCAACGAATATCTTCAAAACAACGTCAATGCTCATTTAAAAATCATTGGCGGCAGCATTTTTTGAAGCTGGTATTGCAAAGCTAGTGCACAGGTACCATAAATAACTCAATCTTTCCGGTGATTATGTTGAAAAGTAACCATAAGTGTACAAAACTTTTAGTAATACAATAATTGTTTTCTATGAACTTGTCTTTTATTTATAGCCTATCGGAGATTGAAAAAAAAAAATGTAGATTGTGTGTTTTAATGAGATGTATATTTTTGTGTAGTAAGGTTTTTCCTATCTGTTAAGGTTTGCGAGTTGTACAAAATTTATCCTAAATAAAGAGGCTTCAGAGACCTTTCCCAGAAAATTCAAGATATGCATTCAGTTTGTCATTAAAATGTCTTACATATAAGACATTTGAATCAAAATCGTTAGAGTTTTGAGAAAATCAAGTTTTAGAAAAGTGTTTGAGTAAAGAGTACTTGTGGGAAGGTAGATTTCACATTCCTGAAATATGCTGAAATTAAATATCAAGTTTGATATTTACCCGAGTAGAACTCTTTTCTTTAAATACTTTTTTTGGACTCAAGGGACTCCTAACATATTTCAGGTGAAATATTGACATCTAATTTCTGGATGGAATTCAATGGTACATTATTTACTTCCTATGTAAATAGAATGTGTAGAATAAGTAAAAATTATTTTATATCATAAAGTGGAAAAATTGCCTAAAACAGCGAATAATTATATTAATAACAGAATTTTTATTACACTGTCTTGAGAAATATTTTCGATCTTTAACTGTATTTTTCTAAGAGAAGATAGATTTTAAATACGAGAAAATAGTAAAAACATCTGAAAAATGACCTTAAAATTTGACATAGAGACTCATTCATACAGTGTTTTAAAATAGCGTCCGAAACACGTGTTACAGTCGCTCAAGGAAAATCGAACTTTGCAAGTGTGTACTAAAATATGGTGCATTTTTCCCAGAAAACATGTAAAATTCTACATTTCCGACAACAACCACATTAAAAGCACTTCTTTGTCTCCTTGAATCTTTCCATACAGTATTTGGTTTTACTTATTTAAGAATGTAGAATCTTAGGTGTATTTAAAGGAAATAATACTTTTGTGTGGTATGTTAGCAACCTCTTAAAATTGTATATAATATATTGTTTTGTGTGGAGAGAGAAATATATCCGATCTAAGCAGCAATCCAAATGTGAAAATGAGCTTATTGTTTAAGGAACTTCTTATTGGAATGGAAGTGGACTAAAGCTGAAGGAAAGAGTTTTAAGGAGAGTTCTTTCGATAGTTCCCACTAGTACTGACTACCGCTTACACAAGGTAGAGTAAATGTAATTCACCCAAAGCTTCTGTAAGATTTTACAGACAGTACACATTTGAAACTTATTCGGCATTGAAACTTATTTACTCAAATATTATCTAGTTTAGTTGAGCATTTTGTCACATATTTTTTCAGCTAATAGAAAATTAACGTCAGTGGTCCTACAAAGAGCGTTCAATAAATTCTCAGAAAAAGATAGGAAAACAAGTATTTTTGTTAGTTTTTTTTTTTTTTTTAATTTTTTTAACATAATCTCCTTTTAGCTCGATATACTTTTACCAGCGTTTCTCCAACTGTTTTGAGCCTTCCAAACAGTAGGATTTCGAAAGCTCCTCAAAATAGGCAACTGTTTGAGAGATGACCTCTTCGTTAAACGTGAATCGTTTTCCGCCGAGCCACTTTTTCAAGTTTGGAAATAAAAAACTCACTGGGGGCCAAACGATGCTACAATATATTCAAATAATTGTAGGAGAGTAAAGTAAATACTTTTACTTTACTAGAATCCTATATATATATATATATATATTAGTTCTAGAAAAGTAAAAGATTCTCTTCCCTCAAGACAATGCAAGAGTGCACACCTGCGCAGTTTCTATTGCGAAAAATTGTAGAATTAACATTCGAATTACAACATGCACATACTCACTGTGTTATTAGCTTCCGGGATCACAATTACATGAAGTTATCATGGATTACCAGAGAATAATAATAATAATAATAATAATAATAATCAAGCCATTAAAGTATTAACATTTACTGTCTTATTAAGTATTTACTTTACTCTCCTACAATTATTTGAATATATTGTAGCATCGTTTGGCCCCCAGTGAGTTTTTTATTTCCAATATATATATATATATATATATATATATATATATATATATATATATATATATATATTATGTCCCTTATGTAGGACTGACACACTCCCCTAGGACTTACAAGTGGATGCCTAGGGGTCAGAAGTCTGTCTGTGAGGCAACAACACCTAACCACAGAATGGAGAACCTTGAACGAGTGGTCGGCCCGTAGCCAAGTATGAGCGTGAGGATGATAGGAAAGGTGATCATGGAGCAATTGGGGAAAGAGTGGCGGGGGAAATCGGAGGACTCGGGGGAAAAGCCACAAAGACGCTGTTTCGTCTACAGATCCCACATGCGGGCGCTTGGGCGCTAGGTGGGAGGCGATTGGTCCCTCCAGTTGGCCACGACGCCGCATTACCTATCTTTTAACTATGTTTCTGGAAGTAGAAACCTGTGCTTATTATTTTCTTTTTGATTGAATAAAAAGCAAGCCTGATACACTTTATTCTGGTAATTTTCCAGTATTACACCCTCTAAACACGAAGTTATGTATCAGACGAATACATTTTGGAGTCACTTGTATGCTTGACGCGGAGTTTATGAATCATGCTGTAGTAAGCTTTCTTTCATTATGTTACAGGTTTCTGTCTCCACAGCACTTCCTGAACAAGAGCCATTAATTTATGGCAGGGTATCGCTTAGCAAAACAATGGACACCTTGTCCGGCAGAATATTAATGGTCCTCGGCCGGCTTACATTCGGGGAATGGCCACAATAATAATTATTACACTACTCACCCGAGATCGTGTCTTATCTTAACGCTCTATATTGTCAAGAGAAATTGGCTACCGTGTTGCTGCCAACCTCCACACGTTTAGAAATAATTAGCACCGGTCCCATGTGGGTCGTGTTGGCCCCACTGGATATTCAATAATAGTTGGACGCTGACCAAATTTCTATTATGAGGTGTGTTTTCTAGCATGCATGACAAAGTGGTTACACCTTCTTTGGGGTCCTAGAAGGGATCCCCTACCGCGCAAGTGGGATTTGTGAGCTAGCAAGAGGATTTGCTTCAGGCTTGACTCGTTATTCCTGACACCGCCCTCATACTGCCGTTCCACTCACGATTTTGCCATACGGCTCCCCATGTCGTCGTCCATGTGGCAACAATACTTGGAGATATTGCTTCTAAATTAGCAATAACAACTGATGATATAAATCACTGAAATTAGAATGTGTAAATCCTTCAAGTTTGTTTGAGCATAAAACCTAATGATAAATACTTTGTACGGTTTGTTTGTTCTTGGCTCTATGCATTCATCCTGTAAGCGTTTGCCTCCTCAATACCTCGTCAAAGGCAGAACAGGAAGCATTTCCAAATATCTGCGCAAGATCTTGGTGTAGAAAATCGTGGTCAAGTACACATTAACTGAAATGTTAGTTCTAGTTTCTTCTAAGCAGAAAGGAAATAAGGTTATACACTAGGCTAAAGCAATGGACAAATCTATTATGAACCTGGCCGCTATGTGAAACAATTGAAATTTGGTTCGCTTTGCACGGCCAGCAGTCAAATTAAAGAGAGACGAAAAGACCGTTAAATACACACTTGATATTTACATTTAGTATATTTCTAGGATGACACGAAGATATTCAAGAAAATCCCTCCACTACAAAACTACCCTTTATATGAAAATCATTTTGAAAATCTAGTATTTCTCAAAAATGGCTCAAATTACTTTGATTAATATGCTGTACTATATTAACGATATTTGTGTAACAAATAAAATACATTTTGAGTTTTCTGAGAATAGCCTCTGAAGAGCTCTTTTTCTGGATGAAATTTGCAGAATGTTGTAGGCTGTTAAACCGTAAGAGATAGACAAAAACGTACTACATAAAATTTTTACTCTAGTTAAAGTACATACTTTATGTAATATAAGTTTTTCTAGTAGAGTTCACCGTTTCGAGATATTCCTTGTTATTGGTTACAATTTTAAACTACCTAACTTTTCTCAAAGAGGAAACCTTCATTCGTATTATTTCTCTTGTTTTATTGCGGATCATGCAAAGCGAACCGAATCTTAATTGTTTTACACAGCGACCAGATTTTAAAATACCTGAATTTAGCGCAGCATACTCCCTTATTTCCCTTATACTTACAAGAAAGCAAGTAAGCTGACCACAGACACACACGGACTTTTTTCTAAAAGTGCTCTCAAAACATATATTTCCGGTGTAATCTAGACATCGAATTTTTGAATGGAATACCTTCTCTGGCTACTGTGTATTTTGCATTTACATACGTGCTAGAGACAGTAAAACAAAAAGAAGAAATCAGAAAACGTTTTCAATCTTAATGAAGAGATGCTTGTACACAGTCAGAGGAAGTGTGTCACTGGCCATCATTTACACTTGGTACTGAATATAATCACGATTTGCATAACGAGTAGTTTCCTACAATAGTTTCCTAGCAAAAGCGTTGGGGCTAGTATAGAGTAACGTAGGAAATGGATGGGAGCGATTATAAACCGAACCAGGGCGGTTTTTGCAGATATGCCCACGAGAAGGCAGGAGGGAGGAATCACCTGGTGGCGAAATCAGGAGTGACGACACAGCAATGACAGGTCCATTCATCTATCAGAACGAAGCTCCCCGACAGACAAACCGGGAACCTCGCCCTCATAGAGTCTAGCACCCCCAAGGGAACTCCTTACACCCCGATAATGAGGGATTGGTGAGAGTTACGTGAGCATATCTGCCATGCCGCACCGAGCATCAGCGTAGATACATCCAATCCTGAAGGAAGGAAGGTGAAGGATCTTTTTAACCTGATCGATTATATCGGATGCTGAAATGATGCTCAAATAATCTGGGGGTCCATGGAGCTTAAAGTTACTCGACATTTGTCTTCTCAGGATAAGAGAAAACTCTGAAAAAATCTTATCCAGGAAACTCACCCTAGCGAGATTCCAACTCGCGACCTGTTGAATGTGAGGCTGACAGACTACCACCTAGGGTTGCCAAGTTTTCTAACTGAAAATAAGGGAGATTTCATTAATGACACCTTGACACGGCCATCGTCTGTCATGTTTTTACTTGTTTTATAAAACCACAAACAAACAAAGCAGGTGTTGCTCTCTTCAATTCAAAGACGCAAGTGAACGAGACGCATGCTACCATTGCTACCAATAGCTAATTCAAATACTGCTGCAAACATTGGGAAAAAGGAACTAACACTTCGATATATCGCCTATTCCAAATATCCTTCTAAAACCCAGAATTTATGGCAGTGTATGAAATACGGGAGAAATAGTCCAAAATACGGAGCCGGGAGACGCAATAAAATAAGGCTGAAATACGAAAGACCTGGCAACCGTACTACCTCCACACTACCCAGACGAGTAAGATGAAGGATGAATTATATGGTAATGGATTTGAGATGGAGGTATAGAAAATTCGGGGGAATGAACATTCCCAGCATTCGCGTGCCGTCCCAGGAAAGCTCCGATAAAGCCTTAGAATCGGGAAGCTCGGCCACGGGGATCGAACCCGCGGGCCACAGACGAAACCGCCTGAGTCACCGATAGCATTTTTGAGTCTACTAAAGACAATTTAGCTGCACTATTAAAGCGCCAAAGGAATGGCCGAGATTAGGCAATTTCAGCCAATCGCGGCCATCTGACTGGAGCGATATTGTCGAAAAATCTTATCGCAGCTGATATTCGTTTCTTTGAAATCTTGTCACACTTGACATTCGTATGTTTAATCTCACATCTTGGACAAGGTGACAATCCAGGCAGCCAACCCTCAATTTTAATAACTGCCAGTATGTATTTAGTTAAAAAAAAATCTGATGTATTCCGTTCACATGGCTTTCTCTACATCGCTGTAACAAATTATCGTTAAAAAGCATATTCTTCTGTCTAGTTTATGATAATCGAGATAAACATTAGCATAAATTTTCTTAAGTTCTTGTTTTCTTGTAAGTAGAAGGAAAATAAGGGAATACATTAGGCTGAAACAATAGTCAAGTCTTTTAAAAGCTGATTGCCATGTGGTTGAAATCCGTTTCTATGCTGGGCCAGGTGTTTACAGCTTTCCATGTGAGAAAAGTTTAAGCAGGTATTTTAAATCGGAAATAAATAACAAGGAATATTCCAGAAATGGTCAATTCAACGAAAAAAAATACAAACAACGTATATTACATAAATTATGTGTTTCAACGTGATCTACATTTTTCGTGTAGTAAGTTTTTGTCTATCTCTTACGGTTTACCAATTATGCAAAATTCAGCAAAATTCGTTCAGAATAAAGAGATCTTCAGAGGTTATTCCCAGGAAATTCCAGATATATATTTTATTTGCCATATAAATATATCTAATATATGGTATTTTAATAAAAATCGTTAGGGCCGTTTTTAAAAGAAATCAACATTTTCGATATTTTTTCCGTGTAAAGGGTAGTTTGAGTTGGGGGAATTTTTATCAAAATCTTCGTGTCGCATCCCTGGAAGATGCTAAACTGAAATACCAGGTTTGGTATTTTACAGACCTTTCGTTTTTGAGTTATCGTGTTATCAGACACACGGACACACTGACACACGACACACGGACACCCACACATGCGGACCTTTTTCTGAAATTAGTTCTTTTGGATACAGGAGACCCTAAAACGTCTATTTTCGGTGAAATCTCTGTATCGAATTGCAATACCGTCTCTAAACACTATGTACATAGTACGTGTAGAGAAAGTAAAAAGAGGTGAAAATAATCATTATTTGTATTTCTTATGTATGAGATCAGTGTAATAACTTCAAATAAAATAATGTTAGTTTTCGTTTCATGTAACACTTATTAAAAGCTGATATAAAATAATTGTTCCCTATTTCTATTGTTGCTATCGATATTCGTACATTGAGTGTAGACAGGGTAGGCCATATCATAGTTCAGGAGGCAGTGAAGAAAGAAAGAAAAAAAAGGCATTCGGGAAATATGTAGACATGGTCGAATGCGTCATCTACCATTTGGGAGCAAATGTATTACAAGCATTACCTGATAAAATCTCCCTTCCTATATATTACAAATTATTAATAGTCTATTTCGCTGAATTGTTTTATTAAATACAATTCAAATTTTCACCTCTTAGGACAGTTCACACCCATCGCTTCGCTTCGGTCATAAATTATCGACAAGATGAAAACACTCGTGATATTACTTATAATTCACTTGTGGTTTTACGGCCGGACTAAATTTCAACATTGTATACTGACGTGAATAAAAATGATCCTAAAGAAACGCAGCAATTAATGTTGTTACCTTACACTCTGCCATTCTGAGCACCTGTTCCTCAAATATAATTACAGCCACGTGATTGGCAGAGCACTCACCTCAACCAAAATATGGCTGAATTACCCAAAGGTAACATTACAAACTAGTTAAAGCTATGCTTAATTGTATTTTTGTGCTGAAACGTGTTTTGGGTTTATTTGAGGCTAACCCCTTAGTTGGGCAAAAATTTTGTAATTTTTTTTTTTTAAGTTTTCCCCTTGGTTAGTCAGTCGTAGAGGAACAGTCGGTTAGTCTTGGAGAGGACGTTAAGTAATGATCGCTAATTTAAATTATAACACCCGATTTCCTCTTTTCTGGAATAAACTACATGTTCTTTTATAACTCGTATAAAAGATTTACATGAATAGCGGGTTTTACACACATCAATCACTGAAAAAATTATTCTTATGAAATACATCGACTATGCAAACAGAAAGTCAGCTTGATGCACATATGCACAGATACATCGACACATTCACACACATAAACTTAAGCTTCATACAACGCTCGCTTTTTTCCCAGCATTCCTTGCTTCTAAAAACCGAGCATCTATTCCTTTTAAACCGATTAACTTAACATTTACGTATTTATCTATCTATTCACTGTGCAACAACAATATTCACAAAAATACACAATCTATTCACATTATGAATTTTCACAAGACTGCTTATTCTAATTGGTTACTATCGAAATTATGTTACACTTTTGGAGCCACTTTGTCAGTGACGTCAATTCCTACCTTATACATAAATACATCATCCATTTTTTTAAGCTTAACGTCCTTTAACCTCATTGGTCATGTCGGACGATGAATAACATTGGTGAAATGATGCTCAAATGATCTCAGGGTCAATGGAGTTTGAAGTTGCTTGATGTTCGTCTGCTCGGGATAAGGGAAAACCCCGAATAAACCTTATCTGGATAACTCACTCTAAGCGAGATTCGAACTCGCGACCTTTTGAATGTGAGGCAGACAGGCTACCACCACACTACCCAGGTGGGCAAATCACCCATTGTTTGCGTGATGAAATAAAACATTTTACTATTACATAAAACAAAACTTTACCTTGGCTTATTAATATCGTCTCAAACATAACTATGCTAGTCATAACGAGAAAAACTAATATGTCAATAATGTAAACTAAAATATGTAGAAAGCGTGAAATTCATTTGATATAGACAGAGAATAGAATAACAGAAAGAAAAGAAACGTAGGGAAATAATATGCATGTGAATGAACATAATATAAAACCGTTGAAAGAAAGAAAAAGCGAATAAAACTAATTCTATAGTCAAACGTTGAGAGATTATATTATATACAAATTATAGGAAGAAAGCTAGTTTTGTAGTTTAAAATTTTAAGTAAGGTTCACCTCGTGCAAATTACGATCGGGAAACCATTAGCTGGCTTTCTTTAACAAAAACAAACAAACAAAAAGCAAAACTGGAAATTGAGAACGCAAATGATACAAATGGTGGGGAAAACAGCACAAACGTGAACTGAACTTCGCTCACATTTGTAAAGTCAGAAGAGGAGATCAAGCTAATGTCCGATATGTTGCAAAGTTTATATATAAATCTGAAGCGCTGATGGTTGTAAACTTTGTGTAAGATAGGCTCATAGTCTAGAAAATAGGCGGTGCCTAGGAGTTTTGTCTAGGCGCAGAGCTGCACGGAAGACGTGTAAGGATGAAACTTACTCCTTCAATTCCTCGCGATCTGTAAAGACGAAAATTTGTTTGTGGAATAATTTGCGAAACGCAAAGACACAATAATGTGTTAAAAGTTGCGGGATTCAAAAAGTTGTAAAAATCACGAGTGTGAGGGTAAAGGTTTGTCTATCAGCATTCTCAAGGTAAATGACCTGGAAAATGTTCATATAAGGAAACTGGCCCAAAGCCTTGTGGTTTAAATTATTCCGAGATAAATCGGGAATTGTTTGATCGGGAATTAACTAAATCAAGATATATAAATTAGCTCAAAGGGAAGTCGGAGAGGGAAAAGTATTTCAATTTGTAAGCTAAACTCGAATAAAGAGGGGATATCTGAAACAAGTGGTTTCCATTGTGTTTCCAGACGCAAAACCTGAGAGACCCAAATTCCAGGAAATCCATGCTTCTATTACAATTTTGAATTGTGTTTTAATACTTTTCGTGAGCTAGTCTGTTATTCGTTATAAATGTTACAATAAATTATTTATAATTTTAATACTATTAATTATGCTGTATTTTACTTTTTGCAGATTAAGTATGATTTATTTTTCGAAAGAAGTCTAATTCCTACTTAATTCTGAAGGGCAACATTCCTTTACCTCCGAAACGTTCCTTCACCAGTGTTACTCCTATTTTACAGCCAATTAGTTAATTTCCTGTAGCTCCTAAGTGGAGCATATGGCATCTTTGCGATGTTTCCATGACCGGATTTGAATCTAGTTCGGAGTTTGCCGCTAGGCGCCACGGTGACGAGGGATTAGCTCTTCACCCACAGATGGCATTGTGGGACGAAATCACGACTTGCCGATCGGAAAATGTAGGAATTTTGCCCAGGAACCTTCTTCTTTCAAGGTAACGGGTTCTTTTACGTGCAAATACACATTACATGGCTTTACTTTCCTTCCGAAGAAAGCCATGCTAAGAATTTTTGCGTCCGAAAAAAACCATCACCCTCTGCGAGGTTAGAACCTATAATATTGGGTTTTATTGCTATATATTTTTTTTAATTTTATGGATTATATGAGAGGATTATGTCATTTTAATTTAGGTTAATTTTTTTTAGTTTGTAAAAGTACAGGGGTTTATACAGAAATATTAGCTGAATGATCTTCAAAATCTAAATATGCATTATTGGGAGGACTGTGTATATGGTAACCTCTACACAACGGAGGGCGACCTATTTTACACCGACGCACCCAAAAATCCCATATCAGTGCAAAAATAAAATATATTGTAGGGTACCCGTTGATGATGTTGGATAAATGAGATATTTAATGCTAATTCCGTGCTAATTCTAATGCTGCTTAGTCAAATTGTGTCAACATTTATGACATCTCATCCAATATCGGTTGCTCAAACTGATGCTACATCACCTTTTGTTTCATGAAATGTCTAATTTTCTCCATTGGGTAGCTTAGAATACTGTAACAAATACTCTCTTTTCTCCAGTGAACACCTCTTTATTTCTTCCATTTTTTACAAATAAAACCTGTTCACAGATGAATATATTTCTTCAATACTTTCTCAACAATTCTGCCGTTTCGTTCATTTCCTTTCAACATACGTTGAGGCAGCTGCTATTGCACGCTCTGAATTTGCCGTCGAAACACCCACCTGTTGCACGCTACACATTCCCAGTTGAAACTGAACTGTAGGCCGAAACGTAATAAAGTACTGCACACAATACATACTGTAGCCTCCGCTCCCTGTCTCTGTAATGTAGTAATTACCGAGCGGGATGGTTCAGGCAGTAACGTCTGTGACCCGCATTCGATATGTCCGGGGTTCACTCCCGTCGACCACCCTCTCTGCCCATGAGTTTCTCCTGGTTTCCCTAGGTCAGCAGTTCTATGCTGGAATGGTTCATCTTCTGGCACGAATTTCCAGTCCGCGTTTCCTCTACCTATGACTTCTTTCTATGATTCAGAGCTGAAGGACCACATGATGGTGTTCTACGTGTTGCGGCTGGGCGATGACTGGACGCCCTGTAAAGGTTTCTTCCAGGTTTCATTATGGCACTACTCCGTCAAGACCCTCTTTTGGGAGCTTTTGGGCGGGCGTCCTCTCAAGGGATCTCCGAAGACTTGGCTAATACTTGGCCCGGGTGGCGACGTATACGTTCAATCTGAAAACATTAGGGACTCTATCCATGCTTTTGACCATCGTCATCTGGACTTGGATATACTTCAGATCTCATCTCTCCTCCCTCCCAGGGATCATGTAGCTTGCAAAGTGCCACAATGGCCTACATACGGTGCTCTGCCCAGTGATGGAGGGCCCCATTCGCGATAATCCTAAACTTAATATAGGCATGTTGTATAGGAACAGATGCACATCTATTGCTTCATGCTAAATACAGCAGAATTCTTGTTGATCTGTCAGACTTCAAATCAAGAATACGCTATCTACCAGGTAGATAGATGTAGGGCAATCACAATTGCTGCCTATTTTAATTTTGCTTTTGTTTTGGACTAAAGGTGAACTTGGGGTTATGGCATTAAATATGCAATCCGATATTTTCCTTAGCGGTTAAAGAAACCCAAGAACAAATCCAAACCAAATTTGTCGGTCCATGGGATTTGAACCCAGATCTCCCAAATGTGAACCACATATACTGCCTAAATCATCACCCCGCTCGGTTTGATTCTGTGATGTTGCAGTTGCCAACTTGTGATGTCAAGGTATTTCCCACCACAAACCTCAGCATTCAGTCACACAGTTTGAACATCGAATCCACAATATTTACCACTTTAATAATGTATTTAAATGGTATGACATTTGGTGTGCCAACCTGTAGGGTGCATGAAAGAAGTAAACTTTTCCAAGCGAGATAAAATGGCATTATCGAGATACCAAATATTATATTCCATGTCTCAATAAAGTTATCTAAAGTTAGAAGGTTTATTTAAAGTGTATAGGCTTCGGGACAAGTTGCATGTTGTCGGAACATTGCAGTTATGTTCGTATGGAGGTTTTGTGACGTGGCACACGTTAGGTAGGGGTGGTATAGTCGTGTCATCTTACAAACCAGTTGTAATGAGGGGAACGTTCGTTTACATTGACAGCGCCTTCATCTTTGCAGATTACTATGATAAAATAATTAGTACCAAATTCGTTAGACAATGACTAATATCTGAAGAATTAAAGACATTTCTAGTATACACCAAAATTACATTTGTAGATCTATCTAAAACAACAATGCTTGAGTTTGCAAATCTGTAAATGTTCGAAGCGCTTTGCATAGTAGACTAATTGCTATAGACAGTAAGCAGGTTGGTTACTACAAAAGTAAAAACAAAATTCGAAAATGTTGAGTATAAAAATCTTAGATATGCAACTATGTTGTTATAAGGGACGTAATTTGGGCAGTGAACAAAAATAAACATTGATGATCCCATACTTTCGATTGGCACCAGTCACGGCATGTGACATTGGGAATAATTGCTAATAGAAAGCGTTTTGCACGTCATACACTAACAAAATGAATGTTTTATGTTATGGTATTAATCTTGTTCTAATTATGTTTGTATAACTACAAAGATAAAATTATTTATTTATTTTAAGGCGAGTGGAAACTTTGTGTTATTTTAGTGAAATTTATGCTTGGGTAGCGCCGTGGTTAGACAGCTCGCCTCCCATCTAAGCGGCTCGGGTTCGGTCCCAAGCGCCAGCATATAGGATTGGTGGTGGACGAAGCGGCATCTGGGCGGGTTTTCTCCAGGTCGTCCTGGTTTTCCCCGCCATTCGTTTCACCTTTTGCTTCATTGTCATCTTTCCCATCATCCATTTCGCTTGCGTTTCATATCATCCACTTCCTCACGCTCTCGCCTGGGTACTGACCGACCACTCGTTCCATTCTGTGGTTTCGTGACGTTGGCTCCTCGACGGGCTACTGTTCCTAAACATTCACTTGTAAGTCCAAGCGGATGTCAGTCCCATAATACGGGTAGTGTAAGCCGACTACGAACGAAATTTATGCTAACATAGTAAATATCATTGTGTTACATTTACCTTTGTGAAAATAACAAATGCCTTAAGAAACAGCGGGAAAATAAATTCAAGGACTCTATCAGCATTAGCTAGCGACTTCAGCCGGATTGTACCGGTGTGCTTCCCTCCTCTTCCTTATCTTCTCTACTGTAAAAGAAAAACAAAAACATGAAGAGCAAACGAGTACAGTACGACCTAATGTTGTTTGCAAACGAACACGGAGCTTAGTTATGTATATACATGTAGTAAAATGAAAAAAAAATACACCTGTACATTAGGTTACCAACACTGAATGGAGGAAATTCAACTTTATACCGTAAAAGTACTAGGTAGTCCACTTAGTGCGCTAAAAGATTTGCATAACTCAACGGAGCTATTTAAGGTTAAAGCTGGTAGGTGAGGAACTATTTTAGGCGACCTTCCTTTTACTCTTCTTGCTTATCACCGGAGATGGTGAGTGGGCTGCGCTCATTGATACTGTTAAAGCTAAGTTCGGTTCGGTCACGCTAGTTTCGCACTGGTTTTTACTTAAAAAGCCCAGCTGAATTCTGCAACTCTTTTTAACGCCCGAAGGGGTATCTGATAAAAGGCTATTGGGCCACCTGGTGTAAACGGGAAAAACGCTATCTTCGAAAAAATATAACTAGGGCAATCCCCGTTAGTTCTGACCGTACTTTTACCATCCTTTTGTTAATGTAGTGGAAATCAACAGGCGTTTGAAACTAAATTACAACATTAATAAAATCTGATGTCCTTCACATGACTTTCTCTACACCTCTGTTACAAATTATTATTGTAAAGCCTATTCCTCCATCTAATTCACGCTGATCGAGTTAAATATTATCAGAAATGAACTTATTACTTACTTCCTTGTAAGTAGAAGGGAAATAAGGGAGTACACTAGGTTATTCCGAAAATTCAAAGTATACATTTTATTTGTCAGGTACAATTTTTCATTATTTTCATTTTAATCAAAATCGTTAGCCATTTTTTAGAAAATAAATTTTTTTGAACATTTTTCCATATAAAGGGTAGTTTGGGGTTGAGAGATATTCCTCAAAATCTTCGTGTCGCATCCTTGGAAGATACTAAACTTAAATACCAGTTTGGTATTTAAGGTCTTTTCATTTATGAGATATGTTGTCCACAGTCATACATGAACGTTTTTCTAAAATGCTTTTTGGGGGCTTAGGGGACTTCAAAACATATATTTCCGATGAAATCTCTACTTAGAATTTTTGGATGGAATACAATACCTTTTAGCTACTATGTACATTGCATATACGTACATGCGTGGCGTTTTACAGCTTTAATGGAATTTGGCATTTTTGTAGAATGTTAATTATTGTGGAATACGAAATCTCAAAGGGTGCCGCTTCTTTTCGCTCCTCTTTATGGGTGTATAAGTGGAGCGGACAGAGAGATATCGAAGGTCAGATTAAGAGATAGATGGAATTAGATAAGATTAGATATAGCGAAGATATTTTCCACCCCTGGGACAGAAGGCAGTGTTAATAACAATGTATATCGGAACGGGCTGGGTAATGAGGCACTTTAAATGGATGTGGCAAAGCGCAGAGTGCACGCTTTTAATGCGACGTTCGCTCAGTCTTTCGTTACGGAGCAATCATCTTGCCAATTTAATTTATAGCAGCGAGCCTTCCTCCAGCCCAGAGAACCAGCAAGCCAGCCAGTCTAATTGATGAGCAAGGTGGCATTTCGCGGACGTACACTAATTATAACGCGGGCTACTTCGGGTGGGTGACACGTGTTCCTCCTGTGCTTTCCACCATTCCATGCAAATAACAACTAACTGCTTCCTCACAAAATAACATTTTCATACCCTCTTTCACGATATTCTGCTCAGTGTAAGAGAATGGAAACCAGATCGAATTGTTATTTTATATTTAACTACTCAGACGGCGCCGTGGCCGAGTGGTTAGACCCCTCGCTTCTGCTAAGGCAGAGGTCACCAACTGGTTACCAATTAGCTCAATGCTCCTGCGTATTGTCGCTGTGCACTGCAAAGCATGAACCGACATTTCCTTCAGTACTGTGGTAGTATTACAAATCTTTCGTTCGAAATACGTAGGTAATCCACGTTTCATAGGTTACTAAACCTATAATTCATGGTTGATAGAACAATTGCTCTATTAAGTATCTTGTATTAGCATTTATACTTCGGAATTTAAATATTCATATTTTCATAGATTTAGTGGCAATTGGTAGTGCATCACATAACATTGCCGACATAACAATTATTATAGCATTAACATAATAAAACTAGTTGGCTAGTTTGGATTGGTTTGGTTGGGTTTTGTTTGATTTGGTTAGGTTTGGTTGGTTTTGGGTAGGCCTGGATTGGGTTGGGTGTTTAGTTGATACATTCTGGAGGAGGTTCCACACTGCGGCCTCCATGGACTTATTGTACAGTCAGCGCCAAAAAAATTGTCGGCAGATCTTGTATCGTTTTCTGGGGTCCTTTGAGACGTGCCCTGCATTAGCCGATAAGGTATGGCTACCAGTCCTGATAAGAGGTCGTATGACAAACTGAATGCACTCACTCTACCTCCTTCTATGTTAGCCAATACGATTGAGAGCGTAAACTGTTACGTTTTTACCCCATGTTGTAGCCTTTGTTGGGGTTATTGATGTAACTATTTAGCATATCCTTGCACCGAGGCCTAAAGCACCCAACCATGTCTTCGCAAGGCCGCGTACAACGATAAATAATGTGAGGTAGACGACAGGTGCAGTGAGGTTTTCTTTGATGCTCTATGTACGTCAGATCCCAGGAGGATAAGATCAGAGTATCCAACGAGCGGCCGAAACCCAACGCGGATAAAGAGCCACCGAGTGGGTCCCTTACATAGTCCAAACAGTTCTTAATCTCAACGCGGAGAGCGCTAGGAGTCCGCACCTGGGCCTGACTGAACTCCCCAAAACCTACTGACGATTCCAGCGACACCCTGTCTCTGTGAGCCGTATTTTCAAAGCGAATTCACCGCCACTGAAGGGCGTCGCCACCGAAATCTCACGGAAATCCCAGGCGCTGGCTGGAAGTCCTGGGGGAGGGGGTAAGTCCTCTATTCGACGAAGGTAAATAGGGAAAGAAGAAGAGTTACTATTGCATTAAGCGTCGATTAAAGAATGAAATATTTCAACCAAACGGGTAGAAGGTTGTTAAGATACGGAATCGTGAACGGAGGTCTGTGGTCCAAATTTAGATAGGACCGTGCTCCTTGATGTTTTTTTTTTATTTTTAATAGGTTTTCCATAACTGGCATATACCGATGAAGTATCCTAAACTTAGGCTTGGAACGTTTCCTTACTAAATCAATTCCTTTCCAAATGGCATTCGAGCCGAACATGGTTGGAATCCGACCGCCCTCTGTTCGATGGTTTTCTCCGGTGTTCAGGTGAATGCTGGAGGTAGCTTATCTCATCTCCCGAATTTCTTGCCCCTCCAGGACCTTTCATTTATTATTTCATTCCTCTTTCATCCTATTGATATATTTAATGGTTGGAAATGTGAGGATGGTGATTTCGTGCAGCATGGCAGAGGCACTTTATCCATCCCTTGGTCTTCGCCTGGTTGTTGGGATATACGAGACCTACTGACCATCCCCAATTGGGGCGATAGACCCTCTAGGTGTGGCGGCGATCTCCGGTCTGCCTGTTCTACCGAGGAGTCTCAATCAATAAACTGTAGCGACCATCACTTGTGTACATAATTCCTGGTTTCGATCTCCTAGTATCTCCCAAACCTCATCCTTCCCTCCCAGGGCGCCCCTTCAGGTACATAGGTACAATATCCTCCCTGGATCGGTACCCAGTTCACTCCGAAAACGCCCTATCTCTATTACTTCGTGCGTCATAAGTTCCATCCCCTAATGTAGCGGGGTTAAACACTTAAAACAAAGAAACAAACCTTGGAAATAAAGCGTGTGTTACGTTCTCATGGTTTTCTCACCCAATTAGTTTATTTTTAAGTCTTCTGCAGTCCATTCTTATAAAAGATAATTACTTTTTCCGTCTACTTTCTGTTAATTGGGGAGAGCGTTTACAAAAATAGTTTTATTAGATGTTTTTGCTGGCTTATCTTAATCGCCAGATGAATATCAAATTGTTCCTGTTACACATGGCTTGTGTGAACAAAAAAATTAACAGAACATTACCTAATAGTTGGCTAAACTATGAAGCCCGAGACTTAAAGTAGTTACGACATTGTAAATCGCCATTTGGGATATGTCATCTCAAAGTAATTTGAGATCACCTTGTGGTTTACCAGGAAACATGCGAGTCAGTTGAGGAATTTAATGTCTCACCGACATGTTGGCATCATAGTTCAGTGGTTAGAGCAACTGGCCAGAAACCTGTAGATCCGTAGTTCAAATCCCGGCTATGGCATTGAGTTTTTCAGTTTGACTCTACCTATCCAACTTTTGTCCTACTCACTGCTTGTGTGAGAAAAACAAATTAAATTAATATTACAGAGGTAGTCTACCACTTGACCATTACTGCTGTGCTCTGGTGGTTAGTATAGTATATAGTAGAATCCTCTTTACTGCTCGGGGAAGCAAAGGATCTTAATGAAGGCACGTCATCGATATCTACTTTCCACCAACGAATTTATCCCATTTCAACTGTTTCCTGCCTTCAGCTTGCACTGTGTTACACCAAGTCATCCTAAGTCTGCCTCTTCGTATGCTTGAACCTTGAGATTCCATTCAAAGTTTTTTTTTCTTCTTTTTTTTAATATTATCACTTTCCCTTCTTAGTATGTGACCAATCTAAACTTTTTTCTTTGCTGATTTTTTTCTGATCGCTTTATTCCACAGATATCTCCCGAGGACATCAAAGTACCATAATATTTCTCAGACATCTGTGAATAAAAATCTTGCAATTTCTTTTTTATTTCTTTTGTCGCTTTCTATGTTTCAAGCTCCTACAACAGTATGAATTTTACATTTGTGTTGAATAATCTGAGCATGGGTTTGAGGAAATTTGTTTATATCTCCAAATATATTTAAATTTATAAAATCCAGAGATTCTGGATTAGAATTTCGCTTGGCTGGAAACATTTTTTTGAACAGAATATATAGATTATGCATATATGAATTATAGTATGAAATTCATTTAGTATTTAAATGAAAACCAAAAATACAAACATAACGATAAGCGAACTGTAAATGCTGAATGTGAAACTTCGACTTTCTCTTCACATACTATGTAGTACTGTATAGAGAAAATATTGTATTTCTCCCAAAATTTCAATGTAAAGATTTCACCGGAAATATATGATTTGAAAGCCCCTGAATCCCAAAAATACATTTTAGAAAAAAGCCAGTGTGTGTGTGAGTGCGTGTGTCTGTGTGTTTGTGAACAGTATAACTCAAAAACGAAAAGTTCGTTAAATGCCACATTTGTTATTTTATTTTAGTATCTTCTAAGAATGCGACTCAAAGCTTTTCAGAAAATTTTTCACCTCAAACTGTTCTTTACACGGGAAAAATGTCGAAACTTTTATTTACTCAAAAATGTTCTAACGATTTTGATTAAAATATTATATAAATAAAATGTATATCTTGAAATTTTTTGGAATAGCCTCTGAAGACCTCTTTATTCTGGATGAATTTTGCTGAATTTTGTATAACTGGTAAAGTGTAAGAGATAAAATAAAAACTTCAAAAACAAACATTTATATCTCGTTAAAACACATATTTAATGTCATAGAGGTACGTTTTTCTTGTAGAATTTATGCTTTTTAGATATGATTGCAATTGGTTTCAGTTTTAAACTACCTAACTTTTCTCAAACAGGACTATGCAAAGTCTTAAAAAGTTTTAAAACACTTGACTATCGCTTTAGCATAATGTACTCCCTCATTTCCCTTCTACTTACAATGAAGCAAGTAATAATACCAATTCTGTTAATGTTTTTATCTGCTAATGTTTGTATTTGGAACAGCTAGAGAAAAACTTAAAGCCTTGTTCTTTTTGATTGGCATAGATGGATTTATTTAGTATTGAATGAAACAGTTAATTAAAAATTTAAATCACAACCGTCGAGCAATGCTTTAAATTGCAGTTTATTTTAACCTTTGCTGTAAATTTAGACATATTTATGTACAATATTAAACTTATGAAAAATATTAAATGTAGAAATCAATAAAACAGAAAATGCACAGGGTGCAGAAGTGGTGGTGGTAGTATTGTGCCGGAGGGGTTTCCACACCTCAGTCATTGATTAGCTTTTTGAACGTTAGACCTCAGACGGGTAGAATGAAATGAGAGCAATTTAAGTGGGAAACCTTAACCAGACAGCGGGAGGGAGCCACTGTGGAGGGTCCCTAACAGTTCCCAATTGGTTTATCTCTACGCGAGGAGACCTAGGAGCCCACGCTTCAGGTCTGACTAAACGCCACTGAGTCTACCGACAACCCCCAACGCAGTCTCGCTGAGTTTCTAAAGCGCAGTCACCTCCAGGAACGGACGCCACCATCGCATTCCTCGTTACACTAACAACTCTGAAAGAGAAGTGAAAAGCGGTGAAAAGTTTCATACCGTTACAACTTATTGGAGTAACGAGGCTGTTTAAATGGAAGTGGCGGACAATGCATTCCTATATATAGAGCACCTTCCTGATGTCATACTTTTATTTATAAAATAGGAACATTTGGTTTAGTGTAGTGTACTTGTTTCGTTTTGATTGAAGCATTGTATAAATAATTCTATAACCCGATAATTGTTTGTCATTGGCTGAAAAGAAATGTGATAATTTGATTCAGTTTCTCCTGGACTTGTTCTATTTTTATTAAAAACCTACTTGAAACTCAATTTTCTGCTGTTTTGATTTCGTCGAAAATGGTTGGTATTCACTAACTTTGTAACGAAAACATCATAGATTGTCTTTTCAGTGGCAGATTTCTCTTTCTTTGAATGAAATCTTCACATGTTTTATTGGGGCACATTTCTTATATTTTAAATACCTATATATGTATACTTAATGTTCTGCATTACTTCATATGAAAATCTGCTACACACTTTCAAAAGAAAGGTACAGTTTATCCATTTTAGTGCAAATTACCATACAAATACAATGCTATTTATTTTAAACCATATGTTAGTTACTTTCTCCTTTTTTCCCTTTAGAATACCCTTTTCTATGATTATACTTTCTTGCGCAAATGACTCGTTTTCCCGTTTTGAAAATGGCCACATTAAATTTTAGAATGATTAAAATTTCTTCTAGGTGCTGCAATGATATTTTTTCATGTTGTGATCTTCTTTATTTATTTTATGCTCACCATTCCTAAATATACTAATTATATGCCTGGTAACTTCACTTTTATGGACTTCATTAGAATGCTCAAGTGCAGGTATCCACCAATTATAAGATCCACATGTAAGAATCAACATTTTTACATCTTCGCATGCCTCTTGACGCTACTCAGCAACAACTGTTGAAAGCGTAAGTATCGATCATTCTCGTATGTTTAATCGAAGAACAATTATCACGAGTTTATAAAAAAGTCGGACGGGCGTGACAGTAAGATGGATCTGACTAATAACTTATTGCCACAAAATCAAGAAACATGTACAAACAATTCTATACATAATTCATGGATTGGAGAAAATATATAATTTCAATTTAAGTAATTGTGTTTCTGAATATTTCAAATAATTGTCGCAAAACTTATACATATGGTCGAACAAAAAAATTGACTATTATGGCAATTAAAATGCTTGTATGAAAGCATGTTAATTGCCTCTCGCTAATAACCTCGCTCCTCTCGATTCATAAACAATCTCACGTCTTAATTACCTACTACCATTATACTCTAATTGTATAATATACTATTAAAGTAATTTTGATAAATTTTAATCAAAATAGTGTAAACCTAACAAAATAATTCTGTTGTCCTTAAAAACGTATTTCATGCATATATATCCTGTAGAAATGCCTGATATCCTAAGTAGTTTTTGAGGTAATAGGTTGCGAGTCTAACTCGTTTAACATTAAGGGTATAGAACATTTAGTCTTCCTTTAAATTCACTATCGTATGCTAATGTATTAAGTAAATTAAGTAACTGTACCAGTGGGTTTGTTTTTCTTATTCTTTTTGGTCTTGGGAGTCGGGTTTATCGGAAAATACGTTTCTTATAGAAAAAAATATAATTTATTTTTCCAGTGTTGAGGTTGGTGCCAGACTAGTACACCTACTTGGCTCACGTGCGAGTGTTTAGCGGTGAATTGGCCAACGGAATTAGTGATAGCAGACGCCTACATTTACCGCGTCTGGGTCGTGTTGATTTGAATATAACGCGCATTAACTCCTTTAGTAGTAAAAGGAAACCTGTGTGTGAAGTTTGGATGTTTCAGGTTAAGTAACGGTCACACAGAAGCAATTTATGTGTCTATGTTGCTGGCGCAGTGTCAAAAGACTTTCTGCAAATCCTCGCATTCGGTGAAACCGGTTTGTCATTATTAAACATATCTATCACATAAACATTGGTGCAGGTTACATGTAAAAATCGTGTCGAACATAAAACGGCTTTTAAATTAGCTGACTTTGGCCCGTCAGAAAGTACAACTGTAATGTTTTCTTATTATGATCAGACATGCAAAGTTTGCTGCTTTTATGGCTGCTTTGGATTGATCTTGAAACTGGATAGCAAGAAAGCCAGGTTTTTAATATTGCGAAAATTATGTCAAACATGCTGTCAGTGAAGAGAAATAAGTTGGTTCTGTTGGCAAAAATTAATGCACTTAAAGGGATCATAATAACAAAAAATGATTGAACGCAGGCTCTTGTAAGAAAAAACAGCTCCTAGTCAATACTCTTGCAGAGTAAGGGAATACTAACGTTAATGCCGATCCCGGTGGCCGCGCTCGCTAAAAGTGTCTTGCTTTGGCGCTTCGTGGTGTACAGGATCGTGGGTTCAAGTCCCACCTTTGGCATGGGTGTTTCTGTGTTTGTAAATGTGTCTATGTTTGTGAATGTGTATGTAAAAGGAAAACGTTAAGAATAAAAAGGTCTACTAAGGAAATATAGGAAACTGGAAAAAAATGGAGAAAAAAAAGGATACAGCGCCGGAGTCCTGACAATTTGTAAAAAAAAAAAAAAAAAAAAAAAAAAAAATGTAAGTCAAAAGGTGATGTGTTCCATTCACACACAATAAACTTTCTTTACAAAAGATTATTCTTTTATATACCTCTTACTAATCAAGTTAAACATAGCCAGAATTGGACTTATTATTTGCTTCCTTGGTCGTCTTCTTAGTGCGGTGGTAGCGCGGCTGCTTCCTTGGAGACCTGGGTTCAATTCCCGGTACCAGCATGGAGAACTTCCCCCCTCTGGGAGACCTGATTGGGGGTGCACTCAGCCTCGTGAGGTCCCTGGGGGGGGGCCAATTGAGGAGCAACTTGATTGAGAAGTAACGGCTCCAGATCGAGAAGACCGGGAAGGACTCGAGGCGCTGATCACATATCACTCTTTAGCACTGCACCCCATTCATGACGCCTTCGGGCCGAGATGGGAGATGCAGCGGCCGGGCGGTAGGCTAAGGTCCCTTGTGGACTGTCGTGCCATGGAATTTCTTTTACTTGCTTCCTATTAGATTAGAATGGAAATAAGGGAATACACTAAGCTAAAGCAACAGGCAAATATTTTAAAAGATGGTCGCTAAGTGAAACAGCTTGCGTGCTAGGAGTAAACAAAACAGAGAAATATGTCTCCCTTTTACGAAAACTTTTGATACCTTAAAACTGAAACCAATAACAAGGAATATTTCGAAAACGGTTAAATCTACAAGAAAAATGTGACATATATTATGTGTTTTAACGATAACTGCATGTTTTGTGCAGTAAATTTTTATCTATCTTTTGCGGTTTAAACATTATGCAAAAGTCTGCAAAACTCAACCGGAATAAAGAGTTTTTCAGAGGCTATTCCCAGAAAATTCAAAATATGTATTTTATATGTGATGTGAATATATTTAATATACGATATTTTAATCATAATTGTTGGTGCTGCCATTTTTTATAAAACCAAACTTTTTGAAAAAGTTCCATGTAAAGGGTAGTTGAAGGTAGGAGGATTGTTTTTGAAAATCTTCGTGTCGCATCCTTGAAAAATACTAAACTTAAATGCCAAGTTTAGTATGCAACCGAATTTTCATTTTTGAGCTATGCTGCCCATACACACAGACCTTTTTCTAAAAAGGCTTTTGTGGTCTCAAGGGATCTCAAAATATATATGTACGCCGAAATATCGAGATCGATTTTTTTTTGTGGAAAACAATACCGTATTGTATATACGGACTAGAGAAAGTAAAACTTACAACGGTTTCAGTTACTCAATTCCAAAATATGGAGGATTAAGATTAATTAATGACGGAACCCCCAGGACTCTGGGGCAGAGCACTTGTGGCCCTTTGCCAATTTCGAGAGCCTAGGGAGGGATGAGGGGGAAAGGACGATTAGATCCGGTTGACGACGGCTGCAAGCATCTTATCGGTTACAATTGGAACGCTTCCGACGCCGCCTTGGGACGAGCCTGAAACCGGAAGCCGAATCGTGACCGGGTGTTCTCGACGATGACGCCAGGATAATCGTTTACAAGGCGCAAACCACCATCCAGCCGCAACCCAACGAACATCGTCGCCAGATTCTTCAACCCTGAAACAGATGATTAGGAAATGCTGAGAACAGGAAATGGTGCATCAGAAAATTCAAGGGATAAATTGAACCAACCAAGAATTCGCCTGGCGACCGGGGTTCGATCCCAAGCAGCAGCATCTGGTATTTGTGGTAAACAAAGCGGCGCAGGAGCGGATTTTCTCGGATTCTCCAATTTCCCCAGCCATCGTAATCCACCGGTGTCCCACCATTCTATGTATCATCAGTGTCATCGCCTGCGGTGCCAAGCGGGCGTTAAACACTACGTCAGTAATGCTCGTTTCCTGAGATATGAAGAATTAATTTCTCATAGCCTCATAAAATGCTAAATTTACTGCCATGTAAAGGCATGTTTCAGATATTTTCATGAAACTTCGCGTCATAATAAGTTAATAAAATCTGTTGTTTTCTATTCAGGTCTATTGAAATTCGGTTCTCTTTCCATGGGCAAGAGCAAAAACGGATGAGGACTTCCCGTTTGAAACTGATAACAGGGGGCATCTTGGAAATAGCTCAGCAAAAATAAATAAATAAATAAATAAAATAAAATAAATGTATATGATATAAATTGTGTCCCCAACGACTGCCCTACATTTGGCAAAAGGTCAGGAACTTTGCGTGTGACTACATTGAAGGAATGTAATGCAATTATACTTGTGAGTTCAATAAATATTGTGTTCTATCAATATTGCCACTACTTTATTTACAGCCCTCGTATTTCAAATGGGAAGTCCTATTTTATATTTTTTATTTTGGTCAAGCAAAGAGAATGGAATTTCAATTCCATGATATAGCAATGTCTTTCAGCTTACTGTATTTCCTTATTTACCTTGATACAAGGAAATAATATAGTAATATAACCACTTCTGGTAATATTTATCTTGATAGGCGTGAAGTAGATGGAAGACATTTTTTGATAGTGTTTAACGCCCGCTTTTAACACTTGTGGCACCGCAGGCGATGACACAGGTGATACATGGAATGAGGATAGAGCACCGGTGGAATGCGATAGTGGAGGAACCCGGAGAAAACCCGCCCCTGTGCCGTTTTGTCCACCACAAATCTCACATGCGGTCGCTTGGGGTCGAACCCGGGCCCATTAGGTTTGAGGCGAGTGATCTAACCACTCGATCATGGCGCGGCCGAAGTAGATAGAAAAATAAACTTTTGTGAGAATAGTTTGTTGCAGCATAAGTTATGTTATGTACAGATGTATCTGCTCTTTCTTTTACGTTTCTTGTTCAACGCCAATGTCTCGCTTACGTATAGTAATATAGGAATACTTATTGTCTTATAACATGCACTTTGAGTTTCGCTTCTAGTTTTCCTTCTAAGGGTTCCCTTTATTTATTTGTTATTGTCCTATCTATACCCCGCCTTTAAATGGTCATGTCAGCGGCACTGACCTTTAGAACACGTGTACTGCTGTCATTGATTTTAAATCTTTGCTTTCTCGTACCGTACATACCATGTACACAGTGGATAGAGAAGGTTTTGCATTCCACCCAAAAATTCAATACCGAGATTTCACTGGATATACTTGTTTTGAGAAATACACGTTACATTCAGTGGAAATACATGTTTCACAAAAAAAAAAAAAAATAGAAACATGTCCATGTGTGTGTCTGTTTGTCGGTCAGTCAGTCTATCTGTCTATATATGTAAGCGTGTGTATGTTTGTCTGTGGGTAGCATAGCTCAAAAACTTAAAGTCAGTTAAGAAACAAACTGGTATTTAAGTCCAGTATCCTCCAAGGATGTAACATCAAGATTTTAAAGAAAATCCCCCACCTACCCTTTATAATGCAACACTTTTAGAACATTTTGAATTTCTCAAAAATGGCTCTTAACGATTTTGATTAAAATGTGAAATGTTTAAGACATATTTATGACAAACGAAATGTATCTGGGAATAGCTTCTGAAGACTCTTAATTCTGGGTTACTTTTGTATAACTTTGTATAACTGTTAAACCGTAAGAAATAGAGAAATAGACAAAAACTTACTACACAAATGTAGATCTCATTAGAACACACACTTCTTGCCAAATAGATTTTTGTGTTTGTTTTTGTTTGTAGAGTTAACTGTTTTCTAGATATTCCGAGTTATTTATTTCAGTTTTAAAGTACTTTTAATTTTTCTCAAACGGGAGACATATTTCTTATCGTCTCTTTTTTGTTTACTCCTAGCAAGCAAAGAGAACCTAACTTAAATTGTTTCACTTAGCGACTGGCTTTTAAAATATCTGTTTTTGCTTCAGCCCAATGAATTCCGTTATTTCCCTTCTGCTTACATGGAAGCAAATAATAAGACTAATTCTGCTAAAGTTTATCTCAAATAGCATAACGTAGATAAAACAATAATGGTATGTTGAACAGCTAGAGAAAGTCATGTGAATGGGCATATCAGATTTTTTCTCACAATATCCCATAAGACATTCCAGTGTGGAGAAACAAAGCCTTCTGTAATCAAAAAGTAATACGTCTGTGAATCTTAGTGTGTCGTCTTAGATTTTGAACTAATGAGCCATGAATTTAGCAAATTTAATATTGATTGGATGTACTTTTCGATCTCCCTTTAAAGATATAAAACTATAAGCAAACATGTGTATAGAACGGTGTATTTGATATTTTTTGTTTGTTGGTTGGTTTAATTTAGTCCTTTAGCTGGGTTGAATAGACGAAGAATGAAAAGGGCGAAATATGCTGAAAAGAGCCCGGGTTCCATAGAATTTAATAGGGGAGAAAGAAAATAATAATAATAATAATAAATATAATAATAATAAAAAAACCTGTTCCGGATAACTCACCCTGACCAAAATTCGAATTCCAGACCTCTTGAATGTGAGGCAGATTTGCTATCCCCCATTGCAGAGGCGGGCCGAACGGTGTTTTTTATTTTTACTGATTGTAACTTACACTCTGTATAGTCTCAAATAACGGCTTGTACAACAATTGAATGTATGAACTTGCAATACATTACAAAGTGTGTGTACTTATGCTTTCCAGTCATGTCCGCCCTTGCCCTTAATGATGACCTGAGATGTGAAATGCAGGGCAAGTAGATGCTACGTGGTGATGATGGTTAGACTTGGGGGTCAACCCTCAGGCAAGTCATTGTGTGATGATGCAAAAGCCTCAGGAGGAAAAGGTGTACTTTGTGACAGCTTTGCGATGACATCATGACAACTATAGAGCTTTTATTGGCGAGACCAGAATTCTGTTCCGACAGAGTATAGGCAGCCTATTGTTGTTTTCCTTAAATAAGCAGATACTTTATTTTACACAAAAACGCAAATTTTAGGGTATAACATTTTTGTGTGAAATACAATATTTTCTCTATACACTATGTACACAGAGTACATGTAGAGAAAAAATAAACAAATAAATGAAACTAAGCATAAAAATCTGATGTGTTCCGTCACCTGCTTTTCTCTAGTTGTTCTACAAACAGACTGTTCTTTCAAAAATTCATCTTTCATCTTCACCATGTTGAATAAAGATTAGTGAAGTTGATCGTATTACTTGAATTCTTGTAAGTAGAAAGCAAATAAGGGAGTGCACACCGACAGCAAAATCTTTTAAAAACTGCAGCTATGTAAAGCAACTTAATTTCGCTTCTCTTTTTAAAGCCAGCAGTAAAATGAAAGAGAGTTGAAAAGAAAGATTTCTTCCCGTTTTAGAAAATTTTAAGCAGTTTAAAACTGAAACCCATAACAAAGAACATCTCGCAAACGGTTAAATCTACAAAGAAATGTATTTTATATAAATTGTGTTTTAACGAGATTTAATTTTTTTTTTTGCACAGTAAGTTTTTGCCTATCTCTTACGGTTTACCAGTTAGACTGAAGTTACACAGAGCGAAGAGTTCTGACAATTCCCAGAAAAGTTAGGATATGCATTTCGTTTGTTCCTGAAAATACCTCAAACATTTGGTATTTTAATCAAAAGCCGTTTAAGCCATTTTTGAGAAAATCAATATTATCGAAAAATGTTCCATGTAAAGGGTAGTAGGATATCCCCCAATATTCCCGAAAATCTTCAGGTCGCACCCTACGAAGATTTGATATTTAACCAACTTTTTGTTTTTGAGTCATGCGTTTACACACAACCAAACACACACACACACACACACACACACACACATATACACACAACTAGGCGGCTCGGGTTTGACCCCAAGGGACCTCATGTGAGATTTGTGGTGAACCAATCGGCGCAGGGGCAAGTTTTCTCCGGGTTCTCCGGTTTCCCCCGCCACCGTATTCCACGGTACTCTATCTTCATTTCATGGATCATCAGTTTCAGCGCCTGCGGTGCCATATGTACTAAAAGCGGGTGATAAACACACGCACAAGAACCTTTTTATAAAATACATTTTGTTGGATTTAGGGGAGCCTAAAGATGTATTTGTGGGGAAATCTCGGTATCGAATTTTTAGGTCTCTATCTACTATGTGTTTTGTAAGCACTGACGTGCTAGAGAAACTAATAACAAATTAAATGTAAGTTATTTTAAAGTTAATGAATAATATAATAAAATTTGTCAATATATAATTGTTAAAGTGATGATAGTAAATTAATATATTTTGGCTATAGAATTCTGTATTAAAATTTTTTGTTAATGTTAATTTAGTTGTTTTTAAAATGTTTTGGTAAGAGCATTTAGTAGTATTAGAAAAATCAACTGCAAAATGATAGATGTAAGAAATATTTTAAATGTGCAAATAATTGGTAAACATTTGGAATACATTCCTTGTTTTTAGAATTACCTGACAGGGTATGGTACTGCATATTAGAACGTATAGAAAAAGTAAAAATAGGTTATTGTAAAATATCTTGTAAAATCTACTTAACAATAAACAGTATTTGGTAGAGAAGGTTATGTGAATGTAACTATATGTTTTTACTTAAGTATCCACTTGCCTTAACAAAAACATACTTGCAATTCTGATAAAATATTGTGGCAATATTAGAGCAGTCTTTTAGCCTATTCTATCCTTTATTAAATTTTACTTTCTCTACAGCTTGAAAGCTAAAAGATCGTTAAGTACCAAACTTGGTATTTAAGTTTACTATCTTCCAAAGATGTGGACACGGAGATTTTAAAGAAAATCCCCCCGCCCACTACCCTACTACTCTTACATGGAAAATTTGAAAATGTTACTTTTAAAAAATGGCACTAACGATTTGTATTAACGAAATTTATATCACAAATAAAATGAATATGAGTTTTCTGGGAATAGCTTCTGGAGGCCTGTTCATTCTGGATGAAGTTTTGCTGAATTTTGCATAACTGGTAAACTCTAAGAGATAGACAAAAACCTACAACTCAAAAATGTAGATCTCGTTAAAACACACAATTTATGTCATATCTTTTTGTTATACGGTTGACCGTTTCCGAGATATTCCTTTTTACTGGTTTCAATCTTAGCTTCGCAACTTTTTTCAAACTTTGTAACCTTTCGTTTCAGCACTCCTTTGTTTCACTGCTAAAGTACAAAGCTAACCGAACTTAAATATCGACCAGCTTTTAAAGGATTTGACTATCGCTAATTTTTCTTCTATTTACAAGGAAGAAAGTAATAAGGTAATTTCTGCTAATGTTTATCTTGATTAGCATTAGGAAGGTAAAATAACAATCTTTCGTAAGAATAGTTTGTGATCTGAACTGGTAGAGAAAGTCATTTAAATGTGATAATCAGATTTTATTCTAATAAGTAGTTTAAATTCTCCATGAAGTTTATTGATATTAAGTTTCATAAAATTATTGTGGCATATAACGAAGTGTAGGTTTAATGGTCTCTGAATCCGTGGACAATGAACTTCTAATGACATGATCCATGAGGGGAAAACCCAAGTTCAAATTAATGTAACCGGCTTTCCACCAGTATATCTCTATGTTTCTAAAGTCTTTAATTATCATAATGCATATTACAAATTAGGTCACATTATTTATATCAGCTCATTAGATCTCATTAAAATTGGTCGTGATTCTTGTTTTCCTTTGAATTAGTTATGGTATTCACCG
The DNA here is from genome assembly GCA_030762935.1 of Hymenopus coronatus. Taxonomy (NCBI): domain Eukaryota; kingdom Metazoa; phylum Arthropoda; class Insecta; order Mantodea; family Hymenopodidae; genus Hymenopus; species Hymenopus coronatus. Next base: position 64,122,376 of record CM060898.1, on the reverse strand, counting down.
GGTTATTCCCAATATGTGCTGATGCCACCTGCTCATATTCGTGTATAACGTTGCCCTCAAACCAAGCCATATGTTGGACGCAAGGGTTGCCCAAATGAAACTGAGATTCATGTTGCTGTGAGAGAATCTGATATACTGCCTATAGTTGTGGCCCTTGGTTCAAGCAAATCCTCATAAAGGTTCGCTAGATGATGTATTCTGTGATAGAAAAAATCTGATGTGTTCCATTCACATGACTTTCTACATTACTGTAACAAATTATTTATTGTTAAACAGCTTCTTCTATCTACTTTATGATAATCGAGATAAACGTTACCATAAATTGTCTTAATTACTTGCTATAGAAGCTATATACGGGAATATGCTAGACTGAAACGATAGTCAAATCTTTTAAAAGCTGGTTGTCATGTACTTGAAATCTGTTTCCGTGTGAGAAAAGTGTAAGTATTTTAAATCTGAAACCAATAACAAGGAATATCTAAAAAATGGTCAATTCCACGAGAAAAAAAAGTTATGACATAAATTGTGTGTTTAACGATATCTATATTTTTGTTAAGTAAGTTTTTGTCTATCTCTTACTATTTACCAGTTACGGAAAATTCAGAAAATGTCAACCAGAATAGAGAGGTGTTTAGGGGCTATTCCTATAAAATTCAAGATATACATTTTATTTGCCGTGTAAATATATTTAATATACGGTAAAGCCATTTTTGAGAAATTAAACATTTTGGAAATTTTTTCCATCTTAAGTGTAGCCTGGAGAGGGGGATTTTTCTCAAAATCTGCGTGTCGCATCCGTGGAGGATACTAAACTTAAATACCAAGTTTGGTATTTTACCAATTTTTCGTTTTTGAGTTATCGTGTTCAGAACACACGGTCACACACACGTACCTTTTTATAAAAAATGTTTTTTTTTCGGATACAGGGGATCCTATAACGTGTAGTTTCGGTGAAATCTCGGTTTTGAATTTTTGGGTGGAATGAAATACCTTCTCTATGCACTATGTATAGTACGTGTAGAAAAAGTAAAACTCTGATGTGTTCCATTCGCACAACCTTCTCTAGCTCTTCCAGTTGCAAACTATTCTTACAAAGGATTCTTGTTTTATCTACATCATGCTAATCGCGATAAGTATTAGCAGAAAGGTCTTATTACACACTTTCTTCTAAGCAGATGAGAAATGAAGGAATACTTCAAGCTAAAGCGACAGTCAAATCTTTTAAAAGCTGGCCGCTTTGTGAAATAATTGAGACTCGGTTTGCTTTACATGGACCCGTTTGAAAAAAGTTTAAAATTGAAATTAGTGACAAGGAATCTCTCGAAAACAGTCAACTCTACAAGAAAAACTTATATAACATAAACTAAGTACGTGTTTTAACGAGATCTAAATTTTTTACTGAGTAAGTTCTTTTTACTTTCTCTTGCCCCGTATGTACAATGTACATAGGGATAGAGAAGTATTGCATTCCACCCAAAAATTCGATGTCGAGATTTCACGGGAAATACATGTTTTAGGACCCCCTGAATCCAAAAAAAGCATTTCCAGAAAAAAGGTCCGTGTGTGTATGTGTGTCCGTGTGTGTGTGAACACGATAACTAAAAAACGAAAAGTAGCTAAAATACCAAACTTGGTATTTATGTTCAGTATCTTCCAGGGATGCGACAGGAAGATTTTGAGAAAAATCCCCCCCACCCCGAACTGCCCTTTACATGGAACTTTTTTCAAAAATTTTCTTAAAAATGGCTCTAACGATTTTGATTAAAATATCGTATAAAATGTATATCTTGAATTTTCTGGAAATAGCTTCGAAAGACCTGTTTATTCTGGATGAATTTTACTTAATTTGACATAACTAATAAACCATAAGAGATAGACAAAAACTTACTGTACAAAAACTGTAGGCCTTGTTAAAATACACAATTTACGTCATATACATTTTTTTCGTGGAGCTTACCGTTTTCGAGGTATTCATTGTTATTAGTTTCAGTTGTGAAGTACTTAACTTTTCTTAGACGGGAGTGTCCGTTTTGCTTTTGTTCTACTCCTGGCCAACAAAAGAAGCGATTTGTAATAACAATCGCATAACGACAGCTTTTAAAACATTTGACTATCGATTTAGCCTAGTGTATTCCCTTATTATCTTCTTACTTATAAGGAACTAAGTAATAAGAACATTGTGCTGAATACCTTGAATAACAAGGTGCAGAAAGAAGAATAATCTTAATTAAGAAGCTTGTAGAACGGCTAGAGAAAGTCATGTGAGTGTAACACATCAGATTTTTATATCTCTTACGGTTTAATCGTTATGCAAAATTAAGCAAATCTCAACCAGAATAAAGGGGTCTTCAGAGGATATTCCCAGAAAATTGAAGGTATACATTTTATTTGACATGTAAATGTCTTTAATATACAGCATTTTAATCAAAATTCTTGAGTATTTTTTGAGAAAATCAAAATTTTCGGACATTTTCCATTTAAGTTTAATTTGGGTGTATCACTTTTTCTGAAAACCTTCGTATCCCATCCTTGGAAGATACTGAATTTACATTATTTTTCAGAACATGATAACCCTCGGCGTGACTTTGAAGTTTGGATTTAGGTGGTTTGCGGTTGGAAACACACCCTCGCAGTTGTCAAGGCTTCCACTTACTGGTTCCTAACTAAGGCGCGAATCTCGGCTTGCAAGCTCGGTCTTCTCAAGGAAACAGAGCTTTTACTACAATGTCTCTCACCCCTAGTACAGGCTCGTCTTTTGTTTGCTAATGGTTATTGCTCAGTGGTAGGGGCTAGCGGTCCCGTTTGAAGGCCACCATGGTTTGAAAAAACCTATAAATACCATGTTTGGTACTTTACCGACTTTTCTCTTTGAGTTTTCGTGTTCACAGGCACACAGGCACACAGAAATATAGACACATACACACATACACTGACCTTTTTCTAAAAATGCTCTTTTTGGACAGACATCCTAAAACGTGTATTTCCGGTGACATTTCGGTACAAATTTTTGGTTGTAATGCAATACCTTCTCCACCTATGTACCATATACTATGTAGAGAAAGTAAACATTTCTATTTTGACTGCAGAATCTTTCTTCAAGCGACTTATTCTTCACGTTCATTTGGGAACGACACATAAGAGTTTTGAATTTTTAGTTTCTCTAGCACACATGTACAATGTACATAGTACTTAGAGAAAGTATTGTATTCAACCAAAAATTCCATACCGAGATTTCACCTTAAATACATATTAAGAGGACCGCTGAACCCCCCCCCCCCTGTGTGTGCTATTTTGGAAAGCATTCCTAAAAAAACGAAAAAATGGGTTAAAAACTAAACATAGTATTTTAAGTTCAAAGTTTGTGACAGGAAGCTTTTTGGAACCCCCCCCCCCTCCACACGCTAACTACCCTTTACATGGAACGTATTTTGAACATTTTGATTATCTCAAAAATGATTAAGTACTTTGATTAAAACAATACGTTTTTAAGTTATTTTATGACACACAAAATATTAGCTTGAATTTTCTGGGAATAGCCTCTGCAGACCTTTTCATTCTGGGTGACTTTTGTGTAACTGGTATAAAATTTATGAGATAGAGAGCAACTTAATACAAAAAATATATCTCATTAAAACACACTTCCGATACAGTGAGACAGACAGACAGCAGGCAGGAGATGATTGATAGATAGATAGGCAGGCAGGTAGGCAGGTGTTTCTAAAACATTATACAATGTTAATTTAAAATTTTACAAAAATCGAAGGCTATGAAATTCCTGGACCTTATAAAGAGGATTTTTCTTCAATAAAATTAGAATATCTCTCTTAAATTTGTTATATGTAAGAGTCTTAATTTTTCAGATAAACTATTAAATAGAATTTTGGATACTATTTGAAACTGCTTTGACTTTTACTATATTTACATGTTCTAAAATAAATATTATTGCTGCTGCTTGTCGAATAATTGTGAATAGTTTTACGTAAGTTCATAATCTTGTGGATATACCTTGTTATTGGTTCAATTTTAAACTACTTATTTTTTTCAAGCGGGAAATTATCTTTAGTTTCACATCCTGACCATTTAAAGAAAACCGGATTTCAATTGTTTTACATAACTGCTAGCTTTTAAAAGGCTATACTGTCGCTTTAGCCTAGTGTATTTCTTTATTTCTATTCTACTTACATGGGCGCAAGCAATAACGCAATATATGATAATATTTACCTCGAATACCATGCTGTAGATAAAAGAATAACCTTTTATAACTATAGTATGTTTGTGGAGCAGGTGGAAAAAGTCAAGTGAATGGAACATGAATTTTTTATCAGAGGTTTGAAGGTACTTAGTTAAGATTGACTTTCAGACCTTATTTCAAACTGAACACTTAAACTCCACTACTAACTTATGCTGCTAAAAAATTAATAATTGGGCACCTTTGACAAAATACATGTAATATCGATCTTAGTCTGCTTGCTTCTGTAGCTCCAGCAGTATATCAAGATCTGCAGTTGCAATGAAGCGTCTTTATTTTAGATAGCACTCCTTCCATCTCTTTTATAGTTCCAGAGTCTTGAGAGCGGGAGCTACCAAAGCATCCCAGTGGTAAGTACAGCTTATTCAGTGAGCTTTAAAATATTTCTTAAAGAGGAAGTGGAAGAAATGGAAATAAAAAGCATGAATAAATAACACTTTTCCAAAATAGATAGCTTTGTAAATTTGATAACTAAAGTTATCACTAATCCTAAAAAGAAGCTATAAGAATTAAGACAGGATAAGGTGCTTCCGCATCTCATTGGAGCTATTGGAAAGTGAAGTGGAAAGAACTTGACGAAACAACAGGGGGTTTGATAGTCTACTGCCTCCCCCTCAGTTTATTTCCAGCTGCGCGAACTTGCTTGCAAGATTCCAGAACTCCATTAATACTATATAGACCGAAGGAATCTCCGCAAGCCACTTTCTCTTTGACCGGAAGTTAATTGAAGATGATATTAGAAGAACATGAGTACCATTTATATCGACAGTGGCGGACATTTACTGTATAAGGTGCGTTACTAAACTGAAGAATATCTCCCACCCCTATTTAGAAATGCTTAATTTTCTCAAAAGTAGCTATAATGGTTTTGACTAAAATACTGTGTATTAATCATATTTACATGACAAAAAGGTACATGCGAATTTTTTTGTGAACAGCCTGTAAAGTCCTCCTAATTGGGAAGGAATTTTGCTCAGTCTTGTATAACTCTTTTAACGAGAGATGAAAACGTACTGCAGAAAAAAAAAATATAAATTTCTTTCAAACCTACAGTTATTTCAAATAATTTCTTCGTGTCGTAAACAATTTCCAAGAATCCGTTACTTTTTATTCGAATTGTTCAATAATAATTTTGAAGTGTTTTTGACATACAGTTGTTTCTCGCAATTGCATGAAAGAGGGCGAAATTTTAAGGAAAGTAAAAGAGGTGGCCCACCTGCCCCGTATTTGATATGTGTAGATGTTCCTTCGTGCTTTTAAACAGTTGCAGGACTCCAGGGAGCAGTTTCAAATTAAAACCCGCCAGAGTGGAACTGGCTTGAGCGACCTTTGTTTTACTCCTCTTGCTTATCAGCAGAGAAAAAGGAAGGTCTCTAAGGCCAGTTTCTCAATGCCTAGTTTTAAGTTGAAACAACCCGTTGAGTTCTGCAACTCTTTTAAGACACAAAGGGATACCTGTATATATCATATATGGGGCAGTTAGACCTCCTGTATTGCTTCCTGTGGTTAAACATTTGACAATCAATGTTTTCTATCTACAATTAATTATCTCGATTAAATTGAAGTGGATAGAAGAGTATTACATACAGTTTATAAATGTTAGAGGGTAAAGAATGTCATAAATCAACACATAAGATGTTTATAGTGTTTTCTACACTTAAACTATAATGTGTAGCGAAGTAACGACTGTTTTTAATAAAACTAAAAGGCTTTAAATCCAGAAAACTTGTATTTACCAATATTTAATATACTGTAGTATCAAATGGAAGTGGGCGGGCCACGTCATGAGGATAGACCACCAAAGATGGGTGCATAAAAGGACAATCGCCATCCGTGGTGTAATGGCTACCATGCTAACTTCATATACCCAAGGTCGCGGGTTCAAACCCGGCGGAGGACGAAATAAAAGATCCTTAGCATGGCTTCCTTCGGAAGGGAAGTAAAGCCGTGGGTCCCGTGTCGTAGATTTACGGCACGTAAAAGAACCTCAAGCCTGATAAGAGAGGCCTCTGAGCAAAATTAAGCGATCTTTCACGCCCAATATAGAATGGGACGCTGAGAACCAAAGCAGTTAAAGAGCGTCCATAAATAACACGCCATTTTTTTGACAGCGTAGGACCCAAGAACCCGCCTCAGGAACGTAGGACGTCAGAGAGGAAGATGGGCAGTCAACCTAAAATTTCACTGTGAACCCCAATGGACTACAATACCCAAGGACCGAGGCAAGTAGAGACCACAGCCAGAAGCATCAACTGAAGAAGCGGATCTTTCCTTAAATGGCTACGTGGGATTGACAGGGTACCACCTTGCTAGTCAAGAGTCCCTTGTCCTTAAGGGATTCTAGGAACTAATTCAAATTCTAATTCAACACGTTTGGTAAATGCTTAGGCTTTTACGGCCCGTGTGGTCAACTTCATTATATGTGTTTGCCGTGGTCCAGATATTTCTTTTACCGATGTTTTGACCGAAAACTACGTCCGGTATCTTCAGGCTATGAGTACAGCTCCGAAGTCCAGACAAGACTGACTAAGTTGACATCACGGACTAAGTTGAAACCCTAACCGCCACGCCTACAGCTGTGTTATTTTTCCTCACTCTATTACATACACACTTTACTTTCTGAAAAGCTACAGTTCATACTTATTCACCATGTAAATGTAATTTAAATGTTAACTTTAATATGAATACATGATTATTGTGTTGACGGAGATAAGTTCACACTATTTCCTCGCAATACATTTCTAACAACTTTTGTCAGGAAATAATTACTTTCTAATTGCCTGCGGAGGACGCGGACATTTCTCTTCGGTTATGTTGCTGTATAAATCATCTTTTTCGAAGAGTTTCTATTCCATCCCACGTTTACCGTTAAAGAACAAAACACGTACGAGTCGGGAAAAGGCAAACCAATTTATTTATGCAATCAAGAAACTTGCCTGAACGCCGGATTTTATTTATTGCAATACAACGAGAAAGCGGATAAAGAGTGTTATTATTTCTATGCTCTAAATTCCTTAAACCAAATAAAACATTGAAACATGCGCGAGAAATCCTTAGAAAAAAATTGTAGCTAAACACAATGCGGAGAGGTGTTGAATAAAAGTTTATTTTTGACAAAACATATGAATGTGATTGTTATTCCAAGTATTAGTGCCCAAGGAACGGATACCAGTGCATCTTTCATTTGAGGAGAAAAGAGCAAAAGGAACATGAACTTTTTAACTATTTCAAAATGTTCGCTGAAGCAAAATGACAGTTTCTTGTTGCTCAAATAAATGTCGCAATCTACTTATAAAATACTAATAACACTACGGTATCGTGTTTCACAAAAGTGAGCAACATTTTCTTAAACTCCAAAGAATATTCCTTTAAATGTGATAAAGCTTAAAGTTATCCGGCCGCCACATATGGCATCCATTAATATGATTCTACCTAGTAGTGAACAACCTCAAGAAGCTAGAGAACATCAATGTCAAATTCTTAAAAAGAGCTCTCAATCTCAAAATTCATAAGAAACAGCTATGCGTATAAAATAGCGCAGGAGTCTTCTTCATCGAAGACACCAGGTACACCTTTTTTTTTTTTTTTAAATACAGTTCCGGAGTCGGATCGGGGCTCCGGCGCTGTATACCCTACTTTTTATTTACCTAATTTGTTTACTTTGATTACTGAATTTCTGTTTTACTTTTCATACACACATACACAAACATATAATACCCATGCCCAAGGCGGCACTCGAACCCACGATCCCCTGCGCTGCGAAACACCAAAGCGAGACGCTTTGGCGAGCGCGGTCATGGGGACCGGCCACCTTCAGGTTACCGGAAATACAAGCATATATAATCGCTCTCGTCAGAAAAAAGCTGACGAAATACCGGAAGAAGCAATGGAGAAAGAAGCTATGAAGACAGAAATCTAAAGGTACAAAACTTCGAGCCCATGTGTTTCACGGGAGGATCTGCCAGGGATCATACCATTAACCCAAGGAGCAATGTGTCTCCAAGAATTGCAGCAAATCATTCCCTAAGTGTCATCTAAAGAAGTGTGAAAGAAGCTTTCAATTAATAACCTTGCTAATTAAAGACTGGTGAAAAATTTAAAAATTAAATTGTACACATCATGTTTAATAAATAATTAAAATAAATAAATAATGGGATAGAGGAAAGCCTAGATTCTCCAAAATACATCAGAAACTCCTGTTTTGTCACATTTTTACACGATCACATGTTTTGAAAATATAAAATATGATTTAAGGCGGTGCATCTGTGAAACTTGACTAACAATTGTAAGAAATGAAAAATTAATTAAAAAGTATAATTTTTAGGAACATATATAGTTTTTACTACGCGCTGCACTTTAACTGCCAATTAATTAAAGGTATAAATAGCTAGGCACAACAAAAGTTGTACCTTGTTTTCTCACAAACGTTTTTTTTTTTCAATACCTTTCCAGACTCAAAATGCAAGTTTTTACTAATAAGAGCTGTTTCAAAATTGTTATACTATCTCTGAAAAATACATTATAGAAAATAGCCATATTATTTATATAAATAAATTATTACAATTTGAAAAATAAAAAATTTTGAAGAATAGTAAATTTAATCATTTTCTACAATGATTAGGACTGATAAAAATATACCGTAAAACTTGAATTTATAATGTGCATATTTTTAAAAATTTGATGTGTTCCATTCATATGACTTTCTCTACATCTCTGCAACAAATTATTGTTAAAAAGCTTATGCTAATTTTACTTCATGCCAATCGAGAAAAACTAACAGAAATAGGCTTATTATTTGCTTCCTTGTAAGTAGAAGCGAATTAGGGGAGTACCATAATTTAAAGTGTTAGTCAAAAGCTAGTTGCTATGTGATTGAAGTTCCTTTTTTGCATGGACAGGGGTTGACAAATTCCTGTATGAGACAAATATACGTTTTTCAAGGCTGAAACCAAAAACAAGGAATATCTAAAAAACGATCAACTCCATGAAAAAAATGTATGTACCATAAATTGTGTGTTTTAATGTGCTATACATTTTTTGTGTGGTAAGTTTTTTTGTTTCTCATACGGTTTAGCTGTTATACAAAATTACATAAAATTCATCCAGAATAAAGAAGTCTTCAGAGGCTATTTCCAGAAAATTCAAGATATACATTTTATTTGGCATGTAAATAACTTAAATATAAGAGATTTTAATCAAAATTGTTAGAGCCATTTTTGAGAAAATCAACATTTTCGAAAAAAAGTTCCATGTAAAGGGCAAAGATTTTCTTGGAAAGAACTGGGAGATGGGGTGTTGTTAGAGCGCTGTTGGCTAGGGGTGGAAGGACGCGGAATTCTGCCTCTGTGGGAGAGTTGGATCTTCACTTTTTGAAGAGGGGAGCTTTAGTTCCATGTTGGCATTTGTTGTGTACATACCACAAATACTACAATTGACGTAAGACTGGTATATTTCCTCACCATAAAGATGGGTATTGGAACAGGTTATTCACGCTTTTTGGTCTTAATTCTAAAACAAAACGTTACCTTAATAAAAGAGAAAAAATAGTGTAAAATTATAATTTTAGAACTGAGTAGAAGAAATCACCTATAATCAATGCTCTACTGCTAAGTTTCTGAAATCCATACACTGAAGGCTATTCAATTCCTCTTGTGATAAAAACTCCCTTGGAGCATTTTGAGTTTTATATTAAGAATTAATAATGTTTGTACAGATTTATTAGGAACCCATCTAAAAGTATTCCAAAAATTTGAGAACTTTGATCCTCTAATTTTAAAGTTTCAAATTCAGTCCGAGAATCTCTTAATGAGAACACTAGTAACGAAAATAGTCCTTTGCCAACTTAATCCAATGCTATGACTAATTAGTGAGAACAGAGATATGAAGACTGTCAATAAAATTATATTTATTTAACGTGCTTTATCTGCTTGGCCATAACGCGACGGTTTTGTCGCTGTACTCTTTTGATCCGTATTGTGGACAGTAGCTTTCTGGCCGTGCTCAAACCACTTTCATTCGCGCCATCCAGTCTGGGTACTTTTTGATTATCTGTACTCAAACGGTATACAGACAGCCTTCTAGCTCTCATGCCTCATACACCATTTTATTTGCTCCGCGATAAGCAAATGGAGTTGGGGTGCCTTTCGGTCTAATTGCTTTCACAATCTGTGGATAGATGTCAGCGTAAACACAATTACTATTTATTTTATAATTTTATTATTGCTTTATATGAAGATGAAAGTTTGGGTCGTGGTATTAAATATTAAATCCGTATTTACCTTGGCGACTAAGGGACACCACGATAAAATATCAACCCGATTGTTCGGCCCACGGGATTTGAACCGAGGACTTTCCAAATTCGGGCCACTGATTACCATCCGAGTCGTCCTACACGGTCATACACAACACAACATGAATATGCAAGTTACCATTCTGGATTTTGAATTTGTAAAGTTTTCTTCCAGTGTGTGTACTGCACAGCGGATAGAAAAATAGCCCTGAATATGTTATAGTTCGTTTTATTATCGAACCCGCCCAGAGAGTATACGACGTTTCATGTTACGTGGATACTCTACATATTATACTGAATTAAATATTAAAGTAACAGTTTTCTTTTAGTACTATATTCCCCATAAAACGAATATTGCATGAGAACATACATATAACTCACTTCATGATTCACTTTACCATAAAATCAAGCGGAAATCTAAGAGCAGTTATCAATAAACACAACACTAAAAGAATCCAATAAACCATCTCTTCTGTAATAAAATATCCATATAAAATCTTAAAGCTCTTCAATATATTTTATGCTAATCAAGATAGCATTAACAGAAATGTTTTTATTATACATTTTCTTGTAGGTACAGGGGAAATAATGGAATACACTAAGCTAATGCGATAAGAGCAGATCACAATCGAATGACAGTGAAATTACTTCTTTTTGTTTGGCCAGGAGAGAAAAAAAAATGAAAAATTTAAACCAATAACAAGCAATGCCTCGGTAATGGTTGATTTGAAAATAAAAGTAAAAAAGGTATGCTTTCTGGGATAATTTTGTATTCCAAGATTTTGTCTATCTCTTACTGTTTAACAGCTATCCAAAAATCAGAAAATTCAAGATTAACATTTAATTTGTCTGGAAAATACCTTAAGTAGGTATGGTATGGTAATCCAAATTAGAGATTTTTTTGAAAAAAACATTTTCAAAGAGTGTTCTACATAAAGGACAATTTATTTTATGCAGGGAGATTTTCCTGAAGATCTTCGGTTCTCATCCTTAGAAGATGCTGAACTTAAAAATCAAGTTTAATACTTACCTGCTTTTATTTTTTGAGTTAACAGACACACGAACACATACACGGACCGTTTGATAAAATGCTTTTCTGAGATACAGGTAGCTTCTTAATATATGTTTCTCGTGAAATCTCAAATAAAATTTTTGGGTAGAATAGTTTTTCTCCTACTTACTGTGTGTAGTAGAGAAAGTAAAAATGCAATTTATTTTTCTGCTAATTTCTTTATTTTTGTAGGAGCAACATGTTTTGTACAATTTTTTCCAGAATAGCGGGAAATACATTCGAACTGCTCGAAGTGCTATGGCATGAAGTGAAGTTTTGATTAGCAACGACCACTTTGCTTTAGGTCAAAGAAACCGATGCAAACATTTTACCAACGAAGCTTTCGTATATCGGCAAAAATTTAAAAATTAATCTTGAGAATCTGTAAACAATAATTTATTTTATTAGAATTAGCCTCTAGAATCCCTGAAGGGCAAGGCCTTTTGGCTATCAAAGTTTTGGTAATTCCGCGCATCATTCTTCTGTTACTGCTTCTGTCTGTAGCTTCCTCTTGCTTCGGTACTTGGGTCCAGAGCAAAGAGACTTTCAAGAACGAAGCCTTTCGAAAAAAAGGGTAAAACTTAAAAATTATCTTACAGAGTTGAGATGCAGCTAGTATTTGAAACTTTAAATTGTTAACGGAAGGTTCTTCCGATAACCAGCAAACAATGGAAAGGTGAAGCAATAGGTATATTGGAAGAGAGAAAGCGCTTAGTTCAACCAGACTTTCTTGCTTCTGCTGTTGAGAATCTGTAGACAAACAATTCTTTACTATAATTAGAACTGACCCGTAGAATTCCTAATGATCAAGGGCGTTTTAGCTGCCAGGTTCTGGCAAAACCACGTATAATTTTTCTGTTACTGCTCCTATTCTAAGGTCTGCGTTCGCGTTGATCCTTGGCTGTTGTAGTCCATTTGGATCCAAAACAAAATTTAAGACCGTCTGTCCATCTTCTTTTCTGACATCCTACGTTTCTATGGCCGATTCTTCTGTTCTACGTTGTTGTTTTATTCACTCATCTGTGGTGTGCCTACTTCCATTTGATAAAGGTGGCTGATGCAGCATCATCTGATGCCTGTCTCTTCCTCGGGTCCTCAGAGGGGGTTCTGTTTTGGAGGCTTTATAAATGTGACGCAAACAAAACACTTGGTAGTACGAGCCTGTACAATATTCCAATAATAGACATTCTGATATAAGGACCGAATTGTACACTTAATTTACACCATGACCGAGAATTCGTGTAAAAATACTTCTGTCAGAGAAAGAACGATGTGCAAAAATGTGGTGTTTTTAGGTTACAATCATATTTTGGCAGATGGGAATACTCACGGTTGTTTTCAACTAATTTATGCCAATGTTTCATTTCCGTTCCAATTTAAAGAGTTTTGTTAATATTCAATAAGATCTTTATTTTCTTTTACAGTATATTAGAGGGTAGGTTTTGAGTAATTCTCGATTAAATATCAAGTTAGGCATGTTTAGTTACTTCTCAGATAAAACTTTTTTGTTTTTTTGGATAGTGTTTGACGCCCGCTTTTTTTTTTTACACTGGTACCGCAGGCGTTGACACTGATGATACAAGGAATGAAAATGGAGCACTGGTGGAATGCGATGACGGCGGAAACCGGAGAACCGGGAGAAAACCCGCCCCTGCGCCGCTTTGTCCACCACAAAGCCCACATGCGGTCACCTGGAGCGAACCCGCGGCACGGCCATATAAGGGCGTTATGCAGAGGCGTATTGACTAAGAGGTGAGCATTAAGAGATGTTTATATCGGGCGAACATTGTGCTACGACGTTTTACGACTTTTTGAATCCTAAGATTTAAGGGAAAAAAAACAAAACAATTCGTCTGTTTTATATCATTCTAATTTTGTATAAGCCAACATGAGTAACGACTGCCATTGATAAGAACATTTAAATATATGAAAACCAGATAGTTTAACTCTGGTAATTATGGTTTAACTTTTAGTTTGTTCGCTTCTTCGGTAAGATATTTTTAGAGCATTTGACAACGATGCACATGATATGTTAACGGAGATGACTTTGTAAAATGCTAATCATTGCGAAGGTGCCATATATTATTATGTAGTGTTGTTAACCGTTAAACATTATTAATAAATTAATGTCCACGAACTTCACCTTAGGAAATCTCACCTTCTGTGAACTTTACTAATTAATATTCCAAGTAGAACTCAACGTCACCTAGCTGGTATTTTACGTAAGACTTTGCCTATCCTCACTGCAGTTTGGGGCGTAACGTACTCCACCTATAAGAGGCTACTACCACACAAATTTGTCTACATAACCTTAGGAATTAAACAAAAATCTGACGTGTTCCATTCACATGACTTTCTCTACATCACTGTAACACATTGTTGTTAAAAATATTCTTCTTCTATATACTATATGATAATAGAGATTAACATTAGCAGAAATTGTCTTAGTTAATTGCTTCTTTGTAAGTAGTAGGGAAATAAGGGAAATATTGAAATATCTCAGAAATGGCCAATTCAACGAAAAAAAACGTATATGACATAAAATTGTTTGTTTTAATGAGATCTACATTATTTATGCAGTAAGTTTTTGTCTAGGTATCTCTTACAATTTACCAATTACGCAAAATTCAGTAAAACTAATCCAAAATAAAGAGGTTTTTAGGGACTATACCCAGAAAATTCAAGATATATATTTTATTTGTCATGTAAATATCTTTAATATGCGGTATTTTAATCAAAATCGTTTGAGCCATGTTTGAGAAAATCAAAATTTTCAACATATTTTCCATGTAAAGGGTAGTTTCGGGTGTGAGAGATTTTTCTCAAAGCTTCGTGTCGCATCACTGGAAGATACTTAACTTATATACCAAGTTTGATATTTTACCAACTTTTCGTTTTTGAGTTATTGTGTTCAAAGACACACACACACACACACACACACACACGCGCGCGCGCGCGGACCTTTATTCCAAAAATGATTTCCGTGAAATCTCGGTATCAAATTTTAGGGTGGAATGCAATTCCTTCTGTATACACTATGTATATAGTACCTGTAGAGAAAGTAATAAACATATAAAGGAAAGGAGAAAGAAGCACTCACTTATAGACTTTGTGCACATGTTATACAAATGCTCAGACAGATTCCTTTCTCTGTCTAATTATCAAATATCATTGTGATTTATAGTTAAAAAAAGAATAAATAATCCCGATGCTTACATTTATGCGGTTTTATCTGAAACGACATTCAACTCCAATGAATGCACTCCAATAAAGGTTAGAGGGTAGAAAACGGAGAGGATCACCTCGCTCACTGCAGCCTACAGAAAGCTATTGCGGCTAACACCCCCAGGATGTAGGAAGGAAGTGAGGAAACCATATGATGCCATAGGACGCAGGGAGGCAGGACAAGAAATGCGCGGCGGTCCCTAACATTTCAAGCCTGATGACACGTTCTATTGCTGGACCCTAGATTGGCTAGGGTGACCCGTCAATCTGGTGGCTCTCTGGTGTCTTCGGGGAGTAATCCTTGAATACGTGCCGCCCCATCTGCACGCACTGCCATACACCACGAACCTGGAAGCACTCCGAAAGATAGCAAGGGAAATGACGGAAAGTAAGTCGTGAGAAACTATCGGGAATCGAACCTCTCCAATACGAGTTGCGAACGATAACGCAGCGTTATTTTTCTCGGTTGACCTAACAAATGGATGGGCAAAAAGGTAATGTAAACAAATTTTAGTGTAAAAAGTGAATAAGAACACAAAGTTTATAAAGAAAACAAGTTTTTATATAAACTCATTTGAGAGAAAATAATAAATAATGTTAGTAAATAGGGTTCAGATTTGTTCATTAATAACATCTATAATGTAATAATGTAAGTCGAATGCGCACAAGCGGTTTTAGTGGAGAAAGGAAAGAAAATCAAATACTATGTAAAGAGAGAACCATAAATACCTAGGCTGTGTTTGATGCTTTTTTATGGTTGTTTTATGGGCTTTTTGTAGTTTAAGATCCTTTAAACTGCTTGGACATATTGTTTGGACAATAAATGAAAACATTGATGATGATTCTTAAATCATCTCGAGGTCTATGGGCTTAAAGTTAGTGATATTCTCCTTCTCAGGTTAAGGGAAAACCCGTAAAAACCTTTCACTTTAAAAAAAATCGTTCTAATGATTATGACTAAAATACCGTATATTAAATATATTTAAATGCCAAATAAAATGTATATCTTGAATTGTTATGGGGTAGCCTCTGAAGACCTCTTCATTCCGCATGACTTTTGTACAACTGGTAAACCGTAAGAGAGAGACAAAAACGTAATACACAAAAAGGTAAATCTCCCAGTATTTCCTAAAATTGTTATTAAAAGGAGACCTGCAATTATATTAACTGATAATCGAACTGCTGTAGCTATTTTCAATCATATGCCTTTGCAGTCTTAAGAACATTATATTCTGGAGAAGTCAATTAATAATGCCAATACATAAAAAATTTAAAACACACAATTTATGTTATATATACATACGTATATTTATCCGTGGAGTTGACCATTACCGAGATATTCGTTGTTATTGGTTTCACTTTTTAATATACTTACACTTTTCTCATACAGGCATTTGTCAACTCCTGGTCATGCAAAGAAACAACCAGCTTATAAAAGATTTGACTATCGCTTTAGCCTATAGTATTCCCTTATTTTCCTCCTACTTATAAGTAATAAGGCAATTTCTGCTAATGTTTATGTCGATTAGCATAAAGTTGATAGAAGAATGAGAATTTTAACAATAATTTGTTATAGAGATGTGGAGAGAGTCATGTGAATGGAACAAATCAGATTTTTTTTTAAACGAACACTTGACTCTGAAATCGATGAGGTCTAGGAGTGCAACATTCCTTTTTGGCACAAGGTGATGATAATAATAATAATAATAATAACATTTTATTTCGCTTTCAACATACATAGCTGTAATCACTAATACAACTTAACCCTATTACGTATTACCTACATCACCTCTTCGTTTCTGGTAAAACAACCTGTATACTTACATTTGAGTTACCACTGGTGCAATTATAAGAAAACACCATGATTATTTATATATTATACACTAGGTTCACTATCTATCTACATAATTATTAACTCACTTATATTTGAATATTCCAATTTTCCTGATAGGCATCCTTCCAATTTTAGAATTCCTCTTTTATATTTCTCTTTAGTCTTTCCTAATAATTCCCTCAACTTTCTAATCTCATCTGTATGCTATGATTTTCTAATTCTCATTTTAATTATTTCTCTCGGTAACTGCAGCCACCTAACTGGTACTCATTGGTCCCTCCATAATTTGGTCTGTCCAGAATCTAAAATAAAATGTAGGTCATTTTTAATTCCTCCACATAATGTGGCACTTCTGTAGGTCTTCTTTATGCATAGTGATAATGCAGAGAAAGTTTTTTTAAATTTTTTTTATTGTTTCATTTGTATAGTCCCCTATAACTTCTATAACCATGTCGGGGGGCTTTGATTGTAAAACAACTCAAGTGATTTCAGTAGGTTGTTGTTATTAGGTTTATCATTTTATATTATTAAACACACACACATTCATACTTCCAGACTCTGTGAGGGATAGGGAATTATTCTGAATTAAAGAGAAGGGTGAGAAGTCAGCTCACTGACCACTCGACCACGGAGGCAGTCTGAGAGAAAGGTTTGTTGTGGAACTGTCTTTCATCTTTGCATTGTAGCGAAGCTGACACTGGGTGGGCATTTCTTGGCATTATGCCTATTCAGACTCTTTGCCACTGACCTGTACCTTTTGACTCCTGTAATTATAGTATAGGTTATGGAATTGCATGAAAATAAACACTTACCGTAAAGTCAAAGAAGTTAATTAGCGTTGCATTTCCAGCAGATGGAAGAACTCTTGCCCTTTTGCTTCAACTTCTTGGTTATTCCCAAGCATAGTCCTGTTTCACCCCAGGTCATGATGATGGAATCATAAGTCCTAATAAGTAAGGAAAAGCATTGCCTTTATTGTTGAGTAAGTGTGACTGACATTTACGTCACTTCTATATTCTAATGTATGAAATGCAAGGAATATGTGAATGACAGACACTGCTGACGGTCAAATACATACTGACGGGAAATACGAGGGGCGTTCAATAAGTCCTTAGAAAAGGATAGAAAAACAAATTATTTTTGGTACATTTATTCTTATTTTTCAACATAATCTCCGCTCGATACACTTTTTCCAGCGTTTCTCGAACTGTTTTAAGCCTTTTAAAAAGTAGGAATTCGGAAGGTGCTCAAAAGAGGCATCTATTTAGGAAATGACCTCTTCGTTAGACGTGAATCGTTTTCCGCCGAGATACTTTTTCAAATTTGAAAAAAAAAACAAAAAAAAAACAAAAAAAAAACAAAAAAAAAAAACTGGGGGCCAAATCTGGTGCATACGTTGAATGTTGTAGTCATTCGAATCTTGAATCTACAATTTTCCCATCGAAACTGCGCAGGTATGCGCCCTTGCATTAGTCTGATGGAAGAGAATCATTTTCTTTGCCAGATGAGGGTATTTTTTCTTGATTTCTCCGTTCAACCGGTGCAGTAACAATTCATAATATCTTTATTTATCTGAAAGTTATTAATGTAGAAGATTCCGCGTGCATCCCCCCCCAAAACGAGAACATCACCTTGTCTGCGGATTTCACCAGTTTTGTCTTCTTCGGAGGCCAAACCAGCTTCCATCGAACACACGATTTTTTGTTCTACATTGAGAGGAAACGCGTGAGCCATTTTGCCGAGACCTTTGTCAGACTTAATTTTGGTGCAAAATTGAGTACACTGCACCATGTGATATACTTGTGGTCCCTACTATTTTGATTCGTCGATCATTGAAAACCATATCCTTGATTTTGTCAATAATTTCGGAAGAAGTGACATCTACTGGAAGTCCGGAACGATGTTCATAATTTATGGATGTACGGCCACGTTTAAATTCATTTATCCAGTTGAAAATTGTTGCAAACGCAGGAGCGGATGTACCATGAATTTGGTTCATCTCGGATTTTACCTCTTTCGTTTTTAAGCCTTTTAAATAGAAATGTTTGTCACCGCACGGGATTCTTTTTTTCCCCTCATCTTTCTAAAGAAGCATAAGATTGTTGATTCAATCGCCTATGGCAACGAAACCTCGTGATGGATATAACTGAAACTTTTACTGCCATCTAGCAAGAGGTACGATTACAAACCTTTTTCGATGTCACTAGTTCAATTTCTTAGGTTTTCTAAGGACTTATTGAACACCCCTAGTAATGTGTATCCTAGAAATATGCATTGGAGAAAAGAATGGTGCTCTAATATACGCTCGATACTACTAAGTATTCTCATTAATCCTGAAAACAAAGCTACTGTAATATTGATGTGGCTTTTTAGAGTCATTATTGCTTGTTTTTATATTTTTTCAACAAACTATTCCGAGAAAGTTATTTTTCTATCCATGTAATGTTAAGCCAGATACATCTTTGCATATATAGTCTCCAGTTCTTTGTATGCTCTAAGAATATTCAGAGGGTTCAGTAGTCGAATGTTTTAAAACTTCTTTTTTAAATTTCTTACCCTTCTTTTGACATGGCGAGAAACACTAAATAGCGACAGTATTCGCCCATTCCTGTCTTAGAACATAGACTTATGTGTATTTTTAATGGTTAGGCTCATTTCGAAAACTTTAGAACATTCTTTGGTATAAAAAAATGAAATGGCGTGGTTCTCAGCGTCCCATTCTATACTGGGAATGAAAGACCGCTTAATTTTGCTCAGATGCCTCTCTATCAGGCTTGATGTTCTTTTACGTGTCGTAAATCTAAGACACGGGACCCACGGCTTTACTTCCCTTCCGAAGGAAGCCATGCTAAGAATTTTTACGCCCGAAAAAAATCCATCGTCCTCCACCGGGTTTGATCCCGCAACCTTGGGTATATTAAGTTAGCATGGAGGGCGACCTTTTGTATAAAGCATAATATATACTTTAGTTGATGCATTCTAACTGTACCCCAAGATGTGCGGATTCTTTTCGCAAGATGTTGTGGTAGCACGCAATATGAATTCCTTTTCTGGTTCAGGGAGCCTCAAAGCATGTATTTCTGGTGATATTTCAATATTGTATACTTTAGTGAATGCAGTAATACCTCTACTATAGTCTGTATATAGTAAACAAACTAAATCATACATCTTATATGAAACACCCTGTATAA